>CP136055.1:407020368-408500538 GCA_032464435.1 Aegilops umbellulata
TCTATTCCGATGAAACTTGATAGCTAGCTATATATGTGTCTTGAATCATCAGTATGCGTAACCAATATGTGTCTCCCGTTCAAAAGCGTCATAGTTATAAATATGCATGCATTTGCATATTTATAACCTTGATTCTTTCGAATTGTCCAACGCTATCCATGGACAGCCCGAGTATGTGTAGATTGGGTTCGTTTTCCCATATGCTTTGCTCCGGATCCGACGCATAAATTTCGTCAGTGCCTCCCCTGTTGTTCTCCGGGTACACATCCTCTCTGTTTATTGCAGAGACGTGTATCAGGAGAACAGCGGGGAGGTGCTGCCGAAATTTTGCGTCGGATCCGGAGCATAGCATGGGAAAATGAACCCAATCTACACATACACGGGTGGGATTAGGACCTATCATTACCTATTAGAGTGTAGGTTGCATGGACGTAATAAAATTGACAAAGTAGATCAACTGATGAATATATACATGGTGAATTACATATATAATTGTTGTGTGTCCAGTAGCCCTGAAAGTCAAGATGAGTGACCGTGCTTGGATGTATACCGGTCACACTGGTCAGAACAAATGGAGCGCTGAATGGTTCACAAAAACTAAGGGGTTTGTGCAAGCCGCATTTGCAAATGGCCAAAAGAAAACCTGGTGCCCCTGTTTCCGGTGTGGCAATTGGGAAAAGAAGACAGAGGCTGAAATGGGCAAACACCTGCAGAAGAGTGGTTTTACGCCCGATTATACGGTGTGGACATTTCATGGTGAGTCTGCCCAACGTGACCGAGCTGAGGTGGATCGTCGTCGCACTGACGAGCATGGTACCGGGATGGAAAACATGGTGCAAGGCTATGATGATGCTCGGGATTCGGACGAGGAGATGGAGGAATCTGCAAAGGCCTTCAATGAAATGTTGGAGTCTTCGAAACGTCCGCTACACGAGCACACTGAGCTTTGTCAGTTGGATGCCATCTCACAAGTAATGGCTCTGAAGGCTCAGTTCAACTTGGGCAGAGAATGCTATGACGCAATTATGACAGTATTTGGACGCTTTCTACCCAAAGGCCATGTAATGCCTGCAAACCTGTACCAGTCGGACAAAATCCTCCGTGCACTGAAGATGCCCTATGAGAAGATACATGCCTGTGAGAAAGGATGTGCCTTATTTAGGCTTGGCTATGCGTACTTGAACTATTGTCCCATTTGCAAGTCTTCCAGGTATATTGTGGTAGACAACGGTATGGGTGAGAAGACACAGACCAAAATCCCCGTTAGTGTTCTTCGGTATATGCCAATCATACCAAGACTTCAACGTCTTTTCATGGTCGAAGAGACGGCCAGACAGATGACATGGCACAAAACAGGCAAAAGAACCGAACTAGATGCAGATGGGAATCTGATGATGGTACACACATCGGATGGTGTTGCGTGGAAAAAGTTTGATGAATTACATGCTGACAAAGCGGCAGATCCGAGGCATCCTCGAGTCGGCATCAGCACGGATGGGTTCAGTGTGTTTGGTATGACGGCAGCCCAATACAGTTGTTGGCCCGTATTTGTCTTTCCACTCAATCTCCCCCCCGGACAGATTATGCAAAGAAAGAACATTTTCCTGACGTTGATAATTCCAGGACCCAACTATCCGGGCAAAAATATGAATGTGTACATGCAGCCGCTTAAGGACGAATTGCAAGAAGCCTGGGATAATGGGTTCAAGACATACGACGCCTTTAGCAAACGGAACTTCAAGGTACTCGACACATGACTTGCCGGCGTATGCGCTATTCGTTGGCTGGTGTGTGCATGGAAGGTTCCCGTGCCCCACATGCAAGGGAGCTCTTGAGTTTCGTTGGCTTCAGGCCGGTCGCAAGTTTTCTTGCTTCGACATGCATAGACAGTTCCTGGATCGTCGCCATAAGTTCAGGAAAGACAAGAAGAACTTCATCAGGGGTAGAGTTGTCAAAAACTCTGCACCACCTGCATTGACAGGCCAACAGACCCTGGATCAGTTAAACGCTCTCGAGCCAGATCCACAACGTCCAGGGTACTTCAAGGGGTATAATACTAAGCACGCGTGGACTCACAAAACATGCTTATGGGATCTGCCTTACTTCAAAGACCTCCTTTGCCCACACAACATCGACGTGATGCACACTGAGAAGAATATCGCTGAGGCACTTTTTGGTACATTATTCGGCATAGATGGGAAGTCAAAGGATAATACTAAGGCTAGAGTCGATCTGGAGGCGCTATGTGATAGGCCGTTACAAAACATGAAAGAACCGAAAGGAAAGCAGAACTTGACAAAGCCAAAGGCATGGTTCAATCTTGGAAGGCCAGCTATGAGGGAAATTCTCTTGTGGGTGCAACAACAGTTGATGTTCCCCGATGGGTATGCAGCGAATCTAAAGAGGGGAGCGAATCTTGATAAACTGAAGATATTTGGTCTCAAGAGTCATGATTGGCACATATGGATTGAGCGGGTAATGCCGGTGATGTTGCGTGGCTTCATCCCTGAGGATGAATGGCTAGTACTGGCAGAACTCAGCTATTTCTTCCGTGTTCTTTGTGCGAAAGAACTATCGCCTGGCGTGCTAGAAGAAATGGAAGAGTTGGCGCCGGAGTTGATCTGCAAGTTAGAGAAGATCTTTCCACCGGGCTTCTTTAATCCAATGCAGCATTTGATTTTGCATCTCCCGACCGAGGCAAGATTGGGCGGGCCCGTGCAAAATCGTTGGTGCTACCCAACTGAGAGGATGCAGAAGACGCTTCGAGAAAAATGTAAAAATAAACGTAGAATTGAAGCATCGATGGCTGAGGCATTCATCACAGAGGAGGCGGCAAACTTCGTAACAGCGCACTACGAAGCCAAAAATCGTCATTTGCATAATCCGAAGCCTCGGTACAATGCTGACGAGCCTAAAAAAGGTGGATCCAACCTCAGCCTATTCAAAGGGAATCTCGCACCAGCTAGTGTTTCACATCCAGTATCTTTGGATAACGAAGAATGGCGGACCATTTCGTTGTATATCTTCAACAACCTGATAGAAGTGCGGCCGTACATCGAGTAAGTTCTCGGTACATTGTTTCGCAACTTCTATTTCCTTTGAACTACTCTTATTCCTGGATATGTCATACAGTCGATACGTCACCATATTCTCGTATGGAGCGGAGATCCAAAAGGATTCCGTCCAAGAGTATGAGCTTATCGCAAAGCAAGGAGGTGGCTATCCCGGTTTCATCTCTTGGTTCAAACAAACGGTAATTTCTATTAGACAATTTCATTTCATTCGCTAATTTGTGCATAATGCAACAATCCTTTCATATTAAACTTGTAGGCTAATTCAGAGTCTATGGACGCCGAATTGAGACAAGTCGCTAATGGTTTTGACTATAAGGTTCGTTCATTTGACAAGTACGACATCAACGGGTATCGCTTTCGTACCTATGGCAAAGAGCTATCTATGGCCGACCGGAAGTCAACAAATTGTTGTGTATCTGCTATCGGCGAAGGAGGTACCGAGTATTATGGGAGAGTTGAAGCAATTTATGAACTTCTGTTCTATGGTGAAAATCCACCGAATGTCGTAGTCTTCAAATGTTATTGGTTTCAGCCGAAGGAGACTAGAAGGACTCATGAACATGTAGGGCTAGTTGAAATCAACCAAAGTACTCATTTAGATGTTATTGGTTTCAGCCGAAGGAGACTAGAAGGCGCTGGTCGGGAGCATGGTCTGAGGTCTTCCATTCCAGACGCACCTCTCCACCGAGCGTTGCTGGACAGTATGGCCACACCGCCGGGCCCTTCTTCGTCGACCGCGGTGCCCAGCAGGGGACGAGGTAGGAAGAGAGGAGGTGGGGACGTGGTCGTGGGAGAGGAAGTAGGGTGACTGCTACGGCGCCTTCCTCGCCGCCACCCCCAGCCGTTTCACCCGAGCACGTGACTGCTAGGGTGGACTCGTCCGAGGAGGAGGCTACACGGACTCCGGTCCACAAGCCTCCGGTCCACAGGTCTTGGGCCCACGAGCCTCGGGTCGACTGGCCTTCGGCCCCCGAGAGTTCGGCCCACGTGACCCCGGAGGAGCACACGTCCGGATGGGGTACCTGGACGGATCAGCCCGAGGAGCCGAGTGGCCATGCTGATGATGGCGGGGAGCCGACTGATCTTGAGGAGGAGGGGGGCACCGTCTACCAGCGTGGTGCTACACGGCTCCCGTCCGTGCCGGTGACCCGCGAGCAGAGGTGGTTGATTTTCCCTGATGGGGAGAGGTACGTAAGTGCATTTAATATTTTTGTACCTTGTGCATTCACGTTTTTTCAAATAACTAATGCGTTGGCCTTGTCATGCTGCAGGGGTTGGGACCACCATCATAGTGTCCGCCGGCCCAACTCCGTCCTTGGAGTTCTTTGCCGGCAAAACTTCCCGGGGTTTGTCACGTTGCCTGGTGAGGGTCGGCTTCCAGAGCTTGGATTGAGTTGGGAGCACTACGTGGCTGCCACGGCCCCGCCGGATGAGATTATCGATGGTGTCGTGTGCGACACGAGGGCAGACATGGTGATCAGAAAGTTCTGGGTAATTTCTCCTTTACACATTTAAAAATCTTCAACTAGCTAGTTATTAATTGTACTAATCAATATTGTCTCATTTGATCGCAGACATTCTACAGGTGTGAGGAAGGATACGAGGAGGACGCGGCACATGTTATCGAGAACGTCTGCAAGCGCCTACTCCAGAACTTACGGCACGAGGCTCGGGTGCAGGCTGTTCGAGACTACTACGCCTTGCGTGGTATCAAGAAGACCAAGCCGGCGTGCCGCGATAAGTTCCTGAGTAAGGAGCAGTACATGAAGGTAATTCTTAAGGCCTTCTCTACTTAAGTTCCTTCATTTAGTAATTCTTAGCCGTAGCGCTCAAGTTTCTATTTGCTAACTTAGGCGCCTCCGAGATGGTGTGCGGATCGGATGGATTGTTGGGAGGTGTTGGTCGATGAGTGGTGCTCACAACGATGGCTAGCCCTCCACAAGGAGGCCAAGGACAAACGTGCCCAAATGGAAGGTGTGCCACACCATCAAGGCAGCTCCAACTTATATCAGTTCGGGCGCAACTGGGTATGTGGTTTGCTTCATGATTCATGCAATTCATTCATCATGCTAGCTTGAGCCCTTTAATTACTAATTTTTATTGTTTCTCTCTTTCAGGCACGCTACAATAAGGCGGATAAGGTGCCAGAGGTGTACGACCTGTATGCCATGGCCCACACTGCCTCTTTCAAGAAAGTCAAGGCTTTCTCTCAGTCTGACCTCGATGATGCAAACAACTTCACCAACATCTCCTCCCACAACAAGCTCGTGAGATATAGAGATGAGGGGAAGGCGAGGAAAGGGGAGGACTTTAACCCGAGCCAGGGTACCATTGATCCAGAGCTGTTGATGATATCTGGTGGCGGGAGGTCCCATGGCTCCATAGCCATTGGAGATGGACTTATCCGTTGTCCTAGCACTCTCCCGGAGATCAAGGCGCGTCAGTCGAGCTCCGCTCCTGAGATAAGGCCTCGTGAACGGCCAGTGCAACTCGCCATCAAGGTTAGTGATACGTACTCAGTTATCTTTCTCCATTACATTGTGTGCGCTTCCATCAATGATTACAAATTGTCATGTGAGTGGTGTTGCAGGCTGCTATACAGAGTGAGAGAGATAGAACAGAGAAACTTCTGGCGGAGGCGGCGGAGAGGCAGCGGGAGTTGGAGGAGAGGACGGCAAAGATGATGGAGGAGGAGAGGGCACGGAATGACATGCAGGCAAGGGCCATGTACGAGCTCCTTGTGGTAAGTTTCTTCTGCAGATTAGCCAAAACATTCATGTAGTGTTTGTCTCATTGCTAACTAGTATGACTGAGTCGTCAAAACCAAATGTGCAGTCTGTGTGTGAGAAGACAGGTCAGACCGCTCCGCCGATGCCAGTGATTGCTCCTGGGACCACGGTGAGTTTTATTTGAATGGACATTACTTGCTAGTCTTAACATTTGAGTGTCATCATGCTAACAAGACATTGGAAATGATCTTTGGTGCAGCGTAACTCCAGACAAGCATCGCACGATCCTTCTCCAGCTACCGACACGAGCCACCCCGCTCCTACACCTCCTGGATATTGGTAAGTTTATCTAGTGTTTTGCTTAACACATGCATAAAGACCTAGATTTAGTTTTATTTCCTCCAATGCTTACCATAATGACCTAGACTTAGCTTCTTCTCCTCCAAAATGACTTAATAAGCTTACTGACCTCCAAAACCATCCATTTTACCTAAGTTAGCTCTAAAACGATCTGTACTTAGCTTACTTATGTCAAAAATTGCATAATTAGCTTAGTTAGCTCATAGACGATCCATTTTACCTAAGTTAGCTCTAAAATGACCCATTTTACCTAGGTTAGCTTATAAATGATCCAGTTCATCCAAGTTAGCTAAAAAATGACCCATTTTACCTAGATTAGCTCCTAAATGATTCATTTTACCTACGTTAGCTTTAAAATGACCCATTTCACCTAGGTTAACTCCAAAATGACCAATCTTACCTAGGTTATCTCATAAACGATCCATTTCAACTAATTTAGCTCATAAACGATCCATTTCAACTAATTTAGCTCATAAACGATCCATTTCACCTAGGTTACCTAAAAAACGATCCATTTCACCTAAATTAGCTCTTAAATGATCCATTTCACCTAAGTTAGCTCAAAAAGATCCATTTCAACTAAATTAGCTCATAAATGATCCATTTCACCTAAGTTAGCTTAAAAACGATCCATTTCTTGTTCTACTCTTCTTCTTGTTCTACTCTTCTTGTTCTAACTTTCTTATTTTTCATTTTGCAGATTTCATTCACTTGACGAAAGCTTGCATATATAGATGGAGTGCTCCTTATCCCTTTCTCTTTTGTATCGTTGAACTATATGCATGTATCGTTGGATGAAACTATTGTTATATATATATGGTTGGATGCCTCTATGTTGAACTTGGTATGTATGATGGAACTATGCATGTAATATATATGGTTGGATGATGAAGTTATGTGTTGGATATCTTATATGTTTGCTCTATAATGGCCTTTTGAAATATATCTATATATGTCATATATATTTGTGATGAAAATTGTTGGATTTAATAAAAAACAGATAAAAGAGCCAATATGCAGGCTCTTTGCCGTCTGCCACCGACGGAAAAGGGCTCTTTGCCGTCCGCCGTGGACGGAAAAGAAGACACGTGGCATCCAGCTGTGCTTCCTGGGAGCTGACCCATTTGGCCAGTTTGCCTACAGTGGCAGACGGCAAAGACTTTGCCATCAGTGGCAGACGGCAAAGACTTTGCCATCAGTGGCAGACGGCAAAGAACCTGCCATGCAGTGACGTGTAGATGACATCGTACGGCGGACGGCAAAGACAGTGGCGGACGGCAAAGGCCTACCGTTAGCCACTTAACGGACTGACAGCGCAATTATTGCCGTCCGCTCTCTTTGTCGTCTGCGGCGGACGGCAAAGACTTTGCCATCAGTGGCAGACGGCAAAGTAGCTGTTTACCATAGCCTACGTTGCCGGAGCCTTTTGCCGTCCGCGGCTGACGGCAAAGGCCTTTGCCGTCCGTTGTTCATGCCTTTGCCGTCCGCCATGACAGACGGCAAAGTAGCTGATTCCTGTAGTGAGAAGGCCTTCCCTCTAAGGATGGCAATGGGTAGGGTATGGGCAGGGTAGAGCAATACCATACCCATACCCGTATAGTCAGTGGGTACAAAATTCTACCCATACCCGTACCCATGGGTATGAAACTTTACTCGTACCCATACCCGACTGGTACCCATACCCATTGGGTACCCGACGGGTAGAACAAATAGTACACAAGTTGTTCACAATTTTACGCTCATTAACTGCATATTTGACAAAAAAATCAATTATCTCAGCTCAATAATAGATAGATGAGTAATTTACCAATATCAAAATTTAGAAATCACAACATACTCTTAAATCAATAGGAGTAGACGAGTCACATGATAAATTAATGACTAATTGACAACAACTTAACATTAGTTCACAAACGGGTAGGGTATGGGTATACCCGTGGGTACAAGACTATACCCGTACACTACGCATGACTTAATGGGTAGGATATGGGTACTACCTGTGGGTATAAAAGTGTGCCCATACCCTGCCCATGCGGGTACGGTACCCGCGGGTACCCGTACCCATGGGTAAAATTGCCATCCTTACTTCCCTCGTTCATCCTTTTCTCTCACATGATCTGGATGTTCCGTGCAACGCACGGGCATCTTGCTAGTAAGAGTAGAAATTAGACATATACCACTTCTCGAATCTTGAAACCAACAACATTCCTCCCTTATCTCATCAAAACCGCCAAAGGAATATATTTTGAGTGAAACATAACATTTTTTAGTGATATACGTATTTCAAAACTAGACTTTTTTCTATCAAATCGGTGAATATGTATTAATGTACTCTGATAGTGTGGCAACGCATTGGCACATTGCTAGTAGTTATTATAATTTTTTGGACACCAGACAAACGGTGGAGTACATATACGAAGAGAAGAGGCGCACGCACGTAGTCGGTCTCTCGCTGTGTTGCACACATGAGTGTTACGTAAAGGCAACGTTAACAAATAAACCCTAAAACCCTAGGTGCACGATTGCTGCATTCGCGGGTATCGGGTACGTGGTGGAGCACACCTTTGTAGGAATAGTCAGCTCGCGTGATGATTTGATCCGTAGGAGTTGATGGTCGGGACCACAGGTGAACGACTTGGAGGCGGTGACTCGCCAGTTGCCACAGATCGAGTAGCCATGTTTAAAATATCATTTTTAGCGGGGTTAAGAGTTCCGATTTTCAATGGCGCGTTATAAGTACTAAGTAGATTTTAGAATGATTGGTATGGAGCGAAAATGGAATTCATAGTACTACGTACCTCCTTGGCGTATGGTTGTATGGTTTTATGTTGCGAGATGTTGAACCTGGTAGTTCTAGGGCAAATACTATGGCTTAGATTCAGATGTTGGTTTTCAGTAATGAAAATCGGAAGGGGGAAACCCTTCTTTGATTAAAAAAACTACTACCTCCATTCTAGTTTACTAGTCCCCATCGTATTATGGGTCAAAGTTTGTCCACAAATTTTACTTGTAAAATGTGAATGGAAAATGAGATTTTGTTATACGCAAACAAAAAAGGACTGGAGGGAGTGATTCCTCTGACACGGACACGACCTCTCATAGCGCAGGCATTGAACCGGCGCGCCGGCCAAGAGGGCCCCACTCGCTGCAGGCCCAGCTGAACACGCCTCCTCGCCGCATGCAACACGTCCTTCCGCGAGCCGGCCAGCATTTTAGAACACAAAAATGACCAAAATATAATTAATTACGCATGGCACTACTAGGAAAAGGCCTACTAATGGCGCACTGGTTTTGCCTACTAATGGCGCATTATTATTGCGCCATTAGTAGCACGCCACTAGTATATCTTACTAATGGCGCACCACTGGTGCGCCATTAGTATCTGGTATACTAATGGCGCACCAGGCAGTGCGCCATTAGTTTTGCCCACGGTGCGCCACTAGTGTTTTCTATACTTATGGCGCACCACACTGTAATGCGCCATTAGTAACAATTTTTTTAATTTTTTTCTTTATCTCAGGTCACTATTTCACCTATGAGATATAAGACAAGCATCCATATAACAATCATAGCCAACACACAAGTTCCATCATATATACATAGATAGCCAACACACAAGTTCCATCATATATACATACATAGCCAACACATAGTTCCATCGTTACATATTACAAAAGTTTCACATTGTTCATCCAACACCGTTCAGTTCTCATGCATTGTTCTTCTCCTTCTCCTTCCTCAGCCTGATGCGGAAAGAGCGGCGAGGCGGTGGAGGCGGTGGAGGCAGTGGGATGTAGTCTTCTACCTGAATTGGCGCGGTCATGTCGCCCAGCTGTGGGATCGCCGGCGCCACCACCAGTGCGTGGGCACTGTCAGGCACCACCACCATCGCGAGGCCACCTTCAGGCACGACCATCGCTAGGTCATCCTCAGCCACCTCCATCTCTTGCCCTTGGTCAGCCACCACCAGCGCTAGGTCATCCTGCAGCTCCTCATCCCCACTCTGCTCCTCTTCTCCCGCACTCCAGTCCGGATCATCCTTCTTGTTGTCTATGCTGCTGCCAGAATCGCTGCTGCTTTCGCTACAGCCATGGTCGCTGCTGCTTTCGCTACTACCATGGTCGCTGCTGCTTCGGCTGTAGCCATTGTCGCTGCTGCTGCTCCCATTACCTGTCCAAATGCAACAATGATCGTTAACAATCAATGTGAGACAAAGCCAAATGTAGAGGAATAAGAAGGGGCAGAACGTACCGGCATCATAATCTTCAGCGTAGCACATGCGACACATAGTCGTGTTGAACACCTTCACGATGAGCGTGGTGGCGTCGTCGTCGTACCTGAAGAGAAGGAAGTACCCCAGCCGCAGGTCGTAGGCATGGTAGAACTACTCCCACCCACGAGACAAGTACATGTGGCCCTCCTTGATCATCAACTCCACATCCCACAGCCTGCGAAACCCGCTGCCGGCTTGTCGCGCCTTCACATTATTTGGCGGATCTTCACCCATCAGCATGTTCTTAAAACTGTCAGGCAGCCTCTGCAGTTTGGGACAATGAGTGATGTAGGCAAACAACAGATATCATAATAAGATGGGTGAAGCTAGGGGAGATCTCTCATTTTATATACCTGCGTCATGGATGATACTGAAGTCCCAAGTATGATAGTGAAGAACTCGGAAGCATCCAACTCGTATTGCGTTGTCGCAGAGCGGTGGTGGCTGCTTCCCGCCATCTCTGATAAGCAGCAGAAGAGATATTTTTATGATACAAGAAGAAAGCAGCCACAACTACAGTAAAAACAAGCAACTACACACACACACAGGAATTTCAGCATGACCTTTGCTGAAAATAGGACATATGGAGTACCCGAATTTGCTGGAACGGACGTTAATCGACATTCCGGCAATCTCAAGGGCCTCTCGGGGTACCTGCAAATTCATCATGACACAATGGTCGGAGACAAAACCCAGCAAACTAGCAAGATGATCATCATCTTTGCAAGTCATTACTTGTCAAATAAAGAAGAAGGAACAATTTATTTGTGACATAGTTACAAATGATGACAGAATAATAAAGCAACACCCTGCACTAGATCTATCCATCACCCTAGAAAAAAATGCACTCCTAGTACAGGGCTACTACTATTTTTCTGCTGCTAGGAAAAACATCACTCATTGGAAATGAAAATCTCAGTACCAGCATTTTGAACTTTGAAATGAAATACAGTAGTAGTATTAGTAGTATATGGAGTAGTATCTTGTCTGAAACAAAAGAAACAAGTTTGTCAACCACATGATCTTGTCAAATTTAGTAAAAGTTTGGGTATTCGAAACTACTAGTCTGAAAAACAGTTTATGTGGTCTGAAACTTTTCCTAGTGTGTTTCAGACTTTCAGTAACTGACTTTAGTCTGCCTAGTTCAGCTTCACAGAGATCATACCCAGCATTCTAGCCCACTCACAAACTGACTAATATCGACAACTGAATACGAGTCAGCCATCAATAAACCACAAAGTTGGGTTGGAAAATATTCAACGTCTAGTTAAGCACTCAGTACAAGCTAAATCATGGTATTCAGCTGGGCATATGCAGCAGGAACAATCTACTTGAAGAAACGCACGCTTAGAAATCAAAAGCTTTTGTAAGACAAAAGTGACAGTTCATAATTCTTGCAGTAAATAGTATGTGTACTATGGGGTTGTTGTTGGAAGCATGGATGCGTATTAAGAATTCCATTTTAATCAAATTTTATTATAAGTACTTTCAAGACTCTCTGATATCTATTCAACCAAGGCATCAACTGCTTACATTGCAAACTGGAATGCAAATTATAACAAGTCACAAATAAGCCACCAGAAAATACAAGCATAGCGAGTCACAAGCAGGTTGCTATCGACAATTAGCAGACCTAGCTAGTAAAACAGTAGTACGTATGAAGGGATTTCTTGTTAGAAGCACAGATGCATGAAAGTCAGAACAAGGACTGCTGGTTTCTCTCAACAAAGGACGAACACAAAATTGGTTAATGAGCCCTAGCAGCCAATGCAACATAGCAGTATTCCACAGAAAGTATGCAGCAGATGAAAAATCCAAACTTCCGTAATACTCATTAGCTCCAGGATCGTGCTGATAATTTCCAATCTTGGTCAAGCATTCAGTAAAATCTATATCATGCCTATGAGTTGGGCTAGGGGGGAGGAGGGGAAGGGGGAGAGGTGAGGAATCACCTGTGGGATAAGGGCAGGCTGCCGTAGGAGGGCGCCGACGTCGAGGAGGCGGCGGGCGGCGGCGCGTCGAGGAGGAGGCGGCGCGTCGAGTAGGCGGCGGCGCCTTCTTGCTTCCCCGAGCCCTTCCTTGAAGATGGCGATGGGGGCGCGGGCAGGGGCTGTCGGCGACGGTGACGGAGGACAGGGCAGGAGGTGCAGTGGTGGGGGCGCGGGGGTGGCAGAGGCGCGGGGGCGGCGGCGGCGTGGGGGCGGCGGAGGCGCGGGGGCGGCGACGGGCGGAAGTGGAACTGGCGAGAGGAAGGGACGAAGGGGTCGGGCTAGTTAGGGGGGGAGATTACTAATGGTGCACCACATAGGGGTGCGCCATTAGAAATCTTTTTTTAGATAGCAATGGCGCACGCACGAGAGGTGCGCCATTAGAAATCTTATTTATTATTATTTTTTAAAAAATAAATATGAATATGAAACAATAATTTTTTTATGAAAACAGTAATAAGTGTTGTTTAACAACAATTGTAGTCTACACTTTATTATTATTATTTTTTAGAAAATGAATATGAATATGAAACAGTAATAGTTTTTTATAAAAACAGTAAATAATTTTTTTAAAAATATCATCAAATTTGTTATTTGAAAATATCATCGGCGGCAGCGGTGGAGCCGGGGAGGGTGCGGTTGGGTCGTCGGCGGCGGTGGAGCGGGGGAGGGTGCGGGGGATGCTCGTCGGCGGTGGTGGAGCGGGGGAGGGTGCGGGGGGCTGGTGCTCGGCGGCGGCGGTGGAGCGGGGGAGGGTGCGGTGCAAAAAAAAAGAATTAAAAAAATTAACAGTAATGGCGCAGTGTCTGTCTGGTGCGCCATTACTAGTTAGAACTAGTAATGGCGCACTGCGCGCCTGTCTGATGCGCCATTAGTATGTATGGAAAAATGAAAAAAAATATTTAACACTAGTGGCGCACCCCGTTTCTGGTGCGCCATTAGTGTCTTCCACACTAATGGCGTATCACCAGGAGGTGCGCCATTAGTATATACTAGTGGCGCACTACTTCCCTGGTGCGCCGTTAGTGTCAATCCTATCTATAGCCCTTTTCCTAGTAGTGTGGTATTGACTTGTTGTGCTAGCACTGGTAGCAGGAACCAGAGGTTTTTCTTTATTCATACCTATCCTCAATTTTTTTGGCTTTGAAGTGAATCATGGTTGTGGACATTATGTATGAACGTGGAGATATCTGTGAACATGAGTTTGATGTAGAAGTTGAACTTGGAATGTCGGGCTTGCGCGTGAACTATACCATGTCCAATGCTCGTATGTTATTGTTTGGAAAGTAATTGTTGTTATTACATGACCCCAAAAAATATTTTGTGCCACATCAGTAGATGCACGGACATCACAACAGGCATGCTGACGGGATAAACATTTGAACCTAGCTACTATGAAGGAAATTTTGTATTGAAAATAGTTTTAGATAGCAGGAGACGCCTCGCCTGCTCTGCCTCTGCTAGCTTATTTATGGCTTCTTGATAGAGGCAAAGGTGTCCCGATGTTTCGATGAGATGGTGGCTATCGTTTTATGTGGGAGTCGACCTTGACGATCTGACTACGAACGTGCGATACGTCGCACCATAGCAATCGCTAAACCAACTTTCGAGGGTTATTGACCACGCCGGAGCACGATCAACCTGACCACGAGGGCCTGTTTCCTGCGAGCAAACGAAGAACAAGCAAGAAACTAAGATTGCAATATGGATATTGCGAATATAATAGGAAAGCTTTATTAATGAAGGTGGGGTTATGTGACGCGTTGGTCTGGTCGTTGAACACAAACGAAGTACGCGAAGTTGCAGCTATGGCGAACTTTTAATCTAAACAAAACCCAAGGAAAAAGCTACTAGATGGATCTACTTATATAGGAGCAAGGGGTGGCGGTCAAGGAGGTGGGAGGACGTCCCAAGGCAGCCTAAAACCAACCCTAGGTCGTACAAGGCTCATGGGCCCAAGTGGAGGTGATGCAACACCTTTGGACTTGTTGTTTGACTCGGATTCTGCTGCAGCGTTGGATTGTTTCGTCCATATCTCAACGCTCCGGACGAATTTAAAGGTGAATCCAATTGGGTTGGAAAGAGGACGAAATCTACTTTCCAACAAAAAAAGAATCGCCCAATTCGGAGTCTGTATGAAAAAGTTCTTGCCGTTTTGAGTCAGGTATGTCTATGTTGTCCGAATCTGAATCCAGAACGTGAGAGACTTGGACTCTATCTTCTCTTGGCCCAAAAGTGATGTGAGGGGACTTTTTGAATAGCACCTAAACTTCTCTTTTTCCCTTATCTTCATATGTGGATTGTACAAATGTCCCATACACCTGCAATTAGACATGACACAAAAGTTTCTGAAGTATTTTTGTTCTGGATAACATAAATAGATTATTGAATAGTTTGCACTAGAAATCACCTGACAAATATGCATGTATTCAATATTTTTGGTCGTATTCAAGGTAGTCATGTCGTCATCATCCTCCCCTTCTTGAAAACAAAGCCGTCCTCGGCGTTGCTTAATCTGAAATGTGGCTAACAAAAAAGACAAGGTGTACATGTTGTATATGTATATGTCATCCATTTTTTACTTCCCGTGGATTTTGCACATATGACACATGTATACATGAGTAAATTTCGTAGTTAATAGAATATAAAGCCAAAATATTATCACAACAAGTAGAAGGCATGAAAGTATTGCAACTCAGTTTGCACATATAAGTGAAGCTCTTATTCATATGAAAATATTGACAATATTCATCATTAAACCATCCCAACATTGGTGAATAAACCTTACTTGCATCAAATTTACATGCTACAACATGCTTAAATAAGCAACCATGCAATAAGTCATTTGACACAGAATCATCACCAAGATTAGAGGTCATATCAAAATGATTAAACATTGGTTATTTTGCATCAACAGTTAATTCATTGGGTGCACTCAAAATTGTTGGTATTTCAGTTGTTTGATCACATAACGCATTCATGACACAATCAAATCAACAGGTAACTCAACACATGATGTATTCAAGTTAACTAGACATGCATCATTTTCATGTGAAGTTATATCGTAAATACCTTTACAGTTACCTTGTCGCAAAGATGCAGCTGATGTAGGTACGGATGATGGCAATGTACCATACTCTTGAGATGATGCCGCACTCACAATCTGAGGTGTGGCTGCTCTAGTAGGTGCCACGGTGGAGGAACCAAGCGGTGGTGGTGAGCATGAACTAGAATAGTAGTTGTTGTAGTCACCCAATGCATCCTCCTGTAACTGTCTCTCAAAGGTACAAGCACGAACATACATACCAGTAATGCAACGAGGAATATACTGAAATCGTGCCTGAATATCATGGTTCAAACCACCAAAAAATCTATTCATTGTATCATCCTCAGATTCTTTTATGTCACAATGATGCATATAAGATTTGAACTCTTGGTAGTAAGCATGAACAGTGTTGTTGCCTTGTTTAAATTGTTCAAAATTGCGAAGCAATTCACGACAATAGTAAGGAGGGAAAAATTGTTGTCTCATTGCATCTTTCGAATCTTTCCAAGTTGTGGGTTGGTTATCAATGTTTTTCTTACAATGCACACTCCACCAAAGAGAAGCAAAACCAGTAAATGCTCTAATGGCAGCTCGTACTCGCTCAAGTTCAGAAAAGTCATGGTGACTAAAAACTTGTTCTACTTCAAGCTCCCAAGCTAGATAAATAGCAGGATTAAATCTACCCTCAAATGACGGTAAAGAGATAACCTGACCATGTGCTTGTGTGTGTTGTCCCAAGTCTCGTGATGGTGATGATGTGTCCGTCGTCCAAGAACTTCTGTCTCCGGAACCTATCATGATTAGTAGAAACAAGAAACAGAATTCGAGAAAAATGTTCCTATGAACTACTAGGATGTGGTTGTAAAGTGCTCACAGTAAAGCAAATATCAATATCTTACAAGTTCTTACCATGCGGCAGGTGGTGACAGGCAACCAGCGGTGTCAAATAACTCTGAAGATTGTGTAAAGCGATTGCCAGGGGAACGTATGTATACACGGTGTAGAAATATGTGGAGCTGGGTTGGCTATATATGGTAGAAAAGGATTAGCAATAATCAATACAAAGATGCAATGTTGAATAAACGCTCAACGACGGTACTGTGCTGGTCCTAGGCTAGACCGGACTGGAGACGCGAGCCTAGAACACTAATGAGGTCACGGCGTAGCACAACTAGCATCAATGAAGAATACTAAGTAGCTCTGGACAGCAAGATATAAGTGAAGATCACAACGGCAGTAAAGATAATGATGAAAAACAACTGCCAAGCAGGATAGACAACAACTCTCTCTCTCCAACTTTCCTCTTAAAAAGTTTGAGCCAATTTTCTGATTACTTTTCTCAAGAATGGCACTGACCCAAGCTTTCAAACGCAAAAAGAATCACTCAATTCCGAATTGATATGAGGAGTCAAAAAATTCTAAAACTGTCTTGAAAAACTGGAATAAGGTGTGTCGCGAACTTCGGAGGGCAAAAAGACCTATTTAGAAGCCGATTTTGAGGTGCCAAATAGTGAAGAAGCTTCTACAACTATTTCAATGCGGCTTGTCGCTAGCTTTCATTTGAGTACTCGCGGAGCCAAAACGGACTTCGTATGAGGAAGTTACGCCTGTTTTATTGATCAGTGCACAAAATAGATTCCAATCCGAATTCAACTACGAGATTGAGTCCAGATAGATTCGAATTTTGTTTTTTTTCTCTCTTTTTTTCCTCACACTTTTTTTTCTTTTTCTTTCTCTTTTTTTCTTTGACTTTTTTTCCTTTTTTTCTCTCTTTTTTTTATCTGTCTTTTTTTCTCTCACTCTTTCCAAAAAAAACTAGATAAGATGCAGATTGGATCAAGTGAATATGTGAACGATCTCAACTATGATTGTGATAATGAACTATGGGTAGCATGTGGTGGAAATTGATGGATGATGCGGTGGACAGCGGAAGGGATAACGATGCAGCGGCGACGTGACTAATGTGAACAGAACTCGAAACTCTAAACGAACAAAACACTAAGACCAGCAACTCGACACGACGATGCAACCGATAATTCAATAATGCAAACAATGAAAAGAAAATTGCAAAGGCTCAGACTAGCTTGGACAAAAGGATGAATAGATCTAACTTTTTTGTGGCTTTTTCTTGGACAATAGGTAAGAAAATAAATCTAATCTGTGGGAGTCGACCTTGACGATCCGACTACGAACGTGCGAGACGTCGCGCCTTAGCAATCGCTAAACCAACTTCCGAGGGTTATTGACCACGCCGGAGCACGATCAACCTGACCACGAGGGCCTGTTTCCTGCGAGCAAACGAAGAACAAGAAAGAAACTAAGATTGCAATATGGATATTGCGAATATAAGAGGAAAGCTTTATTAATGAAGGTGGGGTTATGTGACGCCTTGGTCTGGTCGTTGAACACAAACGAAGTACGCAAAGTTGCAGCTATGGCGAACTTTTAATCTAAACAAAACCCAAGGAAAAAGCTACTAGATGGATCTACTTATATAGGAGCAAGGGGTGGCGGCCAAGGAGGTGGGAGGACGTCCCAAGGCAGCCTAAAACCAACCCTAGGTCGTACAAGGCTCATGGGCCCAAGTGGAGGTGATGCAACACTTTTGGACTTGTTGTTTGACTCGGATTCTGCTGCAGTGTCAGATTGTTTCGTCCATATCTCAAAGCTCCGGACGAATTTAAAGGTGAATCCAATTGGGTTGGAAACATGACGAAATCTACTTTCCAACAAAACAAGAATCATCCAATTCGGAGTCCGTATGAAAAAGTTCTTGCCGTTTTGAGTCAGGTATGTCTGTGCAGTCCGAATCTGAATCCAGAATGTGAGATACTTGGACTCTATCTTCTCTTGGCCCAAAAGTAACGTGAGGGGACTTTTTGAACAGCACCTAAACTTCTATTTTCCCTTATCTTCATATGTGGATTGTACAAATGTCCCATACACCTGCAATTAGACATGACACAAAAGTTTCTGAAGTATTTTTGTTCTGGATAACATAAATAGATTATTGAATAGTTTGCACTGGAAATCACCTGACAGATATGCATATATGCAATATTTTTTGTTGCATTCAAGGTAGTCATGTCCTCATCACTTATTCCATATCTTCTTTGGCAAGGGTGAAGAGAGCATCTGATTGCTCTTTTCGCTTCTTCGGGAACTCAACTACATTCTCAAGGGTTGCTGCACGCTTTCTTTCAGCCTTTACTAGAGCCACGAGGACACGAACAACTGACGACTCCACCTGGCTTGTGTGTAATCCAGCATCATCTGGGAATTTGCACCTTGTGTCTAATACATCATCATTAGGGAACTGGAACCTTTTGTGTAATCCAGCCTCATTCTGCAAACATAATCTCGAGGTTGACCATACTTCCCTCCTCGCAGGAACTGCATCCTGACATGAAGTTACTTCTTTTTTAGATCAATACTCAGGGCAACCCATATCCATTTAGTAGAAGCCAGATAAACAGAACTCGGGGAAGTGAATTCAAAAGGAAAACAAATATAAAAACAGACTACAAGGTGAGAACACCCACTTCCTACGTCAAGCTAAAAATGAAAGCATTAGGACGATTAAGACTCTTCTTATGAAACATCGAAGAACATGATGCTTAAGAGAAACAGAAACTACAACATATACACATCGAAGAACATGACGCTAAACGAAAGTAATTGAAAGGGTGTTACTTACCAAAGCTCGTTTTACAGGTTCCGTGCAGCTCCTCTTTAACTTGCCACGCTCCTTAAAGATGTCCCGAATATCCCATGCTTGGTCTTCATTGCTCATTTGCATGTTCGCACTCGTGGTTTTAAAATCTCAACATGGCAAGAAAAATATACTACTAGTAATACTCGCGCATCTTATGGGCAACATTAAAGCACTCGTCTGCCATGTTAGAGCATCTCCAATAGAATCGCAACGCGCGACGCTTTAAAAAAGCGTTTACAGTGCTGAGATCGAGAAGTAGAGATAGAGAGTAGAGACTAGAGAGTAGAGGATAGTTCTCAGCATAGATAGATAAAAAATAGATTATTCACCTACTCCTCGTTGTCCGACTCCTCCTCGGTGATGTCCTCCTCCGACGTCTGACTGTAGGCATGAAGATACCGATCATCGTCGGATTCCCAGGGCGACGCTGCTCCTAGCCTCATGTTGAATTGAGCGCCCACTTTTCGCCTATGCTTGCCCTCGCGATAGGCGGCTCGCTCCGCCCACCTCCTATCCCTCTCCGCCCTCCTTTGCTCGTAGAACTCGCGCTCGTTGATGATGTACTGTGGGAAGCATTGGCGCCACAAAGCCATGGCTTCCTCGTCCATCTCGGCGATGCCGAGACGGGGCTCTCGCCTCCGGTTGTCGTGACGATCCTCGTCGGTGATAAGCTGCAGCAGAGGTGCGAGCTCGTGTGCCCTCTCCCGCATCAGCACGTTGGGGAAGTTAAATGTTCTATGAGGCCATCGAAGGCGCCACACCGCCACATCGTACGCACGGGCGGCCTCGTTGGCTGCATTGAAATTGGCGAGGCCAAGGCGCATCCCGCAGAACCAGATCTCGGCGGAGAAGCCGCCGGAGGGGCGCGCGCGGATGCCGCGGTATCCCCAACTTTCCCGGTGATGCGGCGGCATGGTGGCGCGGCGGTAGCGAGGCGAGAAAGAGCGGGAAGAGAGTGGTGGCAAGGCACAGAGTGGTGGGAGGGCGTTGGATTTTATAAAGCGCACCGGACGCCGCGCGCCAAAACTAGCGCACGCCCGACCGCTTTTCCCCCGCGTGCGCAATCCTTTCCCGACGTCTCTACTATCTCCACTCTCTTCTCTATTGTTATATTTATTTTATATTTAATATTTATCTCTACTTCTCTACTCTCTACTTTTTCCCTACTCTTATAAAAAACAGAGTTGGTGATGATGGTGTTCCTGCCATCCTGCAATATAGGGCGTCCTATTTATATCAGACGGATAGGAAGGAAACTGTGGCAATTTTGCAAAAAGATACCCACACCCCTCTCCGCATTTGCAAATAAGGCATTCCCTCGTTCATACTTTTCTCCCACAAGATAAACTACTCATACAAATGCATCTTGATGCGTGCAATGCATGGGCGTCTTGCTAGTTCTAAAAACTTTCCATCATTTGCCAAACTACCCAAGCACAACGCGATACAGGAGTGACGCACAATGACAAGATGATATTCTGTTGGACAATGGAGGCTATAACCAAATACTTTTACGATAACAATGGCTATGAACAAAATTGGAACTGCACATGTACTGCTAAGTGATTCAATACACACAATACCAATCGAGGAGGAGAACGATGGTCGCGGCGGCCTCTGTGAGTCATGGTCGGCAACGGGAGTTAGTTCATTGTCCACGACGGTGGTGCTTCTGCGCTTGGCGTCGGTTTCCGGGAAGCAGATTCGAGACCGTGGAAGACGGTGCCGGGGAAGAGGCTCTGTATATGACGACGACGGTGGACCGGCTCTAGTGCGGCGTACGAGGTCGTCGATGAGGCAGATGCGTTGCGGTGGATGACTGCGCCGATGTAGAAGGGGAGGAGCACGAAGGCTGCGGTGCCGTGGAGAAGTCTATTTTGCGGTGGGGATAGAAAATGGGGAGTATTCAGGTGTACTACTCTGGGTGCCGGGGTGGGGTTGGTTGGGTAGGGTGAACCTGAAGTTACAAAAACAGCCCCCTACCAACCGTCATCTGTAGGCCTGTTCCAAAGGCTATGATGGTAACTTCCCACTGCTCGAATCAGGGTCGCGGGAGATTTACCCGCCGACCTCAAAATTTTGTGACACTGAACTCCCCCTGTGGTGTGTTGGGTGATTCGGCTAAGCAACTAGCGAATAGTACTCGTAAACTCCGCATATTAGGTTTGACCGAAGTCAAACTTCCTAAAGTTTGACCAAGTTTATAGAAAAATATAAAAATTTACCATAGCAGATATGTATGATGTGAAAGTACATTCAATAATGAATCTAATGGTATT
Source organism: Aegilops umbellulata (assembly GCA_032464435.1). Lineage (NCBI taxonomy): Eukaryota > Viridiplantae > Streptophyta > Magnoliopsida > Poales > Poaceae > Aegilops > Aegilops umbellulata. Next base: position 407,041,833 of record CP136055.1, read on the forward strand.
TATTTGTTATTGTATATGTTAATATTTTTTGTTATAAACTTTCTGAGAGTTTACAAAACTTGACTTTGACCAATGCTAATACGCGGACTTAAATAAGAATGGAGGGTGTACACATTTGTTTTCTTAGTATGTAGTGAATTAATCATTTGTTGAAATTGTGAAATAAATATATTAGGCTACTGACTTCCAATGTAATGGTCTATACAATTCAATAGTTACAATCATTGTCGAATTCCAAGATGTATACGAGGTCTATAGTACTTCACAACATGCTCAAACTCGCATAATCCCACTCAAATGACAATCAAAATGCATTTCATAATTATTACTTTGTAGGATGCAACAAAACCAACAATAACTCTACATCAGCCATTATAAAAGCAACATTTTGAACATATCCCGATGTGTGAATGAAACGTGCAGAGACAGCTTTCGAAGATGGAGCAGATAGGGCGGGAAAGATTGTATGTATGTGGACGAGAGAGTAGGAGACAAACCTAATGAAACAAAGAGAGGGAGATAGAGAGAGAAAGAGAGAGGAAGAAGTTAGGTCTGTGAGAAAGATGGAGACATGTAATATACGTGAGATGCGTGTGCATCCGGATTCTGTACACGTGGAAGGACAAGAGACAACTGGTTTGATGAGAGAGCTGGAAAAACATGGACGAGAGGGGAAGGATCTCGTGGGTTGATGGATTGATAAATTTGTGCGGGGAGAGAGGGATTGGTAATTTTGTGCGAGAGAGAGAGAGAGGGTAGGGGAGGAGTCAGTCAGCCGTCGTCACATCATCCTACTTCCAAATGGCCGCGCATTCTCTAGCGCAGTGTGGTTGCCGTCTTCGACCTCCTCAATGCCCTCTTTGAACATTGAGGTGTTGTGCATGCTGGGGTGCAGAGAAGCACATGCGAGAGTGGTCGCCATATAACCTTGGATGGAGATGAATTGTGTGCTCGGGGGGGGGGGGGGGGGGTGTGCTGCGTGTTGTGTGTGTGCGTGTGTGGTGTGTGTGTGTCACATATTGAGAGAAAACAAACCTAAGGAGAGAAATGTGTGTGTATGTGACGGGAAGCTACATGCTAAACAGGGTATTCACGAAGCGATTGTGCGTGCGAGATAACGAGCGATGTGTGGGCCTTGAGGTGGGCAGGGGCCGGGTGAGGGTGTCAAAATGTGCACGTTGATGCATGTGTTACATGCGATCGTGCGAGGGACGGACGAATCAAGAGAGATGGTTGTTGTATTACAGATGCTCATCTCTCTCTCTCTCACACACACACACAAGTAAAATAGAAGACCGTTCTCTCATGTATACACAACGTATCGGCATATATCTATGTCTCACTCATGCATGATCATTTGCACATTCACACATCTCTATGTCTCTATCATACGCACACCGTCTCCACACTGCCCTTCCGTCACAACACACATATAGACACATACACATGTTCTCTCTCAGTCACACACACAAAAGCAGTATTAAAAAAACTAGGGCGCACCTAAAACGTCCAAATCCAAATAAACACGAACTGGAGCTAAATTCAAATATATGGAAATATTGTAGCGTCAAGAACTTTTCCCGGAAAAAAGTGGACTAATATTCAGGGATTGTTTTCACACACACAAAAAGGTTCGGTAGAAGTCCTTCAAGCACGACACAGTGACGCACCGTTCGATCCACCGCGCGGCTGTGGTTCACGCGCCTGCACAGGATTCCGTATTGTGGTTGTGGTAACTAATAAAAGCGCTTCCTAAGTCTAATGTTTACGTGTACTAGTACGGTTTTCTTTTAAGTTTGACCAACCCTATATAAAACTAAACTAATCTCCCATACGCGCACTCATCAATATGCCGCCGCCGCCGTTGCGCATGCCGGCGCTTGCCTGCTCCAGCCAACAATTTCTCACCCATCACCGCCGTGTCGCCGCCAAGCCGAAGGCTCGCCCGCTCACATCGTCTGCAGTCGCTCCTCGCGATGCGGCCGCGCTGCCAAGCACGCGAGCAGCTGGTGGAGCCGCGTCTATGCACGCAGCGTACGAAGAGGAGGAGGAGGAGTGCGTGCTCCAGCACGCCGGCCAGGAGGAACTAGTGTGTCATTGTCGTCTCCGCCCGCGCGGAGGAGGCGCACATGGTGGCTGTCACAGCGGAAGCCGGTCGCGCGCGCGTCGAGCCCACAAACCAGGTGCGGACGTGGAATCCACCTTCGAGACCTTGAATGCCACATGGATCCTGCAATCTGAAGGAGCAATTTTGGTTAGTCGACTCTTGTGAGCCGTTTGATGCAACATGGATGGCTAGAAGGGCTTCTTCAACCACCGAAACTGATGCACGGTTCATCTTCTCAGCCCGCCACACGCCTAACCGCCTGCCGCCACTGCCGCGCCCTCCCCTGAACCGCCGACCACCGCCATGCTCTCCCCGCCCCCGCCATCCGTTTAACCCCGGGCATGATCCATTTTTTTCCGGCGAACTGCATTCCACACCCAACACTCATAAGATAGATCATGGGCACCCTGCCACCCTAATATAGATACTGGGGTAGCTTCTCTGTCGTCTTCTTCCTTTGCTCCGTCGAACTTCTTTCACAAATCGACTGAGCCAAATTATACTACTAGTATGAACATATTAAGTACAGTAGGAACACGAAGATACGAGCAGTAGTACCAACTGCAAGAAGAATCGTAGTGGGACATAGTACTAGTACTACTGTACGCACTAAAGAGTTCAAATAACGAGAAAGTACATAAACATAGTTCTGTTGGGGCCTCAGCACAACACACCATTGCAAATAAACTAAGCAACTAGTCCGCTTGACACTATAGTAGAACCAGCATGAGCGACGACACTACCATCTACTCGGAGTCTGAGTCCACATCCTCGACTTCGTCCTTGTCCCTCTTCCTCTTCCTCTTCGTCGACGCTTCTTTGCTTGAACCGGAAACTGGGCTCTACTTCTTCATCCAACCCATGTAGATATTTAAACAAAGGTAGGCATCCATTGCTGAGATGTGATCTTCATCTAATGTCTTCGACTCCCATGCATGATGAAACTCGTGGTGAGATTTCTTCAGTTTAGCGTGTGAAGGATCAATCATGGCTGCTGCCAGGGTCAGCATTGAAGGCTGAGAGGAGGACACCAGGCTTGCCTTCTAGAGATCGAAGGGCTGGCCTACAATGAGACCTATCCGACCCAGGACATCCCGGTCGCTTCTAAAGTCTACAGTAACGAATTTCACTCTTTCGTCCTTGAGGAAGTTCTTAAAATCCTAGCACTCAACGTCGGCATGGCATATGTGGTAGACCAAGCACACGTTATGTACGCAAACCTGGATCATGGCGGGCTTCTTCTTCTCTGCCTCCTTTAGTTTCTTCTATCTTTGTAGGACTATGGTGTACTCAACATCTAGCCCAACGGCCCACTCATCCGTTGAACTGTTGAACATGTGTAGGAAGCGAGCAAGGCATGCTTTCACCATCGCGGATCCATGTGTGTAGATGACGAAGAACTCATCGCCGGTGATGGCTCTAACCTGGTACTCAGTGGCGACCATGGAGATTTGGGAGGCCATGGATTTTGGAGGAGGGTTATGAGAAGTTGAACTGGTGTAATCTGAAAGGATGGGACGACCGGGAGCGAAATGTTGTAAGGTACTCTACTAGTAGAAGACGGGGACGAGTAGGGCGTGCGATCGACATGTGGTTGCTGGCTTGCCCGGTGGATAAACGGCTGCAAGCCCCCAAAGAGTTCTTAAGAACTATGCGGGACCCACTAGATGTGATGTCTACTAGACCCATATCGTAGGCCTGACGGTATAGCTTCTGCCTGTCTGCACGCCATGCCGGCGCGTGGGTAACTTCACTTAATTCCATCAACCGTCGCGCCTCCCACGACCTTCGCCTCCCTCACGCGGTCGCGCCCTTTGAGACTTCGACGGGCTATAAATGAGCAATTTTTTGCCTACTCCGCATGTATGATACTCCCTCTGGTCCTTTTTACTTTCGTCAACCGTTTGCAAAGTGTTTGACCAAATTTATACTAACAATATCAATATCTACAATACTGATTATGATGAGTATAAGAACTACTATTAGATGAGTTAGATTAGTTCAAGATTCTAATCCTGAACTAACCCTGAAGTAACTCTAGCGAAAGAGGTGTTTGGATGACAGGGTTAGATGGAGCGCGAATACAGTGAGGTGCCTTCATGGTAGGTGCGAGAGGGAGGGAGGGAGGGAGAGGATGAGAAGCTTCGAGGAAGAGGGGAGGGATCTGCTGCGGGGAGAGCGAGAGGAAAATGTGTTTTTTAGTGTCCCGAGAAGAACTAACCCAAATAAGCACCTGTTGGGTGGGTTAGATTTTTTTGGGGTTAGTAGGGTTCAACCTAACCCAAACTAACTCTAACACATGGATCCAAACAGGGCCAAGGTTAGATATTAGAGTACTACTACCTCCCTTCTAGTTTAAAGGGCTCGATTCAAAATTTTCACCTACTCTTAGCAAGATAGAGGCAGTGGAATAGTTTTTATAGTCTGCAAAAGTACTCAACTAATGCTATCGTTCTACACAAAAAATGTGTTTACCAATGCATGCATGAACACTAGTTACTCTAACCCCCCACTCTTCTTTAATTCTTTGCCATATCAACATGTTTGCTATTCCCGTGTGCATGATACCAGCTAAGATACCACCATTATGGTCAGCCTTAATCATCACATGCAATAATTTAGTGCACCTTGAAATATGAACATGTGCGGGGCGTGTGTGTTTTTAATGACTTGATAATATACCTAGCCCGGCGATCTCATTAGTTTTGTGACGCAAATGATAAATCCCGAACGTTCAGGAATTATTAGCGTCCTTAATTAAGTATGTAAAATGGAAAGTTTGAAAACCTTGTGTATTCGTACACATTTTGTAAGTACGTGCATATAGCACAAACTTTACCATTCCCTCCGTTCCATAATGTAGCGCCTATAGATTTTCTGAGAAGTCAAACTTTGCAAACTTTGACCAAGTTTGTAGAGAAAAATATTTATATCTACAATAGCAAAAATATATCACGTGAAACTATATCTTATGATGAATCTAGTGATATATGTTTCGCACTCTAGATGTAAATATTATTATCCACAAACTTGGTCAAAGTTTGTGAGGTTTGACTTTTCAAAAAATCTATAGGCACTACATTATGAAACGGAGGGAATATATACTATCACATTACACGTCTCTCTCTATATATGCTTGCACACTGTGCTACTCCCTCCGTCCAGGTCAATAAGTCATCTTTGGTTGTGCACCGTGACCAAGAAGGAGGGGAGACTTATACACCTAGACAAAGGGAGTACTACTATTACTTATGTACGCGCAAATGCACGTTTTAACATTACGATGCGGTTTTTGTAAAATTAGAAAAACAGCACTAGTCAAGCTTGTGAAACGATTCAATGCAAAACAAATGCAAAAATGCTTGTTTGATTGTTTACTTTTAGCTTCCTTCTCTGTGGTTATTTCTCTGTCGTACTTTGTACAGAGTATCTCACTGGTCGGAAAGGCATGCAAATTCCCAAACTGCTTCCTACACCCTGTATCGAATTTTTTGCCTAACAAGTTGTGCCGTGCAATTGGAATTCCAACTTGAGTACTACTACTAGTAGGAGTACCGGGGGCCACTTCTTTCAGGCTTCTAGATTATTAATCCCATAACTACTACCTCCGTCCTGGTTTATTGGTCCCCATTGTAATCTGTGTCAAATTTTGATCATAAATTTAACTAATGAAATGTTAGTGCATGTCACAAGAACTATCATTTTATCAGTTAAATCTTTGGTCAAAACTTAGCACAAATTACAATGGTGAGGAATAAACCAGAACGGAGGTACTACTATTAGTAGTAGTTTAGAAGCCCAAATAAATGTGTGAGGCGCCTTAATGTTACTCTCGACTGTGAGTAGTCTTATGGGAAAAGCTGGGGAAGCCGCCAAAAGAACTGGCCCTAGGAGTAGTAACTAGGGATACTATGCGTAGTAGCTAGGGATATGATGGTTGCTTGTTCGTTTATTTTACCAGGCCATTTATTACTGGGAGTGATTGGGTTTTGTGATATGACGGCTTTACTGCCGCGCCACGAGCAGGGTGAGACTCCCGTGCAGCGCCGCCCTCTACTCTAGTACTACATCGATCATGGTTTATCCCCCATTGAATTTGACTGAAGATTTAACTGACAAAATGTTAGTGCATGTCAACAAAAACAATATCGTTGGATTCGTATTTGAACATAGTTTTCAATGACATAATTTTAGGTGACATGCATCATCATTTATCGTATTATATATAATGTTTGTTCAATTTTTGGTTGTACTAATCTATAGTAAGGTGCCCGTGCGTTGCACGGAAGTGTGAAGTGCATTGATCGGGGAGTTGTATATTTTGACAAAGGATGTGGGGGTCATCTCATGTGTAACGGGTATCGATAGGTTTCTTCGGATATTATTTCATCGCTAGAGCTCACAAACATCCGGGTGAAATAGATAAAAATGTATCTTTTGCAAACAAAATCGTTGAACTGTTCAACCTGCATCCAAAACTTGTGAAGAAATAACTCTTATTGTGCTTTGCAAGAAATTATCATCAAGAATTAGTTTTTGAGTATCCATTGTTATAGATGTTGGCTACACATGACATGGCACTTTCTTATAGTCAACAATTGGCTATACTATTTAAGTATTAACCATGCCCTTATACACCTAGATAGAGGGATTAAATCAGGATGACTTGGAAGGGGGCAGAGGATATGTAAGAAATGGTTCATCATAAGTCTTTCACCAGTACTGTAGTAAAAATTCATACATGGAAGATTCTAGACTAAACCATAAATGTATACACTTTTATTCATGCGCGATACTCCAATAGATCAAGATCATGCATGGAAGTCTCCACATGCTTAGACATCGGATTACATTGAGCGAAGACTAATGATCAACATTTAACTTGAGAATGCAGATGTCCAGGTGAACCTCCTTGGAGTCCCCGTGCACATTGTTGGGGGTCAAATAATACCGTGCGTCTTCCATGTCCACATCGGCGGGAAGGTCCTAGCTCGGCAGAGTCCAAGTCAGCTTGACGTAGCCAGTGTCACCGCCCACGTACCTCCGAGGGGTAGTAATAGTCAGCACGCAATCGTACATCGACCTTGTGTCAGTGTCAGCGTCAACGGCGCCGCCCCTGACGCACACTATGGAGATGGGGCGGCGGCCTGCGCGGGCCTCGCCGGTGCCCACGATCAAGAGGAAGACGCTGCCATCCTCCTTCGAGACTAGCAGGCGGCGGTGATCCTCCAGCGACTCCGACATGGTGAACGGGTAGCACGTCTCGTACTTGATGTTCTTCGCCAAGGGCCAGTACTGATCGCCGCACGCCTGCGTCAGGTGATGCACGATGTCCGCCCGCGAGCCCCAAAACGGCACCGGGCACTCATAGCAGTAGACGAAGAGCTCCTTGGAGGCATCGACCAGGCCGTCCATGAAACGGGAGTGGCTGTAGGGGACGTTACGCCAGTTGAATATATGAGCAAGTTACTACGAGATTTAGTCCGAATAAGCACAAAATAAATCATGATGGCTATAACACAGATTAAACTAATCATGCGGACTAGCATAGTAGATGAACAGATCGAATCTAGGACACAGACTAGAAACATGAATTCTACCACGATTTCGAACAGGAAGGACAGAAACACATACGGTGCAACGGGAGCAGCACCATTGGCGTTGAGGTTGTCGCCCATGTTGTTGAGGAAGAGGTTGCCGAGGTCGGGGAAGAAGTCGTCGTCGGTGAAGTCGTTGCTACTAGCAGTCGCGAGAGTGCGCTCCCCAAATTTCAACAGCGCCCGCCGAATGGAGCGCATGAGGGAGTGGCTGTATGGGACGTTGCGGCCGCCGAATGGAGCACATGAGTAGCCCACGAAGCAGTAGATGGTGCTCCTCCCTAGTCTCTATTATTATCTCTATCTCTACTACTTTGTGGGTTCCACTATCAGTACAGTGTACATGACTTGCGGGCTAGCTACAGATTCGTACAGAAAGTTAAAAAGAAATAAATCCATCCTTAATCCTGTATTCTAAGTACTCTGTGGGTTCCACTGCCAGTACAGTACGAAAGAAGTATAGTATATATTAAAAAAATAAAAATCTAAAGTTTAGGACATAATTCGAGCTCAGGTCATCGCGCTGCGAGCATCCGGCCTGGACCAGTACACTAGGTGTTGGTTCCGGGCAATGCAAGAGATAAACCTTTGTAACAATGAGCCCGTCCGTTGCAACGAATCCAAAGTAGAATAATACATATTCACAAATTTGAAAGAAAATAGTTTAATTTTGATATACATATCACTAAAAATATTTTATGTTCCACTCCAGATATATTCTTTGGGCTGTTTTGATGAAGTAAGGGAGGAATGTGGTTGGTTTCAAGATACTAAGTGTTTTTGTGTAAACTGGAGCAGAGAAGTGAGAATTGTTGCAAAAGGCCACAACTTACATCACATTCGTTAGATGCAGATCTAATGGTCAGAAATGGCGGATGGCAGACACACCATCATCACCAAGTGAGTCTTTTATAGGAGTAGGAGTAGAGAAGAAACTGAGTTGGTGATGATGGTGTGCCTGCCATCCTGTAATATAGACTGTCCAATCTATATCTGACGGATAGAAAGCAAACTATGACAAATTCATAAAAGATACCCGCACCTCTCTCCTCATTTACAGATAAGGCCTGGCCTCGTTCATCCTTATCTCCCAATATCTCATTGCTGAGCAATTACAAAAGGAAGTCTCTGGAACAATCTGGCATGGTGGTCGCTGCCGGCGCCGTCCATCCCCATGCCTCCGCCCAGTCTGACCACCAGTCACCACCACGCCCCACTCCTCCTCACCTCTATCATCTTTCTCAACATATCATTTTTTTGATGAAATGGTCGACATACCATTTTCCGATAAAATTCTCAAGATATCATTAGTTTTTACACATGGGATTATTCCTGCATGGGTCGATCACAACAGGTGTTCTGTAAAAAAATGCATCTTGATGTTTTGTGCAATGCACGGGCATCTTGCTAGAAATTTTGCATATAATTCCAAACACCACGTAGACACGGTCTTTGACCATTTTACAACTATGTTAGTATCATTGTTAGTGGTCAGCCGGTGCAAGTTATAGCCCCGGGTGTTTTAACCTTTTTTTAGTAATGATATCTAGCAATTGTTCGGCACAAGCTCAATGCTGGCGAATCCCACATAACCATCAAATTTCCATCCGACGGTGGCCTATTTTTAAGCCATAGTATTTGACAAAACCGCCACCCTTACACACGTACTGTAACTGCGTCGCGGGCGTTTGCAACTGCCATGTCTCCCAGCGAACGTTTGCTGGGGATTGGAGATAGCACCGATGGCGGTTCGTAGTCGTTCCACATTCGGGCATTGAAGTTTGTAACTATTTTAGATTAGAACATACTACTCCTCCGGTGCTAGTAGTAGAGCAAAGTCCTACTCCACTACTACTCTACTCAAGCAAGTTAGGGCATAGTAGTAGGTATTATAGGGAGTACCAGTACTGTGATCACTCAAGGAAGTTGTCTGACTTTGATATGACCCTACACTGCTGGTATGTGTCTCGTAAGTCAAGCGGCGTGCTGTAGTCATCATCACCTGTCCACTTCCCGCAACACATATTCGCTTCTCCATCTTTGTCCGCTCTTCCATCCCTGCTAAGGCGTCTCCCCCCTCGTCCAATCTTCCATCCCCGCTAAGGCGCCTCCTCCCTCGTCCGAAACCCAAGCACTAACAATGGCATAAACGAGCAGCGCCCGTCGAAAGAGTGGCTGGAATTCGCTCCCCACAGAGGTAATCAAGCTCATTGTTTCGCGTGTGGACAATCTTAGTACCATGTTGCTCGATGCGTGCTCGTCGGGGCTATACCGTTTACTCAAAGCCCTCAGGCCGGAGCTTTTTAAGCCAGCTCCTTGCTTGCTGATGCCGCCTGAACTTCATAAACGGCGTGTCATGCAACATAACGACCGTAGGGTGGTGAGCATCAACCCCCTTGACTGCGATCCGATCCCCGTCACCCTCAACTACATTAACGATATGTACTGGGTCGGCATGAACACGTCTTGGATGGTGCTCGTCGACGGTCGCGGCAGCTGGATGCTCGTGGAGGTCTACACCCGGGGATTGATCCCCCTTCCTTCGATTAACACTGCACTGCTTTGGCACCGCGGCCTAGAATAGTCAGAATCTTACAGTAGCCAACATGATACCAAGTTTGATTTGCTCAAGGTTGTAATCTGCCAAGTTCCCACAAGATCTGTGAATTATAAAAACTTCAGGCTAATTGCGTTCTTCAAACGCGGTCTTGCCTATCTGACAGGTCATTGCGGTAAGTGGATAAATATGCACATCCATCGCAGGATCATACATCCTCCAGGGTTCTCTAATGCCATTGAACACAAGGGCTTCATTTACGCCGTCGACTCCTTCTATGGCTGGACGTATTGCTGGCCTACTCCAGTCATCGCTACAAATGGCTGTTACAGAAGTATGTTACTTTCCTATGATATCATGATGGTTTGCTTATATTACTCTCAACATTTATAGAAAAAATATTCATGCTCATAACATGCTGTTCTTAAGATTGACTACATCAAGAGCCCTTTTTTATATGATGTTGTAGGCCGCCTGGTGTCCCTACCCTTCCTAATCCTAGAACCTTTCAAAGAAAAGCGAATGGCAGTTGGAGGTGGTTCCTAGCTCGATTAGACGACGACGAACGATTGATGATCGTTTGCACGTACCGGACGTGTTGTTTCGCGGAATACAATCACAGTCACTGCAAGGTCTTTAAGCAGGATCCCAGCTTCTCTGGGCCTTCAGGAATTTTTGACTGGAGGTTGCTAAGTAGCCTTGGTACATGCTCTCTGTTTGTCGGACTGAATTATCCGATTAACCAGGAGATAACCGACGGCAAGGAGCATGATGGTAGCGCGGTTTCATTCATCAGGCAAAACTGTGTGTACACAGCGTACCATGCGTCTCTGCATGCACCATACCCTGATATGTGCCGCCACGCTCTGCAGCCCAAAGTAAGAGAGAGGGTCGCAAGTATCAGACTTTGACCTGCTGGTTGGAGTTTCCCCTGTCAGGCACCCATCTGGTTCAAGCCGTCAGCCGATTTCCACAACTTAATAAATAGTAACGTCTAACTGAGCCAGTTAGTTAGATGCATACACTTGGTGTAGTAGGATCTTTATTTAGTTTGATGCATACACTTGTTATTTTTTGGTAGCCCTTTTGTAATGATGGCCGATGTTTGGTTTGGAAGAGAGAGGTGCGTTTTCACTCTTCTGGCATGCTTACTGCTTCTGTTGCACACCCAGCCTTGGTTGCTGCTGCTGCTATTTTCAATGTACAATCAGTAGTATATTTCGTCTGTTGGTTGAATAAATGTGTTGTTAGAACGACAAACACAATGTTTTGGAAGTCGTTGCACGGTTCGATCCTTTAGTGCCCCGTACCATACGTAGCGCATACTATTTTTCGTACGGAACACAATTTCCACTTGTTGACAACATGCAGCCCACTGATGAAGGCCCAATAGAGAAGACCATAATTAACTGGAAGGGAGGCCCTCACATGAATCCATCCCAGGTACATGCTCATGGTCCCCTAAACATAAATAAGTAAATAAATAAATAAAGTTAAATGCTCATGCACCAGTTCTTTAAATTCACGATTTAACAGGAGGATATTATTTCCTATGATAGTGTCGTTACATTCAGACGATATTATTCTTCGGCAAACATAGCGACCAGTCTTCTTTCTCCCAGCATTTTCTTCCTGCAACCAGCGGACCCATGCATATCGTAGTCAACGTCGTAAATAGATCCGGTCCATTTTTATTTTTCAATAAGAATGTCCAACCCAGCCGAGCACATTGGCGACAACACTTTATCCTCCGCCTTGGTGCGCTCGCCGCGGCACCGCCGTCCGGCCCTGTCAACATAGTTTTTTTCGAAACGGTCCTTGTCAACATAGTGAATCGGGAGAGGACTGTAGTTGTGAGTATGGAAGTACAGACCCACCAGGTCCACTCCCGAACACAGGCAAGCGCCTCTTTTACTACTCAGATGAACCCCTCATTTTTTACTCTAATCTACCCTGCTGATATCTGGGACCCACATCATTTTCAACGTATTGCCAATTAATGACAAAATTGCACAACTTTTTTTAGTAGTAATTCGGAGGAGCAGGCTATAAACTGGGTTGTGCGGTCTCTGTGGCCCGTCTAACAACATAACGAGCCCAACAGTTTTTTCTTTGGGAAAATAGGTAGCCCAGTATTTCTTTTTGAAGAATACCCAAGCTAGGCCTATTTGTTTTCTCCGACTTACTGGGCTGCAAATCTTTCAAGACGAGGAGGGATGCATTCCGGCCTGGCCAAATAGTATGGTCAGTGTCTGTTAAAAGTAATATCAAAAGGGGTTGAAAATTCCAAAAAATTATAGCAAATGGGATATTAGTTTCTTTTTTTGTTTTTGTTCTTCACTGATATCTTATACTCCCTCCATCCCAAAATTCTTGTCTTAGATTAGTCTAGATACGGATGTATCTAATACCAAAACGTGACTTGATACATCCGTATTTAGACAAATCTAAGACAAGAATTTTGGGATGGAGGGAGTATTTCATTGGATTTGACATGACATAGTACTAATTTATTTTAGTATGGCTACTAATTTTTGGCTTAAGAATATTTTTTTCCCCAACAAAAATTTGCGAATTTTCAAAATTTCCCACATATTTAGTTATTTTTTTTAACCCTGGTACTGACCAGAAAATGGGCAGCAATTCTAAAAATGGAAAATGGGCTGCAATAAATTCCATATGAATTAGAAAATGAGTAAAAAATTATAAAAAATAATAGCAAATGTGTTGTACACGCCATAGATTTCGAGGCTGACTTGTTTACGCAAGGCTTTGTCATTCAACACACGATTCTAGCAGCAGTGACTGTTGGATGTCCATCCAACAGCCGACGTGCTTCTTCAATCTCTGATCTTCCTGCTCAAGCCGCCTAAACTAGCGTCGGCGGGACTGCCTGCTCCCTCCTCTTTGTGGCCCGCTGTGATGCCGCGCAAGCTTTCCCGGCCCACCCTACTCCCTCTGCTGGCCTGGCCGCACGCAATCAACTGCCTCCTTATTACACGAAAAAAATGATTCCTCTCACTGACAGCTGGGGCGCATCGGTTGGGAGGCTGACCTGTGGGCCTACTAAGTTGAAGCGTACGCAGGGCTTGTCAACTTAGTCAACAAACGATTCTAGCAGCAGTAACCGTTGGATCTGAATCAGACGGTCCTGCTGCTTCTTCAATCGCTGCTCTTCTTGCACCAGCCGCCCAAACCAGCGCCGGCGAGACTGCCTGCTCCTACCTCCAGTGGACGGCTGTGCTGCCATTGAGGCCTCACCGCCCCCTACTACTCCCACCGCTAGCCAGGCCCTACAGCGACGGCAGCCTCACACCATAGCCGAACTAGTGAACCCTCGTACTCCTCTCCGCGTGGGCATCCACTGCTGCGTCCTCCCCGACTACGCATCGTCCCCTTCGTAGGCCTCTCTGTCGTCCACCGTCTTGGTGCTCTCGGCGTAGCGTGGTCAGTCTGGTCAATGACCGACTTCCATCGGAAGAGTAGTGTACGTGGAGAGGCTGACAGCTGGGTCCACCGCCACAACCCAGTTTTTTTGTGATTTGCCAAGCAAGTCGCTTTGTCAGGCATGTTGGGCTGCAATTCTTTCAAGACGAGGAGAGCTTCATTCGTCTGGCCGAGAAAATGGCCTATCAATAATGAGAAATGGGATGTACATTTTAAAACACATCAAACCGGTAATTAGTTTCAAATTTCTTTTTTTTTATTTTGAGATTTTAAATTGCATTGATTTTTATGCGCGGACAATTTGTTGGATTTATATTGATATATATTTATTTTTAAAATCAGTTTGAACGTGACTCGAAATTTCGGGATTAAAAACAGTTCGGACCGCACCGAAATATGCAAAATTTCATATAATTTTTTAATCATGGCCACAATATGGCTTGCAATGCTAACAAAAAGAATATGGGCTCAAAAATAAACCTTAAGAATTAGCAAATGTGTTGTAAATTATTAGAAATATTGGTAGATGGGTTGTATGATGTTTTCCACAGATTTGAGGCTTTCCTAAAGAAAAGGTTAACGCACAAGCAGTGCCTGTTGGATGTCCATCCAACGACCGTCGTGCTTCTTCAATCTCTGCTCTTCCTGCTCCAGCCGCTCAAACAAGCGTCGGCGGGACTGCCTGCTCCCTCCTCCCCGCGGCTGGCTATGCTGCCGCGTAGGCCTCACCCCCCCCCCCCCCCCCCCCCGCCGTACTCCCATCGTTGGCCTAGCCATCCCTCTACTCACCCACACCCGCTGTTATTCTCCGGCGATGGCAGACAAACCAGTAAACCCTCGTACAGTCGTACTCCTCTCCGCGTGGGAAACAACTGCCGAGTCTTCCCTAGTCCCATGTTGTTCCCTTCCTAGGCCTCGCCGTCGTCCACCACCCTGGTGCTCTCCGCGCGGCCTGGTCAACATGGTCAACGACCGACATGCATCTGAAGTGGACTGTGCGTGGACAGGCTGAAAGCTGGGTCCACGATCGCACGCAAGGAAATGCCTCCTTATTATGCGCAAAATAATGATTCCTCCACCTGACATCTGGGACCCACCGAAAGGGGCTCTGTATTTCGTGAAAAAAAAATGTTACCGTTGCTGACAGCTTGAACCGACCAGCTATATCTTCGCACGCAAGGAAGTGCCTCCTTATTACGCACAAAAAATGAATACTCCCCCTGCTAGCTGGGACCCAGTATAGTGGGAGGCTTACTTGTGGGCCTACTAAGTTGACGGGACGGAGGGCTTTGTCAACTTAGTCGATATGCACGATTATAGCTCTAGTGACCATACGATGTCCATCCAACGGCCGTAGTGCTTCTTCAACCTCTCGTCTTCTTGCTCCAGCCGCCCAAACCAGCGCCGGTCGTGCCTCGTGCTCCTGCCTCCCGTGGCCGGCTGCGATGCCGCGGAGGCCTCACCGCCCCCTACTACTCCCACCGCTGGCTAGGCCATCCCTCTACTCACCCACACCCCCTGTTATTCTGCGGCGACGGCAGCCTCACACCGCAGCCGAACCAGTGAACCCTCGTACTCCTCTCCTCGTGGGCATCCACTTTCGCGTCTTCCCTGGCTCCACGTCATCCCCTTCCTAGGCCTCACCGTCGTCCACCGCCTTGGTGCTCTCGGCACGGCATGGTCAATGTGGTTAACGACCGACTTCCATCGGAAGAGTACTATACATGGAGAGGCTGACAGCTGGATCCACGACCATAGCAAGGAAGTGCCTCCTTATTACACACAAAATAATTATTCCTTCACCTGACAGCGGGGACCCACCGAACGGGCCACCGTATTTCGCGAGAAAAAACGTTTCCTCCTGACTGCTGGGACCCACCAGCTACATCTTCGCACGCAAGGAGGTGCGTCCGGGCAAAAAAATGATTCGCATCCTGACTGTTGGGACCCACCAGCTACATCTTCGCATGCAAGGAAATGCCTGACAGTCGGGACCCACCTGGTCAAAGCGTATGTAGCATTGTCATTCTGGTCGCGAACGTGTACGTACATACTGGTCGATGTAGAGGCGCAACGTAGCATGTACACGTACGTACAACGGCCAGGGTGCAAGAAAGTAAATACGATCGCGTACGTACATACGGGCGGGGTCTCGAACGCCTACTCGCGCGTACGTACGGCCAGGTCTCGTGTACATGGCTGGGACGGAACGGAGAAACGGCGTCGTTGTCATGTTCATGGGGAGGCAACGGAATGCGTCGTGTTCATCGGGAGGCAACGGAATGTGTGGGAGCCAACCGGCTTGGACGGAACAGCAGATGGAAACAAGGCCTAGCGTAGCGCAGAATGGAGGAAATGGCCTTGTGTTTGACCGGCCACGGTCGAAACCGGATCCTGTTCATCGGGAGGGGTCTTGCGTACCGCAAAACGGACGAAACGGACCTCCTATGGTCGAAACAGGGGTCCTGTTGATCGGGAGGGGTGTGGCGTACCACAAAACGGTGGAAACAGACTTGTGTTGGAGCGTTATGGTCGAAACGGGGGTCCTGTTCATTGGGAGGGTTGTCGTGTACCGCAAAATGGGACTGCACGGGAAACTGTTCATCTCCACCGTCGACCCCCTCCAGCCTCCACGGGCTATTGTTCATCCACCATCGACCTCCTCCAGCCTCCACTTGCGACTGTTCATCCACGGGCTCCTGTTCATCTAGCCTCCACCGCGCGCTACTCCACCGGCTGCTGTTCAACCAGCCCTCTCCACGGGCTCCTGTTCAACCACCCCTCCACGGGCTACTGCTCATCTAGCCCTCCACCGTCTACTGTCCATCCAGCCCTCCACGGGGTGGTCCTGTTCATCCAGCCCTCCACGTGGTCCTGTTCATCCAGCCCCAACCAGCTCGATCGATCGAGGTCCTGTTCATCCAGAGGCAACACCACGGGGTCATGTTCATCCACCCCCACCGGGAACTGTTCATCCAAACCACCCAGCAACGCTCACTGTTCATCCAGAGGCAACACCACGGGGTCCTGTTCATCCACCCCCACCGGGAACAGTTCATCCAAACCCCCCCAGCAATGCTCACTTTCAACCAGAGGCAGCATCGATCGGCTTCAGTTAGCAGCAGTAGCAAAGGAATCGCTCGATCGGGTTCAGTTAACAGCCATCGATCGATCGCTCGAGTTCAGTAACGCGTAGCCTGCAGTGCAATCAGTTAGAACCCAATGCCCCACTTGGGTTCAGTTAGAGCCCAACGCCTCGCACCCACGCGTGTGCATGTACGAGAGAAACGCGCATCGCTTGGCCCCGACCACCCACCGTAACCGGGAACACCCTGATTTTTTCCTTGCCCTCGCTTCTAACACGGTTTTTTCTGTCATGGACGGCCCAAAGAATGTCATGCAGCTGCGTCTCCGGCCCGCCCAGGACGAAAAACCCATTTTCTGTCATGATTTTTTGTCATAGAAGTAGGAGCCCACCACGTCTATGATGATACCGGGTTTTGTCACAATTATCGTCATAGAAGTGTCATACGTATGACAGAAAAAAAATTGTTCGGCCCAAAATGTCACAGATGTGTCTTTTTTTTCAGTGAAAAGAAGAAATTCCTGCTGAGGATAAGGGCAAATGGAAGGTAGACTTAGAACACTACGCCCAGTTCAGCGCCCAAGACATCCACTCTGGCTAGTTGAACCGTTTATACACCATCCGTGACTGTCGGATCTCGGGTTCTGGCAGACCCTTAGGGTTCGAACTCTGGGGTGCGCGCGGAGATTACGCTTCCTACCTACCCGTACCCGTCAGCCTCGCAAAGATCTAAGCTACGATAAGAACAACACAAGAGACACAGAGTTTATACTGGTTCGGGCCAACGTTGTGGTGTAATACCCTACTCCAGTGTGGTGTGGTAGATTGCCTCTTGGGCTGATGATGGTGAACAATACAAGGGAGAACAGCCTCGCGAGAGTCTGTTCTTGGCCCAGGGGATGAACTGCTAGGAGGAGTTCAATCGCCCTTCTATCTCTTTGTGTGATGCTGCCTATGCCTATCTAACTGATTGCCGGGTTGCTCGATCCGCCTAGATGGCAAGATGATCCTCTACCCTGGGGGTGACTAGTCCTATTTATAGGCAAAGGCCCTGGGCCTCTTCCCAAATATTGAGCGGGAAGGGCGCCAACAACCGGCCATTTTGAAGGGGAACATCGGGTACACTTATTCTGACTAAAGTTGGTCCTCGCCTGCCAAAGGCTTTGGTGGTGACGCTGGCTTGGGATCCACAATGACTTCCTCCTTGTCACGGAGCTGGTCTTGGTCTCGTTGCACCGAAATGGGTGCCTTTGCTTGATCCTTCTGCCTGCGCTTGCTCCCTTTGCACCAAAGAGGAAAGGGAGGACACTGCTCGGGTTGTTTCCGCCTGGCGCCTTTGGTCGTCATGGCTTGCATCATGGGCACCTCGTGAGGTACCCCGCCTTGATCTCCCCGCCTCCTCGCGAACCAGCCTGATGAGGCCGCGTCTGAGGAAGCTCCGTGTCATCCGCCCCGCGAGGCTTGGCCCCTCACGAGGGTCTTGGGTCTGTGTTGATGAAGATGGGCTGTGCTAGGCCCCCTTTGAGCAACGCCACGGGCCGCAGGCAGGCAAGTCTGGGGACCCCCGTTCCCAGAACACCGACAGTAGCCCCCGGGCCCAAGGCGCGCCCGGACTTGGCCGTGCAGGGAGGCAGAAGGGCAAGGGCGAAGCACCGCGGGCCCTAACAGCCTGCGGCCTCGGGCGCCGCGTGGCGGTTGATTGGACGTGGGCGGCATTGTTCCCCCACGCCCCCTGTCGGTGTCAAAACTGGCGGATCTCGGGTAGGGGGTCCCGAACTGTGCGTCTAGGCCGGATGGTAACAGGAGACCAGGGACACGAAGTTTACCCAGGTTCAGGCCCTCTCGATGGAGGTAAAACCCTAATCCTGCTTGATTAATATTTATGATATGGGTAGTACAAGAGTAGATCTACCACGAGATCAAGGCGGCTAAACCCTAGAAGCTAGCCTATGGTATGATTGTTGTATGTTGTATATGATCTATCGACTAGCCTAGCCTCGGTTTATATAATGCACCAGAGGCCTAGGATAATGAGAGTCCTAGCCGAATACACCGGTGGGGAGAAGTCCTTGTCTTGATCGCCAAGTCTTGTGGAATCTTCCTTGTATGCGGCAGCTGTCCGAACTAGCCCATGAGTATACGGCTACGGGGGTCCTCGGCCCAATATAATAGATTGGGAGACGACGTGGTGAGTACCCCCTAGTCCAGGACACCGTTAGTAGCCCCCTGAACCGGTCTTCAAGTTAGGGACACTCCTCGATTCTTCCGAACTGTTCTTCATCTTCGGTCGTTGGTCTTGAAAACTGGTTCAACAAATCTTCTTTATCTTCGATCTTGAAGATCGCCGAAATGCATTCGACATGTTTACACGTCGGATATCCGAGGAGCCCCTTTAAGTTTCCGGCCTTTATCAATGCCTTGTTTATTATTATGCCACACCTCTGGTTTGAAGTTGTTCCCGGTAGGCAGTGTCCTCTTGCGTCCGAGCTCCAACGCCGGACTGCATTCGAGGTATCCTTTGCAGCCGAGCACCAACGCCGGACCGCTTCCCAGCTCTAATGCCGGAATGTATCCGAGCTCCAACGCCGGACTATGTACCCGAACTCCAACGCCGGACTGTATGCGAGCTCCAACGCCGGACTGTATCCGAGGTGTCGTAAATCACCTTGGTTCAAAGAAGTTTGCAGAAGTTTAGCCGAGCTTAATGCCGGAAATGCCCTCTATGGAGCCAACCACTAGCGCCCGAGCTTTATGCCGGACTGCTTCCGAGGTGGTGCACCACCCCGAATGTGGGCCGATTTTTGTCAATATTTTTGATTGGTGAAATTTATTCTCTGCCGAGACATATAGCCAGTAGCCCTCAAGGTGGGTATCGGTCTAAAACCCGAGATGCACATGAAGGATGACATAAGACCGCTGATCCCAGTAGCCGCTGAGACTCAGGTCGATTTGCAAAATCATCCTGAGGATCAAGTCCTAGCTTGGCAGAATACTTCGGGACACTAAAAGCGGCGTGCTCAGTCCTCGAGACTCAGGTTGGGTCCGGCCGACCAACCTGAGGATCAAAATCTCCTCAGAAACTATATTGCACATAAAATTTTCTGCATTGGACAAGCAATGCAGTAGCCCCTGAGACACTGGTCGGGTGGCAACACCAGATCAGGGGATCGATGTGCCCCTTTAATATGTTTAAATAATAAGCCCGAAGCCCAGTAGCCCCCGAGCCTTAATGCGGGCACGGGTGGCCGAATTAAGGATCGATATCCATAGTAAAATCACAAATTGTGTGTAATGACTCTATGTATCCAAGTACTTTACGTCATTTAATGCTCGGATCCGCATTGTACAAAACTTTGTTGACCGACCATCGGCTTCCACCTCCTCGGCTAGTAGCCGAGGAGTGTTTGTCTTACTTTATAAAGCCTTTATGAGGGCAAATATTTACGACAAACAAGGCAATCTGGCAATACGGTTTTATAAACAAAGGTACGCGGAGAGATATGTTATATTACTGTTTAACAGAAGAAATGTCTTCCAAAGAAAATAGTCCCGCTATCGGTTCCTTTGTTTGGGTTGTCATGCTAAGCATGATCATAAAGCCTTAGCTTCAATGTAAGAGCAAAATATCGAGGATTTAGTTTGGGAGGCCAGTTAATAGCCCCCGGTAGTGTTCGGCGACAGTCGAGGTCAAGCCGTAAACACTTCGGCCAATGTTATAAACGGCCCATAGTCATCGGATCGCTGACCAGTTTACGCTTATTGTGACAGTAAGTTTTTGGCTTTCTCCACGGAGGTGCTTGACCATGCGAGCTGGAAGCACAATCGCAGTGGTTCTCCCTTTGCACACCTAGCCGAACAAAGCGGAATGTAGGAGGCAAGCGCTGGAGCCGGGCAACCCAACTATTGACCGAAGACACAATTCGAAACCGATGCATATATAGCAATATCCGAGAATGATTTTGCCGAATCCATAAAGGTGTCCGGTGTTGCACTGCGAGACTAATGCTGGAAAAGCACAAATAGTTTAAAAGTGCCAAAAAGCTTGGCAAACCAAGAAACGTCAGTAAAAACATGACGTCCGAACAAGATCAAGTGTTCGGTGCCAATCCGAAAATTGGTCTTTTAGAAAAAAGAAGTGCTTTTTTCGTGCTTTAACATGATACATCCTATCTCAAGACTTCGAGCGGGTCAGCCTACGGCTTCAACCTCCTATCCCGAGGGCGGAGTACTTCTCATCAGGCCAGTTTAGCAAACTAAACTCTAGCGACTTTGAGAGAGAAATTAGGCTCCCCGGCTAGTGACCACACACTCGTGTCGAAAAGAGGAGTGGTAAATAATAATAGTAAGAAAAACTTTGCAACGACTAAGAAGAAGAACACTTATTATAAAACGGCTCACATAAATTTAAGAGCCCCCAAGTGACTTGGGTAAAAGAATGATTGCATGTACCGAAGTACTTATATCATATCTATGTTCAACCGAACTTTAAACGCGTCTTAACCGACCGTCGGCTTCTCCCTCTTCGGTCAAGGACCGAAAAGTGTTATGTACTCCATCGGTCGAGAATATCGACGGTGTTTCCAATAACTAGGCAATCAGGCCATAAGGCTGTAACAGACAAAGCGCGCTCAGGGAACTTATGCTATATTACTGCAAAGAGTAAGAAGCATCTTCGAAGAAAATGGTACCCCCACCGATACCTTTCTTCGGTGCTCATTGTTATTATGAGACTTGTGCAATAGATTTTTTGTACTCATGAGTACCGTTGTGTGCCGACCATCATTGAAAACTATAAGAGCGCTAGCTTTCGGCTTCACCCAGTCTGAGGTCCGGCTCGGGCGACCTGATCGTGACAATCGCAGAGGTGCTCCCTTTACTCCCTAGCCGAACAATCGGGAACGTAGGGGTAAACACAGGAGCGAGGCAACCCAGCTTGCAAATCGCTTAAGTCAATATGGTGCATATTGTGGCATAATACACGAACAAGGAACGAAGCCGTACAAGTATAATCATATGCAACAGGAAAAACTTCATAAAGGAAGCCCCCAAGTAAACGGGGTATTTGAATTTATGCGTCACAAACAAAGTTTGGACAAGGAAAAAAATTTACACGCAACTTTTTCCAAAAAAGTATAACGCTTGGTCGAACCGAACACAAGTTAGAAATTAGAGCTTTGAGCATGAAAGCGACTTAGCTGGTTAATGTGTTCGCAGTCCGAGCTTGATGCGGGACAAGGTTCTATCCCCCAAGCCCGTCCCGAGGTGGCGGAGCGGAGAGCTCGACACGCCGAAGTGGTGACATAGCATGGTCGATGCAGACCGGCAGAGTGACAATGATGCAGACCGGATCATTTTTCCTATGCACAAAAATAGTGCAAACAGGAGATAATAGTAATAATGATAATTAAAAAAAATTGTTGCATAATGAATAATTTATGCAAAGTGAGCAATAAAAGAAATATGGCCTGGCGCCGAAGTCAATGTCGATGCAGGGCATCGGCGTGATGCGGTAAAGGCGTGGCAAAGCCTGAATTCGCAGGTCGGGCCGAGCTCCGGATGCGGCGTTCGCCGGACTATGTACGGAAACTGACCGAACCACCATGCGACTATCGTGAATGCGGCCACCATTTGATAGAAGGGTGTACATATGATGGACAAACCAGAGTAATAATTCCTTGGGAAAAATGAACCCAAACAAGCAAAAAATATTAGGGATTGATAGCACCTGGTTTATTTGTTGTAGCAATCCGAAGGAAGGCGATTCCCAAAATTGGGACTCGCTCCGCACACCCATTGCCTGATGGGCGATAAAACGACGGCATGGCAATGCTGGTAAAGGTTTGCTCGCCGAGGATAAGCCCTCGGCCCAGCTAACGTGATGGAGCTTGGTCGGCTAGTGACGCCGAAGTGTCCGGAGTAGGTTGATGAAGAGATGGCGAAGCTCCCGGTGCAGTCGAGATGTCGAAGCCCCGATGCCAGCCGATGAGTCGAAGTAGGTCGGCGTGATGGACACCAGCTTGAAGAAGCGATAGTGCGGCCCTCTCAATGAAAGCACCAATGTCGGTGTCAAAACCGGCGGATCTCGGGTAGGGGGTCCCGAACTGTGCGTGTAGGCTGGATGGTAACAGGAGACAAGGGACACGAAGTTTACCTAGGTCCGGGCCCTCTCGATGGAGGTAAAACCCTACTCCTGCTTGATTAATATTGATGATATGGGTAGTACAAGAGTAGATCTACCACAAGATCAAGGAGGCTAAACCCTAGAAGCTAGCCTATGGTATGATTGTTGTATGTTGTATATGATCTATCGACTAGCCTGACCTCGGTTTATATAAGGCACCAGAGGCCTAGGATAACGAAGGTCCTAGCCGAATACGCCGGTGGGGAGAAGCCCTTGTCTTGATAGCCAAGTCTTGTGGAATCTTCCTTGTATGCGGCAGCTGTCCGAACTGGCCCATGAGTATATAGCTACGGGGGTCCTCGGCCCAATCTAATAGATTGGGAGACGATGTGGTGAGTACCCCCTAGTCCAGGACACCGTCACCCCCCTTATTCCGCGCCATGCTAGGCGGACTCGTAGTTGTACACATCCGCTCCCTTCCTTTCGTTCGTGCGCCCTCTGTCCTTCCTCCGCTCGAACTCCAGCTCCTGTTTTCAGCCCAATCTCGAACCTTCTCTCCCCCTTCCCATCGCCATGGCTCCGACGAAGAAGGGAAGAGGGAAGAAACCCACGCCTCCGCCTCGCTCGCCGCCGTTGGTGGCCCCCGCCGTCGGCCGGTCGATCATACTCAATCGAGAGGGCCTGGGCAAGGTCAGCTCGGCTCTGGCCACTATCTTCAACGAGTGCGGGAGGATGATGGCCTGGCCCACGTCTCACTTCCCCACTGATAGGATAATCACCGAGGTCCATTATTTTGCTGATGCCCTGTGGGCGGGTCTGGTTCCCTTCTTTTCCGATTTCTTCAAGGCCGTGCTTTCCCACTACCAGATCCACATGATGCATCTGAGTCCTAAATCCATCACCCTTCTTTCGGTCTTCGCTTTTGTTTGCGAGGCAATGATGGGCATCCTTCCTTCTGTCGCCTTGGTGCGCCACTTCTTCTCTCTGCGCCTTGTCGACCCTACCCAATGCTCGGCGTGTGTGAGCTTCATCGCCGCGTCTGAGACAGCGGCCTCAGGGATCGACTTCAAGCTTCCTTCGCCTTCGGCCGGGTTCCGCGAACGGTGGTTGTATGTCGATGTCGGGGTGCCCAGCCCCCTGCTGTTGAAGCCAACCTCGCCTGTTGTCCCCAATTCGGGCTGGGGGCAGGAGATGCTCGAGAGCCCCCGGCTCGCCTTTGTCTGGCACCGCTTCATGTTCTTGAAGTCGATCGACGTGACAGCTCCCAAGGTGGTGAAGGAGTTCCTGTTACGCCGCATTGCTCCTCTCCAACGCCACTCCCGCAGGATGTGGGCCTTCAGTGGGCATGGTGATCGTATGAGGCTGCAGGAAAAGGATCTGACGCCTGAGGTGCTGAGGACAGTGCTCTTGATCCTGACTGGTGACCCCAACCCGGGTAGCATCCAGCGGGGAGGGGCCCTGTTGTACCTCTGCCAGAACAGGGACGATTTTGTGAAGCAGATGCCTATCTTCGATGAGTGGGGGCTGCGCCCCGCCGGCCTCCAGGGGCCTCGCGAGAACCTAGTGGTGGTGACTGTCCTTCCAGTCGGCCAAGGTGACTCTTCCTCAAGTGGCGGAGCAGGGAGGCATGAGGCGCCAGAGGCCGAGGGGGCTCCCGGTAGGGTGACAGCGCCGGGTGATGCCCTTGAAGGAGCAGCTCCCGGGGCCGGTGCTGTTGAGGCTGAGGATGGCGAGCAGCCGCCCCCAGTGCCTGGGGCTGAGGATGGCGAGCAGCCGCCCTCAGCGCCTGGAGCTGAGGCCGGTGCTGTTGAGGCTGAGGATGGCGAGCAGCCGCCCCTAGCGCCTGGGGCTGAGGCTCCTGAAGCCCCAGCTGTGCTTCCTGGCAAGGCGATTGGCAGCACGCGTCAGGCAGGCGCTCCTGACACGGATTGCCTCGACGCTCCGTCTTCGTCGCAGGTTGATCCCTATGCCCTTCTCTTGGGCCGCTTCTGCGTGGACTTTGAGGCCCTCCGGAGGAAGAGGGAGGCCCTGGGCGACAGCTACCCTTGTCTTCTGCTGAAGCGTAGGAAGTACTTCGCCACTAATGAGTAAGCCTTCTCCCTTTCCAGCTCCCGATCCTCCCGTTGCTTTTACTGATCCTTGCTCTGCAGGCCCCTTCCGGCCGAGCTCGCGGAGGAGGCTGAGGTGCAATCCCCCTTGGCTTCGCCTCCCCCGTCGTTCTCAGGTGCTCCAAGCAGCACATCCCTCGTGGTGAGGGCGATCGGCGGGGTGAATCGTCTCGAGGTGCATCGGAGTCCTGCGTACCCCGCGATCCTTCCTCGCGGGCCTTCTCGTGGCATAGCCAGCCTGCCGTGGGCTTCTCGTCTAGTCGTGAACTGTGACTGGCTGAGGCGATCCCTGCACCCTTCATCCGGAGACGGGCCGGCTCCAGGCCGGGCTTCTGGCATGGCGCGCCCGGCCGTCGCGAGGGCGCCAGCCCCCAGCCCCCTGCCTGGAGGGGAGCACTTATTTGTGGCCCCCGGCGTTTGCTCGGGGCAGGCGATGGTGAGGAAGACGTGCTAGAGCATGCCCGGGAGCGCCGCGCTCGTCCTCAAGGATTCCTTCGTAGGGCGGCTGACGCGGTGAGTCTGCTTGGGGAGGAGCTTACTGACGAAGACGCGCGCCTCAAGGCTGAGGGCCTGCGCTTAGCCGCAGAGAGGCGCACGCTGGAGGGCGCCATTGCCCTTGCGCGTCATCAGCGCGATCTTGATGATGAAGAGGCGAAGGCATCGTTGGAGGCTTCTCGGGAGGCCCGATCTCAGGCCGCTGAGGAGGCCCGGGAAGCCAACCGACGGCGAGAGGCGGCGGAGGAGCGGGCTCGGGAGCTCTTGGCCTAGTGCCACTCACTGGAGGAGCAAGTGGAGCTGCGTGAGGCAGCTCTCGCATCGATGAAGGTGGCCTCTGGTGACCCAATAGAGCTCCAGAAGCGTGAGGAGGCGTTGACGCTGGAAGCCACCGAGCGCACCCGCGAGTACGAGCGGCTGGAGACGAGGGAGCGCTTGGTGACGCAGGCGAAGGATGACGTTGCTGCACGGGAAGCCCGTGTCCTGGAGGAGGTTGGACGTCGGGTGGCGATGGCGCGCCAAGACCTCGAGCGCGAGTTCGAGGGGAGGTTGGGGTTGATCCGGGTCAAGGCTGAAGGTAGGACCGCAGCCCTGAGGACCAAGCTGGATGAAGCGACACGGTGGGCCGATGCTCTTCGGGCCGCGCTTGAGGCAGCGCAAGGGGAGTCAACCACCTCCCGGGTCGAGGTGCTCCGTCTTTGCGAGCGGGTGGAGGAGGCTGAGGCCGTCGCACGCCAGAATGCGGATGAGATACGTCAGCGGCAGGTCCTGGAGCATGAGCACGGCCCCATGCTCTCCACGCTCCGGGAGAGAGCCAACACAGCCTTGGGCAACATCTGTGAGGCGGCTGTTGGCGAGCCGCACGCAATCAATTATGCCGGCAATCTTTAGTTCTTCACCGCTGTGGTGACGCAGCTGGAGGCGCGGTCAGTCAGGGCCGATAGGTTGGTGGAGGAGAGGAGTCGCGCCCTGCTCGGGCGCGCCTTTTCCCGTGTCTTCAGCCATCTCCGGAACATGGATCCCCACTTCGACTTCGACGCCGCCATCGCCCCAGTCCCCCAGGCCGTCCGAGACGACCTGGCGCAGTGGGTGGAAGACAATGTGGATGCTCTTGTCAGGGCCTTTGCTTCGGACAACCACAACGTGATCGTGGCTGCTGATGAGGGCGGCATGGTGAACGACCCTGACGCCGCTGGCGGCGACGCAGACAACGATGGCGAGTCTAGCGACGCCAGCTACGGTTCGGGAGGTGCTCCTGAGGACGCATTGGGGGATTTATCCGACTGATTATGCATTGTCCCTGTTTCCTTACCCTGCATGAATAGAACTTAGGTTTTGGCCTGACGATTGTGAGAGCATTTTGGGAGGGGGAGCCCCTCATGTAAAACTTGTGTTCATCGTATTAGTAGACGTTGCACTGCCCGTGCGTCCGCGCCTGGTGGTTGGCTAGTTTACCTTTCTTTCGTGCGGGCCCCAAGGTAACCTGCGGGAGGCTGTGCCGTCTCGAATGTTCTCTAATCGAATCCGTAGGATGTGAGAGCGTTGGGGGCGGCGAGCTTCACAGGCGTTGGCCTTCTTCACAGGCTCCGGGCCTTTTCCAAAAAGGATAATCTTCACAGGCATTCGCCTTCTTCACAGGCTCCGGGCCTTTTCCAAAAAGGATAATCTTCACAGGCATTCGCCTTCTTCACAGGCTCCGGGCCTTTTCCAAAAGGATAATCTTCACAGGCATTCGCCTTCTTCACAGTCTCTGGGCCTTTTCCCAAAGGGATAATCTTCACAGGCATTCGCCTTCTTCACAGGCTCCGGGCCTTTTCCAAAAGGATAATCTTCACAGGCATTCGCCTTCTTCACAGGCTCTGGGCCTTTTCCCAAAGGGATAATCTTCATAGGCATTCGCCTTCTTCACAGGCTCTGGGCCTTTTCCCGAAGGGATAATCTTCACAGGCATTAGAAATCCTCCCGAGAGGACGCGGCGCGGCAGTCTGGGTTGTGCGCAAGCTAGGCCTGACCCGGCTCGCGAGGGGAGGCAGCTGAGGCAAAGTGGTAATCGAAACGCGAGAAACGGCTCGAACAAGACTAAGCACCCCTTCCCCGAACACACGCAAATTTCAAATTCGAATCCAACTTAAATCCAGCGGAGGAAAAATTACAACCAAAGTGAAGAGCAATGAAAGCAGACAAAAGGCCGCGTCCGGCACCTAATCTAGTCTTGGACGTCTTCTCACCAGCGCGGAGCTAAGTGCTGCCACTGGGCGTGGGAGGGAGCCCCAGGGCCTGAGGCCGGAACCCCTGAGACTCCGGGGCATGTACAGCCCCACTCATTATTACGTGAGAGTGTCATAGGGCGGCAAGCTTCACAGGCACTGGGCCTTCTTCACAGGTACCGGCCTTGCTTCATATCGTCAGATGAGGGCCCCGCCTTGCACCATACTCTAGTGCCATCGACGATGACCGGAAACCAGGACACCGCCGAAGGGGTAGAGCAGTCGTCAGCGGTTCCCCTGACGACCACGGGTCCTCCGCCAGGGGCAGGCCCTGAGGCACCTCCCCAGCGGAGGGCCTACCTCCTGAGAACACCTTGCTCCGAACGCCGCGGTGGCGATGTCGGATCTCTGCCCCTCTCCTGCAGCCCCCTGCGCCCTCCTCCCGAGGGGTAGGAGACTGTGGGAGCAGGGCAGCTGCTCGCTGCAGCGACCTGCACCTCCTGCGGTCCATGATTAGCGTATGCCTGCTCCTGAGGAAGTAGCGGTACCCGATAATCGTTGCCTCCAGCGTGGCCGGTGGGGCCGTCCCTGGGTTCCTGGAAGAGTTCAGCTTCTGGTGCATCATCCCCCCAGCTTGGGCTGAGGAGCGAGCCTTGTTTGCCCTCGTGAGGGTGCCCTTGATCCACCATGTGGGGCACATATTCTTTCGGCGCCGTCATCTCGAAGGCCACGCCGTAGTGCTCCGCGTCCCACGCAGCTCTGCTTGACGCGCCCAGTGTGGGGTGGTAGCGTGGCCGTCTACCGGGACCGTGGGCCGCGCCGAGTCCCTCTTCTTCGCGGACCGAGGGCGGGGGCAGCGCCGCCACCGATCCGGTGTTGACAGCTTCATTGGCGTTGGGGTAGCCTTGGAGCCCGCGGGCGCGCGCGGAGTCCCCGCGCATGCCGCCCTGGGCTTGAGACGGGAGCTGGGTGCAGAAGGGGTGAGCCCCCGAGGCGGCAAAGACCAGGAGCTCGGCAACCCGCTCCAGCAGCACGCCGCGGCCGCCATCCAGCAGCCTGCATTGTAGCAGCTCTCGGGCCACCGTGAGCGCGGCCCTCGAGTTCGCCTGCTCCCGGCGGGTGTACGGTGTCGTGGTCGCGGCGTGATTGGAGGCCCTTGCTACCGATCGCGCTTGCCGCGGTGTGAGGGTTGTCGAAGCCTGTCCGCGTCACCCGCGGCTGCAGCGCCCTGCGGACGACGAGCTGCCTGGGGCGCGGGGTCGCCCGAGGCGAGCGGCTCTGCGCGGGCGGGCCACGGCGCCCATGGATCTGGGTTGCCCGCCTGGTCGCCGGACATGGTGATGACGACGCGACGGGACACGAAGCGGTAGAAGGGCGGATTCCGGCGCACCCCTACCTGGCGCGCCAAATGTCGGATCTTGGGTTCCGGCAGACCCTTAGGGTTCGAACTCTGGGGTGCGCGCGGAGATTACGCTTCATACCTACCCGTACCCATCAGCCTCGCAAAGATCTAAGCTACGAGAAGAACAACACAAGAGACACAGAGTTTATACTGGTTCGGGCCACCGTTGTGGTGTAATACCCTACTCCAGTGTGGTGTGGTAGATTGCCTCTTGGGCTGATGATGGTGAACAATACAAGGGAGAACAGCCTCGCAAGGGTCTGTTCTTGGCCCAGGGGATGAACTGCTAGGAGGAGTTCAATCGCCCTTCTCTCTCTTTGTGTGATGCTGCCTATGCCTATCTAACTGATTGCCGGGTTGCTCGATCCGTCTAGATGGCAAGATGATCCTCTACCCTGGGGGTGATTGGTCCTATTTATAGGCAAAGGCCCTGGGCCTCTTCCCAAATATTGAGCGGGAAGGGCGCCAACAATCGTCCATTTTGAAGGGGAACATCGGGTACACTTATCCTGACTAAAGTTGGTCCTCGCCTGCCAAAGGCTTTGGTGGTGACGCTGGCTTGGGCTCCACAAATACTTCCTCCTTGTCGCGGAGCTGGTCTTGGTCTTGTTGCACCGAAATGGGTGCCTTTGCTTGATCCTTCTGCCTGCGCTTTCTCCCTTTGCACCAAAGAGGAAAGGGAGGACATTGCGCGGGCTGCGCCCGCCTGGCGCCTTTGGTCGTCATGGCTTGCATCATGGACACCTCGTGAGGTACCCCGCCTTGATCTCTCCGCCTCCTCGCGAGCCAGCCTGATGAGGCCGCGTCTGAGGAAGCTCCGTGTCATCCGCCCCGTGAGGCTTGGCCCTTCGCGAGGGTCTTGGGTCTGTGTTGATGAAGATGGGTCATGCTGGGGCCCCTTTGAGCCACGCCACGTGCCGCAGGCAGGCAAGTCTGGGGACCCCCGTTCCCAGAACGCCGACAGTGACTTTGAAGCCGGCTTAGTGAACTTGATGAAGGATCGTTATGAAGTAAACGCTACCACTTCCCTTCCTATAAATATATTTCCATTAGCCGCCAAGTTTATTCGACATGACAGAATAGAATGTGCTGTAAACTTCAATAGTTGCATAGATAGAAACCAGTAGCCCCCAAGGGCCGGTTTATATTTTAAATATGAACCGAGACTTATGATAATAGCACTTCAACTTTGCATGTGTAGCCCCCAAGGGCTGGCTTAATAGATATGTTAAGTCGGGTCCTTTGAGTGATATAAGTAAACATTGTATTCATAGCCTCCAAGGATCATCTTAACAATTATATTAAGTAGGGACTTATTTGTAGCAATTGCATAATATTGTTCATGGTCTTCATAAGCCAGATTACCACCCCTTGTCCAGATCAACCAATATGTTCATCGTTTGACAAGAGCAGTATGCATTAGCCCCCAAGTGCGAAGCACAATACTTGTACCGTGCTTGGGACTTCACAATATTCGAAGAAGCAATAGACATTAGCCCCCAAGTGCCAAATATAATACTTGTATTGTGGTTGGGACTTTGTATAAATTCATTGCCATTTCACAATTTGTTTATTGCTTGCAGTCTGAGCTGAACACTAAAGAATCCAAAATTGCCAACCTTCAAGAAAATACCAAGTCGCACAAGCAGAGACCTCCAAAGCCAAGGATGAAGTGACCAATGCTTTAGCAGTGATGGAAAAACTGAAGGAAAGCTTTAAAGCTAAAGAAGCAGGTTGGGATACAGAGAGGTCAGCCCTCCTGAAGAGAGCGGAGGATGCTGAAGCCACGCTTAAGCCGGTAACTAAGGAGTTATCCAGCTTAAAGCAGCTGATTAACATTATGTCATCAGCCATGTTTGGTAAGAGCATATCCCCCTTGCACTGTAAGAATCATATTGGAAACATTTGCCGGCTTACCCATAAC
This sequence comes from Aegilops umbellulata, assembly GCA_032464435.1. Taxonomy (NCBI): domain Eukaryota; kingdom Viridiplantae; phylum Streptophyta; class Magnoliopsida; order Poales; family Poaceae; genus Aegilops; species Aegilops umbellulata. The sequence goes on from CP136055.1 coordinate 407,072,883, forward strand.
TTTATTGATACAGGTTCTCAGAGCACGAAATTGGGCTCAGATATGCGCATTCGGCTTAAAGCTGTCTACACTCTTGTAGAGCAGCTATATACTGGTGCCCAACGAACCATCGCTGCTACAATGCATAGGAGAACTCCTTCAACACTTATCCAAGACACTTTGAAGCAATTATTTGTGTCGCCCAAAAGAATTGAGGACTTAAAGCAGGGATCTGCCAGAGCTGGTGCTTTAACTGCTTTAAGTCGGGCCAAAGCATGGCATGCCGATCTTGACCCGGAAGATTTGGCCAACGGCTGCCCTAGTGTTAAAGAAGATGGATCGGACTTCAGTGCTGATGACTTCGCAGAAATAGCAAGAGCTATGCGTCCGTTAGCAAGTAAACTAGCTGACAAAACCAGCTTATCCTTGTACCAGGCGGCTTATGATGCTGACAACAAGAAGATTGTTGCGCCGATTCATGAGCCAATAGATCTTATTCCTCCGATTCGTAAGCACACCTTTGCCCCTGACATTGATCCATCAAATCTTATTGACGATGAAGCTGTGTTTAGAGCGTTGACCGGTATCAACTCGGCTACGCCTGACTTCCAGCTAATGGATAAGCAAGGAGTTGAGGATGAAGAAGAGGTGCAAGAAGATCGTGAAGCTTCAACCCGCCAACAATGATAAGCCGGAGTGATGTACTGATAACTTTGGTGAACACTGAATCTCGGTAGGCCATCAGATGCCTTGTAATATGCTAGCTTGAACTCTTGATTTTCTATGCCAATGTGCACATTTTGCTTTACATGATACTGTCGATCCGCCAATTTAAGATTCGCCACTTGTGCTTGTGATATTGGCAGTTTAAATCTGTTCCCGCAGACAAACAGATCACAAGTGTCCTGGCGGTTTACCGCAGGACGGGTCATAATGCCCAATATAAAACCCCTGGTGACTAAAATGGTTCATAACCAGGGTCGGTTTAATCATGATTGAATATACTCAAAAAATACCATACGTGTGATATGTGATAAAAAAAACTGTCGGCTTATTATGCCAATGCAATACGGGTAATGACCCAAAACTTAGAAGAGAATAATTCCAAGTACTGAATGCCACCATATGCTGTCGGGTCACCACAAACCTATGTTTGAGTTGTGCTACGCAATCAGACTCTCTTTGCTCTGTGTAACCCGGTCATTAATCTGCCAAGTAGGCCAGAGCTATGCCCATATGAAATTATAATACTCGCTTAAGAGCCGAAATCCCAAGGTAATCAGAGTTGTGATCTCATGAAATTATCATATTGTCTTGGTAGCCGAATTATCAAAGTAATCAGAGCTGTGCTCTTATGAAATTATCATATTGGCTTGGTAGCTGAATTATCAAGGTAACCCGAGATGTGCTCTTATGAATTTATCATATTGGCTTGGTAGCCGAGTTACCAGGATAACCAGAGTTGTGCTCTTATGAATTTTCATATTGGCTTGGTAGCCGAATTACCAAGATAACCAGAGCTGTGCTCTTATGACATTATCATATTGGCTTGATAGCCGAATTACCAAGATCAAGCGGGTAATAACGCTATGTTCTCTTTGGTGAATACACCTATGTTTGAACAGGAAGCCCCCAAGTGACATATTCGGTCAAGAGGGTAGTAATGCTATGATTCAAATACGATCAAGAAGCCCCCAAGTGACCATAATTGTGGTGTTGCACCGGATCAAAAGGGTAGTGACGCTATGTTCTCTTTGGTGAATACACCTATGTTTGAACAGGAAGCCCCCAAGTGATCGTGTTGTAAGTAACAAAGACTCATTATTCTTGGAAATGAAACGGTAGAGGCCCTGCTTTCTCAGGGATGTCGGCTTTATTAAAAATATAATATATAGTTGTCAAAAATATGTACATTGGAAGAGCCGGTGGCTCAAGTATAGTAAGGCCGAAGATGAGCAATATTCCACGGCCGGTGGGTCTCCTCCTCCGACTTACGTGAATCCCTATGTTCCCGAATGTCGATAAGGTAGTATGATCCGTTGTTCAGATTTTTACTGACCACAAAAGGTCCTTCCCAAGGCGGGGATAACTTGTGCATGTCAGTTTGATCCTGGATGAGCCGGAGCACCAAATCACCTTCTTGAAAAGTTCTGGTTTTAACCCGGCGGCTGCGATAACGGCGTTGATCTTGCTGGTAAATTGCTGACCGAGCCGCCGCGATGTCACGCTCCTCATCCAGCAGGTCAAGCGCCTCTTGACGTGCTTTTTCATTGTCAGCTTCAACATAAGCCGCCACATGGGGCGAGTCATGAAGGATGTCACTAGGGAGAACTGCCTCTGCTCCGTAAACCAAGAAGAAAGGCGTGTAACCCGTAGATCTTTTGGGTGGTATTAATGCTCCATAACACAGAAGGTAACTCCTCCACCCAACAACCCGGCGTCCTCTACAGGGGAACCATAAGTCGGGGCTTGATGCCTCTCGGGATCTCTTGATTGGCTCTCTCAGCTTGACCATTAGATTGGGGGTGAGCCACTGATGACACGTCAAGCCGGATATGCTCACGTTGACAAGTTCTCTCATAGCACCCTTGGATAGAGTAGTGCCATTATCAGTTATGATACTGTGGATAAAGCCAAAACGGAAAATCACCTTTTTAATGAATTGAACCGCCGTTGCCGCGTCACATTTGCTGACCGGCTCTGCCTCAACCCACTTTGTAAATTTGTCAACTGCAACCAGGAGGTGTGTTTTTTTATCCTTGGACCTTTTGAAAGGTCCAACCATATCAAGCCCCCAGACGGCAAACGGCCAAGTAATTGGAATCATCCTCAATTCTTGAGCCGGCACATGGGCTCGTCGTGAAAATTTCTGACATCCATCACACTTACTGGCCAGGTCTTCAGCATCAGCGTGAGCCGCCAGCCAATAAAATCCATGACGAAAAGCTTTAGCCACAAGAGATTTTGAGCCAGCATAATATCCACAATCTCCTTCATGAATTTCTCACTGAATCTCATGGCCTTCTTCGGGTGAAACACAACGTTGAAACGCCCCTGTGACACTGCAATGATGTAGCTCTCCATTGACAATGGTCATTGACTTGGGCCGCCGGGTTATCTGCCTGGCCAAGGTTTCATCCTCAGGTAACTCGCCCCGGGTCATATATGCCTAATATGGAACTGTCCAATCAGGAATTACATGAAGAGACGCCACCAATTGTGCTTCTGGGTCAGGAATAGCAAGATCTTCCTCTGTAGGCAACTTGACGAAGGGGTTATACAGAATATCTAAGAAAGTATTAGGTGGCACCTGCTTATGCTGAGAGCCTAGCCGGCTTAAAGCATCAGCCTCCTCATTCTTCCTTCGATCAATATGCTCAACCTGATAATCCTTGAAGTGACCCGCAATAGCATCAACTTCTCGACGATAAGCCGCCATGAGTGGATCCTTAGAATCCCAAGTACCAGAAACTTGTTGAGCTACTAAGTCTGAGTCGCCAAAGCACCTCACCCGGCTTAATTTCATCACCTTATCCATCCGAAGACCGTGGAGCAAGGCCTCTTATGCAGCTGCATTGTTAGTACAAGGGAACATCAACCGGAGTACATAACAAAATTTATCACCTCGAGGGGAAGCTAGCGCAACTCCAGCCCCCGGGCCTTCCAATTTCCTGGACCCATCAAACTGAATAGTCCAATACATGTTATCTGGCTTTTCTTCAGGCATCTGCAGCTCTATCCAGTCGTTGATGAAATTCACCAGTGCTTGAGACTTGATTGTCGTGCGAGGCACATACTTCAAACCATGAGGTCCAAGCTCGATGGCCCACTTGGCTATCTGACCTATGGCTTCTCTATTTTGAATAATATCCCCTAAAGGAGCAGAACTATCCACAGTGATTGGGTGGCCCAAAAAATACTTCTTAAGCTTCCGGCTGGCCGTGAACACTCCATATACAAGTTTTTGTCAGTGCCGATACCTCTGCTTGGACTCAGTGAGAACCTCACTGATGTAGTAAATCGGTCTCTGAACCGGATATTCCTTGCCTGCCTCCTTTCATTCCACCACAATAGCTACGCTGATAGCACGGGCATTAGCAGCCACATATAACAGTAACGGCTCCTAATCAATAGGAGCGGGAAGAACGGGCGGCTCAGCCAGCTGTTTCTTCAAGTCCTCAAATGCTGCATTAGCAGCATCACTCTAGACAAAATTATCTGTCTTTTTCATCATCTGATACAGAGGGATAGCCTTCTCTCCCAACCAGCTTATGAACCGGCTTAGAGCCGCAATACGACCCGCCAGACATTGAACATCATTGATACACGCCGGCTTAGCCAAAGAAGTAATGGCTTTGATCTTCTCTGGATTAGCTTCAATACCTCTGTTAGAAACCAGAAAACCCAAGATCTTGCTTGCTGGCACACCAAAAGCGCACTTGGCCGGGTTAAGCAGCATCTTATAAACCCGGAGATTATCAAAGGTTTCCTTCAAATCATCTATCAAGGTCTCCTTCTTTCTGGACTTCACTACAATATCATCCACATAAGAATGAACATTGTGCCCAATCTGATTATGAAGACAATTCTGCACACATCGCTGGTAAGTCGCCTGGGCACTCTAGAGCCCAAAAGGCATAGACACATAGCAGAAGGCTCCAAAGGGAGTTATAAAATTTGTCTTCTCCTGGTCCTTAACTGCCATCTTGGTCTGATGATAACCAGAATAAGCATCCAAAAGACTCAAACACTCACAACCCGCCGTAGCATCAGTAATCTGATCAATACGAGCAAAAGGATCAGCCGGACAAGCCTTGTTTAAATCTGGGTAGTCCACACACATGCGCCAAGTGTCGTTATTCTTAACTAGCAGCACCGGGTTAGCCAACCACTCAGGATGAAGAACTTCAACAATAAACCCAGCCGCCAAGAGCCAGGCTACCTCTTCACCAATGGCCTTACGCCTCTCTTCATTGAAAGGATGAAGAAACTTCTTGACTGGCTTAAACTTGGGATCAATATTAAGAGTGTGCTCAGCGAGTTCCCTCGGTACACCTGGCATGTCATAAGGTTTCTATGCAAAGATGTCCCGGTTCTCACGGATGAACTCGATGAGCGCGCTTTCCTATTTCGAATCCAGATTAGCACTGATGCTGAACTTCTTAGATGAATCGCCAGGAATGAAATCAACTAGCTTGGTATCATCCGCCGATTTAAACTTCAACGTTGGGTCATGCAACGTAGTTGGCTTTTTCAAAGATGTCATGTCAGCCGGGTCAACATTGTCTTTGTAAAACTTCAACTCCTCTGTTGCGTAGACCGACTCGGCATAGGCTGCATCACCTTCCTCACACTCCAAAGCTATCTTCCAGCTTCCATGTACCGTGATGGTCCCCTTGTGACCTGGCATTTTGAGCTGTAGATAAACATAACAAGGCCTTGCCATGAACTTAGCATAAGTCGGCCGTCCAAACAGAGCATGATAAGGGCTCTTGATCTTCACCACTTCAAAGGTCAATGTCTCCGACCTAGAGTCATGATCATCTCCAAAAGCAACTTCCAGAGCTATCTTACCAACTAGGTATGCCGACTTACCAGGCACCACACCGTGAAAAACAGTGTTCGACGGCTTCAGATTCTTATCAGTCAACCCCATGCGACAAAAAGTTTCATAATAAGGGATATTGATGCTGCTACCTCCATCCATGAGTACCTTAGTGAACTTATATCCTCCAACCTGAGGTGCAACCACCAATGCCAAGTGACCCAGATTATCAACCCGAGGGGGGGTGATCCTCATGGCTCCACACAATGGGTTGCTCCGACCAGCGCAAGTAACAGGGAACTGCCGTTTCAACAGCATTCACAACCTTTTTATGAAGCTTCTGATCCCGCTTGCATAAACTTGTGGTGAAGACATGTTACTGGCCACCGTTCAACTGCTTCGGGTTACTCTGATACCCAGATTGTTGTTGCTGACTCCCCTAACTAGACTGTTGATGAACACCTCCCTGGTTACCTTGGTTGCCCTGGTGACCCTGCAAACTAGAGTTAGAGCTGCCACCACCCTGACTCAGACCATAAGAACCAGGACCTGAGACGCCACCTGGCCCATGATTGTACTGGAACAAGTCAGAATTTTTGAACTCTGTCATAATGTAGCAGTCCTTCCAAAGGTGCATGGATGGCATATCCCGCGAGCCATGGTTTGGACAAGGCTGATTCAACATCTGCTCCAGATTTATACCTAGTCCTCCTGCCCAAGGGGGTGGCTTTCCTTTACAACGCTGACCATTATTCTACGTGTTGGTATAGGCCACAAAATCTGAATTATCACCCTTACGTTTACCGTAATTACCTTGATTCACCGGGTTATGATGTTGGTTTCTAGTGTTGCCACTCTTCTTTCCCTTTCCTAGCTTATCATCGTCAGACTCGGGGTCCTTGGTACCATCAGAGTCGGCATATTTAACTAGAGCTGCCATGAGCGTCCCCATGTCATTGCAGTGGCGTTTGAGTTACCCTAATTTCTGCTTCAAATATATGAAACGACAATTGCTTTCCAACATTAGGACTGCCGAATTAGCCTTGATACGATCCGACGAATGCAGAATTGCTAAGACCCGACGCACCCTGTGGGTTGTCGACTCACCCTCTTCTTGAACACAAGCAGTCAAATCCACGATCGACATAGTTTGTTTGCACGTGTCTTTAAACTGATGTATAAACTGGGCTCGTAACTGGGCCCATGATCCAATGGAGTTGGCTGGTAGTCCTTTTAACCAGGTGCGAGCTATTCCCTCCAACATCCTAGTGAAATACTTAGCACATGCAGCCTCATCAACGTCCAGTAACTCCATTGCCATCTCATAACTTTCGACCCACGTCTCAGGGGGTAAGTCAGTAGTGTAGTTAGGCACTTTATGAGAACCTTTAAAATCCTTGGGCAGACATACGTTACATAGAGCCGGCACTAAACACGGCACACTAGTGCTTCGGGAGGTCACGCCTAACTCCACCGAAGCTGTCGGATAAACCGAAGACAGCTGACGAGTTGTGTTCTGGCTGCCGGCTCAGGCTCGCGACGTGTTCTCTCCTGATCCATCAGGTCCTGAGTGTTATGGGGCGGGTTACGACGTTGCTCACTACACAACACTACCGGGGAGTCCATGTGCCTGCTATAACTCCGGCTTGGGCGAGGGGTTGAATGGATTCTCTCACGACTGTAAGAATAAGCCTCCTTCTGCACCAATGCTGTTTGAAGAAGCTCTCTAGACGACCGCGGTTGGAGACTCGCCTTCAACTGGAAGAGCCGCCAATCGTGACACCGCAGCGATCATGTTATCCAAAGGGTTAGAGTAATGACCCGGTGGCGTCGGCACGTGTTGCGATGGGATATTGTTCTGACGAGGCGGGTCCATCGTGCGTGGCTGAATCGGCGCTCCAGTCCCAGGTATAGCTACTGCCAGGTTTACCCCTGGCGGCTCACTAGTCCCCGCACCAGGAGAGTTGAAAAGGTTCCTTGCCTCGTAAACCGGAGGTAGATGACTTCTGTGCCTTCTCCTCATGACGTCATTCAAAGCGTTCTGATTCAATGAAAGCCTGAAAGACTTAGCCTGAATCCGTTGTGCCTGAGAATCCAAAACCGCTCGTTCCACCATCATCCTTGCATCCTCGGCTGCCATGTCGTCCTTAGCTTGAGCTATCTGATCTCGCAATTTTGCAACTTCTGCATTGTGTTGATCTTGGTTTACCGGGTTAACCACCGCCATCAGCAGTGTTGCCAAAGCGTCTAATAAGTCGGACAAAACCTTAGCCGGCGGGCGCGCAGGGCCTCCTGCCCCGGCTGCCGTTGCCGCTGCTGACCCAAAAATCATTGCTGCTGCTGTTGAGGAATTCTGCACTGACTGTGTACCGGCCATGAAGATCGCAACCCGGCTCGGCGGCTCATAAGGGTCCGGAATACTGTCGCCATCGGAACAGCCCCCAAGCTTGTCGTCTTGTAATTGGTACGACGAAGTAGTCTCGCCCGTGGATGACTCACCATCAGAATAAATGGCCGTCTCATCTTCAGACATGGATCCTTCCAACTCAGCCCTATGGATAAATCCAACAAAGGCACGCTTCACGGCGGGTTGAACTCGGGCGGGTCGTGCACACTGAGTCGTCTCTACGATGTCGGTGCAGATGTCCGGCTCAGGGCCTCGCTCGCGGATCTTGCCGATGAAGACATGGATTCCACCAAAGGGGACCCGGTACCGTACTCAATTGAGCCGGCCTCGGGGCCCCGGCCTGCATCGTCGATGTAGAGCTTGCCGTGACGACACTTGGTCATCCGGCCCACAGCGTATCCCTTGATCCCTTCAAAGCTTCCCTGTAAGAACTCGAAACCATCGTGCGCTGGCCCCACGGTGGGCACCAATTGTCGTGGAATTGTCATGTCAGATGTCCTAGTGTGAGGACTTAGTCGTGGAGCCATCGCACTAGGTTAGCTTAAAGGGGTTAAACGGGACAAAGGACACAGAGTTTATACTGGTTCGGCCCCTTGCGGTGAAGGTAAAGGCCTAATCTAGTTGGAGGTGGTATTGCTTAGGTTTTGATTACCAGGGAGCGATTACGCTAGACCTGGTTCTCGATTTGTTGTATTTCCTCCTAACTCGTTGTTGGGTCGTCCCTTTATATACTCAGGTTGACGCCCGGTGGCTTACTAAGTCCCGGCCGGCTCATAAACGTGCCCGGCCCGGTGACTTAATTACAATTGCCTTATAATACAAGTCATACACATATGGCGGTTTACACCTACGGACCTTAAGCCGCCTTTGGGCCTTGGGCTCTTCGTAAGTCATCCCCATGAACCATCATCTTCGATTTGTTCATGGGCTTTGTCTTGTGAGCCGCTAGGAGTATAACCCGGCCCCTCCTGGGCGGGTTAACTCAGTAGCTATATCCCCAACAAAAGCTTCTGGAGGCAGGTATAATATATCCCGTTGCTGATAGTTATTGGGTAAGTCCTGTCCATTGCGTCCCTAAGAAGGAGTTATTACTGTTGTTCCCAATGATAAAGATGAATTGATCCCATTAAGAATTGTTACAGGTTATAGAATGGTAATTTACTTCCTCAAATTAAATAAAGCTACTAAAAAGGATCATTACCCTTTACCTTTTATTGATCAAATGCTAGAAAGATTATCCAAACATACACATTTTTGCTTTCTAGATGGTTATTCTGGTTTCTCTTAAATACCTGTATCAGAAGAGGATCAAGAAAAGACCACTTTTACTTCCCCTTTCGGTACCTTTGCTTAAAGACGTATGCCTATTGGTTTATGCAATGCACCTGCTACCTTTCAAAGATGTATGACTGCTATATTCTCTGACTTTAGTGAAAAGATTATTGAGGTTTTCATGGATGATTTCTCTGTGTATGGAACTTCTGTTGGATATTTCCTAAGCAACCTTGATCGAGTTTTGTAGAGATGTGAAGAAACTAATCTTGTCTTGAATTGGGAGAAGTGCCACTTTATGGTTACTGAAGGTATTGTCTTGGGGCATAAAATTTCTGAAAGAGGTATTGAAGTTGATAAAGCTAAACTTGATGCTACTGAAAAGATGTCATGTCCTAAGGACATTAAAGGTATAAGAAGTTTCCTTGGTCATGCCAGTTTTTATAGGAGTTTCATTAAAGACTTCTCAAAAATTTCTAGGCCTCTGACTAATCTCTTACAAAAAGATGTTCCTTTTGTCTTTGATGATGATTGTGTAGAAGCATTTGAAATACTTAATAAAGCCTTGACTTCTGCACCTATTGTTCAGCCACCTAATTGGAATTTACCCTTTGAAATTATGTGTGATGCTAGTGATTATGCTGTAGGTGTTATTCTAGGACAAAGAGTTGATAAGAAATTGAATGTTATCCAATATGCTAGTAAAACTCTAGACAGTGCCCAAAGAAATTATGCTACTACTGAAAAAGAATTTTTAGCAGTTGTATTTGCTTGTGATAAGTTCAGACCTTATATTGTTGATTCTAAAGTAACTGTGCACATTGATCATCCTGCTATTAAATATCTCATGGAAAAGAAAGATGCTAAACCTAGACTTATTAGATGGGTTCTCCTACTACAATAATTTGATTTGCATATTATTGATAGAAAGTGAGCTGAGAACCCCGTTGCAGACAACTTATCTAGGTTAGAGAATGTTCTTGATGACCCACTACCTATTGATGATAGCTTTCCTGATGAACAATTAGCTATCATAAATGCTTCTCGTACTACTCGATGGTATGCTGATTATGCCAATTACATTGTTGCTAAATTTATACAACCTAGTTTCATGTACCAGCAAAAGAAAAGTTTTTCCATGATTTAAGACATTACTTCTGGGATAACTCACACCTTTATAAAGAAGGAGTAGATGGTGTTATTAGACATTGTGTACCTGATCATGAACAGGAACAAATCCTACGCAAGTGTCACTCCGAGGCTTACGGAGGACACCATGCTGGAGATAGAACTGCGCATAAGGTATTGCAATCCGGTTTTTATTGGCCTACTCTTTTCAAAGATGCCCGTAAGTTTGTCTTGTCTTGTCATGAATGTCAAAGAATTGGTAATATTAGTAGACGTCAAGAAATGCCTATGAACTATTCACCTGTTATTGAACAATTTGATGTTGGGGCTTTGATTATATGGGACCGTTTCCTTCCTCTAATGGGTATACACATATTTTAGTTGCTGTTGATTACGTTACTAAGTGGGTAGAAGCTATTCCAACTAGTAGTGCTGATCATAACACCTTTATTAAGATGCTTAAAGAAGTTACTTTTCCGAGGTTTGGAGTCCCTAGATACTTAATGACTGATGGTGGTTCACATTTGATTCATTGTGCTTTTCGTAAAATGCTTGCTAAGTATGACATTAATCATAGAATTGCATCTCCATACCACCCACAGTCTAGTGTTCAAGTAGAGTTGAGTAATAGAGAGATCAAATTAATTTTGCAAAAGACTGTTAATAGATCGAGAAAGAATTGGTCCAAGAAACTCGATGATGCATTATGGGCCTATAGAACTGCATATAAAAATCCTATGGGTATGTCTCCATATAAAATGGTTTATGGAAAAGCATGTCACTTACCTCTCGAACTAGAACATAAGGCATATTGGGCCATTAAAGAGCTCAATTATGATTTCAAACTTGCTGGTGAAAAGAGACTATTTGACATTAGCTCACTTGATGAGTGGAGAATCCCAGCCTATGAGAATGCCAAACTGTTTAAAGAAAAAGTTAAAAGATGACATGACAAAAGGATACAAAAGCGTGAGTTTAATGTAGGTGATTATTGCTACCTCTTGAGCATGTGTTGGCTTTCCCTTGAAGAGGAGGAAAGGGTGATGCAGCAAAGTAGCGTAAGTATTTCCCTCAGTTTTCAAGAACCAATGTATCAATCCAATAGGAGGCCACACGCAAGTCCCTCGTACCTACACAGGCAAATAAGAACCTTGCAACCAACGCGATAAAAGGGGTTGTCAATCCTTTCACGACCACTTGCAAAAGTGAGATGTGATAGAGATGATAAGATAATATTTTTTATATATTTATGATAAAGATGAAAAGTAAAGATTGCAAAATAAACGGCGATAGAAATAGCTAGTTGATGGGAGATTAATATGATGGAGAATAGACCCGGGGGCCATAGGTTTCACTAGTGGCTTCTCTCAAGATAGCATAAGTGTTACAGTGGGTGAACGAATTACTGTCGAGCAATTGATAGAAAAGCACATAATTATGAGAATATCTAGGCATGATCATGTATATAGGCATCACGTACGTGACAAGTAGACCGACTCCTGCCTGCATCTACTACTATTACTCCACACATCGACCGCTATCTAGCATGCATCAAGAGTATTAAGTTCATAAGAACAGAGTAACGCATTAGGCAAGATGACATGATGTAGAGGGATAAACTCAAGCAATATGATATAAACCCCATCTTTTTTTCATCGATGGAAACAATACAATACGTGTCGTTTCCCCTTCTGTCACCGGGATCGAGCTACGCAAGATTGAACCAAAGCTAAGCCTTCTCCCATTGCAAGAAAGATCAATCTAGTAGGCCAAACCAAACTGATAATTCGAGTAGACTTGCAAAGATAACACATTATACATAAAAGAATTCAGAGGAGATTCAAATATTTTTCATAGATAATCTTGATCATAAACCCACAATTCATCGGATCTCGACAAACACACCGCAAAAAGAGTTACATCGAATATATCTCCAAGAAGATCGAGGAGAACTTTGTACTGAGATCCAAAGAGAGAGAAGAAGCCATCTAGCTAATAACAATGAACCCGAAGGTCTGAGGTAAACTACTCACACATCATCGGAGAGGATATGGTGTTGATGTAGAAGCCCTCCGTGATCGATTCCCCCTCCGGCGGAGAGCCAGAAAAGGCCCCAAGATGGAATCTCACGGGTACAGAAGGTTGCGGCGCTGGAAATAGGGTTTCGTGGTGCTCCTGGATGTTTTCGGGGTACATGGGTATATATAGGAGGAAGAACTAGGTCGGTGGAGCTACGAGGGGCCCATGAGGGTGGGGGCGCGCCCATGGGGGCAGGCATGCCTCCCTGCCTCGTGGCCTCCTCGTTGATTTCTTGACGTCCACTCCAAGTCCTGTGGATCATGTTTGTTCCAAAAATAACTCTCCCAAAGGTTTCATTCCGTTTGGACTCCGTTTGATATTCCTTTTCCGTGAAACACTGAAATAGGCAAAAAAAACAGCAATTTGCATTGGGCCTTGGGTTAGTAGGTTAGTCCCAAAAATAATATAAAAGTTCTTAGTAAAGCCCATTAAACATCCAAAACAGATAATATAATAGCATGGAACAATAAAAAATTATAGATACGTTGGAGATGTATCAATTATGTTTTGCTATACAACTCTTGTTTAAGATTTTTTTAGGAAAACTCCTCTCTAAATGGAAAGGTCCTTACGTTATCGAGGAGGTCTATCGTTCCGGTGCCATAAAAATCAACAACTTCGAAGGCACAAATCTGAAGGTGGTGAACGGTCAAAGAATCAAACATTATATCACAAGTAATCCCATAAATGTTGAAACTAATGTTATTGAAACTGTAACCCCAGAGGAATACATAAGGGACACTTTCCAGAACATTTCAGACTCCGAAAAGGAAGAGGTATGTTGTACGGTAAGTAAACCGACTCCAAAAGAGTTCTAATAGCAATTTTTCTCCATTTTGGAATATTTAAGAAAATAGGAAAATAAGAAGTAGTCCAAGAAGGACACGAGGCATCCACGAGGGTGGAGGGCGCGCCCTAACCCCTGGGCGCACCCCCTGCCTCGTGGGCTCCTCGTGTGCTCTCCGGACTCCGTTTTCTTGCACGATACTTCTTCTGGTCGGTAAAAATTGATTATATAATCTCCCGAAGTTTTGGCCATCGTACCACTCAAGTATCCTCTACTTTTGTTTCGAGCTGTTTTCTACCAGAGTTGTCAAGGCCAGGCATCATGTCGTCCCCCTCCTCCAACAATGAGGGCGACGATGCTTGGCTAATGAAGATAGAGCTGAAGAGAGAAGAACCCGGGGATATCAACAAGGATGATATGATCAAGAAGGCCACAGAGGATCAAGCTCCGGCAGCAGAAGAAGAAGACATCCTTCAACCTCATTACAATCTTCTTACCCCTACTGGAATTGAAGCTTTCAAGATGACTGAAATAGTTCGGGTGCAGAACAAGTATTTAACTCGTAAAAATATTCTGTTGCAAGAGCATATCACCACACTCAAGGGCATTATTCGTAAGTTGGAGCACCTCCTACGCTCGATGTTGGACGACAAGCCTATGTCATCAACAACTCCATCATCACCACCTCCGAAGAAGGAGACATAAACACAAGGGTATGGGCACTCCCCTTGGCAACTGCCAGGCTTGGGGGAGGTGCCTCGGTATCGCATCACCATCACAATCCCATCTTTACCGTTTTTCTTAGTTCGATCCTTTTGGTAATATCTTGATCTAGTAGAATAAAGTTTTAGTATGATTTAGTTTTGAGTTTTGCTTTATGATCCTTCTATGTAATCGAGTCTGTGAGCTATATATAATAAAGATTAGTTTTGAGTCAAGGGCTTGATTATCTTGATATGATCTCGAGGAATAAAAATAAAATAGAAGAGAAAGAGTAAAAAGAATTAAAGAGATCATATTGATCTTATGGAAACTAATGACTTCACATATAAATAGTGTGATGAATAAAAGTTGTTGAGAGTTGACAAACATAGTTTTGGTCATATGTAGCGACCCGAGCCGAATGGATCAAGTCTCTATGCTTAAGTGTCATCCCTGGATCGGTATGCTGACACACACAATACTCGAGGATTTATAACAGAGGTAAATCATATGTATAAAGTAACGTAAATACTATTACCTCAATCCAAAATAGCGGAAGTAACAAGGTTGCGGACTCCCATCAACACCAACGGCAAAGTTGAGTGTAGAAATCGTAACCCTAACGTATCACTTACTCGTCGTAAGATCCGGCAACATGAGACGTTGCAGCCACAAAGGGTCAGTACATTGAATGTACTGGCAAATTCACACCATAGAGAATGATGAACAATGGCACTACATGCATATATGGCTGGTGGAAAAGCTCTATGGTTATAAGGTTTTTGCGAAAAGCCAATTTTTCCCTACTGCAAAGTAATAAATTTTTATTTACTATCATGGTGGTTGTTGAACATTGAGAATGGTTGACAGCATTCTCAATCCCAATTAAGCATCATCATCAAAACCCAACAAATTATTTAAGTAACATGATGAGATCAACAGGATAATCCAAGTACTAGATACTCAAGACGTCCATAACTGGGGACACGGCTAACCATGATTAGATTGTACACTCTGCAGAGGTTTGCGCACTTTTCCCCACAAGACTCGATCTCCTCCGTTGGATTTCTCGCACTACATGGTGTTTGAGAAACGGATGACCGAGACATAGTCTTTCAGAAGCGTTTGCACCTTACGATGGGTAGACCGTACCACCTACATCCCCTACATCTGCTAGTCTACCACTTTAAGAGTTCACACGACTTAATCAACTATGCTAGAGCCCATAATAGCTTGTGGCTGCACACGGAAGTTTCTAGTATGAATAATCTCATGATCCCCTTTGAGCCTAGGTGGCGGTTCATAAAGAAAAATAGGCAATCCTGGAATACCCAGGTACCTCAATCCACCCAGATGTGTGTTTAAGTTGCCACCTTAAAATAAACCATTAAATTAACAATCTCACATCTGTCATGGATACACTAACCCAATCCACGTCTACTAGCATAGCATGGCATGATAAGCAAACGTAGAAGTAACTCCCAAAGGTTTGATATTAAAACAGGTAATAGTTACTACCTCAACTACTTCCCAATACCCACATGTTATCAATCCTACTCATGCAATGTTTGAGGGTCGAAACTAATGCATAAAAACTGGGTATGAAAGGAATATGATCAAAGTGTGAACTTGCCTGCAATGTCGATGAAGATGACTCGCACTCAACACTCTTGATAGTTCTACTCGTCACACTCCGGTCGATCTATCGTAAGCAAGCAATAGTAACCACACATAAGCACTCACTCAAAAGATCAGAAAGATCGAAGAAGACGATTCGAAAAACATCAAACCAAGAAAATAACTCTTGCAACATAAAACAATTTCTAACAGTACCAAAATTATGTGAATTTGGCCTTATTAGAAAGTTTAGGTCAAGATCTACGAATAGCAAAAAGAATCAACTCAAACGGAGCTACGAAACTCAAGTTACGATCGAACGAAGTTTAAATACAAATCTGATCTAATTCAAATTTTAAAATTTTCAAAAACATGTTTGAGTTGGATTACTGGATAGAGGAGATCATAGCGAAGAAGTGGGCATTGGTTTTGTTGAATTTGGACTAACGAGTAAAAAGTTGTAGCCGTTTGAAGTGCACGGACTAATCTATGAAGGAAATAATTACATACGGGTCCCTGGCCAAAAATTAAAAGAAAAAGAAAAATCCTATCGAACGAACGTTCGCTACAGAGATTTCAACGACGAAACCGTTCGCTAAAATGGCTAAACTAATAATCGTTCGCTAAATAACCTAACTAAATAATAAACCGACTAAAAGAAAAACCGAAGTAAACCTAAAGGAAAAATAAACCGGACCGGGGTGCTTTTATGTCGGTTCGAGGAGGTTCTTCGGTGAAAAACCGGTGGAGGATCTCCGGCGACTGCGGACTCCGGCGAGGCGGGTGCTTGGATCAGGCGGCGGCTGCGGGGTCGGCGGCGATGGGCGGAGACGGCGGCGATCGCTGCGCGGGGCGGCGGAAGCAGCGGCGACGCGAAGCGCGGCGCACGGCGGCGATCTGCGGTTGCGGAGGGCGGCGCAAGGGCGGCGGCGGCGCTGGCGCGAGGGCGGCGGCGCTGCTCGGGAGGAGAGGGGGGGTCCGGGCCTCGCCATTTATAGGCGGGGAGGCGGCGCGCGGCTTGCGGGAGGGGCAACGGCGGCAGTGTCAGCGCCGGACACGGGCGGCGACGACGTGCAGCGCCCGGACTCGGGGCGAAGGCGACGCGCGGTTTGGGCCGGCTGGCTGGCTGGGCCGTGGCCCAGTCGGTCGGCCCGAAGAGATTTTTTTATAACATTTTCTCAGAAAAATAAAAATAGAAAACAAATAAAAAAATATATTATATAGGCATATAATATATCAAAATTTTCAGAAAAAGATTTCCTA
The DNA here is from genome assembly GCA_032464435.1 of Aegilops umbellulata. NCBI lineage: Eukaryota > Viridiplantae > Streptophyta > Magnoliopsida > Poales > Poaceae > Aegilops > Aegilops umbellulata. The sequence goes on from CP136055.1 coordinate 407,089,662, forward strand.
CCGCATGAACATTTTTAAAATGCCAAAAATAATCCACACAAATTCAGATAATTCAAAGAGTGCTACTGCCCTAATAAAATCCAATAAAAACCTTTTTAAAAATACCAAAATTAATTCAAATTTATTTCTCTCCAATTTTCTAATGTAGGGAATCATGTTACCCTATTTTCCATGTATTTTATTTTTGTAGAAAAATTATTTGAATAAAATTCAAATAACCCAAATTGAAAAATAATTTTAAATGGATTTTAAATTTGAGTTTCTTTGAAACTCCCAACTCATATTTGATATAATTTGAAGAAGTCATTTTATCTTCTCTCATGAAAATCATTGAGTTTCATGAGGTTTATGAATTGAAATATTTTCAAATGAAATTCAAATATTTTCAAATACCCTTTCATTTAATTAAATGGAAGAAGTCATATCATCTTCGCTCAAGGGTTTTGTATCTGAAAAGAACTAGCATTGTGACCCGCGCATTTGCGCGGCTAGATTTGTTAGGATGATGTTGTTTTATGTATTTATATATTTGTTTGCAAATTAGGTGCATATTTTTAATCTAAAAGCATCTATCGGCATAATGTACATATTAAGGGAACCTTCTTGAACTTTAGTTAATATATTTCAATCAAGTGTATTAAGTTGTTGGTTAATACCTTGGTCTAAGTAGACGACGTGGCCATTCTGATCAGTAGATTGTTCTTCCAAGTTCCCATTTTATCTCTTCCACTTTTCTTTATCTAGTGGTCTTTAATTTTTCATAAAAGCTTGGCCATCGAAGAAAATTTAACCATTGGTATATATTGGTGTTGAATTACTAACATTCTCGTCGGCTCACTATCGGTAATAACTTGTTCTGCACATTAAAGCGACTTAGAGTTGTCGTGATTTGTTTTTCCCAACATTCGATGTTCCACGCACATCATCCTTTTGCTACTTTCGTGTTGTATTCTCACTTGCCCACATAGTACACTGACACCAATTTTATTATTATTCTCACCCAGTGCCATGTAAGCCATGTATTTAATCCTTATGAAACTTCATTTCTTCCCAAATGACCACTTCTCTTTTGCTTTCGGCAAATGTGAACCTCCAATGACTCTGGATTGATCGTGCATTTGCCACTTTTTGTCGTTGTTATAAGCACATTTATCCTTTTTAAGAACTGGTGGAATCGTGCATATTTATAAGTCTACATAATCATATTACATATGTCATCTTACATTGGCATTAGTCATGTTCCATTGCATGTTGCGTACTACTTGGAATAAATCATCTAATTTTATTCTATATACCATATCTTAGTATAGCTGGAAATACAAATATAATTCCAACAACTAATTTTCTAATGAAGTTACTAATTAACTTTCATGTTTATTCCTACTTTAAAATCTAATAATGACTTGTACTCTTTGTGTTTGCATAATAGATGACTATGCAAAGTGGGCGGTTACAATTTTTCTTTGTTGACAAAACAAATAGCTAAATTGGCGAAGTGAAAATAACATCAGAGGCTATTTTTATGATTTTTGTTCAAAATATTAAATTTGTAATTTTCAACCGGCATGGGCCATTGTCAAACGTGCATACTGAGCCATGTCAAAATCCGAAGCATAATCTATTTTCCAAATGAAGGGTGTTATTTATTGTTCATAATAGTAGTACTTGTTATACATTCAATATTAATCTTTTCTGAATTATATTTATGGACAATTAGATTTATATATACCTTTTCTATATACAGTGCAGATCCTAATTATAGCAAAAATCCGCAAGTTCAAATCGTAGTTGTAGGATACATTAAAAAAAACATAGTCATAGGATACATGTTGTGTTTCTGTGGCGAAGATTTTTGGGTGGTTGTTCCTGCAATAAACAGACGTATTCTTATCCTATATATATATGGATGAATATGCTGGATTGTTTGACAGCGAGGTCAGCAGCCTGCTTCTCATAATCATTCATTTTTGTATTAATCTACTACTTTCTTTCTTCGGCCAATATTTTATATGGTTTTTTTTTGCAAAAGAAAAAACAGATGACTCGTACATAAAGCATGTGTTCTTTACCCCGCAAAAAAGCATGTATTCTTTTCTAGTTTGCATCGGTGCTGGTTGTATTTTTAAGAAGCTCTATAAATAAACTGCATAATATGCGTCGTCGGCTATCTCAAAAAGAATAAAACATGCTCTATGAATAAATGTTCTCTCAAAAGGTATAGGTATATTAGTAAAAAATGGCCTTAGTTATCTACTGCGTTTTAAATCAACAAATTATTTCTCTTATTTTCTTGTCATACTTGGGTGTTTCTTATCATGCCATGTTGTCTTTTGTTTAACGTTTTTGGCACAACTGAAACGACTGCTATTTTTTGCAGGGACAATCGATGTGTCTTATTTGATAATTGATATGATTTATTGCTTTCAATATTTGTTTTTTGTATAGGTGCAACACCATTTGTTTTTAATCTGTGCAGTCCTCTCACTTCCACACATAGCACATGGGCACCATTGTACTGATCCAAACGATGTCGTGACTACCTTCTAGAAACATGTATACACCACCTTTTTTGGAAATGTATATATGTCCTTCGATTCCACCTAATACCACTTTCCTCTCTCACTTTGAGACGCCATGAAATCTACCATGGTGGTGCATCCTCGATTGTATAGGCATATGTTGGTCTGACGTATCGGTCAGTAGAAAAAATGATAGACATGAACGTTTTATGAGCTTGACTATTGAAGTCTTTTTTTCCTGAATGACTACTTGAGTGTTAAAATATTGATGAGTGTCCTCAATTGTTGGTCCATGCTCTCTCATTAAAAAAAAGGATAGTGATGTGCATTTAAGATGGAACCGTTGTGTGGTCTGTGTATACTGGTGGCTTTTTTTCTGGTAGACCGTATCTGAGTTCATATGATTTGTTGCTTCCAATAAATTTTTTATATAGCCGTAGTATTTATTGGAAACGTACGAACAGTTTAGGTTTGCTTCCACAACATATGTTTAGCTAATAATCATATATTTTGTGATTTATTTTGCATAAATATAGTGACAATATAATGAAAATCCTCACAACAATTAACTCAAAAGCGTCCATCCTAGATTTATCAAGTGTGCGCTCGCAAAAAAAAATGAATCAACAATTCTGAATATAAAGACCAGAATAATCGCATGGCACATCTAGAAAGAAAAGCTGTAAAACAATAGTGGCCAAGGTATTCCAAAATACTCTTGAACGACTTTGTTTGTGGATGCAAGATGTGACATCATTTATAAATGTGTGTGTACAGGTGTAAAAGAAATCCAAACTTTTGACATCTTAAAATTAATATTTGTCCTCTAAGAGTTTTTGAAATTTTGTAAAAGACATAAATGTGTGCGTACATGTGTAAAAGAAATCAACACTTTTAACATCTTAAAGTATATATTTTTTCTTCAAGGAATTTTGATATTTTTTTGGCATGGAAGTCCACAAAAGAAAAAAGTCCATATATTTGTGTGGGCCCTCACTACTTGTGACTTCAACAATGACGTGGGTAGCAGAATCTGCCGTACCCATGTGTGGTGCCTTTCCTTTTGAGCTGGGTACGTGATCTTTCCTCATTGGTTGGGCCACACCAATGCTTTTTTTTCTTCTGATTAGTCCGATTGTGTCCCGTATTGGACATTGTTGCTTGCCTTTCCTGGTTAGTCCGATCGGCCGGCAAGCTGATTAATTTTCTTATATATCTGATTCTAACACTATATACCTATTTCTTTATGGCTGGCATATACATCTTTTAGCACATCTTTTGCGTACGTGACAGGTCATAAAAAAAGTACAAAACTTTGTTGTGCGTAACTTTTAGATTTTTAAATCTCAACCATTATTTTCTAAATCTACGGATCTTATATTTTTAGCCTATGTGGATTAACGTGATGGCTCGTTTGACTTGTGTTTTAACTATATAATAGATTTGAATTCATGGAGATCAGAAAGCAAAAATGAATGTTTGGGAAAGTCATTTTATTCCCTCTCATTTAACTTTCAAAAGTTTCGAATTCACTCACTTTCAAACAATCAATCAAATCTATCTATTTATTATAACATTCCAAAATTTAGAATTTTAGGATGTTACAAACCTACCACCCTTAAAATGAATCTCGTCCTCGAGATTCGGAGAGGCTAGAAAGAAATAGGTTAGGATTGGGGCCTTCTCAAGATCCATCGATCATCTCCGGGGTCTCGGGTGCTACCACCCTTAGAAACATTGTTACGGTCCCATTAATACTCATATACTCCATCCTTATTCTTGACAGGGCCGGTCTTCTCAGATCTTAAGGATAGTTCCTTCTCTGGCTCTTCCGGCAGTGGAATAACATTTTCCTCAATTCTTCTGTCCTTTCCTCTTGGTAAGGTTATTCCGCGATTGGGTCTTCTTAGCTGACGGGTCTGGCGCCAATACTAACTGACTATCGATATCTCATGGTGGTTAACAATTTAGGGTTTCGCCTGCAGGAAATGGGTCTGATTGATCCTCACCATATAACCTACGGTTGGCAAAAGCTGCCTTGTACAAGGGGAAAAATTCTTATACCATTCTAAGGTTTAAACAAGGTTTTGATCGTCGTCTCGCTACTATAGGTAAGTCACTCAGATTTACCATCCCACATAGCAAGGCGAATAATAAGAGGAAGTCTCTATGGTGATCAATCCATCCCGCACCCAAATCATTACCTTGTACATGGTTTAGCGAATCTCGCATTCTAACACTCGGTCATCCTCACAAGCATTGCAGGATTTCTCTTGTCGACGAACCAAGTTCGGAAAAATCCATGGATTCTGCAAGCCAAACAAACATCTATCGTTCCTTCCCAACCCTCAGGTTTTGCGTAACTCCTATAAGATCGTCTATCGATAAAATCGTAACTTCTACCAGGGTTTTTCCTTCAGCAAGAATGTGCTTGCTTCTTGGTAGGTCATGGGGCATGTGGGTTATGGCCTATCTCATCACTTGTAAACCTTGAACTCATCCTCGGGGCAACTGATCATTATTCCAACTTCCAACTTCCTAGTATTCTTAAATCCATCCAATTGTACTGTCTTCCTTCCTTCTATTGGCACCAAACTAGGACATGATTACTCAGACTCACCATGGAATTTCCATTGATCCATATTTCCAACATCATACCTCCTTTATATCCAATAGTAATTCATCTCTTCATCCTCGGGGAATATCCCACATACCGAGACAAAAACTTATACTTATGAAGTCCATACTTAACTTCGTGGAACATCATTATCCATTCCAGGGATCAAGCATCCTCACAGGGGAATATTGGCCATCTCTGCATGGCACTTCTTCAACTGGGAAACGTGAAACATATCATGAACTCCTGACAGTTCTTCGGGTGACTCCAACTTGTTGGCCACTTCCCCCATGCGCTCCAAAACTCTGTATGGTCCTACAAATCTCGGGGCTAACTTTCCCTTAACTCCAAATCGTTTAACTCCTCGCAGAGAGGACACACGAAGACATGCTCTGTCTCCAATTTCATAGATTACCTCCTTGCGTTTTTGAGTCAGCATAACTCTTCTGCCAGGACTGAGCTACCTTCGGTCTATCTCGAATAAACTTAACATTCTCTTATGACTCCCTGATCACATTTGGTCCAAACAACTGACAGTCTCCAACTTCATCCCACATCAACGTTGTCTGGCTCCTTCTCCCATACAAAGCTTCAAAAGGGGCCATCTTCAAACTGGCTTGGTAACTGTTGTTGTATGAGAACTCCGCATAAGGTAGATTATCATCCCTACTAGATCCATAATCTAGCGCACATGCTCTCAACATGTCCTCCAGAATCTAATTAACTCTCTTGATATATCCATCTTTCTGCGGATGAAAGGATGTAATGAACTCTATCCTAGTACCCAAAGTCTGGTGCAGCTGATTCCAAAACTTTGAGGTAAACTGTGTTCCTCTATCTGATACGATGGTCCTCGGAACTCCATGCAGACATATGATCCTGGTCATATATATCTTGGCCAACATCGCACTTGTATAGGTGATTTTCACTGGGATAAAGTGATCCACTTTGGTCAAGCGAATCAACTACTACCCAGATAGAATCATATCCCGATCGGGTTCTGGGAAATCCGGTAATGAAATCCATGCCAAGCTTATCCCACTTCCATTCGGGTATCGGCATAGGCTGTAGTAATCCTGCTGGCTTCTGATGCTCTGCTTTCACTCTCTCTGGCATACATCACCTACGACTACATACTCCGCAATATCCTTCTTCTTACTAGTCCACCAGAAACACTCCTTCAAATTCAAATACATCTTGGTGTTTCCAGGGCGAATCGAGTATGGTGAGTCATGAGCCTCCTGAAGTATTAACTTCCTGATCTTTGCATTATTGGGCACATATACACGGTCCTCGAACCATAAGGTGTCGTAATCATCCTTACGAAAACCTTTGGCCTTTCCTTTGCTCATCCTCTCTTTTACCTTATCAATCTCCTTGTCATCCTTTTGAGCTTCACCGATCTTTCCCAACAATGTAGACTGAACTTCCATTGCTGCAACAAAAGCTTTGGGAACAATCTCCAACCGAAGTTCCCTGAGATCCTCGGCTAACTCCTTTGGTAATCCCCCACTTATGAGGGTATTCATCCTGGTGTTCTTTATGGTTGTGTCCTATTTCTCCACAAAGCTTGCATGCACCAGTTTTCTCCATGTCATTTCCATAAGGCTTCAACTTCTGGGACACAAGCCGAGATCTTTGCAGAGTCAACTTAAATTCTTCCCAAGTGGTTACTCCTTGCAATCCATTGATGGTTTGATACATCCTCCACCAAGTAGCAGTACCTCTTTCAAAGCACTCAAGAGCATGATGAGTCATATCCTTTCCGACTATAGGGTTATTCTCCATATGATCCTCCATGTTCTGAATCCATCGATCTGTCCCAACTGACTCATCGGTCCAGAATATATAAGCTCATCGCCATTCATCCTCTATTAGGTCCATGGGTTTGGGGTGGGATAGGAGAGGTTGAGAGAGATGCACACAATACAAACAAAAGTTTTGAAAAGACAGATTTTATTTATGGCTGTCGGAAAAACATCAAACAAATGACAGCTCACAAACGTCGCATCTAAAGTAAGTATATAATAGGGGATTGGGCTTCTAATGGTCAATAAATCTTCAAATTCATCAAACTCTTCAAGTCTTGTTCATGCCTCCAATGGCTTTCTTCTGATCATGCTTGTCTTTCTCCAGTTCTTTTGCCAGATCATCTCTATTGACGTGAAGTCTCTCGTGACATCCTTTAATATTTTTAGAGTTGCGTTCCAAACTTCCGGGTTTCAACATCCTTGACAAGAACCATGATCCTATTGTCCTTCAGTTCTTGACGAATCTTTGATGTCTCAAGGTTTTGCTCCTCTAGCTTGGCTACTTTCAGCCTTTGGGTCCCGATGTTCTTCACGAAACGCTTCCTTATCAAATACTGCTTCTGGTAGGTCCATCTTAACTTCTTGATGTAACACTCCAGATCCTGGTGATTCACCAGCTAAGGTTAAAACTTCATCTTGCTGATAGGTGCTCCATCAGCCTTCTACCATCCAATCCTTCCATGCATATGCATGCTTAACTCAGCACGGTGACAATAACATAAGCGGGCGATGACATCACGGACAACCGTGCTTCTGCTCTTTTCATTTCCATGAGCTATCATTACATAGTTGATATCTCCTGCCTTAGGGTTTTCTTGACAAAACCTTGAGTTCTAATGCTCCATGTTCCGGTCTTTCTCCGATACACCTTGATCTCGGGTATTGACAGCTTCCATATTCTGCCAAGTTCCACAAGGGTAGCCTCCCTAGGTCATACAAATCTAGAAATTCTTCAGAGCCTTACAATTTTCCTAGTCTTCGGAGTCTTCAACCATTGTAGTTTCCATCATTGTAATGCACGGTAAAATCCTCTTCATTCCAAAGTAGTAGTTGTCCGATATCTTATACTCCTTGGTGTGGTCTCATCAGCCGAATCTTCATGTGGTCAAAAGGGGAAAGGGGTATAGTCTCACTAAAATGGAATATTTGAATAAGCTCAGAAGAGAAGAGAGGTAAAAGGTATTTTTGAAAAAGAAAGTTTTAGTGAAAATCCTTCCTATGGGCTTGCCAGTTTCTAGGGGTCACGCCCTACAGTCAACATGTGCTCTGATACCATCTTGTAGCGACACGACCCGAATGGATCAAGTCTCTGTGCTTAAGTGTCATCCCTGGATCGGTATGCTGACACACACAGTACTCGAGGATTTATAACAGAGGTAAATCACATGTATAAAGTAACGTAAATACTATTACCTCAATCCAAAATAGCGGAAGTAACAAGGTTGTTGATTCCCATCAACACCAACGGAAAAGTTGAGTGTAGAAATCGTAACCCTAACGTATCACTTACTCGTCGTAAGATCCTGCAACATGAGACGTTGCAGCCACAAAGGATCAGTACATTGAATGTACTGGCAAATTCACACCATAGAGAATGATGAACAATGGCACTACATGCATATATGGCTGGTGGAAAAGCTCTATGGTTATAAGGTTTTTGCGAAAAGCCAATTTTCCCTACTCCAAAGGAATAAATTTTTATTTACTATCGTGGTGGTTGTTGAACATTGAGAATGGTTGACAGCATTCTCAATCCCAATTAAGCATCATCATCAAAACTCAACAAATTATTTAAGTAACATGATGAGATCAACAGGATAATCCAAGTACTAGATACTCAAGACGTCCATAACCGGGGACACGGCTAACCATGATTAGATTGTACACTCTGCAGAGGTTTGCGCACTTTTCCCCACAAGACTCGATCTCCTCCGTTGGATTTCTCGCACTACATGGTGTTTGAGAAACGGATGACCGAGACATAGTCTTTCAGAAGCGTTTGCACCTTACGATGGGTAGACCGTACCACCTACATCCCCTACATCTGCTAGTCTACCACTTTAAGAGTTCACACGACTTAATCAACTATGCTAGAGCCCATAATAGCTGGTGGCTGCACACGAAAGTTTCTAGTATGAATAATCTCATGATCCCTTTGAGCCTGGGTGGCGGTTCATAAAGAAAAATAGGCAATCCTGGAATACCCAGATACCTCAATCCACCCAGATGTGTGTTTAAGTTGCCACCTTAAAATAAACCATTAAATTAACAATCTCACATCTGTCATGGATACACTAACCCAATCCACGTCTACTAGCATAGCATGGCATGATAAGCAAACGTAGAAGTAACTCCCAAAGGTTTGATATTAAAACAGGTAATAGTTACTACCTCAACTACTTCCCAATACCCACATGTTATCAATCCTACTCATGCAATGTTTGAGGATTGAAACTAATGCATAAAAACTGGGTATGAAAGGAATATGATCAAAGTGTGAACTTGCCTGCAATGTCGATGAAGATGACTCGCACTCAACACTCTTGATAGTTCTACTCGTCACACTCCGGTCGATCTATCGTAAGCAAGCAATAGTAACCACACATAAGCACTCACTCAAAAGATCAGAAAGATCGAAGAAGACGATTCGAAAAACATCAAACCAAGAAAATAACTCTTGCAACATAAAACAATTTCTAACAGTACCAAAATTATGTGAATTTGGCCTTATTAGAAAGTTTAGGTCAAGATCTATGAATAGCAAAAATAATCAACTCAAACGGAGCTACGAAATTCAAGTTACCATCGAACGAAGTTTGAATACAAATCTGATCTAATTCAAATTTTAAAATATTCAAAATCATGTTTGAGTTGGATTACTGGATAGAGGAGATCATAGCGAAGAAGTGGGCATTGGTTTCGTTGAATTTGGACTAACGAGTAAAAAGTTGTAGCCGTTTGAAGTGCGCGGACTAATCTATGAAGGAAATAATTACATACGGGTCCCTGGCCGAAAATTAAAAGAAAAATTAAAATCCTATCGAACGGACGTTCGCTACAGAGATTTCAACAACGAAACCGTTCGCTAAAACGGCTAAACTAATAATCGTTCGCTAAATAACCTAACTAAATAATAAACCGACTAAAAGAAAAACCGAAGTAAACCTAAAGGAAAAATAAACCAAACCGGGGTGGTTTTATACCGGTTCGGGGCGGTTCTTCGGTGAAAAACCGGCAGCGGATCTCCGGCGACTGCGGACTCCGGCGAGGCGGGTGTTTGGATCGGGCGGCGGCTCCGGGGTCGGCGGCGATGGGCGGAGACGGCGGCGACTGCTGCGCGGGACGGCGGAAGCAGCGGCGACGCGAGGTGCGGCGTGCGGCGGCGATCTGCGGTTGCGGAGGGCGGCGCAAGGGCGGCGACGGCGCGGCTCGGGAGGAGAGGGGGGTCTGGGCCTCGCCATTTATAGGCGGGGAGGCGGCGCGCGGCTTGCGGGAGGGGCAACGGCGGCGGTGTGCAGCGCCCGGACTCGGGGCATAGGCGGCGCGCGGTTTGGGCCGGCTGGCTAGCTGGGCCGTGGCCCAGTCGGTCGGGCCGAAGAGATTTTTTTTATAAAACATTTTCTCAAACAAATAAAAACAAAAAAACAAATAAACAAATATATTATATAGGCATATAATATATCAAAATTTTCAGAAAAAGATTTCCTACCGCATAAACATTTTTAAAATGCCAAAAATAATTCACACAAATTCAGATAATTCAAAGAGTGCTACTGCCCTAATAAAATCCAATAAAAACCTTTTTAAAAATACCAAAAGTAATTCAAATTTATTTCTCTCCAATTTTCTGATGTAGGGAATCATGTTACCCTATTTTCCATGTATTTTATTTTTGGAGAAAAATTATTTGAACAAAACTCAAATAACCCAAATTGAAAAATAATTTCAAATGGATTTTAAATTTGAGTTTCTTTGAAACTCCCAACTCATATTTCATATAATTTGAAGAAGTCATTTTATCTTCTCTCATGAAAATCATTGAGTTGCATGAGGTTTATGAATTGAAATATTTCCAAATAAAATTCAAATATTTTGAAATACCCTTTCATTTAATTAAATGGAAGAAGTCATATCATCTTCGCTCAAGGGTTTTGTATTTGAAAAGAATTTGAATTCATGGAGGTCAGAAAGCAAAAATGAAAGTTTAGGAAAGTCCTTTTATTCCCTTTCATTTAACTTTCAAAAGTTTTGAATTCACTCACTTTCAAACAATCAATCAAATCTATCTATTTATTATAACATTCCAAAATTTAGAATTTTTGGATGTTACATCATAATTGCAATTAATAGGAAGTAATAAAGAAAGAGTGGTTCTCACATATAAATATACTATCTTGGACATCTTTTATGATTCTAAGCACTCATTAAAATATGACATGTTAAAAGGTTGATGTTGGACAAGGAAGACAACTTAATGGGTTATGTTTTCTTATATCCGAAATAAAGTATGTTGTCATGGATCATCCAACATGTTGGGCTTGTCTTTCCCCCTCATGTTAGCCAAATTCTTTGCACCAAGTAGAGATACTACTGTGCTTCCAAATATCCTTAAAACCGGTTTTGCCATGAGAGTCCACCATATCTAGCTATGGATTGAGTAAGATCCTTCAAGTAAGTTGTCATTGTTGCATGCAATAAAAATTGCTCTCTAAACATGTATGATCTATTAGTGTGGAGAAAATAGGATTTATACGATCTTGTGATATGGAAGCAATAAAAGCGACGGACTGCATAATAAAGGTCCCTATCACAAGTGGCAATATAAAATGACGTTCTTTCACATTAAGATTTTGTGCATCCAACCATAAAAGCACATGACAACCTCTGCTTCCCTCTGCGAAGGGCCTATCTTTTATTTATGTCTTATGTCTTATGCAAGAGTCGCGGTGATCTTCGCCTTTCCTTTTTACACTTTATCCTTTGGCAAGCACATTATTTTGGAAAGATTCTGATATATAACCAATCGGATGTAAGTTATCATAAACTATTATTGTTGACATTACCCTCGAGGTAAAAGGTTGGGAGGAAACACTATAAGACCCTATCTTTCTCTATGTCCGATTAATACTTCATACCCATAAGTATTGCGTGTGTGTTAGCAATTGTGAAAGACTAAATGATAGTTGAGTATGTGGACTTGCTGAAAAGCTCTTATATTGAGTGAGTGTGTGTGTGTGTCTATATATATAGGACAAATGTTTCCTACAAGTAGTGGTAGTTACCACCACTTGCGTTTTGTATGTTGTATGTAGTATCTGTCAAAAGCGAGAGTATGTACGTGTAGTATATAGTATATAACATTGTTTAGGTAGTATATATACTATTTTTTTGGTAGTGTGTACCATATTTTGAGTATACTCTTTTTTACGTACAAATATGTACGTATTTTGCAAATATAACAAAAACAATGGGCTCATATGCAAATTTTTCATGTAACTTGCTTTGAAATATCTTAGATATATTATATGAACATATTTGCAATGATAAACTAGTATATATACTACTTTATGAAATTATATGAAGCATCTCTCTAATGTAATAAGATGATCCAACGGAGGGATTGTCAAAATATGCATCTATGTGTCCTCAGCAAAAATAAGAAGCATTTCAGCTCACTGCGACATAAATATATACTAAACTATTTGTTTTTTATGTTCAAGACACATACAGTCGTATTTTTTTAATCCCTCCGTTGGATCATGTTATATTATAGGTGTGTTGGTTCAGTATTTTTTTCAGAATTTTTGAGAACTTTTGCACCGTTGAAACCCTTAACTAGTTATGTGGCAAGCACTTGTAGAAAATTCTACTCCTATATATATATAGGTAAAACTGTGTCTACCATAGAACTAGTTTGCTTGCCACAGAACTAGTTAAGGGTTTCAACGGTGCAAAATTTCTCAAAAATTCTGAAAAAAATACTGAACCAACACACCTATAATATAACATGATCCAACGGAGGGATTTAAAAAATACGACTATATGTGTCTTGGACATAAAAAACAAATAGTTCAGTATATATTTATGTCGCAGTGAGCTGAAATGCTTCTTATTTTTGCTGAGGACACATAGATGCATATTTTGACAATCCCTACGTTGGATCATCTTATTACATTAGAGAGATGCTTCCATATTTATTTCATATTTTTTGATAACTTTTAAACCGTTAAAAGTTTAGCAACCCTTAACTAGTTATGTGGCAAGCTATGGTAGACACAGTTTTACCTATATATATAGGAGTAGAATTTTCTACAAGTGCTTGCCACAGAACTAGTTAAAGGTTTCAACGGTGCAAAAGTTCTCAAAAATTCTAAAAAAATACTGAACCAACACACCTATAATATAACATGATCCAACGGAGGGATTAAAAAAATATGACTGTATGTGTCTTGGACATAAAAAACAAATAGTTCAGTATATATTTATGTCGCAGTGAGCTGAAATGCTTCTTATTTTTGCCGAGGACACATAGATGCATATTTTGACAATCCCTCTGTTGGATCATCTTATTACATTAGAGAGATGCTTCCATATTTATTTCATATTTTTTGATAACTTTTAAACCGTTAAAAGTTTAGCAACCCTTAACTAGTTCTGTGGCAAGCTATGGTAGACACAGTTTTACCTATATATATATATAGGACAACACTATTCTAATCCTGGGATTAGAATAACTATTTGGATCACGGGGCACCCTATATAGGGGCGATTACATGTTGGCGAAACTACCCGAACTACAAAAACCACCCACCCCGGTGTCTTAGGCGTACCATCTCCCGACCCCCACGATTACCACCACCCACCCTATGCGCCTTCGCCGCCGGACCAGCCCCCGCCGCCGCCCACCTCACCCTCTCGGGCGCCGCCGCACCTGCAACCCCGGGCATCGCCGGCAACTCCCGTGCGCCGCTACCCACCTCACCCACCCAGCGCGTCGCGACCCCTGCAACCCTGGGTGCCGCCGACATCTCCCACGCAGTGCCGCGAGATGGATCTCGCCTCTGCGTGTCGCCGCCGGCAACCCCGAGCGTCGCCGCCGTGCCTCGAATCCGGTGGCCGCACCCTTGCCCCCCCCCCCCCCCCCGATTTGATCTCCCCCTGATCGTATGTTCTTCCTCGTGGACAGGATCGAACAAGCGCCACTGTCCGTCCCAAGCGCATCTGGTGCTGCCGTCCCCCGCGCGTCGTACTCTGGCTACTATCACTGGCAACCATAGAATGTTGCTCCGGCCACTGCTTCAGTAGTCCAAGTGCCCCACTGGTGTCCGTCCAAGTTCCTCTCCCTGTGCTCCTTCATGCCGGAGCAGCGTCAGAGGGGCCTGGCTCCGCTGGCCTCTGCGTTGTACGTCAGTTCAACCAGAGCGCATGGGGAAGTCCACCGATGGCAGCCGCAGCCCCCGCCCTCACATCCTCACCATCTCCTGGCAAAGCTCGCCTCACAACCTCACCATGGAGTTCCATGGGTTGTGGCTCACATGGCTGGCTTCTTCCCCATTAGCCGCGGCCCCATCCGACACCACCACAGGGCTACTCCATGGAGACTACACCAACGTGATGGAGACGCTTGGCCTGGGCCAGCCCCCTCCAATGCGCCTGGCACCTCCCACCGTTGAAGTACTGCTCCCATGCCCACCGTTGAAGTACTGCTCCCATGGAGGTTCACAGTCGCAGCGCCCCTTGAATCCTACTGCTTCCTTGCTCCAACTAGGAAGGATATGTCCTCGTACAATTTATTTTGTACATTTTACCATTTTCACCCAATTTATTCCAGCAAGATAGTTGTTGATGCTTGCCTTGCTATGCTGCTGCAAATTTCCAGGCCAAATCGAACTTCACCAAAATCTAGAAAAAAAAGATAAGCAACACCAGGGAGCTACACGAAAACGAAGTTGACATTGCCCATAGGCTGCCGTGATGTCCATGCTGAGGTCAGGAGGTTCCATCCCGTTGCTCGTCAACCCTCCTGGAGTTCGACGCTCTTTGTGCTTTTGGTCGATGTCGTTTATGTCAATTGTGTGTGTGTGTGAGAGAGAGTAGAGAGTTTTTGTTGTACACTTTACAGTCCTCGGTGCTGCTGCTACATGCTCTATGAAAAAGCTCGCTTCCACTATCGCTACTGCTTCACGAGAGAGAGAGAGAGAGAGAGAGAGAGAGAGAGAGTAGGTTGCCATTGTTGTACTAGAGAAAAAGGGAATTCAAATTAATATATAAGAATTTGTGTTTGGTTGCATTATCCCTAGCGCTTGTGGCTTTGGTAAACAAAAGTTAAATTTTTGGTGAAATGTGTGCATCTTTCGCATTCTATAGAGTGAGAGATTGAGAAAAATGAATGTGTATGTTGCTGCTTTGTTGTGTTTGCTGCTTTTACTACATCTGTGCTGCCATTTCTTTGTTTAATGTTTTTATTTGCTGATTGTTTGCATACTCAAAAAAAATTCATAGAAGTTCAATATAAAATCCACAAGAAGTTCAAATATTAAAACTCCAGCAAAAAGCATAAAATAGAAAGATGCTTATAAAAACGAAGAGGTTCAAAATAAAAAAAGTGTGGTTTGATTTCTTGTGTACAAACAGTGATGGTTTTGTTATCTTTTGTGTCTGTTTCATTTTTGTGAGAAGTTCACGCTAATATAACAACATGTCGTTGTATGAGAAGACGCATGATGATTTCATTTTCAGAAACTTTCAGAAAATAACTACATAGAGAAGTTCATGTTTCAGAAATTCCGAAGTTCAAGTGTACTACATAGAGAAGAAACTCATATATTTTCACGTAACCGGGATAAAGTTTAGATTGATAATTGTCTGAAGTGCATGTACTACACGGTGTGCATTTGTATGAAAAAGAAATCCCATATATTTTCCCGTCAATCAAATAAAAGAGCCGTTCAATATTTGGACCAAAGTTACATGTTATTTTCATTTTTAAGTACCCCAAGAAGGTCAAATTAAGTAAATAGAGCAGTTCAGAAATAGTTTATAAAAAAGCATTATCTTTCTTTCTACGAAGAACCTAGAAGTGCAAATTAAAATAATGAAGCGATCAAATATTCATTTACACACAAGGTTCAATGCTTGTTACAAACCCAAAGAAAGGTAATTAAAAAAAGCATCTCAAACAATTTTATAAAAAATATTTTCTCTGTTAAAATAAACCTAGAAATTAAAAATTTGAAATGAAGCGGCTCGATGTCTATGAAAAAGTAGGATTTTTTCCGTTACTAAAAGAAATAAAACGAGGAAGTCCAATTTAAAAAGATGGAGAAGTTCGATGATTATAGAAAACTCAGATGGAGAAGTTCGATGATTATAGAAAACTCAGATTTTCCTTGTTATTAAAAGAATGGAAATAAGAAGTTCAAAAATTAAATAACAAGAAGTTCAACTTTTAAAAATAAAGCGCTTCAAAATTTCATAAAAAAGATTAAGAAAAAACCAGGAAGTCCATATTTAAAAGATGGAGAAGTTCGATGATTATAGAAAACTCAGATTTCCCTCGTCATTAAAGAATGGAAACAAAGAAGTTCAAAAATAAATAACAAGAAGTTCAACTTTTAAAAGTAGAGCGCTTCAAAATTTCATAAAAAAGATTAAGAAATAAAACCAGGAAGTCCATATTAAAAAGATGGAGAAGTTTAATGATTATAGAAAAATCAGATTTTCCTCGTTATTAAAGAGTGGAAACAAAGAAGTTCAAAAATAAAATAACAAGAAGTACAACTATTTAAAAATAGAGCGCTTCAAAATTTCATAAAAAAGATTAAGAAATTCCAATTAATATTTAAAAAAAACTTAGATATTTTCACGTAACCGAGAGAAGTTCAGATTGATAACTGCCAGAAGGTCACGTACTAAACGGTGTGCATTTTGTATTAAAAATAATATTAAAAGAGAAGTCTAGAAATTTTGTTGTTATAAGTTCAAGTTTTCTGTCGGAGAAAGTTAAGAAAAATATTGTGATAGAGGTTTGTATAGAAGGAATATCATTTGTGTTACACGGACGAATGGATGAGAAAACTACGAACGAAAATACGTCACAGAAGTTCAATGTGAAAACAGCAGGAAGTTCGATTACTATAGGGAATGAATTTCAGATGAAAAACTTTTAAATCGTTGCGAGTATGAAAAAACGATCAACACGGGAAAGTTAAGTGCTTACATCAGCTTTCCACCGGTATATCACTTGCTCAATTCTAGTGGGTGGATTGAGAGTTACGAGCAGTGGATGGATACCTATGAGCAAAAAAATCACGTGAAAAATAGAGTGAAGTTCAGGTACACGCGCCGAGAAGTTCAGGTTCTTCACGTGGTGCATTTTCGAAGAATCTGTTTCACGATATAGGCAGAACGCATGATCCCGCCGTTTCGAAATTACTTGAAAACGGCTAGGAATCAGAGAAAACCATCAACATGAAAAAGTTTCGCATTTTCCGTAGCTTTTCAGCGGTATATTATTTGCCCCATTCCGATAAAGTTTCTAGAAATTACGGCAAAAATACGTTTTTCGCCATTTTCGAAACTGACTTAAAACCGTAAAGAATTTGGAGAAACAATACATACCAAAAAGTTTCGCATTTGTTCAAGCTTTCCAACGCCATATCATTTTCTGCATTCGGACAAACGGTAAAAAAATTAGCTCGAAAATACGAACTCGGTAGGACTTGGACCATTTTCTAAATTACTCTTAAACCATTCAAAGTTAGAAAAAACTTTCAAGATGAAAAAGTAGCGCATTTTCATAAGCTTTCCAACGCCGTATCATATGCCTCCATTGGATTAGCCGTTTAGAAATGACATCGAAAAAATGAACTCAGCTGTTTGGTTTACGAAATTTTACGTTTTTTCAAATTACTCTTTAACCATAGGGAATTAGAGAAAACTTTCAACATGTGGAAGGAGCGGTTTTGCAGCAGCTTTCCAACGCCATATTATATGCCTTATTCCGATAAACGGTTTAGAAATGCGATCAAAAATACGATTCACGTTTTTTGTGCGAAGAAAAAACGGTTTTCAGAACTGCTCTTAAACCGCTTATATTTTGCCAAAAATTTAAGTTGAGTCATGGTACTGATGTCCATAGCTTTCCAACGGTATATGGCAAACCCCATTTGGGCAATGTTGGCGAAAGTTCAACCTAGTTCACAGGGAAGTTCAACGTACTACTAGCGGGGCAGGTCAGGTTGTGATCAGAATATTATTCTAATCCCATGATCAGAATAGTGTTTATGTATATATATATATATATATATATATATATATATATATATATATATATATATATATATATATATATATATATATATATATATATATAATACAAATGTTTCCTATAAGCAGTGGTAGTTACCACCACTTGCGTTTTGTATGTTGTATGTAGTATTTATCGAAACCGAGATTATGTACGTGTAGTATGTAGTCTACATCAATTATTAGGTAGTATATATACTAATATTTTGGTAGTATGTACCATGTTTTGAGTATACTCTTTTTTACGTACAAATATGTACGTATTTCACAAATATAACAAAAACTATGGACTCAAATGCAATTTTTTTATGTAACTTGCTTTAAAATATCTTAAATATAGTATATGAACATATTTAAAATAATAAAATAGTATATATAGTATCACATGATAGTATATGAGATATGTGGGGTAACTACCACCGGGTGGTTGGATGGATTTTCCATATATATACATCAACACTATTCTGATCACGGGATCAGAATAATATTCTGATCACAACCCGAACTTCCCGAGTAACGCGCCTGACCTTCCCGAGTACTAGGTTGAACTTCAGCTAAAAGGTGTCCAAATGGGGCTTGCGATATACCGTTGGAAAGCTATGAACATCAGTATCATCATCTAAGTTAAATTTTTGGCAAAATATAAGCGGTTTAAGAGCAGTTTTGAAAATCGCTTTTTTCTTCACACAAAAAACGTGAATCGTATTTTCGATCGCATTTTAAAACCGTTTATCGGAATGAGGCAAATAATATGGCGTTGGAAAGCTGCTGCAAAATCGCTCCTTCCATATGTTAAAAGTTTTCTCTAATTCCCTATGGTTAAAGCGTAATTTGGAAAATCGTAAAATTTCGCAAACCGAACAGCCGACTTCGTATTTTCGATGTCATTTCTAAACGGCTGATTCAATTGAGGCAAATGATATGGCGTTGGAAAGCTTATGGAATTTCGCTACTTTTTCGTGTTAAATTTTTTTTCCTAATTTTCAATGGTTTAAAATTAATTTAGAAAACAATACAAGTTCCTCCGAGTTCGTATTTTGAAGCTAATTTTTTAACCGTACATCCAAATGCAGCAAATGATATGGCGTTGGAAAGCTTGAAGAAATGCGAAACTTTTTTGTATATCTTGTTTCTCCTAATTCATTAAGGTTTTATGTCAGTTTTGAAAATGGCTAAAAACGTATTTTTGCCATAATTTTTATAAATTTGATCGGAATGGGGCAAATAATATACCATTGAAAAGCTAAGGAAAATGCGAAACTTTTTCATGTTGATGGTTTTCTCTGATTCCCAGCCATTTTCAAGTAATTTCGAAAACGGCGGGATCATTCGTTCTGCCTTTATTGCGAAACAGATCATTCGAAAATGCACCACGTGAAGTACCTGAACTTCTCAGCGCGTGTACCTGAACTTCACTCTGTTTTTTCACGTGATTTTTTTGCTCGTAGGTCTCCATCCACTGCTCGTAGCTCTCCATCCATTCACCGAATTTGAGCAAGTGATACACCGATGGAAAGCTGATGTAAACACGCAACTTTCCCGTGTTGATCATTTTTTCATACTCGCGACGATTTTAAAAGTTTTCCATCTAAAATTCATTCAGCATAGTAGTTGAACTTCCTGATGTTTTCACGTTGAACTTCTGTGACGTATTTTTGTTTGTACGCGCGCCTGAACTTCTCTCTGTACGAACCCGACCTTCGGGCTATCTTCGCAACCGTGCCTTCTACCGCGAGTTTTTCTGGTTAGTCGTGTTCCATGTGATGTAAGTGTACTCTTCAAACGATTTTTAGCAACTAAATACTCGTTTTAGGCGGATTTTGCACTCGGGTCGTGAAGAACTCGCGTTTTTTTTGCGATTTTACTGCCTGAGTTGTTCGACTTGAACTTCCCACTTTGCTAGGTTGAACTTGCCGCAACATTGCCCAAATAGGGCTTGCTATATACCGTTGGAAAGCTATGGACACGAGTATCATGACCCAAGTTAATTTTTTCGCAAAATGTAAGCTGTTTAAGAGCAGTTTTGAAAACCGTTTTTTCTTCACACAAAAAACGTGAATCGTAATTTCGATCGCATTTCTAAACCGTTTATCGGAATGAGGCAAGTAATATGGCGTTGGAAAACTGCTGCAAAACCGCTCCTTCCACATGTTAAAAGTTTTCTCTAATTCCCTACGGCAAAAGAGTAATTTGAAAAATCGTAAAATTTCACAAACCGAACAGCCGTGTTCTTATTTTTTGATGTCATTTCTAAACGGCTAATCCAATTGAGGCAAATGATATGGCGTTGGAAAGCTTATGAAATTGCGCCACTTTTTCATGTTGAAAGTTTTTCCTAATTGTAAATGGTTTAAAAGTGATTTAGAAAACGGTACAAGTTTCACCGAGTTCGTATTTTTCGAGCTAATTTTTTTGCCGTGCGTCCGATTGTGGCAAATGATATGGCGTTGGGAAGCTTGAGGAAATGCAAAACTTTTTGGTATATATTTTTTCTTCCAATTCCTTACTGTTTTAAGTCAGTTTTGAAAATGAATAAAAACGTATTTTCGCCGTAATTTCTACAAACTTTATCAGAATGGGGCAAATAATATACCATTGAAAAGCTACGGAAAATGCGAAACTTTTTCATGTTGATGGTTTTCTCTAATTCCTAGCCGTTTTCATGTAATTTTGAAAACGATGAGATCATTCGTTCTGCCTTTATCACGAAACAGATTCTTCGGAAATGCACCACGTGAAGAACCTGAACTTCTCGGCGCGTGTACCTGAACTTCACTCTGTTATTTACGTGATTTTTTTGCTCGTAGCTCTCCATCCACTTCTCGTTGCTCTCCATCCACTGATCGAAATTGAGCAAGTGATATACCAATGGAAAGCTGTTGTGAACACGCAACTTTCCCGTGTTGATCGTTTTTTCATACTCGCGACGATTTTACAAGTTTTTCATCTGAAATTCATTCAGTGTAGTAGGTGAACTTCCTTCTGTTTTCACGTTGAACTTTTGTGACATACTTTCGTTTGTAATTTTCTCATCCATTTCGTTAGTGTTACACAAATGATATTTTTTTTGTACAAACCTCTCTCACAATATTTTTTTTAACTTTCTCCGACCAAGGACTTAAATTTACACAAATAATATTCCTGCCGTTTTGAGGTAAATTAGAAAATGGTGAGATCATGATTTCTACGTTCATCGCGAACGAAAATGCACTGCGTGAAGTAGTAGAACTTCTGGGCATGTCTGTTTGAACTTCACTTTGTTTTTGACGTGCTGTTTGTTTGCACTGCATGAAGTAGTTGAACTTCTGGGGCATCTCTGTTTGAACTTCACTCTGTTTCACTTTATTGTATCTTTCTTATATGAAACACACACCATGTAGTACGTGAACTTCCGGTTGTTATCACGTTGAACTTCTCTCTGCTTTGAGAGAGTTATTTTAAAACACAAAAAACAACATATTTTTTATGTATTTTGGACATCTAAATACACGGTGAACCTCTCTCACAAGAATTTTTTGAAATTTTCCTCGTCGAGCACTTGAACTTCTAGCAACCATTTTTTTGTTTATGAGGTTGTTTTTAAAAGTGCAAAAAATTGCGTTGTGTTTTTTATTTTTTGAACGTGTAAATCCTAGGTTTTAATAAACTCTGAACTTCTAAGTTATTTCAATTTGAACTTCATCTTTTTATATTTTGATTAAATAATTGTATTCGATTTTTATACAACAAAAATCGGACATGGAAATACAAGTTGAACCTCTCTCGTAAGAATTTTTAACTTCCCTGGACAAAGCACTTGAACTTCTTTCAACCGACCTTTTAAGCTTTTAATTTTCTATACTTTTATTCTCGTTCGAAATGCATGTGTTGCAGTAGTTGAACTTCTTGTTGTTTTCACCTTGAACTTCTGTCATGTATTTTTGTTCAACCTCTCACAATAATTTTTGAACTTTCTCGGGCCGAGCACTTGAACTTCTAGCAAAAAAACTTTTTAGCCTTTGCTTTTTTATTCTTTTTTTTCATACAAAATGCACACTGTGTAGTACGTGAACTTCTGGCAGATATCAACCTGAAGTTCTCTCGGTTACGTGAGAATATCTGGGGTTTTTCAATATTTTGAACCTCTTTTTGTGTATTTTCTAGAAATGTGAAAAATTGCACAGTTTTTGTGTCCTCTGGCCGTGGTTGTGTTGTCCACAGTGCTTGTTGCTATATGAACATTTTTCATATAAAAAAGACATACTGTACCTCTCATTCCTCACCACACTTTGAACAGAAAAAGGTATAAGAGAACATATTTGGATGGTTAGTGCTCCCTCGAGTTAGGAGGAATAACTACAGAGAATCAAAACTGAATGTTTTTATGTTTGTACTTTAGGCAAACGAAACCACCTGCTCCTTTTGAATTGCTTGGTCAGCAGGATAACACAACGGACATCGACAGGCATCCGTGCTCATCTTTTTTCTAGTTTTTGGTGAAGTTCGACTTGGTCTGCAGGAGAAGCACGAACGTGCTCATCTTTTTTCTAGTTTTTGGTGAAGTTCGACTTGGTCTGCAGGAGAAGCACGAACGGGATCACCGATGGCTGAGCCAGAAGGAGACTGTTCCTTCCTTTTTATAGAATTTCACATGGGGAAATTAGGAAGAAGACGCTAAGAACTCTGCTGCTGCTGTAGTTGACCTGCTAGTAGCGTACGAATTGAACTTCAGTTAAATTGCTTTTTGCTGCCGAGGAGACGACGCGGCTGCCGGTGATGCACTGCTTGAGTGGCGTACCATCGTTTTGCCGCTCTATCCAGCCGCAATTCTTGTCAGTTGTAGTGAAATGTCAAAATACATACAGGTAGTAATATATGAACTTTTGGGGAAATAATAAATGAACTTCTAAAATACATTTTTGTTTTCTCACATAAACAAAATAAGAAACAACATGGTTTTCTCACATACAGGCAGCTAATGTTTTGTAGTACACAACAGCCTGAACCCGAATACCTGATGCAAGCATTGAACCTACGAACTGAAGAAACCGGTATACGCCGCCTCACCGCCTGCTCAGTATGCTAATGCAAAAAAAGGTTCTCTCCCTCGATCTCGATCTACTTCCCCTTGAGCTTGCCGTTGGCGTCGGCCTCCTTGGAGTTGAGCATGTCCCGGGCCTCGATCCAGATGACCATGGCGTCGGCGAGCTTGATGAAGTAGGGGTCGTTCTTGCCGAGCTTCTCCTTGACCTGCTGCGAGAGCAAGATGTAGCATTTCTGCACGATGTCGCATTCCTTGTCAGCTTCGTGACCTAGAAGAAGGGGATGATGTCCTCCTGCCAGAAGATGCCCTTGTACTCCTTCAGGTTCACGAACGGGTTGCTGGCCTTGCTGTGCCAAATGTAGGGCAGCCCTGTCTTGACTCATAGCCCAAGGTGGTCGCAGATCACCTGCACACATACACAAATTATTCAGTAAAAGTTCAGTACAGCCGGACCAAACTCAAAGACGATGTGTGTGTTTAGTTTAGTTATAGTTACCTTGACGCACCAGTCGGCCACATGTTGTCGTAGCGTCCGATGGGTTGGCCATCGCCCATGAGCTCGCGGTCGAAGGCCAGGTTCATGCCGCACGTGGAGGAGGAGTAGGAGGGCGCGCCGGAGCAGAGTGCAGGCTGCACCGAAGGAGAGGGAAGGTCGAGGTGGCGTAGAGGGAAGTTCGCGCCGGACGGGAGGGAAGGGCGCGTCGCACGGGAGGGAAGGGCGCGCCGCACTGCACCACCGGGCGATGGACGGTGACATCGCGGCGGCTGGACGGGGGCGGCGGACGGATCTCGCGGTTGGGGCGACGGTTGGATCCTGCGGTGGGGGGCGGCGCCACGGCCGGATCCGAGGCGTGGGGCGGAGTTGCAGCTGGATCCGGGGACGATGGCGGCGGGGTTGTAGGAGGAGACCGGCGGCGAGACCCATGGGCAGGGGGCGCTCTGGTGGCGGCAGCGCGCTGGGGAAGAAGGGGCGACCGGACCTGGCGCGGCGCTGGATCCGCTCGTCGGCGGCGGTCGTAGGTGGCCGGAGTTAGGCGCGCCAGCGGGATGTAGGGAGGCGGTGGTGGATCGGGAGAAGTTCATCGGCGGCGGCGCGATGCCGTGAGGAGTGTGCAGATGGGATCGGGAGAGGGTAGTGGAGGGAGTCGTGGGAAGTGGGTGGGGTGGGGTTTTTTCTTTGACCGGTCGGGAGGGTTTTCTCAGGAGTTCCGGAACGCCTCTTCGGGCCGCGCCGTGATCCGAACATATTTTTCGTTATCGGCTAAACATGTGGACATATTTTTCGTTATCGGCTTCCGCTCGAGGACAAGCGAGGTCTAAACTTGGGGGAGTTGACATGTTCATTTTATATCATGCTTTTATATCGATATTTATTGTATTATGGGCTATTATTACACATTATGTCACAATACTTATACATATTCTCTCTTATTTTACAAGGTTTACACGAAGAGGGAGAATGCCGACAGCTGGAATTCTGGGCTGGAAAAGGAGCAAATATTACAGACCTATTCTGCACAACTCCAAAAGTCCTAAAACTCCACGAAAGTCAGTTTTGGAATATATTAAAAATATTGGGCGAAGAAAGCACAAGAGGGGGCCACACCCTGTCCACGAGGGTGGGGGCGCATCCTACCCCCTGGGCGCGCCCCCTGCCTTGTGGGCCCCCTGGCAGGCCTTCGGTGCCCATCTTTTGCTATATGAAGTATTCCGCCCTGGAAAAATTGAGAAGTAAGCTTTCAGGACGAAGCGCCGCCGTCTCGAGGAGGAACCTGGCGAAACCAATCTAGGGCTCCGGTGGAGCTGTTCTGCCGGGGAAACATCCCTCCGGGAGGGGCAAATCATCACCATCGTTATCACCATCGATCCTCGCACCGGGAGGGGTTCAATCTCCATCAACATCTTCACCAGCACCATCTCCTCTGAAACCCTAGTTCATCTCTTGTATCCAATCTTTCTCTCAAAACCTCAGATTGGTATCTGTGGGTTGCTAGTAGTGTTGATTACTCCTTGTAGTTGATGCTAGTTGGTTTATTTGGTGGAAGATCATATGTTTAGATCCTTCATGCATATTAATACCCCTCTGATTATGAACATGAATATGATCTGTGAGTAGTTACGTTTGTTCCTGAGGACATGGGAGAAGTCTTGCTATAAGTAGTCATGTGAATTTGGTATTCGTCCGATATTTTGATGAGATGTATGTTGTCTTTCCTCTAGTGGTGTTATGTGAACGTCGACTACATGACACTTCACCATTATTTAGGCCTAGGGGAAGGCATTCAGAATTAATAAGTAGAAGATGGGTTGCTAGAGTGACAGAAGCTTAAACCCTAGTTTATGCGTTGCTTCGTAAGGGGCTGATTTGGATCCACATGTTTCATTCTATGGTTAGGTTTACCTTAATACTTCTTTTATAGTTGTGGATGCTTGCAAGAGGGGTTAATCATAAGAGGGATGCTTGTCCAAGGAAGGGCAGTACCCAAGCACCGGTCCACCCACATATCAAATTATCAAAGTAACGAACGCGAATCATATGAGCATGATGAAAACTAGCTTGATGATAATTCCCATGTGTCCTCGGGAGCATTTTCCTTTATATAAGAGTTTGTCCAGGCTTGTCCTTTGCTACAAAAATGATTGGGCCACCTTGCTGCGCCTTATTTACTTTTATTAATTGTTACCCGTTACAAATTACCTTATCACAAAACTATCTGTTACCGATAATTTTAGTGCTTGCAGAGAATACCTTACTGAAAACCGCTTGTCATTTCCTTCTGCTCCTCGTTGGGTTTGACACTCTTACTTATCGAAAGGACTACGATAGATCCCCTATACTTGTGGGTCATCATTGGTGAAGATGTTGATGGAGATTGACCACCCTCTCGATGAGAGGATCGATGGTGATGACGATGATGATGATTTCCCCCTCCCAGAGGTAAGTTTTCCCGGCAGAACAGCTCCGTCGGAGCCCTAGATTGGTTCTGCCCAGGTTCCGCCTCGATACGGCGGCGCTTCGTCCTGAAAACTTCTTCTTGATTTTTTTCCAGGGTAAAAGACACCGTATAGCCAAAGATGGGCACCGAAGGCCTGCCAGGGGGCCCACAAGGTCGGGGGGCGCGCCCTCCACCCTTGTGGCTGGCTGGTGGCCCCCCTCTGGTACTTTCTTTGCCCAATATATTTTATTTATTCCAAAAACATGCTCCATGAAGTTTCAGGACTTTTAGAGTTGTGCAGAATAGGTCTCTAATATTTGCTCCTTTTCTAGCCGGAATTCCAGCTGCCGCATTCTCCCTCTTCATGTAAACCTTGTAAAACAAGAGAGAATAAGCATAAGCATTGTGATATAATGTGTAATAACAACCCATAATGCATTAAATATCAATATAAAAGCATGATGCAAAATGGACATATTAGTAGTGCAACACTCTTGGATAGATTCACTATGAGGCCCGAGGCTTCCCCAAACAGTGTCAGGATCTCTCGACATGCCCGTATCTCCAATTCCTTGGGCTTGATGAAAACCATGACGTCATCAGCGAACATTAAAAGTCTCTGGTGCACTCCAGCTCAAACCAGGGGCGCAAATATGCCCCTGTCAGTGGCATGCTTGAATAGGGACTATAGGGACTCCATGCACAGGATGAAAAGCATAGGGGAAAGCGGGTCTTCCTGGCGAAGGCCGCATGCGTTGTACTCTCTCCATTTCTTTTTAGTCTGCATATAAGATTTGGTTAAAGTCAAACTTTGTTAACTTTGACTAAGTTTATAAAAAAATACCAAGATTCACAATATGAAATCAATATTGTTAGATGCATCACGAAATTAATTTTCATACCGTATAGCTTTAGTATTGTAGATGTTGATATTTTTTTTCTACAAAGTTGGTCAAACTTTATAAAATTTAACTTCGACCAAATCTTATATGCAGACTAAAAAGAAACAGAGGGAGTATATAGTATCACCTGGCATTCCATTCACCGTGATTTTCGTTGTCGAGGATGACGCCCACCTCACCTTCGCCATGCATTTCTATAAGGATGAAATTTTTCACACTTACAATCTAATAGAGTGGGTTAAACTAAAACATACTACTGACACAAAACAACAAGTAACTATAGAGATTATTCTCAAAGGTCCATTAAACTTTGTAAATGCACACTCACGTAGAAGGAGAGTGGCAATCTAAATGTATTCCTAGGCTTCAATAAGCTCCACCTCCAGCCCACACACCATTCAATGCTAGAGGGATACTTGTCGTTGTTCTCCTCCCAGCTGTTCCCTACATCTTCTACTCCTAGCCAATTCAAGGACGAAAAGTGTGAATAGTAACTTGTATATAGTGTTGATTTTTGCGGAAATCCATTTTGTCTCTAGGGAGCACATGCTCCTGCATGCCAAAAAAGGATTTTACAAATGTCATTTTTTCTGAAAAAAAATAGATGTGTTCATTATCACACCCAAATAGTACATGCAAATTTCCAGGGGAAAAACTTAAGCATTTTGACCTGTGCAAAAAAAAAAGTCGGGCGCCAAATGTTACACTTAATTTTGTTTTTTCACTGACAAACCATTGCTATCCCATATGACATGAAAGTTGTCAAGCACATTTGCCACACTAATATGAACATCTACACACAAAAAATCAGAATTTTTCAGATTTATTTATTGTTTATTTTGATTTTACTGTTAATTAGGGAGCATATGCTCCCCATAGCCAAAAATCCGCTCCCTGATTTTTTCTTTGGCGATACTTTTACACGAGTATAACATCATGTTTGTTGCCAACATAATTCAAGAATTTTGACCTTTCTTGCAATTACTAATTTTCTTTTAGAAAAATCGGCCACACTGGCAACCAAGAGCCAATCGAGTTTGATATTAACTTCCTTCATTTCTTTACTATTTGCAAGATAAAAGGAAAATTATTTTCGTGCACTGAAAAAAAATGAACGACTTACTTATCATTAGTAAGAGAAAAAAGAGCATCTAAAAAAAGAGCCCTACACCGCTGAGAGATATTGGTGTTACTTTATTTAGTTTAGGCGACAATAATGCTGTTACTGTTCACTTTTTAAAGAACATGTTACCTTTTTTTATGTGTAGGGAAAGAAAATGTACGCCTCAGTCCAGACTCGGCTATGTGTCGAATAAGAACATGGTCTGGGCCCTGTGACCTGTCCTCTAAAGCCCGGCGGTCCACAAGCGATTACAATATAGGCCCATCCTACTAACCACTAAGCTTCGTTTACTGTTATTCGACCCATCCTTGTCACTGTAACCCTAGAAAAAGGCGCATCTGACAGTGGGCACGTATCGTTCTTTGTGTGTGTGTGAAATGGCCACATGCATCACTCTACTTTAGAAAATTAGAAATCAGCACAAACAATGACTTGATGATTCGCAAATGGATGTTGATTGTCATTCTCCATCAAACCCAAGCCCCCGCGCCACTCCCTCCCCGGGGCGACACGGGCGGCTCCCGTCTCCGCCTCCGCACCTCTCCCCTCCCGCCTCCTTCTCCCCCTCGCCGTCGCCGGCGGCCTCCGGCAGGCAAAGCCTGCGCGGACCGGCGGCGGCGGGGCATCCTCTTGCTGCCGCTCGCTCGTGGGATGGGGATACGGCGTGTGGTCGGCGGCTGACCGGCGCTTGGCTTCGGGGCGGCGTCCCGGCTCGCGGTGGAGGAGGTCTCCGGCGCGCTGTGCGGGATCTGGTCGCGGCGGCGGGCGCGCCACGGGCGAGCGGTCGCGGTCGTGGCGCCCGCACAGGCCCGATCTGGACCTCGCGAGATGTGGCCGACGCGGTCGGTGGTGCTGGGATGGACGGCGGCTCGGCCCCCTGCTGCGCGTCCTGGTGGAGCCCTTGCTGCGTTCCTCCTGCTTGGTGCCGTGGTGGTGCCTGCTCGTGTTTCGGTTGACGGGCTGCGGATCTGGCAGCTCGTCCGGCGAGTTGGGGTGGGGTGGCGGCCCCCCCTCCCTGCTAGGGATCCTCTCTGGATGTGCAGCGTGCAGCGGCCGCGCGGTGGAGGTCTCCGGTTGTCGGGGCGGCAGGCGGACGACGCAGTTGGCGCGGATCTGCTCGGAGGTTGCGAAGTGTGAAGGTGGTCAGATCCGGCCGGATTTGCCCTCGGTGGCTCATTGGAGGGCTTGCTGATGCATGATGAAGCTTTGGGGGAAACCCTAGATCCATGGAATCGGACGATGACGGTGCTCTAGCATCGTATCCCCCCTCGAGGGCTTCGTCTTTGGAGCTAGCATCATCAAGCGGGACCGATGGAAGTTGGTGGTATTTGCGTCAAGGCTTCTGTGGCAACGATGATGGGCGTGTGCAATGTCGGAGACGCGGCAATGGTTGCGGTAGTCGGCTCTTCTCCGGCGTGTTCGTGGGATTACCTCGGGTTGTTTTATTGCCGTGAAGTCGGAGCTGCGGCGGCGGGGCCCCTGTGGCGACGATGACAGGCAGCAGGTGGTCTGTTCGGTGGTCTTCCGCGGCGCCAGCCTTGCATAGTTCTCCTTCGAAGCTATCTTTCAGAGTCGGAGCTGTGATGTCCTTGTGCGGGTGGCTGAGTTTGGCGCGGGGTTTCTTGTGTTCCACACAGCCTCTACAGTGTGGGTTGGGCGACATTTGTCTTCGGAGAAGTCGGAGTCGCTTTCTCGGAGATTAGGGAGGGCGATGATGCCTGTTGGGGAGAAGTGATGACGATGACACCGGTGGGCGATGTTGACGAAACCCTCTATGTGAGGTGTATGTGGTATTATGTGTGTGCCGCTCAGCGGTTTGTTACGGTTTTCGCCCGGTTTTCCGTTTATTAACCGGACAACTCTCTTCTGTTTTATTAATGAGATGAGGCAAAGCTTTTGCCTCCGTTTTAAAAAAAAATGATTCGCAAATGAGCTTCTGTCAGTCCAAAAGTCATGATTTACCAATATAAGAAGCCAAATCAAAGTAGTAACGAAGCATCCAAGCTCCAACAAAATCCGTGTGACCTATCACCTGACATCAACGACCGAAGTAAGGAGCGAACAGGGCAGATTCCTGCAAATGGAGCGAAGATCCCAAACTTCGGAAGATCCAGCTTTCTTCTACCTCCCCACTCCATCACAAGCAGCAACGCCGGGGAGCGCCACAAGTGTCACGGCGCAAGCGCGCCGCGAGTCCCACGACCACCGGCCGAGGCAAAGCGGAACACGCGTGCATGGGGAAGCTTTGCTTTTCTACGTACTCACCCGCCATGACTTGACCTCGGCCCAGCTTGCTTCCCGGCCGCGTGATCGTCAGTACGTACCTCCACTCCAGTCAGTCGGTGCATGCATGGACCGATCTGCTTTGCTTTCTGGATTTAGTATGTCGCCGGCCAGGTCGAGTGGTCGACGTGCGAGCTGATTGATTTGTCCTTCTTCTATTATGTATTTTGGCCCTTGAATTTTTTTGTACTCCAAAGTATGAGGAAGGGCCCCTTCTAGTTGGGATTTTGCTGTCATGCTGTTTCTTTATCACTTATGAGTTGTGAGTATCATGCCCCATACTTCGCCAAAAGAAGAGGCAGTGGAAGAAATTATAGGAGAAAATTATGTGCATCACAAAAGTTGCATCGTAAGGTCACTGACCTGATTATACACATCTGATCACAGTGGATAGATGCATCGATGTCAACGGCCAACTGTGAGTTACAATGTTTTAGTTGAAGGTCAGAGTATGGTTTCCACTTGATTTCTTGTGGATAATTTTCGATCGTACTGCCTTGTTACTTAAAGTGTTGCATAAGTTAAGATGCGGTGTTAACGAACTTGTTCCCACACGGCGTTAAAATTATGATTTGTATTTCGGCAAAAAAATACATTATGATTTGCCAACTATAATAGTGATTAGTCTCCCACGTTTGTGTTTTTCTTTGTATTGTACATACCATCATTGTTAGATCACAGAACAAACTTACATTTCAAATATTTGCTCTCATTCATGCGCTTGAAAGTTTTGAGCGTAACAGTCGAATCGAGCACAAGCTGGAGATGCTGAAGCCTATCACGGCGTTCGGGTGGACGCCAGGCGGTGGCTTGACGGGTGCGGGGTTACCGGCGCCGACGTTGGTGGACCGGGTATAGAGGGAAGACCAGGGGAGGCGACAACACGACGGCTCGAGCAAGGCGGCTGATGGTTCGCCTAGTGGCACTGGGGGGAGGAGTGGATAGGAGGAGGAAGAAGATCCCACACCGATGGATAGCCAATTCTACAAAAAGCAAAAAAAAGTGCTTAATAGTTAGGTCCTATATTTCGAGCAAATTTATATCCCACTGATTTGCAACACGGTATGTGTGCCTTTTCTCTCTTCTTTTTAGTTTCTCCGACTTCATCCCATCTGGTGTCTGTCGACCTCCCTCCCTATAAGTTGTGATGGTCCAAAACAAATTCCGTACGATGTGCACCCCTAATTGTTGGGGTTTGTCGGCTCATGAGGTCCTAGTTGTAGGAAGTGATGCTAAAGAAAAGTCTGATGGTGTGAGCCGCCATCGATGTGGAAGGAGGGGGTTGAGTGTTTTAGTAAGGAAAACAGTGACAACACGACGAGGAAAAAACGTGAGGAAGGAGAGAGCCTTTAGGATCTAGTAAAAGAAAGGGAAAGACCAAACATAATTTTTTGTAACTCGTTATTCATGTAAAAATAGTAAAATGAGTTTTTCTGAAAATCAGCTAAAAACTTATTTTCTATTATACATATGGCTAATGTTCGTTCTTCAAATAATATACTGGTATCGTATGCATGATAGTAGTATCATATGCAATATTAATATATGATGCTCTCCACTGTGATCAAGCCTTTGAAGTTTTTCCTCGTTTTCTTTCATAGGTTGTTTTGACCGGCCTCCATTTGGCCAAAAAAAAAGAAAAATGGACCAATAGGACCCAGTAGTACAACAAATCCTAACAAAGACAGAAATTGCATCCGGGTCCCTAGGGAGCCGACCACGCATGCACACTGCCACGAGCTTAGGACCCAGAAGGACCCAGTATTACAACAAACCCCAACAAAGACAGAAATTGCATTCGGGTCCCTAGGGAGCCGACCACGCATGCACTGCCGCATCCGGCCATGTGCAAGTAAGAATATGGGATGTCTTTCAAGGAAAACCTATTAGATGGGCATCCAACAACAAATTTTCAGTCACTTGTCCACTAGCTTGGAGTGCAGCGTATAGCTGTTGCATGACTTTGATTTTTTTTGAAAGATCCAGCAAATTGCTGGCTTCAATTGGATTTAGCAGAAAGCAGCGGAAGAACAATATGGGGGAAGATCCGAAGATCAAAGAGAAAAAAAGGAAATGACAACCCTATTGGATGCACAACAACACTACACTTACACGGCGGATCGCCCTCCGCCCACAACAGGACAACACAGCTCCGACTCCGGCAAAGAACTACGGAGAAACTAACAAGGTTGGCGTCACGGAAGATCGCCGAACGGACTACCTGTCGCCCGTCATCGTACGCCACCGGGCCCCTGCACCACAGCTTCGACTTCACAACAACAGGCAGCCGAGGTAATCTCACGAACACGTCGGAGAAGAGCCGACTACCATGACCAATGCCACGCCTCCAACAAAGCTCACCACCGTCATCGTTGCCACAGAAGCCCGACCGCCCTCATTGCCAGGCGTCCATGACCAAGCAACACGAAAGACCTCCCACACCTATCACTGGTCCCTCTGGCAGGCAAGAAGCTCCTGTAACGATGCCCAAGAGGTGTGACACATGTCGCCATCATCGCCCGATCCCAAGGGATCAAGGGTTTCCCCCGAGCTTCTTCAGGTGGTGGAGCGAGCAGAAACGCCTCAGCGACGCCTTCAAGAAGGAAGCGGCGCCCGCAAGCGTCGCCGTCGCCTGCCCCGGCCCAAAGACCGGCAGCAAGGTCTTCACCCGGCGCTGCACCGCCAACCACCAACCCAGGCCAGACCACCACTGCAGCACTCGCCCGACGGCCGCCGGCCCCATGCGCCCAACGTCTGCCGCAACCTTCAGATCTGGACGTCGGGGCCCAGATCTCCGTCGCTGCTGCCCCATGCGCCGGATAGCCGCTAGCCCCATGCGCCCGACGGCCATCGCAGCCATCTGCAGAACCGGACGCCGGGGCCTGACCTGCCACATGCCGCCCTCTTGAGCCCAACGAGCCCACAGCCGTCGGCGCACATAGCCGCGGAACAGCCCGTGCGCAGCCGGAGGACTCGCTCCCGCCTGACCCTTCTCCCCTGCCGCATCGCAGACCTCGAGCCTGCTCGGCGGAGGCCTTCCACAGCTCCCGCTGGAGGCACACGCGCTCCAGCCCGCGCCCGGCGCGACCTGCCATGCGCTCCAGCCCCCGCTCGTGCCCGGTGCGACTTGCTGCGCCCTCCAGTCTGCCGCTCGACGCGCCGCCGCCAGCCCCGCCTCGCCGCCCGCGCCGCTCACCAGCACGCCCGCGCCAGAGGAGCTCCTCCATCGCAACCACACCGCAGATCTGCGCCCTGCGACCCGCGTGACCGCGTTGCCGCGCGCCCGCACCAGATCCGCGCCCAGCGCCCCGCACGCCCACGCCTCCGTGCGCTGCCTCGCCGGCCAGCAGGGCCGTCCCGAGCGCGCGCAGCCACTCGAGCTCCCGCTGAAAGTCCCCGGCCCGCGCCAGCACTTCCGGGTGGAAGGAGAAGGGGCCCCGCTGCCGCCCAGCCGCGCGGGCTTTGCCCGGCGATCGCTGCCGGCGACGGCGAGGGGAGGGAGGGGTGGTAGTTGGTGCTGCTGCCGGCGGCTAGGGTTTGCTCCCGAGCCGCCCGCGGGCGCGACGCGGGAGCTCCCATGACTTTTGATTAGGGAAGCATTATTTACATCTATATTTTAAGAGTGGAAATAAGACCGCCTATAAGCTCGTCCCAGTCTCAAATGCAACAGGGTGAAACAAAGTTAAATCATTGTGCGCCGCGCACAGCTGAAAATCCTCCTTGCTAGCCATCCTAATCGCTGGAAAATCGTTGGAGATCACACAATGGCCTACCTACATTATGCTTGGGCCGGGCAAAAGGTAACTGGAGCCCCACAAACCGCTCGAGGGTGCGTTGCATGTGGACAAGGCACGAACAAAAATCAAAGGTCGGCATGCAGTTTCATCAATAATCAATTAAGAAAACGAGTTGGTTTTGGGCATTGGCTGATTCATCAGTGACACAAACGGCAGCACGAAATAGGTCGCGCGCGGGCGGGACCTAATCCACCACCAGCCATCAGGATCTTGTCGGCTAGGCGAAGACCTGCCCCTTTTCTCCCGCTCCGGCCGATCCGATTTGTTATAGGCTGTCAAGCGGCGCAACCTGCAAGGTGCAAGCTCTTGATTGGGACGCCCAGTAACAAAAAGCTTATGGTCGACGCATCCCAATCTTTTTCACGTTGATGCAAAGTCGTTCATGCATGCATGGCATTGCATCCTTATCTGCCACATGGTGGAGGCCCCGTCTTGATTTCATGTGATCTATTACGGACATGTCGTCTGCGCCGTTGCTTTCTGCCGTGATCTGACGGGCGATCTCCCAACTTTATTTATGTCGACCCCCTCGATTCAAAATTTTGAGAACGGATTGATGCCATTGGGGCAAGACATTTGGGCAGGCAAGCAGGCAGGACCGAAGGCAGTGTGTTGTGAGCTATTGCTCCCAACAGATTGCCTGCCTGCATTGGTGAAAATGGACAAAAATGGCCCTTATCTGAAACTTCAACACAAAATGACCCTAAAGAAAATATTTCATGAAATGGCCCTCTTTTGCATGACGCCCGCGGTTAGGGCGTTGTGCTAAAGAGTATGACGCCTTGGGCTAGGGCGTCATGGTAGCGACATGTAGCATGACGCCCCGGCCTAGGGCGCCATGCCAAATAGCATGACGCCCTAGCATGACGTCCTAGCCCCGGGCGATATGCAAAAGGGGCCATTTCGTGAAATATTTTTCAGATTTGGGTCATTTTGTGTTGAAGTTTCAGATAAGGGCCATTTTTGTTCATTTTCACCTTGCATTGCACTTGCACCCGTGAGTAAGGAAATAACAGTGAAAGAGCACGCCGATGGGGTGGGTTTATTGGGTCATAGTAGTGCGATTCAAGTGGGTCATATACAAATCTTAATATGTGAAGCACTTGCAAGTTGGCAGAACAGATCTGGAAGCATGTGGTGTGGGCGGCCAAACTGGTCAACAGACATACACACAAGCAATGAAACTTCTCTCCTTGCGTGGCCTGAATTTCTAAAACATATCTTACTCCATAGCATGCATTCCATTGGTTGGGATGCTGTATATACCGGCTAATTTGCGTAGTACCATGATACGCGGTTCTTTCACCTCGGACACTAATAATCTAACACTAACACTGTGAGCTACTCGTTGCTGGAGTACTATAGAACACATGTTTGTATTCGTCGTCGGACGTCGGTGTCATCCTTATCTATTAAACGAAAACTCGCGCACATTTCCGGGGTTTCCTCGTTTCCCCGCCTTTTCCTTCACTAGTCGTCCTGCACCTTTTCGTTTCACGCAAGTAAAGCAAGCATACTTTAATTCTTGGTCAATGCAATGCAAGGCCAAATCAAACTTATCCATTTTGATTAATCGTCCTTTTCAAAAACCAGAGACACAACAACCAGGAATTGTCTGGTCGATCTCTATCCCCGCCCCCACGCAACACCGCTATGGTTTTGAGGGGGAAATCAGTCGTAATGGAGCATAAACAATGGAGATTACACGATCATCGCTGATGACAGGGAAGCATTAACGCTCCCCCACCCACATGCTAATATTCAATATGCACATGCATATCTGTGAGCTGCTTTCTTTTCCTTCGAGGGTCACCGTCTCACCATAGGAAATGACAGCTTTTTTTGTTGTTGAGAAAAATAGGAAATGACATCTGGCTGGGCTGGCTCGCCACCGAACCCACGAGGCCCGCCACGACCGGCCGGCGCCGAGATGGTTCGCTGACGAGGCGCGTCGTCGGACGCGACGCTGACTCAGACCACCGTGGGCGCCATGGAAGAAAGGCAGCTCAGAGGAGAAACTAAAGAAAGCTACTCCAATGGCAGCGCATGCATGGACGGAGAGGAGACTGAGGCTGGCCGAACGTGTAGTGACGGTGCCTTCCATTCCATTTCCATGCACGCGCGAACCTTCTTAACTTCTTCTTCTTCGTGGGGGCAGATCCAGCCCATATTTTATCCACTCCTGCTGCCACGGCATCACCATCGCCGAATGATCTCGCGGGAAGGTGCGGTAACGTGCGGTGTACATACTCGTGGCACCATGGCATTGCATGCGCTCCAAGCTTTTGAACACACTGCACTACGAACTTAAAACTAATCTTTTTCGCAAAAATAAAAGGAACTTAAAACTAATGTGAAGAAAAAAAAGTGGAAATTCGGTTGTGTTGCATAGTTTGCACAAACAGGGATCGATCAACAACTGACCGGCCGGCCGGCAACAATGTTAGGGCAACTCTAACACAGATCACTAAAACGTATCTCACCAAGTATTCACATTCGTGGACAGGGATAGGGCGCGGACGCCATCCGATCACAGGCACCAAATGTCCGCCACTGATCTGGACTCTTCCATTTGACATACATATCTTGAGCAATAAGAATTTAAGCATACATTTAATAGTTGCAAACATATTCAATCAATCCCAAAAATTTTCAGTCAAGTTCTCTATGTTAAAGGCCTCCCACGACTCCGAGTTCAGCTGTATGTGGCAAAGACCTCATTATTCAACTGGCTGGCCTTCTCCGTTCATGGGAAACACTTAAATATGCTCGCATGGTAGGCTTGGATTATCTTCACCGCGTCGGATCCAAGTTTGATGTCTTCATGAATAGCATTTTGGAGTCCTTTGAAACGGCCTTGATCTCAAGCTTCTCCTCTTGGAGCTTCACCTTCGTACCTTGCATCTCCATGAAGACGCCAAACCTCTCTGCCTTCTTCCCCTGCTTCATCTCATTGCATGCGATACTTGCCTTCTCCTTCGTCGTGATGTGCTCGAACTTCTCCGTCATCTTGGTCGCCACCCCTTCTCGCGTCTCCTCCTCCTCACTTGCTCCCCCTAGTTCCTAATCATCTTCTAGGTCAGAGCAACCCCTCCTTGTGTTGGAACGGTTGGATCACAAGTTCACAACCTTTGCCTTCGTTGACCATGACGGTCTTCACAGAATTTGCAATCATGGAGTTTCACTTGCTTTGTCCATTCAACTTTAACCAACAATGCATATAATTGAAGTTCTTTTCCCCATCTTGTGATATAACACACACACACGTACGGGGCAGCAAAGAAAGATAATGGATGGTCAACAAGTTGCAACACTGTTCCCGCACAAAAAAAACAAGTTCCAACATTGAGCAAATCGATGAATTGACCAACACATAGAGCGACAAGACTTACTAGATCGTGGATTGTTGCACCACTTGGCCATCGGGTTTTCAATTGTTTGAAAAAGCCGCAACACTTGTTGACGACCTCTTGAATATTGTATCATCGATGGCTGAGCGACTTTCAGTTCCGCGGATGGGGCACTTCCTTGCGGTAGGGATCGTTGTGCTTTTGCTCGTGAAACCGAATATGCATATTTTGCCAAAATGCCACACACTAAAGTGGATCGATACTAGTGACCAACCATGCCTCACACAACAATTCATCCTTCTTTTAGAAGAAAATTAGCCCCCTTCGCTTCTTCTGTGGGTCCGCACACGATGACCACTACTCGTTCGGATCCATGTCTGGCTTCTGGGTGTCTTGTTGGGTGTTCGGCTGCGATTGTTCCTTGGCTGAGAGTCCTCTGCTTGTCCATCTTCGTAGATGTCTACGTCGTGGATAATTTTCATCCCCGCCTCATCGTCTACCCCGTCCCACTTGGATGATGCATTCCGGAAAATACTGATTGGGCACCGACGGCGAGCGATCCACAGTTGGCATCTGCGACCGGACAAACCCCGCCAATTGCAACAACATGAAGAAATAATCGGTGTTGAGGTCAACAGTGAACGGGACTCGATGGCTTGAGGTGAAGGAGTACGTAGACTGCGGCGGCGATTGTTGCGTACCAAAGTGTTGGTAGGCGTCGTACCCTTGATTGCGCAGGCTACACCAAGAAGATGACAAGTTGTGTCGGACGAGGTCCGTCTAACTAGCCGCCTGCGCACCGCCCGACTTCTTCCCCGCCTTGTGGCGACAGGCGTTGCCTTCCACGTCTGCGGCCCTGCGGGCAGCCTCCAGGCTCTGTTCCTTTGGCTCCGGTGGGACAACGATCAATGGTCCTTCGTCGGTGACTCCATCATGGCGGTGGACCGCGAAATGGTAGGAGGGAGGCGATGATCGAGGCAGAGAATTGGATGGCTTTCGTGTGAAAACATTGATGGGAATGTCCAAATGCGTGAGCTCGAATGGAGTTTTTAGTGGACTGGGCATGTTGGAGTCGGACGTGGCAGTTGTCCGGATGCCCGCAAACCTTCCCTATGTTTGACTCCGATTTGTGAGATTTTGGGCGTCGATCAAATGTATTTGATCCAAACATTTACGGCGATTTGATGATCCATGTTAGACTTGCCCTTAAGGAGGGTAGATTTTTTTGGAGTCCCCAATTACATGGGTGCATGTGACAGCCGGTTGGTTGAAGGCATCATCGATCATGGTCCATGCATGGATGACTAGATGTCACTCGTGACACGCACAAAAGTTTTGCAGTGGAGCCTTGCACATGCAGCCCAATACTAGGCAGGCACTAGGGGTCCAGCTCCACCTAGGAAGCACTTGTTTTATCCAGAATCCTTGTGGGCGCGGGTGACTGTTCCATTCAAAAGCTAATTGGATAAACACCCGGCTTTTGGTTAAGTTTTTACAGGTTCCAATCCAGAGCTTATAAAAGGCGCCCCCTCCTTCCCATTCAGAGCACGGAGCTCCAGCACCAACCCACAAACCCACAGACGCACCAACAACCTCAAGAGAGAGGCGGGAAGCTGAGGCGCAAAGGAAGGAAGCAGAGCAAAGTCTTCTCTTCGCCTACGCGTCTTACAAGAGAGGAGTCTTCGATTCTTCATTCCAACAGCAAATGGAGAAGGCGGGACATCAGCATGTGATCGGCATCCCAGTGAGCAGCACTGCCATCGGCATCGAGGAGCCGGAGTTCACCAGCGATGGAGCTACCTATGTCCACGGCGATGCCAAGTATTCGACGAGCACACGTACCGGCGGCAAATCGGGCAGGGCAGGGGACAAGTTCGCTCGAGGAATCAGAGAACATGGTAAGTCCTCCTTCTCCAGTCCGTCTGAATGAATCTTTCTAGTCTTTCTGTTCATATGTAGGTTCATCTGGGAATTAGACACTGAACATATGTCCCCTGATGGTTCTGCAGTGACTCTAGGCCCAAAACTGTACGAGACCGTGAGAGGCAAGCTGTCGCTGGGCGCGAGAATCCTCCAGGCCGGCGGCGTGGAGAAAGTCTTCCGGCGGTGGTTCTCGGTCGAGAAGGGCGAGAAGCTCCTGAATGCCTCGCAGTGCTACCTGTCCACCACCGCCGGCCCGATCGCCGGGATGCTCTTCGTATCGTCGGAGAGGGTGGCCTTCCGCAGCGACCGGTCGCTGGCGCTGACGTCGCCCAAGGGCGACACGGTGCGGGTGCCGTACAAGGTGGCCGTCCCGCTGCGGAGGGTGAAGGCGGCCAGGCCGAGCGAGAACCAGCACCGGCCGGAGCAGAAGTACGTCCAGCTGGTCACCGACGACGGCTTCGAGTTCTGGTTCATGGGTTTCGTCAGCTACCAGGCGTCCCTGCAGCACCTCGAGCAGGCCATCGCGGAGTCGCACCTCTGACCCCATTGATTCATCAAAGAAGCGTACGCGCGATGTGTCTTGTGTTGTGTGGTCTGGTTGATCCGTTGTGCATAGGTAAGTAGGGTTCCATGGTGGATTGCTTGTCGTTTTTAGCATTGGAGCAAGTCCGGTATTACTTAAATGGTAGGAGAAATTTAATTTAGGGCGTGAAAAATTCTTCATGTTGAAGAAGTGCTGTATGTATGAATGGTACAGTCGCCACGGCAAAAGTGCCATCATAAACGTGTGGTATG
This sequence comes from Aegilops umbellulata, assembly GCA_032464435.1. NCBI lineage: Eukaryota > Viridiplantae > Streptophyta > Magnoliopsida > Poales > Poaceae > Aegilops > Aegilops umbellulata. The sequence goes on from CP136055.1 coordinate 407,130,048, forward strand.
CACTAGTTCAGTGAGAAAAATCACGAATTGTTTGTTCCACTTCTTTACAGCTTGCAAGTGCGTCCAGCCCGTCTCTTTTTTTCAGCATTGCTTTGAGGAAATGTTCTCAAAACCCTGTAAAGCTAAAGCTTCGGCCGAGACAGGCTGTGTATGCTTACATAAAGAAGTGAATTTATATTATCAAGAGAAATCAAACCTAACTTGAGCTGTCAAGTGGCCATAATTCATAGAAACACCTGTAATGTATGCAACTGCCCTAACCTACGTTATTTGTTGAACTGAAAAGTACAAAAGAAAAGAAACAGCACTGGAAGACCAAAATTTGTGGAACGGTACCAAAGGTCACCGGATGTCTCCGGCGGATCTATCTTTGGTGAATTTGTTCGGATCTCGTCGTTGTTCGTCAACGTTCGTGTGTCTTTGGATTGGACCCTTCCGATCTACATTATTCTTCACCGGCGGTGGTTGTTGTTCTGGTGCGCTCGTCCTATGGGGCCTTAGCGCGATAACTTTCGACTGTCACTACAACAAGTTGTGCCCGACTCCGACGATGGAGGGGTGATGACGACGGCGTGCCTTCCGCTCGCTTCAATGCTTGTAGTCGTCGCTAGGTGGTCTATGAATCTGGATGTAATTTTTATTATTTCTGATGTTCGTTGTACTGCCATGATTAAAAACGAATAGATCGAAAGTTTTCTAGAAAAAAAAGAACACCGGATGTCTATGGGTGACACATGACCTGGAACCACAAGTCGTGACAACTAGCTGCATCATGAAAAGCTGCATATTCAGGGGTATGTCCCAAATATATTTCTAAGCATCACACTTTTTGTGAATGCCATTAAGTTAATCCCAACGAAATTAATACTTCAATATATAGCCTCGCCAGCTGATTCCCATCGAATATTCTGATAACACATGCATGTGGCTATTTTACTATTCTCTTCAACCATATTTAAGAACATAATGAGTACTGCAACCATATTTAAGCTTGGAGTAATTAATAAGAGAAGGATTCATATGGAATGGGCAGTGTATGTCCACTCCAACTGTTTTCTTTTAACAAAGGCAAATGCTTTGCCATGTTAATTCAATAACTAGGGTCTTATAACATGTACAAAAGAGAAAGAAAAAAAGGTCAAACAGAAAGCATACTCTTCCAATATCAACTCTCCTAATTGCTTTGCTTCGGCCATCATCCAAGCTTTTGGTAACAAGAACCAAACACTTTTGAAGGCTTGTGTTCTGCTCATTCCAAATTATTTATGATACAACAACATAAGGGTTGTGACACGACATGCTGTGGAGGCAACCAATAACTAGTGATGCAAGGAGACCACATACCACAAGTTTGGACATATGTCATATTGTTAGCCAAGGTTTTGCACCCACGGCGACTCCAAGCTTGACGAAGATGAGGGGCGTCACAGCGTGGAGGATCCTTACGGCGTCGACATGCCTTACCGTTCCTTGCCTTCTGCTTTGGTCGGAACTTAATTTAGTCGGGGCCATCTGCCTCATGGGTTGATAACTTTTCACACGGCGAGGATTTCCCATAGTCGATAATTTACATGCCAAAAATTCTAGACCTACGAAATCTAACTATGTAAACTTACGTTCCTTCCATCCTAAACTAATTAGGCCCTCCCTTATTTTCAGTGGGTGGGCCTGGGCCTGTTTTCTCTCCCAGCCAAATCTGGCCACGTCAGCTTCTTCGTAGGTTACGTAGAAAAAAGTTACGTAGATGTAGCAAAGCTCTTTACATGCCCATGGATGACCTTATATAGCCTAAGGGTCCTTCACAAATGACCAAGGCTACCCTTGACGAGATGAGGTAGGAGGGTAGAACTATAGATAATTTTCCATCCTTTGATCCATGTGCCTCTAGTTTAGCTAGGAGGTGGGTTGTAGCCCACTAAGGAGAGAATCCCTATACTATTTGAAGGCCTTCTTGATTGGGCTTGGGTCTTTACTTCTTTGCGATGCAATCTTCTTTCTTTTACTTGTTCACCATAAACATTTGCTTGGACTTCCATTGACCGAGGTGGCTTGCTAGGACCCGCGAGAACTTGCTTGGACTACTTTTGACCTCGTTGACTTGCATGGACTATCCTTCAATTTTGTTGACCACCGATGTGGCATGCCATATAGGATAGAGGGTGAGACCTAGAGTAGGGTCGAATCAATTACCAAAAGGCCATTCTTTCATCTCAACTTAACATTGTTCTCTATCCCACCTAGAGAGTGAAGATAGAAAACCATCTAAATAGCAGATTCATTTTGTGATAAAGGGTGTCTCTATTGACTTGTCATATAACATCGAGAGATTAAATAATGATGAGCAACATTCGGCCTATGTATGACTTGGATGACAAACCCAATGACATTGATAGACTCATACGGGACTAATATGCAGCCCAACTCTTTAGATCCAAAACCCACATATTTTTGCGAAAGGTTTAGGTTCCTTCAGTGCAGTACAATGCTCAGTCCTGTGTGAATACCTCTTGCAAACCACACAATAGAAATTACCTTTGAAGTCTTTATTCCCATGTCCAATCCCTTTGCACTTGCCACATATTTGATCACTCATTTTGCGATCTTTGATCTCCCCTTCGTGGCCAGACTCTCTTGTGGACACCTCTTTGTCATTTAAGGACACAAACAATACATCCATTTTGTTGGGGAACACAATATTTCAAAAATTCTACGATCACGCAAGATCTATCTAGGAGATGCATAGCAACGAGCGGGGAGAGTGTGTCCATGTACCCTCGTAGACCGAAAGCGGAAGCGTTAAGTAACGCGGTTGATGTAGCCGAACGTCTTCGCGATCCAACCGATCAAGTACCGAATGCACGGCACCTTCGCGATCTGTACACGTTCAGCTCAGTGACATCCCTCGAACTCTTGATCCAGCTGAGGCCGAGGGAGAGTTTCGTCAGCACAACGGATTTAGACGGTGCCCTATTTAACGTGAATGCAGTTGTCTCTAATGCATAACCCCAAAACGATAGTGATAAATCGTTAAGAGACATCATAGATCGCACCCTATCTAATAAAGTACGGTTATGACGTTCGGACACACCATTACGTTGTGGTGTTCCAGGTGGCGTGAGTTGTGAAACTATTCCACATTGTTTCAAATGAGGACCAAACTCGTAAATCAAATATTCGTCTTCGCGATCAGATCGTAGAAACTTTATTTTCTTGTTACGATGATTTTCCACTTCACTTTGAAATTCTTTGAACTTTTCAAATGTTTAAGACTTATGTTTCATCAAGTAGATATACCCATATCTACTCAAATCATCTGTGAAGGTCAGAAAATAACGATACCCGCCGCGAGCCTCAACACTCATCGGATCGCATACATCAGTATGTATTATTTCCAATAAGTCAGTTGCTCACTCCATTGTTCCGGAGAACGGAGTCTTAGTCATCTTGCCCGTGAGGCATGGTTCACAAGCATCAAGTGATACCAGAAGCCCACCAGCATGGAGTTTCTTCATGCGCTTTACACCAATATGACCTAAACGGCAGTGCCACAAATAAGTTGCACTATCATTATCAACTCTACATCTTTTGGCTTCAATATTATGAATATGTGTATAACTACTATCGAGATTCAACAAAAATAGACCACTCTTCAAGGGTGCATGACCATAAAAGATATTACTCATATAAATAGAACAACCATTATTCTCAGATTTAAATGAATAACCGTCTCGCATCAAACAAGATCCAGATATAATGTTCATGATTAATGCGGGCACCGAATTAATAACAATTATTCAGGTCCAAAACTAATCCCGAAGATAGATGTAGAGGTAGTGTGCCGACGGCGATCACATCGACTTTGGAACCATTTCCCACGCGCATTGTCACCTCGTCCTTAGCCAATCTTTGCTTAATCCGTAGTCCCTGTTTCGAGTTGCAAATATTAGCAACAGAACCAGTATCAAATACCCACGCACTACTGCGAGCATTAGTAAGGTACACATCAATAACATGTATATCACATATACCTTTGTTCACTTTGCCATCCTTCTTATCCACCAAATACTTGGGGCAGTTCCGCGTCCAGTGACCAGTCCCTTTGCAGTAGAAGCACTCAGTCTCAGGCTTAGGTCCAGACTTGGGCTTCTTCACTTGAGTAGCAACTTGCTTGCCGTTCTTCTTGAAGTTCCCCTTCTTCCCTTTACCCTTCTTCTTGAAACTGGTGGTCTTGTTGACCATCAACACTTTATGCTCCTTCTTGATTTCTACCTCCGCAGCCTTTAGCATTACGAAGAGCTCGAGAATTGTCTTATCCATCCCTTGCATATTATAGTTCATCATGAAGCTTTTGTAGCTTGGTGGTAGTGATTGAAGAACTCTGTCAATAACACTATCAACCAGAAGATTAACTCCCAACTGAGTCAAGTGATTATGATACCCAGACATTTTGAGTATATGTTCACTGACAGAACTATTCTCCTCCATTTTACAGTTGTAGAACATATTGGAGACTTCATATTTCTCAATCCGGGCATTTGATTGAAATATTAAATTCAACTCCTGGAACATCTCATATGCTTCATGACGTTCCAAACGTCGTTGAAGTCCCGGTTCTAAGCCGTAAAGCATGGCACACTGAACTATCGAGTAGCCATCAGCTTTGCTCTGCCAGGCGTTCACAACGTCCAGCGTTGCTCCTGCAGCGTCTTACACCTAGTGGTGCTTCCAGGACGTAATTCTTCTGTGCAGCAATGAGGATAATCCTCAAGTTACGGACCCAGTCTGTGTAGTTGCTACCATCATCTTTCAAATTAGCTTTCTCTAGGAACGCATTAAAATTCAAAGGAACAGTAGCACGGGGCATTGATCTACAACAACATAGACATGCAAAATACTATCAGGTACTAAGCTCATGATAAATTAAAGTTCAATTAATCATATTACTTAAGAACTTCCACTTAGATAGACATCCCTCTAATCATCTAAGCGATCACGTGATCCAACTCAACTAAACCATGTCCGATCATCACGTGAGATGGAGTAGTTTTCAATGGTGAACATCACTATGTTGATCATATCTACTATATGATTCACGCTCGACCTTAAGGTCTCAGTGTTTCGAGGCCATATCTGCATATGCTAGGCTCGTCAAGTTTAACCCGAGTATTCTGCGTGTGCAAAACTGCTTGCACCCGTTGTATGTGAACGTAGAGCTTATCACACCCGATCATCACGTGGTGTCTTGGCACGACGAAATGTAGCAACAATGCATACTCAGGGAGACCACTTGTACCTTAAAATTTAGTGATAGATCATCTTATAATGCTACCGCCGAACTAAGCAAAATAAGATGCATAAAGGATAAACATCACATGCAATCAATATAAGTGATATGATATGGCCATCATCATCTTGTGCCCTTAATTTCCATCTCCAAAGCACCGTCATGATCACCATCATCACCGGCTTGACACCTTGATCTCCATCGAAGCATCGTTGTCGTCTCGCCAACTATTGCTTCTACGACTAGCGCTACCGCTTAGTGATAAAGTAAAGCAATTACATGGCGATTGCATTTCATACAATAAAGCGACAACCATAAGGCTCCTGCCAGTTGCCGATAACTTTTACAAAACATGATCATCTCATACAACAATTTATATATCATCACGTCTTGACCATATCACATCACAATATGCCCTGCAAAAACAAGTTAGACGTCCTCTACTTTGTTGTTGCAAGTTTTACGTGGCTGCTACGGGCTTAGCAAGAACCGTTCTTACCTACGCATCAAAACCACAACGATTTTTCGTCAAGTGTGTTGTTTTAACCTTCAACAAGGACCGGGTGTAGTCACACTCGATTCAACTAAAGTTGGAGAAACAAACACCCCCTGGCCACCTGTGTGCGAAGCACGGTGGTAGAACCAGTCTCATGAACGCGGTCATGTAATGTCGGTCTCGGCCGCTTCATCCAACAATATCGCCGAATCAAAGTATGACATGTTGGTAAGCAGTATGGCTATTATCGCCCACAACTCTTTGTGTTCTACTCGTGCATATAACATCTACGCATAGACCTGGCTCGTATGCCACTATTGGGGAACTCGGTATTTCAAAAAAAAATCCTACGATCAAGCAAGATCTATCTAGGAGATGCATAGCAACGAGCGGGGAGAGTGTGTCCACGTACCCTCGTAGGCCGAAAGCGGAAGCGTTAAGTAACGCGGTTGATGTAGTCGAACTTCTTCGCGATCCAACCGATCAAGTACCGAACGCACGACACCTCCGCGATTTGCACACGTTCAGCTTGGTGACGTCCCTCGAACTCTTGATCTAGCTGAGGCCGAGGGAGAGTTTCGTCAGCACGAAGGCGTGATGACGGTGATGATGAAGTTACCGACGCAGGGCTTCGCCTAAGCACTACAACGATATGACCGAGGTGGAAATCTGTGGAGGGGGGCACCGCACACGGCTAAACAATCAACTTATATGTCTATGGGGTGCCCCCCTCCCCCGTATATAAAGGAGTTGAGGAGGGGGAGGCCGGCCTCCCATGGTGCGCCCCAAGGGGGGATTCCTACTCCTACTAGGAGTAGGTCCCCCCCTTTCCTAGTCCAACTAGGAGGGGGAAGGATGGGAAGAGGGAGAGAAGGAAAGGGGGGCCGGCCACCTCCCCAATTCGGATTGGGCTGGGTGGGCGCCTCCCACTTGGCCACCTCCTCCTCTCTTCCACTAAAGCCCATTAAGGCCCATTAACTCCCCTCGGGGTTCCGGTAACCCCCCGGTACTCCGGAAAATGCCCGAACCTATCTGAAACCTTTCCGGTGTCCAAACATAGCCTTCCAATATATCAATCTTTATGTCTCGACCATTTCGAGACTCCTCATCATGTCCGTGATCACATCCGGGACTCTGAACAACCTTCGGTACATCAAAACACATAAACTCATTATACCGATCGTCATCGAACGTTAAGCTTGCGGACCCTACGGGTTCGAGAACTATGTAGACATGACCGAGAGTCATCTCTGGTAAATAATCAATAGCGGAACCTGGATGCTCATATTAGTTCCCACATATTTTACAAAGATCTTTATCGGTCAAACCGTACAACAACATACGTTGTTCCCTTTTTCATCGGTATGTTACTTGCCCGAGATTCGATCGTCGGTATCATCATACCTAGTTCAATCTCGTTACCGGCAAGTCTCTTACTCATTCCGTAGTGCATCATCTCGCAACTAACTCATTAGTTACAATGCTTGCAAGGCTTATAATGATGTGCATTACCGAGAGGGCCTAGAGATACCTCTCCGACAATCGGAGTGACAAATCCTACTCTCGATCTATGCCAACTCAACAAACACCATCGAAGATACCTGTAGAGCATCTTTATAATCACCCAGTTACGTTGTGACGTTTGATAGCAATCTAAGTGTTCCTCCGGTATTCGGGAGTTGCATAATATCATAGTCATAGGAACATGTATAAGTCATGAAGAAAGCAATAGCAATAAACTAAACGATCATAGTGCTAAGCTAACGGATGGGTCATGTCCATCACATCATTCTCTAATGATGTGATCCCGTTCATCAAATGACAACACATGTCTATGGTCAGGAAACTTAACCATCTTTGATTAACAAGCTAGTCTAGTAGAGGCATACTAGGGACACTTTGTTTTGTCTATGTATTCACACATGTATCAAGTTTCCGATTAATACAATTCTAGCATGAATAATAAACATTTATGATGATATAAGGAAATAAAATAACAACTTTATTATTTCCTCTAGGGCATATTTCCTTCACATTTTAGGAACATTAGACATGAGATACTATATGTGCCATATGTTCAGTCAGCATAAAACCCATCAGCCCCATTCCCATGCCAACATGCATCGACTTGGGGAAATTCTGAATTGGTAAGGAAGAAAATTGTACTAGCAACTGTTGCAAACTCCTCATCTGAACTACTCCACCAATTTTTTGATTAGAAGGACCTAGATTTCCCAGTTGTTCCCCTTTTTGTGCTCCAGACGCATTGGTTAGGCATAAGGGGTTACTACCAAATCGACCTTGCAATCTGCCATTACTTCGACCCCCACAACCTGCCTGAGTAGGGAAAACCTACACCTCTATTCTACCGAAAGACCTGTGCACCACTACTACCACTATTGTTCCCATAGAAACCATCACTAAATCCCCCATCTCCATCTCTTCCATCAAACTGATCCTGGTTTGTGCTATCTTGTCTGCTATATTTCTTCGTGCCCTGGGAAGAACCCGTTCTGAACTGGGAGTTACTACATCTACTACCTTGCCATCCTCTGTTAGGCCTAGATTGCCATTTTCCTTGTCTTCCTGCCATCAGATCACCTCTAGTCTCTTCCCGTTCTTCCTCACATAAACTAAAAGACCAACCCACCACAACCTCCTATCTCGGGGTGGGTAGGGAACAGAAATCAAGATGAACTAGGGTAGGAATGGGGGTGGGTATATCAAGATACTCCCTCGGTAACTTTTTTTGAGAGTACGCAAAATGCGTACTATTGATTTATAGAAGGAAGAGATTAGTTACAAGAATTACAATTGACGGCCAAACCACAACCGGTTGGCACATCGAGCTCACCACTCCAACTCACGCACTCTACTACTCAACTAAATGTTGGAATCCTCTACCTCCTGCCGACACCCATATCAAAAGTTCCTGGTGTATCAATTCATCAGTGCCCCATTCATCCGTGATAGCATTTGAAGCAAAAAACCATGCCATTTCTCTGCTTCCACAAGTTCCAGCAAACTAGAATGCAGAAAGCATCAAAACCTTTGCGGTAGGTCTTGGTAATATGCTTCCTCGACCTTGCCCACCAATCCTCCAAATTATCTACCACTGTTGGCAAGATGGAAGTATCTATGCCGAGCATGCTAAAGCTTAGGAACCAAACATGTCAAGCAAAAACACACTGAAGTAGAATATGGTCCACAGTGTCCTCCTCCTCATCACACAGGTAGCAAACTGAAGTCTGATCCTGCAGCCCATGTCTAAATCTATGGTCCCATGTGAAGGAAATATGCCCTGGAGGCAATAATAAAGTTGTTATTTATATTTCCTTATATCATGATAAGTGTTCATTATTCGTTCTAGAATTGTGTTGACCGGAAACTTGGTACATGTGTGAATATATAGACAAAACACAGTGTCCCTAGTATGCCTCTACTTGACTAGCTCGTTAATCAAAGATGGTTAAGTTTCTGACCATAGACATGTGTTCTCATTTGATGAATGGGATCACATCATTAGAGAATGATGTGATGGACAAGACCCATATGTTAGCTTAGCATAATGATCATTAAGTGTGACGCCTGGATAATTAGGCTACAGTAACCTTCTACTAATGATGCCACGTCACCTCGGTTACTGCTGTTAACCTCGCGTGAGTTCAAAACCGATTCAAAATTCGAATTCAAAGTAAAGGAAAACAACAAAGGTTTTGAAACTTTAAGATTAAAATGTTCGGTTCGTGGCAAATAATCCATACTAAATATTGGCGAAGAAACCACACTTCTACAAAGTATTCAAATGCACTACAATAAGTAAAACAACAACTAAACCTATTATAAATGCCCTTTTGAAATTTATAAAAATGCGAACTAGATAATTTAAATGCCAAAAATATATTATGGTGGTGGGATAATTTGCATCCTCAATTTAGGTAATGGTCTTATAATTTTACAAAACTAAAAGCTATTAATACTAAAAAGAAAACAGAAATGCAAAAATTAAAACAAACAAAAATCCCTAAAAGGAGACCCCCCCCACTGGGCCACGACCTAGCTGGCCTTTGGGCCAACCATACTGGCCTAGCCGGCCATCCCACTCACCATAACCCCCCTGGCGACCGAAACCCTAACCTCCCACCCCTCCCATGTCGCCACTCCCTCTCCCCCTCACCCGATCCGATCTGGAAAGGGATCGAACCCCCCCAGTGCACGCGACCGCTACCCCTGGCGCCGCCCTGACGGCCGCGCCCTGCCACCCGTCTTCGGCTCGCCTCCCCTCTCGCTCCTCTTTCCCGACCCAATCTAGATCGGGAAGGGGCAACGAGCCCGACGCCTCCTTCACTGACGCCGTCGCTATGCGCCACCACTGTCGCTCTAGGACCTCGCCGAAGCTTCCCCCGCCGGACTGCCTCCTCCTCCTCCTCAACGGCATGCCTCCTCTTCATCACCGTCGTGCCGACGTCCTCCTCGACCCCCGCTGCCCGAACCCCTACTGCCCTAGTGAGCCTCCGCCTCGCTCCTTCCCTCCCCTCTGTCCCGCGCTCGCGCGCCCTGCGCTTGTCGCCGCGGCCAATGCACGCCCGCCGTCGCGCTCCGCTCCCGCCTCCAGCTGCATCTTCCTCCCCGCTAGCCCTGCCGACGCCCTGCGAGTCCGTGGGACTGCTGTGCCCCAGCGCCTCGCGCTCCTCCTGGTCTCCCCATGTTTCTCCTCCCTCGCCGCTACCGCCGACGGACGCGCCCGCGAGTCCGTGGGACTGCTGTGCCCCGCGCCCACTCCACCGACCCCCTGCGCTCCGGCCGGCCTCGTCTGGCCATGCCGTGTCGCCCCGCTCCGGCCATGGCCGGTGGCGCCGAGCCACGCGCCGGCGCCCTTCACCTCCTGGCCGCAGTGCCCTGTCGGGCGGGCTAGCGCCGGACGCTCGGCTCCGCCCAGTGCCCGCGCGCCCGCTAACCCATCCCCGTTTGGCCCTTTAGGCCACTGCCAAATGGGGCCCACTGCCCAGATCAAAAAAAAAGAGGAAACAAGAAATAAATAAATAAATATAAACAACTAATTAATTGATTAATTAATTAACTTAACCTAATTAATCTATTAATTAAACTAATTAACTTGGTTAGTTAGTTAGATGTGAATGACATGTGGGACCCAGTGGTCTGTTGACTAGTCAAAGTCCACAGTTGACCAATGATGTCATGCTGACATCATGCTGACGCCATAATTACCTTTTTCTAATTAAATTAATTCTGTTAATTCTAGGAAAAGATAAAATCCTTTTTAAATTAATATAAAATAAACCGTAGCTCGGATGGAAAAACTTTGTACATGAAAGTTGCTCGGAACGACGAGACGAATCCGAATTCGTAGCCCGTTCGTTCGCCACACGTCCCTAGCATAGCAAAATCGCAACTTGCCCCCTCCGGTTCATCTATCCGAAACACAAAACTTCGGGGATACTTTCCCGGATGTTTCCCCCCTTCGCCGTATCACCTCCTACCGCGTTAGGGCATGCCTAACACCGCTCGTTGTCATGTCATGCCTCGTTATGCATCTGTTTGCATTGTATTCATTGTTTCTTCCCCCTCTTCTCTCCGGTAGACTACAAGACTGACGCCGCTGCTGGTGTCCCGATCGACTACGTTGTTGACGACCCCTACTTGCCAGAGCAACCAGGCAATCCCCCTCCTTGATCACCAGATATCGCCTATTCCTTCTCTCTACTGCTTGCATTAGAGTAGTGTAGCATATTACTGTTTTCGGTTAATCCTATTCTGCTGCATAGCCTGTCATTGTTCCTACAGTTGTTACCTTTACCTGCAATCCTAAATGCTTAGTATAGGATGCTAGTATTCCATCAGTGGCCCTACATTCTTGTCCGTCTGCTGTGCTATACTATCGGGCTGTGATCACTCGAAAGGTGATCACGGGTATATACTATTACTTTATACATGATACATGTGGTGACTAAAGTCGGGTCGGCTCGTGGAGCACCCGCGAGTGATTCACGGATTGGGGGCTGAAAGGACCTTTGTCCCGACGGCCCTCTGGGTGGATCTTTGTGGCGGAGCGATAGGGGAGGTTGAGACCACCTAGGAGAGAGGTGGGCCTGGCCCTGGTTGGCGTCCGCGGTTACTTCATTCTAACACGCTTAACGAGATCTTGGTATTTGATCTGAGTTGGGTCGTTGACCTTATACGCACTAACCACCACGTGGGACAAGATATGGGCAACCGGCGTCATGGTATCAGCCGAAGCCTTCGTGACGTCAGCGACTGAGCGGCGCGCGCCAGATTGGACTGGAATGCCTACTCTTGTATAATGGAGGCTAGGTATGCTTCCGGCCGCGTTCGCAACGTGCAGGTGTGCAATGGGCGATGGGCCCAGACCCCTGCACGCATAGGATTTAGACCGGCGTGCTGACCTCTCTTTTGTGCCTAGGTAGGCCTGCGACATGTTGATCTTCCGAGGCCGGGCATGACCCAGGAAAGTGTGTCCGGCCAAAGGGGATGGAGCGTGTCGGGTAATGTGGTGCACCCCTGCAGGGAAGTTTATCTATTTGAATATCCGTGATCTTCGGTAACAGGACGACTTGGAGTTGTACCTTGACCTTATGACAACTAGAACCCAATACTTAATAAAGCACACCCTTCCAAGTGCCAAATACAACCAGGTGGCCGCTCTCTAACAGGGCGACGAGGAGAGGATCGCGGGGTACACTAGTGCAAAACCGGTCAATAGCACCGGTTCGTAAGGCCCTTTAGTGCCGGTTTAGTAACTGGCACTAAAGTGTGGGCAGTAAAGGCCCCCCCCTTTAGTACCGGTTCAACACGAACCGGTGCTAAAGGGAAACCACGTGGCACGAGCCAGCTCTGGGGGCCGGGAGCCCTTTAGTACCGGTTGGTAACACCAACCGGTACTAAATGTTTGTGGGTTTTTGTTTTATTTTTTATTTTTCAATTAAATTTGTGTTATCAATTTAATTTAGGATTGTTTTACATTACAATGAGTTTTAGTCGTCGTCGTCATCATCATCATCACATATTAATAAATAAATAAACTCTAGCTAGCTAAAAATCATCGTAGTCGTCATTAATTACCACTATTTAATCATCATAGTCATTACCGCTATCTAATCATCACCAACACTGGCTAGCTTAAAGAAGAAACATTCACTTTGTAATAGAAGCAAAGATATCATCGAGTTCAACATAATCATCACCAACATCGAAGTTCAGGACAATACGGACAAGTACTAATTAAGAGCATGCACTAGCTACTCCTGCTGCTCCCTCTCAGGTAGAATAGCATAGAACATGTATACCTCTCCTGATTCATCATACTGGAGCATGCAGATGAATCTGTCTCCTAATCTTGGGTTGCGCTTCTCCTTGCTGCCCCCTAGTACTTCTCTGCGATCGTTAACAATTTTGCTCCAATCTTTCACTATTAAGCATTCTTCGCTTTCAGAAATCCTGAATGCACTCATGTGCAATGTAGGAAATCTTGGTCGTAAGCTAACCATTGACATGTGACCTTTTGTCTCGATCCACTGAGGCACAACTGTCATCGGAAGTCCATGTTGAAGAACATCGTATAGTAATTAATATACTAAGCAATGAAAGTTTAGCTTCAAAAATAATGTATGCAAAAGATGCACTAATGTAACGCCCTCGATGCGGCTATATCTCCCACGTGTCGAGGCACGACTTAGAGGCATAACCGCATTGAAAGCAGTGTCACAAGTGAGGTAATCTTCACACAATCCATGTAATAAATAAAGGGGAAAGATACATAGTTGGCTTACAATCGCCACTTCACACAAGTACATAAATAACATCCATCATACAGATTACACTCAAGGTCCGACTACGGTACCAAAATGAAAGAAGACTACCCCAAATGCTAAACAGATCCCCGGATCACCCAACTGGGCTCCACTACTGATCATCTGGAAAAGAAACATAGTAACGGCCACGTTCCTCATCGAACTCCCAAGTGAGCTCGGTCGCGTCATCAGCACTGACATCGTTGGTACCTGCAACTGAGGTGATAATATCTGTGAGTCACAGGGACTCAGCAATCTCACACCCGCGAGATCAAGACTATTTAAGCTTAAAGGTGGGAAAAGGATAGTGAGGTGGAGCTGCAGCAAGCGACTAGCATATGGTGGCTACAGCGCAAAAGAGAGCGAGAAGAGAAGGCAAAGCACGGTCGAGAAACTAAAAGTGATCAAGAAGTGATCCTGAAACAACCTACGTCAGGCATAACTCCAACAACCGTGTTCACTTCCCGGACCCCGCCGAGAAGAGACCATCACGGTTACACACGCGGTTGATGTGTTTTAGTTAAGGTCAACTTCGGGTTTTCTACAACCGGACATCAACAAATTCCCATCTGCCTCATAACCGCGGGCGCGGCTTTCGAAAGATAATACCTTGCAGGGGTGTCCCAACTTAGCCCATGATAAGCTATCACGGTCAACGAAGGATATTCCTTCTACCGGGAAGACCCGATCATTCTCGGAATCCCGGACTACAAGACATTTCAACAGCAATAAAACAAGTCCAGCAAAACCGCCCGATTGTGCCGACAAATCCTGATAGGAGCTGCACATATCTCGGTCTCAGGGCACATCCGGATAAGTCAAGCTACGAGTAAAACCAGCCCTCGAGTTGCCACGAGGTGGCCCCGCAGGCTGCTCGGTTCGAACTAGCACTTAGAGAAGCACTGGCCCGGGGGGGGGGGGGGGGGCTAAAATAAAGATGACCCTCGGGCTCGCGAAAACCCGGGGGAAAAAGGGTAGGTGGTGGCAAATGGTAAAACCAATGTTGGGCCTTGCTGGAAAAGTCTCATTCAAAGCGAACTGTCAAGGGGGTCCCATAAATCACCCAACCGTGTAAGGAACGCAAACTCCGGGAACATAATACCGGTATGACGGAAACTAGGGTGGCAAGAGTGGAACAAAACACCAGGCATAAGGCCGAGCCTTCCACCCTTTACCAAGTATATAGATGCATTAATTAAATAAGAGGTATTGTGATATCCCAACAAGTAAACATGTTCCAACAAGGAACAACAAGTCCATGTTCCAACAAGGAACAAACTTCATCTTCACCTGCAACTAGCAACGCTATAAGAGGGGCTGAGCAAAGCAGTAACATAGCCAAACAACGGTTTGCTAGGACATGGATGGTTAGGGGCTGACATGGCAATATAGGAGGCATGATATAGCAAGTGGTAGGTATCGCAGCATAGGCATAGCAAAAGAGCGAGCAATCTAGCAAGCAAAGATAGAAGTGATTTCGAGGGTATGGTCATCTTGCCTGCAAGGTTCTCAGAGTTGTCGAAAGCTTGGTCCTCGTAAGCGTTCTCAACAGGTTCCTCGTTCACGTACTCGTCTCCCGGCTCTACCCAAGACAAGAAAACAAGCAAAGGGGACAATATCAACCACGATGCAATGCGCAAGCAACATGATGCAAAACATGGCATGATATGCGAGAGGTGATATGCAATGCGAATGCATGCTCCGGAAGGACAAGGGGAAACAGGGCATAATCTTGGCAAACCAAGCATGCCACTGGATAGATGAGGTGATTTCGGTTGAAATCGATATAAAGATCACCGGAATCGGATGCACGGTTTGCAAATGGCAAGCAAAACAAGAATGACACGAAACTGCCATAAACAGCATGATGCTACTTAGCAAACAACAAATAATTAAGCTACTGCACCCAAACATGGCAACAAAGCATATGAAAGTAATCTACACAAGATGCACGACAAAAGATGAACACTGAGCTACGGCTCAATCACATCAAAACAGGTCCAAACAAGCATGGCAAAAGTGCAAACGATAACAGGTTCACAGACTTAGTGAAAATAACAAGAAGCAGAAACTAACATCAGGATGGCATGTTCAGAGCAATGGAACAACATGCTACGGGTTCATAACATAGCAAAGTAAGGCATGACATGAGTCTACTCAAAGCACTTGACAAAAGTCCCTTACTGACCATAAGCCAAAAAGGATCAGAAAATATGATTACACCCATGTCAAATAAGCAAGTTTCATTACAGGTTTCAGACTTTGCAGAAAACTGGACATGGCAGAAAACTGTTAACGACTAGGCATGTACGTGAGCTCAATGCACTCACTACAGAGCAATTCATGATAAAATAAGCATACATACATCAATAAGACATGGAATAGTAACTAGACATGGCAAGAATAACATCATATCATGCAAGGATCGACTACACCAAGCTTGGCAAAATCGAATAACATGTAAACAATCTGCCAGCAACATTTTGAAGCAAAAGTAGAGCTCGATTGACTCAAGCTACGTCACTCCATAATTGCAAACAAAGGCATGGATGGATTAAGCAAATACTCAAGTTCAAAACTCCCTTACTGATCATGCTCAAATTATGCATAGATCACTCAGAAACAACATGAATACATGGCACGAAAATAACAGCAGTCAGGGACTTAGTGAAATCACTAAGTCTCTGAAATCAGCAACATCAAGACACCTAGTTTGCATGCTTGTGCTAGTCACCACATAGATCATAAAAATACATGGCAAAATCCTCTGGATAGGTAACATGGCATATTACAAAACTAATGTATGACTCAACTTGATAGGAGGTACACATCGATCATGGCAAAAATGACAAAAGTGCATGTTCAGATAAGATTCAGCAACTAACATCAAGTAGCCCTCTTCTAACAGCATTTCGGGCATCAAGATGACCTCAAATGAAAAAGACGCAATGGAACAAAATGATGTACTCTTCGAGGCGAACAGTTTGACATATCATACGCATGAATCGGAGCTACGGATGCAAAGTTATTGCATGCGAAACAGGTGATGATCATGTGAAACCTAGGGGACTTGGAGAAAATAACGGGCTCGGGAAAGTCAACCCAGCCGGGACGCGGATCGAGGCGGCGGCGGCGGCTCGCCGGAACCGCGCCGGAGTGGCGGCGGCGGAGACGGATCCGGCCGGATCCGGGCGGCGCCGGCCCGGATCTGGCCGCGGATGGCGCGGGGCGGCGAGGGGAGGCGCGGGGGCGGCGCGGCGCGGATGCCGAGGCGCGGGGAGGCGGGGCGGCACGGCTCGGGCGCGCGGCGGCGGCTCGCCGGTGACGGGGAGGCGCGGGAGGCGAGGCGGAGCCGCGGGGCAGCGAGGGCGGGGCGCCCGCGGGGCGGCGGCGGTGGCCCGGGCCGCGGGGGCCGGCCTCGGGCTCGCGGGCCCGCGGGGGAGGAGGCGGCGGCGAAGTGGGCCTCGGGCGGAGGCGACGTGGCGCCCTCCGGTTGGCCCGGGGCGCCCGCGTGGCGGCGGCTGGCCAATCAGGGGGTGCCAAGTGGCGGCGATGAGGTGGCCGGCGGCGGCGGGGCTGTCGGCGCGGATTCCGAGGCGAGGCTAGGGTTTCGGGGTGAGACTCTCAGATTTAGACGGGGGAGACGTTTTTATAGACAGAAGGAGCTAGGGAGCTCCAAATGGAGTGTGGTTTTCGCCCACGCGATCGTGATCGAACGGCGGAGGACATGGGAGTGACTTAGATGGGTTATGGGCCGCTTAGAGAGGGAAGTTGGGCTGCACCAAACGAGGCCTTCGCGGTTACCCGGTTAACCGTTGGAGTACCAAACGAACTCCGATTGACCCGAAACTTGACAGGCGGTCTACCGGTGCTATACCAAGGCCACATGTCAAACCTCGGTCCATTCCGAGAATGTTTAATACCCGCTCATGAAGAAATGTAAAAGGGGACGCCGGGAGACATAGGAGCGCCGGATCGCAAAACGAACAACGGGAAAGATGCTCGGATTTATGAGACGAACACGTATGCGAATGCGATGCACATGATGACATGATATGAAATGCATGACATTACCAAAATGCAAAACGGAGAGAACCCAACCACGGAGGGAATATCATAGCACATAGCCGGAAATGGCAAGAGTTGGATTACAAATATGGCAAGTTACATCGGGGCGTTACAACACACCACCACTACGAGAGGATCTCGTCCCGAGATCTAGGACTGAAAGAACTCCGGGTACTCGGAACGTAGGTGGTCTTCACGCTCCCAGGTGGCCTCTCGGTCTGAATGATGTGACCATTTCACTTTGAGGAATTTGATTGACTTGTTGCGAGTCTTGTGCTCAGTTGTCTCAAGAATGGCAACTGGATGCTCATGATAGGACAAATCTTCTTGAAGATCAATCTCTTCGAAGTTGATGGTGCACTCAGGCGTCTTGAAGCACTTGCGAAGCTGTGACACGTGGAAGACATCGTGCACATTTGCAAAGTTGGAGGGAAGCTCAAGTTGATAGGCGAGATCGCCTCGTTTGCCGATGATCTTGAAGGGACTGACGTATCGCGGGGCAAGTTTCCCCTTGATACCGAAACGACGAGTTCCTTTCATTGGAGAGACGCGGAGGTAAACATGGTCTCCGATCTTGAATGCCACATCTCGGTGTTTGCTGTCGTAATAGCTCTTCTGGCGCGACTGCGCTGCTTTGAGGTTCTCACGAATCACCTTGCACATGGCCTCAGCCTCTGAGATCAAATCATTGCCGAGCAATTGACGTTCACCGGTTTCAGACCAGTTGAGAGGAGTACGGCACTTTCTGCCATAGAGAATCTCGAATGCGGCTTTGCCCGAACTGGCTTGAAAACTGTTGTTGTAAGAGAATTCAGCATAAGGAAGACAATCCTCCCACTTCGTGCCGAAAGAGATAACACAGGCTCTGAGCATATCTTCAAGAATTTGGTTGACACGCTCGACTTGTCCACTAGTCTGAGGGTGGAAAGCTGTGCTGAAGCGAATGTTGGTGCCCATGGCCTTCTGAAAAGAATCCCAAAACTTGGAGGTAAAGATGCTGCCACGGTCTGAAGAGATCAATTGCGGAATGCCGTGCAAAGAGACAATTCTGGAGGTGTAGAGCTCTGCCAGCTGCGCTGCTGTGATAGACTCTTTGATAGGAAGAAAATGAGCCACTTTGGTGAGCTTGTCGATGACGACGAAGATAGCATCATTTCCACGCTTGGACTTAGGAAAACCAGTCACGAAGTCCATTTCGATAAGATCGAACTTCCATTCTGGAATAGCAAGAGGTTGGAGAAGTCCAGCTGGTCGTTGGTGTTCTGCTTTCACCCTTCTGCAGACATCACATTCATTCACGAATTGAGCAATTTCTCGCTTCATTCGAGTCCACCAATACGACTGCTTGAGGTCATGGTACATCTTCGAACTTCCAGGATGAATTGACAGAAGAGAATTGTGCGCTTCGTTCATAATGACATTACGAAGATCACCCTTTGGAACCACGATCCGGTCCTCGAAGAAAAGAGTATCTCTGTCATCAACTCGATAGCACTTGTATTTGGGGATGCTCTTTTCAATACCACGTTTCACCTTCTTCACCATGGTATCCAACAATTGTGCCTCACGAATCTGATCCTCCAAAGTAGGAGAGACAACGAGGTTGGCAAGAACACCTTGAGGAACAACTTGGAGATTCAACTTGCGGAAAGCTTCACAAAGATCTGGTTGAAAAGGCTTGAGGATTAAGCTGTTGCAGTAAGCCTTTCTGCTCAAAGCGTCTGCAACCACATTAGCCTTGCCTGGGGTATATTTAATACTCGGATTATACTCTTGAATCATTTTGACCCATCGAGTTTGCCTGAGGTTGAGATGAGGCTGAGTGAAGATATACTTGAGACTCTTGTGATCGGTGAAGATGTCCACTTTCCTTCCCAACAGGAGATGTCTCCATGTTATTAGTGCGTGGACAACTGCCGCCAACTCAAGATCGTGAGTGGGGTAGTTCCTTTCATTGGGCTTCAACTGGCGAGAGGTATAGGCAACAACCTTCTTCTCTTGAATTAAGACGGCACCGAGGCCCTGGAGAGAAGCATCACAGAATACTTCATAAGGCTTTGATTCGTCAGGAGGAGTCAGAACTGGAGCAGTGACAAGTTTCTCTTTGAGAGTGTTGAAAGCAACGTCACACTCAGGAGACCAGACATATTTCACATGCTTCTGGAGGAGGTTGGAAAGAGGCTTTGCAATCTTGGAGAAATTCTCAACGAATCTTCTGCAATAGCTTGCAAGTCCAAGGAAACTGCGAAGCTGCTTGACATTCTGAGGAGGATTCCAATTCAAAACTGCAGACACCCTCTCTGGATTAACAGCGATGCCCTTGGCAGAGATGATATGACCAAGATAAAGAACTTCATCAAGCCAGAATTCACATTTGGAGAACTTCGCATATAATTGATACTCTCTGAGCTTGTCGAGTACCAATCGCAAATGTTCGGCATGATCCTTCTTATTCTTGGAGAAGACCAAAATATCATCGAGATAGACCAAGACAAATTCGTTGATGTAGGGGTTGAAGATGAAATTCATCAATCGAGTGAAATACGGAGGAGCATTGACAAGGCCGAAAGACATGACAGTATATTCATAAGAACCAAAGCTTGTTCTGAATGCTGTCTTGGGAATATCTTCTTCACGAATGCGAATCTGATGATAACCCATACGAAGGTCAAGCTTGGAGAACACCTTAGCACCTTTGAGTTGCTCAAATAGCTCATTGATGTTAGGAAGTGGGTACTTGTTCTTGATAGTCTTCTTGTTCAATGGACGGTAATCGACGCAAAGTCGGTCCGTGCCATCCTTCTTCTTGACAAAAAGAACACCACAACCCCAAGGAGAAGAACTCGGTCTGATCAGACCCAGACGTTCTTGTTTATCGAGTTGAATTTTCAATTCCTTGAGCTCATCTGGTCCAAGCTTGTAAGGACGCTTGCAAACGGGTTCCGTGCCAGGCTCAAGCTCAATAACGAATTCAACTGGCCGACGGGGAGGCATACCCGGAAGCTCTTCTGGAAAAACATCTTGGTACTCACAAACGACTGGAATCTGAGAGATAGCCTCCATTTCACCCATCTCATTGAGAGAAAACAACCGAATGGTATCATCACGAGAAGCATAGATGATCACATCGTTCGAAGTGTGAGTCAATTTGATTTCCCTGGCAGCACACTCAAGCTGAGCCTTGTGCTTAGAAAGCCAGTCCATCCCGAGAATAAGATCAATATCAGAATCACCAAGCACCATTGGAGAAGATAGAAATTTATAGTCACCCATCTTGATAGAGACATTCGGAACCACCAAACTAGAGCTCAAACGCTTGCCCGGAGAAACGATATCCATGGGTTTACCCAAATTTGAAGAAGAGAACTCATGCTTGGCAAAGAATGGTCTTGACATGAAACAATGCGATGCACCAGTATCAAATAAGACTTTTGCAGGAATATCATTAACAGGAAGATTACCCATGATCACTTCAGAAGACTCCTCTGCTTGAGCTGCATTCAACATGTTCACCTTGACATGCTTAGGATTATGCTTGACCACTGCATTGCTGGAAGATTTCACAGGAGGAGGAGGCGGAAGGCGCCTCTGGTTGAAGCACTTGTTCGCATAGTGACCCTTCTGCTGGCATTTGTTACAAGTCACCTCTGAGAGCGGACGATGATAAGGAGTGCTTGGCCTTGGAGCTTGATTCTGAGACTTGTTCTGATAACCAGGGTTGGGTGGGTGGGAAGATCCACGGCCACTTGAGTTCTTCTGCTGATAAGGCTGACGGAACGGAGGAGGAGGAGGCAACCAGAACTTCTGTTGCTTAGCTGCCACAAGTGAAGAAGAAGAAGACTGAACTGCGTCTCTGACTCTCTTCTTAGAAGCCTCACACTTGAGCTGAGCAGCTTCTTGTTTCAGTGCCATGTTGTAGAATTCATCATACTTTAATGGCTCGAAAAGCACGAGAGCAAGCTGCAGATCTTCTCTGAGACCACGCCTGAACTGGTAGATCATACTCTTCTCATCAGGGATGTCTTGCCTTGCAAAACGAGAGAGTTTCTGAAACTGAGTGTTGTATTGATAGACAGTCATGTTGCCTTGCTTGAGATTGCGGAATTCCTCACGCTTAAGCTCAACAACACTTTCTGGAATGTGGTGCACTTTGAAGTCACGACGGAAATCATCCCAAGTGATCACACGACCTCCTCTGGAATCTTTGTATTGCTGGAACCACTCAGCAGCTTGATCTTTGAGTTGAAAAGAGGCAAACTTGACAAAGTCCTCAGGTCTCACATTGCTGCACTCGAAATGCTTGCTGATGTCCACGAGCCAATCATCAGCGTCAGTGGCCTCGACACAGTAGCTGAAGGTCTTTGGCTGATTAGCAAGGAACTGGTTCAGTGAAGCGAAATGCGGCTGATTGTTGCCTTGGCCTTGATTCTCTTGATTAGCTTGACCTTGGTTGCGATCTTGCAAGAGCTGAATCAGAATCTGATCATTGGCATTTGTGGCAGTCATCAAGGCTTGCCAAGCTTCCGGAGGCGGAGGTGGTGGCGGAGGGCTAGCCTGGTTCCCTTCATTGCGTTCCGGATTCTGACGCGTTGGTGGAGCCATCCTGAAGAGGGTGACATCCATTAGCATCTTGACAGAGATATATTGAAGCTGAATCAAAGGAACGAAATTGCAACATATAGTCTTCACAATTAACATTCGAACGAGAATGAACGAATGAATTCCAATGTAAATCATCACACTTCCAAAGCTGAGAAGCCACTTAGAACATGGTAAGGAATAAAATCAACAAGGTACGGATATGAACAAATACTTGGTAAGGATTACCCAATCACAAACCAAATATCTGCGGAAGAAATACTAAAGCTACAAGAATTCCCACTTATAAACTCCCGAAACTTTCTGGTTATGCAATCAGGTGTTGGGGATACAGGGGAAGCATAATATCTCACCCAAACTAGCAAATCCTACAACCAGCTGTATCCATCCTTCAACACATAACCAAGAAACCTTCGGAAATCATCTACCTCAACCTTCGAAAACACCTCCGTTATACAAGTCATGGCAATACCCCTGCACTCGCCACAGTACTGGGCTATCAGAGTTATCTCACCAACAACTGTACAAAAGAGATTTTCGATGTCGGTCGTACTAAACTCAGGTATTCCAAAACCGCAACGATAAGATTATGACGACAACACCTCGGAGCTCAACTCCCCGGGACACTGCCACAACCCCTAAATGTCAGGAGGCAACCAAGACAATGTTGTCATCATAAAACCATCGGAACGATTGTAATATACCCGCGTGATCCTAATTTTTTTTTAGTGAAATTGAGAAGAGAAGAGTCAAAACTCTACGTCAGGATGCCTTACCAGAAGGTCGAAGGGACTGGGGAGTAAAAAGAATTCCTAAACTCTCCGATATATAATTCCTAAAAGACTCAAAACATTTTTCTAGACACAACTCGGCCACTAAAGACGATCAAACAGTGGGGGCTCCTAAGGTCGGGAAAGGCTCTGATTACCAACTTGTAACGCCCTCGATGCGGCTATATCTCCCACGTGTCGAGGCACGACTTAGAGGCATAACCGCATTGAAAGCAGTGTCACAAGTGAGGTAATCTTCACACAATCCATGTAATAAATAAAGGGGAAAGATACATAGTTGGCTTACAATCGCCACTTCACACAAGTACATAAATAACATCCATCATACAGATTACACTCAAGGTCCGACTACGGTACCAAAATGAAAGAAGACTACCCCAAATGCTAAACAGATCCCCGGATCACCCAACTGGGCTCCACTACTGATCATCTGGAAAAGAAACATAGTAACGGCCACGTTCCTCATCGAACTCCCAAGTGAGCTCGGTCGCGTCATCAGCACTGACATCGTTGGTACCTGCAACTGAGGTGATAATATCTGTGAGTCACGGGGACTCAGCAATCTCACACCCGCGAGATCAAGACTATTTAAGCTTAAAGGTGGGAAAAGGATAGTGAGGTGGAGCTGCAGCAAGCGACTAGCATATGGTGGCTACAGCGCAAAAGAGAGCGAGAAGAGAAGGCAAAGCACGGTCGAGAAACTAAAAGTGATCAAGAAGTGATCCTGAAACAACCTACGTCAGGCATAACTCCAACAACCGTGTTCACTTCCCGGACCCCGCCGAGAAGAGACCATCACGGTTACACACGCGGTTGATGTGTTTTAGTTAAGGTCAACTTCGGGTTTTCTACAACCGGACATCAACAAATTCCCATCTGCCTCCTAACCGCGGGCGCGGCTTTCTAAAGATAATCCCCTGCAGGGGTGTCCCAACTTAGCCCATGATAAGCTCTCACGGTCAACGAAGGATATTCCTTCTACCGGGAAGACCCGATCAATCTCGGAATCTCAGACTACAAGACATTTCAACAGCAATAAAACAAGTCCAGCAAAACCGCCCGATTGTGCCGACAAATCCTGATAGGAGCTGCACATATCTCGGTCTCAGGGCACATCCGGATAAGTCAAGCTACGAGTAAAACCAGCCCTCGAGTTGCCACGAGGTGGCCCCGCAGGCTGCTCGGTTCGAACCAGCACTTAGAGAAGCACTGGCCCGGGGGGGGGGGCTAAAATAAAGATGACCCTCGGGCTCGCGAAAACCCGGGGGAAAAAGGGTAGGTGGTGGCAAATGGTAAAACCAATGTTGGGCCTTGCTGGAAAAGTCTCATTCAAAGCGAACTGTCAAGGGGGTCCCATAAATCACCCAACCGTGTAAGGAACGCAAACTCCGGGAACATAATACCGGTATGACGGAAACTAGGGTGGCAAGAGTGGAACAAAACACCAGGCATAAGGCCGAGCCTTCCACCCTTTACCAAGTATATAGATGCATTAATTAAATAAGAGGTATTGTGATATCCCAACAAGTAAACATGTTCCAACAAGGAACAACAAGTCCATGTTCCAACAAGGAACAAACTTCATCTTCACCTGCAACTAGCAACGCTATAAGAGGGGCTGAGCAAAGCAGTAACATAGCCAAACAACGGTTTGCTAGGACATGGATGGTTAGGGGCTGACATGGCAATATAGGAGGCATGATATAGAAAGTGGTAGGTATCGCAGCATAGGCATAGCAAAAGAGCGAGCAATCTAGCAAGCAAAGATAGAAGTGATTTCGAGGGTATGGTCATCTTGCCTGCAAGGTTCTCAGAGTTGCCGAAAGCTTGGTCCTCGTAAGCGTTCTCAACAGGTTCCTCGTTCACGTACTCGTCTCCCGGCTCTACCCAAGACAAGAAAACAAGCAAAGGGGACAATATCAACCACGATGCAATGCGCAAGCAACATGATGCAAAACATGGCATGATATGCGAGAGGTGATATGCAATGCGAATGCATGCTCCGGAAGGACAAGGGGAAACAGGGCATAATCTTGGCAAACCAAGCATGCCACTGGATAGATGAGGTGATTTCGGTTGAAATCGATATAAAGATCACCGGAATCGGATGCACGGTTTGCAAATGGCAAGCAAAACAAGAATGACACGAAACTGCCATAAACAGCATGATGCTACTTAGCAAACAACAAATAATTAAGCTACTGCACCCAAACATGGCAACAAAGCATATGAAAGTAATCTACGCAATATGCACGACAAAAGATGAACACTGAGCTACGGCTCAATCACATCAAAACAGGTCCAAACAAGCAAGGCAAAAGTGCAAATGATAACAGGTTCACAGACTTAGTGAAAATAACAAGAAGCAGAAACTAACATCAGGATGGCATGTTCAGAGCAATGGAACAACATGCTACAGGTTCATAACATAGCAAAGTAAGGCATGGCATGAGTCTACTCAAAGCACTTGACAAAAGTCCCTTACTGACCATAAGCCAAAAAGGATCAGAAAATATGATTACACCCATGTCAAATAAGCAAGTTTCGTTACAGGTTTCAGACTTTGCAGAAAACTGGACATGGCAGAAAACTGTTAACGACTAGGCATGTTCGTGAGCTCGATGCACTCACTACAGAGCAATTCATGATAAACTAAGCATACATAAATCAATAAGACATTGCATAGTAACTAGACATGGCAAGAATAACATCATATCATGCAAGGATCAACTACACCAAGCTTGGCAAAATCGAATAACATGTAAACAATCTGCCAGCAACATTTTGAAGCAAAAGTAGAGCTCGATTGACTCAAGCTATGGCACTCTATAATTGCAAACAAAGGCATGGATGGATTAAGAAAATACTCAAGTTCAAAACTCCCTTACTGATCATGCTCAAATCATGCATAGATCACTCAGAAACAACATGAATACATGGCACGAAAATAACAGCAGTCAGGGACTTAGTGAAATCACTAAGTCTCTGAAATCAGCAACATCAAGACACCTAGTTTGCATGCTTGTGCTAGTCACCACATAGATCATAAAAATACATGGCAAAATCCTCTGGATAGGTAACATGGCATATTACAAAACTCATGTAGGACTCAACTTCATAGGAGGTACACATCGATCATGGCAAAAATGACAAAAGTGCATGTTCAGATAAGATTCAGCAACTAACATCAACTAGCCCTCTTCTAACAGCATTTCGGGCATCAAGATGACCTCAAATGAAAAAGACGCAATGGAACAAAATGATGTACACTTCCAGGCGAACAGTTTGACATATCATACGCATGAATCGGAGCTACGGATGCAAAGTTATGGCATGCGAAACAGGTGATGATCATGTGAAACCTAGGGGACTTGGAGAAAATAACGGGCTCGGGAAAGTCAACCCAGCCGGGACGCGGATCGAGGCGGCGGCGGCGGCTCGCCGGAACTGCGCCGGAGTGGCGGCGGCGGAGACGGATCCGGCCGGATCCGGGCGGCGCCGGCCCGGATCTGGCCGCGGATGGCGCGGGGCGGCAAGGGGAGGCGCGGGGGCGGCGCGGCGCGGACGCCGAGGCGCGGGGAGGCGGGGCAGCGCGGCTCGGGCGCGCGGCGGCGGCTCGGGCGCGCGGCGGCGGCTCGCCGGCGACGGGGAGGCGCGGGAGGCGAGGCGGAGCGCCCGCGGGGCGGCGGCGGTGGCCCGGGCCGCGGGGGCCGGCCTCGGGCTCGCGGGCCCGCGGGGGAGGAGGCGGCGGCGAAGTGGGCCTCGGGCGGAGGCGACGTGGCGCCCTCCGGTTGGCCCGGGGCGCCCGCGTGGCGGCGGTTGGCCAATCAGGGGGTGCCAAGTGGCGGCGATGAGGTGGCCGGCGGCGGCGGGGCTGTCGGCGCGGATTCCGAGGCGAGGCTAGGGTTTCGGGGTGAGACTCTCAGATTTAGACGGGGGAGACGTTTTTATAGACAGAAGGAGCTAGGGAGCTCCAAATGGAGTGCGGTTTTCGCCCACGCGATCGTGATCGAACGGCGGAGGACATGGGAGTGACTTAGATGGGTTATGGGCCACTTAGAGAGGGAAGTTGGGCTGCACCAAACGAGGCCTTCGCGGTTACCCGGTTAACCGTTGGAGTACCAAACGAACTCCGATTGACCCGAAACTTGACAGGCGGTCTACCGGTGCTATACCAAGGCCACATGTCAAACCTCGGTCCATTCCGAGAATGTTTAATACCCGCTCACGAAGAAATGTAAAAGGGGACGCCGGGAGACATAGGAGCGCCGGATCGCAAAACGGACAACGGGAAAGATGCTCGGATTTATGAGACGAACACGTATGCGAATGCGATGCACATGATGACATGATATGAAATGCATGACATTACCAAAATGCAAAACGGAGAGAACCCAACCACGGAGGGAATATCATAGCACATAGCCGGAAATAGCAAGAGTTGGATTACAAATATGGCAAGTTACATCGGGGCGTTACAACACACCACCACTACGAGAGGATCTCGTCCCGAGATCTAGGACTGAAAGAACTCCGGCTACTCGGAACGTAGGTGGTCTTCACGCTCCTAGGTGGCCTCTCGGTCTGAATGATGTGACCATTTCACTTTGAGGAATTTGATTGACTTGTTGCGAGTCTTGCGCTCAGTTGTCTCAAGAATGGCAACTGGATGCTCATGATAGGACAAATCTTCTTGAAGATCAATCTCTTCGAAGTTGATGGTGCACTCAGGCGTCTTGAAGCACTTGCGAAGCTGTGACACGTGGAAGACATCGTGCACATTTGCAAAGTTGGAGGGAAGCTCAAGTTGATAGGCGAGATCGCCTCGTTTGCCGATGATCTTGAAGGGACCGACGTATCGCGGGGCAAGTTTCCCCTTGATACCGAAACGACGAGTTCCTTTCATTGGAGAGACGCGGAGGTAAACATGGTCTCCGATCTCGAATGCCACATCTCGGTGTTTGCTGTCGTAATAGCTCTTTTGGCGCGACTGCGCTGCTTTGAGGTTCTCACGAATCACCTTGCACATGGCCTCAGCCTCTGAGATCAAATCATTGCCGAGCAATTGACGTTCACCGGTTTCAGACCAGTTGAGAGGAGTACGGCACTTTCTGCCATAGAGAATCTCGAATGGGGCTTTGCCCGAACTGGCTTGAAAACTGTTTTTGTAAGAGAATTCAGCATAAGGAAGACAATCCTCCCACTTCATGCCGAAAGAGATAACACAGGCTCTGAGCATATCTTCAAGAATTTGGTTGACACGCTCGACTTGTCCACTAGTCTGAGGGTGGAAAGCTGTGCTGAAGCGAATGTTGGTGCCCATGGCCTTCTGAAAAGAATCCCAAAACTTGGAGGTAAAGATGCTGCCACGGTCTGAAGAGATCAATTGCGGAATGCCGTGCAAAGAGACAATTCTGGAGGTGTAGAGCTCTGCCAGCTGCGCTGCTGTGATAGACTCTTTGATAGGAAGAAAATGAGCCACTTTGGTGAGCTTGTCGATGACGACGAAGATAGCATCATTTCCATGCTTGGACTTAGGAAAACCAGTCACGAAGTCCATTTCGATAAGATCGAACTTCCATTCTGGAATAGCAAGAGGTTGGAGAAGTCCAGCTGGTCGTTGGTGTTCTGCTTTCACCCTTCTGCAGACATCACATTCATTCACGAATTGAGCAATTTCTCGCTTCATTCGAGTCCACCAATACGACTGCTTGAGGTCATGGTACATCTTCGAACTTCCAGGATGAATTGACAGAAGAGAATTGTGCGCTTCGTTCATAATGACATTACGAAGATCACCCTTTGGAACCACGATCCGGTCCTCGAAGAAAAGAGTATCTCTGTCATCAACTCGATAGCACTTGTATTTGGGGATGCTCTTTTCAATACCACGTTTCACCTTCTTCACCATGGTATCCAACAATTGTGCCTCACGAATCTGATCCTCCAAAGTAGGAGAGACAACGAGGTTGGCAAGAACACCTTGAGGAACAACTTGGAGATTCAACTTGCGGAAAGCTTCACAAAGATCTGGTTGAAAAGGCTTGAGGATTAAGCTGTTGCAGTAAGCCTTTCTGCTCAAAGCGTCTGCAACCACATTAGCCTTGCCTGGGGTATATTTAATACTCGGATTATACTCTTGAATCATTTCGACCCATCGAGTTTGCCTGAGGTTGAGATGAGGCTGAGTGAAGATATACTTGAGACTCTTGTGATCGGTGAAGATGTCCACTTTCCTTCCCAACAGGAGATGTCTCCATGTTATTAGTGCGTGGACAACTGCCGCCAACTCAAGATCGTGAGTGGGGTAGTTCCTTTCATTGGGCTTCAACTGGCGAGAGGTATAGGCAACAACCTTCTTCTCTTGCATTAAGACGGCACCGAGGCCCTGGAGAGAAGCATCACAGAATACTTCATAAGGCTTTGATTCGTCAGGAGGAGTCAGAACTGGAGCAGTGACAAGTTTCTCTTTGAGAGTGTTGAAAGCAACGTCACACTCAGGAGACCAGACATATTTCACATGCTTCTGGAGGAGGTTGGAAAGAGGCTTTGCAATCTTGGAGAAATTCTCAACGAATCTTCTGCAATAGCTTGCAAGTCCAAGGAAACTGCGAAGCTGCTTGACATTCTGAGGAGGATTCCAATTCAAAACTGCAGACACCCTCTCTGGATTAACAGCGATGCCCTTGGCAGAGATGATATGACCAAGAT
The DNA here is from genome assembly GCA_032464435.1 of Aegilops umbellulata. Classification (NCBI taxonomy): domain Eukaryota; kingdom Viridiplantae; phylum Streptophyta; class Magnoliopsida; order Poales; family Poaceae; genus Aegilops; species Aegilops umbellulata. Next base: position 407,159,826 of record CP136055.1, read on the forward strand.
AAAGAACTTCATCAAGCCAGAATTCACATTTGGAGAACTTCGCATATAATTGATACTCTCTGAGCTTGTCGAGTACCAATCGCAAATGTTCGGCATGATCCTTCTTATTCTTGGAGAAGACCAAAATATCATCGAGATAGACCAAGACAAATTCGTTGATGTAGGGGTTGAAGATGAAATTCATCAATCGAGTGAAATACGGAGGAGCATTGACAAGGCCGAAAGACATGACAGTATATTCATAAGAACCAAAGCTTGTTCTGAATGCTGTCTTGGGAATATCTTCTTCACGAATGCGAATCTGATGATAACCCATACGAAGGTCAAGCTTGGAGAACACCTTAGCACCTTTGAGTTGCTCAAATAGCTCATTGATGTTAGGAAGTGGGTACTTGTTCTTGATAGTCTTCTTGTTCAATGGACGGTAATCGACGCAAAGTCGGTCCGTGCCATCCTTCTTCTTGACAAAAAGAACACCACAACCCCAAGGAGAAGAACTCGGTCTGATCAGACCCAGACGTTCTTGTTTATCGAGTTGAATTTTCAATTCCTTGAGCTCATCTAGTCCAAGCTTGTAAGGACGCTTGCAAACGGGTTCCGTGCCAGGCTCAAGCTCAATAACGAATTCAACTGGCCGACGGGGAGGCATACCCGGAAGCTCTTCTGGAAAAACATCTTGGTACTCACAAACGACTGGAATCTGAGAGATAGCCTCCATTTCACCCATCTCATTGAGAGAAAACAACCGAATGGTATCATCACGAGAAGCATAGATGATCACATCGTTCGAAGTGTGAGTCAATTTGATTTCCCTGGCAGCACACTCAAGCTGAGCCTTGTGCTTAGAAAGCCAGTCCATCCCGAGAATAAGATCAATATCAGAATCACCAAGCACCATTGGAGAAGATAGAAATTTATAGTCACCCATCTTGATAGAGACATTCGGAACCACCAAACTAGAGCTCAAACGCTTGCCCGGAGAAACGATATCCATGGGTTTACCCAAATTTGAAGAAGAGAACTCATGCTTGGCAAAGAATGGTCTTGACATGAAACAATGCGATGCACCAGTATCAAATAAGACTTTTGCAGGAATATCATTAACAGGAAGATTACCCATGATCACTTCAGAAGACTCCTCTGCTTGAGCTGCATTCAACATGTTCACCTTGACATGCTTAGGATTATGCTTGACCACTGCATTGCTGGAAGATTTCACAGGAGGAGGAGGCGGAAGGCGCCTCTGGTTGAAGCACTTGTTCGCATAGTGACCCTTCTGCTGGCATTTGTTACAAGTCACCTCTGAGAGCGGACGATGATAAGGAGTGCTTGGCCTTGGAGCTTGATTCTGAGACTTGTTCTGATAACCAGGGTTGGGTGGGTGGGAAGATCCACGGCCACTTGAGTTCTTCTGCTGATAAGGCTGACGGAACGGAGGAGGAGGAGGCAACCAGAACTTCTGTTGCTTAGCTGCCACAAGTGAAGAAGAAGAAGACTGAACTGCGTCTCTGACTCTCTTCTTAGAAGCCTCACACTTGAGCTGAGCAGCTTCTTGTTTCAGTGCCATGTTGTAGAATTCATCATACTTTAATGGCTCGAAAAGCACGAGAGCAAGCTGCAGATCTTCTCTGAGACCACGCCTGAACTGGTAGATCATACTCTTCTCATCAGGGATGTCTTGCCTTGCAAAACGAGAGAGTTTCTGAAACTGAGTGTTGTATTGATAGACAGTCATGTTGCCTTGCTTGAGATTGCGGAATTCCTCACGCTTAAGCTCAACAACACTTTCTGGAATGTGGTGCACTTTGAAGTCACGACGGAAATCATCCCAAGTGATCACACGACCTCCTCTGGAATCTTTGTATTGCTGGAACCACTCAGCAGCTTGATCTTTGAGTTGAAAAGAGGCAAACTTGACAAAGTCCTCAGGTCTCACATTGCTGCACTCGAAATGCTTGCTGATGTCCACGAGCCAATCATCAGCGTCAGTGGCCTCGACACAGTAGCTGAAGGTCTTTGGCTGATTAGCAAGGAACTGGTTCAGTGAAGCGAAATGCGGCTGATTGTTGCCTTGGCCTTGATTCTCTTGATTAGCTTGACCTTGGTTGCGATCTTGCAAGAGCTGAATCAGAATCTGATCATTGGCATTTGTGGCAGTCATCAAGGCTTGCCAAGCTTCCGGAGGCGGAGGTGGTGGCGGAGGGCTAGCCTGGTTCCCTTCATTGCGTTCCGGATTCTGACGCGTTGGTGGAGCCATCCTGAAGAGGGTGACATCCATTAGCATCTTGACAGAGATATATTGAAGCTGAATCAAAGGAACGAAATTGCAACATATAGTCTTCACAATTAACATTCGAACGAGAATGAACGAATGAATTCCAATGTAAATCATCACACTTCCAAAGCTGAGAAGCCACTTAGAACATGGTAAGGAATAAAATCAACAAGGTACGGATATGAACAAATACTTGGTAAGGATTACCCAATCACAAACCAAATATCTGCGGAAGAAATACTAAAGCTACAAGAATTCCCACTTATAAACTCCCGAAACTTTCTGGTTATGCAATCAGGTGTTGGGGATACAGGGGAAGCATAATATCTCACCCAAACTAGCAAATCCTACAACCAGCTGTATCCATCCTTCAACACATAACCAAGAAACCTTCGGAAATCATCTACCTCAACCTTCGAAAACACCTCCGTTATACAAGTCATGGCAATACCCCTGCACTCGCCACAGTACTGGGCTATCAGAGTTATCTCACCAACAACTGTACAAAAGAGATTTTCGATGTCGGTCGTACTAAACTCAGGTATTCCAAAACCGCAACGATAAGATTATGACGACAACACCTCGGAGCTCAACTCCCCGGGACACTGCCACAACCCCTAAATGTCAGGAGGCAACCAAGACAATGTTGTCATCATAAAACCATCGGAACGATTGTAATATACCCGCGTGATCCTAATTTTTTTTTAGTGAAATTGAGAAGAGAAGAGTCAAAACTCTACGTCAGGATGCCTTACCAGAAGGTCGAAGGGACTGGGGAGTAAAAAGAATTCCTAAACTCTCCGATATATAATTCCTAAAAGACTCAAAACATTTTTCTAGACACAACTCGGCCACTAAAGACGATCAAACAGTGGGGGCTCCTAAGGTCGGGAAAGGCTCTGATTACCAACTTGTAACGCCCTCGATGCGGCTATATCTCCCACGTGTCGAGGCACGACTTAGAGGCATAACCGCATTGAAAGCAGTGTCACAAGTGAGGTAATCTTCACACAATCCATGTAATAAATAAAGGGGAAAGATACATAGTTGGCTTACAATCGCCACTTCACACAAGTACATAAATAACATCCATCATACAGATTACACTCAAGGTCCGACTACGGTACCAAAATGAAAGAAGACTACCCCAAATGCTAAACAGATCCCCGGATCACCCAACTGGGCTCCACTACTGATCATCTGGAAAAGAAACATAGTAACGGCCACGTTCCTCATCGAACTCCCAAGTGAGCTCGGTCGCGTCATCAGCACTGACATCGTTGGTACCTGCAACTGAGGTGATAATATCTGTGAGTCACGGGGACTCAGCAATCTCACACCCGCGAGATCAAGACTATTTAAGCTTAAAGGTGGGAAAAGGATAGTGAGGTGGAGCTGCAGCAAGCGACTAGCATATGGTGGCTACAGCGCAAAAGAGAGCGAGAAGAGAAGGCAAAGCACGGTCGAGAAACTAAAAGTGATCAAGAAGTGATCCTGAAACAACCTACGTCAGGCATAACTCCAACAACCGTGTTCACTTCCCGGACCCCGCCGAGAAGAGACCATCACGGTTACACACGCGGTTGATGTGTTTTAGTTAAGGTCAACTTCGGGTTTTCTACAACCGGACATCAACAAATTCCCATCTGCCTCATAACCGCGGGCGCGGCTTTCGAAAGATAATACCCTGCAGGGGTGTCCCAACTTAGCCCATGATAAGCTCTCACGGTCAACGAAGGATATTCCTTCTACCGGGAAGACCCGATCAATCTCGGAATCCCGGACTACACGACATTTCAACAGCAATAAAACAAGTCCAGCAAAACCGCCCGATTGTGCCGACAAATCCTGATAGGAGCTGCACATATCTCGGTCTCAGGGCACATCCGGATAAGTCAAGCTACGAGTAAAACCAGCCCTCGAGTTGCCACGAGGTGGCCCCGCAGGCTGCTCGGTTCGAACCAGCACTTAGAGAAGCACTGGCCCGGGGGGGGGGGCTAAAATAAAGATGACCCTCGGGCTCGCGAAAACCCGGGGGAAAAAGGGTAGGTGGTGGCAAATGGTAAAACCAATGTTGGGCCTTGCTGGAAAAGTCTCATTCAAAGCGAACTGTCAAGGGGGTCCCATAAATCACCCAACCGTGTAAGGAACGCAAACTCCGGGAACATAATACCGGTATGACGGAAACTAGGGTGGCAAGAGTGGAACAAAACACCAGGCATAAGGCCGAGCCTTCCACCCTTTACCAAGTATATAGATGCATTAATTAAATAAGAGGTATTGTGATATCCCAACAAGTAAACATGTTCCAACAAGGAACAACAAGTCCATGTTCCAACAAGGAACAAACTTCATCTTCACCTGCAACTAGCAACGCTATAAGAGGGGCTGAGCAAAGCAGTAACATAGCCAAACAACGGTTTGCTAGGACATGGATGGTTAGGGGCTGACATGGCAATATAGGAGGCATGATATAGAAAGTGGTAGGTATCGCAGCATAGGCATAGCAAAAGAGCGCGAGCAATCTAGCAAGCAAAGATAGAAGTGATTTCGAGGGTATGGTCATCTTGCCTGCAAGGTTCTCAGAGTTGCCGAAAGCTTGGTCCTCGTAAGCGTTCTCAACAGGTTCCTCGTTCACGTACTCGTCTCCCGGCTCTACCCAAGACAAGAAAACAAGCAAAGGGGACAATATCAACCACGATGCAATGCGCAAGCAACATGATGCAAAACATGGCATGATATGCGAGAGGTGATATGCAATGCGAATGCATGCTCCGGAAGGACAAGGGGAAACAGGGCATAATCTTGGCAAACCAAGCATGCCACTGGATAGATGAGGTGATTTCGGTTGAAATCGATATAAAGATCACCGGAATCGGATGCACGGTTTGCAAATGGCAAGCAAAACAAGAATGACACGAAACTGCCATAAACAGCATGATGCTACTTAGCAAACAACAAATAATTAAGCTACTGCACCCAAACATGGCAACAAAGCATATGAAAGTAATCTACACAAGATGCACGACAAAAGATGAACACTGAGCTACGGCTCAATGACATCAAAACAGGTCCAAACAAGCAAGGCAAAAGTGCAAATGATAACAGGTTCACAGACTTAGTGAAAATAACAAGAAGCAGAAACTAACATCAGGATGGCATGTTCAGAGCAATGGAACAACATGCTACAGGTTCATAACATAGCAAAGTAAGGCATGGCATGAGTCTACTCAAAGCACTTGACAAAAGTCCCTTACTGACCATAAGCCAAAAAGGATCATAAAATATGATTACACCCATGTCAAATAAGCAAGTTTCGTTACAGGTTTCAGACTTCGCAGAAAACTGGACATGGCAGAAAACTGTTAACGACTAGGCATGTTCGTGAGCTCGATGCACTCACTACAGAGCAATTCATGATAAACTAAGCATACATACATCAATAAGACATTGCATAGTAACCAGACATGGCAAGAATAACATCATATCATGCAAGGATCAACTACACCAAGCTTGGCAAAATCGAATAACATGTAAACAATCTGCCAGCAACATTTTGAAGCAAAAGTAGAGCTCGATTGACTCAAGCTATGGCACTCTATAATTGCAAACAAAGGCATGGATGGATTAAGAAAATACTCAAGTTCAAAACTCCCTTACTGATCATGCTCATATCATGCATAGATCACTCATAAACAACATGAATACATGGCACGAAAATAACAGCAGTCAGGGACTTAGTGAAATCACAAAGTCTCTGAAATCAGCAACATCAAGACACCTAGTTTGCATGCTTGTGCTAGTCACCACATAGATCATAAAAATACATGGCAAAATCCTCTGGATAGGTAACATGGCATATTACAAAACTCATGTAGGACTCAACTTCATAGGAGGTACACATCGATCATGGAAAAAATGACAAAAGTGCATGTTCAGATAAGATTCAGCAACTAACATCAACTAGCCCTCTTCTAACAGCATTTCGGGCACTAAGATGACCTCAAATGAAAAAGACCCAATGGAACAAAATGATGTACACTTCGAGGCGAACAGTTTGACATATCATACGCATGAATCGGAGCTACGGATGCAAAGTTATGGCATGCGAAACAGGTGATGATCATGTGAAACCTAGGGGACTTAGAGAAAATAACGGGCTCGGGAAAGTCAACCCAGCCGGGACGCGGATCGAGGCGGCGGCGGCGGCTCGCCGGAACCGCGCCGGAGTGGCGGCGGCGGAGACGGATCCGGCCGGATCCGGGCGGCGCCGGCCCGGATCTGGCCGCGGATGGCGCGGGGCGGCAAGGGGAGGCGCGGGGGCGGCGCGGCGCGGACGCCGAGGCGCGGGGAGGCGGGGCGGCGCGGCTCGGGCGCGCGGCGGCGGCTCGCCGGCGACGGGGAGGCGCGGGAGGCGAGGCGGAGCCGCGGGGCAGCGAGGGCGGGGCGCCCGCGGGGCGGCGGCGGTGGCCCGGGCCGCGGGGGCCGGCCTCGGGCTCGCGGGCCCGCGGGGGAGGAGGCGGCGGCGAAGTGGGCCTCGGGCGGAGGCGACGTGGTGCCCTCCGGTTGGCCCGGGGCGCCCGCGTGGCGGCGGCTGGCCAATCAGGGGGTGCCAAGTGGCGGCGATGAGGTGGCCGGCGGCGGCGGGGCTGTCGGCGCGGATTCCGAGGCGAGGCTAGGGTTTCGGGGTGAGACTCTCAGATTTAGACGGGGGAGACGTTTTTATAGACAGAAGGAGCTAGGGAGCTCCAAATGGAGTGCGGTTTTCGCTCACGCGATCGTGATCGAACGGCGGAGGACATGGGAGTGACTTAGATGGGTTATGGGCCGCTTAGAGAGGGAAGTTGGGCTGCACCAAACGAGGCCTTCGCGGTTACCCGGTTAACCGTTGGAGTACCAAACGAACTCCGATTGACCCGAAACTTGACAGGCGGTCTACCGGTGCTATACCAAGGCCACATGTCAAACCTCGGTCCATTCCGAGAATGTTTAATACCCGCTCACGAAGAAATGTAAAAGGGGACGCCGGGAGACATAGGAGCGCCGGATCGCAAAACGGACAACGGGAAAGATGCTCGGATTTATGAGACGAACACGTATGCGAATGCGATGCACATGATGACATGATATGAAATGCATGACATTACCAAAATGCAAAACGGAGAGAACCCAACCACGGAGGGAATATCATAGCACATAGCCGGAAATGGCAAGAGTTGGATTACAAATATGGCAAGTTACATCGGGGCGTTACAACTAATCAAGGACAAATAGAAAAAATCTTACCATCTTTCAATTATAGATGTGACCGTAGTTCAATACGATCACCATTGGTCGCACGTTTTGAGTACTAACATTTCTAAGTTCAGTAAAAAAATTGTCTTGACAGTATTAAGATCCTCAAGCCATGAAACATAATGACTTATCTCCTCGCAGTTTAGTTGAGCCCCGGGGCAGTAGTAAGTCATGTCTACCAAGCGCCGGACATGTTTACTTGAACCGAAATAAGCTGACAATACAAATTAGTTGTCAACTATTTTTGAATAAACTGTATCAAAGACATAAACATATGCATGCATGGTTGAGAAAAACTCACATAATGGTAGAACTGGAGGCGTTTGCACATCGACCCAGATGTCTATATTACCTTCAATATCATCTTCCGGACGAATATCAAAGGTGATAACCATATCAGACTCAAATGCATAAGCCTTGCATAGTGCTTGCCAAGTTTTGCATTCAAAATGGGTGTATGTGTCTCCATTATATAATTTGACGTTGAAAGTATACCCATGCTCGGTCTTCAAGTAAACTCTCTTTACCTCCATATCATCTATAGCACTAAAACCTATCTTATCCAAGACAAAAATTCTTGCACGACAGGGGATGCGCTAGTAGAATAGTGAAAATTTAAAATTATAAGTTGAAGCAAATGAAGCATAAGTCATGCTTTAAAATTATAAGTTGAAGCAAATGAAGCATAAGTTTTGCATTCAAATAATAATTGTCGTTGTGACTTACTGTATCCACTTCGAATGTCTCATTCAGCTTGATGCTGAAGCGCCTACCATCAACAAGGAAATTTCTGTCGCACAAGCCGCGCTGGTCTTCACAATGTTCGCACATAATGAAATCTTTTTCGTCGTCAGATGACATTTCCTATGTTCATATAGGTGAAACATTAAACACTTATTACTATCTTAACATTAATTAATATCTAGCCAATTCAAATATATATTCATCTAACATATGACATTAATATATCTAACTATATTCATCTCTAAGAATTGACATTACTATATATTTAACTTTTCTATCTAATTCATCTAACATTCTACATTAATCTAGCATTTATATAAACTCAAAATATATAAACTAGTTATATTAATTAGATCATCAAATCTCAGATACGACAATTTTCTTACTAAAAATGAACTAGTTATATTAATTATTCAACTAGTTCAAATCTCAAATACCTAAATAAACTAGTTCGACAATTTTCTTACTAAAAATAAACTAGTTATATTAATTATTCAACTAGTTCTATCTAGCTAATTCATCTAACATTCGACATTAATCTAACATTCGATCATCTAATTAAGTTTTCTAAAAAACAGAAAACAGAAAACAGAAAATAAGTAAAAAAATGTGTGTGTGTGTGTATGTGTGTGTATATATGTGTGTGTATGTGTGTATGTGTGTGTGTCTGTGTACGTACGTACGTATACACAGCGAGAGAGACGTACGGGCCGGACCGCGGCGCGACGACGACGGACGGCGGGCGACGGGCCGACGACGGGCGGCGGGCGGCGACGACGGGACTCGAGCGGCGCGCGGCGATGTCGCGAGAGGTTGGAGACGAAGAAGTGGGAAGATGTAACTGAAATTTTCGTAAATGTTGTATATATAGGAGAGGCCTTTAGTACCGGTTGGAGCCACCAACCGGTACTAAAGGCCAACTTTGGCCAGGCGATGAGGCGGGAAGAGCAGCCCCTTAGTACCGGTTTGTGGCTCCAACCGGTACTAAAGGGTGGACTTTATTACCGGTTGGAGCCACCAACCGGTACTAAAGGCCCCGCGCTGCCACCCTGCAGTGCGCAAAGTTTAATCCCACCTCGCCGGGCGAAGGGCAGCCACACTGGTTTATAAACCCAGCCGCGGCTACCTCTTTGAACTCCTCTATATAGCAGGCTTGTGGGCCTAACTTCTGCGCGCTGCCCTGTGAGTCTGCTGGGCCTTTAGGGCATGTAATTGCACGCCCGTGGCCTAGCAGGCCCACAGGGCAGCGCCCCAAATTTTTTTTTCTGCTTTATTTTCTTCTATTTATTTCTGCGTAGTTTTTTGTATAGTTTTTTCTTTTCTGTTATATTTATTTTCTTCTATTTATTTGTGAGTAGTTTTTCATCTAGTTTGCCAAGATTCAACATTTTCAGAGGTCATTTTGTAGTGATTTTCAATTTCACGGTCATTTTGTAAACGATTGAAAAATAGCAAATACATTTTTTTTCTTTTCTGCTTTATTTTTTCTTTTATTTATTTCTGAGTAGTTTTTTCTTTTCTGCTATATTTATTTTCTTCTATTTATTTCTGAGTAGTTTTTTATATAGTTTTTTTTCTTTTCAGCTATAGTTTTTTTTCTTTTCTGCTATTTTTTCTTTTCTGTTATTTTTTCTTTTCTGCAAAACTTGATGGTCAAAGTCTAGAGTTATAACCAAAGTTTAAAAAAAAGAAATGCCAACGTGCAATTAGTTTTTGCCATAACAGAAGAAGTCCGGAGTTGTAATAAGTTATTAAAAATAAAAAAGAGGTGCAATGCTCGTTAATTAGCTTCATGCCTTTCGGAATAGTCTAAACTGCACTACACATAGCTCCGTGCAGTCTACCATATTCTTGAAGGCTTGAAGCTACGCAACGTGAGCATTGAGCCTCTTCTTCATCGTCTCTGCACTCAGGGCTTATAAACCGCTCCTAGTCCCTCTATCTTCGCGAGGTGGGACTAAAAAACAGCTTACTAAGAAACTGTAGTACTGGTTCATCCATGAACCGGTACTAAAGGTGCTCGTGGGGCCCCAGCCTTACCTGACACAACCTCATTAGTACCAATTCGTGGCACGAACCGGTGCTAAAGGTTCGCCACGAACCGGTACTAAAGAGCTCCTCCCGCCTAGCAGTTGGAACCGGTACTAAAGAGCTCCTCCCGCCTAGCAGTTGAATGGTGCATATTGAATGCACAAAAAGTCTGGAGTTGTAATAAGTTAAAAAAAATGAAATGCCTTTGTAACAGATGAGTTTAATTTCGTCATAAACCCGAATACTTCTAAAGAGATTGTCTAGTTTGTAAACGAAGTGCATCCAGTTTTTGCCGTAACCCTCTCTACTTTTTTGAACATGATATGTGGGTGAAATGGTGATACCATGCCAAGTTTCAACTTTTTCAGAGTTCATTTGTAGTGCTTTTCAATTTCCAGGTCATTTAGTTCTCAAAACAAATCATTAAATGCATGAAAAATAGCAAATGAAGGCATAAACGGTTGAAAGTTGATGGCGTCGCTTTGAATGGTGCATACTGAACGCAAAAAATATAAGAGCATTTAGATCATGATCTTATATTTCTTTACAGTCTAAATTGTCAATATGATCTTATAACATCAAAAATACTTTGATCATCAATGATCTTTGTGTGTACAATCTGAATTGTCAATATGAGTCATCAACGATTTATAAACCGATGAAGACTCATATTGCGGCCACAAATTCTACACATAGAGTTCAATGAAGACCAAGTGCGATAGTTTGAGAAATAACATATTTAAGGTGGTAAAAGGCTTGTTAGGGGAGTGAGATGGGACTAAAAACAGCTTGCCATAACCTCATTAGTACCGGTTCGTGGTACGAACCGGCACTAAATGGTGATTGTGGGGCCATAGCCTGACCGCAGGCTGACACAGCCTCTTTAGTACCGGTTCATGGCATGAACCGGTACTAAAGGTTTGCCACGAACCGGTACTATTAATCGCCGCCACGAATCGGCACTAATGTACACATTAGTGCCGGCTCAAATTCAAATCGGCACTATTGTGCTTCACATTTGACCCTTTTTCTACTAGTGGTAGGAGTATGCTATACAATGCTACTTGGTGAACTTACCATCTACTCTCTTCTACATGCTGCAAGATGGAGGCTGCCAGAAGCGTAGTCTTCGACAGGAATAGCTATCCCCCTCTTATTCTGGCATTCTGCAGTTCAGTCCACCGATATTGCCTCTTTACACATATACCCATGCATATGTAGTGTAGATCCTTGGTTGAGATTACTTTGGATGAGTACTCACGGTTGCTTTTCTCCCTCTTTCTCCCCTTCCCCTTCTACCTGGGTGTCGCAACCAGATGCTGGAGCCCAAGAGCCAGACGCCACCGTCAACGACGACTCCTACTACACTGGAGGTGCCTACTACTACGTGCAGGCCGCTGACGACGGTCAGGAGTAGTTTAGGAGGATCCCAGGCAGGAGGCCTGCGCCTCTTTCGATCTGTATCCTAGGTTGTGCTAGCCATCTTATGGCAACTTGTTTAACTTATGTCTGTACTCAGATATTGTTGCTTCCGCTGACTCGTCTATGATCGAGCACTTGTATTCGAGCCCTCGAGGCCCCTGGCTTGTATTATGATGCTTGTATGACTTATTTTATTTTTTAGAGTTGTGTTATGATATCTTCCCGTGAGTCCCTGATCTTGATCGTACACGTTTGCGTGTATGATTAGTGTATGATTGAATGGGGGCGTCACAAGTTGGTATCAGAGCCGACTGCCTGTAGGAATCCCCCTTCCAAACTCCTTGGCCGAAGTCGAGTCTAGACATTGCTAAACTTTTACTAACATGGTTGTGTGCCTTACGGGCCCACGTCACCATTGGGTGGTATTAGGATCTTTTACTCCTCGTCTATACTCTGCGACTCTGATCTCTCTTCTATTCGGGATAAATGAATTTTGCTAAATCTAACATTAGGATCTCGTTATTACTTTCACCCGGAGAGCACCTTATTACCGATGATCGTCTGCTGCACCAGAAGACCCTGAAGATACTCTCCGCTATTAACCCGAGAACTTGTGTTCATCGCGTTTGCAATTCCCCTTCCACCATCAACCCTTATGATAACTACATGCATTTGTCATTCTTACATTCATCCCTAGTTGGTCTTGTTATTACAAGATACCCCGAAATACTCATCGTTGTTTCGATAATCCTTTGTGCCTACTGCCTTACAGTTCCTTGTCGCCTGAATACACCTACAAATTAACCCCCACACTTACCGAGGATTTGTTTCTCCCCAGTTGTTCAGGTGTTTCATAAAATTCTTCGAAATATTATCCGATCTTTCGAGAATCCTCTGTAGCCTATGGCTCTAGAAATTCTTGTCTGCCTGCATTATGGTTAAATCCAAATGCCTAGCATTATTCATTGACATCCTTTGCACTATCATTTTGAGACCGTTGATTCAATATGATGCGGATGTTCGCAATGATCAGTCGCAATTAGAGTTCATCCTTCCGACTCAGACGTCATTTTTGAACATGAGCTGGTTCTCGACCAATCAAATTGTCGTCGATTGTACCCCTAAGCTTACTCATCTTATCCTTCCTTAATCAGAGCGTTTGCTCTGATCCCTTGATTTGGAAATCATAATTGCTTTGATTTTTGAGCTTTTAATCAATCAGTTGTTTCTAATCTGATCTCCTTACATTCTTTCTTCCTCTGGTTGAGTACCGATGCTCACATCAGATCCCTTGAGGACCACCGGGTCCTTCGTTGGATTTTATCCGACAACGTCCTTCATAATCAATCACTTTGGAAGTTATTTATATGATATATATATTGCCACTGGTAAATCCTATCCTCGGATTGGTCAACCGTGCCCTGCTTTTGAGCTGGTGATAATTACTCTCGAAGCTTGTAGTATATGTTTCTTAGATGCCCCGATGGGTTGAAACTATGCCTTCCTTAATATGTGTGAACCCGAAAGTTTTCCAAGGTTCATACTCCTCTCATAATGCACCAGGTAGATCTTCGCACTCAAATAATTTTTAGTAGAGCAGTGAATGAAAGGTTGTGCATTGAAGAAGTGGGAGTCGACCTTGAACTTTTTGTTCATGCCCATAGACACGATGTGGAACTTATCATGAAAGCTTCTTTTAAGAATATTTAATCATTTGAACAATTCTTCCGGTGTCGTAAATGTTGGAAATATGCCCTAGAGGAAATAATAAAAGCATTATTATTATATTTCCTTATTCATGATAATTGTCTTTATTCGTGCTATAATTGTGTTATCCGAAAATCGTAATACATGTGTGAATAACAGACAACAATATGTCCCTAGTAAGCCTCTAGTTGACTAGCGCGTTGATCAATAGATAGTCATGGTTTCCTGACTATGGGTAATGGATGTCATTGAGAATGAGATCACATCATTAGGAGAATGATGTGATGGACGAGACCCAATCCTAAACATAGCATAAGATCGCATAGTTCGTTTGCTAGAGTTTTCCAATGTCAAGTATCCTTTCCTTAGACCATGAGATCGTGTAACTCCCGGATACCGTAGGAGTGCTTTGGGTGTGCCAAACGTCACAACGTAACTGGGTGACTATAAAGGTATACTACGGGTATCTCCGAAAGTATCTGTTGGGTTGACACGGATCGAGACTGGGATTTGTCACTCCGCTTGACGGAGAGGTATCACCGGGCCCACTCAGTAATGCATCATCATAATGAGCTCAATGTGATCAAAGTGTTTGATCACAGGATCATGCATTACGGTACGAGTAAAGTGACTTGCCGGTAACGAGATTGAACGAGGTATTGCGATACCGACGATCGAATCTTGGGCAAGTAAAATACCGATTGACAAAGGGAATCGTATACGGGGTTAATTGAATCCTCGACATCGTGGTTCATCCGATGAGATCATCGTGGAGCATGTGGGAGCCAACATGGGTATCCAGATCCCGCTGTTGGTTATTGCCCGAGAGCCGTCTCGGTCATGTCTGCATGTCTCCCGAACCCGTAGGGTCTACACACTTAAGGTTCAGTGACACTAGGGTTGTGAAGATATGTATATGTAGTAACCCGAATGTTGTTCGGAGTCCCGGATGAGATCCCGGACGTCACGAGGAGTTTCGGAATGGTCCGGAGGTAAAGAATTATATATAGGAAGTGCTGTTTTGGCCATCGGGACAAGTTTCGGGGTTATCGGTATTGTACCGGGACCACCGGAGGGTCCCGGGGGTCCACCGGGTGGGGCCACCTGCCTCGGGGGGCCACATGGGCTCTAGGGGGTGCGCCTTGGCCTACATGGGCCAAGGGGAACCAGCCCCAAGAGGCCCATGCGCCTAGGGTTCCAAAGGGGAAGAGTCCCACTAGTGGAAGGCACCTCCTAGGTGCCTTGGGGGGGAGGAAATCCTCCCTGGCCGCCGCCCCTTGGAGATCAGATCTCCCAGGGCCGCCCCCCCAAGAGGCCTATATAAAGGGGGGAGGGGAGGGGGGCAGCCGCACCCCTGGTCCTTGGCGCCTCCCTCTCCCTCTCCAACACCTCCTCCTCCTCCGTAGAGCACGGCGAAGCCCTGCCGGAGTACTGTAGCTCCACCATCACCACGCCGTCGTGCTGCTGCTGGAGCCATCTTCCTCAACCTCTCCTTTGCCTTGCTGGATCAAGAAGAAGGAGACGTTACGCTGACCGTACGTGTGTTGAACGCGGAGGTGCCGTCCGTTCGGTGCTAGGATCTCCGGTGATTTGGATCATGCCGTGTACGACTACCTCATCCCCGTTCGTTGAACGCTTCCGCTCGCGATCTACAAAGTGGTATGTAGATGCAATCTCTCTCCCATGACTCGTTGCTTAGATGAACTCATAGATGGATCTTCGTGAAACCGTAGGAAAAATTTTAATTTTCTGCAACGTTCCCCAACAGTGGTATCAGAGCTAGGTCTATGCGTAGTTCTCTATTGCACGAGTAGAACACAATTTGTTGTGGGCATAGATGTTGTCAACTTTCTTGCCGCTACTAGTCTTATCTTGCTTCAGCGGTATTGTGGGATGAAGCGGCCCGGACCAACCTTACACGTACGCTTACGTGAGACCGGTTCCACCGACTAACATGCACTAGTTGCATAAGGTGGCTGGCGGGTGTCTGTCTCTCCCACTTTAGTTGGAGCGTATTCGATGAAAAGGGTCCTTATGATGGGTAAATAGAAGTTGACAAATCACGTTGTGGCTTTCACGTAGGTAAGAAAACGTTCTTGCTAGAACCCTAATTCAGCCACGTAAAACTTGCAACAACAATTAGAGGACGTCTAACTTGTTTTTGCAGCAAGTGCTTTGTGATATGATATGGACAAAGTTGTGATGAATGATGAATGATCTATATGTGATGTATGAGATTTTCATGCTATTGTAATAGGAATCACGACTTGCATTTCGATGAGTATGACAACCGGCAGGAGCCATAGGAGTTGTCTTTATTTTTGTATGACCTGCGTGTCATTGATAAACTCCATGTAAATTACTTTACTTTATTGCTAAACGCGTTAGCCATAGTAGTAGAAGTAATAGTTGGCGAGCAACTTCATGGAGACACGATGATGGAGATCATGGTGTCAAGCCGGTGACAAGATGATCATGGAGCCCCAAGATGGAGATCAAAGGAGCTATGTGATATTGGCCATATCATGTCACGTTTATTATTTGATTGCATGTGATGTTTATCATGTTTTGCATCTTGTTTACTTAGAACGACGGTAGTAAATAAGATGATCCCTCATAATAATTTCAAGAAGTGTTCCCCCTAACTGTGCACCGTTGCGACAGTTTGTTGTTTCGAAGCACCACGTGATGATTGGGTGTGATAGATTCTAACGTTCACATACAACGGGTGTAAGACAGATTTACACATGCAAACACTTAGGTTGACTTGATGAGCCTAGCATGTACAGACATGGCCTCGAAACACAGAAGACCGAAAGGTCGAGCATGAGTCGTATAGAAGATACGATCAACATGAAGATGTTCACCAATGTTGACTAGTCCGTCTCACGTGATGATCGGCCACGGCCTAGTTGACTTCGATCATGTAATACTTAGATGACTAGAAGAGGGATGTCTATCTAAGTGGGAGTTCACTAAATAAGATGAACTTTATGATCATGAACTTAGTCTAAAATATTTACAATATGTCTTGTAGATCAAATGGCCAACGTAGTCCTCAACTTCAACGCGTTCCTAGAGAAAACCAAGCTGAAAGACGATGGCAGCAACTATACGGACTGGGTCCGGAACCTGAGGATCATCCTCATAGCTGCCAAGAAAGATTATGTCCTACGAACACCGCTGGGTGACGCACCTGTTCTCCCTGCAGAACAAGACGTTATGAAAGCTTGGCAGTCACGTTCCGATGATTACTCCCTCGTTCAGTGCGGCATGCTTTACAGCTTAGAGCTGGGGCTCCAAAAGCGTTTTGAGAGACATGGAGCATATGAGATGTTCGAAGAGCTGAAAATGGTTTTCCAAGCTCATGCCCGGGTCGAGAGATATGAAGTCTCCGACAAATTCTTTAGCTGTAAGATGGAGGAAAATAGCTCTGTCAGTGAACACATACTCAAGATGTCTGGGTTGCACAACCGCTTGACTCAACTGGAAGTTAATCTCCCGGATGAAGCGGTCATTGACAGAATCCTCCAGTCGCTTCCACCTAGCTACAAGAGCTTTGTGATGAACTACAACATGCAGGGGATGGTAAAGACCATTCCTGAGGTATATGCTATGCTGAAATCAGCAGAGGTAGAAATCAAGAAGGAACATCAAGTGTTGATGGTGAATAAAACCACTAAGTTCAAGAAGGGCAAGGGTAAAAAGAAGTTCAAGAAGGACGGCAAGGAAGTTGCCGCGCCCGGTAAGCAAGTTGCCGGGAAGAAGCCAAAGAATGGACCCAAGCCCGAGACTGAGTGTTTTTATTGCAAGGGAAGTGGTCACTGGAAGCGGAACTGCCCCAAATACTTAGCGGACAAGAAGGCCGACAAAACAAAAGGTATATGTGATATACATGTAATTGATGTGTAACTTACCTGTACTCGTAGTAGCTCTTGGGTATTTGATACCGGTGCAGTTGCTCACATTTGTAACTCAAAGCAGGAGCTGCGGAATAAACGGAGACTGGCGAAGGACGAGGTGACGATGCGCGTCGGGAATGGTTCCAAGGTCGATGTGATCGCCGTTGGCACGCTACCTCTACATTTACCTACGGGATTAGTTTTAAACCTCAATAATTGTTATTTAGTGCCAAGTTTGAGCATGAACATTGTGTCTGGATCTTGTTTAATTCGAGATGGCTACTCATTTAAATCCGAGAATAATGGTTGTTCTATTTATATGAGAGATATGTTTTATGGTCATGCTCCGATGGTTAATGGTTTATTCTTAATGAATCTCGTACGTGATGATACACATATTCATAGTGTGAATACCAAAAGAGTTAAAGTTGATAACAATAGTCCCACATATTTGTGGCACTGCCGCCTTGGTCACATAGGTGTCAAACGCATGAAGAAGCTCCATGCAGATGGACTTTTAGAGTCTCTTGATAATGAATCATTTTACACGTGCGAACCATGCCTCATGGGTAAAATGACCAAGACTCCGTTCTCAGGAACAATGGAGCGAGCAACCAACTTATTGGAAATCATACATACCGATGTGTGCGGTCCAATGAGTGTTGAGGCCCGCGGTGGCTATCGTTATGTTCTCACCCTCACTGATGACTTGAGTAGATATGGGTATATCTAGTTAATGAAACACAAGTCTGAGACCTTTGAAAAGTTCAAGGAATTTCAGAGTGAGGTTGAAAATCAACGTGACAGAAAAATCAAGTTTTTACGATCAGATCATGGAGGAGAATACTTGAGTCATGAATTTGGCACACACTTAAGAAAATGTGGAATAGTTTCACAACTCACGCCGCCTGGAACACCTCAGCGTAATGGTGTGTCCGAACGTCGTAATCGCACTCTATTAGATATGGTACGATCTATGATGTCTCTTACCGATTTACCGCTATCTTTTTGGGGCTATGCTTTAGAGACTGCCGCATTCACTTTAAATAGGGCTCCGTCGAAATCCGTTGAGAGACACCGTATGAATTATGGTTTGGGAAGAAACCTAAGCCGTCGTTTCTAAAAGTTTGGGGATGAGATGCTTATGTCAAGAAACTTCAACCTGAAAAGCTCGAACCCAAGTCAGAAAAATGCATCTTCATAGGATACTCTAAAGAAACTATTGGGTATACCTTCTACCTCAGATCCGAAGGCAAGATCTTTGTTGCCAAGAATGGATCCTTTCTAGAGAAGGAGTTTCTCTCGAAAGAAGTAAGTGGGAGGAAAGTAGAACTTGATGAAGTGTTACCTCTTGAACCAGAAAATGGCGAAACTCAAGAAAATGTTCCTGAGGTGCCTGCACCGACTAGAGAGGAAATTAATGATGATGATCAACAAACTTCTAATCAAGCTCCTACTGAAATTCGAAGGTCCACAAGGACACGTTCCGCACCAAAGTGGTACGGCAACCCTGTCTTGGAAATCATGTTGTTAGACAACGGTGAACCTTCGAACTATGAGGAAGCAATGGCGGGCCCGGATTTCGACAAATGGCTAGAAGCCATGAAATCCGAGATAGGATCCATGTATGAAAATGAAGTATGGACTTTGACTGACTTGCCCGTTGAGCGGCGAGCCATAGAAAATAAATGGATCTTTAAGAAGAAGAAAGACGCGGATGGTAATGTGACCATCTATAAAGCTCGGCTTGTCGCTAAGGGTTATCGACAAGTTCAAGGAATTGACTACGATGAGACTTTCTCACCGGTAGCGAAGCTGAAGTCCGTCCGAATCATGTTAGCAATTGCCGCATTCTACGATTATGAAATATGGCAAATGGACGTCAAAACGGCACTCCTTAATGGTTTCCTTAAGGAAGAATTGTATATGATGCAGCCGGAAGGTTTTGTCGATCCTAAGAATGCTGACAAGGTGTGCAAGCTCCAACGCTCGATTTATGGGCTGGTGCAAGCATCTCGGAGTTGGAACATTCGCTTTGATGAGATGATCAAAGCATTTGGGTTTACGCAGACTTATGGAGAAGCCTGCGTTTACAAGAAAGTGAGTGCGAGCTCTGTAGCATTTCTCATGCTATATGTAGATGACATACTTTTGAGGGGAAATGATATAGAACTCTTGGACAGCATTAAGGCCTACTTGAATAAGAGTTTTTCAATGAAGGACCTTGGAGAAGCTGCTTATATATTAGGCATCAAGATATGTAGAGATAGATCAAGACGCCTCATAGGTCTTTCACAAAGCACATACCTTGATAAGATATTGAAGAAGTTCAATATGGATCAATCTAAGAAGGGGTTCTTACCTGTGTTACAAGGTGTGAAATTGAGCTCAGCTCAATGTCCGACCACGGCAGAAGATATAGAAGAGATGAGTGTCATCCCCTATGCCTCAGCCATAGGTTCTATTATGTATGCCATGCTGTGTACCAGACCTGATGTAAACCTTGCCGTAAGTTTGGTAGGAAGGTACCAAAGTAATCCCGGCAAGGAACACTGGACAGCGGTCAAGAATATCCTGAAGTACCTGAAAAGGACTAAGGAAATGTTTCTCATTTATGGAGGTGACGAAGAGCTCGTCGTAAAGGGTTACGTCGACGCTAGCTTCGACACAGATCTGGATGACTCTAAGTCACAAACCGGATACGTGTATATTTTGAATGGTGGGGCAGTAAGCTGGTGCAGTTGCAAGCAGAGCGTCGTGGCGGGATCTACATGTGAAGCGGAGTACATGGCAGCCTCGGAGGCAGCACATGAAGCAATTTGGGTGAAGGAGTTCATCACCGACCTCGGAGTCATACCCAATGCGTCGGGGCCAATCAAACTCTTCTGTGACAACACTGGAGCTATTGCACTTGCCAAGGAGCCCAGGTTTCACAAGAAGACCAGGCACATCAAGCGTCGCTTCAACTCCATTCGTGAAAATGTTCAAGATGGAGACATAGAAATTTGTAAAGTGCACACGGATCTGAATGTCGCAGATCCGTTGACTAAACCTCTCCCTAAGGTAAAACATGATCAGCACCAGAACTCTATGGGTGTTCGATTCATCACAACGTAACTAGATTAATGACTCTAGTGCAAGTGGGAGACTGTTGGAAATATGCCCTAGAGGCAATAATAAAAGCATTATTATTATATTTCCTTATTCATGATAATTGTCTTTATTCGTGCTATAATTGTGTTATCCGGAAATCGTAAGACATGTGTGAATAACAGACAGCAACATGTCCCTAGTAAGCCTCTAGTTGACTAGCTCGTTGATCAATAGATAGTCATGGTTTCCTGACTATGGGCATTGGATGTCAATGATAACGAGATCACATCATTAGGAGAATGATGTGATGGACGAGACCCAATCCTAAACATAGCATAAGATCGCATAGTTCATTTGCTAGAGTTTTCCAATGTCAAGTATCCTTTCCTTAGACCATGAGATCGTGTAACTCCCGGATACCGTAGGAGTGCTTTGGGTGTGCCAAACGTCACAACGTAACTGGGTGACTATAAAGGTATACTACGGGTATCTCCGAAAGTATCTGTTGGGTTGACACGGATCGAGACTGGGATTTGTCACTCCGCTTGACGGAGAGGTATCACCGGGCCCACTCAGTAATGCATCATCATAATGAGCTCAATGTGATCAAAGTGTTTGATCACAGGATCATGCATTACGGTACGAGTAAAGTGACTTGCCGGTAACGAGATTGAACGAGGTATTGCGATACCGACGATCGAATCTCGGGCAAGTAAAATACCGATTGACAAAGGGAATCGTATACGGGGTTAATTGAATCCTCGACATCGTGGTTCATCCGATGAGATCATCGTGGAGCATGTGGAAGCCAACATGGGTATCCAGATCCCGCTGTTGGTTATTGCCCGAGAGCCGTCTCGGTCATGTCTGCATGTCTCCCGAACCCGTAGGGTCTACACACTTAAGGTTCGGTGACGCTAAGGTTGTGAAGATATGTATATGCAGTAACCCGAATATTGTTCGGAGTCCCGGATGAGATCCCGGACGTCACGAGGAGTTTCGGAATGGTCCGGAGGTAAAGAATTATATATAGGAAGTGCTGTTTTGGCCATCGGGGCAAGTTTCGGGGTTATCGGTATTGTACCGGGACCACCGGAGGGTCCCGGGGGTCCACCGGGTGGGGCCACCTGCCTCGGGGGGGCCACATGGGCTCTAGGGGATGCGCCTTGGCCTACATGGGCCAAGGGGAACCAGCCCCAAGAGGCCCATGCGCCTAGGGTTCCAAAGGGGAAGAGTCCCACTAGTGGAAGGCACCTCCTAGGTGCCTTGGGGGGGGAGGAAATCCTCCCTGGCCGCCGCCCCTTGGAGATCAGATCTCCCAGGGCCGGAGCCCCCCCCAAGAGGCCTATATAAAGGGGGGAGGGGAGGGGGCAGCCGCACCCCTGGTCCTTGGCGCATCCCTCTCCCTCTCCAACACCTCCTCCTCCTCCGTAGAGCACGACGAAGCCCTGCTGGAGTACTGTAGCTCCACCATCACCACGCCGTCGTGCTACTGCTGGAGACATCTTCCTCAACCTCTCCTTTGCCTTGTTGGATCAAGAAGAAGGAGACATTACGCTGACCGTACGTGTGTTGAACGCGGAGGTGCCGTCCGTTCGGTGCTAGGATCTCCGGTGATTTGGATCACGCCGTGTACGACTACCTCATCCCCGTTCGTTGAACGCTTCCGCTCGCGATCTACAAAGTGGTATGTAGAGGCAATCTCTCTCCCATGACTCGTTGCTTAGATGAACTCATAGATGGATCTTGGTGAAACCGTAGGAAAATTTTTAATTTTCTGCAACGTTCCCCAACAGTAAATTGGATCCCTTGCAGTTATGGTTCCGACCATGCTAACCTTATTCATTATATCTGAAAGGAAACCATTCCAGTGCGTCATCTATTATGACAAGATTAAAGTATCTACTATTGCAAGTCAATGCTCCAGTTCAGCTTCTATTCTGACCTGCCTTCAAGTAATACCCCCTGGTATCTCGAGGATATCAACCCATTGCACTTCATCTTATGAATTTCTGATGAAGTGGTACCTTTCCATGTCCTTGTCACTCCACGGGTTCTGGGTTGTCGTCAACCGAGAACACCGATTTGTGAAATCAAATCAACACTGTGATTCAGTACTTCCAGTACTTAATTGTTGAGAAGTTTAATACTCCATGTTATTCCGAGCCTGACCGGCTACATCATTATCGTGCTAATTTTAACTGTGCTATCTGGTCCTTCCCGGAGCACAATTTTCGACGATGTGCCAAGCTTACGTCGATCTTCCTCGTCTTATCATTTCGCCTTGAACATCAAGCTTGATTCCGAGTGTGTGCCGTATCCGTGGTTCCAATGACCCTTCGCTTCACCATTGCTTTTTCTTGATGTCATCGTTGTTCAATTGCCTCTTCGTGAAATCTCTCGATAATTGTGTCATGATCATCATCAACATTTTGAGCTCTTCCAGGATATCAATTGAATTCATGAAGAGAAATACCATCCTTGCCCTCGATGATTTGTATTATCATCAACCACTTTATTGCCTTCCGTTCAACACAAACTTGTTCGTGTTTCATGTTATACCTTGAGATCCATGCTATCGAGCAATTGTTGTTACCTTGAGTATTACCATCTTTTATGTCAATAATGTCGTGAGAATTTCACCACCTCTTATGCATTCTCGGTACAAGTGATACTTCCTGCCATCTCCGATCATTCCTTGGTCCCCGTGTTGTTTCTAACCGGAAACCCGATAATTGAACTATGCTGCGCGACTTCAAAATTCTAGCAACCCTATTGCTTTGAAGTTAATGGTCAATATTTCATTCTTAGACCACTGGTTATCGAATCGCCATTCTAACATTGATCGTGCTACCTAAGCCCATATTTCGGCTGCACCTTCCAACCAATGTTTAAATTGGGTATGTTTTCCTCGAGCATATCTCTTTATATCATTTGATTTGACAAATGTTATCTCTTTGTTCACATGATTGTGGAAATCCATCTTTTGGAAATCTTCATGAATTGTCGTTGAGTTCATCAGCCACCCTCTCATCCTATCCTTGGTTTAATGATGAACTCTTGTTTCGGGACTCGCTTCCATCGATCATTCCCAAGAATCTTACAATGTCATCTCGACAATTTGTGTTGCACCCTTCTTCTCAAGCATCCCGAGTCTGAGTTATCCTGACCCCAATCAGATCTGAAACTCGGTCAGATATGATGGTTGCAACATTTTTCCAAGAGTCATAACATTGGTCCTTATATGAACCGGTAAGGTGATGTCATGCCTAGCACACCTGGCCTGAGGACTTGTTGCTATAGTTTCCTTTTTAGCAGGGTTAACCATTCTTCCATGAGGAAATTGCAAGACTTATGCTATAAGTTGTTCCTGATGAATCCTTTGTGTATCCAAGTCCAACCTTTGCTTGAAGACCATGTCAATGCTATCTCGAAGCATGTTTGTGGAACTCCGATTTTCAATAAAAGCATTTGAAGCACAATGCTAAATGTTTCCTGCTCAATTATCCAAACACTGTTGTATGGGTAATGTCATGAAAATTCTCTCCCCTACCTAAAGAGTTTTCTACATTATATCTTGTCATGGATATCATGCTCTGCTTGTCCTTGGAAAGGATATACCCTTGAAATATGTGTTTAAACACATTTTCCTTTCCATTGTTCTGTTTAATCTGATAATCATATTTTCCTTTCCATTGGTTGGTTTAACGTTTCTTGTGGTCTATATGATCTAAGCAGTAATATTCTCCTGCTTATGTAAACACCTCGGTGTACAATTTTGTGAGCAAGACCCTATTACTATTGCTGATGACGTTCCGGTAGCCACCGATGGACGAGAACCTTGACAATTGGTCCGTCTCATTCAACGAGCAGGAAAAATGGTTCTCTTCGTCCCTCGCCCTTGGTACCGATGTTGTTGCCGACATAACCGACAGACTATCCTCTGACATGCCTTGCTTACATGATCGTGCAAGATGTCACCGACCTTCCTACTTTTAACCACATGGTGGGCCCATAACCCACAGTTCCACATGATCGAAATCTGACTCTCATGTACACCTTGTTGACAAAGTTATCCCTTGATATTGGTTTCGTAGGTAATTCACGAGCCACCTTCCTAGTGATCTATTCTGGTATCAGACACAATACTTATTTCCGTTGCTTTGAGCCCCTTTCTCGCCCTGATTCAGGCATCGGACGATTACCTACCCGCTTGAAACTTCTTATTGTACCTTATTACTTTGCTCTCGATATTTTCTTAAGTTTCAAATTGAGAGTTACTTTCTACCACATTCCATGAGTTATAAACCAGATAGCCACCTTGTGGAGTTCCGTTCTTCCGAAGCTTCCCCTTATGCTTTTCGTAAGTACGATGAAGTTCCCGGAGAAAGGATGCTGACTTCATCATGATGACCTCAGGCTGAAGTATCAAGACATCGGCGTTATGGATCGACCACCTCGAGGAGAGCAACTAAGACCGAGAACACTCGCTAGAATTTCGTAACCATAACCTTCCCCCCTTACGCCTCTTAAATCTCGGGACGAGATTTCTTGGAGTGGAGGAGAATTGTGACGCCCGGATAATTAGGCTAAAGTAACCCTCTACTAATGATACCACGTCACCTCGATTACTACTGTTAACCTCGCGTGAGTTCAAAACCGATTCAAAATTCGAATTCACAGTAAAGGCAAACAACAAAGGTTTTGAAACTTTTAAGATTAAAATGTTCGGTTTGTGGCAAATAATCCATGCTAAATATTGGCGAAGAAACCACACTTCTACAAAGTATTCAAATGCACTACAATAAATAAAACAGCAACTAAACCTATTATAAATGCCCTTTTGAAATTTACAAAAATGCGAACTAGATAATTTAAATGCCAAAAATATATTATGGTGGTGGGATAATTTGCATCCTCAATTTAGGTACTGGTTTTATAAATTTACAAAATTAAAAGCTATTAATACTAAAAAGAAAACAGAAATGCAAAATAAAAACAAACAAAAATACCTAAAAGGAGAACCCCCCCACTGGGTACCTAGCTGGCCTTTGGGCCAACCATATAGGCCGAGCCGGCCACCCCACTCCCCATAACCCCCCTGGTGACCGAAACCCTAACCCACTCACTCCCACTCCCCCCCATGTCGCCACTCCCTCTCCCCCTCACCCGATCTGATCTGGAAAGGGATCAACCCCCCCCCCCAGCGCATGCGACCGCTATCCCTGGCGCTGCCCCGACGGCTACGCCCCGCCATCCGTCTTCGGCTCGCCTCCCCTCTCGCTCCTCTTCCCCGACCCAATCTAGATCGGGAAGGGGCAACGAGCCCGACACCTCCTTCACCGACGCCGTCGCTGTGCGCCACCACCGTCGATCGAGGACCTTGCCGGAGCTTCCCCCGCCGGACTGCCTCCTCCTCCTCAACGGCCTGCTTCCTCATTGTCACCGTCGTCCCCGACGTCCTCCTCGACCTCCGCTGCCCGAACCCCTACCGCCCCAGTGAGCCTCCGCCTCGCTCCTCCCCTCCCCTTTGTCCTGCGCTCGTCGCCGCGGCCGCCGCACGCGTGCGCCCCGTGCACGCCCGCCGTCGCGCTCCGCTCCCACCTCCAGCTGCCTCTCCCTCCCTGCTAGCCCCTGCCGACAGCCTCGCCGTGGCCCTCGCCCCCGCTGGCCGTGTCAAGCGCCCCCAGCGCCTCGCGCCCCTCCTAGCCTCCCCCTGTTTCTCCTCCCTCGCCGCTACCACCGGCGGCCGCGCCCGCGAGTCCGTGCGAGCGTTGTGCCCCGCGCCCACTCCATCAACCCCCTGCGCTCCGGCCGGCCTCGTCTGGCCATGCCGCGTCGCCACGCGCCGGCGCCCTTCGCCTCCTGGTCGCGGTGCCCTCTCGGGTGGGCTAGCACCCAACGGCCGGCTCCGCCCAGCGCCCGCGCACCCGCTAACCCACCCCCGCTTGGCCCTTTAGGCCACTTCCAAATGGGGCCCACTGCCCAGATCAAAAAAAGAGGAAAGAAGAAATAAATAAATAAATAAATAAAAACAATTAATTAATTAATTAAATTGTTTTGCAGTATGTTTTGACAAGGCAACGGGGTTGCTCGGTTCAGTACGACCAACGCCAGTAATAAGCACATCATCATTTTTTTCTTCCGCGACGCGTATTGAGGTCGCCGGTTTGTCAGTATTCTTGGCTGGACTAGCCGGTTTACCAGTCTGGATAGGACTTGTCAGCTGATCAATAGGGCCTGTGGTATCAACATCTGCCTGTTCAGCGACAAAGTCATGGTCTTGCGGTGGCGGGTCATTCAGCACATCATCAAGATTGGCCTCTTCAGGATCTGGTATCTTGTCCGGTTCAGCAGTGGTATTTTCCTCTGCCATTTTGTTCAGGCGAGCTTTCTTGCTTGGTCTGGGCTTGGCTCTGAGAAAAATTAAGAAGGATCAGTACAGCATATGTTAGAGTAATATGTCAACGATAAGGCAAGTGAACAACTTACCCAAGCACCGTTTTAGGCGGTGGAAGCTTTGTGGCTGATGACTCGCCAGAGGATGAATGAGAAGTGCCCTGATAATTGGAATCAGACGGATTAAGAGGTTGACGAAAACAACCCGCTTTAGGGCATGAAGTGACAAGAGAGTTAGAGACCTCTGAACGGAGTTTCCGAACCGGATTGTTCGGTAAACCGGCGGAGGTAACTACCTGGCCGATGTGCCGGGTTGTGCGGCGAGCCTCGTGTTGTTGTGTCTTCACAAGAAAGTTTGGGTCCGAATAAGCAAGAGGATGAGAAAATTTAACTTTCCGGTTTGCCCGACGGATTTTTAGTGAAGGCAAAGGGTTTGAATCGGAGGAAAGGACGATTACCTCTACAACATCGGCGTGACTGACTTCAGCGTCGTCCTGGTAATAATCATCATCAATAAGGCGTATGAAAAATAAACCAAGTGAGTCAAGTTTTATCTCAAGATCCGGATTACCCACATCATCGTCAGCCGGTGGATCGGAGGATGCAGCAGTTCTGTTCCTGTTAGCAGGCTTCTTCACAGCTTTGGTCTTTTGCCGGGTTGGCTTCGTCGGTTTGTCTTGTGGAGGTTTCTTGCTCCAGAATGGATCATCGCCCTGTCAAAATTATAACATTTTCAGATAGTATTTAGACAGAAGCAATTTCAGCTATGCAGACGGTATGATTCTTACCGCTGGCGGTTTGTTGATGGCGCAAAAGGGGAGTAGGCCGGTTTGAGCACAGACGTTCTCCGGTTCGTTCAATATCTTTTTCACAGCTTCAGTAACTTCATCGTCTATAAGCTGGATGTCAATGTGCCGCTGAGCATCTTTTACATCTCCTGTATACTCGCACATCAAATCGGGGCGCTGGCTTAAGGGCAATACGTTCCAAGATATCCAGCAACGAGCGAAGTCAACCCCTGTCAACCCGTTTGCCATGAAGGCCCTAAGCTTGGATAATTGAGGAGAATATTTGATTCTCTCTTTCGCAGTTAGCCTCTGAGGAAAAGGGTGTGTGTTGCTCAGATGTTCCGGACGGTAACTCGGCAATGGATTTTCTTCAGGAGGAGAGGTGTCCTTGTAGTAAAACCATGTCTGATTCCATTCTTTGGGGTGGCTGTGCAGTTTGGCATGAGGAAAGGTGACTTCTTTCCTTTTCTGAATCGCCATACCACCCAGTTCTGTGTTGGGTCCGTCTGTGAATTTAGTGTTGGAAATATGCCCTAGAGGCAATAATAAAAGCATTATTATTATATTTCCTTGTTCATGATAATTGTCTTTATTCATGCTATAATTGTGTTATCCGTAAATCGTAATACATGTGTGAATGATAGACACCAACATGTCCCTAGTAAGCCTCTAGTTGACTAGCTCGTTGATCAACAGATAGTCATGGTTTCTTGACTATGGACATTGGATGTCATTGATAACGAGATCACATGATTAGGAGAATGATGTGATGGACAAGACCCAATCCTAAACATAGCACAAGATCGTATAGTTCGTTTGCTAGAGTTTTCCAGTGTCAAGTATCCTTTCCTTAGACCATGAGATCATGTAACTCCCGGATACCGTAGGAGAGCTTTGGGTGTGCCAAACGTCACAACATAACTGGGTGACTATAAAGGTATACTACGGGTATCTCCGAAAGTGTCTGTTGGGTTGACACGGATCGAGACTGGGATTTGTCACTCCGCATGACGGAGAGGTATCACCGGGCCCACTCGGTAATGCATCATCATAATGAGCTCAATGTGATCAAAGTGGTTGATCACAGGATCATGCATTATGGTACGAGTAAAGTGACTTGCCGGTAACGAGATTGAACGAGGTATTGGGATACCGACGATCGAATCTCGGGCAAGTAAAATACCGATTGACAAAGGGAATCGTATACGGGATTAATTGAATCCTCGACATCGTGGTTCATCCGATGAGATCATCGTGGAGCATGTGGGAGCCAACATGGGTATCCAGATCCCGCTGTTGGTTATTGTCCGAGAGTCGTCTCAGTCATGTCTGCATGTCTCCCGAACCCGTAGGGTCTACACACTTAAGGTTCGGTGACGCTAGGGTTGTGAAGATATGTATATGCAGTAACCCGAATGTTGTTCGGAGTCCCGGATGAGATCCCGGACGTCACGAGGAGTTCCGGATTGGTCCGGAGGTGAAGAATTGTATATAGGAAGTGCTGTTTTGGCCATCGGGAGTGATCTGGGGGTCACCGGTATTGTACCGGGACCACCAGATGGGTCCCGGGGGTCCACCGGGTGGGGCCACCCATCTTGTAGGGCCCCATGGGCTGAAGTGGGAGGGGGGACCAGCCCTTAGTGGGCTGGTGCGCCCCCCAAGGCCCACCCCCTGCGCCTAGGGTTGGAACCCTAGGGTGGGGTGGGCGCCCACTTGCCTTGGGGGGCACTCCACCCCCCTTGGTCGCCGCCCCCTCTGGAGATTGGATCTCCAGGGGCCAACGCCCCCCAGGGGGCCTATATAAAGGGGGGGAGGGAGGGGCAGCCGCACCCTTGCCCCTGGCGCCTCCCTCTCTCCCTGCTACACCTCTCCCTCTCGCAGTGCACGGCGAAGCCCTGCTGTTGTGACGCCCTGCATCCACCACCACGCCGTCGTGCTGCTGGATCTTCATCAACCTCTCCTTCCCCTTGCTGGATCAAGAAGGAGGAGACATCACGCTGACCGTACGTGTGTTGAACGCGGAGGTGCCGTCCGTTCGGTGCTAGGATCTCCGGTGATTTGGATCACGTCGTGTACGACTACCTCATCCCCGTTCTTTCGAACGCTTCTGCTCGCGATCTGCAAAGGTATGTAGATGCATCCGATCACTCGTTGCTAGATGAACTCCTAGATGGATCTTGGTGAAACCGTAGGAAATTTTTTGTTTTCTGCAACGTTCTCCAATATTTAGTACGACGGTTCAGATGAAAGCAATCCCGGAATAACTCTACTGTGGGTTCCTCCTGAATTTACACCTCGCAGAACACTTGAAAGTGACAGATATTTGTTACGGAGTTGGGACCGATATCTTGTGGACGCAGTTGAA
Organism: Aegilops umbellulata; assembly: GCA_032464435.1. Classification (NCBI taxonomy): domain Eukaryota; kingdom Viridiplantae; phylum Streptophyta; class Magnoliopsida; order Poales; family Poaceae; genus Aegilops; species Aegilops umbellulata. The sequence goes on from CP136055.1 coordinate 407,189,847, forward strand.
AATTGGCTAAGACATCCCGAAAAAACTTTGAACCGGGAGGGTTGAAGCCCCGGCTTAAATGATCAGCAAAAACAATGACTTCTCCTTCTTTGGGAGTAGGAGGACATTCTGTGCCAGGGACCCTCCAGTGAATGGCGTCTTTCTTACTTAAAGCGCCCGTTTGGACCAGATTGTTCAGTTGACCTTCAATTACTCGAGAAGGGACCCAGTTGCATTCATAAACTTGTTTGGCCATGGCAAGATCTACAATATAAAAATTGCTGGTTCAAGAATATGTTGGACAGTGACATAAGGATGCATACTTATTAAACCGGGGTCAGCTATCTATAAACCGGAGTTCAAAAGTGCAACAGTGCCCTAGTAAAAGGTTTGGCGGTTCAACAAGGGGACTAATGGTATATATCGGATTGTCATTTTTTCTGCAGAGTTAAACCGCCTAGTCTAAACATCAAAGAGTTAAGACTACAGATGAGTAAGTGAATGAAAACAGGTTTCACAAGATTATGTTGTGGTTTTGGATATGAGGCTTATCAGAAAAGGGAAATATATTCAAAACCTAAGAAGCAGTACCAGACCAATGAGCAAAGGCTCGGATAAGATCTACTGGTTTGAGATATATAAGTGGGAACAGAGGCTAAAAGCTACCGTTACACAGAGCAGATATTCGGGAGTTTATCAGAGTCATCATATAAAGAAAGAACGAAGGATGAACACCCAAGAACCTGGGAACCCTAGAACAGATCTATGGCGGAAAAGGAAGAGAACTTACCGGAGCTGAGGAAGAAGCAGAAGTGCGCCGCAGTGTTCTGGTGCGTTTAGGGTGATGCAGCGGCCAAAGGTCGAAGCAGAGACGACGGTTGACGGTGGCGGCGGAGCTTCGAAAGCTGAGCGGCGCAAGGAGGACGACGAGAAGAGGCACGAGGGGAAAGAGAAAATGACCCTTCGGTCCTGTTTATAAAGGCAGGAGATAAGCGTCAGGCGCGAAAATCAAGGGGCCGCGAATTTGGAAGTGAGGCGCAGCTGTCGCCTCGATTGTCGGGGACCCATTTATGAAGATGTGTCATACACAGTTTTTTAACAGATGACGTCACGCCGGTTCACCACGATCTGAGAAGATGACATCACGGCGGTTTATCAAATTATGAGAAGATGTTGAAGACGAAGTTTCTGCTAAGGATTGACATGAACCTGTTCAAATCAATCTGGGGCCTAATGTTGGGGATATTACTACTGGGCGTAAACCAGCCAGGACAGGCCGAGTTAACTTCATCAGTAGTTGAGTATGCTTGAAGCCCGTGAAGGCAGATAGGAATGATAGATAGGGGCCCAAGTCCCAGAACTGGTTCAAGGCCTGTAACCATGAACCGGCATTGGTATGTAACTTGTATGGTAAGATAGAAAGAGCGGAGACCGAACCATACACGTTTATGAGCCGGTCTCGGGACTCTGCAAACCGATGGGTGTCGCCCATGTATATAAGGGGACGACCCGGCGGCGGTTCAGGACAATGGACAACAACTCGAGCCTTAGGCGAAGCTTATTCGCTCCCTGGTCATCGAAACCCCGTCAATTCCATCACAACTAGACGTAGGCTTTTACCTTCATCAAAGGGGCCGAACTAGTATAAACTCTCTTGCGTCCCTTTGTCCACTTTAACCCCTTCAGGCTAACCCGTAGCGATGGCTCCACGACCAAGTCCTTTCAAGAGGACATCTGCCGTGACAAAATCACGACATCCTGGAAGCACCGCTAGGTGCCAGGCCCGCTGCAGGAGCAACTCCGGACGTTATGAACGTCTGGCAGACTAAAGCTGATGACGACTCGATAGTTCAGTGCGCCATGATTTACGGCTTAGAATCGGAACTTCAAAGATGTTTTGAACATGGTGGAGCATATGAGATGTTCCAGGAGTTGAAGATAATATTTCAAGCAAATGCCCGAGTTGAGAGATATGAAGTCTCCAACAAGTTCTATAGCTGCAAGATGGAGGAGAATAGTTCTGTTAGTGAACACATACTCAGAATGTCTGGGTACCATAACAACTTCACTCAACTGGGAGTTAATCTTCCTGATGATAGTGTCATTGACAGAGTTCTTCATGTTGGGGAACGTAGCAGAAATTCAAAATTTTCCTACGTATCACCAAGATCTATCTATGGAGAAACCAGCAACGAGGGGAAGGAGAGTGCATCTACATACCCTTGTAGATCGCTAAGCGGAAGCGTTCAAGTGAACGGGGTTGATGGAGTCGTACTCGTCGTGATCCAAATCACCGATGACCAAGTGCCGAACGGACGGCACCTCCGCGTTCAACACACGTACAGCCCGGTGACGTCTCCCATGCCTTGATCCAGCAAGGAGAGAGGGAGAGGTTGAGGAAGACTCCATCCAGCAGCAGCACAACGGCGTGGTGATGGTGGAGGAGCGTGGCAATCCTGCAGGGCTTCGCCAAGCACCGCGGGAGAGGAGGAAGGAGAGATGCAGGGCTGCGCCATCGAGAGGTGAAAACTCATATCTTGGCTTCCCCAAACCCTCAAGTATATATAGGGGAGAGGGAAGGGGGTGCGCCCCCTTCAGGGTTTCCACCCCAAGGGGTGTGGCTGCCCCAAACCCATCTAGGGTGGCGGCCAAGGGGGTGGAGAGGGGAAACCTGCCCCCCAAGCTAGGTGGGGCGCCCCCTCCCCAAACCCTAGGCGCCTTGGGCCCTTGTGGGGGGGCGCACCAGCCCACCTGGGGCTGGTCCCCTCCCACATGTGGCCCATGCAGCCCTCCGGGGCCGGTGGTCCCACTTGGTGGACCCCCGGGACCCTCCTGGTGGTCCCGGTACGTTACCGATAAAACCCGAAACTCTTTCGGTGACCAAAACAGGACTTCCCATATATAAATCTTTACCTCCGGACCATTCCGGAACTCCTCGTGACGTCCAGGATCTCATCCGGGACTCCGAACAACATTCGGTAACCACATACAAACTTCCTTAACCCTAGCGTCATCGAACCTTAAGTGTGTAGACCCTACGGGTTCGGGAACCATGCAGACATGACCGAGACGTTCTCCAGTCAATAACCAACAGCGGGATCTGGATACCCATGTTGGCTCCCACATGTTCCACGATGATCTCATCGGATGAACCACGATGTCAAGGACTTAATCAACCCCGTATACAATTCCCTTTGTCTATCGGTACGATACTTGCCCGAGATTCGATCGTCGGTATCTCGATACCTTGTTCAATCTCGTTACCGGCAAGTCTCTTTTACTCGTTCCGCAACACATCATCCCGTGATCAACTCCTTGATCACATTGTGCACATTATGATGATGTCCTACCGAGTGGGCCCAGAGATACCTCTCCGTCACACGGAGTGACAAATCCCAGTCTCGATTCGTGCCAACCCAACAGACACCTTCGGAGATACCTGTAGTGTACCTTTATAGCCACCCAGTTACGTTGTGACGTTTGGCACACCCAAAGTATTCCTACGGTATCCGGGAGTTGCACAATCTCATGGTCTAAGGAAATGATACTTGACATTAGAAAAGCTTTAGCATACGAACTACATGATCTTGTGCTAGGCTTAGGATTGGGTCTTGTCCATCACATCATTCTCCTAATGATGTGATCCCGTTATGAACGACATCCAATGTCCATGGTTAGGAAACCGTAACCATCTATTGATCAACGAGCTAGTCAACTAGAAGCTTACTAGGGACATGGTGTTGTCTATGTATCCACACATGTATCTGAGTTTCCTATCAATACAATTCTAGCATGGATAATAAACGATTATCATGAACAAGGAAATATAATAATAATCAATTTATTATTGCCTCTAGGGCATATTTCCAACAGTCTCCCACTTGCACTAGAGTCAATAATCCAGTTCACATCGATATGTGATTAACACTCAAAGTCACATCCCTATGTGACTAACACCCAAGAGTTCTGGGTTTGATCATGTTATGCTTGTGAGAGATGTTATAGTCAATGGGTCTGAACCTTTCAGATCCGTGTGTGCTTTACAAATATCTATGTCATCTCCTAGATGCAGTTACCACGCACTATTTGGAGCTATTCCAAATAACTGTTCTACTATACGAATCCAATTTACTACTCAGAATAATCTGGATTAGTGTCAAAGTTTGCATCGACGTAACCCTTTACGACGAACTCTTTGTCCACCTCCATAATCGAGAAAATTCCTTAGTCCACTAGTTACTAAGGATAACCTTGACCGTTGTCCTGTGATCCATTTCTAGATCACACTTGTACCCCTTGACTGACTCATGGTTTGGCACACTTCAGGTGCGGTACATAACATAGCATACTTTAGAGCCTACGACTAAAGCATAGGGGACGACCTTCGTCCTTTCTATTCTGCCGTGGTCATGTCTTGAGTCTTGCTCAATACTCACACCTTGTAACACAGCCGAGAACTCCTTCTTTGTTGATCCATTTTGAACTTCCTTCAAAATCTTGTCGTGGTATGTGTTTGTTTGAAAGTACTATTAAGCGATTTTGATCTATCCTTATAGATCTTGATGCTCAATGTTTAAGTAGCTTAATCCAGGTTTTCCATTGAAAAGCACTTTTCAATTAACCCTATATGCTTTCCAGAAATTCTACATCATTTCTGATCAACAATATGTCAACAACATATACTCATCAGAAATTCTATAGTGCTCCCACTCACTTCTTTGGAAATACAAGTTTCTCATAAACTTTGTATAAACCCAAATCTTTGATCATCTCATCAAAGCGTACATTCCAACTCCGAGATGCTTACTCCAGTCCTTAGAAGGATTGCTGGAGCTTTGCATACTTGTTAGCATCTTTCAGGATTGACAAAAATCTTCTGGTTGTATCACATACAACCTTTCCTCAAGAAAATCGTAGAGGAAACAATGTTTTGACATCCTATCTGCACAATTTCATAAATAATGCAGTAATCGCTAACATAATTCCAACAGACTGTTAGCATCGCTACGAGTGAGAAAGTCTCATCGCAGTCAACTCCTTGAACTTGTCGGAAAACATCTTAATGACAAGTCGAGCTTTTTTAATGGTGACATTTACCATCATTGTCCGTCTTCCTTTTAAAATCCATCTATACTCAACAGCCTTACGACCATCGAGCCGTTCTGCCAAAGTCTACACTTTGTTTTCATACATGGATCCTCTCTCGGATTTATGGCCTCGAGCCATTCATCGGAATCCGGGACCACCATCGCTTCTCCATAGCTCGTAGGTTCATTGTTGTCTAGCAACATGACTTCCAAGACAGGATTACGTACCACTCTGAAGTAGTACGCATCCTTGTCATCCTACGAGGTTTGGGAGTGACTTGATCCGAAGTCTCATGATCACTATCATAAGCTTCCACTTCAATTGGTGTAGGTGCCATAGGAACAACTCCTATGCCCTGCTACACACTAGTTGAAGTGACGGTTCTATAACCTCATCAAGTCTCCACCATCCTCCCACTCAATTCTTTCGAGAGAAACTTTTCCTCGAGAAAGGACCCGATTCTAGAAACAATCCCTATTGCTTTCGGATCTGAGACAGGAGGTATACCCAACTGTTTTGGGTGTCCTATGAAGATGCATTTATCCGCTTTGGGTTCGAGCTTATCAGCCTGAAACCTTTTCACGTAAGCGTCGTCGCCCCAAACTTTTAAGAAACGACAACTTAGGTTTCTCCAAACCATAGTTCAAACGGTGTCGTCTCAACGGAATTACGTGGTACCCTATTAAAGTGAGTGCGGTTGTCTCTAATGCTTAACCCATGAACGATAGTGGTAATTCGATAAGAGACATCATGGTACGCACCATATCCAATAGGGTGCAACTATGATGTTCGGACACACCATCACACTATGGTGTTCCAGGCGGTATCAATTGTGAAACAATTTCCACACTGTCTTAATTGTGTACCAAACTCGCAACTCAGATATTCATCTCTATGATCATATCATAGATATTTTATCCTCTTGTCACGACGATCTTCAACTTCATTCTGAAATTACTTGAACCATTCAATAATTCAGACTTGTGTTTCATCAAGTAAATATACTCAGTATCTACTCAAATCATCTGTGAAGTAAGAACACAATGATATCCACTGCGTGCCTCAGCGCTCATTGGACCGCACACATCAAAATGTATTACTTCCAACAAGTTGCTTTCTTGTTCCATCTTACTGAAAATGAGGTCTTTCAGTCATCTTGTCCATGTGGTATGATTTGCATGTCTCAAGTGATTCAAAATCATGTGAGTCCAAATGGTCCATCTGCATGGAGTTTCTTCATGCGTATATACCAATAGACATGGTTCACATGTCTCAATCCTTTTTTTTCAAAAAAATGAGTGAGTCCAAAGATCCATCATCATGGAGCTTCTTCATGCGTGTTATACCAATATGACTTACATGGCAGTGCCACAAGTAGGTGGTACTATCATTACTATCTTATATCTTTTGGCATGAACATGTGTATCACTATGATCGAGATTCAATAAACCATTCATTTTGGGTGCAAGACCATTGAAGGAATTATTCAAATAAATAGAGTAACCATTATTCTCCTGAAATGAATAACCGTATTGCGATAGACATAATCCAATCATGTCTACGCTCAACGCAAACACCAAATAACAATTATTTAGGTTTAACACCAATCTCGATGGTAGAGGGAGCGTGCGATGCTTGATCATATCAACCTTGGAAGCACTTCCAACACATCTCGTCAGCTCACCTTTAGCTAGTCTCCGTTTATTCCATAGCTTTTATTTCGAGTTACTAACACTTAGCAACCGAACCGGTATCTAATACCCTGATGCTACTAGGAGTACTAGTAAAGTACACATTCACATAATGTATATCCAATATACTTCTATCGACAGCCTTCTCATCTACCAAGTATCTAGGGTAATTCTGCTCCAGTGGCTGTTCCCCTTATTACAGAAGCACTCAGTCTCGGGTTTGGGTTCAACCTTGGGTTTTTCCACTAGAGCAGCAATTGATTTGCCGTTTCATGAAGTATCCCTTCTTGCCCTTGCCCTTCTTGAAACTAGTGGTTTCACTAACCATCAACAATTGATGCTCCTTCTTGATTTCTACTTTCGCGGTGTCAAACATCGCGAATATTTCAAGGATCATCATATCTATCCCTGATATGTTATAGTTCATTACGAAGCTCCAGCAGCTTGGTGGCAATGACTTTGGTGAAACATCACTATCTTATCTGGAAGATCAACTCCCACTCAATTCAAGTGATTGTTGTACTCAGACAATCTGAGCACAAACTCAACGATTGAGCTTTTCTCCCTTAGTTTGCAGGCTAAGAAAATTCGTCAGAGGTCTTATACCTCTTGACGTGGGCACGAGCTTGAAATCCCAATTTCAGCCCTCGAAACATCTCATATGTTCCGCGACATTTCAAAAAATGTCTTCGGTGCCTCAATTCTAAACCATTTAACATTACCGAACTATCATGTAGTCATCAAAACGTGTATGTCAGATATTCGCAACATCCACAGACCACGTTCGGGGTCCAGCACACAGAGCGGTGCATTAAGGACATAAGCCTTCTAGTGTCTGCATAATTGCTACTTTCAACTTTCAACTATATTTTCTCTAGGAACGTATCTAAAACAGTAGAACTAAAGCGCGAGCTTACGACATAATTTGCAAAGATCTTTTGACTATGTTCAGGATAATTAAGTTCATCTTATGAACTCCCACTCAGATAGACATCCCTCTAGTTATCTAAGTGATTACATGATCCGAGTCAACTAGGCCGTGTCCGATCATCACGTGAGACGGACTAGTCAACATCGGTGAACATCTTCATGTTGATCGTATCTGCCATACGACTCATGCTCGACCTTTCGGTCTTCTGTGTTCCGAGGCCATGTCTGTACATGCTAGGCTCGTCAAGTCAACCTAAGTGTTTGCATGTGTTCCGAGGCCATGTCTGTACATGCTAGGCTCGTCAACACCCGTTGTATGTGAACGTAAGGATCTATCACACCCGATCATCACGTGGTGCTTCGAAACGACGAACTTTAGCAACGGTGCACAGTTAGGGGAGAACACTTCCTGAAATTTTAATGAGGGATCATCTTATTTACTACCGTTGTTCTAAGCAAATAAGATGCAACAACATGATAAACATCACATGCAATCAAATAGTGACATGATATGGCCATCATCACTTTGCTCCTTTCGATCTCCATCTTCGGGGCTCCATGATCATCTTCGTCACCGGCATGACACCATGATCTCCATCATCATGATCTCCATCATCGTGTCTTCATGAAGTTGTCTCGCCAACTATTACTTCTACTACTATGGCTAACGGTTAGCAATAAAGTAAAGTAATTACATGACGTTTATGTTGACACGCAGGTCATAAATAAATTAAAGACAACTCCTATGGCTCCTGCCGGTTGTCATACTCATTGACATGCAAGTCGTGATTCCTATTACAAGAACATGATCAATCTCATACATCACATGTCATTCATCACATTCTTCTTGGCCATATCACATCACATAGCATACCCTGCAAAAACAAGTTAGACGTCCTCTAATTGTTGTTTGCATGTTTTACGTGGCTGCTGTGGGTTTCTAGCAAGAACGTTTCTTACCTACGCAAAACCACAACGTGATATGCCAATTGCTATTTACCCTTCATAAGGACCCTTTTCATCGAATCCGATCCGACTAAAGTAGGAGAGACAGACACCCGCCAGCCACCTTATGCAACTAGTGCATGTCAGTCGGTGAAACCGGTCTCATGTAAGAGTACGTGTAAGGTTGGTCCGGGCCGCTTCATCCCACAATGCTGCCGAATCAAGATTGACTAGTAACGGTAAGCATATTGAACAAAATCAACGCCCACAACTACTTTGTGTTCTACTCGTGCAAAGGATCTACGCAATAGACCTGGCTCATGATGCCACTGTTGGGGAACGTAGCAGAAATTCAAAATTTTCCTACGTATCACCAAGATCTATCTATGGAGAAACCAGCAACGAGGGGAAGGAGAGTGCATCTACATACCCTTGTAGATCGCTAAGCGGAAGCGTTCAAGTGAACGGGGTTGATGGAGTCGTACTCGTCGTGATCCAAATCACCGATGACCAAGTGCCGAACGGACGGCACCTCCGCGTTCAACACACGTACAGCCCGGTGACGTCTCCCATGCCTTGATCCAGCAAGGAGAGAGGGAGAGGTTGAGGAAGACTCCATCCAGCAGAAGCACAACGGCGTGGTGATGGTGGAGGAGCGTGGCAATCCTGCAGGGCTTCGCCAAGCACCGCGGGAGAGGAGGAAGGAGAGATGCAGGGCTGCGCCATCGAGAGGTGAAAACTCATATCTTGGCTGCCCCAAACCCTCAAGTATATATAGGGGAGAGGGAAGGGGGTGCGCCCCCTTCAGGTTTCCACCCCAAGGGGTGCGGCTGCCCCAAACCCATCTAGGGTGGCGGCCAAGGGGGTGGAGAGGGGAAACCTGCCCCCCAAGCTAGGTGGGGCGCCCCCTCCCCAAACCCTAGGCGCCTTGGGCCCATGTGGGGGGGCGCACCAGCCCACCTGGGGCTGGTCCCCTCCCACATGTGGCCCATGCAGCCCTCCGGGGCCGGTGGTCCCACTTGGTGGACCCCCGGGACCCTCCTGGTGGTCCCAGTACGTTACCGATAAAACCCGAAACTCTTTCGGTGACCAAAACAGGACTTCCCATATATAAATCTTTACCTCCGGACCATTCCGGAACTCCTCGTGACGTCCAGGATCTCATCCGGGACTCCGAACAACATTCGGTAACCACATACAAACTTCCTTTATAACCCTAGCGTCATCGAACCTTAAGTGTGTAGACCCTACGGGTTCGGGAACCATGCAGACATGACCGAGACGTTCTCCAGTCAATAACCAACAGCGGGATCTGGATACCCATATTGGCTCCCACATGTTCCACGATGATCTCATCGGATGAACCACGATGTCAAGGACTTAATCAATCCTGTATACAATTCCCTTTGTCTATCGGTACGATACTTGCCCGAGATTCGATCGTCGGTATCCCGATACCTTGTTCAATCTCGTTACTGGCAAGTCTCTTTTACTCGTTTCGCAACACATCATCCCGTGATCAACTCCTTGATCACATTGTGCACATTATGATGATGTCCTACCGAGTGGGCCCAGAGATACCTCTCCGTCACACGGAGTGACAAATCCCAGTCTCGATTCGTGCCAACCCAACAGACACCTTCGGAGATACCTGTAGTGTACCTTTATAGCCATCCAGTTACGTTGTGACGTTTGGCACACCCAAAGTATTCATACGGTATCCGGGAGTTGCACAATCTCATGGTCTAAGGAAATGATACTTGACATTAGAAAAGCTTTAGCATACGAACTACATGATCTTGTGCTAGGCTTAGGATTGGGTCTTGTCCATCACATCATTCTCCTAATGATGTGATCCCGTTATCAACGACATCCAATGTCCATGGTCAGGAAACCGTAACCATCTATTGATCAACGAGCTAGTCAACTAGAGGCTTACTAGGGACATGGTGTTGTCTATGTATCCACACATGTATCTGAGTTTCCTATCAATACAATTCTAGCATGGATAATAAACGATTATCATGAACAAGGAAATATAATAATAATCAATTTATTATTGCCTCTAGGGCATATTTCCAACACTTCAATCACTGTCACTAAGCTATAAAGGCTCCGTGATGAACTATAACATGCAAGGGATGGAAAAGACAATTCCCAAGCTCTTCGCAATGCTTAAGGCTGCGGAGGTAGAAATCAAGAAGGAGCATCAAGTGTTGATGGTTAACAAGACCACTAGTTTCAAGAAAAAGGGCAAAGGGAAGAAGGAGAACTTCAAGAAGAATAGCAAGCAAGTTGCTGCTCCCGGGAAGAAGCCCAAGTCTGGACCTAAGCCTGAAACTGAGTGCTTCTACTGCAAAGGGACTGGTCAGTGGAAGCAGAACTGCCCCAAGTATATGGCGGATACGAAGGATGGCAAAGTGACAGGTATATTTGATATACATGTTATTGATGGTGTACCTTACTAATGCTCGTAGTAGTGCCTAGGTATTTGATACTGGTTCTGTTGCTCATATTTGCAACTCGAAACATGGGTTACGGATTAAACGAAGATTGGCTAAGGACGAGGTGACGATGCACGTCAGAAATGGTTCTAAGGTTGATGTGATCGCCGTCGGCACGCTACCTCTACATCTACCTTCGGGATTAGTTTTAACCTGAATAATTGTTATTCGGTGCCAGCGTTGAGCATGAACATTATATTTGGATCTTGTGTGATGCGAAACGGTTATTCATTTAAATAAGAGAATAATGGTTGTTCTATTTATATGAGTAATATATTTTATGGTCATGCACCCTTGATGAGTGATCTATTTTTGTTGAATCTCGATCATAGTGATACACATATTCATAATATTGAAGCCAAAAGATGCAAAGTTAGTAATGATAGTGCAAATTATTTGTGGCACCGCCATTTAGGTCATATTGGTATAAAGCGCATGAAGAAACTCCATGCTAATGGGATTTTGGAATCACTTGATGCTTGCGAACCATGCCTCATGAGCAAGATGACTAAAACTCCGTTCTCCGGAACAATGGAGCGAGCAACTGACTTATTGGAAATAATACATACTGATGTATGCGGTCCGTTGAGTGTTGAGGCTCGCGGCGGGTATCATTATTTTCTGACCTTCACAGATGATTTGAGCAGATATGGATATATCTACTTAATAAAACATAAGTCTGAAACATTTGAAAAGTTCAAAGAATTTCAGAATGAAGTGGAAAATAATCGTAACAGGAAAATAAAGTTTCTACGATCTGATCGTGGAGGTGAATATTTGAGTTATGAGTTTGGTCATCATTTGAAACAATGTGGAATAGTTTCGCAACTCACGCCACCTGGAACACCACAGCGTAATGGTGTGTCCGAACGTCGTAACTGTACTTTATTAGATATGGTGCAATCTATGATGTCTCTTACTGATTTACCGCTATCGTTTTGGGGTTATGCTTTAGAGACAACTGCATTCACATTAAATAGGGCACCATCTAAATCCGTTGAGACAACACCATATGAACTGTGGTTTGGCAAGAAACCTAAGCTCTCGTTTCTTAAAGTTTGGAACTGCGATGCTTATGTGAAAAAGCATCAACCTGATAAGGTTGAACCCAAATCGGAGAAGTGCGTCTTCATAGGATACCCAAAAGATATTGTTGGGTACACCTTCTATCACGGATCTGAAGGCAAGACATTTGTTGATAAGAATGGATCATTTCTAGAGAAGGAGTTTCTCTCGAAAGAAGTGAGTGGGAGGAAAGTAGAACTTGATGAGGTAATTGTACCTTCTCCCGAATTGGACAGTAGTTCATCACAGAAATCAGTTCCAGTGATTCCTACACCAATTAGCGAGGAAGCTAATGATGATGATCATGAAATTTCAGATCAAGTTACTACCGAACCTCGTAGGTCAACCAGAGTACGGTCTGCACCAGAGTGGTATGGTAGTCCTGTTCTGGAAGTCATGTTTCTAGACCATGGCAAACCTACGAACTATGAGGAAGCAATGATGAGCACAGATTCCGCGAAATGGCTTGAGGCCATGAAATCTGAGATAGGATCCATGTATGAGAACAAAGAGTGGACTTTGGTTGACTTGCCCGATGATCGGCAAGCCATAGAGAATAAATGGATCTTCAAGAATAAGACTGACGCTGACGGTAATGTTACTGTCTACAAAGCTCGACTTGTTGCAAAGGTTTTCGACAAGTTCAAGGAGTTGACTACGATGAGACCTTCTCACCCGTAGCGGTGCTTAAGTCTGTCCGAATCATGTTAGAAATTGCTGCATTTTATGATTATGAAATTTGGCAAATGAATGTCAAAACTGCATTCCATAATGGATTTCTTAAAGAAGAGTTGTATATGATGCAACCAGAAGGTTTTGTCGATCCTAAAGGTGCTAACAAAGTGTGCAAGCTACAGCGATCCATTTATGGTCTGGTGCAAGCATATCGGAGTTGGAATATACGCTTTGATAGTGTGATCAAAGCATATGGTTCTATACAGACTTTTGGAGAAGATTGTATTTACAAGAAAGTGAGTGGGAGCTCTGTAGCATTTCTAATATTATATGTGGATGACATATTGTTGATTGGAAATAACACAGAATTTCTGGATAGCATAAATGGATACTTGAATAAGAATTTTTCAATGAAAGACCTCGGTGAAGCTGCTTATATATTGGGCATCAAGATCTATATAGATAGATCAAGACGCTTAATTGGACTTTCACAAAGCACATACCTTGATAAAGTTTTGAAGAAGTTCAAAATGGATCAGTCAAAGAAAAAGGGCTCTTGCCTATGTTACAAGGTGTGAAGTTGAGTCAGACTCAATGCCCGACCACTGTAGAAGATAATTAGAAAATGAAAGTCATTCCCTATGCCTCAACCATAGGTTCTATCATGTATGCAATGTTGTGTACCAGACCTGATGTGTGCCTTGCTATAAGTTTAGCAGGGATGTACTAAAGTAATCCAGGAGTGGATCACTGGACAGTGGTCAAAAACATCCAGAAATACCTGAAAAGGACTAAGGATATGTTTCTTGTTTATGGAGGTGGCAAAGAGCTTGTCGTAAATGGTTACACCGATGCAAGCTATGACACTGATCCGGATGACTCTAGGTCACAAACCGGATACGTATTTATATTGAATGGTGGAGTTGTTAGTTGGTGCAGTTCCAAGCAGAGCGTCGTGGCGGGATCTACGTGTGAAGCGGAGTACATAGCTGCTTCGGAAGCAGCAAATGAAGGAGTCTGGATGAAGGAGTCCATATCCGATCTAGGTGTAATACCTAGTGCATCGGGTCCAATGAAAATCTTTTGTGACAATACTGGTGCAGTTGCCTTAGCGAAGGAATCCAGATTTCACAAGTGAACCAAACACATCAAGAGACGCTTCAATTCCATCCGTGATCAAGTCAAGGAGGGAGACATAGAAATTTGCAAAATACATACGGATCTGAATGTCGCAGACCCGTTGACTAAGCCTCTACCACGAGCAAAACATGATCAGCACCAAGACTCCATGGGTGTTAGAATCATTACTATGTAATCTAGATTATTGACTCTAGTGCAAGTGGGAGACTGAAGGAAATATGCCCTAGAGGCAATAATAAAGTTGTTATTTGTATTTCCTTATATCATGATAAATGTTTATTATTCATGCTAGAATTGTATTAACCGAAAACTTGGTACATGTGTGAATACATAGACAAAACAGAGTGTCCCTAGTATACCTCTACTTAACTAGCTCGTTAATTAAAGATGGTTAAGTTTCCTGACCATAGACATGTGTTCTCATTTCATGAAGGGGATCACATCATTAGAGAATGATGTGATGGACAAGACCCATCTGTTATCTTAGCATAATGATCGTTAAGTTTTATTGCTATTGCTTTCTTCATGACTTACACATATTCCTCGGACTATGAGATTATGCAACTCCCGAATACTAGAGGAACACCTTGTGTGCTATCAAACATCACAACGTAACTGGGTGATTATAAAGATGCTCTACAGGTGTCTCCGAAGGTGTTTGTTGGGTTGGCATAGATCAAGATTAGGATTTGTCACTCCGAGTATCGGAGTGGTATCTCTGGGCCCTCTCGGTAATACACATCACTATAAGCCTTGCAAGCAATGTGACTAATGAGTTAGTTATGGGATGATGCATTACAGAACGAGTAAAGAGACTTGCCGGTAATGAGATTGAACTAGGTATGATGATACCGATCGAATCTCGGGCAAGTAACATACCGATAACAAAGGGAATGATGTATGTTGTCATGCGGTTTGACCAATAAAGATCTTCGTAGAATACGTAGGAACCAATATGAGCATCCAGGTTCCTCTATTGGTTCGCAAGCTTAACGTTCCGAAGAGGTATGTTGTCATGCGGTTTGACCGATAAAGATCGTCATGCCTACATAGTTCTCGAACCCATAGGGTCCGCAAGCTTAACGTTCGATGACGATTTGTATTATGAGTTGTGTGTTTTGGTGACCGAAGTTTGTTCGGAGTCCCAGATGAGATCACAGACATGACGAGGAGTCTCGAAATGGTCGAGAGGTAAAGATTGATATATTGGAAGGTTATGTACGGACACCGGAATGGTTCCGAAGAGGTTCGGAGATTTTTTGGAGTACCGGCAGGTTATCGGAACCCCCGGGGAAAGTTAATGGGCCTCATGGGACATAGTGGAGAGAGGGAGGCAGGCCACAAGAGGTGGCACCCCCCCATGGCAAGTACGAATTGGACAAGGGGTGGGGGGCACCCCCCCCCCCTTTCCTTCTCCCTCTCTCCCTCTTTCCCCTTTCCCCCTCTCCGTTGGAAGGACGGGGGAGCCGACTAGGACTAGGAGTCCTAGTGGGAATCCCCCCACTTGGCGCGCCCCCTAGGGCCGGCCGGCCTCCCCTCTCCTCCTTTATATACGGGGGCAGGGGGCACCCCAAAGGCACATCAATTGTTCTTAGCTGTGTGCGGTGCCCCCCTCCACAGTTTACGCCTCCGGTCATAGCGTCGTAGTGCCTAGGCGAAGCCCTGCGCGGATCACATCAGCATCACCGTCACCACGCCGTCGTGCTAACAGAACTCTCCCTCGACCCTCTGCTGGATCAAGAGTTCGAGGGACGTCATCGAGCTGAACGTGTGCTGAACATGGAGGTGTCGTACGTTCGGTACTAGATCGGTTGGATCATGAAGACGTTCGACTACATCAACCGCGTTAACCTAACGCTTCCGCTTTCGGTCTACGAGGGTAAGTGGACACACTCTCCCCTCTCGTTGCTATGCATTCCTAGATTGATCTTGCGTGGTCGTAGAATTTTTTTTGAAATTGCATACTACGTTCCCCAACACCATGTCCAAAGACGATAGTGCAAGGCCAGCCATATAAAGATCTTGCAAGTGAGCGGTGCCTAGCACCGCCATACTGCAGATGCACATTGAAATCTCATGCCCCCTTCACATAGCATCTTATAAGAAGAGCTAGCCGTATACATGCCCGAGGCATCCCATTGCCAGACCGGCTTGTCCTTCTCAGTGGGAGTGAGATCCACATCGATCGGTCTATCCCGGAGATGGATGAACTGAATCAACCCCTCAGTCGACATCTCTCCTACAATGTCCGATGTCCATGCGTGTAGATGCATCACATCCTTTACAGTCCTTTTGTTCACTACTTGTGTATTGACCTTGTCCACAATCAGAGGAGCAATTTCAGCAATACGAGCTCCATTTAGCCAGCGGTCTCTCCAAAACAGCACACTGGATCCCTCCCCTATTTGCCACTTGACCAAGCTGTCAAACGCCGTCAGAACTTCCTTGTCGGAGGTGAAATTAGGCCTTGCCAAGGCCGCAAGCTGTCAGTACCTTGAGCCATTCCCACCGCAGTCTAAGAGCGATCCCATGTTTGTGCAAATTTATAGCTCCAAGCCCTCCCAGACCTTTAGGGCAGCAAACCCGCTGCCAGGCAACAACACACTTCCCTCCATGAATGGTTTCAGATCCAGCCCAAAAGAACGCTCGGCGCCCCTTGTCCACCCTCTCAAGTGCCCATTTGGGCGCTTCCGCCACCATTAAGTGATGTGTGGGGCGAGCTTAAACAACCTGATTGGCCAAAATAAGACGACTCGACCTAATAACCAGACCCCTCTGCCATCCTGGAACGATCTTCGGAACATCATCCACAATTGGCTGCCACTCAGAGCGGGTGAGTTGTCTGATTCCCAATTGAAGCCCGAGATATTTGAATGAAAACTTCTCCATTTTCCACGGCGACACACGCTTCACCAATTCCTCATCTTCCTCTTCAGCGCCAATCATAATGGCTGAAGACTTAGCATAGTTAAACCTAATTAAGGCCCGAGGTCTCTCCGAAGATCATGATTACCTCTTGGACAAACATCAAGTCAGGTCTCGATGGTCTTATAAAAAACATAACATCATCCGCATAAAGCGAGAGGCGCTGCATAGGTGTGCATCCTAGAATAAGACGTACATTAAGTTACAGAAGGAGTAGTAGATAAAGCTCTTTATGTTTAATAAGTTTCTCTCAAGAGCAACTCAATCCAGAAAATTAACAGTGACTTGCTCTCCTCCTACTCTGGCTCAACACAAACCAAGTTTATTAAGATTCATGCACTCACGTGTACCACATCAAAAGGTCGTTGGTATGAATTCTGGGTTAGCATTTGATCGATCTAATAAAAACACACTGGAAAATATTCAGACGTTTACATCTGCATCGTAGGTGCAGGAGTATTATTGGCGGTAGGCGCAGGACACCACCTTTTGTTTCTTTTGATAAAACTCAGGGGATCACTCTTACCACTATTTCGCTCTGCCATTTTCCATCTTTTCTGAAGGACGGGACTGGTCGGCCTGAAACCGATCTCGTCTCGTGATCTCCCTTTCCCTCGCCGCGACATCTCCGCCTCGGCCTCGACACGTAGGCCGCGGCGCAGATACGCTGAGTCGACGGCGGCGAGCCCCACCCGAAAGCCAAGATCCGCCTCCGACGAGTAGAGTAGGTAGCTGCGGGCTCTCCATGTGACAAGACAACGCGGCCGGCCGACGTCGCGAACACGAAGAGCACCCGCGCATTCGCTCCCAACCAACCATGGCAGATTCGGGGACGGTGCAGCGGCCGACCTCGCAACGCCCGTGTGGTTGCCGGTTCAAATCCGGGGGACAGGGACGGCATGCCGCCCATGCCGGCCGCGCCTGCATGCCGGTGCACCGCAACCGGGTGGACACGTAGTGCGCCCAGGGCCGACGGTTACATGCGGTGTTAGGTGAGAGTGCAGGCATGCTGACTCGGTGCTGCGTGGGGCTGACTCTGAACAGGACGTTTAGATTTGTGGGTAGGGTTAGGGTAGCACGAGCGGAAACTTCGATGGGTGGGCAAGCTCGGCTTGGAAGAGTACCAACTGCCAAACTGTTGTTAGCTATGCCTAGGCTTTAGAGGTGTTCTGGTCGATCTTCGGTGAAATGGCCCTGGTTCCACGTCGATGAATTGATGGATCATGGTTGGGGGTCCATTGCGGCAGCGATCCCGGGAACAAGCTCTTGCCGCCCTTGCGTTGGACCGTCTACGTTACAAACCTAGATGATGTGTACGCATATATGGTCCACGTGCATGCAGATATATGGTCTACATCTACATGCATGCATGTTACTGATATTATGATACAGTAGTATACTGTCCGAGTGCAATGCACGAGACGAAAGTCGTCTACAGAGGCATGGCATCGATCCCTGCAAGAAAACTTATGCATCCCACTGGTCCCTGCACTGCACATCGGGCCCGGCCATTGTTGCCCCCGACACGGCGCCACCCGCCTTTACCTGTAATCCGGTGGGAGCGAGAATGTGCAGGCACATGGGGCGCTTCCTGGAAAGCGGCAGAGAACCCACCGCACGTAGCCATCTCGCCATGGCCATGCCCCGATCCCATAGAGAAATCTCGAATCGCGCTTTCGGGCAAATGAATATACTGCACCTGGTCCTCCCATGGAAACGGAAAGGGGGCAAGGCCGGCCGTCCCCAAGGGGCGCCAAAGCTCCGTCTCTCTCTGGCTAGGTTGGCCATGCCGAATTAGCTAAGGGGTGACGCGGACACGAACGTGGACGACCGCGCGCGCCTTTCTGATCCGCCGGTGACTCGGCCGGCCCGGCTGCTGACTCCGCATGCCCGCTGCCTTTGCCAAAAGGATCCACCACCGCATGCGCGCGGCCGCCTATAAAAGCCCGGCCACCGCAGCGGCACTCCGGTACCAATCCCCGATACCTTACTCGCTAAGTTAACCCACCACCAGCACCAGCACAGCGCAACGCACGCCGGACCTAGTTGATCGCTCGTTCTTCGTCGAGCTTTCTGCAGCAGCCAGCCAAGATGAAGTCCAGCAGCGGCGGCCATGTCGTGGGAGTCCCGGTGACCTCCAAGGCGTATGGGATTGAGGAGAAGGCGCCGGCGGCCAGGGACGGCCAGTCGTTCAGGAAGGCCGACGGCGATCACCTTGCTGTCTCCTTGACGAATCCTAGCCCCTACACTTCTTTCGGCTACAAGCACAGTAAGTCCCGATCATTCATGCATGCATGGCCATATTTTGCCATCGAACTTCTGACGCATGCATGCAAGAGCAAAAATGTTGAGGGCTTGAGGCTTATGCTAATTAAATTGTGTGTTGATTCTGCAGGCAGCAAGGGTCAGGTTGTCCACTGGGTGAGCAAGCTGAGCAGAAGGGCGCAAGGCTTCCGTGAGCATGGTGAGTAGCACGCACTCGATCGTGCATGCATGTTTCTTCTGTAATTCAACGGCTGTTAAATGTTGGTGCGTGAAAGATGCTTGTGTTCTGACCAACATTGTTCACCGTATGCAGTGACCCTGGGTCCCAAGATATCCGAGACTGTGAAGGGCAAGCTGAGCCTGGGGGCCAAGATCCTGCAGGCCGGCGGGATCGAGCGCGTGTTCCGGAAGGCGTTCACGGCCGAGAAGGGCGAGCGGCTGGTGAAGGCGCTGCAGTGCTACCTCTACACCACCGGCGGGCCCATCGCCGGGATGCTCTTCGTCTCCACCAAGAGGATCGCCTTCCGCAGCGACCGGCCCGTCACCGTCACCTCCCCCAGGGGCGACGTGGCGCGCGTCTCCTACAAGGTGGTCGTCCCGCTCAAGCGGATCGACAAGGTGCGGCCGAGCGAGAACGTCGACCGGCCGGAGGAGAAGTACATCCACGTCGCCACCGTCGACGGCTTCGAGTTCTGGTTCATGGGCTTCGTCAGCTACCAGAGGTCCTGCAAGTACATGCAGCAGGTCATCGGCGGCGGCGCCGAGCTGCAATGACCAGCCGGGCGGCGCGGTCCGCCGGAGGAGGGAGACGCGAGGCCCGCCGTTTGTTCCGTCGGCACGATGAGAAGTGGAGTTGTGGGCTGCCGCTGCTGCTGCGCCATCTTTTGCTGTGGAGCAGCAGTGGCAGCCCTGGCTGGAATTGCTCGATCATATTTCGGATCGGAGCAACTTGGATCCTTCCGCGTACGATTTGGATTGGCTTATGTTTTTCCAAGCGATTGCTTAATTTGTACTAGGATGGACAAAGAAATTAACCGTGCTGCGTGTGAATGAATGAAAAGGCAGTTGTTCAAAATTATTGTACTTATGCATGATCTTTACTCTTAACTCATAAGGTTCCATATATCGAATTTGCGAAAATATGAGACAAAAACAATTGAACCTACTAGTATCAGGCAGCTTCTAGGGGGTGCAAACGAGTCGACTTTAAGCAACCTAGACCTACCTCGGCTCAGCACATATTAACAACAAGCGAGCTCAACAGAACTCTAGCTACCCTAACAGAAATGAACTCTAGATAGAATTAAAATTGCAAAGTTGGCTGATAGTTAGTTTGTAATGATCTCGGCTTCTCGAGTCGATCTCAGACCATTTTAAAAAAAAAACACTACAAAAATCAAATGCACGATGATAATCATGATCATGTAAAATTTGACAATTATGCGTGTCTCTGTGTAAAACGCTAAAAAAATATGATGCCTATTAAAGATAATGATTATTTTTCATTCAAAAACATAAGAACAGCAAATTATTCTGATTTTCATCCTCTGTCTCTAAGATAATGTACCTACTGTGCTATTCAAGCTATGTAGTCAAAATAGAAAGAGCTGGCCTTGCACAAACTCGGCTAACTATTGAACCGAGCTAAAAAGAAGCTCATACTCAACCAATTTTCTTTTGAGTCGGTTTTGGGTCAAGCTATTTTTTTTTGCTCTTGAGCAGTTCACGAAGCTCGGGCATTTCTTGCAATCCGTTTTGTCCCGACAGACGGTTGTGCTCCAAAATTGTTCTTTCACATGTTCGACTTCTTGTTCATGGGCTTCTCGAGCTGCCAGGTTTACTTGCACCATTGTTTTAGACCTATTTTTTTTTTCACTCAGTGCCCATCTCACGGGCTTGGGGCCAGAGGAAAAACCTTGAACGTCACTCATCCAAATAAAATCTTATTTGATGGACGTTGCATTAAATCTTATTCGGTTTCGGTTTGCATTTTCCTTTTTTTTTCCTTTTTCGGCCTGATTCTATTTTTCTTTTTCTTTTCTTGTTTTCCTTTTTTGTTTTATGTTTTTATGAAGTATTTAAAGTATGATGAACAATTATCAAACCAATAATAAATACTTTTTAAATACACGATGAACATTTTCATAATACACATGATACAATTTTTAATACATGGTGAATATTTTTCAATTTTTTGAAATACTCTTTTGAATATTTAAACTTCCATTAACAATATTTAATATGAACATCATAATAGGTTTGACTATTCTTATTATGACAACACTTTTTTGAACCGGGTAATATATATATGCATTTTTACGAAAAGGAATGGTTGTTTGCCCAACAATTTGGGACTCACTCAGCCATCCAGGTAACCATCCACAACTGAAGTCTGGTGTGATACAAGAAAATCACGCCCACCTGCCAAGATTTCAAATCCTGGTGCTCGCATATATTCCTGAATTTATTTCAGAATTTCCGATGATGTGCATTCAATGGGAGGAGACGTTCCCGTCGATGACGACGTGCCTACAGTGACTTCGTAAATTTCAAGATGATATGTCAACTCAGTCTTTCGGAGGTGCTCATAGGGATAAGGTGTGCGTGTGTGCGTTCATAGGGGTGAGTGTATGCGCGTGTATATGAGCGCTTGCGTCTATACTGTGTTGAAAAAAAAAAGATGGCGCATCGCACGACTTTAGTGCCGCTACAAAATAGGCGTGGCTATACCTCGCTTGTTGCGAAAGGTAATGTCGCGTAGCCTCAAGGAATGCCCGCTAATGGGCCAGCGCGGGTGACACTTCGTTCATGGGTTAGTTTTCCTTTTTTTCATTTTTTTTCTTTAGCAGTTTATTTTATATATTTTAAATACATATATCCCAGAAAATACTTTGCTTAATATTTTTAAAAAAATCACTGCACAGATGAAAAATGTCAGATTCTCAAAAAAAATGCCATGTAGTGTAAAAACAATGTTCACCCATACAGTCTGAAAACAATGTTCATGCAACCTATAAGAAATGTTGATAGTAGCCAGAAAATATTCGTGACATTAAAAAAAATGTTCGCGCATATCAATAATTTGTTCATTACGTTTATTTTTTAATACAATATAAAAAAGCCTTCCTAATTTTATAAAATATTTCATATCTTCAAAAAACTATGTGACACTAAAAAAATCATGAAATTTGTGAGAATTGTACCTAAAATGTAAAATAGTTCGTACAGTTAAAAATGTTTCGTGCAACTAAAAAATTAAACTTGTATTAGAAAAATGTTTATGTGTATTCAAACAAATTTTTAAATATACATGTTTTAAAAAATGTACAACGTGTGTTTGAAAAATGATCAGGGTTGTTCAGAAAAATATGTTACGCGTGTATACGAAAAATGTACATCGTGTATTGAAAAAGGTTGTCATTCATTTTTTAAAAATATATGAAAAGGAAGCGAAAAACTTAAGAAACACAAAAAAGTGAAGAAAGGAACATAGACAACCGAAGAAACCTATATTAAAAAAAAGGATAAAAGCAGTAAATACATAAAACGAATGAGATTGAGAAGAAAATATTGGAAACCGATTAGAAGTCACACCAGAGAAGCTACGGTACTGGACCGAGCGATTAGCCTCGCGCCAGAGGGGAGCCTGGCATCCATAAATCTCGCAGTGGGTGAGAAATAGCTCTTGCTTGCCGATCGAGCGCCGCGCCGCACCCGGCTGTCTCCCCCTCAAAGCGGTTGGTGCATGATGCAAACGAGCCCCGTACGTGGCGTTCGCAAAACCTGGTCGATCGGTGTCGATCCGCGTGTCCTGAATCTTCATCGACCACAGCTTACGCTGAGCTTGACGTAGCTGGAGCTCGGAGGAGCCAAATTAGGTTGGTTGGGGAGCAACAAGCTGGCTAGCCGGACGGATTCGCAACGCCTCGGCCGCCCTCGCTGCTTGCGCATGTACGTACGGCCTTATCCCGAACTACCGTGCTTGTGAACTTGCGTGAGCGGTGACGAGTACCGAGCTGAAAAGAGAGAAAGAAGAAAACAACAAGGAACGAGTGTATCACGGCACGCGTATGCATTAGAAATTTGAATTAGATAGATCATTGTTTCCAACCAAAAAAATATATTAGATAGATCTTCTGCATGTTGTTTATTTTGCTTACTACTACTACAAAGAGTGTACCCACTGACAGCTTGCCCGTTGGCCATTAGCTGCATGCATGCATGCATGCCGGACTATTTTCCCCGTGCATTCGTGTCGCCCAATTTCCTAGAGCATGGAAACTCCCACAGTACCACAATTCAAACGCTTGTGTGTGTATATGGGAAGACGTGGAACACCGATAATGACACCCTCACACGGTGACAGTCTCACAAAGGTGATGCCAGCTACTCCCTGTTAAAACGTATAGTGTCATAATACGTCTTATATTTTATAAAAAGCGAGTAAGGGCATCTCCATCGGCGAGCCGAAAATTTCCTCCCGCATCCGTCCACGGACAGGGGTCCAGTCCGCGGACACGGATGCGGAAGTCCGTCATCCAACACTAGATGCTTACATTACAAATTCTTTTTCAACAAACTGAATGAAATTCATGCAAACTCGGTCGGATTTCATACAAATCGGAAGTTACATTTTCAACATATTTTCAACTAAAAATCAAACCGGATTAGTCTACGACCGGCGCGGCGGGTCTCCAACGTCGCCTTATGACCGGCATCAGTGAGCCCTAGAGGTATATGCTTCAGCGCAAAGGACGGCTCACTTCCCCACCGCTCATCGAAGTGGAACCGCCGCCTGATGCTTCAATCGGAGAGGAAGGGTCCCTACGCTACACGGACCAGGCTTCGCTTTTGGGTCAGGGGACGACGGTGGCCTGCGAGAGGGCAAGACACAGGCTATGTACGCCGGAAGTGCCTAGGCAGTGGCCTTCATGGGACTCAAGCGACGGCGGCCTCCCGCGTTCTACTTCTTTTCGATGATGGGGGCGGACGTGGACGCACTGGCCATCGACTCGTCCACCTCCACGCATCCCGTTTCTGTCTCCGCCTTCATGGTGAGGTGGTAGGCGCGGGAGGCGTGGTCGCAGACACGGGAGGCGTGGGACGACGCAGTGTCGTCAACGACAGCGTTGATGCTCGTGCCGTCATGCTCCCCGCCATGCTGGCGATGCTCCGTCGGGCAAGGTGAGGGAGGTGGAGCAACGAGCTTCCTCGCTTTTATGCTGGAGAACTGCTCTTCCGGCTCGTCGGATGCCATCGAAAGATTGGAGAAAAAGGTGGAACGACGAGATGGGGAGCGGCGGAGTGATGCGATTCTTGCCCGTCGTCTAGCCTGATTTTTATAGAGGGTGAACGGAAGGAGCCTGACCGGCGTTGCGTTTAATGCCGGCCCACTCGTGATTGGACGTGTGGCCGGAGTAGGTTTTTCAACTTCCACACGGGGGTTAATGGAGATGTTTGGATGTGGCGAGGAGGCATGGTCAGCCGGGCCTACAACTGACGGCGCCCTCGGTCGGCGCCCCGCTTCAACGGCGGAGGCAGTAAGAGGTCGCGTCCACTCTGAGCCGTCATCAATGTTGAGCGGTCCGTTCTACAGCGGCATGAATGCACGCAGCTGGCGCCGGGTGGGAACACACATGAGCGAGGGAGGAGGGGTTTGGGCCAGGGCGGTCAGAAGCGGGTGTGACAACGGTCTAGACTACCACAAATCTCCTTATGTTTGTCTTTGGTTTGCGGAAGGAATCATGTACGAACTGTCCTGCGGACAGATACAGGTCCGTATTGATTCCGTGGTTCGGACAACACGATTCGAACGGCTGTGGGAGGTTCGAGTGTTGGGGTTGGAGATGCCGTAAGATACAGCTGCGTTCTGTATAGATCGGCACCGCATGCGATTGTCGTACGCACTTACTGGCGGCCACTGAGGGATGGAAAGGAACAGACTTCACATCGCGTACAAATCCACAAGAAGAAAAGAATGCCAGGAACTCTACTTCCAGAGCACTTCACTATAAATACAGCCACGAAGCATTCGTGCTGCCTCACTCGAGCCACCCAAGCACACCCTAGCTTGCAGCCTCACTTGTCCTCGAGCAGACCCTATCAGAGGTTTCAGCCATGAGTAGCCGCCGTGTTGGCCTCCTCCTCCTCTCCCTTCTGGCCACCACCCTCTCGTGCAGCGCGGATCCGCCGCCGGTGCACGACACCGACGGCCACGAGCTGCGCGCCGACGCGAACTACTACGTCCTCCCGGCCAACCGCGCCCACGGCGGGGGGCTCACGATGGCGCCCGGCCACGGGCGCCGCTGCCCGCTCTTCGTCTCGCAGGAGGCCGACGGGCAGCGGGACGGCTTGCCCGTGCGCATCGCCCCGCACAGCGGCGGCACGCCGTCCGACAAGATCATCCGGCTGTCGACCGACGTCCGCATCTCCTTCCGCGCCTCCACGACGTGCGTGCAGTCCACCGAGTGGCGCATCGACAGCGAGCTGGCCTTCGGCCGCCGGCACGTGATCACCGGCCCGGTCAGGGACCCGAGCCCCACCGACAGGGAGAACGCCTTCCGCATCGAGAAGTACAGTGGCGCGGAGGTGCACGAGTACAAGCTGATGTCGTGCGGGTACACGTGCCAGGACCTCGGCGTGTTCAGGGACCTCAAGGGCGGCGCGTGGATCTTGGGCGCCACTGAGCCCTACCATGTCGTCGTGTTCAAGAAGGCGCCGCCCGCCTGAGGTCCATGCGGCGTGATGGCGTGCGCCCGTAGCGTGCGTGTGTGCATCTGAATAATGCGGGCCGAAACAGTGTGCTGTTTTTGTCTCTCTTAGACAATAAGTGTGGTGCTGTGCTGTCCTTACTGCTTAGGCGGTTTTGTGAAATGCGAGAAACTTTATTCAAGATGCCCCTATGAGCCTCTCTGAGACACTCACCAGTTTCCACCTGTGCCATATCTGTGGAAATATCAGGTTTCTCATCCTTGGAGTGCTCCCTATGCTCCAAGTCTAAAATATCAATTTTAAATGTTTTTAAAAAATATGAAAAAATTGTGAATGTTAAAAAGGAATGTGGCTACACCCCCTAAAAATTTCTGGTCCAAACTCAAAATGTACATTGAGAAACAAAAAAGACAAGTTCAGATATGAATAGTGTCAAATGTTGATTTTGTCTTTTTATAACACTATTAACACAAAAAAAATAGACCACAAGCATAGATGTGTCCTAGACAGACCCATTAAATATTTACCCTACCGCACCTAGGAGTTGAACCTTGGTGGACCGGTTTCACCATAAGAAACCTAATTAACCATACGCTTAGTTTGCGTGACATGTGAGATTGAAAGGGCTACTTCTGTCACCCAGGTGGCCGGCTCAGCACGAATACAAATAAATGGTTAGATCAAGTTTAAATCATTTTGCCAAAACTTTTGAGAAAGGGTCAGTTTCTTCGATTCTCACCCTTTTTCATCCTTCCACACACAATATTGTTTAATTTTATTAAAGAACATATTTATATATTTAAGCAGAAGATTGATTTTTTTATTCGCTTGAATATTTGTGTTTGTGTGGATGAGATCTTCACAACAAGATCGATCTTTGATACTACGTCCGTTCCAGCATTACAAACTTTGACCATGTTTGTAGACAAAAGTATGTAATTTAAAATACCAAATGCATATCATTGGATACATCATCAGTTATATCTTCATGTTGTGTATGTTTGTAATTGTATATATATAAATAGATTTCTCTGTAAACTCGGCCAAAGTTCGCTTGGTCTGACTTTTCAAAAAATCTATACGCTCTACAATACGAAATAGAGGGAGTATCGTTTTGGAAATGTTTGAATTTCAAATATCAAAACATAGGCAAAACCTCCATGACACTTACATCATGTTTGACTTGTTTTATAGAGATTCACATGCGGGTAGAGTTTCATTAATGTTGTTGTGATGTTCCATAATGATCGGAAATTCAATTTGGCTCCCGGGGCCAATTTGTTTTTCAAATGTCAAAAAAATTGAGACAAACTTTTTTTGTGATCTTTGTCACATACAAATGCTACCTATAAATTTTGAGGCAAAAAGGTTAAGCATTTTGGCCTGCAAAAAAAAAATCAAAGACAAAATGTAACCAGTTTATTTTTTTCAGCGACAAAACACCGATGCTCCGTTCCACATGAAAATTGTCAAGCCTGCTTGCGACACCAACACGACCATGTACAAAAAAATTCAGAATTTTCTGGAAACATTTACTATTTTTTGGGGTACTATTCACCTTGGAGCATGTGCTCCTAGGAGCCAAAACGTCGCTCCCCATAATGATTCACTATGTTCTCCAAACGGTTTTGTATAGTTTCAATAAAACTAGCCAAAGCTTTTGAGAACTTTACGAAATATCATCGGAATCAATATTAAAAGAGAACCTTGAGAGATGAAACATATTTAAAAGTCAGCTTAAACCCGTGAACATTTGAGAGCCAACCACTTGTTGGGTGGTTAGTGTGGGTATTTGTTCATGCAGCCCACCCAGGATCAAACCCCAAGATTTTACACCATGTGTTTCTCATCCTTAAGCGGCTTATACTTTTTCATTGGGAAGCAATAATCCGGACGATAGCAAAACTCATATGGTAATTACCACCCTTGTCACGATTACGCTCGTCATTCATCCAATTACCACCCTTGTCATGAGCAACAAAGGGGGCAGCGGAGTTGCTAGGGCTGGAGCCATGGAGAGCGACATCATTGTGTTTCTTGTAAATCTCAGAGGTCAAGAGCTATGAGAAGATCTCGTCCAACGTTACGGGCTTCACATGCATGGTCATTGATTACCTCGATCTAGTTTGGATTATAGTAAATGACCTTCTTCCCGTGAGACCTATGTTTATCAAATCAGGAAGTTATGGTCACGTGACGCCCCCGATTTAATCGTACACTAATTATACACGCAAACGTGTATGATTAAGATCAGGGACTCACGGGAAGATATCACAACACAACTTAAAAAATAAAATAAGTCATACAAGCATCATAATACAAGCCAGGGGCCTCGAGGGCTCGAATACAAGTGCTCGATCATAGACAAGTTAGCGGAAACAACAATATCTGAGTACAAACATAAGTAAACAAGTTTGCGTTAAGAAGGCTAGCACAAACTGGGATACAGATCGAAAGAGACGCATGCCTCCTGCCTGGGATCCTCCTAATCTACTCCTGGTCGTTGTCAGCGGGTTGCACGTAGTAGTAGGCACCTCCGGTGTAGTAGGAGTCGCCGTCGACGGTGGCGTCTGGCTCCTGAGCTCCAACATCTGGTTGCGACAATCAGGTAGAAGGGAAGGGGGAAAATAGGGAGAAAAGCAACCGCGAGTACTCATCCAAAGTACTCGCAAGCAAGGAGCTACACTACATATGCATGTGTATATATGTAAAGGGCCATATCGGTGGACTGAACTGCAGAATGCCAGAATAAGAGGGGGATAGCTAATCCTGTCGAAGACTACGCTTCTGGCCACCTCCATCTTGCAGCATGTAGAAGAGAGTAGATGGTAAGTTCACCAAGTAGCATCGCATAGCATAATCCTACCCGGCGATCCCCTCCTCGTCGCCCTGTTAGAGAGCGATCACCGGGTTGTATCTGGCACTTGGAAGGGTGTGTTTTATTAAGTATCCAGTTCTAGTTGTCATAAGGTCAAGGTACAACTCCGGGTCGTCCTTTTACCGAGGGACACGACTATTCAAATAGATAAACTTCTCTGCAGGGGTGCACCACATAACCCAACACGCTCGATCCCATTTGGCCGGACACACTTTTCTGGGTCATGCTCGGCCTCGGAAGATCAACACATCGCAGCCCACCTAGGCACAACAGAGAGGTCAGCACGCCGGTCTAAATCCTAAGGCGCAGGGGTCTGGACCCATCGCCCATTGCACACCTGCACGTTGCGAGGGCGGCCGGAAGCAGACCTAGCAACCTCCATTACAAAGGAAGTCACGTTACGCGGTCCAATCTGGCGCGCGCCGCTCAGTCGCTGACGTCATGAAGGCTTCGGTTGATACCACGACGTCGAGTGCCCATAACTGTTCTAGTGTAGTTGGTTAGTGCGTATAGACCAAATGACCAGACTCAGATCAAATACCAAAATCTCGTTAATCGTGTTAATTGAAGTATCCACGAACGCCGACCAGGGCCAGGCCCACCTCTCTCCTAGGTGGTCTCAACCTACCCTGTCGCTCCGCCACAAAGTAACAGTCGGGAGCCGTCGGGAACCCAAGACCACCTCTACCGGGATGGAGCCACCTGCCCCTTCAGCCTCCATCTCCGAACAGTATCATAAGTAATGTAACAGTATAAAGTATATAGCATATGCCTGTGATCACCTTCCGAAGTGATCACGGCCCAGTAGTATAGCATGGCAGACGGACAAGAGTGTAGGACCATCGATGGAACACTAGCATCCTATACTAAGCAGTAGGATAGCAGGTAAGGGTAACAACTGTAGCAACAATGACAGGCTATGCAGCAGAATAGGATTAACCGAAAGCAGTAACATGCTACACTACTCTAATGCAAGCAGTATAGAGAAGAATAGGTGATATCTGGTGATCAAGGAGGGGGGGCTTGCCTGGAAGCTCAGCCGAGAAGGAGGGGTCGTCAACACCGTAGTCGTACTGGGTAGCAGCGGCGTCGGTCTCGGTGTCTAGCGAGAGAAGATGGGGAAGAAACAATAAATACAATGCAAACAAATGCATGACGATGCATGACATGACAAGGCGTGATGCTAGGTGTGCCCAATCGCGGTAGTAGGTGATACCGGCGAAGGGGGGAAACATCCGAGAAAGTATTCCCGGTGTATCGCGTTTTCGGACAGATGAACCGAAGGGGGAAAGTTGCGTGTTCGATAGGTTAGGGATGTGTGGCGGACAAACGGCTTGCGTATCTGGATTCGTCTCATCGTTCTGAGCAACTTTCATGTAGAAAATATTTTCATCCAAGCTACGGTTTATTTTATATTAATTTTAAAAGATTTAAATCATTTTTAGGATT
The DNA here is from genome assembly GCA_032464435.1 of Aegilops umbellulata. Classification (NCBI taxonomy): domain Eukaryota; kingdom Viridiplantae; phylum Streptophyta; class Magnoliopsida; order Poales; family Poaceae; genus Aegilops; species Aegilops umbellulata. The sequence continues at coordinate 407,220,092 of CP136055.1, forward strand.
AATTTAATTATTTTAATTCAACATTATCCAGAACAGTGTTTGCTGATGTCATCATGGCGTCAGCATGACGTCAGCAGTCAACATAGGTGTTGACTAGGTCGCTGACGTGTGGGCCCCACTGGTCATTGACTGTTTAGTCTAATTAGGGTTCAACTAATCTAATTAATGTTTAATTAAACTAACAGGTTAATTAGATTAATTTATTAACTTAATTAATTTAGTTAATTAATTAATTAATTTTTTTTATTTTTTTATCTAAAACGTTCTGGGCTAGGCCCACCTGTCATAGGGTCAGGGGGCACTGGCCCAGTGGTCAGTGGCCCATAGGCCAAAACGGGTCGGGCGCAACGAGCGCTAGGAGCGGGCGCTCGCCTGCAGGGAGCGCGGCGGGGCGAGGCCAGTGGCCAGGACGGCCTGCCGGCGGCGGGCACGGCCGCGCGTGGAGGGGGAGTGGCCGTGGCCGAGGCAGACGGGCGCGGCCCCGACGATGGCTGGGACCAGCAGGGAGGCGAGCGGGGCATGTGCGGAGGGGGCCGGAGGGGCCAGAATGGCGCGGTGCGCGCGCGCTAGCGATGCGCAGCGAGGGAGAGGCGAGCGTGAGAGGAGCTTACAGGGGAAGGCCAGGAGGGGCGCGAGGCGCTTGACGCGGCCAGCGGGCGCGGGGGCCATGGTGTGGGGCGGCGGTGAGCCGCAGCGGCAGAGCGGCAGGGGAAGGGGGCGCCGCGGTGGGGCAGAGCGGCGTGCGAGCGAGGAGAAGACAGGGAGATCCGGGGATCAGTTGACGCACAGGTGCGCGCGTGCAGTGGGTGGTGCGGCGTGGTGAGCGAGGCCATGGCGCGCGGCCGATGTGGTGAGCGCGCGCGGGGGGGGGGGGGGGGGGGGGGGGGGGAGGGGGCTGCGGCGACGAGCGTGAGCGCGCGAGGGAGAGGGAGGGATCGAGGCTCACGCCGAGATGCAGGGTTCGTGGCAGTGTTGCTTGGGGAGGACGACGACGACGACGTGCGTAGTGGGAGGCAGACCGGTGAGGGAGCGCTCCAGCGAGGCGGTGACGGCGACGGCAGTGGTGCGGCGGCGGGCGGCAGGGTCGGGGCGTCGCGCCCTGATCCAGATCCAGCGGGGGGGGGGGGGGGGGGAAGTGGGCGCGAGGAGTGGGGAACGTGGGGTGTTGGTGGGGTGGGTAGGGTTTTGGGGTCCAGGGATAAGGGGAAGTGGGGGGAGTGGCCGGCTGGCTTGGTGTGTTGGCCCAGTTGGGCCTGTGGTCAGCTGGGCCGAAGCCCGGGGGGTTCTCTTCTATATTTTTTGTCTTTTGTTTTTCTGTTTTTATTCTTTTTCTTTTATTTATTTTCTTGTACTGTTTTAATTCAACTCAGGGCATTTAAGTATTTTATAAATTTGTGTTTTCTTTACTATAATTACCTTTGTAATATTCGGCACAAACCGAACATTTTTGTTTCAATGTTTGAAGACATTTGTTTGTTTGCCATATTTTGAATTGATTTTTGAATCGGTTTTGAACTAACGAAAGTTTAGCAACAGTAACGGAGGTGACGTGGCATCTTTAGCGTGGGATTACTGTAGCATGATTATCTGGGCGTTACAAATCTCCTCCACTACAAGAAATCTCATCCCGAGATTCAAGAGGGGGACTAATGGGGAAAAGATTTGCTTACGAAATTCTAACGAGTCTTCTCGGCCTAGGTTGCTCTTCTCGAAGAGGTCGAGCCATAGCACTGATGTCTTCATTCCTATGCATCAATGCATCATGATGAAATTGTCGTCCTTTCTTCAAGAACTCCATCGTACTTACGAAAGGATAAGTGGGTATTACGGAAGAACGGACCACTACAATGTTTTCTTATCTAGTAGATAACATCAGGGAAGGTGGCGGGAACTAACCCTCGAATTGAAACTTAATACATTATCAAGAGCAAGTAAGAAGGTGCAAAATAGAAGTTTCAAGCGCATAGACAATCGTTCGTGGCCTGATATGAAATGTGACAGGAGTTCAGAGCAATGGGAAAGTATTGCATCTGGTACCAGAATAGATCACTAGGAAGGTGGCCCGTGAATCACATACGAAGTCAAGCACGAGGAATAACTTCGACAACAGGGTGTATAGGAGAGTCAGGTTTCGATCATGTGGAACTGTGGGTTATGGGCCCACCATGTGGGTTAAAAGTAGGAAGGGCGGTGACGTCTTGTATGACCATGTAGGCAACACATGTGAGCGGATAGCCTGTCAGTTATGTCGGCAACAACGTCGGTACCAAGGGCGAGGGACAAAGAGAACCATCTTCCTGCTCGTTGAACGAGGCGGTCCAATAGGCAAAGTTCTCGTCCATCGATGGCTACCAGAATGTCATCAACAATAGTAACAGGGTCTTGCTGACAGAATTTTACAACGAGGTGTTTACATAAGCAGGAGAATATTACTGCTTAGATCATATAGATCACAAGAAAGGTTAAGCCAAACAGTGGAAAGGAAAATATGATTATTAGATTAAACAGAACAATGGAAAGAAAAATGTGTTAAAACACATATTTCAGGGGTATTTCCTTCCCAAGGACAAGCAGAGCATGATACCCATGACATGATAGAAGTAGAAAACCATTTAGGTAAGGGGAAAGAAATTTCATGACATTACCCGTACAACGGTGTTTGGATAATTGAGCAGGAAACATTTTGCATTGGGCTTCAAATGTTCCTGTTGAAAATCGGAGTACCATAGACATGCTTCGAGATAGCATTGACATGGTATTCAAGCAAAGGTCAGGCTTTGGGATACACAAATGATCCATCAGGAACAACTCATAGAATAAGTCTTTCAATTTCCTCATGGAAGAATGGATAACCTTGCTAAAAAGGAAACTATAACAGTAGGTCCTCCGGCCAAGTGTGCTGGGCATGACATCACCTTACCGGGTCATAAAAGAACATTGTCATTACCCTTGGAAATATACTCCAACCATCATATCTTACCGGGATTCAGATCTGGTCGGTGTTAGGATACCTCAGACCCAGGATGCCTAAGAAGAAAAGGTGTAACACACATTGATGAGATGATAATGTAAGATTCTTGGAAATGAACTATGGAAGCGAGATCCAAAATAAGAGTTCATCATTTAACCAAGGAGAGGACGAGGAGGTGGCTGATGGACTCAGCGACAATTCCTCGAGATTTCCAAAAGGATGGATTTCCACAACTATGTGAATAAGGAGATAACATTTGTCAGATCAGATGACATAATGAGGTATTCTCGAGGAAAACATACACAATTAAACATTGGTTGAAATGTGCACCCGAAATATGGGGTTAGGTAGCATCATCAATGTTAGAATGGTGGTTCAACAACCGATAGGCTAAGAATGAATTATCGATCATTAACTTCAAAGCAATAGGGTTGCTAGAAGTGCAGAATCCAAACAACATCGTTCACTTGTGGGTACCCCGGTTGGAATCAACACAAGGACCAAGAAAGAATGGTGATGGTGAGAAGTATCATTATAGCAAGAATTCTTAAGAGGTGGAGCAATCCTCACAACATTCTTGATATCAAAGATGGTAATACTCCGCGGTAGAACATAACATAAGTTGGATAGCAAGGAACTCAAGGTACAACACAAAACAGGAACAAGTTTTGTGTTGGAGGGAATGCAATAATGTTGTCGATGATAACCAAAATCATTGAGGGCAAAGGATGCTATTTCTCATCAAGAATTCGATAGATATCTTGGAAGACCTCAGAATGTTGATGATGATCACGACACATTTGTCGAGAGGTTTCGAGAAGATGTAACTGATCGGCGATGGCATCAAGTCAACGGAATGATGAAGCAAAAAGTTATTGGAACCATGGGTACGACACAAACTCGAAATCAAGCTTGCTGTTCAAGGACAAACGATATGATGAGGAAGATCGATTGTAAGATTAGCTCATCGTCGAAATTTGTGCTCCGCGAAGAAGGACCCGGTAGCACAGTTAAAATTTAGCACGATAATGATATAGCCAATCAGGCTAGGAATGACGTGATCGAGATCCTTGAGTGTTTAAGAACTCGAAGCCCGTGAAAAACTGTAATCAGTGAGAATGTAGTACTTGATGAAGAACTCATAAGAAGTCATGCAGTTCCAAGATAATCTCGAGATACTAGGGGGGTAATACTCGACGACGAATCAAAGTAGAGGTCGGACTGGGGTATTGCTCTGCAAAAGACAAGTGCTTAAACTTGCACGAGAAATGGTATTTAAAGGAGAACATGGTGGGAACCACGATGGCAAAAGGCCACATCCCAGATATAAGATGAACTTATACCAAAGGAATAATTAATTTAAGAGAAGCTTTAATGATAAGATCTACATCGTGTCCATGGGCATGAACAGAAAGTTTAAGGTCGACTCCCACTTCTCCAATGCATAACCTTTCATTCACTTCTCACTTTCGAAGAAGTTGTAGTGTTGAAATTTTATCTGGCAAAATACCAGAAGAGTATGACTCGTGAAAACTTTCGAGTTCACACATATTAAGGAAGGCATAGGTTCAACCCATCAGGGTATCATGGAAATATATACCACAAGCTTCAATAGTAAATATCACCAGCTCGAAAGCATAGCATGGTTGACAAAGTAGAGGATACAATTTACCATAGGCATTATGTTTCCGAGGAAAGACTCACAGGCTTATTGAATATGAAGGACGTTGTCGGATAAAATCCAACAAAGGATCTGGTGGTCCACAAGGGATCTGACGTGAGCATCAGTACTCAACTAGAGGAAGAAGAATGCAAGGAGATCAGATTATAGAAACAACTGACTAACTCAAATCTCAAATGCAAAGGAATTATGATTTCCAAATCAAGGGATCAGAAGCAATGCTCTGATTAGGGATGGATAAGTTGAATAGCCTTAGGGCACAATCAACGGCAATTGGATTGGCCGAGAACCAATTCCAGTTAAAAGAATGGCAGCTCAGCCGGAAAGGTAATTTATAAGGATCAATGATGATTGCGTGTATTCGCGAACATATTGAGTCAACAGACTCAAAATGATAATGACAAGGGATGCCAATAAGACTACGAGACTTATGGGATTAACCATAATGCAAGCAAGCAAGAATTTCAAGAGGAATAGGCTGTTCGGGATTTTCGGAAGATCGAATGGCATTTCGAAGACTTTTGTGAAATACATGAATCAACTGGGGATGAGCGGATACTCGATAAGTGCGATAAATTATCCGTAGGGGTATTCAGGTGGTAAGGAACTGCAAGGCAGTAGGCATAAGTATTCTCGGAACAACAACGAGTATTTCAGGGTATCTGGTAATAACAAGAGTAACTAGGGACTAAGTGAGAACGACAAGTGTATGTATTTATTCATAGGGATATTTCGGTGGTAGGGAATTGCAAAAGCAATGGACAGTCCCAAAAGAGTACCAGAAAGTAACTTTGAAATCTTCATGTGCAGCCGACGATCATCTGGACTGAAGGGGCTCTCCGGGAGAGAGCTTTTTCGAGAACCTAAAGTTAGATTTTAGAAAATCATTTAACCTGAATAGAAGAGAGATCAGAATCCCAGAGTATAGATGAGGAATAAAAGATCCTAATACCACTCAAGGGCGACGTGGGCCCGTAAGCCACACAGCCATGTTAGTAAAACAGTTTTCACTGACTAGACTCAACTTAGGCCAAGGAGTTTGGAAGGGGGATTCCTACAGGCAGTCGGCTCTCATACCAACTTGTGATGCCCTCGATTCAATCATACACTAATCATACACGCAAACATGTACGATCAGGATCATGGACTCACGGGAAGATATCACAACACAACTCTAAAAATTAATACAAGCATCACAATACAAGCCAGGGGCCTCGAGGGCTCGAATACAAGTGCTCGATCATAGACAAGTCAGCGGAAGCAACAATATCTGAGTACAGACATAAGTAAACAAGTTTTCCTTAAGAAGGCTAGCACAAACTGGGATACAGATCGAAAGAGGCGCAGGCCTCCTGCCTGGGATCCTCCTAATCTACTCCTGGTCGTCGTCGACGGTGGCGTCTGGCTCTTGGGCTCCAGCATCTGGTTGCGACAACCAGGTAGAAGGCAAGGGGGAAAAGAGGGAGAAAAGCAACCGTGAGTACTCATCCAAAGTACTCGCAAGCAAGGATCTACACTACATATGCATGGGTATATGTGTAAAGGGCCATATCGGTGGACTGAACTGCAGAATGCCAGAATAAGAGGGGGATAGCTAATCCTGTCGAAGACTACGCTTATGGCCACCTCCATCTTGCAGCATGTAGAAGAGAGTAGATGGTAAGTTCACAAAGTAGCATCGCATAGCATAATCCTAACCGAGGATCCCCTCCTCGTCGCCCTGTTGGAGAGCGATCATCGGGTTGTATCTGGCACTTGGAAGGGTGTGTTTTACTAAGTATCCGATTCTAGTTGTCATAAGGTCAAGGTACAACTCCGGGTCGTCCTTTTACCGAGGGACACGACTATTCGAATAGATAAACTTCCCTGCAGGGGTGCACCACATAACCCAACGCTCGATCCCATTTGGCCGGACACACTTTCCTGGGTCATGACCTGCCTCGAAAGATCAACACGTCGCAGCCCCACCTAGGCACAACAGAGAGGTCAGCACGCCGGTCTAAATCCTAAGGCATAGGGGTCTCGGCCCATTGCCCATTGCACACCTGCACGTTGCAAGGGCGCCCGGAAGAAGACCTAGCAATCTCCATCACAAAGAAAGTCACGTTACGCGGTCCAATCTGGCACGCACCGCTCAGTCACTGGCGTCACGAAGGCTTCGGCTGATACCACGACGTCGAGTGCCCATAACTGTTCCCGCGTAGTTGGTTAGTGCGTATAGACCAAATGGCCAGACTCAGATCAAATACCAAGATCTCGTTAATCGTGTTAATTGAAGTACCCGCGAACGCCGACCAGGGCCAGGCCCACCTCTCTCCTAGGTGGTCTCAACCTACCCTGTCGCTCCACCACAAAGTAACAGTCGCGGGCCGTCGGGAACCCAGGCCCACCTCTACCGGGATGGAGCCACCTGCCCCTTCAGCCCCCATCTCCGAACAGTATCATAAGTAATGTAACAGTATAATGTATATAGCATATTCCCGTGATCACCTCCCGAAGTGATCACGGCCCAGTAGTATAGCATGGCAGACGGACAAGAGTGTAGGGCCACCGATGGAACACTAGCATCCTATACTAAGCATTAGGATAGCAGGTAAGGGTGACAACTGTAGCAACAATGACAGGCTATGCGGCAGAACAGGATTAACCGAAAGCAATAACATTCTACACTACTCTAATGCAAAGCAGTATAGAGAAGAATAGGCGATATCTGGTGATCAGGGGGGGGCTTGCCTGGAAGCTCAGCCGAGAAGGAGGGGTCGTCAACACCGTAGTCATACTGGGTAGCAGTGACGTCGGTCTCGGTGTCTAGCGAGAGAAGAGGGGGAAGAAACAATAAATACAATGCAAACAAATGCATGACGATGCATGAGATGACAAGGCGTGATGCTAGGTGTGCCCAATCGCGGTAGTAGGTGAAACCGGCGAAGGGGGGAAACATCCGAGAAAATATTCCCGGTGTTTCGCGTTTTCGGACAAATGAACCGGAGGGGGAAAGTTGCGAGTTCGATAGGTTAGGGATGTGTGGCGGACGAACGGGTTGCGTATCCGGATTCGTCTCATCGTTCTGAGCAACTTTCATGTAGAAAGTATTTTCATCTGAGCTACGGTTTATTTTATATTAATTTTAAAAGATTTAAATCATTTTTGGGATTAATTTAATTATTTTAATTCAACATTATCCAGAACAGTGTTTGCTGGCGTCATCATGACGTCAGCAGTCAACACAGGTGTTGAGTGGGTCGCTGACGTGTGGGACCCACTCGTCATTGAATGTTTAGTCTAATTGGGGTTTAACTACTCTAGTTACTGGTTAATTAAACTAACAGGTTAATTAGATTAATTAAATATGATTAATTAACTTAATTATTTAATTAAAAAAATTATTTTTTTATCTAAAACGTTCTTGTCTAGGCCCACCTGTCATAGGGCCGGGAGGCATTGGCCCAGTGGTCAGTGGCCCATAGGCCAAAGCGGGTCGGGCGCAACGAGCGCCAGTAGCGGGCGCTCGCCCGCAGGGAGTGCAGCGGGGCGAGGCCAGTGGTCAGGACGGCGTGAGGGCGGCGGGCACGGCCGCGCGTGGATGGGGAGTGGCCATGGACGAGCCAGACGGGCGCGGCCCCGACGCGCTGGTCGCGACGGTGGCTGGGACCAGCAGGGAGGCGAGTGGGGCATGTGCGGGAGGGGGCCAGAGTGGCCAGAATGGCACGGTGCGCGCGCGCTAGCGATGCGCGGCGAGGGAGAGGCGAGCGTGAGAGGAGCTCACAGGGGGAAGGCCAGGAGGGGCGCGAGGCGCTGGGGGCGTTTGACGCGGCCCGCGGGCGCGGGGGCCATGGTGAGCGCGCGGCGGCGGTGAGCAACATAGGTGTTGATTTCGTTCCGTTTCTACTCCGTTTGATATTCCTTTTCTTTGAAACATTGAAATAGGCAAAAAACAACATATCTGGGCTAGGCCTCCGGTTAATAGGTTAGTCCCAAAAATAATATAAAAGTGGATATATAATAAAGCCCAATATTGCCCAAAACAGTAGATAATATAGCATGGAGCAATACAAAATTATAGATACATTGGAGACGTATCAAGCATCCCCAAGCTTAATTCCTGCTCGTCCTCGAGTAGGTAAATGATAAAAAAAGATAATTTTTGATGTGGAATGCTAGTTGGCATAATTTCAATGTAATTCTTCTTACTTGTGATATGAATATTCAGATCCGAAAGATTCAAGACAAAAGTTCATATTGACATAAAAGTAATAATACTTCAAGCATACTAACAAAGCAATTATGTCTTCTCACAATAACATGGCCAAGGAAAGTTCATCCCTACAAAATCATATAGTTTAGCCATGCTCCATTTTCATCACACAAGAATGCTCTCATCATGCACAACCCCGATGACAAGCCAAGCGATTGTTTCATACTCTAGTAATCTCAAAACCTTCACGCAATACATGAGTGCGAGCCATGGATATAGCACTATGGGTGGAGTAGAATATGATGATGGGGGTTATGTGGAGAAGACAAAAAAGGAGAAAGTCTCACATCAACGAGGCTAATCAATGGGCTATGGAGATGCCCAGCGATTGATGTTAATGCAAGGAGTAGGGATTGCCATGCAACGGATGCACTAGAGCTATAAATGTATGAAAGCTCATCAAAAGAAACTAGTGGGTGTGCATCCAACTTGCTTGCTCACGAAGACCTAGGGCACTTGAGGAGGCCCATCGTTGGAATATACAAGCCAAGTTCTATAATGTAGAATTCTCACTAGTATATGAAAGTGACAACATATGAGACTCTCTATCATGAAGATCATGGTGCTACTTTGAAGCACAAGTGTGGAAAAAGGATAGTAGCATTGCCCCTTTTTATTTTATTTTTTTCGTTTTTTGGGCCTTCTTTTTTTTTATTTGGCCTTTTTTGGGACAATGCTCTATTGAATGATGATCATCACACTTCTATTTATTTACAACTCAATGATTACAACTCGATACTAGAACAAAGTATGACTCTATATGAATGCCTCCCGCGGTGTACCGGGATATGCAATGAATCAATAGTGACATGTATGAAAGAATTATGAACGGTGGCTTTGCCACAAATACTATGTCAACTACATGATCATGCTAGCAATATGACAATGATGAATGTGTCATAATAAATGATATGGTGGAAAGTTGCATGGCAATATATCTCGGAATGGCTATGGAAATGCCATAATAGGTAGGTATGGTGGCTGTTTTGAGGAAGATATAAGGAGGTTTATGTGTGAAAGAGCGTATCATATCACGGGGTTTGGATGCACCGGCGAAGTTTGCACCAACTCTCCATGTGAGAAAGGGCAATGCGCGGTACCGAAGAGGCTAGCAATGATGGAAGGGTGAGAGTGCGTATAATCCATGGACTCAACATTAGTCATAAAGAACTCATATACTTATTGCAAAAATCTACAAGCCATCAAAAACAAAAGCACTATGCACATGCTCCTAGGGGGATAGATTGGTAGGAAAAGACCATCGCTCGTCCCCGACCGCCACTCATAAGGAAGACAATCAAAGAACACCTCATGTTTCAAATTTGTTACATAATGTTTACCATACGTGCATGCTACGGGACTTGCAAACTTCAACACGAGTATTTCTCAAATTCACAACTACTCAACTAGCACGACTTTGATATTATCACCTCCATATCTCAAAACAATTATCAAGCATCAAACTTTTCTTAGTATCCAACACACTCATAAGAAAGTTTTTACTATTCTTGAATACCTAGCATATTAAGATTAAGCACATCACCAAGCTATTTAAGACTCTCAAAATAATATAAGTGAAGCATGAGAGTTCATCTATTTCTTCAAAATAAAACTACCACCATGCTCTAAAAGATATAAGTGAAGCACTAGAGCAAACGACAAACTACTCCGAAAGATATAAGTGAAGATCAATGAGTAGTCGGATAATTATGCAACTATGTGAACACTCTCTAACATTTAAGAATTCCAGATCTTGGTATTTTATTCAAACAGCAAGCAAAACAAAACAAAATTACATGACGCTCCAAGCAAAACACATATCATGTGGTGAATAAAAATATAGCTCCAAGTAAAGTTACCGATGAACGAAGACGAAAGAGGGGATGCCTTCCGGGGCATCCCCAAGATTAGGCTCTTGGTTATCCTTGAATATTATCTTGGGGTGCCTTGGGCATACCCAAGCTTAGGCTCTTGCCACTCCTTATTCGGTAGTCCATCGAAAATTTACCCAAAACTTGAAAACTTCACAACACAAAACTTAATAGAAAACTCGTGAGCCCCGTTAGCGAAAGAAAAGAAAACACCACTTCCAGGTACTGTAATGAACTCATTATTTGTTTATATTGGTGTTAAACCTACTTTATTACAACTTCTCTATGGTTTATAAACTATTTTACTAGCCATAGATTCATGAAAATAAGCAAACAACACACGAAAAACAGAATCTGTCAAAAACAGAACAGTCTGTAGTAATCTGTAACTAACACAAACTTCTGGAACTCAAACAATTCTAAAATAAATTTTTGGACCTGAGGAATTTGTCTAGTAATCATCTTCAAAAAGAATCAACTGAAAATCACTCTCTAGTAAAAAGTTGAAGCAATTCTCGTGAGCGCTAAAGTTTCTGTTTTTTACAGCATGATCATAAAGAATTCACCCAAGTCTTCCCAAAGGTTCTACTTGGCACAAACACCAACTAAAACACAAAACCACATCTAAACATAAGCTAGATGGATTATTTATTCCTAAACAGAACCAAAAATCAAGAAACTAAAATAAAGTTGGGTTGCCTCCCAACAAGCGCTAACGTTTAACGCCCCTAGCTAGGCATGATGATTTCAATGATGCTCACATAAGAGATAAGAATTGAAACATAAAGAGAGCATGATGAAGAATATGACTAGCAAATTTAAGTATAACCCACTTCCTATGCATAGGGATTTTTTGAGCAAACAACTTATGGGAACAATAATCAACTAGCATAGGAAGGCAAAACAAGCATAACTTCAAAACTTTAAGCACATAGAGAGGAAACTTGATATTATTGCAATTCCTACAAGCATATATTCCTCCCTCATAATAATGTTCAGTATCATAATGAATGAATTCAACAATATAACTAGGACCTGAAGCATTCTTTTCATGATCTACAAGCATAGAAAATTTACTACTCTCCACACAAGCAAAATTATCCTTATTCGGAATAGTGGGAGTATCATAAGAGACTTGAATACTATAAATTGTTTCCACATTAAAAGAGTAATTTTCAGAAAAAGGGTAATCATAATCATGACAAGTTTTATAAATATAATCATCACTACTTTTTATAGCATAAGTTTTATCACAATAATCATCATAAGTAGCAACTTTGTTCTCATCATAATCGATTGAAACCTCTTCCGAAATAGTGGATACATCACTAAATAAAGTCATGACCTCTCCAAATCCACTTTCATAAATATTATAAGATTCAGCATCCTCAAATATTGTGGGATCACTACTTCCTAAAGTTGACACTCTTCCAAACCCACTTTCATCAATATAATCTTCATAAGCAGAAAGCATGCTATGATCATAACAACTTTGCATATCAAAACTTGGGAGGCTAAAAATATTATCATTATTAAACATAGCATCCCCAAGCTTGGGACAAATATTAATTACAGCAAATATATTCTCAAATATGTCATCCTCATCAAACATAGCTTCCCCAAGCTTGGACCTTTTCATATCATAAGCATAATCACTCTCATCATTAATAGTATAGATAGCACCGATAGTATAGCAATTATTATGTTCTTCCAAGCAAGTGCCAAAAAGATTTTCAAGATCATAAGAAGTATCATTATCTTACCAATCATAATCATCACAACAAGCAATAGGCATAACGAGATCATCATCAAGTGTACCATCTTCATTTTCATGAGGCACAACAATAATAGGAGCAACTTTATTTGGGAGAGATACCTTTTTACCTCTCTTCCTTTTTCTTTTCTTATTCTTCACCTCATGTGTGGGTTCAGTCCTCTTTTTGGAGCTCCTTATTAATGATATTTGTTGATTAGAAGGCTCCTCCTCGTTACCTGATTTATCATAAGAAATAATAGGAGGATATGGGGAAGTCTCTTCCCTTTCATTAGTATTATCTTCATCCTCTATTTGTTTTCTTTTCTTTATGTAATTGGCAATATAAGGATTTTCAATGCAATTCACTGCACAATACATATAAATTTCTTCTAGATCAAAATGAAGAACTTCATTAAGGGCAAATTTTGGAATGTCCTTAGTTATACCTTTAATTTCTTCATAACCCAAGAGCAAACTAAGTTCATTACGCTGTGCAAGGGAAATCAAGTCATCACAATTTTTGGACATGATAAGATCATGAAACAATTTGCATTGGGTACTAGAATGATCACGTTCATTACAAAGTTCACAAGTATGGCTAAGAAAAAATAAATTTTTAGCACATGCATCTAGCCTTTCTTGCAACCATTTAGTTTCTAAGTACTTATGCCTCTTGCAATATCTATCTTCCCTATTTGGTGTGTCCTTGCAAACCCAATGCACTCCACAAAAATTGACATGTTTATAGGCGACATTTTCATCATAACTAGTGCAATCATCATTAGTACCATGGATATTCAAGGAATTCATACTAACAACATTGCAATCATGCTCATCATTCAAAGATTTAGTGCCAAACATTTTAATGCATTCTTCTTCTAACACTTTGGCACAATTTACCTTTCCATCATACTTATACTAAAAAGATGAAGCGTAAGTGGTAAACTCAATTCCATTTTTTTGTAGTTTTCTTTTATATACTAACTAGTGCTAAAACAAGAAACAAAAAGATTCGATTGCAAGATCTAAAGATATACCTTCAAGCACTAACCTCCTCGGAAACGGCGCTATAAAAGAGCTTGATGTCTACTACACAACCTTCTTCTTGTAGACGTTGTTGGGCCTCCAAGTGCAGAGGTTTGTAGGACAGTAGCAAATTTTCCTCAAGTGGATGACCTAAGGTTTATCAATCCGTAGGAGGCGTAGGATGAAGATGGTCTCTCTCAAGCAACCCTGCAGCCAAATAACAAAGAGTCTCTTGTGTCCCCAACACACCCAATACAATGGTAAATTGTATAGGTGCACTAGTTCGGCGAAGAGATGCTGATACAAGTGCAATATGGATGGTAGATATATGTTTTTGTAAACTGAAAATATAAAAACAGCAAGGTAGCAAGCGGTAAAAGTGAGCATAAACGGTATTGCAATGATAGGAAACAAGGCCTAGGGTTCATACTTTCACTAGTGCAATTTCTCTCAACAATAATAACATAATTGGATCACATAACTATCCCTCAACATGCAACAAAGAGTCACTCCAAAGTCACTAATAGCGGAGAACAAACGAAGAGATTATGGTAGGGTACGAAACCACCTTAAAGTTATTCTTTCCAATCAATCCGTTGGGCTATTCCTGTAAGTGTCACAAACAGCCCTAGAGTTCATACTAGAATAACACCTTAAGACGCAAATCAACCAAAACCCTAATGTCACCTAGATACTCCAATGTCACCTCAAGTATCTGTGGGTATGATTATACGATATGCATCACACAATCTCAGATTCATCTATTCAACCAACACATAGAACCTCAAAGAGTGCCCCAAAGTTTCTACCGAAGAATCACGACGAAAACGTGTGCCAACCCCTATGCATAGGTTCATGGGCGGAACCCGCAAGTTGATCACCAAAACATACATCTAGTGGATCAATAGAATACCCCATTGTCACCACGGGTATCCCACGCAAGACATACATCAAGTGTTCTCAAATCTTTAAAGACTCAATCCGATAAGATAACTTCAAAGGGGAAAACTCAATCCATTACAAGAGAGTAGAGGGGGAGAAGAAACATAAGATCCAACTATAATAGCAAAGCTCGTGATACATCAAGATCGTGCCAAATCAAGAAAACGAGAGAGAGAGAGAGATCAAACACATAGCTACTGGTACATACCCTCAGCCCCGAGGGTGAACTACTCCCTCCTCGTCATGGAGAGCACCGGGATGATGAAGATGGCCACCAGTGAGGGTTCCCCCCTCCGGCAGGGTGCCGAAACAGGGTCTCGAGAGGTTTTTGGTGGCTACAGAGGCTTGCGGCGGCGAAACTCCCGATCTATTCTCCGTTCTGGAAGTTTTAGGATACGTAGGTATATATGGGTGCAGGAAGTACATCGGTGGAGCTTCGGGGGCCCCACGAGGCAGGGGGGCGCGCCCCACCCTCGTGAGCACCTCCCTTAGCTCCTGACGTGGGGTCCAAGTCCATCCGGTAGCTTTCCTTCCAAAAATAACTTCTCGAGTTGATTTCGTTCCGTTTCGACTCCGTTTGATATTCCTTTTCTTCGAAACACTGAAATAGGCAAAAAACAGCAAATATGGGCTGGGCCTCCGGTTAATAGGTTAGTCCCAAAAATAATATAGAAGTGGATAATAAAGCCCAATATTGCCCAAAACAGTAGATAATATAGCATGGAGCAATCAAAAATTAGAGATACGTTGGAGACGTATCAAAGACTCAATGGAAAAATTCATATCCTATGCATCAAATGACATCTCTTTCTCTATAGGAATTGAGATGCATGTCATATCACTTCCTATAAATTTTTCTATTCCTATAACATTCCTATCCTATGAACCAAAATAGGCCTATCTAAGAATATTCCGTTTAAATGAGGGAAACCATGCGTGTAAAATCCACTCACTAGTCACAGAGGTGACAAGAGGATCATACTTATCAAGGCCTATGAGAAGGTATGTGTTTGCCTCCTCACATAGAGCGGATGTGTGACTGCTGCCAAGTTGTCCGCCGATGTCTTCATGCGGGTGTAGTGGTACATGACAATCATATTTCCCTTCCTGAAAGTTGTCATCTCAATGCACATCTACATAATCTAAGCGCGTGAACATGTGAAATACATATTCTCGAGCATGGTCCATACCTCTTGTGCGGAGCCAAGGAGGGTCACATGCTAGATAACTTCTTCATTGAGAGAGGAGACGAGATAACTCATGATAGTTTGCTCTTGGCGCATCCATTCATCATGTGGAGGGTTTGGGTGATGTCCCCCTTGTCATCGAGTGGAACAAGACTTTACAACGGCTGGATCGCACCATCTATGAGCCTGATTAAATTGTTAATTCGGGGTAGAGATAAAGACCTGAGTCTTCGAGAGGAGAAAGTTTTTGCTGGTGTGAACAATTGTGACAAGACCGTGCGAAGGAGCAAGTATCATGGAAGAGGAAGGGACTATGATGAAAACAACACATAAGGAAGAATATGTCAGAGTTCTAAGGGTAACCTAAGGAGATGAGGTTGTGGTAGTCACTGCTAAGTGAATAGCTATGATACTATAGAAATAAAATAGTACACTTGACCGACACACCAATACATTGACTGCACCCTTGTATTTGTATTGTGCCCTAGGACACAAAATTGCTTGGTCATATCAAAAGATTAAAGAGAAATTACAAGATTTAGTTATAGATTATTGTTAGTATCATGATTATTGTACAATGATGTGTGCTATACAAGTCTAGCACCTTAAGAGTGTGTTTGTATGTGTTCATGTTATTTTGGTATGATGGATCCATGAGTACATTCAAACAAAGCAGTGTATGAACACATGGAGAGCATCCAAACGGAGTAGTAGATGATCCTTTCGAGCTAGGTCATATGGTGTTGCCACCAACACTTCAAGTTGTGTGTCCAAGTTGCCATCGTATCAGGGGCTCATCTCACGGGAGCACGCATCCACTCTGTGGAGCCATTTCAAATTTTACTAGACAAGCCCACATCTTAATACACAAAATGGCATGCCTTGTGAATTATCGTTTCATTGGTATCCGTGGGCCGAGCACCACCATATTTAGCTCGTAGCCATAGACACATGTCGTTTTAAAGTTCTTTTGCTTGTACACATGGATACCTATAGGAAAGTAATCAGTGCAAGTCGTGTCCTCAATCCAAAATTCTAAACACCCGGACACAATTCCAGTCCTCAAATCGAAATAGCAAACACAATATGCCTCCTTACCCCCTTATTCAAATATACGACATACCTAGTTGTGAAGAATGAAGTTTGAAATAAACCCTGAGGTTGTAGAGGTCGGCACAAATGAACCATCACCTTCAAATCTCTGAAGTTGATACCCTGTACTCACATATCCCGGTCAATCCCGACTCTGCATGAGTAAAATCTTGTTTGGTGTAATTGGAAGGATTGATTTTGATAGTGACTTACTACATGGACGCACCATTCATATGCATCTCCCCATGAGTTCCTCAATAGTGTGCTGCACCTGGGCAAGTCAGCCCCGATGGTCACCGTGGTCAGCGAATTGAGAGATGGCTATGGAAATATCCTCATCAAGCTCAAGACCGCGATGCAGGGGAACCCACACATCCGACCTTATGAGTGTGCCGGACATGGTCGGCTCGGCTGTCGACGCCATTCCAGATGAGCTGGAGGCGGCTGTCGTAGAAGGATCGAAGCCATCAAACCTTGGCGTGCCAAGCTGACGTCTTGCAGGCTGCACTCACGTCTGTTTCTGCACATGCATGCACGTACGCATCCATGCGTCCATCCCGTCATTGGCCGTTGCGTTGCTCACTAAACCACGTCGTCGTTTGCTTGGGTTTGCTGACAGCCACGGCGGCGTGCTTCGGCTTTGTGCCCGACGATACCTTCTTCTTGCAGTTGCTCGCACCTACGTGACGCTGGCTGCAGCCAGGCTTGCCTGCACGCCGTCGCTCTAAGCAGTAAGCGGTATAGATTTTACTCCGGGTTTGTTTAGGTATAAGTCGACTGAGACTTGATGAAGTCTCAGTCGATGACGTCAGCACGTACAAAATTGAAAGCTACGACAGGTTTTCCTCGCGTATACTCGTTTGGTTTTCTGTTTTATGTGCGTGACTAATTTTCTATTTGGGCTGGGTCTGTTTTCGTTGGCAATGTTTCGTAGCTTGTCTTCTCTTTTTGTTGGGCTTGCTTCCTTACTTTTTTTGAGCTAAAACGCCCTTTTGGCTCTTTATTCATTAGGCGCTAGCATGTCTGACTGCATAATTTCAGTCAGTCATCCAAGGACTACATCGAACACAAGCATAGATACAGAAAACTTTAAAGCATACCTAGCTACACGGCGGGCTGCCGAATTTGTACGACGACTAGCGAACCGTAGCTTGAATCCCTGAAAAAGATTACTCATATCCTGCATCTCTCTGAAGAGATGAAAACAATTCGACTTTTGTGGAGTTTCCCATAGGCTCTCAAATTGCTGACAGTCCATCTCCACCTCAACATGCTGAAGCCTTAAAACCCGCGCTGTTGCTAGCGCATCCCTCCAAGCGAGAATCTCGATCGTGAGGGGGTCTGTAACTCCATCGTAGCGTGAACACCCCGCTCTCACGAACGACCCCTGGTGGTCCCGGACGACAAAACCCGCACCACCTTTGCCATACTCCGAGTCCGTAGCTCCATCTGTATTGATTTTCACCCATCCTTCAACCGGTGGCTGCCATCTTGGTTGGACAGTAGGTTGAGGTTTACCGTTTGCTGGACCTTCTAGACCTCGGACAATCTCCTCTATAGTAACCATGGACTGCATTGGTTGATACTCCTGCTCTCCATGTGTATAGCTATTTCTAGAATGCCACACCGCCCACATCACTGTGATCATGATTGCTGCCGCCTCCTTCTTTATCATACTATGGTCCAGTAAATCCCGGGACCAAGTAATTGGATTGAGTCTCGGCTTATCTATATTAAAGAAACTCTCAGCCGCCTCCCAGCGTCTAGCATTGTCACACTCCATCAATGAATGAAATCGTTTCATTTTCATGGCCACACATTGGGCAGTTTGGTAGCTGCTTGATATGCCGACGCTGGAGTTCTCCATAGCAGGGTAGGAAACCCTTTAGCACCCGCCACCAGAATACCCTAATCTTAGGAAGAACATTAAGCTTCCATAGATATCACCATGTATTTTCATCGCCAGCGGATGAGCCCTCCGTCACCGTCAACTGCCGCTTTTCTTCCATTGTACGCCTGTAAGCTGAACGTACTGTAAACAGGCCGTACTTCTCCCCAGCCTATGCCCAAATATTTGCCCCGCCTGTCCTCGGCCTTGGCATAGCCAAAATTGCATCCACATCAAGGGGTAAGAACACCAACTTGATCAACTCAGACTTCCACTGGTTCGACATCGAACCAATCAAGTCTGAGACTAGCTGAATCAAGTTCGGCTTCAGCGATCCCAATGGTTTCATGGAAAAGGTTCCATCTATCCAGTGATCGTGCCAGACCTCAGTCATAGTCCCGTCTCCCACTCGCCGAATAAGACATATCTTGAGCATCTCCCTTCCTTTTATAATAGCCTTCCAGGTTTTAGATGCACTCGCAGGACACCCGGCTGTAAGAAAATCCTCATTTGGGAAGTATCTTCCCTTTAACACACGAGCACACAAGCTGTTTGGGTTCTCAAGTATTCTCCATGCTTGTTTTGATAGCATCGCGTCGTTGAAGGTCTCAAAGTCACGAAATCCGAGTCCTCCTTTTGACTTAGCAATGCACATTTTCTCCCAAGATTGCCAATGCATTCCCTTTTTATCTAATGATCCAGCCCACCAATATTTTGACATGTTCGCTGTCAGTTTCTTGCACAAGCCTTTTGTGAGTTTAAAGCAACTTATAGAGAAGGCCGATAGAGCTTGGACTACAGATTTTAAGAGCACTTCTTTAGCAGCACAAGACATCTTCCTTTCACACCACCCTTGCACCTTTGCCCGCGACCGCTCATTGATATGTTCAAAGTTTTGCTCCGTGATTCTACCTGCCGCCGTGGGAAGGCCAAGGTACTTTTCCGACATAGCCTCACGATGTATCTGAAGAGCAGTTTTAACACCCCTCTTAACCGAAGCCCCGCTGTTAGGGCTAAAAAATACAGAACTTTTCATATTATTGGCACTCTGTCCCGAGCCCACACTATATTGTTCAAGTATCTCACTCAATCTAGTGGCACTTCTGGAATTAGCCTTCATAAAGATCAAACAATCATCTGCAAATAAAAGATGCGAGATCCATGGGGCAGTATTACTAACTCGGATGCCCCTGTCTATCCACCCTCCATCATAGTTTTGCAACATGCAGGAGAGGCCCTCCCCACACAGGAGAAACAAGTAGGGCGAGATTGGATCTCCCTGTCGGAATCCTCTAGAGGGCGAGAAAGCCGGCAGTAGTTCACCATTAACCTTAACTTGGAAACTCATGGTGGTCACACAAGACATAACAAGTGATATCCAGCGTTCATGAAAGCCAAGTTGATGCATTATTCCTTGAAGATATGTCCATTCTACTCGGTCATACGCCTTAATCATATCTATTTTGACCGCACACCATCCCTGCTTCCCCCTTTTTCTTCTCATGGAATGAACACACTCATAAGCCACTAGGATGTTGTCGGTATTTAGTCTCTCCGGGACGAAAGCACTCTGCTCCTCTGCAATTATGTCATCGAGAATCTCCCTCAAACGGTTAGCTAGCACCTTGGAACAAAGTTTATAAAGAACATTGCACAAAGAAATTGGCCTATACTGTGTGATATTTTGCGGGTTTCTCACCTTGGGTATAATCACAATAACCATATTGTTCACCTCTTTCGGCATTTGTCCTCCATTTAGGAAATTGAGGACAGCCAGCGTAACATCTGGGCCTATCAGCTCCCAATGTTTCTGATAGAATCCATCATGAAACCCATCACATCCGGGCGCCTTAGTAGGCCCCATAGCAAACAATACAGCCTTCACCTCCTCTTCTTTAAACGGTCTGACCAGTCGTTCGTTCATAGCATCTGTAATTTTATGTGGCACATGATGAAGGTCTGCTTCAACTTCTGTATGTTCTTGAGCCGTGTACAAGCCAGTGTAAAACTGCTGCACCTCGGCATGATTCGCTTCCATGGTCTCACAAAGCGAACCATCCGTAGCTTGGACACTGCATATACGGTTCCTACTCTTGCGGGCTGCCGCTCGCGCTTGAAAAAACCCGTATTGCAGTCCCCTGCCTTTAGCCAATCGGCCCTCGATCTCTGACGAGCCATAATTCCTTCTTTGCGTAGGAGCTCAGAGAGTTGCCGTGCTAAGTCTTTTTCTCTTCCTGTCGGTCCCCTAAATAAGGAGTTCGATCTTTCTTTCTCATATTCCTTACAAATCTTTTTGATCTTTCATTTCACATCACCAAACTTCTTGGCTTTCCAATCCGTAAGGTGGATTTGCATTGCGGACAGGGCCTCTCCTAGACCTTGCAAGCCTTGAGACCCCGCACCGTGGGTCCAACCCTGCACCACTGTGTCATTATACGTTTCTGAAGGAAATATTCCCTAGAGGCAATAATAAAGTTATTATTTATTTCCTCATATCATGATAAATGTTTATTATTCATGCTAGAATTGTATTAACCGGAAACATAATACATGTGTGAATACATAGACAAATATAGTGTCACTAGTATGCCTCTACTTGACTAGCTCGTTAATCGAAGATGGTTGTGTTTCCTAGCCATGGACATGAGTTGTCATTTGATTAACGGGATCACATCATTAGGAGAATGATGTGATTGACTTGACCCATTCCGTTAGCTTAGCACTTGATCGTTTAGTATGTTGCTATTGCTTTCTTCATGACATATACATGTTCCTATGACTATGAGATTATGCAACTCCTGTGTACCGGAGCAACACTTTGTGTGCTACCAAATGTCACAAAGTAACTGAGTGATTATAAAGGTGCTCTACAGGTGTCTCCGAAGGTACTTGTTGAGTTGGCATATTTCGAGATTAGCATTTGTCACTCCAATTGTCGGAGAGGTATCTCTAGGCCCTCTCGGTAATGCACATCACTATAAGCCTTGCAAGCAATGTGACTAATGAGTTAGTTGCGGGATGATGCATTACAGAACGAGTAAAGGGACTTGCCGGTAACGAGATTGAACTAGGTATTGAGATACCGACGATCGAATCTCGGGCAAGTAACATACCGATGACAAAGGGAACAACATATGTTGTTATGCGGTTTGACCGATAAAGATCTTCGTAGAATATGTAGGAGCCAATATGAGCATCCAGGTTCCGCTATTGGTTATTGACCGGAGACGTGTCTCGGTCATGTTTACATAGTTCTCGAACCCGTAGGGTCCGCACGCTTAAAGTTTGGTGACGATCGGTATTATGAGTTTTTGTGTTTTGATGTACCGAAGGTAGTTCGGAGTACCGGATATGATCACGGACATGACAAGGAGTCTCGAAATGATCGAGACGTAAAGATCGATATATTGGACGACTATATTCGGACACCAGAAGTGTTCTGAGTGGTTTCGGAGAAAAACCGGAGCATCAGGGAGTTACCGGACCCCCCAGGGAGTTGATTGGGCCTCATGGGCCTTAGTGGGAGAAGAGGAGGGGCGGCCAGGGCAGCAGCGCGCCCCCTCTCCCTCTAGTCTGAATTGGACAAGGAAGGGGGGCGGTGTTGGGGAACGTAGTAATTTGAAAATTTTACTTACGCACACGCAAGATCATGGTGATGCATAGCAACGAGAGGGGAGAGTGTTGTCTACATACCCTCATAGACCGACAGCGGAAGCGTTATGACAACGCGGTTGATGTAGTCGTACGTCTTCACGGCCCGACCGATCAAGCACCGAAACTACGGCACCTCCGAGTTCTTGCACACGTTCAGCTCGATGACGATCCCCGGACTCCGATCCAGCAAAGTGTCGGGGAAGAGTTCCGTCAGCACGACGGCGTGGTGACGATCTTGATGTTCTACCGTCGCAGGGCTTCGCCTAAGCACTGCTACAATATTATCAAGGATTATGGTGGAGGGGGCACCGCACACGGCTAAGATAACGGTCATGAAGATCAACTTGTGTGTCTAGAGGTGCCCCCCTGCCCTCGTATATAAAGGAGCAAGGGGGGAGGCCGGCCGGCCCTTGTGGGCGCGCCAAGGAGGAGGAGTCCTCCTCCTAGTAGGAGTAGGAGTCCTCCTCCTAGTAGGAGTAGGAGTCCTCCTCCTAGTAGGAGTAGCACTCCCCTCTTTCCTACTCCTACTAGGAGGGGGAAAGGAAGGGGGAGAGGGAGAAGGAAAGGGGGGCGCCGCCCCCCTCTCCTAGTCCAATTCGGACCAGAGGGGGAGGGGGCGCGCTGCCCACCCTGGCCGCCCCTCTCTCTCTCCACTAGGGCCCATAAGGCCCATAACATCTCCGGGGGGGGGGGGGTTCCGGTAACCCTCCGGCACTCCGGTTTTCTCTGAAATCACCCGAAACACTTCCGGTGTCCGAATATAGCCGTCCAATATATCGATCATAATGTCTCAACCATTTCGAGACTCCTTGTCATGTCCGTAATCACATCTGGGACTCCGAACAAACTTCGGTTCATCAAAATATATAAACTCATAATGAAACTGTCATCGAAACCTTAAGCGTGGGGACCCTACGGGTTCGAGAACAATGTAGACATGACCGAGACACGTCTCCGGTCAATAACCAATAGCGGAACCTGGATGCTCATATTGGCTCCTACATATTCTATGAAGATCTTTATCAGTCAGACCGCATAACAACATACGTTGTTCCCTTTGTCATCGGTATGTTACTTGCCCGAGATTCGATCGTCGGTATCTCAATACCTAGTTCAATCTCGTTACCGGCAAGTCTCTTTACTCATTCTGTAATACATCATCTCGCAACTAACTCATTAGTTGCATTGCTTGCAAGGCTTAAGTGATGTGCATTACCGAGAGGGCCCGGAGATACCTCTCTGACAATCGGAGTAACAAATCCTAAGCTTGAAATACGCCAACCCAACATGTACCTTTGGAGACACCTGTAGAGCTCCTTTATAATCACCCAGTTACGTTGTGACGTTTGGTAGCACACAAAGTGTTCCTCCGGCAAACGGGAGTTGCATAATCTCATAGTCATAGGAACATGTATAAGTCATGAAGAAAGCAATAGCAACATACTAAACGATCGGGTGCTAAGCTAATGGAATGGGTCGTGTCAATCACATCATTCTCCTAATGATGTGATCCCGTTAATCAAATGACAACACATGTCTATGGTTAGGAAACATAACCATCTTTGATCAACGAGCTAGTCAAGCAGAGGCATACTAGTGACGTTTAGTTTGTCTATGTATTCACACAAGTATTATGTTTCTGGATAATACAATTCTAGCATGAATAATAAACATTTATCATGATATAAGTAAATAAATAATAACTTTATTATTGCCTCTAGGGCATATTTCCTTCAGTCTCCCACTTGCACTAGAGTCAATAATCTAGATTACACAGTAATGATTCTAACACCCATGGAGCTTTGGTGCTGATCATGTTTTGCTCGTGGAAGAGGCTTTGTCAATGGGTCTGCTACATTCAGATCCGTATGTATCTTGCAAATCTCTATGTCTCCCACCTGGACTAGATCCCGGATGGAATTCAAGCGTCTCTTGATGTGCTTGGTTCTCTTGTGAAATCTGGATTTCTTTGCTAAGGCAATTGCACAAGTATTGTCGCAAAATATTTTCATTGGACCCGATGCACTAGGTATGACACCTAGATCGGATATGAACTCCTTCATATAGACTCCTTCATTTGCTGCTTCTGAACCAGCTATGTACTCCGCTTCACATGTAGATCCCGCCACAACGGTTTGTTTAGAACTGCACCAATTGACAGCTCCACCGTTTAATGTAAACACGTATTCGGTTTGCGATTTAGAATCGTCCGGATCAGTGTCAAAGCTTGCATCAACGTAACCATTTACGATGAGCTCTTTGTCACCTCCATATACGAGAAACATATCCTTAGTCCTCTTCAGGTATTTCTGGATGTTCTTTACCGCTGTCCAGTGATCCATTCCTGGATTACTTTGGTACCTCCCTGCTAGACTTATAGCAAGACACACATCAGGTCTGGTACACAGCATTGCATACATGATAGAGCCTATGGCTGAAGCATAGGGAACATCTTTCATTTTCTCTCTATCTTCTGCAGTGGTCGGGCATTGAGTCTTACTCAACTTCACACCTTGTAACACAGGCAAGAATCCTTTCTTTGCCTGATCCATTTTGAACTTCTTCAAAATTTTGTCAAGGTATGTGCTTTGTGAAAGTCCAATTAAGCGTTTTGATCTATCTCTATAGATCTTAATGCCCAATATGTAAGCAGCTTCATCGAGGTCTTTCATTGAAAAACTCTTATTCAAGTATCCCTTTATGCTATCCAGAAATTCTATATCATTTCCGATTAGTAATATGTCATCTACATACAATATCAGAAATGCTACAGAGCTCCCACTCACTTTCTTATAAATACAGGCTTCTCCAAAAGTCTGTACAAAACCAAATGCTTTGATCACACTATCAAAGCGTTTATTCCAACTCCGAGAGGCTTGCACCAGTCCATAAATGGATCGCTGGAGCTTGCATACTTTGTTAGCTCCTTTGGATCGACAAAACCTTCTGGTTGCATCATATACAACTCTTCTTCTAGAAATCCATTCAGGAATGCAGTTTTGACATCCATCTACCAAATTTCATAATCATAAAATGCGGCAATCGCTACCATGATTCGGACAGACTTAAGCATCGCTACGGGTGAGAAGGTCTCGTCGTAGTCAATCCCTTGAACTTGTCGAAAACCTTTTGCGATGAGTCGAGCTTTGTAGACAGTAACATTACCATCAGCGTCAGTCTTCTTCTTGAAGATCCATTTATTCTCAATTGCTTGACAATCATTGGGCAAGTCAACGAAAGTCCATACTTTGTTCTCATACATGGATCCCATCTCAGATTTCATGGCTTCAAGCCATTTTGCGGAATCTGGGCTCACCATCGCTTTTCATAGTTTGTAGGTTCATCATGATCTAGTAGCATGACTTCCAGGATAGGATTACCATACCACTCTGGTGCGGATCTTACTCTGGTTGATCTACGAGGTTCAATAGTAACTTGTTCTGAAGTTTCATGATCATCATCATTAACTTCCTCACTAATTGGTGTAGGTGTCATAGAAACCAGTTTCTGTGATGTACTACTTTCCAATAAGGGAGCAGGTATAGTTACCTCATCAAGTTCTACTTTCCTCCCACTCACTTCTTTCGATAGAAACTCCTTCTCTAGAAAGTTTCCGAATTTAGCAACAAAAGTCTTGCCTTCGGAGTTGTGATAGAAGGTGTATCCAATAGTTTCCTTTGGATATCCTATGAAGACACATATCTCCGATTTAGGTTCGAGCTTATCAAGTTGAAGTTTTTTCACATAAGCATCGCAGCCCCAAACTCTAAGAAATGACAACTTTGGTTTCTTGCCAAACCATAGTTCATAAGGCGTCGTCTCAATGGATTTCGATGGTGCCCTATTTAACGTGAATGCGGCCATCTCTAAAGCATAACCCCAAAACGATAGCGGTAAATCAGTAAGAGATATCATAGATCGCACCATATCTAGTAAAGTACGATTACGACGTTCGGACACACCATTACGCTGTGGTGTTCCGGGTGGCGTGAGCTACGAAACTATTCCGCATTGTTTCAAATGTACACCGAACTCGTAACTCAAATATTCTCCTCCACGATCAGATCGTAGAAACTTTATTTTCTTGTTACGATGATTTTCAACTTCACTCTGAAATTCTTTGAACTTTGCAAATGTTTCAGACTTATGTTTCATTAAGTAGATATACCCATATTTGCTTAAGTCATCTGTGAAGGTGGGAAAATAACGATATCCGCCACGAGCCTCAACATTCATCGGACCACATACATCTGTATGTATGATTTCCAACAAATCTGTTGCTCTCTCCATAGTACCGGAGAACGGCGTTTTGGTCATCTTGCCCATAAGGCACGGTTCGCAAGTACCAAGTGATTCATATTCAAGTGGTTCCAAAAGCCCATCAGTATGGACTTTCTTCATGCGCTTTACACCGATATGACCTAAACGGCAGTGCCACAAATAAGTTGCACTATCATTATTAACTCTGCATCTTTTGGTTTTAATATTATGAATATGTGTGTCACTACTATCGAGATTTAATAAGAATAGACCATTCTTCAAGGGTGCATGACCATAAAAGATATTACTCATATAAATAGAACAACCATTATTCTCTGATTTAAATGAATAACCGTCTCGCATCAAACAAGATCCAGATATAATGTTCATGCTCAACGCTGGCACCAAATAACAATTATGTAGGTCTAATACTAATCCCGAAGGTAGATGTAGAGGTAGTGTGCCGACCGCGATCACATCGACCTTGGAACCATTTCCCACGCGCATCATCACCTCGTCCTTAGCCAATCTTCGCTTAATCCGTAGTCCCTGTTTCGAGTTGCAAATATTAGCAACAGAACCAGTATCAAATACCCAGGTGCTACTGTGAGCATTAGTAGGTACACATCAATAACATGTATATCACATATACCTTTGTTCACCTTGCCATCCTTCTTATCCGCCAAATACTTGGGGCAGTTCCGCTTCCAGTGACCAGTCTGCTTGTAGTAGAAGCACTCAGTTTCAGGCTTAGGTCCAGATTTGGATTTCTTCTCCTGAGCAGCAACTTGCTTGCTGTTCTTCTTGAAGTTCCCCTTCTTCTTCCCTTTGCCCTTTGTCTTGAAACTAGTGGTCTTGTTGACCATCAACACTTGATGCTCCTTATTGATTTCTACCTCTGCAGCTTTCAGCATTGCGAAGAGCTTGGGAATTGTCTTATCCATCCCTTGCATATTATAGTTCATCATGAAGCTCTTGTAGCTAGGTGGAAGTGATTGGAGAATTCTGTCAATGACGCAATCATCTGGAAGATTAACTCCCAATTAAATCAAGTGATTATTATACCCAGACATTTTGAGTATATGCTCACTGATAGAACTGTTCTCCTCCATCTTGCAGCTATAGAACTTATTGGAGACTTCATACCTCTCAATCCGGGACGTAACTTTTCTGTGCAGCAATGAGGATAATCCTCAAGTTACGGACCCGGTCCGTGTAATTGCTAGCATCATCTTTCAACTTTGCTTTCTCAAGGAACGCATTAAAATTCAACGGAACAACAGCACGGGCCATCTATCTACAATCAAACATAAACAAGCAAGATACTATCAGGTACTAAGCTCATGATAAATTTAAGTTCAATTAATCATATTACTAAAGAACTCCCACTTAGATAGACATCCCTCTAATCCTCTAAGTGATCACGTGATCCAAATCAACTAAACCATGTCCGATCATCACGTGAGATGGAGTAGTTTCATTGGTGAACATCACTATGTTGATCATATCTACTATATGATTCACGCTCGACCTTTCGGTCTCCGTGTTTCGAGGCCATATCTGTATATGCTTGGCTCGTCAAGTATAACCTGAGTATTCCACGTGTGCAACTGTTTTGCACCCGTTGTATTTGAACGTAGAGCCTATCACACCCGATCATCACGTGGTGTTTCAGCACGAAGAACTTTCGCAACGGTGCATACTCAGGGAGAACACTTCTTGATAATTTAGTGAGAGATCATCTTAAAATGCTACCGTCAATCAAAGCAAGATAAGATGCATAAAAGATAAACATCACATGCAATCAATATAAGTGATATGATATGGCCATCATCATCTTGTGCTTGTGATCTCCATCTTCGAAGCAACGTCATGATCACCATCGTCACCAGCGCGACACCTTGATCTCCATCGTAGCATCGTTGTCGTCTCGCCGATCTTATGCTTCTATGACTATCGCTACCGCTTAGTGATAAAGTAAAGCATTACAGGGCGATTGCATTGCATACAATAAAGCGACAAACATATGGCTCCTGCCAGTTGCCGATAACTCGGTTACAAAACATGATCATCTCATACAATAAAAATAAGCATCATGTCTTGACCATATCACATCACAACATGCCATGCAAAAACAAGTTATACGTCCTCTACTTTGTTTGTTGCAAGTTTTACGTGGCTGCTACGGGTTTAAGCAAGAACCAATCTTACCTACGCATCAAAACCACAACGATAGTTTGTCAAGTTGGTGCTATCTTAACCTTCGCAAGGACCGGGCGTAGCCATACTCGGTTCAACTAAAGTTGGAGAAACTGACACCCACCAGCCACCTGTGTGCAAAGCACGACGGTAGAACCAGTCTTGCGTAAGCGTACGCATAATGTCGGTCCGGACCGCTTCATCCAACAATACCGCCGAACCAAAGTATGACATGCTGGTAAGCAGTATGGCTTATATCGCCCACAACTTACTTGTGTTCTACTCGTGCATATAACATCAACACATAAAACCTAGGCTTGGATGCCACTGTTGGGGAACGTAGTAATTTCAAAAATTTACTTACGCACACGCAAGATCATGGTGATGCATAGCAATGAGAGGGGAGAGTGTTGTCTACATACCCTCGTAGACCGAGAGCGGAAGCGTTATGACAACACGGTTGATGTAGTCGTACGTCTTCACGGCCCGACCGATCAAGCACCGAAACCACGGGACCTCCGAGTTCTTGCACACGTTTAGCTCGATGACGATCCCCGGACTCCGATCCAGCAAAGTGTCGGGGAAGAGTTCCGTCAGCACGATGGCGTGGTGACGATCTTGATGTTCTACCGCCGCAGGGCTTTGCCTAAGCACCGCTACAATATTATCGAGGATTATGGTGGAGGGGGGCACCGCACACGGGTAAGAGAACGATCACGAAAATCAACTTGTGTGTCTAGAGGTGCCCCCTGCCCCTGTATATAAAGGAGCAAGGGGGGAGGACGGCCGGCCCTTGTGGGCGCGCCAAGGAGGAGTCCTCCTCCTAGTAGGAGTAGGACTCCCCTCTTTCCTACTCAGTAGGACTCCCCTCTTTCCTACTCCTACTAGGAGGGGGAAAGGAAGGGGGAGAGGGAGAAGGAAAGGGGGGCGCCGCCCCCCCTCTCCTAGTCCAATTCGGACTAGAGGGGGAGGGGACGCGTGGCCCACCCTGGCCGCCCCTCTCCCTCTCCACTAGGGCCCATAAGGCCCATTACTTCTCCCGGGGGGTTCCGGTAACCCTCCGGCACTCGGGTTTTCTCCGAAATCACCCGGAACACTTCCGGTGTCCGAATATAGCCGTCCAATATATTGATCTTTATGTCTCGACCATTTCGAGACTCCTCGTCATGTCCGTGATCACATCTGGGACTCCGAACAAACTTTGGTTCATCAAAATATATAAACTCATAATGAAACTGTCATCGAAACCTTAAGCGTGCGGACCCTACGGGTTCGAGAACAATGTAGACATGACCGAGACACGTCTCCGGTCAATAACCAATAGCGGAACCTGGATGCTCATATTGGCTCCTACATATTCTACGAAGATCTTTATCGGTCAGACCGCATAACAACATAATGGAATGGGTCATGTCAATCACATCATTCTCCTAATGATGCGATCCCATTAATCAAATGACAACACATGTCTATGGTTAGGAAACATAACCATCTTTGATCAACGAGCTAGTCAAGTAGAGGCATACTAGTGACGTTTAGTTTGTCTATGTATTCACACAAGTATTATGTTTCCGTATTATACAATTCTAGCATGAATAATAAACATTTATCATGATATAAGGAAATAAATAATAACTTTATTATTGCCTCTAGGGCATATTTCCTTCAGGCGGCGCCCCCCCTTTTCCTTCTCCTCCTCTCTCCCTTCCTTCCCTCTCCTACTCCAACAAGGAAAAGGAGGAGTCCTACTCCCGGTGGGAGTAGGACTCCCCCCTTGGCGCGCCCTCCTCCTAGCCGGCCGCCTCCCCCCTCGCTCCTTTACATACGGGGGCAGGGGGCACCCTAGAACACACAAGTTGATCTGTTGATCTCTCCCAGCCGTGTGCGGTGCCCCCCTCCACCATATACCACCTCAGTCATATCGTAGCGGTGCTTAGGCGAAGCCCTGCGTCGGTAGCAACATCATCACCGTCATCACGTCGTCGTGCTGATGAAACTCTCCCTTGAAGCTCTGCTTGATCGGAGTTCGTGGGACGTCATCGAGCTGAACATGGAGGTGCCGTACGTGAAGGAAATATTCCCTAGAGGCAATAATAAAGTTATTAATTATTTCCTTATATCATGATAAATGTTTATTATTCATGCTAGAATTGTATTAACCGGAAACATAATACATGTGTGGATATATAGACAAACAGAGTGTCACTAGTATGCCTCTACTTGACTAGCTTGTTAATAAAAAATGGTTAAGTTTCCTAACCATAGACAAAGGAGTTGTCATTTGATTAACAAGGTCACATCATTAGTTGAATGATCTGATTAACATGACCCATTCCATTAGCTTAGCACCCGATCGTTTAGTATGCTGCTATTGCTTTTATCCATGACTTATACATGTTCCTATGACTATGAGATTATGCAACTCCCGTTTACCGTAGGAACACTTTGTGTGCTACCAAACGTCACAACGTAACTGGGTGATTATAAAGGTGCTCTACAAGTGTCTCCGAAAGTATTTGTTGGGTTGGCGTATTTCAAGATTAGGATTTGTCACTCCGAATGTCGGAGAGGTATCTCAGGGCCTTCTCGGTAATGCACATCACATAAGCCTTGCAAGCATTGCAACCAATGAGTTGGTTGCGGGATGATGTATTACAGAACGAGTAAAGAGACTTTCCGGTAACGAGATTGAACTAGGTATTGGATACCGACGATCGAATCTCGGGCAAGTAACATACCGATGACAAAGGGAACAACGTATGTTGTTATGCGGTCTGACCGATAAAGATCTTCGTAGAATATGTAGGAGCCAATATGGGCATCCAGGTCCCGCTATTGGTTATTGACCGAAGAGGTGTCTCGGTCATGTCTACATTGTTCTCGAACCGTAGGGTCCGCACGCTTAAGGTTACGATGACAGTTATTATGAGTTTATGCATTTTGATGTACCGAAGGAGTTCGGAGTCCCGAATGTGATCACGGACATGACGAGGAGTCTCGGAATGGTCGAGACGTAAAGATTGATATATTGGACGGCTATGTTCGGACATCGGAATGGTTTCGAGTGGTTTCGGATAATACCGGAGTGCCGGAGGGGTTACCGGAACCCCCCGCGGGAAGTATGGGCCTTATTGGGCCGCGAGGGGAGAGAGAGGGCCGCGCCAGAAGGTGGCGCGCGCCCACCCCCATGGGCAGTCCGAATTGGACAAGGAGGGGGGGGCGGCGGCCCCCCTTTCCCTCTCTCTCTCCCTCTCTTTCCTCCCCCCTTCCTCCCTCCTAGTTGGACTAGGAAAGGGGAGTCCTACTCCTACTAGGAGGAGGACTCCCCCTCCCTTGGTGCGCCTCTAGGCCGGCCGGCCCTCCCCCCTTGCTCCTTTATATACGGGGGCAGGGGGGCACCCTAGGACACACAAGTTGATCCTTGAGATCGTTCCTTAGTCGTGTGCGGTGCCCCCCTCCACCATATTCCACCTCGGTCATATTGTCGCAGTGTTTAGGCGAAGCCCTGCGTCGGTAGTTCATCAAGATCGTCACCACGCCGTCGTGCTGACGGAACTCATCCCTGGAGGTTTTGCTGGATCGAGACCCGGGGACGTCATCGAGTTGTACGTGTGTCAAGAACTCGGAGGCGCCGGAGTAACGGCGCTTGGATCGGTCGGATCGCAAGAAGGACGTACGACTACTTCCTCTACGTTGTGTCAACGCTTCCGCTTCGGTCTATGAGGGTACGTAGACAACACTCTCCCCTCTCGTTGCTATGCATCACCATGATCTTGCGTGTGCGTAGGAAATTTTTTGTAATTACTACGTTCCCCAACAGTGGCATCCGAGCCTAGGTTTTTATGGTTTGATGTTTTGCACGAGTAGAACACAAGTGAGTTGTGGACGATACAAGTCATACTGCCTACCAGCATGTCATACTTTGGTTCGGCGGTATTGTTGGATGAAGCGGCCCGGACCGACATTACGCGTACGCTTACGCGAGACTGGTTCTACCGCCGTGCTTTGCACACAGGTGGCTGGCGGGTGTCAGTTTCTCCAACTTTAGTTGAACCGAGTATGGCTACGACCGGTCCTTGAGAAGGTTAAAACGGAGTCTAGTTGACAAACTATCGTTGTGGTTTTGATGCGTAGGTGAGATTGGTTCTTGCTTAAGCCCGTAGCAGCCACGTAAAATTTGCAACAATCAAAGTAGAGGACGTCTAACTTGTTTTTGCAGGGCATGTTGTGATATGATATGGTCAAGACATGATGCTATATTTTATTGTATGAGATGATCATGTTTTGTAACCGAGTTATCGACAACCGGCAGGAGCCGTATGGTTGTCGCTTTATTGTATGCAATGCAATCGCCCTGTAATGCTTTACTTTATCACTAAGCGGTAGCGATAGTCGTAGAAGCATAAGATTGGCGAGACGACAACGATGCTACGATGGAGATCAAGGTGTCGCGCCGGTGACGATGGTGATCATGATGGTGCTGCAGAGATGGAGATCACGAAGCACAAGATGATGATGACCATATCATATCACTTATATTGATTTGCATGTGATGTTTATCTTTTATGCATCTTATCTTGTTTTGATTGACGGTAGCATTATAAGATGATCTCTCACTAAATTATCAAGAAGTGTTCTCCCCGAGTATGCACTGTTGCCAAAGTTCGTCGTGCCCAGACACGACGTGATGATCGGGTGTGATAAGCTCTACGTCCATCTACAACGGGTGCAAGCCAGTTTTGCACACGCGAAATACTCGGGTTATACTTGACGAGCCTAGCATATGCAGATATGGCCTCGGAACACGGAGACCGAAAGGTTGAGCGTGAATCATATAGTAGATATGATCAACATAAGATGTTCACCATTGAAAACTACTCCATTTCACGTGATGATCGGTTATGGTTTAGTTGATTTGGATCACGTGATCACTTAGAAGATTAGAGGGATGTCTATCTAAGTGGGAGTTCTTAAGTAATATGATTAATTGAACTTTAATTTATCATGAACTTAGTCCTGGTAGTATTAGCATATCTATGTTGTAGATCAATAGCTCGCATTGTTGCTTCCCTGTGTTTATTTTGATATGTTCCTAGAGAAAATTGTGTTGAAAGATGTTAGTAGCAAAGATACGGATTGGATCCGTGATCTGAGGTTTATCCTCATTGCTGCACAGAAGAATTATATCCTTGATGCACCGCTAGGTGACGGACCTATTGCAGGAGCAGATGCAGACGTTATGAACGTTTGGCTAGCTCAATATGATGACTACTTGATGGTTTAGTGCACCATGCTTAACGGCTTAGAATTGGGACTTCAAAGACGTTTTGAACATCATGGACCATAAGAGATGTTCCAGGAGTTGAAGTTAATATTTCAAGCAAATACCCGAGTTGAGAGATATGAAGTCTCCAACGAGTTCTATAGCTACAAGATGGAGGAGAATCGCTCAACTAGTGAGCATGTGCTCAGATTGTCTGGGTACTACAATCGCTTGAATCAAGTGGGAGTTAATCTTCCAGATAAGATAGTGATTGACAGAACTCTCTAGTCACCATCACCAAAGTTAGTAGAACTTCGTGATGAACTATAGTATGCAAGGGATGACGAAAACGACTCCCGAGTTTTTCATGATGATGAAATCGACGAAGTTAGAAATCAAGAAAAAACATCAAGTGTTGATAGTTAACAAAACCACTAGTTTCAAGAAAAGGGCAAAGGGAAGAAGGGGAAATTCAAGAAGAACAACAAGCAAGTTGCTGCTCAAGTGAAGAAGCCCAAGTCTAGTCCTAAGCTTGAGACTAAGTGCTTCTACTGCAAAGGGACTGGTCACTGGAAGCGGGCTTACCCCAAGTGATTGGCAGATAAGAAGGATGGCAAAGTGAACATAAGTATATTTGATATACATGTTATTGATGTGTACTTTACTAGTGTTTATAGCAACCCCTTAGTATTTGATACTAGTTCAGTTGCTAAGATTAGTAACTCGAAACGGGAGTTGCAGAATAAACAGAGACTAGTTGAGGGTGAAGTGACGATGTGTGTTGGAAATAGTTCCAAGATTGATATGATCATCATCGCACACTCACTATACTTTCGGGATTAGTGTTGAACTTAAATAAATGTTATTTGGTGTTTGCGTTGAGCATAAATATGATTTGATCATGTTTATTGCAATACCATTATTCATTTAAGTTAGAGAACAATTGTTGTTCTGTTTACATGAATAGAACCTTTTATGGTCATACACACCAACGAAAATGGTTTGTTGGATCTCGATCGTAGTGATGCACATATTCATAATATTGAAGCCAAAAAGATGCAAAGTTAATAATGATAGTGCAACTTATTTGTGGCACTGCCGTTTAGGTCATATTGGTGTAAAGCGCATGAAGAAACTCCATGCTGATGGGATTTTGGAATCACTTGATTATGAATCACTTGATGCTTGCGAACCATGTCTCTTGGGCAAGATGACTAAAACGCCATTCTCCGGAACAATGGAACGAGCAACAGATTTGTTGGAAATCATACATACTGATGTATGTGGTCCGATGAATATTAAGGCTCGCGACAAGTATCATTATTTTCTGACCTTCACAGATGATTTGCGCAGATATGGGTATATCTACTTGATGAAACAAAAGTCTGAAACGTTTGAAAAGTTCAAAGAATTTTAGAGTGAAGTGGAAAATCATCGTGACAAGAAAATAAAGTTTCTACGATCTGATCGCGGAGACAAATATTTGAGTTACGAGTTTGGTATTCAATTAAAACAATGTGGAATAGTTTCACAAATTCGTGCCACCTGGAGCACCACAGCATAATGGTGTGTCCAAACGTCATAACCGTACTTTATTGGATATAGTACAATCTATGATGTTTCTTACCAATTTACCACTATCGTTTTGGGATCATGCATTAGAGACAGCTGCATTCACGTTAAATAGGGCACCATCAAAATCCGTTGAGACGACACCATATGAACTATGGTTTGGCAAGAAACCTAATTTGTCGTTTCTTAAAGTTTGGGATTGCGATGCTTATGTGAAAAAGTTTCAACATGATAAGCTCAAACCCAAATCGGAGAAATGTGTCTTCATAGGATACCCAAAGAGTCAGTTGGGTACACCTTCTATCACAGATCCAAAGGCAAGACATTCGTTGCTAAGAATAGGATCCTTTCTAGAGAAGGAGTTTCTCTCGAAAGAAGTGAGTGGGAGGAAAGTAGAACTTGATGAGGTAACTGTACCTACTTCCTTGTTGGAAAACAGTACATCACAGGAACCAGTTTCTGTGACGTCAAAACCAACTAGTGAGGAAGTTAATGATGATGATCATAGAACTTCAGAACAAGTTACTACAGAACCTCATAGATCAACCAGAGTAAGATCCGCACCAGTGTGGTACGGCAATTCTATTCTGGAAGTCATGCTACTAGATCATGATGAACCTACGAACTATGAAGAAGCGATGGTGAGCCCAGATTCCGCGAAATGGTTTGAGGCCATGAAATCTGAGATGGGATCCATGTATTAGAACAAAGTGTGGACTTTGGTTGACTTGCCCGATGATCGGCAAGCAATTGAGAATAAATGGATCTTCAAGAGGAAGACGGACGATGATAGTAGTGTTACTATCTACAAAGCTAGAATTGTCGCAAAAAGGTTTTCGACAAGTTCAAGGTGTTGACTACGATGAGAGTTTCTCACTCGTATCTATGCTTAAGTCTGTCCGAATCATGTTAGCAATTGACGCATTTTATCAAATCTGGCAAATGGATAAACAAAACTGCATTCCTTAATGGAGCTATTAAAGAAGAGTTGTATATGATGCAACCAGAAGGTTTTGTCAATCCTAAAGGTGTTAACAAAGTGTGCAAGCTCCAGCGATCCATCTATGGACTGGTGCAAGCATCTCGGAGTTGGAATATACGCTTTGATGAGTTGATCAAAGCATATAGTTTTATACAGACTTGCGGTGAAGCCTGTATTTACAAGAAAGTGAGTGGGAGCACTACAGCATTTCTGATAAGTATATGTAAATGACATATTGTTGATCGGAAATAATGTAGAATTATTCTGTAAAGCATAAAGGAGTGTTTGAAAGGAGTTTTTCAAAGAAAGACCTCGGTGAAGCTGCTTACATATTGAGTATCAAGATCTATAGAGATAGATCAAGACGCTTGATAAGTTTTTTCAATGAGTACATACCTTGACAAGATTTTGAAGTAGTTCAAAATGGAACAGTCAAAGAAAGAGTTCTTGCCTGTGTTACAGGGTGTGAAATTGAGTAAGACTCAAAACCCGACCACGACAGAAGATAGAAAGAGAATGAAAGTCATTCCCTATGACTTGGCCATAGGTTCTATAAAGTATGCCATGCTGTGTACCAGATCTATTGCATACCCTACCAATGTGTTTGGCAAGGAAGTACAATAGTGATCTAGGAGTAGATCACTGGACAGCGGTCAAAATTATCCTTAGTGGAATAAGGATATGTTTCTCGATTATGGAAGTGGAAAAAGTTTCATCGTAAAGGGTTACGTCGATGCAAGTTTTAACACCGATCTGGATGACTCTAAGTCTTGATCTAGATACATATTAAAAGTGGGAGCAATTAGCTAGAGTAGATCCGTGCAGAGTATTGTTGACATAGAAATTTGCAAAATACTTACGGATCTGAATGTGACAGACCCGTTGACTAAAATTATCTCACAAACAAAACATGATCACACCTTAGTACTCTTTGGGTGTTAATCACATAGCGATGTGAACTAGATTACCGAATCTAGTAAACCCTTTTGGATGTTGGTCACATGGCGATGTGAACTATGGGTGTTAATCACATGGTGATGTGAACTATTGCTGTTAAATCACATGGCGATGTGAACTAGATTATTGACTCTAGTGCAACTGGGAGACTGAAGGAAATATGCCCTAGAGGCAATAATAAAGTTATTATTTATTTCCTTATATCATCATAAATGTTTATTATTCATGCTAGAATTGTATTAACCGGAAACATAATACATGTGTGGATATATAGACAAACAGAGTGTCACTAGTATGCCTCTACTTGACTAGCTTGTTAATCAAAGATGGTTAAGTTTCCTAACCATAGACAAAGGAGTTGTCATTTGATTAACAAGGTCACATCATTAGTTGAATGATCTGATTGACATGACCCATTCCATTAGCTTAGCACCCGATCGTTTAGTATGCTGCTATTGCTTTTATCCATGACTTATACATGTTCCTATGACTATGAGATTATGCAACTCCTGTTTACCGTAGGAACACTTTGTGTGCTACCAAACGTCACAACATAACTGGGTGATTATAAAGGTGCTCTACAGGTGTCTCCGAAAGTATTTCTTGGGTTGGCGTATTTCAAGATTAGGATTTGTCACTACGAATGTCGGAGAGGTATCTCAGGGCCTTCTCGGTAATGCACATCACATAAGCCTTGCAAGCATTGCAACCAATGAGTTGGTTGCGGGATGATGTATTACGGAACGAGTAAAGAGACTTGCCGGTAACGAGATTGAACTAGGTATTGGATACCGACGATCGAATCTCGGGCAAGTAACATATCGATGACAAAGGGAACAACGTATGTTGTTATGCGGTCTGACCGATAAAGATCTTCGTAGAATATGTAGGAGCCAATATGGGCATCCAGGTCCCGCTATTGGTTATTGACTGGAGAGGTGTCTCGGTCATGTCTACATTGTTCTCGAACCGTAGGGTCCGCACGCTTAAGGTTACGATGACAGTTATTATGAGTTTATGCATTTTGATGTACCGAAGGAGTTCGGAGTCCCGGATGTGATCACGGACATGACGAGGAGTCTCGGAATGGTCGAGACGTAAAGATTGATATATTGGACGGCTATGTTCGGACATCGGAATGGTTCCGAGTGGTTTTGGATAATACCGGAGTGCCGGAGGGGTTACCGGAACCCCCCGGGGGAAGTATGGGCCTTATTGGGCCGCAAGGGGAGAGAGAGGGCCACGCCAGAAGGTGGCGCGCGCCCCCCCCGTGGGCAGTCCGAATTGGACAAGGAGGGGGGGCGCGGCCCCCCTTTCCCTCTCCCTCTCCCTCTCTTTCCTTCCCCCTCCCTCCCTCCTAGTTGGACTAGGAAAGGGGAGTCCTACTCCTACTAGGAGGAGGACTCCCCCCTCCCTTGGCGCGCCTCTAGGCCGGCCGGCCCTCCCCCCTTGCTCCTTTATATACGGGGGCAGGGGGGCACCCTAGGACACACAAGTTGATCCTTGAGATTGTTCCTTAGCCGTGTGCGGTGGCCCCTCCACCATATTCCACCTCGGTCATATTGTCGCAGTGTTTAGGCGAAGCCCTGCGTCGGTAGTTCATCAAGATCGTCACCACGCCGTCGTGCTGACGGAACTCATCCCTGGATGTTTTGCTAGATCGAGACCCGGGGACGTCATCGAGCTGTACGTGTGTCAAGAACTTGGAGGCGCCGAAGTAACGGCGCTTGGATCGGTCGGATTGCGAGGAGGACGTACGACTACTTCCTCTACGTTGTGTCAACGCTTCCGCTTCGGTCTACGAGGGTACGTAGACAACACTCTCCCCTCTCATTGCTATGCATCACCATGATCTTGCGTGTGCGTAGGGATTTTTTTGAAATTACTACGTTCCCCAACAGTACGTTCGGTACTTGGATCGGTCGGATCGTGAAGACGTACGACTACATCAACCGCGTTGTGCTAACGCTTCCTCTTACGGTCTAAGAGGGTATGTGGACACACTCTCCCCTCTCGTTGCTATGCATCACTATGATCCTGCGTGTGCGTAGAATTTTTTTTGAAATTACTACGTTCCCCAACAGTGGCATCCGGGCCAGGTTTTATGCTTAGATGTTATATGCACGAGTAGAACACAAGTGAGTTGTGGGCGATACAAGTCATACTGCTTACCAGCATTTCATACTTTGGTTCGGCGGTATTGTTGGATGAAGCGGACCGGACCGACATTACGTGTACGCTTACGCGAGACTGGTTCTACCGACGTGCTTTGCACACAGGTGGCTGGCGGGTGTCACTTTCTCCAACTTTAGTTGAACCAAGTGTGGCTACGCCGGTCCTTGAGAAGGTTAAAACATCACTAACTTGAAGAACTATCGTTGTGGTTTTGATGCGTAGGTAAGAACGGTTCTTGCTCAGCCCGTAGCAGCCACGTAAAACTTGCAACAACAAAGTAGAGGACGTCCAACTTGTTTTTGCAGGGCATGTTGTGATGCGATATGGTCAAGGCATGATGCTATATTTTATTGTATAAGATGATCATTTTTTGTAACCGAGTTATCGGCAACTGGCAGGAGCCATATGGTTGTCGCTTTATTGTATGCAATGCAATCGCCCTGTAATTGCTTTACTTTATCACTAAGCAGTAGCGATAGTCGTAGAAGCAATAGTTGGCGAGACGACATCGATGCTACGATGGAGATCAAGGTGTCGCACCGGTGACGATGGTGATCATAACGGTTCTTCGGAGATGGAGATCACAAGCACAAGATGATGATGGCCATATCATATCACTTAATATTGATTGCATGTTATGTTTATCCTTTATGCATCTTATTTTGCTTTGATTGACGGTAGCATTATAAGATGATCTCTCACTAAATTTCAAGATAAAAGTGTTCTCCCTGAGTATGCACCGTTGCCAAAGTTCGTCGTGCCGAGACACCACGTGATGATCGAGTGTGATAAGCTCTACGTTCATTCATCTACAACGGTTGCAAGCCAGTTTTACACACGCAGAATACTCGGGTTAAACTTGACAAGCCTAGCATATGCAGATATGGCCTTGTAACACTGAGACTGAAAGATCGAGCGTGAATCATATAGTAGATATGATCAACATAGTGATGTTCACCATTGAAAACTACTCCATCTCACGTGATGATCGGACATGGTTTAGTTGATTTGGATCACGTGATCACTTAGATGATTAGAGGGATGTCTATCTAAGTGAAAGTTGTGAAGTAATATGATTAATGGAACTTAAATTTATCATGAACTTAGTACCTGATAGTATTTTTCTTGTCTATGTTGATTGTAGATAGATGGCCCGTGTTGTTGTTCCGTTGAATTTTAATGCGTTCCTTGAGAAAGCAAAGTTGAAAGATGATGGTAGCAATTATACGGACTGGGTCCGTAACTTGAGGATTAACCTCATTGCTGCACAGAAGAATTACATCCTGGAAGCACCGCAGGGTGCCAGGCCTGCTGCAGATGCAACTGACGATGTTAAGAACGTCTGGCAGAGCAAAGCTTATGACTACTCGATAGTTCAGTGTGCCATGCTTTACGGCTTAGAACAGGGCTTCAACGATGTTTTGAACGTCATGGATCATATGAGATGTTCCAAGAGTTGAAGTTAATATTTCAAGCAAATGCCCGGATTGCGAGATATGAAGTCTCCAATAAGTTCTACAACTGCAAGATGGAGGGGAATAGTTCTGTCAATGAACATATACTCAAAATGTCTGGGTATAACAATCACTTGCTTCAACTGGGGGTTAATCTTCCAGATGATAGTGTCATTGACAGAATTCTTCAATCACTGCCACCAAGCTACAAGAGCTTTGTGATGAACTATAATATGCAAGGGATGGATAAGACAATTCCCGAGCTCTTCGCGATGTTAAAAGCTACGGAGGTAGAAATCAAGAAGGAGCATCAAGTATTGATGGTCAACAAGAAAACCAGTTTCAAGAAAAAGGGCAAAGGGAAGAAGAAGGGGAACTTCAAGAAGAACAGCAAACAAGTTGCTGCTCAAGAGAAGAAACCCAAGTCTGGACCTAAGCCTGAGACTGAGTGCTTTTACTGCAAGCAGACTGGACACTAGAAGCGGAACTGCCCCAAGTATTTGGCGGATAAGAAGGTTGGCAAGGTGAACAAAGGTATATGTGATATACATGTTATTGATGTGTACCTTACTAGAGCTCGCAGTAGCACCTGGGTATTTGAAACTGGTTCTGTTGCTAATATTTGCAACTCGAAACAGGGACTACAGATTAAGCAAAGACTGGCTAAGGACGAGGTGACGATGCACGTGGGAAATTGTTCCAAAGTCGATGTGATCGCCGTCGGCACGCTACCTCTACATCTACCTTCGGGATTAGTTTTAGACCTAAATAATTGTTATTTGGTGCCAGCGTTAAGCATGAACATTATATCTGGATCTTGTTTGATGTGAGACGGTTATTCATTTAAATCTGAGAATAATGGTTGTTCTATTTATATGAGTAATATCTTTTATGGTCATGCACACTCGAAGAGTGGTCTATTTTTGTTGAATCTCGATAGTAGTGATGCACATATTCATAATGTTGAAGCCAAAAGATGCAGAGTTGATAATGATAGTGCAACTTATTTGTGGCACTGCCGTTTAGGTCATATTGGTGTAAAGCACATGAAGAAACTCCATACTGATGGACTTTTGGAATCACTTGATAATGAATCACTTGGTACTTGCGAACCATGCCTTATGGGCAAGATGACTAAAACGCCGTTCTACGGAACAATGGAGCGAGCAACAGATTTGTTGGAGATCATACATACTGATGTATGTGGTCCGATGAATGTTGAGGCTCGCGGCGGGTATCGTTATTTCCTCACCTTCACAGATGATTTGAGCAGATATGGGTATATCAACTTGATGAAATATAAGTCTGAAATATTTAAAAATTTCAAAGAATTTCAGAGTGAAGTGGAAAATCATCGTAACAAGAAAATAAAGTTTCTATGATCTGATCCTGGAGGAGAATATTTGAGTTACGGGTTTGGTTTACATTTGAAACAATGCGGAATAGTTTCGCAACTCACGCCACCCGGAACACCACAGCGTAATGGTGTGTCCGAACGTCGTAATCGTACTTTACTAGATATGGTGCGATCTATGATGTCTCTTACTAATTTACCGCTATCGTTCTGGGGTTATGCTTTAGAGACAGCTACATTCAAGTTAAATAGGGCACCATCAAAATTCGTTGAGACGACGCCTTATGAACTATGGTTTGGCAAGAAACCAAAGTTGTCTTTTCTTAAAGTTTGGGGGTGCAATGCTTATGTGAAAAAGCTGCAACCTGATAAGCTCGAACCCAAATCCGAGAAATGTGTCTTCATAGGATACCCAAAGGAAACTGTTGGGTACACCTTCTATCACAGATCCGAAGGCAAGATATTTGTTGCTAAGAATGGATCCTTTCTAGAGAAGGAGTTTCTCTCGAAATAAGTGAGTGGGAGGAAAGTAGAACTTGATGAGGTAACTGTACTTGCTCCCTTATTGGAAAGTAGTTCATCACAGAAACCGGTTCCTGTGACACCTAGACGAATTAGTGAGGAAGCTAATGATATTGATCATGTAACTTTAGATCAAGTTACTACTGAACCTCATAGGTCAACCAGAGTAAGATCCGCACCAGTGTGGTACGGTAATCCTGTTCTGGAGGTCATGTTACTTGACCATGACAAACCTAGAAACTATGAGGAAGCGATGGTGAGCCCAGATTCCGCAAAATGGCTTGAGGCCATGAAATCTGAGATAGGATCCATGTATGAGAACAAAGTGTGGACTTTGGTTGACTTGCCCGATGATCGACAAGCCATTGAGAATAAATGGATCTTCAAGAAGAAGACTGACGCTGACGGTAATGTTACTGTATATAAAGCTCGACTTGTTGCGAAAGGTTTTTGACAAGTTCAAGGGATTGACTACAATGAGACTTTCTCACCCGTAGCGATGCTTAAGTCTGTCCGAATCATGTTAGCAATTGCCGCATTTTATGATTATGAAATTTGGCAAATGGATGTCAAAACTGCATTCCTGAATGGTTTTCTAGAAGAAGAGTTGTATATGATGCAACTACAAGGTTTTGTCAATTCAAAGGGAGATAACAAAGTGTGCAAGCTCTAGCGATCCATTTATGGACTGGTGCAAGCCTCTCGGAGTTGGAATAAACGTTTTGATAGTGTGATCAAAGCATATGGTTTTATACAGACTTTTGGAGAAGCCTGTATTTACAAGAAAGTGAGTGGGAGCTCTGTAGCATTTCCGATATTATATGTGGATGACATATTGCTGATTGGAAATGATATAGAATTTCTGGATAGCATAAAAGGATACTTGAATAAGAGTTTTTCAATGAAAGACCTCGGTGAAGCTGCTTACACATTAGGCATCAAGATCTATAGAGATAGATCAAGACGCTTGATAGGACTTTCACAAAGCACATACCTTGACAAAGTTTTGAAGAAGTTCAAAATGGATCAAGCAAAGAAGGGTTCTTGCCTGTGTTACAAGGTCTGAAGTTGAGTCAGACTCAATGCCCGACCACTGCAGAAGATAGAGAGAAAATGAAAGATGTTCCCTATGCTTCAGCCATAGGCTCTATCATGTATGCAATGCTGTGTACCAGACCTGATGTGTGTCTTGCTATTAGCCTAGCAGGGAGGTACCAATGTAATCTAGGAGTGGATCACTGGACAGCAGTCAAGAACATCCTGAAATACCTAAAAAGGACTAAGGATATGTTTCTCGTTTATGGTAATGACAAAGAGCTAGTCGTAAATGGTTACATCGATGCAAGCTTTGACACTGATCCGGACGATTCTAAATCGCAAACTGGATACGTGTTTAC
Source organism: Aegilops umbellulata (assembly GCA_032464435.1). NCBI lineage: Eukaryota > Viridiplantae > Streptophyta > Magnoliopsida > Poales > Poaceae > Aegilops > Aegilops umbellulata. Next base: position 407,264,550 of record CP136055.1, read on the forward strand.
ATTGAACGGTGGAGCTGTCAGTTGGTGCAGTTCTAAACAAAGCGTCATGGCGGGATCTACGTGTGAAGCGGAGTACATAGCTGCTTCGGAAGCAGCAAATGAAGGAATCTAGATGAAGGAGTTCATATCCGATCTAGGTGTCATACTTAGTGCATCGGGTCCAATGAAAATCTTTTGTGACAATACTGGTGCAATTGCCTTGGCAAAGGAATCCGGATTTCACAAGAGCACAAAGCACATCAAGAGACGCTTCAATTCCATCCAGGACCAAGTCCAGGTGGGAGACATAGAGATTTGCAAGATACATACGGATTTGAATGTTGCAGACCCGTTGACTAAGCCTCTTCCACGAGCAAAACATGATCAACACCAAAACTCCATGGGTGTTAGAATCATTACTGTGTAATATAGATTATTGACTCTAGTGCAAGTGGGAGACTGAAGGAAATATGCCCTAGAGGCAATAATAAAGTTATTATTTATTTCCTCATATCATGATAAATGTTTATTATTCATGCTAGAATTGTATTAACCGGAAACATAATACATGTGTGAATACATAGACAAACATAGTGTCACTAGTATGCCTCTACTTGACTAGCTCGTTAATCGAAGATGGTTGTGTTTCCTAGCCATGGACATGGGTTGTCATTTGATTAACAGGATCACATCATTAGGAGAATGATGTGATTGACTTGACCCATTCCGTTAGCTTAGCACTTGATCGTTTAGTATGTTGCTATTGGTTTCTTCATGGCTTATACATGTTCCTATGACGATGAGATTATGCAACTCCCGTTTACCGGAGGAACACTTTGTGTGCTACCAAATGTCACAACGTAACTGGGTGATTATAAAGGTGCTCTACAGGTGTCTCCGAAGGTACTTGTTGATTTGGCGTATTTCGAGATTAGGATTGGTCACTCCAATTGTCAGAGAGGTATCTCTAGGCCCTCTCGGTAATGCACATCACTATAAGCCTTGCAAGCAATGTGACTAATGAGTTCGTTGCGGAATGATGCCTTACGGAACGAGCAAAGAGACTTGTCTGTAACCAGATTGAACTAGGTATTGAGATACCGACGATCGAATCTCGGGCAAGTAACATACCGATGACAAAGGGAACAATGTATGTTGTTATGCGGTTCGACCGATAAAGATCTTCGTAGAATATGTAGGATCCAATATGACCATCCAGGTTCCGCTATTGGTTATTGACCGGAGACGTGTCTCGGTCATGTATACATAGTTCTCGAACCCGTAGGGTCCGCACGCTTAAAGTTTTGTGACGATCGGTATTATGAGTTTTTGTGTTTTGGTGTACCGAAGGTAGTTCGGTGTCCCGAATATGATCACGGACATGACGAGGAGTCTCGAAATGGTCGAGACGTAAAGATCGATATATTGGACGACTATATTCGGACACCAGAAGTGTTCCGAGTGGTGTCGGAGAAAAATCGGAGTACCGGGGGATTACTGGAACCCCCCGGGGAGTTAATTGGGCCTCATGGGTCTTAGTGGGAGAAGAGGAGAGGCGGCCAGGGCAGCCGCGCGCCCCCTCCCCCTCTAGTCTGAATTGGACATGGAAGGGGGGCGACGCCCCCTTTTTCCTTCTCCTCCTCTCTCCCTTCCTTCCCTATCCTACTCCAATAAGGAAAAGGAGGAGTCCTACTCCCGGTGGGAGTAGGACTCCCCCTTGGCGTGCCCTCCTCCTTGCCGGCCGCCTTCCCCCTTGCTCCTTTATATACGGGGGCAGGGGGGCACCCTAGAACACACAAGTTGATCTGTTGATCTCTCTGAGCCGTGTGTGGTGCCACCCTCCACCATATTCCACCTCGGTCATATCATAGCGGTGCTTAGACGAAGCCCTGCGTCGGTAGCAACATCATCACCATCATCACGCCGTCGTGCTGACAAAACTCTCCCGTGAAGCTCTGCTGGATCGGAGTTCGTGGGACGTCATCAAGCTAAACGTGTGCTGAACTTGGAGGTGCCATACATTCGGTACTTGGAAAGGTCGGATCGTGAAGACGTACAACTACATCAACCGCATTGTGCTAACGCTTCCGCTTTCGGTCTACGAGGGTTACGTGGACACACTCTCCCCTCTCGTTGCTATGCACCACCATGATCCTGCGTGTGCGTAGGAATTTTTTTTAAATTACTACGTTCTCCAACAGTTTCATCCATTTGCCAAGCCTCCTCATATATGAATCCGCGTCTCCTGTCACCTTTCTCCTGTGGTGATGCCAACATTTGCAATGCCAGCATACAATGGTCAGATCTTGGGGAGGGGACATGCTTAACGAAAGATGCCGAATACAGACTCATCATTGTCGGGTTCGCTAGAAACCGATCTAACCGAATCTTAACATTGCAGTCGCCTTGTTTCATGTTATCCCACGTGAACGGAACCCCCTGAAAACCCAGGTCCAGTAATTCACAGTCATCAAGGCACTGACGAAAACCATCCATCTGCCACTCTGGTCGATCATGAGCTCCAAAGTACTCGGAATTATCTGTAATTTTATTAAAGTCACCTCAACAAATCCACGGCACATTATGTTGAGCTTTGAGCCATCTCAACATGTTCCAACTTTCGATGCGTTCACTTCGTCTAGCCTTAGCATAGAAGCCCGTGAACCGCCAAACCTTATTATCACCCCCGCTGTTCTTAACCATTACATCAATATGTTGATTCGAGAAATTATTGAGGGTTACATCAACTTCTTTAGACCAAAACAAAGCTCAACCTCCGCTTGCTTCCTTACTTGGGCTTTGTTTTTTTACAGCAGCAAAATACGCAAGGTGTACTGTGTTGTGCATGTGTTTCTTATAGCAAAATAGTTGCCTTACAAAGGCCATTAGTGTTTGGTCTGCTGGCTCACATTCTGTTTTAGCTATTTTTCATAGATATACAAAAAAACTATGGAAATTAATTTTAAAAATGAGAAACAATCTATACATTGTGTAAAGTTAAAAATTGTTTGTGTTTTCATGTGTATAAATGGTCATCCTATATTTGTATCATCTCGTATATATACAAAAAAAATATTGATTGTGTATTCATAAAAATATCCATTGTATATTATGAAATGTTCATTGCGCATTTTTCTAATTTTCACTGCATAGTATAAAAATGTTCATCACGTATTTAAATCAAATATTTATCATGTGTTTATAGAAAAGTTCATCGCATATTTACCAAAATATTAAAGTATTAAAATAAACCATGAAAAGATGAACAAAAATAAATAAAACAATGATACGATGGCCGACCCCCTCCTAGTGGAAGATATGCAACCCCCGCACCCCCCATAAAACACCACAACAGAGTCGTAGTCCGGACGACACTTGCAGTTGTATGCCTAGTGGCAGACATATATGCGTGATGGAAGACATGCAATTCCTAACGCAAAAAAGAGACTCACACGGAAATACGAACTAATTAATGCATCTCTAATACTAGTGGTGAGACAAGTAGTTGCAGTCGAGGGCTATGATTGCAGTTGCATGCCTAGTATCAGACATGCATCCGTCCCCCTCTCCCACCAACCTAAACAAAGGCCACTTGCAGTCGGATGGGTAGACATGCAATTGCAGTCCGGGTGGGACTCCTGTAAATGAAAGCCTGGTATCTGATATGCAACTACCCCTCCCCCACCTCCAACGACAAAACAATGATCAGTTGCAGTCGGGTCGTAGACATGCAATTCTTGCTGGGCATGACAATTGAAGTTGCATGTCTAACATACACTTGCAACTGCCTCATCTCCCACCTCCATTTGACAAAATAAAGTCCAGTTGCATCCGCGCTAGGAGACATGCAATTGCAGTCAATAGGCTACACTTGCAGTTGCATGCCTAGTGTCAGACATGCAACTGCCCCTGTTTTGCCCCCATCAGACAAAACAAAGCCCAGTTGTGTTTGTGTTAGGAGGGCATGTAGTTGTAGTCGAGGGTTACACTTGCAGTTGCATGCCTAGTGTCATACATGCAACTCCCCCTCTCCTACCTCCATATGGCAATACAAAGGTTAGTTGCAGGCGTGATGGAAGACATGCAATTGTAGTAAGGGGGAGACACTTGCAGTTGCATGCCTGGTGAAGACATGCAACTGCCCGCGCCCTCTCCCACCGCCTTCCAACGAAACAATGTTCAGTTGCGGTTATGATGGAAGACATGCAATTGTAGTCAGGGGCGACACTTGCAGCTGCATGCCACGTGTACACATGCAACTGCCCCGTGCCCTCTCCCACTGCCCTTCGACAATACAAAGTTTAGTTGCGATCATGATGGAAGACATGCAGCTGTAGTCGGGGGCGACACTTGCAGTTGCATGCCTAGTGTACACATACAACTGCTCCCCCTCTCCCGCCGCCCTCCAACAAAACAGAGTTCAGTTGCGACCGTGATGGAAGACATGCAGTTGTAGTCGCGGGCGACACTTGCAGTTGCGTGCCTAGTGTACACATGAAACTGCTCCCCACTGTCCCATGCTTCCAACAAAACAAAGTTCAGTTATGGTCGTTATGGAAGACATGTAATTACAGTCGGCGTGCGACACTTGCAGTTGCATGTCTAGTGAACACATGCAAGTGATCCTCCCTCTCTCGCCACCCTTTGACAAAAAAAAGTTCAGTAGCATCGTGTTGGAAGACATGCAATTATAGTCAGGGCCGACGCTTGCAGTTGCATGTCTAGTCTACACATCCAACTGCAATTCCGGCCAGTGCTACACGAGCAGTTGCGTGCCTAATGTACACATGCAATTGTCGCCCTCCCGTCGCCCAGAGACAAAACAAAGTCAAGTTCCAGTCGAACGCGACACATGCAGTTGCATGCCTATTAGAAGACATGCAACTACTCCTCACCCATAAAACACCGCTAAGTTGAAGTCGCCTTGAAGACATGCAGTTGCATTTGCGGGCAACACTTGCAGTTTGTGCCTAGTGGCGGGCATGCAACTGCCCCCTCCCACACACATAAAAATAGCAAGGCATGTAGTTTCAGTTGGTGATGACACTTGCAGTTACACGCTTAGTGAAAGACATGCAACTCCCGACTCCCAATCCCCCAACAAAACACCAAATGCTATAGTTGAAGCGGACACTCGCAATTCCGCACCTCGTGACTGGCATGCAACTTCCCTTGACAAAAAACACCACTAGGTTGCATTCACGCGGGGTAGATATCACATTCCCACCCCCACCCCGGCTTGACCTGCTGGCTCTGAGAAAAACCACGCCCGGAGGAAGAGAGGGAAAAGGTGAAGGAATAGCATGATCCACTACCTTCATACGATCCACACTTAAAGCTTGGTTAGCAATGCTTTAGTCAAGATGAACAATTACAATTATAACTTTAAAAGAAATAAAAAATAGAAAGAATAAAATGATGCAACAGAAAGACAAAATGGTAATGCATAATAATTAAAATAAAAATATATTCTTATTCTATATTTCCTTAGAAGAGAGGAAGAATAAAACAAAAGGCAGAAACTAAAAACCAGGAAAAACATTAAAATAAAAATAGAAACGTCAGACAAGAAAAACAAAAGGAATACAAAAAAGAATACCAATTTCAAATGCTTCAGTAAAAACTGTCTTGTCGTACTATAGCAAAATGCCCATGTACATCCCTCACAACTAAACAGGGCCACAATAGAAAAGTAAGACAAAAGAGCATAGGCCATGAGAGAGGCCTGACATATTGATCATTCGCCCATAGAAAAAAGAATTACCATCCATTGTGTACGGCACGATCATGCATCAACTTCAAGAAAGAAGAAAAATTATACATTGCATGAATCTTTGCGTCAAGATCTTATGGCTACCGAATCAACTGAGACTTGACAAATTCTAATTCACCTGAGAATTAGCAAATCCAAAAAAAAAACTAGCAAGAATCGCAGTGTTAGAATGGAAAAAAGGTTTAAAAAGATAAAAGGCAAAAAAATAGAACACACAAGTAAATAGAAAAGAAACAAGAAAAATGTGAAACTAAAAATCAGATATTTTTTAGCAATAAAAAACAGCTCACGCCATATGAAACAGAAATGAAAAAAGAAAGAAAAAAACCACAAGCCGAACACAGGTTTTAACAGTTCTAGACAAGAAAAAAAACCAGAGACCAACACGTACCTAAGGCCCAGAGTGAAGAAAAACAAGAACAAAGCCTATGTAGAAACGGCACTAGGGTGCCAGCAACTTGAGCCAGCGACTTGTACATATACTACTGCCTCTGTCCCAGAATATAAGAACGTTTTTAACACTATATTAATATAAAAAACGTTCTTATATTATGGGACGGAGGGAGTAGTACATACAAAGACAAACCAAACCTGACGATAACGACTCGACTGAGACTTCGCCAAAACTCATTCGACTGAGTTTTAGCGCATCTGTTTTACTCCGCCACCACGGCCTCCTGTTGGTTGGCCCGCCCTCATGGCGCATGGCCGAGCCGTGTCGGTCCTCGCCACCGTGTAAGCCTCACCTGGGCCATGAATTGCAGGTGCCTTGTGATAGCCCGGCTACCGCTAGCGATCGCATGCCTCGGCCCCACTGGTTGCGCACGTCACCGGCCCGCTCGCCCACGCGTCGCTGTGCTTTGCGTGGAGCTGCGTGAAGGCCGCCGAAGTCCCCTGGCCGCGTCGCACTCCGCCTAGACCCTGCCGTCCGTCGCCACCACTCTGTCCAGCCCCATCATCTGGAGGTCTCCAACAACCGCCGCCTCCAGTCGTCGACCGGACAGAGTCGGCTCAGCTGTCGACGCCGACGAGTGTGCGACTCGGCCAGCCTCGTAGGAGAGGAAAGATGGATCTTTAGTGGATAGGCAAAGGGGAGTTAGGGGCTGGAGAGGGAAAGGGGATGGGAAGGGGAGTGGATAGAGGAAGAAGATAAGAGGACATATATAAATTTGACTTGTGGACCCATACTGTTAGTGAGAGTAGGTGATGAACCTGGCTGGGATTGTCTCTTTTTCCAGTGCGCCAAACGTGTCTAGTGTTTGAAAAGACCAGGATCAAAGAGTTCAGGGTATCAATTTCAGGAATTTGAAGGTGAGGGTTCATTTGCGTCGGCCTATACAAAGTCAGGGTTTATTTCACACTTTACTTAGTTATGAATGATTTTTTTTACGAAAAGGAGCATAATCTTCGACCTCAACATCGATTGATGCACACAACCATCTTTTATTGTGAAGTGTCAAGTCTTACAAGAAAATTTAAAAGGTGAGAAAGGCTTTGCCGACTACAATAGAGATTACATGATACAAATTTGCAACATCAATCCTATTGCTAAAATGCCAACCGAATTGGTTGAGCATATTAAATGATATTGTCTTCAAGTGGTTGCAATGAGAGATCAGAGAATCTCGACCCTCCACATGCTGATGTGAGAACCACGTATGGATTCAGAACGCAATAAAGAGGATATAACCTACAAGAAGGGAAACTCTCGTATTTCCAATTAGCCCAACATAAACAACATACCCAGATCCGCCATATGCCGCCCCAAAAAGAAAAAAAACAGCTCTTAAACAGATTCGAGTCACTGCTTGTGTTGGTAAGTTATAAAGTTATAAAAGCTACCCTCCACAAGAGCCATGCAAAGGGACGTTCCTCAGTTATTGGGGTCCATACTTTTTGGGTGTGGCTAGCTCTCATCCGGATAAAAATTTGTTAGGTCACATCCAACTCATACACCATTTGATTATAAACCCGAAGATTAATGTGGTTTTTTAAACTAAATGGCATCCCGTGTGTTGCTGTGGGAGTAGGTTGCAATATACTCCCTCCATCCCAAAATAAGTGTTGAGGTTGAAACACTTATTTTGGAACGCGGGAGTATTTCAATAAGATTTGATTGTGTGGAATATAAATGTTTAAATTAGTAACATGTGAAACTAAAATTAAGAATAAATATGACTTATTATATTTAATTATGTATATGTAAAATATATTGAATACTCCGCCCGTCCAAAAATCTTGTTGAAGAAATGAATAAAAATATATGTATCTAGAATTAAAATATGTCTAGATACATCCATCTTCCCGACAAGTATTTTTGGACGGAGAAAGTACAAGTAGAATAATAGAATGAAAAATATTTTCACATGCATGGTTATCTTCCACAAGTATTTTCGGAGGGAGAGAGTATAAGTAGAATAATGGAATAAAAAAATATTTTTCCATGCATGGTTACATGTGGTGGTGGGTCTTTTCCATGCATGGTTGCATGTTGAGGTGGGTCTTATCTAACCTATAATTATACGGTGATGTGGAATGATTGCATGTTGAGATAAATAAATTAGTGGGGATGGCTCTCTTAGGTATACATATAGGATTAGACAAGTAGAGGAGAGAGATGGAACGCATCAGAAGAGGACGCGATCACCGCCGTAGGTGCTGACTTATTAAAGACGTAGATGATGATGGCACAACGGAGAAGATGACAGAAGCGCAAGGCTCTAAATTCAGTCATAATCGTCTGCTTAACGTCCACTATGGTCGAGAGGAATGTTAGAAGTATATTTTTGTCTAAGATAGAGATAGAATATGTTTAAATCATGTACAACTCACCATTTACTCCAAGTCTGCTAAACGTCCACTATGGTCGAGAGGAATGTTAGAAGTATATTTTTGTCTAAGATAGAGATAGAATATGTTTAAATCATGTACAACTCACCATTTACTCCAAGTCTCTCTCACTCGTATTGTACTTCTATATATATACCTCATATGAGGGTGGATCAACAAAAATATATTGGGGATTTATATTTTCTATAGATGTGACTTGGTTAATTTTTCTGTCCCTATTCTAACAAGCAAACAAGCGCCAGCGACCAGGCAGTTTCGACTCTGTTGACGACTATTGCAAGAGAAAAGGGTTGGGCTTGCACCGAACTAGTGCCGGAACCGAACACCCGTCTCGTGTTATGGTCACATCAAGGGCCCCTCCTCAGCAGCTCCGACTTCAGAAAGACAATGCGAGGCATGACGACCCCTCAAACACGTAGGAAGAGACTGGCTACCAGACCCATCTGCAGACCAACTCCAGCCGAAGCCGCCATCGTTGCCACACAAGAAGCCGCGCAGAAACACCACATCACCGGACGGACACCTGCCGACCGCAATGGAGCGAGCGTCCAACCCATGGAGCGCACAAATAGGATCCAAAGTTCTTCAAGGCGACGCCCCCAAAGAGGGAAGCGACAATGTTGACGCCGTCGCCCGACCCGACCAGGCCTTAGGCTTTCACCCGAGGAACCGAATCCGAGGGCGTGCATGGGATGGACTCCACGACGATGCCTCCAAGGAGGTGAAACGACGTCCACAGGCACTGATGCCGTCGACCGGCAAGAGCCCGGCAAGCTTTCTCCTGGATTGTTGGAAATATTAGCACTGTCTTGACTAATCTAGTCCACGAGTAAACAGTAAGCGTGGCAAATACGGTATGCATCTCATACCAATACCTAAGCATGTGAGCACGTACAATACATAAACTGACACATGTATGAACAAGATACATACGACCAGCACATGAACGAGCAAATAGGGGATGAACGAGTCATAACCTCCGGTTGGCCAGGCCAACCGGCAGGCACCTGCTCTTAAGCGAGCGACTCGTTAATTATCCAAGATTAATTAATCAATCCTGCAACCTGTGGCGCACATGTCGGGACGACGCGGGCGGTGGAGGAGGAGTTGCACGCGTGTACAACTCATATTCCCAATCTCCCAATAGCAAGTGGTGGAGCAACCCTTTGTCGGATCTCGGGTTCCGGTAAAACCAAAAAGGTTCGAACACTGGGGTGCGCACGAAGATCTCCCCCTACCGGACCACGCCCTTAACCTCGCTACGATCTCTAAGGCTAGCTCGGCGAACTCGCAACACAAGAGACACAAGATTTATACTGGTTCGGGCCATCGTTGTGGCGTAATACCCTACTCCAGTGTGTGGTGGTGGATTGCCTCTTGGGCTGAGGATGAACAGTACAAGGGGAAGAACAGCCTCCTGAGGCGAGGTGTTCTTGTGCTTGGTGAACTTGTGTGGGTGAGGATTGCTCAAGATGAGATGCCTCCTACTATGGTGGCTAGTCCTATTTATAGAGACCCTGGTCCTCTCCCCAGATATTGAGCGGGAAGGGAGCCAACAACGGCCAATTTGAAAGGGGACAACTAGTACAAGCTATCCTGACAAAAGCAGACTTCGCCTGCAAAAGGCTCTGGCGGTGACGCCGCCTTGGGCTCCATGGTGACCTCCGTCTCGCCGTCCTGCTGGTCTTGGTCTCATTGCACCGATATGGAAACCTTTGCTTGATGCCTCGGCACTCCTCGCTTGCGCCTGCCTCCTTAGCACCAAACAGGAAACAAGGACACTGTGCGCGCTGGCGTCCGCCTGGTCTCGATTATCACGGCTCACGTCACTGGAACCTTGCGAGGTTTGCCTTGCCTTGATCTCTCCGCCCCTCGCGAGCTACCCTGGTGAGGTGATACGTCCATTTTGCATCATGCTTTTATATTGATATTTATTGCATTATGGGCTGTTATTACACAATATGTCACAATACTTATGCCTATTCTCTCTTATTTTACAAGGTTTACATGAAGAGGGAGAATGCCGACAGCTGGAATTCTGGGCTGGAAATGGAGCAAATATTAGAGACCTATTCTACACAGCTCCAAAAGTCCTGAAACTTCACGGAAGTCATTTTTGGAATTAATAAAAAATACTGGACGAAGAAAATACCAGAGGGGGCCACACCCTGGCCACAAGGATGGGAGGCGCGCCCTACCCCCTGGGCGCACCCCTGCCTCGTGGGCCCCCTGGTGGCCCTCCGGTGCCCATCTTCTGCTATATGAAATCTTTCGTCCGAGAAAAAAAATCATAAGCAAGCTTTCGGGAAGAAACTCCACAGCCACGAGGCGGAACCAATCTAGGGCTCCAACGGAGCTGTTCTGCCGGGGAAACTTCCCTCTGGGAGGGGGAAATCATCGCCATCGTCATCACCAACGCTCCTCTCATCGGGAGGGGGCCAATCTCCATCAACATCTTCACCAGCACCATCTCCTCTAAAACCCTAGTTCATCTCTTGTATCTAGTCTTTGTCCCAAAGCCTCAGATTGGTACCTGTGGGTTGCTATTAGTGTTGATTACTCCTTGTAGTTTATGCTCTAGTTGGTTTATTTGGTGGAAGATCCTATGTTCAGATCCTATATGCATATTAATACCCCTCTGATTATGAACATGAATATGATTTGTGAGTAGTTATGTTTTTTCCTGATGACATGGGAGAAGTCTTGCTATTAGTAGTCATGTGAATTTGGTATTCGTTCGATATTTTGATGAGATGTATGTTGTCTTTCCTCTAGTGGTGTCATGTGAACGTCGACTACATGACACTTCACCATTGTTTGGGCTTAGAGGAATGCATTGAGAAGTAATTAGTAGATGATGAGTTGCTAGAGTGACAGAAGCTTAAACCCTAGTTTATGCGTTGCTTTGTAAGGGGCTGATTTGGTTCCATATGTTTCATGCTATGGTTAGGTTTACCTTAATACTTCATTTGTAGTTGCGGATGCTTGCAATAGGAGTTAATCATAAGTGGGATTCTTGTCCAAGTAAGGACAGCACCCAAGCACCGGTCCACCCACATATCAAATTATCAAAGTACCGAACGCGAAACATATGAACGTGATGAAAACTAGCTTGACGATAATTCCCATGTGTCCTCGGGAGCGCTTTTCTCTATATAAGAGTTTGTCCAGGCTTGTCCTTTGCTACAAAAAGGATTGGACCATCTTGCTGCACTTTATTCACACTTGTTATTCATTACCTGTTACAAATTACCTTATCACAAAACTATCTGTTACCGATAATTTCAGTGCTTGCAGAGAATACCTTGCTGAAAACCGCTTATCATTTCCTTCCGCTCCTCGTTGGGTTCAACACTCTTACTTATCGAAAGGACTACGATAGATCCCCTATACTTGTGGGTCATCAAGACTCTTTTCTGGCGCCGTTGCCGGGGAGTGAAGCGCCTTTGGTAGGTGGAGTTTGGTAAGTAAAAATTTATATAGTGTGCTGAAATTTACTGTCACTTGTTACTATGGAAAGTAATCCTTTGAGGGGCTTGTTCGGGGTATCTTCACCCCGACCGGTAGAGCAAATAGTTGCTCCTCAACCTACTGAACCTACTGAAAATGTTTACATTGAAATTCCTTTGGGTATGATAGAGAAACTGCTAGCTAATCCTTTTGCAGGAGACGGAATATTTCATCCCAATTTACACTTAATCTTTGTGGATGAAGTTTGTGGATTATTTAAGCTTGCAGGTATGCCCGATGATGTTATTAAGAAGAAGGTCTTCCCTTTATCTTTGAAGGGAGATGCATTGACATGGTATAGGCTATGTAATAATATGGGATCATGGGACTACAAACGATTGAAATTGGAATTTCATCAGAAGTTTTATCCTATGCATCTTGTTCATCGTGATCGTAATTATATATATAATTTTTGGCCTCGCAAAGGAGAAAGCAATTCTCAAGCTTGGGGGAGGCTTAAGTCAGTGTTATATTAATGCCCCAATCATGAGATCTCAAGAGAAATGATTATTCAAATTTTTTATGCTCGGCTTTCTGACAACAATCTCCATGCTCGATACTTCTTGTACTGGTTCTTTTATGATGAAGACTACTGAATTCAAATGAGATTTATTGGAAATAATTAAATGCAACTCTGAAGATTGGGATCTCGATGAAGGTCAGGAGTCAGGTATAACACCTAAGTTTGATTATGTTAAAACTTTTATGGATACCGATGTTTTTCGTAAGTTTAACACTAAATATGGACTTGACTCTGAGATAGTAGCTTCTTTTGTGAATCTTTTGCTGCTCATGTTGATCTCCCTAAGGAGAAGTGGCTTAAATATAATCCTCCCATAGAATTAAAAGTAGTTGCACCTATTAAAGTTGAAGAAAATACTATCACTTATAATGATCCTATTGTTCCTACTGCTTATGTTGAGAAACCACATTTCCCTGTTAGAATAAAGGATCATGCTAAAGCTTCAACTGTTGTCAACAAAAGTAATATTAGGACACGCAAACCGCCTGAAAAAGTTAAAGTTGAACCTAATGTTGCTATTGTTAAAGATCTCTTGGCTAATAATATTGATGGGCATGTTATATACTTCTGTGATGAGACTGCTAGAATTGCTAAGCCTGGTGCTAAAGATAAACATAGACCTGTTGTAGGCATGCCTGTTATTTCTGTTAAAATAGGAGATCATTGTTATCATGGCTTGTGTGATATGGGTGCTAGTACTAGTGCAATACCTATTTCCTTATACAAAGAAATTATGCATGATATTGCACCAGCTGAGATAGAAGATATCGATGTTACAATTAAACTTGCTAATAGAGATACTATTTCACTAATTGGGATTGTTAGAGATGTTGAGGTATTATGTGGGAAAGCTAAATATCCTGCTGATTTTCTTGTTCTTGCTTCCCCTCAAGATACCTTTTGTCCCATTATATTTGGTAGACCCTTCTTGAACACTATTAATGCTAAGATAGACCGTGAAAAGGATGTTGTTACTATTGGTTTGGATGATATGTCTCATGAGTTTAATTTTTCTAAATTTCGTAGACAACCCCGTGATGAGGAGTTGCCTAGTAAGGATGAAATTATTGGTCTTGCTTCTATTGTTGTGCCGCCTAGTGATCCTTTAGAACAATATTTGCTAGACCATGAAAATGATATGTTTATGAATAAAATAAGGGAAATAGATGAGGTATTCTTTAAACATGGACCTATTCTGAAACACAACTTGCCTGTTGAAATACTAGGGGATCCTCCTCCACCCAAGGGTGATCCAGTGTTTGAGCTTAAACCGTTACCTTATACTCTTAAATATGCTTATCTAGATGAAAAGAAGATATATCCTATTATTATTAGTGCTAACCCTTCAGAGCATGAAGAAGAAAAAATATTGAAAACTCTAAAGAAGCACCGTGCTGCTATTGGATATACTCTTGATGATCTTAAGGGCATTAGTCCCACTCTATGTCAACACAAAATAAATTTGGAGAAAGACGCCAAACCAGTTATTGATCATCAACGATGGTTAAATCCTAAGATGAATGAAGTGGTAATGTGACGCCCGGATAATTAAGCTACAGTAACACTCTACTAATGATGTCACGTCACCTCAGTTACTGTTGTTAATCTCACGTTAGTCAAAATTAATTCGAAATTCAAATTTAAAATAAAGTCAAATGGTAGAAGTTTTCAAACATTAAAACTAAAATGTTCGGGTTGTGCCAAATAATTCATAAGTAGATATGGTGAAGAAACCACATTATTATAAAATATTTAATTGCCCTATAATAAGTAAACAGTGGCTAAAGCGATAATTTAAATGCCTTCTGAATTATAAAAATTACCAAGCGTTTGTATTAAATACCAAACCATTTTATGGCAATGCTAGATGATGCAAAGTAATTAGGTGGCGCCATTCCATATTTTACAAAAGTATTTTTCTGGCCTAACAATTTGCAAAACAGAATGGGTTGATGAAATTAAAAGAAAAACAAAAAACTGAAAAGAAAAGTGAAGGAAAAGGCTTGGCTGCACTGTGCACTTGGCCCAGCCGCGCAACACTCTAGCTCAGCACAACTTACCCCCTCCATCGTCTTCCCTGTTCACCGAGCGCGCTGGACGCCGGCCGTGCGTCCATGCAGCCGATCTGCCGCGTGGCGGCCATCCAGACCACCACGCCACCCTACAAGGTCGTCGTCGACCCCCTCTGTCGAACCCTAACCCCACTCACCGTCTCCCCTCTTCCATCGCCCAATGCTGCCGTCGACATGCGTCGCTCGATCCCGCGGCCACTTGCCTCCCCGCGACGCCAGCATATGTTCAGGAGGACCTCCATCGTCGTCCACATCGCCTGCGCCTGCTAGCTTAGACTGAGACATTGCTGCGCCATCGCCCGCGTCGATTCCCCTCGACGGAAGCCGCCTCTGCCCCGCCATGGCTCCACTCCACCGCGACCTCCCGGCCTCCCCGAGCTCGTCTTCCCCCTCAATGTGAGCCCCGCCTACCTCCCCGCCTTTTCCCGAGCTCGGATTCGAGCTCGAGCAATAGCAACCGCGTCTGTAGCTCCACTGCCGCCGGACATGGCCCCTGCCATCGATTCTAACCGTGCCCAGCCATACTCCCCGTACGCCTCCGCCCGCTACTGCCCTGCGCCGTCGCTTGCCGCCACTAGCGGCACCTGTAGTTGCTGCGCCTGCTGCTGTCGGCCGCCCCCCTCAGCCAAGCCGGCCCCGAGCGCAAAGGCCGCATGCCGTTCACCCGGCCAGGCCCGCCTCTGGCCACGCCCCCAGCACGTCCTCGACCCCATGCCATGCGCTGCTGTTGCTAGTGCCGCAGCCGCTGCTGCCGGCGCCCGTGTGTCGATAGCCGCTGTGTCTGACCGCTGTGGCCTCCCTTGTCCGTCCGCGCGCGTGCCCGCGCCCGCAGCTGCCCGCCCGCGCTTGCGGCCGCTCCTGTCGCTGCGTTCTGCTGCTCTGCTGCCGCTGCTACAGTAACTGAATGTTACTATAGCGCTGGCTAGCTTTTGCTATTTCTACCTTCTTAGCTCTCTGGATGGCAACAAAACTATGGTCAAACACAGTCTAACTTCGTTGAAATTAATTTTTGTTGGGAGTACACATGACAACCTCCAAATTATTCCATTGGACCAAATTCAAATACGGCATGGATTAATTCCTATAAAAATGACAAAAGTCTATGTTCTGTTAGGAGAAAAAACTGAAAAACTGATTTACTGTCTTACCTACTTCAGAGCTGTAAATGGACCTGTTACAGGAGCTGTTCAGGCTATCTAATGGCATCGCCTTGTAGTGCTGTTGATGTAGAGTAAAACACTTATATGTAGTGTCTTCATTAGAACTACATAACATTAGTTATAGCCTTCGGAAAACAGCCAAGTGAAGTTTAAAAAAAACTGAACAATTCTCAGACTTGGCCAATTTTCAGGAATTCAATAATATTGTTTAAACTTTAAAAAATCATAGCAAATAAACCGTAGGTCGGATGAAAAAACTTTGTACATGAAAGTTGCTCAGAACGACGAGACGAATCTGAATACACAACCCGTTCGTCCACCACACATCCCTAGCATAGCAAACTCGCAACTTTCCCCCTCCGGTTCATCTGTCTGAAAATGCGAAACATCGGGGATACTTTCCCGGATGTTTCCCCCCTTCGTCAGTGTCACCTCCTACCACGTTAGGGCATTCCTAGCACCGCGTATTGCCTCATTATGTTTTGTGATGATTTGTTTGCTCTGTATTTACTGTTTCTTTCCCCCTCTTCTTCCCCGGTAGACCCCGAGACCGGCGCTGATGCCACCGAGTACGACTACGTCACCGATGATCCTTCTTCTTGTGCAACAGAGCTTCCAGGAAAGCCCCCCCTTTGATCATCAGATATCGCCTATTCCTTCTCTCTACTGCTTGCATTAGAGTAGTGTAGCATGTTGCTGCTTTCGGTTAATCCTATTCTGCTGCATAGCCTGTCATTGTTGATACCTTTACCTGCTATCCTAATGCTTAGTATAGGATGCTAGTGTTCCATCAGTGGCCCTACACTCTTGTCCGTCTGCCATGCTATACTACTGCGTCATGATCACTTTGGGAGGTGAGCACGGGCATATGATATATACTTTATACTGTTACATTACTTATGATACTGTTCGGAGATGGGGGCTGAAGGGGCAGGTGGCTCCATCCCAGTTGAGGTGGGCCTGGGTTCCCGACGGCCCCCGACTGTTACTTTGAGGCGGAGCAACAGGGCAGGTTGAGACCACCTAGGTGAGAGGTGGGCCTGGCCCTAGTCGGCGTCCGTGGTTACTTCAAAATAACACGCTTAACGAGTTCTTGGTATTTGATCTGAGTCTGGCCATTTGGTCTATACGCACTAACCAACTACGTGGGAAAGATATGGGCACTCGACGTCGTGGTATCAGCCGAAGCCTTCGTGACGTCAGCGACTGAGCGGCGCACGCTGGGTTGGACCACGTAATGCAACTTCCTTTGAAATGGAGGTTGCTAGGTCTGCTCTCCGGCCGCGTACGCAACGTGCAGGTGTGCAACGGGCGATGGGCCCAGACCCCTGCGCGCATAGGATTTAGACCGGCATGCTGACCTCTCTATTGTGCCTAGGTGGGGCTACGACGTGTTGATCTTCCGAGGCCGGGCATGACCCAGGAAAGTGTGTCCGGCCAAATGGGATCGAGCGTGTTGGGTAATGTGGTGCACTCCTGCAGGGAAGTTTATCTATTCGAATAGCTGTGTCCCTCGGTAAAAGGACGACCCGGAGTTGTACCTTGACCTTATGACAACTAGAACCAGATACTTAATGAAACACACCCTTCCAAGTGCCAGATATAACCCGGTGATCGCTCTCTAACAGGGCGACGAGGAGGGGATCGCCGGGTAGGATTATGATATGCGATGCTACTTGGTGAACTTACCATCTACTCTCTTCTACATGCTGCAAGATGGAGGCTGCCAGAAGCGTAGTCTTCGACAAGACTAGCTATCCCCCTCTTATTCTGGCATTCTGCAGTTCAGTCCATCGATAGAGCCCCTTTACACATATACCCATGCATATGTAGTGTAGATCCTTGCTTGCGAGTACTTTGGATGAGTACTCACGGTTGCTTTTCTTCCTCTTTTCGCCCTTTCCCTTCTACCTGGTTGTCGCAACCAGATGCCGGAGTCCAGGAGCCAGACGCCACCGTCGACGACGACTCCTACTACACCGGAGGTGCCTACTACTACGTGCAGGCCGCTGACGACGACTAGGAGTAGTTTAGGAGGATCCCAGGCAGGAGGCCTGCGCCTCTTTCGATCTGTATCCCAGTTGTGCTAGCCATCTTATGGCAACTTATTTACTTATGTCTGTACTCAGATATTGTTGCTTCCGCTGACTCGTCTATGATCGAGCACTTGTATTCGAGCCCTCGAGGCCCCTGGCTTGTATTATGATGCTTGTATGACTTATTTATGTTTTAGAGTTGTGTTGTGATATCTTCCCGTGAGTCCCTGATCTTGATCGTACACGTTTGCGTGCATGATTAGTGTACTATTGAATCGGGGGCGTCACAAGTAAGAAAGGAAATATTAAAGCTCCTTGAGGCAGGTATAATTTATCCCCTTGCTGATAGTCAGTGGGTAAGTCCTGTCCATTGTGTCCCTAAGAAGGGAGGTATTACTGTCGTTCCTAATGATAAAGATGAATTGATTCCGCAAAGAATTATTACAGGTTATAGGATGGTAATTGATTTCCGTAAATTAAATAAAGCTACTAAAAAAGATCATTACCCCTTGCCATTCATTGATCAAATGCTAGAAAGATTATCCGAACATACACATTTTCGCTTTCTAGATGGTTATTCTGGTTTCTCTCAAATACCTGTGTCAGCTGATGATCAAGCAAAGACCACTTTTACTTGCCCTTTCGGTACTTCTGCTTATAGACGTATGCCTTTTGGTTTATGTAATGCACTTGCTACCTTTCAAAGATGCATGATGGCTATATTCCCTGACTTTTGTGAAAAGATTTGTGAGGTTTTCATGGATGATTTCTCCGTTTATGGATCCTCTTTTGATTATTGTTTGAGCAACCTTCAACGAGTTTTGCAGAGATGTGAAGACAGTAACCTCGTATTGAATTGGGAGAAGTGCCACTTTATGGTTAATGAAGGAATTTTCTTGGCGCATAAAATTTCTGAAAGAGGTATTGAAGTTGATAAAGCTAAAGTTGATGCTATTGAAAAGATACCGTGTCCCAAGGACATCAAAGGTATAAGAAGGTTCCTTGGTCATGTCGGTTTTTATAGGAGGTTCATTAAGGACTTCTCAAAAATTTCTCGACCTCTGACCAATCTATTACAAAAAGATATTCATTTCGTTTTTAATGATGATTGTGTAGAAGCATTTGAAATACTTAAGGAAGCATTGATTTCTGCACCTATTGTTCAGCCACCTGATTGGAATTTACCCTTCGAAATTATGTGCGATGCTAGTGATTATGCTATAGGTGTTGTTCTAGGACAAAGAGTTGATAAGAAATTAAATGTTATTCAATATGCTAGTAAAACTCTAGACAATGCTCAAAGAAATTATACTACTACTGAAAAAGAATTCTTAGCAGTTATTTTTGCTTGTGATAAGTTCAGACCTTATATTGTTGATTCTAAATTAACTATTCACACTGATCATGCTGCTATTAAATATCTTATGGAAAAGAAAGATGCTAAACCTAGACTTATTAGATGTGTTCTTTTGCTACAAGAGTTTGATTTGCATATTATTGATAGAAAGGGAGCTGAGAACCCCGTTGCAGACAACTTGTCTAGGTTAGAGAATGTTCTTGATGACCCACTACCTATTGATGATAGCTTTCCTGATGAACAATTAGCTGTCATAAATACTTCTCGTACTGCTCCATGGTATGCTGATTATGCTAATTATATTGGTGATAAATTTATACCACCTAGTTTCACATACCAGCAAAAGAAAAAAATCTATGATTTGAGACATTACTTCTGGGATGACCCACATCTTTATAAAGAAGGAGTAGATGGTGTTATTAGACGTTGTGTACCTGAGCATGAACATGAACAGATCCTACGCAAGTGTCACTCCAAAGCTTATGGAGGACACCACGCTGGAGATAGAACTGCGCATAAG
The DNA here is from genome assembly GCA_032464435.1 of Aegilops umbellulata. Taxonomy (NCBI): domain Eukaryota; kingdom Viridiplantae; phylum Streptophyta; class Magnoliopsida; order Poales; family Poaceae; genus Aegilops; species Aegilops umbellulata. Next base: position 407,284,330 of record CP136055.1, read on the forward strand.
GTATTGCAATCTGGTTTTTATTGGCCTACTCTCTTCAAGGATGCTCGTAAGTTTGTCTTATATTTTGATGAATGTCAAAGAATTGGTAATATTAGTAGACGTCAAGAAATGCCTATGAATTATTCACTCGTTATTGAACCATTTGATGTTTGGGGCTTTGATTACATGGGACCATTTCCTTCCTCTAATGGGTATACACATATTTTAGTTGCTGTTGATTATGTTACTAAGTGGGTAGAAGCTATTCCAACTAGTAGTGTTGATCATAACACTTCTATTAAGATGCTTAAAGAAGTTATTTTTCCGAGGTTTGGAGTCCCTGGTGGTTCACATTTTATTCATGATGCCTTTCGTAAAATGCTTGCAAAGTATGATGTTAATCATAGAATTGCATCTTCCTATCATCCACAGTCTAGTAGTCAAGTAGAATTGAGCAATAGAGAGCTCAAATTAATTTTGCAAAAGACTGTTAATAGATCTTCAAAGAACTGGTCCAAGAAACTTGATGATGCATTATGGGCCTATGGAACTGCATATAAAAATCATATGGGTACGTCTCCGTATAAAATGGTTTATTGAAAAGCATGTCACTTACCTCTCAAACTAGAACATAAGGCATATTGGGCCATTAAATAGCTCAATTATGATTTCAAACTTGCCGGTGAAAAGAGGCTATTTGACATTAACTCACTTGATGAATGGAGAACTCAAGCCTATGAGAATGCCAAGTTGTTTAAAGAAAAAGTTAAAAGATGGCATGACAAAAGGATACAAAAGCGTGAGTTTAATGTAGGTGATTATGTGTTGCTATACAACTCTCGTTTAAGATTTTTTGCAGGAAAACTTCTCTCCAAATGGGAGGGTCTTTACGTTATCGAGGAGGTCTATCGTTCCGGTGCCATAAAAATCAACAACTTCGAAGGCACAAATCCGAAGGTGGTGAACGGTCAAGGAATCAAACATTATATCCCAGGTAATCCTATAAATGTTGAAACTAATGTTATTGAAACTGTAACCCTGGAGGAATACATAACGGACACTTTCCAGAATGTTTCAGACTCCGAAAAGGAATAAGTATGTGGTACGGTAAGTAAACCGACTCCAAAACAGTTCTAATGGCAATTGTTCTCCGTTTTGGAATATTTAGAAAATTAGGGAAATAAGAAGCAGTCCGGGAAGGACACGAGGCTTCCACGAGGGTGGGAGGCGCGCCCTACCCCCTGGGCGCGCCCCCCCTACCTCGTGGGCACCTCGTGTGCTCTCTGGACTCCGTTTTCTTGCATGATACTTCTTTCGGTCGGTAAAAATTCATTATATAATCTCCCGAAGGTTTTGAACACCGTATCACACAATTATCCTCTGTTCTTGTTTCGAGTTGTTTCTGCCGCAGATTAGAGCAATATGTCTTCTCAAGAGTCAGTCGGGGAGAGTCGGGTGTCTCATCCGACACCAGGTCCAGAGGCAAACAACGATGCCTATCACTTTGGGCCTTCAACGGAGGAAGAGATGGAAGCTGACTTGAAAAGGATAGATGCCATGGAAGAGGATCAAGAAGTTACTTCTTGTTTCCGGGCAGGAGTCATGATGGGGGAACTACAGAGCTCAGCTATCCAAACTCGGTCATCCCCTCCAATGTTAAATTGCTCTCTTATGAAAATATGAAAAGGAGTGTTACTTGTTCTCCCACAGCTATGCAGCATCCATGGGTGCAAGGAGCTTTAACCATCACGGGTAAGCTCCATAAGGAAATAATGGATCTTAAGCGGCAAGTCAACAAGCTTGAGGAAGAGAATCGTATCCTGAGGGGTATCATAGCCAAGAATATCACATCTTCATCCCCAAAGAAGGAGACATAATCGTATGGGTATGGGCACTCCCCTTGGCAACTGCCAAGCTTGGGGGAGGTGCATCGGTATTGTATCACCATCACACTCCCATCTTTACCGTTTTTCTTAGTTCGATCCTTTTTGTAATATCTTGATCTAGTAGAATAAAATTTTGGTATGATCTAGTTTTGAGTTTTGATTTATGATCCCTTTATGTAATCGACTCCGTGAGCTATATAATAAAGATTAGTGTTGAGTCAAGGGCTTGATTATTTTGCCATGATCTTGAGGGAATAAAAGAAAAGAGAAAGAATAAAAAGAAATAAAGAGATCGTATTGATCTTATGGAGAGTAATGACTTCACATATAGAGAGTATGATTATCAAAAGTTGTTGGGAGTTGACAAACATAGCTTTGGTCATCGTTGCAATTAATAGGAAGTAATAAAGAAAGAGATGTTTCACATATAAATATACTATCTTGGACATCTTTTATGATTGTGAACACTCATTAAAATATGACATGCTAAAGAGTTGATGTTGGACAAGGAATACAACGTAATGGGTTATGTTTTCTTATATCTGAAATAAAGTATATTGTCATGGATCATCCAACATGTTGAGCTTGCCTTTCTCCCTCATGCTAGCCAAATTCTTTGCACCAAATAGAGATACTACTTGTGCTTCCAAACACCCTTAAACCCAGTTTTGCCATGAGAGTCCACCATACCTACCTATGGATTGAGTAAGATCCTTCAAGTAAGTTGTCATCGGTGCAAGCAATAAAAATTGCTCTCTAAATATGTAAGATTTATTAGTGTGGAGAAAATAAGCTTTATACGATCTTGTGATGTGGAAGAAATAAAAGCGACGGACTGCATAATAAAGGTCCATATCACAAGTGGCAACATAAAGTGATGTTCTTTTGCATTAAGATTTCGTGCATCCAACCATGAAATCGCATGACAACCTCTGCTTCCCTCTGCGAAGGGCCTATCTTTTACTTTTATCTCTTACCCTTATGCAAGAGTCATGGTGATCTTCACCTCTCCTTTTTACGTTTTATCCTTTGGCAAGCGCATTGTGTTGGAATGATCCTGAAATATATATATCCAATTGGATGTAAGTTAGCATGAACTATTATTGTTGACATTACCCTTGAGGTAAAAGGTTGGGAGGCAACACTATAAGCCCCTATCTTTCTCTGTGTCTGATTAAAACTCCGTAACCACAAGTATTGCGTGAGTGTTAGCAATTGTGAAAGACTAAATGATAGTTGAGTATGTGGACTTGCTGAAAGCCTCTTACATAGACTCTTTATGATGTTATGATAAATTGCAATTGCTTCAATGACTGAGATTATAGTTTGCTGGTTCCCAATGAAGTTTCTGATTCATACTTGATATTGTGAATAGATTATTACTTTAGCATAAGAAATAATATGACAATATCCATATATGTTGCTGTTATAAGAATGATCATGATGCCCTCATGTCCGTATTTTAGTTTATTGACACCTCTACCTCTAAACAAGTGGACATATTTATCGTTATTGGCTTCCGCTTGAGGACAAGCGAGGTCTAAGCTTGGGGGAGTTGATACGTCCATTTTGCATCATGCTTTTATATTGATATTTATTGCATTATGGGCTGTTATTACACGTTATGTCACAATGCTTATGCCTATTCTCTCTTATTTTACAAGGTTTACATGAAGAGGGAGAATGCTGGCAGCTGGAATTCTGGGCTGGAAAAGGAGCAAATATTAGAGACCTGTTCTGCACAGCTCCAAAAGTCTTGAAACTTCATGGAAGTCATTTTTGGAATTAATAAAAAATACTAGACAAAGAAAATACCAGAGGGGGGCCACACCCTGGCCATGAGGGTGGGAGGCACGCCCTACCCCCTGGGCGCGCCCCCTGCCTCGTGGGCCCCCTGGTTGCCCTCCGGTGCCCATCTTCTGCTACATGAAGTCTTTTGTCCGAGAAAAAATCATAAGAAAGCTTTCGGAAAGAAACTCCGCCGCCAAGAGGCGGAACCTTGGCGGAACCAATCTAGGGCTCCGGCGGAGCTGTTCTACCGGGGAAACTTCCCTCCGGGAGGGGGAAATCATTGCCATCGTCATCACCAACGCTCCTCTCATCGGGAGGGGGCCAATCTCCATCAACATCTTCACCAGCACCATCTCCTCTAAAACCCTAGTTCATCTCTTGTATCCAATCTTTGTCCCAAAGCCTCAGATTGGTACCTATGGGTTGCTAGTAGTGTTGATTACTCCTTGTAGTTTATGCTAGTTGGTTTATTTGGTGGAAGATCATATGTTCAGATCGTATATGCATATTAATACCCCTCTGATAATGAACATGAATATGATTTGTGAGTAGTTACGTTTGTTCCTGAGGACATGGGATAAGTCTTGCTATTAGTAGTCATGTGAATTTGGTATTCGTTCAATATTTTGATGAGATGTATGTTGTCTTTCCTCTAGTGGTGTCATGTGAATATCAACTACATGACACTTCACAATTGTTTGGTCCTAGAGGAAGACATTGGGAAGTAATAAGTAGATGATGGGTTGCTAGAGTGACAGAATCTTAAACCCTAGTTATGCGTTGCTTCGTAAGGGGCTGATTTGGACCCATATGTTTCATGCTATGGTTAGGTTTACCTTAATACTTCATTGGTAGTTGTGGATGCTTGCAATAGGAGTTAATCATAAGTGGGATGCTTGTCCAAGTAAGGACAACACCCAAGCACCGGTCCACCCACATATCAAATTATCAAAGTACCAAACGCGAATCATATGAACGTGATGAAAACTAAATTGACGATAATTCCCACGTGTCCTCGGGAGCGCTTTTCTCTATATAAGAGTTTGTCCAGGCTTTTCCTTTGCTACAAAAAGGATTGGACCATCTTGCTGCACTTTATTTACACTTGTTATTTGTTACCCGTTACAAATTACCTTATCACAAAACTATCTGTTATCGATAATTTCAGTGCTTGCAGAGAATACCTTGCTGAAAACCGCTTATCATTTCCTTCTGCTCCTCGTTGGGTTCGACACTCTTACTTATTGAAAGGACTACGATAGATCCCCTATACTTGTGGGTCATCATGAGGCCACTCCCATGGAGGTCTTGCGTCGTCCGCCTCGCGAGGCTTGGCCTCTCGCGAGGATCTTGAATGTTTGTTGGTGAAGATGGGCCATATGGGCCCACTCGCAGAGCCACCCCGTGGGCTGCAGGCAAGCAAGTCTGGAGACCCCCGTTCCCCGAACGCCGATAGTAGCCCCCAGGCCCAAGGCGCGCTTGGGCTTGACTTCGAGGCAAAGCCAAAGGGCAAGTGCGGAGCACTAATAGCCTGCGGCCTTGGTCGACGCGTGGCGGTTGATTGGACATGGGCGTCTCCGCTTCCCCACGCTGCCTCGGCAACTGCCCGACTATCAAAAGGCTAGCATAGATAGCGCTAGCCTTCACTGCTTCCTTTCGCCTTGCTCAGATCCCCTTTCTTGCGCCCCGCTTCCGAAATCTCCAGATCTGCTTCCATCCTCTACCGCATCAGCGACCAATGGCACCTCGTATGGTCAAGTCTGCCTCGTCGTCGGCTTGGTACAAGCCAGCTCTCGACGCGCCCAACGTCTCGAAGAAGAACCTCGCCACCACGCGCTTGCTGACGGCGAGGGAAAGCAACGAGAGGGGGAAGATAGAGCTCTGGGTCGCCTCCGACGTGTCGGAGCCCTAGGGGAGCACCTTCTTCCCCTTTTTCATGAGCAGCATCGTTGCAGGGCTGGTTCCCCCCTTCTCTGACTTCTTCTATGAGGTCCTCGGCCACTATGGGCTGCAGGCGCTGCATCTTCATCCCAACTCCATCCTCCTCTTGTCGATCTTTGCCTACTACTGCGAGGCGTACCTCGGCGTGATGCCGTTCGTGGCTCTTCTGCGCCACTTCTTCTTCCTCCGCATCAACGAGGATCACACCTCCGGGTGTGCCAACTTCATTGCGGCCGGCAAGGCCAACTCGATCTCAAAGACGGGGAAGAAAGCCGACGGCTTCCGGAGCAAGTGGGCCATGACGGACGCTAAATGCGTCCACCCACGCTTGACGCTGTCGACGGAGATGCCCCAGTCTGACAAGGGGTGGTCTTGCGCGAAGCTCATTGATGAGCGGGCGACGTTGGTGCTGGAGCAGATGAAGACCGACCTGAAGTCGGGCAACGCGAAGGCGGCAAAGGTGACGGGGGCCATGCTCCTGAGGGAATTCATGATGCTGCGCGTAGCCCCGCTTCAGGCCCGTACGCGCCCCTTGTGGGAGCTTGGGGACGAAGAGGACAAGGTTCGCCTGAGCCCGAAGGCCTTGTCCGACGGTGAGCTGGCTGTGGTTCTTCGCCTCCTGGTTGGGGACGACCAGGAGTACCCGCCGAGCATCTTCACCCCCTTGTTTTGCCATGAGGATGGGGCGCAGGTCATGGCTTCCAGGCCGACTTTTGACGGGCGCGAGCTGGTGCCGCCGGCGCCTACCGGGGCCCCTGCGACGCTGAAGCCGGTGGAGCTGTCTTCTGATGAGTGCCGTGGGGAGGAGGAGGAGGGGGAGGAAGACTCGTAGGTGACCCCTGAAGGGACGGGGGGGACCTCCCCCTTGAGAAAAGCTGACATCCTCTGCACCCTTCCTGACGACGACGAGTCTGACGCCCGCCAGGAGAATGGAGAGGTGCCAGCAATCCCGACGAGGGGCCGATCGGCGCTGATCTCCCGGGATGGTACTTCTGTTCTGGCACCGCCTGGTGCCGCTTCCGGCCCTCCGGCTGCCCGTTCTTCTGCTCCTAGGGCTTGCGCGCCTGCGCTTCGGTCTGGGTGGCTCTTGGGCTTCAAGCTCAGCAAGAGGAAGGTGGACTACACCGCGGTGGACCAGTAAGTATGTGTGCCCCTTCTTGTTCTTGATTACCCTGCTGATTCTTGACGCTTCTCTGCTGCGCGATTAGGCCGACGCCTATGACGAAGAAGAGGAAGGAGGGGCGGTGGTGCTGCGCGAGACCAACCCATCTGCTCTGTCAGAGTCTTCCTCCATGGGGAAGGGCAGCATTGGTGCTCATGTCTCTCCGAACCGGTCGTCCTCGTGAGGTATGGGGGAGAACCCTCGGGAGGAGTCAGCCCCCGTGACCTCGCAGGCTCCGGAGGCACCGGCGTTCGGCTCGGCTGCTGAAGCCCCCAGGGCTCAGGAGCCCCCAGTCCTCCAGGCAGTGGTGACAATACCTTCTCCTCCGCCTCCTGCTGCGTTGTTGATCCCAAGTCCTTCTGCCTCCCCTGACGTTTTGGAGCGCACTCTTCTGGAGATGACCTGGCTGTGCGAAGATCTTCAAGGAGCCGACCCCCTCCTGGTGGCTGGGCGTCTGGAGCTGGTTTCTGGCTGGCTCCGTTCTGACGTGTCCGTTCGGGCGGCACTGAGCCAGGCCGTGGTGACCTCTAAGAAGGAGAAGCAGGCCGCCGCCCAGGCAGCGGCCACTCGCGAGGCGGCGCTGAAGGACGTCGAGACCGCCAAGAGCCGCTGCCAGGCGCTGGAGGCCGAGTTGAAGGCCCTGCGCAAAGAACGCGCAGAGGAAGCCTGTGGCCGTCGGGCGGAGGAGGAGAAGATGAAAGCCTGGGAGGACACCGTCAAGGGTCGCGACGCCGAGATGGAGCAGTCGGCAAAGGCGCAAGCCGTTGAGCGCGGTCAACTGGAGGAGCTGGAACGGAAGGTGAAGGTGGAGCAAGCCGAACTTGATGCAAAGGCGAAGGTTCTGGCTGAGGACCGCGCGGCCTTCGTGCTCCTTGAGGAGAGGTCTCACGTGGCGCTGAAGACGCTCTATGAGAAGGGCTTGAAGAGGCTGCTAACCACTGACGAGGACGGCCCCGCCCAGCTGCTCCCCTACTTGGTGGAGGCGCTCGAGGAAGTCGTGGACGGCATCGGTCCCATGGCAGAGGCAGAGGCTCGTGTCCTTTCTTCAGCCGTGCTGACGCATGTCTTCAGCCATCTGCACCTTCGCTACCCCAGTGCTCGTCTTGATGAGCTTCTGGACCATGTGGCTGACCAACACTTCACAGCCGCCGCCGCGGCCGTGAAAGGTCAGGTGGAGGCCCTGCTGAAGAAGTTCCGCGGCTTCGCTTCCGTGCCTTTGACCGAAGGCGCCGCCACTCCTGCAGCTCCGGCCGGTGGCCAAGACGAAGGTGACGTCATCAAGGGAGGAGGGCCTCTCGCGGGCGTTGGTGGTGTTCAGGGATGACCTGCGGCTCCTTTCCTGTTTTATTCCTACAACAGGCATCATGCCTCGTGGAGGCGTTAAACTTGCGTTTGATATTGTGATATTGTGAGAACAATATGTCTTGTAATATTTGCTTGAGATTTTGCGATTTTCTCCCTATTTGCTTTACGTTCTACGTCGGCTGGGCCCGGCCCCGCGCATACCTCAGCCGCTATTGGAACGTTCGGAGACCAGGATGGGACCAAGGGGTGAGGGGCTATGTGGCTAGTTAGGCTCCTGAGTTGCGATGCTCATGAGTCTCCCTTGATGCGCAAACAGCTGATAGGGAGGAGACTCGAGGATAGGTTTAGTGTTCTACGTCGGCAGGGCCCGGACGCGCGCATACCTCAGCCGCCGTTGGGTCGTCCGGAGACCTAGACGATACCAAGGAGTGAGGGGCTACGTGACCGGTTAGGATCCTGAGTCGCGATGCTCAGGAGTCCCCTTGACATGCAAACAACCTTCATACCTTTGCCCTCGCCGAGGCTCGGCTCGGGAGGGCGCACGATGACCAGGTCCGGGAGACCTGGTTGAGTGGCGTACGCTTGGGCGTGACCCGAGCGCAACCCCCGTGCCCAGCCCCCTCATGCGCCTCTCTCGAGGGGAGGCGTTGCGGTGAGGCCGGACACTGAGCTCAAGGGCTCCCTGAAGTTGATATGGCTATGGGGCCGCCCTTAGTTGTTTATCACCAGCGTGGAGCATGGCGCTTCCGCACTTGCACGGGCATAGCCGCTCCTCGGCAGTGTCGATGGCCAGCACGGAGCATGGTGCTTCCACTGGTACGTGGGAGGGGACTCCCTACTGCGGAGAGCCCCCGGGGCATGTAAAACCCCGCCCTGACACGTGGCTTGCACGGCAGGGCTAGACAAGGTGTGTCTGGGAACTGTTGAGCCAGTGCGGGACTCGAGGCCCTACCTCAAGGCGGGTTGCGCCTGTTCTTGGTTTTTGTTTGCTGCGGAGGTCCTGCGAGGTGGTTAGACGACCTGCACCGAACGAATCTCCTGGGGTTATCGCGTGAGAAGGCCAAGCACCAACGGCCCTAGGAGGTGAGGTGAATGGGACCGGCCCGCCAGACAGAGCTCAGTCGTTCGGTTTATCGACGCTGCAGGGACGGGCCCGAGCACAGACGCCGTGCCCAACCTTTCTCACGCGAAGGGTTCTGAAGAAAGACGGTCGGTGCGCGGCTCCCGGGGTAGGTGAAAATCAAGCAGGTGATAGTCATAGATAGATTAAGCATGGAAAGAAAACTGGCTCAAGTAAACGCAGGGGAGGTACATGCCACTGGGTCAGGACCGAGCGGCTTGGGGATGATGCAGCCCGAGGGGCGCCCCCGACAAGGTAGGCTAAAGACATAAAAAGGGATACATGCCACAGGGACGGACCCACGCGGCCTGGGAATGATGCAGCCCTGAGGGCGCTCCTAGCTAAATAAACTTGGAAAATGTCACCTGGTTCTGTTGATGAAGGGATGTTGGGGCAGCGGACGGTACGCGGCGAAGGGGTTGCCCCTCACGAACCACCGGGGCCCTGAGCCTCGGGAGGCTCTGGGGGTCCAGGCGGTTCCTTGAGGACCGTCTCCATCTCCGTCAGGACGGCGTGGTGCCTAGCCTCCTGAGTCGCCAGGACACGCTGCAGGTTGCGCTAATAGGCGGATGCCACGCTCGGCAGGCAAAAAGGCATGCGAACATAGCTGTGCGGTGGGCCCTCACAGCGTCCCACGCGCGAAGGCCAGAAGGGCTCCTAAGACGCGGTCTTGTTGAGCCCCGGGACATCGATGCAAACGCGCAGCCCGGCAACCTCGCCTGGATGGGAGGCTGCGCCAGGTGAGCGGCGATTGCCGCGCATGGCCCTCACATCCTGCAGCTCCTGAGTGGTCTTGGTAATGAACTCCCGAGCGCTGGGCGCTCCTCGCCTTGTGTCCTCCTGAGGGAAACGTGCCACAAAGCACGCCTCCAGATGGTGCCCGAGCGCCTCCCTCGTGATGTTGGCAAGGTCTGAGGCCCTCCAGAAGAGAGCCCCCGAGCCCTGCCCGAGAAGGGCGCCGGGCGCGGCTTCCTATGCGATGGAGGGAGGCACCCCAGGTGCGGGTGCCGATCCAGTCATGGCGCCGCTTGAGGCGCCGCTTGCCTGAGGCCCTGCGAGGAGAAGTTGCTTCTTCTTCTTGGGGATGGACTCAGGAGGACACTCGCCTTTGTTGTTGTGGTCGTCGATTGCTGCAGCTTCGAAGGCACGCTCGAGGGAGCACACCACATCTCTCTCTTCGCACGGGACTGATGATTCCGCCACTTCCTAGCATCTTGAGGACATTGTAGCTATGATGGGTCACCGCCAAGAACTTCGCCAGGGCTGGGTACCCGAGGATTGCATTGCATGGCAGACGGATGTGGGCGACGTCGAAGTCAATGAGCTCGGTGCGGTAGTTGTTGCGCTGCCCGAAGGTGACTGGGAGGCGGACCTTCCCGATCGGGGTGGTGGAGCCGTCAGTCACTCCTGAGAAAGGCTTGGTAGGCTAAAGCTGATCGTAGGGCACTTGGAGGTTGTCGAACATCTCAACGGACAGGACGTTAAGCCCTGCGCCACCGTCGATGAGAGTCTTGGTGACTTGCATGTTGCTGATGACGGGTGAACAGAGCATCTGGAGAGCACCAAGAGTGGCCGCACACTTGAGCTGGTCTGCTGAGCTGAATGTAATAGCGCACTTGGACCACCTGAGCGGGCGTGTGGCCTCGAGCTTGGGAAGGACTGCGTTCACCTCGTGGGCAAACTGCTTGAAGATACGCTGTGAGGTTGGGGCTTGAGCTCTGCCCAGGATGCAAGCGATGGCACGCGGCTCCTGGAAGCCCCAAGCCCCCTCGTCCTGATGGTGGTCGTCGTTCCTTCTTGGTGGTGGCGGCAGCGGAGGAAGCCCAGCATTGCCCTGAGGACGATCCTCACGAGGCTGATCCCTCCAGGTACCCTCGCGAGGCTAATCCTGTCAGCAGTCCTCACGAGGCTGGTCGCGCCACTCCTGGCATGGGCACCGGTCGTCCCAGCGTCCTCCGCCATGTCCTCCTCCTCGGTCGTAGACCCGGTCGTTGCGCTCGGGGCGTCGACCGAAGCGTCCATCGCGAATGGCCCTGAGCTCTTGACAATCATCGGTGTTGTGACTGTGGACGTTGTGGAAGGCGCAGAACGGCCGGCTGCTCTTGGATGACTCAGGCTGGTCCCTACCGCGCTTCGTGTCCGGCTCTGCCGCGAGTACGGCTGCTCCCTTGCGCTTCACATTCTTGACCTTGGCTTTCTTCTCCTCCAGGTCGGCAGCTGGGAGCTCGAGAAGGGAAAGACGCCCTTCCTCAGCCCTTGCGCACCTCGTCGCCAGGTTGAATAGCTCTAGGGATGTGCACAACTCCTCGTAGATGGCGAGCTCCTCCTTCATCTTGACGTCACGGACGCCATCGGAGAACGCAGAGATGATGGCCTCGTCCGCCACCTTGGGGATCTTGAGACGAACATTGTTGAAGCGCTGGATGTACTTATGGAGGGTCTCTCCTGATTGTTGCTAGACGCGGTGCAGGTCACCCGCGGCCGGTGGGCGGTCGCGAGTGCCCTGGAAGTTGGCGACGAAATGGTCATGCATCTCATTCCAGGAGGAGATCGAGCCTGGAGGCAGGTTCAGGAGCCAGGAGCGGGCACCATCCTTGAGAGCCATGGGGAACCAGTTCGCCATGGCTTTCTCGTCACCGTTGGCTGCCTTGATGCTCAGCTCGTAGAGCTGCTGGAACTCCGCGGGGTCGGGGGTGCCGTCGTAGCACGGAGGCAGGTCTGGCTTGAACTTGCTCGGTCAGGCGATGCTACGCAGCTCAGGGGTGAAGGTGCGACAACCCGCGGTGGCCACCGGAACCCTTTGCTGGCACGGAACCTGGCCTTGATGCCCGCGCGGCGCCACCGCGGGCGGCGCACGGTCTTGTCGTAGCGGCGCTAGGAGTGCAGGAGCGTTTTCTTGCGGTCGAGGGACTTCTTGGCAGCTTCCTTCTTCACGTACGAGCGCCCGACGTGGTGGGTCACGCCAGGGAGCCACACGTCTTGGCGCCAAGGTGCCATCTTGTGGCTAGGTGGTGGAGGCGCTCCATGAGCCATGTCGCCCGCAGCTGGCGGAGGGCGAGGCAGAGAGAGGGTCGGCACAGGGGAGCCCCCTGCGGCACTGACAAGCTCGGCGATGCGTTCGAGCCAGTCCTTGTAGAGGTCGTCGATGGGCGGTAGCGCAGGAGTTCGCGCACCATGCACAGCACGGCCTGCGCGTCCGTGGGAGCGCGACGGGCGTGAGATGACGAGTCGGCCGGGGTCAGCAATGGTGTAGCGGTGCGGCCGTCCCGCCGCACCAAGGGGTGCAGCGAGGATGCTTGCTGCTCGTTCCTCGCCGGGCTGGTGGCGGCATTGGCGGAAGGCGACGGAGAATGACGGGGTGGCCCGCCGACGGGAGCCGTCTGAGCAACGCGGGCAGCGAGGGCAGCCCGGCGCTCAGCGCGTGCTCGGCGAGCATCTGTCATGGAGATGAGGAAGCAACGGGACGCGGAGCGACGGAAGGAAAGCTTCGGCGCACCCCTACCTGGCGCGCCAAATGTCGGATTTCGGGTTCCGGCAAAACCCTCAAGGTTCGAGCACTGGGGTGCGCATGAAGATCTCCCCCTACCGAACCACGCCCTTAACCTGGCTACGATCTCTAAGGCTAGCTCGACGAACTCGCAACACAAGAGACACAAGATTTATACTGGTTCGGGCCACCGTTGTGGTGTAATACCCTACTCCAGTGTGTGGTGGTGGATTGCCTCTTGGGCTGAGGATGAATAGTACAAGGGGAAGAACAACCTCCTCAGGCAAGGTGTTCTTGTGCTTGGTGAACTTGTGTGGGTGAGGATTGCTCAAGATGAGATGCCTCCTACTATGGTGGCTAGTCCTATTTATAGAGGCCCTGGTCCTCTCCTCAAATATTGAGCAGGAAGGGAACCAACAACGGTCATTTTGAAAGGGGATAGCTAGTACAAGCTATCCTGACAAAAGCGGTCTTCGCCTGCAAAAGGCTCTGGCGGTAACGCCGCCTTGGGCTCCATGGTGACCTCCATCTCGCCGTCCTGCTGGTCTTGGTCTTGTTGCACTGATATGGAAACCTTTGCTTGACGCCTCGGTACTCCTCGCCTGCGCTTGCCTCCTTAGCACCAAAGAGGAAATAAGGATATTGTGCGCGCTGGCGCCTGCCTGGTCTCAATCGTCACGACTCACGTCACTGGAACCTCACGAGGTTTGCCTTGCCTTGATCTCTCTGCCCCTCGCGAGCTACCCCGATGAGGCCGCTCCCGTGGAGGTCTTGCTTCGTCCGCCTCACCAGGCTTGGCCCCTCGCGAGGGTCTTGAATGCTTGTTCATGAAGATGGGTCGTACGGGCCCGCTCGCAGAGCCACACCATGGGCCGCAGACAGGCAAGTCTGGGGACCCCCGTTCGTAGAATGCCTACACTCTTATAAAGAGGTCTCACTCTTCTTGCTATAGCAATATGGTACTAAACTTCCCACACTTTTCACCACTTGCCATACACATGCATGGGCCTTGGAGATTAACTAAAAAATTATTGTCTTATATGGGCCTAATCCCATCCATAATCCATCACGGAGCACCGCTCGACACCACACCCTCATGCACCGCACCTCCGCTGGCCCGCAGCCCCGGACGCCCACGGCGTCGTGGCAGCGCCACCACCACGCCGGAAACGTATGACTATTACTTACTAGTAAGATTGCACGTGCAACGCACGCCTCGACCAATGCTCTTTTCAAAGATACACCTACTACGGATCACACCCGCATAAGTAAAAGGAATACGGCCACAAATAAAGAGCATATAATGGTGGAGAAAATGGAACATAATGTATTGGACAACAATGCCCAACCATGTCATGAATTTTGTGGAGTAGCTTCAAAAAATTGCGAGGAAGAGTAACTTCAAATTTGACTGTGAGATATGATCTATTCCAAGTTGACAACGCGTAAAAATACATCGGGGTGGGAATAGAGAAATGAAGCAATAAAATTGGATATTCCTCTAGTACAATAAATTTACTTGTACAACATTGTTCCATCTCATTTGAAATGTCTTCACTAAGATTATATTATCTGCACCTCTTTATCGAGATGAGTTACTGAAAAGGCATTTAGGTTGCTCATTCGTCAAAACACAACATGGGAGATCAATAATACATTCACAGCAAAATACAAAAAAGAAAAGACACTTCACCAGCATGTCTCATATTGCAATATAATTATGGTACTTACTGTTAGTGCAAGCAAATAACAACAAAAAACTGCCAAGATTATGCTCAAACATGACATGGTACCATACTTTGCGACTTAGTTTTGTTAGCTAACAATCTGAAACTATGGATACAAATTGACATAAGATGAATCTTGTACAAGCAATCAAGGTACATATTCAGCCATCTTGACTCCAACCATAAAAAAGTTACCACTATAAACCTGAAAATATCAATTCTTGAAGTTACTCTCAAAACTAACACTTGCTAGTTACTCTCATAACACAAGAAGTCCTACGACAACAAAATAATTATTGTAGTTCATTCTTTCATAGTAAACGTTGACCTTATTATAGTTGCCAACACTCATGCATCACCGTGCCAGGAGTCCTATAAAATAGCAGGAATATCACTATTTTTGAACATTAGTAGCACAAATAGTAGAAGGAAAATAATTTAAATCACTGGCATTAAAGTACAAACGAACAAAGATGAAGTACTCTAGAGATAACAATCGGCCAACATATAGAACAAAATAGTAGTACATCAGAAAACTGAAGTGAGCACACCTGAACAGAGAAAGGAAGGTGACACTGAATTTTCTAGCTATCACCGCACCATTGCAAGCACGCACATCCACCATGACGTGGAGCAAATTGAACAAAATTAAAAACGCACCCATAGATGCATCATGAACTTGAGCATTTGAATCTCTTTGTCTGTGTTGTAATGAAAAATAGGATAGTGCCAAGAGGTTAGGATTTGAGACACCTCTTACCAAAGGAGGCGGTGATACAAGAGAATTTGCAGATTTCTTTTGTTGGTAAAGACAAACCAAAAGTTATAGAGGCAAGAATATAAGGAATCACTCATACTCCGAGAGGAGGCAGGGACATCCAACGTGGTGGAGGTGAGGTCCGACGGGTGAGGCGCGGCGAGATGGGGCGTTGTACGCGTATGGCGAGGCGACGAATAATCAGGGCTGAAACTTGAGGCGCATCGGCTCATGCAGTCGGCGACGACCCGTTGGTGCCTTAAAGAAAGTACAACTCCTCCTCACACGTCTTCGACGGCGGCTCGCGTGCATGGTAACAAAGGGCGCTCGCGCGTCCTGGCGGCGGCGTCTCGCTGGCAGTGGCACACATGCTTGGGGATTTTCTCTCTGTTGTGGTGGATGTGATGGAGGCTTCCTATGGGGGATGGATTTAGTTGGGAGGAGAGCACTAATTAAGGGATAGAGGTTAATCTGTTGTAATTCGGATGGCATGCCTTGCGTGATTGAAGGAGTTGCCTCTGCGGGCCGTGGGATGATTTCCTCCCTGGTGAAGTACGGTTAGTGAACGTAAATTACTAAATGCACACAAAGACCGGGTTACGTTAAGGCTAACCGTTAGATTGAGTTTAGTGGGCCTAATCTTGCGGTGTAGATTCGTCCATGTACAATTTATGGGGTGCGTTTAGGAGAGATCATGTTTGCTCTTTTATAAATAGTGTAGATCACCGCGCCATTGCAAGCACGCACATCCACCATGTCGTGGAGCAAATTGAACAAAATTCAAAACTCACCCATAGATGCATCATGAACTTGAGCATTTGAATCTCTTTGTCTGTGTTGTAATGAAAAATAGGATAGTGCCAAGAGGTTAGGATTTGAGACACCTCTTACCAAAGGAGGCGGTGATACAAGAGAATTTGCAGATTTCTTTTGTTGGTAAAGACAAACCAGAAGTTATAGAGGCAAGAATATAAGGAATCACTCAGACTCCGAGAGGAGGCAGAGCCATCCAGCGTGGTGGAGGTGAGGTCCGGCGGGTGAGGCGCGGCGAGATGGGGTGTTGTACGCGTATGGCGAGGCGACGAATAATCAGGGCTAAAACTTGCGGCGCATCGGCTGATGCAGTCGGCGACGACACGTTGGTGCCTTAAAGAAGGCACAACTCTTCCTCGCACATCTCCGACGACGGCTCGCGTGCATGGTAACGAAGGGCGCTCGCGCGTCCTGGCGGCGGCGTCTCGCTGGCAGTGGCACACATGCTTGGGGATTTTCTCTCTTTTGTGGTGGATGTGATGGAGGCTTCCTATGGGGGATGGATTTAGTTGGGAGGAGAGCACTAATTAAGGGATAGAGGTTAATCTGTTGTAATTCGCATGCCTTGCGTGATTGAAGGAGTTGCCTCTGCGGGCCGTGGGATAATTTCCTCCCTGGTGAAGTACGGTTAGTCAACGTAAATTACTAAATGCACACAAAGACCGGGTTACGTTAAGGCTAACCGTTAGATCGAGTTTAGTGGGCCTAATCTTGCGGTGTAGATTTGTCCATGTACAATTTATGGGGTGCGTTTAGGAGAGATCATGTTTGCTCTTTTATAAATAGTGTAGATCACCGCGCCATTGCAAGCACGCACATCCACCATGTCGTGGAGCAAATTGAACAAAAATCAAAACTCACCCATAGATGCATCATGAACTTGAGCATTTGAATCTCTTTGTCTGTGTTGTAATGAAAAATAGGATAGTGCCAAGAGGTTAGGATTTGAGACACCTCTTACCAAAGGAGGCGGTGATACAAGAGAATTTGCAGATTTCTTTTGTTGGTAAAGACAAACCAGAAGTTATAGAGGCAAGAATATAAGGAACCACTCAGACTCCGAGAGGAGGCAGGGCCATCCAGCGTGGTGGAGGTGAGGTCCGGCGGGTGAGGCGCGGCGAGATGGGGCGTTGTACGCGTATGGCTCTATAAGGAATCCAGCGTGGTGGAGATTTCTTTTGTTGGTAAAGACAAACCAGAAGTTATAGAGGCAAGAATATAAGGAATCACTCAGACTCCGAGAGGAGGCAGGGCCATCCAGCGTGGTGGAGGTGAGGTCCGGCGGGTGAGGCGCGGCGAGATGGGGCGTTGTACGCGTATGGCGAGGCGACGAATAATCAGGGCTGAAACTTGCGGCGCATCGGCTGATGCAGTCGGCGATGACACGTTGGTGCCTTAAAGAAGGCACAACTCCTCCTCGCACGTCTCCGACGGCGGCTCGCGTGCATGGTAACGAAGGGCGCTCGCGCGTCTCGCTGGCAGTGGCACACATGTTTGGGAATTTTCTCTCTTTTGTGGTGGATGTGATGGAGGCTTCCTATGGGGGATGGATTTAGTTGGGAGGAGAGCACTAATTAAGGAATAGAGGTTAATCTGTTGTAATTCGGATGGCATGCCTTGCGTGATTGAAGGAGTTGCCTCTACGGGCCGTGGGATGATTTCCTCCCTGGTGAAGTACGTCAGTCAACGTAAATTACTAAATGCACACAAAGACCGGGTTACGTTAAGGCTAACCGTTAGATCGAGTTTAGTGGGCCTAATCTTGCGGTGTAGATTCGTCCATGTACAATTTATGGGGTGCGTTTAGGAGAGTCATGTTTGCTCTTTTATAAATAGTGTAGATGTAAATGTAGATAGTGTAGATGTAGATAAGTTCATAGTACATTGACGGTAAAAAACTCATGAGGAATGAATTTGCAAATGATACGAGTGACGCTATGATCGAATAATATTACACCCCCAGCTATCTAGACAGAGAGACCGGAGCCCCTAAATTTGGCCTCGGTGATGGCATCGATCTTTCGTGCCGTCTCCGGTGATAGATGGTTCTCCCAGTCCCCGACCTGGCCGCGCCGGAAGAATGAGCTGTTCTCCACAACGCCAAACGTGAGCTCTGTCTTGCCGCCCTTGGTCGCTTCGAGCCCAGTCATGTGCTCGAACGAGCACAGCTTGACGATGGCGTCCACCGCGCCGTCTTCCTCCTCCTCCACGCTGAACGGGCATCCGACGAACTCCGCCAGCCTCCGCACGTGCGCCGCCGGATCTCGACTCATCTCTTCGTACCTGAAGAAGAGCACCTGCTCGGGGTTCGCGGAGTGCGCGCGCCAGTACCCGAGGACATGGTCCCAGCACGGCCCGAACGGCGACACGCCGTCGCAGAAGTAATCAGCGGCGGCCTGGACTGAGAGCGGCTCCAGTCCGTCCCCGACCCTGAATTTGTTCGCGAAGTTCCAATGCGAGATCAGGGTGTCCTTGGGGTTGCGGCACACGTATACGATCTTGCAGCCCGACGCCACGACTGACCTCGGCAGCGACAGGAAGGGGACGTGCGTGGCGAAGAGCCTGGGGTCCGGGAGCTCGTCGAGGTCCGGGATCCTGTTCTGCGTGTAGAGCTGGTACTCGAGAAACTTGATGCACTCGTGAGGACCACGGGTGTTGAACGGGTGGTCGGAGGAGTCCGCGGGGTGCTCCCTCCGGTGCACCGTGGAGTAGAGGAGCGCCTTGATCCACGTCGTGCCGGACTTGGGCAGCGTGGCGACGATGATGTCCGAGGGGCGCGCGGCGAAGCATGCGTCGGCGACCATGGAGCCGACCATTGGAGCCAGGCTGCTGTGCCAGCCATTGTCGTGGCGGTAGAGCTGGTAATTGGAGAGGGCAGGGGAGCACGGCCAGGAGGACACCAACTTGGTGAACTGCTGGTAGAGCTCTTCGTTGGTTTTGGCCTCGCCTTCTTGCGGTGGAGAGATTCGCATGGAGGAGGAAGACATCGTGTTGCAGAGAGAACCTGCGGTCAAGATAATTGCAGCAGCATATATAAACCCAAGCTCTATTTATATGGAAGAGAGCCATTGCATTATTCTCTGCATCGAAATGTGGTTGGTAGTTGCCATCAATCATGCTGACACCGCAGTAATGTAATCCCCACGTGGTGCAATCCGTCAAGTCGAGGGCGTGAGATGATACTTGTACACAAAGGGCGTGTTTGGTTCCCTGGGCACACCTAGGCTGCATCGCATGCACGAGCTTGGCTGGGACCAGCCTGGTTGAGCTGGTGCAAGAATGAGTTAAGACGTGTGTTTGGTGTATTGCATGATATGGCCCAGGCTCGCCTCAGATTTTGTTTGGTAGGCTGCATAAGACCAAACAATATGACAAATGTGTAATTTGAATATAGATGCTTGTGCGTGCATGTTGAAACGGTGACAGTCATCTTTGAAGCAGTGGGAGTATCTTCAGAACTTTGTTGGGTAAATTTAGCAAAGAATATAAGCAATGGTGTCGCACCTATTTACATAAAAATGATGTAGAAATTATTTGTGAAGAAACAGATCACACAAATCTCAGCCTAAGTGCTAATCACCAGCCATCTCTAATCCTAGGGAAAGATGAGCTTGGGACATGTCGCAGCCTAATCCATGCTGATAAATAGCCACGTAATATATAAACAACCCAAATCCATAGGAGGAAATGAGGCTGGGGACAGATCTCAGACTAAATAAAAAAAGAAGAGTGGAGGCTACGGGATAAGCAATCATCCCGTCCGTGGACCTTCCCAGGCATGCGAACCTGCTGTCTTGCCTTCCTTCTCATCCCTGGACGGAAGGCCGCCGCTCCAATCTGCTCACGCATCTGAGTAGCGCGAGCGCCAGAAAGCTGGGCATGGGAGGGGAAAGCGAAGGATGCTGACAGATGGTGGAGGGAGAGGAGGAGATCTCTACATCCGCCGGAGATGAGGATGCGCGCCAGCGATGCGGACAAAGGCGAAGGGGCGGCGAAGGGGCGGCGAGATCCAGAGTCGCGGGAGAGACGAGATGAGTGAGGACAGCGCCGCGAATGGAGGCGGCTGACAGACAAGCCCGAGCCCTTTGCTCGCGTGGGTGCAGCCGCAGATGCAGGCTCGCGGAAACGCCCGAAACCTGCGTTTCCACTCGGCCTGGCTGGGGGCCTCTTTTTGCATCCGCCGGGCCTGGCCCAGGGAGGCATGCAGCGTACCAAACAGCGAGGAAAATGCACGGCGGGTACGAGCCAGGTGCGAGCCACGAAACCAAACACGCCCAAAAGGGATGGCTTTGCGGCTGGTCGGATCTTGGATCGGCGCGGTGGCATGGAGGGCCTGGTGGATGGACCGGCTGTACGTGTGGTCTGGCTTTCGGCCAGATCTGATCTGGGCGGTGCGGCCTGTCTCATGCGCTGCGGCGGTGGTCCGTGACGGTCCCGTGCACACGAGGCTGGATGGAGATTTCTCGAGCAGATCCAGGTGAAACCCCTGCTCTTGGCTTGTTGCCAAGGCTGGCGATGGCATTTTCTGCGCCGTCCCTTTTTTGAAGACATCATCGTGGAGAAGTTCTAGACTCCTATCCGCCGCTTTTGGGAGAAACTCTAGATCGGTTGATCGGATGACGGCGGCGCTTTTGTGCCGTATCTCTTTTGGGGACGTCATTTTTGGAGGTATGCATAGGCTCGAGGGACTAGTGGGCGGCATTTGGAGTGGAGCGGCGTTTCATGTGACGCATCGACGACGTGGAGTCTCGGCGGCGTGGCGCGGCAGGGCCTCGGCGACGGATGTGTGATGATGGACGCGCGTAGGGAGAAGGCGTTGCTTGGCGCCGTGACAACGTCGACAGCAGGCCTGGCAAGGTCTATGCGTCAGTATTTATCTCGAAGATGGATCGATTAAGACGGCGGCGATGACCTAACAGTTTTGGACCGGTTTGTGTCTCAGACCTGGTATATGGTTCGGTTGGGGTCTCTGACTTTAGATGTTAGGTTTAAATGGGAGGTCTGAATATTCGGCTCATGCTTTCTGTACCTCTTCATCAATGGATAGTAGTAGCGACAGATGTTGTTAACATGATGACTTCAGATATATTAATATATTACTTTATAATTTTTTTATGAATAATAATAAAATAATTGTATACATTGCCTTGCAGAGAGAGCCTGTGGTCAAGGTAATTGCAGCTGCATATATAACCATATCTTATCTTACAACTGAAGGGTACGACTGAATCAATCTGGTGCCTTAAAGAATCTGCAATAAACAAAACGTTCGCGTGAACGGCGCGCGCGTTATTCTATTCCGGAACCGCTAGGATCAGACTACTGATCCTTAGCGTTTCATCAGACCAGGCAGTGGCCGTACGATCAGATTTGGTTGGAGCGCTCAGATTTGAGGGAAGCTAGTCACGCTACTGGTGCATGCATGGGCCTCAAGGCAGTTAATTCTCATTAATTACTCGATTTGCTTCCTACCAAGTGCTTCCGGTTGTTGCTTCCGTAATTGACGTGATGCCCCACATTTTTTGGAAATAATGTTGGTCAATCACGATTTGTTTCAAATAAAATGAATCTAGTACAACAATGTTGTTTTTTTAGTAGTTTTCTTTTGACTTATGGAAGGATGCACTTCCACAAAATTTAGTTCAGTATTCATATTTTCCTCGAGACACATTTTTATGCGACGACGACCTACCTTTTGTGCTACGGAAACATTTATTTGACCGATGGAAGCATAACCTTCAAATAGAATTTTGTCCAATATTTTTTATATCTGTTTTTATACGTCACAAAAATAACTTTTGTGATACGAAAACATTT
The DNA here is from genome assembly GCA_032464435.1 of Aegilops umbellulata. Taxonomy (NCBI): domain Eukaryota; kingdom Viridiplantae; phylum Streptophyta; class Magnoliopsida; order Poales; family Poaceae; genus Aegilops; species Aegilops umbellulata. The sequence continues at coordinate 407,306,115 of CP136055.1, forward strand.
ATTTTGATAGGTGGAAGCATACACTTCAAATAAAATTTAGTCCAATATTTTCTAGACGCATTTTTACGACGACATCGTAGCTTTTTTCTTGTGCGAGTAAACTTACAATTTATTCATCATCAATCATGGTAGTACAACGAACAATAGAAATAACAAAAAATACATCGTAGCTTTAATTGAAACATTTCTTTTGAATAATGGAAGCATACACTTTAAAAAAAATAGTCAAAGAATTAATTTCTCTGCGTGTACTAAGCAAAGTTTGTTTCCATAGTTATTTAATTTTGCTTCTCACAAAATTTAAATTTGCTTTAGTTTTACAGAAATTCTTTGCAACACAATAATATTTTATTTCCATCAACAGGAGAATTTGCTTCCATCGTTCATGATGTATGCTTAATTGATGTGTTTGTAACATTGTATATTGTCAGAAAAGCGTCAGGATATTGCTTCCATCGAAAAGAAAAATATTCTCGCCCACATATTTTGCTTCCATTGGTCAACGAGATTGCATCCAAGACAACTAAGATTGTTTCCAGTTTGCATCTTGTTTCCAACGTAGAAAATTTGTGTGCTCCTTACAGTTAGAAAATTATAATGATGTGACATTAGTTTTTTGGATGAAACATATATTTGTTTCTATCAACATGGTTTCCAAAAGAGAAAAAAAATGCTTCGAAAGAAACTAGTGTTTGCTTCCAAAAGAGTAGCTTGCAAATTAAACAGAATATAATTTGATTCTCCAGTTTGCTTCCAAAAGAGTACCTTGCAAATTAAACAGAATATAATTTGATTCTCCAGTTGCTTCCAGAATTTTGTCCCGGATACAAAAAGAATGGGATGAGATTTAGGTTGTGACGTGTGAGAATGAAGCCACCACGGTCAACCTTGATGGCGACGGCTGATGCGTGCGCGGAGGATGTTTTTGTGACCATGGAAGCACTGGTCTACCTTGCCGGTAACAGTGAAGTCGAGACGCGGAGACGAGGTCATAGAAGCACCCGCTGCAACGAAGAAGAACATTAGGTGTTGCCTTCCCTCTAGAGTGCTTACCCATTGGTGAAGGGCGCCACAAACACATCGATGGAGAGAGAGATGGAATAGAGAAGAGCATGGAAACAAATCTGGCCAGTGAGGTGGGGAGGGGCGGGGGAACGTATCGAAGCAGGACGGCGTAGTCAAAGAGGACGGCAGCGGTTCTGTTGACGACGAGCTCGGTGCACCGGAAGAGTTGAGATAGCGGCCACGGACGCCCAAATCCGGTATGGTACGCCAGCGAGATCGCCGGCGGATCATTACAAAGTGGGCCGGTGCAGGGGATTAGATCTTCCAGACGCGGTGGATGGCGAGCTCGCCGCGAGGTGGTTGGATTCCCAGCGAGCAGTGGATCGATTCTTGGCGGTGAGGTAGGAGAGGACAGTGGCGACATAGTGGAAGGCGACCTCAGCGATGGGACGGGTCAAAGGCTGCAGCTGAGAGCAACGAGGGATTGGATGAGAAGAAACAGGGAGTAATTAGGGCGAGGGGATCACGCGAACGTCTGTATTAAAACTGGGTGGTTAGGAGCGAAGGGAGGAAATTAAGTCCGTGAGATCAAGCAGATATCGACGGCACACAACTGGTCTGATAGAATGGATTTCATCAGACTACTGATAAGAAGTGTTTCCCTATTCTATTCGAGTGCAAACGAAAATGTGGCTGGTACCAGTGATGCTGGCACAGTATCTAAGCCCCACTTGGTGTCATCTGTCCGTAATACAGTACACTCATGTCGAGTTCGTCTGAACTTTCGTTAAAAAGTGTAATTCTCAAGCAGATTTAAGGGCAGTTCTAACCCATCCCTTATAACCAGTTAGTGAAGTAAAATTTCTCTTTTAGTTCACTAACCGACACCTAGTCGATCCCTTGTCCGCTGTAAGGAAGTAAAATTTTACTCTTCTGTCCAATCTTCTTCCTAAATATACTCCATGGAAAGGGGCCGGAATAAAATTTTGCTCTCTCTCGCCTCCCCCTGCTGCTCATGTGCGCCACCGCCCACCGCTACTCCCCCGCGCGATGCCGCCACCCGCTGCTGCTCCCCGCATGCCGCCCGCCGGTGCTCCCCCGTGCGATGCCGCTACTGGCGTGGTTGTGGGTAGGACTACTGCTCGTGGAGAGGCCGTAATATTTAACCTCAACGGTGCCGTCGGAGGGGAGCTCGAGGCCGAGGTCCCTGCATGAACGCACCTCCTCCATGTCCATCGCGACACTGGCGGACGAGTGGTGGTACAGTGAGGAGGAGGCGCACGTGGACGAGGACCCGCCAGCCTGCTTCCCCACCGCGACCACCACGGGGGTGCAGCCATTGCGCTCGTGCCAGCTCTTCTTCATCTCCCACGCACGGTCCAGCTACGCCTCCCGCGTTGCCGCTCCCATCGGACCATGATGAAGCTGCTTCGTCGCGGCTGCGCCGACCCGCGCTGCAAAAGCCGTGCCCACTGCTCCTCGTTGTCCTCCCGAAGCTCTTCTTCGATCATGTACTCCACCCCCAGCCACGCGTGCGGCAGCGGCAGAGTCCGGGCCCCCTCGCAGCCGTCGTCGCGGCGGCATCGGTCCTGCACCACCCTCCATCCTCACCGAGCACGACTACGACCACGACGGCGGCCGGTCATGGTGCGGCATGGCGAGAGCACCGGGTGTGGAAGGCCGTGCGTGGCGCGCTCGGTGGTCACCAGCGTTTTTGGCGTGGTCACCATCGTCGCAGACACGAATGTTAGATGTTCGACGAAATGCATAAACCAAAAGGTAACTTTACTCCGCTAAATTTAAGGGATCAGCTAGAATCGACCAAAACTTAGTGGAGTAAGTGTACTCCACTAAGTGTTTTACTCCGCTAACTTTTAAGGGATCGGTTAGAGTTGCCCTAAGATGCCCTCACTCCCATCGACAGGGATACAAGGCGATGCGACGGTGGATGGAAGCGGGAGGATGTGCAGGTCTGCAGGATAGTCGGTGCTCTCCGGGCGCCACAATCCTTCTAGCGAAACGTCATCGGTAGGCAGCGAGGTTGTTGTGAGCGATGGATTTGATGACAAGTTTGCATATACTCTCGTTGATATGCGAGCGGCGTGCCCTCCACGACCTTCATGTTCCCTCCGCGTCGTCTTTGTGCCATCGTCGGCCCATTCATGCCCGCCTCTCGACCACCACCTTCGTGACGTGGATCTGTCAGTCATGAGCTTAACTACCTCCACGCGCCGCAAGCTCAGTCCGTGCGAGCTCCACCGACTTCGGCATCGTGAGCTCTATCTCATCATGAAGTCTGGGGCATATTTGGTAGGCTGCATGAGGCCCAACTAGGCCCGTGCAATGCAAAAAATGAGGCATTTGGTAGTCTGACCTATATTTGTTCTCGACCTACATGGAACTTAAAGCACTCTTGGCCCAAACTAGGGGGGACGACCGATTCAACCTTTTTCATGAGCCAGGCTCGCTCGAGCCACGCATGGCTCTCACCTGTTTGTGTTGGAAAGCGCGGGAGACGGCGAGGCATCTCATACCCCCTTCCCTTCTCTCCCGCCACCGCCTACTCCAATTCACACCATTCTTCCTCACTCTATCTCACCGCCCGTTTCATGTTCTCCGATGGCCAACCCTCAATCGCGACGCCCCGTTCCCATCCTCGTTGGTAGCAGCCTCATCCAACTCTGGTGGGTGGATGTCGTGGCCTGGCAAGGAATTGGCCTCATTGCGGCTATCCAGGCCACTTCCCCCAACTGCACCAGGCCACGTTTAGCAGCCATTGACTCACTGTCGGCGTCTGTGCCAGTCCTTGCGACTGCGGAGGTGGCTCTACGGGAAGCACATGTGTTGCTGGAAGCCCATCGGGCGTGCCCGGTAGGGGGGTTTTACCCCCGTGCGAGGGTTTTCTCCCTTGCTCCGGTTCAAGCCAAAGGAATTGTGGACAGAGCATCGACGACGACACCCTTTTCCTCCACTGTGCGCGTATGAGTAGCATCAATGCAGTGGCGAGGACCCTTGGATTAGGCCCTGCAATGGCCGGCCCATCTGCGGCGGTCGGACCCCTATTCCTGATAGGGTTTTGGTCCATGACCAGCGTTCCTTTGGCGGCAACCACTTCGGTATGCTATCATTTCTCCATGCTCCTGTTACTAGTTAGGGGGTTTTCGCTCGTTTCGAATCAATTGGATTCATTTCAAATCGAACCAATTTGATCGATTCGGAGCCATGTTATGTGCTTGCTTAGAGAGTGCTTACTAGCTATCATGACAATGCTAGATTGGTAGTTATGTTCTTGCATTGCTATCATGACAATGCTACATTGGTAGTTAATTAGGGTGTTCTTGGTATGATCACAATGCCAGTTAGGATGTTCTTGGCTGATCACGATGCTAGTTAGGTTGTTGCTATAATCAGAATAGTTGCTAGGTTGTTGGTATGATCACTATAGTATGTCTGCATCATCATATAGTAGGTACTACGTTCTTGCATGATCATAGAAGGACAATGCATGTGCATGCTATAAATAGTAGGACTGATGTGCATGCATTTTGGGGAGTTCTATGATGTACTGTTCATAGCACTGCCCAATTGCAATTGACATGATCAGTGGCAGTTGCAATTGGACAACGCTATGATCAAATAATAACACTACCCAAGTGCAACTGCCAATGATCATTGATACGTCTCCAACACATCTATAATTTTTTATTGTTCCATGCTATTATATTATCTGTTTTGGATGTTTTATATGCATTAATATGCTATTTTATATTATTTTTGGGACTAACCTATTAACCTAGAGCCGAGTGCCAGTTTCTGTTTCCCTTGTTTTTGAGTTTGGCAGAAAAGGAATACCAAACGGAGTCCAAACGGAATAAAACATTCGCGATGATTTTTCTTGGACCAGAAGACAACCAGGAGACTTGGAGATGAAGTCGGAGGAGCCACGAGGCGGCCACAAGGACTGAGGGTGCGCCCAGGGGGGTAGGGCGCACACCCACCCTTGTGGGCCCCTCGTGCACTTCCTGACCTAATTCTTTCGCCTATATATACTCTTATACCCCCAAACCACCAGAACAAGCCACGTAAACACATCTCCACCACCACAACCTTATGTACCCATGAGATCCCATCTAGGGGCCTTTTCCAGCGTCCTGTCGGAGGGGGATTCGATCACGGAGGGCTTCAATATCAACTCCATTACCCTTCCGATGAAGCGTGAGTGGTTTATTGCAGACCTATGGGTCCATAGCTAGTAGCTAGATGGCTTCTTCTCTCTCTTTGATTCTCAATACCACGTTCTCCTCTGTTCTTGGAGATCTATTCGATGTAATACATTTTTAGGGTGTGTTTGCCGAGATCCGATGAATTGTGGATTTATGATCAACTTATCTATGAATATTATTTGAATCTTCTCTATTCTTTTATGCATGATTTGATATCTTTGTAATTCTCTTCAAACTATCGGTTTGGTTTGGCCAACTAGATTGGTTTTTCTTGCAATAGGAGAAGTGCTTAGCTTTGGGTTCAATGGGTGTCCTTTCCGAGTGACAGTAGGGGCAGCAAGGCGCGTATTATACTGTTGCCATCGAGGATAAAAAGATGGGGTTTTCATCATATTGCTTGAGTTAATTCCTCTACATCATGTCATCTTGCTTAGTGCGTTACTCCATTCTTTATTAACTTACTACTCTAGATGCATGCTGGATAGCGATCGACGTGTGGAGTAATAGTAGTAGATGCAGAATCGTATTGGCCTACTTGACATGGACGTGATGCCTATATTCATGATCATTGCCTTAGATATCGTCACAACTTTGCGCTTTTCTATCAATTGCTCGGCAGTAATTTGTTCACCCATCGTATTATTTTATATCTTGAGAGAAGCCTCTAGTGAAACCTATGTTCCCCGGATCTATTTTCCATGATATAAGTTTCTATTTAACATCATATAAGTTTCTGATCTATAATTTTAGTTTCTGATTTACTAACTTTGCAATCTTTTACTTTCCGATCTATAAACCAAAAATACCAAAAATATTTACTTAACGTTTATCTATCTCTATCAGATCTCACTTTTGCAAGTAACGTGAAGGAATCGACAACCCTTTTATCGCGTTGGGTGCAAGTTGTTGTTTGTTTGTGTAGGTATTCGGTGACTTGTGCGTTGTCTCCTATTGGATTGATACCTTGGTTCTCAAACTGAGATAAATACTTATCTCTACTTTGCTGCATCACCCTTTCCTCTTCAAGGGAAAAACCAACACAAGCTCAAGAAGTAGCACGAAGAATTTCTGGCGCCGTTGCTGGGGAGATCTACGCCAAGTCAAGATATACCAAGTACCCATCATAAACTCTCATCCCTTGCATTACATTATTCTCCATTCACCTCTCATTTTCCTCTCCCCCACTTCTAAAACGATTTTCAAAAAGATTTGCCCCTTTATTCGCCCTTCTTTCCGTATGTCTTTTTGTTTATGTTTCCTTGTGCCTTCTATTTGCTTGCGTCTTTGCTTGCTAAAAATCTATTGATATGGATCCACTTAAAATTTTCTACTTGGATCATCTTCGATCTATTTGTGGTCGTGCTGAAACCCCAACTAGTTTAGTTGAGGGAAAATCTTGAGATGAGCATGCTCATTTTGTGTGTCACTGTTTGTCTGAAAAAGGGAGACTCTTATGGAATCAAATAAATAGTTTGTTGTGTTATGCTTGGAATCTTTGTGAAATTTATGATTTTACTTGTTGCTCTAAGAACCCTAAAAAACACCTTCCCTACCTATGTGAGTTTAATGATAATTAAATCTTATCTTCTTATGAAAAGGGTGTTTATAGTTACTACGATATCGAACAAATTGAAGAATTTGTTGCTTTTAAGGGTGCTCATGAAGTTGCTTCTTTGATTGAAAAGTATGATATTACTCTCTACAGATCTGAAAATTCTGACATACTTAAATACTGCTATGAAAACTATGCTCATAATGCCTATGTTAAGGAATTTATTGAGAAAATGACCATTGCTTTGGAAGAAAATAATGATATGCATGAATTTATAGATAATTATGATTCTGATGATTTGATTGAAATATCCCTTGATGAACATGATGCTTGCTATTCTTATGCCCATGATGCCAATATTTGTGGTGATGAATTTGCTATAGTTCCTTATGTTAAACATGAGATTATTGCTATTGCACCCATACTTGATAGTTCCCTGAATCAAAAGCATGATTGCAATGATGTTATTATAAATTCTATTAATGTCAATTGTGTTAATGATATGCAAAATCCCAAGCTTGGGGATACTAGTTTTGCTATGTCCACTACGTGTTGCAATGATCATGATTGGGGTGATTCTTCGTATGATCTTGAAAATTTATTTATGCCCCATGATGAATATGAGATTGATAATAATGTTTGCAATAATATTGAAAGTGGGTTTTGAAGAGTGTCAACTTTAGATCCCACATATTTGGGGAATGTTCAATCTTATGAAATTTTTGATAAAAGTGGGTTTGGAGAGGTCATGACTTTAGTTAATGTTGATCCCACTATTTTGGAAGAGTGTCAACTTTGCATGCATGCGGATCATGTTGAGAATATGTTATGTGATAGCTATATTGTTGAATTTGAATATGATCCCACATCTAACTATTATGAGAGAGGAAAATATGGTTGTAGAAATTTTCATGTTACTAAATTACCTCTCGTTACGTTGAGACTGCTATTGTTTCTTTCTTCTCCCTTGCATATGCTAGTTTTTGCCTGTATTTGTAATTTGTTTGCCTATAAGATGCCTATGCATAGGAAGTATGTTAGACTTAGATGTGTTTTTAACATGCTATATGATGCTCTCTTTATGCTTCAATTCTTGTCTTTCATGTGAGCATCATCGAAATTATCAAATGTGCGTTAAACGATAGCGCTTGTTGGGAGGCAACCCACTTTTTTTTTTGCTTTTTAAGTTCTCTTTTGCATTAAATAATTCATCTAGCCTCTGGTTAGATGTGGTTTTTGTGTTTTATTTAGTGCTTGCGCCAAGTAAGACCTTTGGGATAGTTTATGGTGATAGTTGATTTGATCTTGCTGAAAAACAGAAACTTTTGCGCACAGTGATAGAATTGATCTGAGCTGCTGGATCGCGATAAATTCTTGAATTTTTCACACAAGATTGATATACAACTTGCCTATGTTGTCCTAATTTTTCAGAATTTTTGGAGTTACAGAAGTATTCGGGAATTACAGATTGCTACAGACTGTTCTATTTTTGACAGATTCTGTTTTCTATGTGTTGTTTGCTTATTTTGATGAATCTACGGGTAGTATCGGGGGGTATGAACCATGGAAAGTTGGAATAAAGTAGACATTACACCAATATAAATAAAGAATGAGTTCACAATAGTACCAAAAGTGGTGATTTATTTTCTTATACTAACGGAGCCTATGAGATTTTCTGTTGAGTTTTGTGTTGTGAAGTTTTCAAATTTTGGGTAAGGATTTGATGGACTATTGAAGAGCGGCAAGAGCCTAAGCTTGGGGATGCCCAAGGCAACCCAAGGTAATATTAAAGGACAACCAATACCTAAGCTTGGGGATGCGCCGAAAGGCATCCCCTCTTTCATCTTCGTCTATCGGTAACTTTACTTGAGGCTATCTTTTTATACACCACATGATATGTGTTTTGCTTGGAGCGTCTTGTATGATTTGAGTCTTTGCTTTTTTAGTTTTCCACAATCATCCTTTTTGTACACACCTTTTGGGAGAGACACGCATGAATCGTGATTTATTAGAATACTCTATGTGCTGCACTTATATCTTTTGAGCTAGGCAATTTTGCTCTAGTGCTTCAACTATATCTTTGTAGAGCACGACGGTGGTTTTATTTTATAGAAATTGATGAACTCTCATGCTTCACTTATATTATTTTTAGAGTCTTTAAACATCATGGTAATTTGCTTTGGTTATAAATTTAGTCCTAATATGATAGGCATCCAAGAGAGATATAATAAAAACTTTCATATAAAGTGCATCGAATACTATGAGAAGTTTGATTCCTTATGATTGTTTTGAGATATGAAGATGGTGATATTAGAGTCATGCTAGTGATTAATTGTGAATTTGAGAAATACTTGTGTTAAAGTTTGTAGTCTTGTAGCATGCACGTATGGTGAACCGTTATGTGATGAAGTCGTAGCATGATTTATTGTTTAATTGTCTTCCTTACGAGTGGCGGCCGTGGACAAGCGATGGTGTTTTCCTACCTATCATCCCCCTAGGAGCATGTGCATAGTACTTCGTTTCGATAACAAATAGATTTTTGCAATAAGTATGCGAGTTCTTTATGAATAATGTTGAGTCCATGGATTATACACACTCTCACCCTTCCACCATTGCTAGCCTCTCTAGTACCGTGCAGCTTTCGCCGGTACCATAAACCCACCATATACCTTCCTCAAAACAGCAACCATACTACCTATTATGGCATTTCCATAGCCATTCCGAGATGTGTTGCCATGCAACTTTCCACCGTTCCGTTTATTATGACACACTTCATCATTGTCATATTGCTTTGCATGATCATGTAGTTGACATCGTATTTGTGGCAAAGCCACCGTTCATAATTTTTTCATACATGTCACTCTTGATTCATTGCACATCCTGGTACACCGCCACAGGCATTCATATAGAGTCATATTTTGTTCTAAGTATTGAGTTGTAATTCTTGAAGTTATAAGTAAATAAAAGTGTGATGGTCTTCATTATTAGAGCATTGTCCCATGTGAGGAAAGGATGATGGAGACTACGATTCCCCCACAAGTCGGGATGAGACTCCGGACGAAAAAAAGAGGCCAAAAAATGAGAAAAGGCCCAAATAAAAAAAGAAATAAATGAGAGAAAAGAGAGAAGGGGCAATGCTATTATCCTTTTACGACACTTGCGCTTCAAAGTAGCACCATGATCTTAATGATAGAGAGTCTCCTATATTGTCACTTTCATATACTAGTGGGATTTTTTCATTATAGAACTTGGCTTTATATTCCAATGATGGGCTTCCTCAAATTGCCCTACGTCTTCATGAGCAAGCGAGTTGGATGCACACCCACTTAGTTTCTTGTTGAGCTTTCATAAACTTATAGCTCTAGTGCATCCGTTGCATGTCAATCCCTACTCACTCACATTAATATCTATTGATGGGCATCTCCATAGCCCGTTGATACCACTGGTGCGCGTCGGTGCTATACAAACGGTTTTTAACACCTTTCCCCGACGGCATTTGGAACCGTCGCCAAGTGAGTGTGGGCAATATGGGGGTCCTTCCCACATGACCCAGAAATCATCGGGGATAGGCCCTCCAGGGACACAGGCTGGGGCCGTGTGCGATCGTGCGAGGCATCGAAACCCAATCATTTCCGTAGGTATGTACATCCCACACGGTAATCCAAGGAAAACATTTCCGTAGGTATGTACATCCCACATGGTGAATCCTAGAAAAATATTTCCGTTCGTATGTATATCACACATAGTCAATCTAAGGAATACATTTTCGTTCTTATGTACATCCCACACCGTCAATCCAGGGAAAACGTTTTCGTTCGTACGTACATCCCACACAGTTTTATGTGTAGGCTCGTGTGTGAAAGGTGTAACTATTAGACACGGTCTGCCTTGGTTAACTGTTTGCTTTTATCAACTATATCACACACGATTTGATGAAGAAAACTGTGTGGCATTGGGCTATCCATCGCAAGTGCTTTTACTGCTAGAACCGTTTGCAAAGGTCCATGACACATTTAGCAGGTTTATTAGTTTACAATTAATAAGTCCAGTATTACTCAAATTCACATTTCATATCGAACAGCTGTTTGCCAATTTCATATCAGGCACATAAATATATTATAACATCACAGTACGGTAGCTACATGAAAATAGCACGGTACAACATATAGCTAGTTCAACTTCATAAGAACAATATATTCATTTCCCTAATCAAGATCATCCAGGCTCGTCTTATCCACCTCCGCTTTCAGTTCAGTAAGAACCTGTTTTGCACGGGCCAACTGGGAAAGTGCCTCCTCCTTCGCCAACACCATCTTAGCAAAGTCTGATTTTAAAAACATGAGCTCATTCTCCACCTTCAACTTTTTATCCTGCATCTTCAAATATTCTTCAGCGTTGACAACAGTTTCTCTAAGCCTACGTATGTTCTCTTCCTCATACATGCTCTAGAGCTTCGCTAGGCACATCTTCAAAGAATGTGGCCACTCTTGATCAACCCACTCCAAGTAAGAACACTTTCGTTCATCCTATATTATTTAAAACTAGATCAGTAACAATTGTAGGGGAAATGGGTTTATAGCAACATAGAAAATCACCAATGCTTATTTTGAAAAACTGAAGAAACATGTTAATTATGACATATCTTCTCAAAAAGATCAATGTGCAAATGAATTAATTGCTACTGAGATAGCAACCAAATTCTGGAACATCAGAAGCTATATTTAACTACAACGACGCTACAAGTTCTTACTCATGTACAATAAATAACAAATTGAACATTTTATGACGAAGGTAAATATAACTGCAACAGCATAGCGACAGTGTTTGGATGACAGCAAATTGATACTAACACGTGTGTACATGCACAAATTTAGTAACATAGAAATAATAGCACTAAGGACGTCCACTATGTATGCCAAAATTGGGGTAAAGATAAATGTTGCTACATCTCACACCGGTGCCCTGCAGTGGCGAGCCGATGCGACGGAAAAAAAATCAGGGACCCAGACTCCGAAGCACGTAGTTGCTCCGATGCCCAGTTCCTTCGTGCCATAAAGATTTAGTATTTTACTGATTGGCTGCTCGGATGTGTGGACCAAAGTGTTGGGGAACGTAGCAGAATTTTAAAATTTTCTACGCATCACCAAGATCAATCTATGGAGTCATCTAGCAACGAGGGAGAGGGGAGTGCATCTACATACCCTTGTAGATCGCTAAGCGGAAGCGTTCAAGTGAACGGGGTTGATGGAGTCGTACTCGTCGTGATCCAAATCACCGATGATCCTAGTGCCGAACGGACGACACCTTCGCGTTCAACACACGTACAACCCGGGGACGTCTCCTCCTTCTTGATCCAGCAAGGGGAGAGGAGAAGTTGAGGGAAAACTCCGACAGCACGACGGCATGGTGGTGATGGAGCTCGTGGTTCTCCGGCAGGGCTTCGCCAAGCACTACGGAGGAGGACGAGGTGTTGGAGGAGGGAGAGGGCTACGCCAGGGGAAGGGTGCGGCTGCCCTCTCTCTCCCTCACTATATATAGGGGGAAGGGAGGAGGGGGAGATGCCCTAGGGTTCCCTAGGGGAGGGGCGGCGGCCACAGGGGAAACCCTAGATGGGTTTGGGCGCCCCCACCCCCTAGGAAACTTGCCCGCCAAGCCGGGAGGGGCGGCTGCCCTAGGGGTGGCGCCCCCACCTCTCCTGGTTACGTGAGATGGGGTGTGAGGGGCGCTCAGCCCCTTAGTGGGCTGATGTGCCCTCTCCCCTTGGCCCATAAGGCCCCCCAACGCTTGCCGGGGCCTCCGAAACCCCTTTCGGACACGCTGGTCATCACCTGGTACCCCCGGAACAATTCCGGACTCCAATACCCTTCGTCCAATATACCGATCTTCACCTCCGGACCATTCCGGAGCTCCTCGTCATGTCCGGGATCTTATCCGGGACTCCGAACAACCTTCGGTAACCACATACTATTTCCCATAACAACTCTAGCGTCACCGAACCTTAAGTGTGTAGACCCTACGGGTTCGGGAACCATGCAGACATGACCGAGACAACTCTCCGGCCAATAACCAACAGCGGGATCTGGATACCCATGATTGCTCCCACATGTTCCACGATGATCTCATCGGATGAACCACGATGTCGAGGATTCAATCAATCCCGTATACAATTCCCTTTGTCCAGCGGTATTGTACTTGCCCGAGATTCAATCGTCGGTATCCGATACCTTGTTCAATCTCATTACCGGCAAGTCTCTTTACTCGTTCCATAGCACATCATCCCGTGATCAACTCCTTGGTCACATTGTGCACATTATGATGATGTCCTACCGAGTGGGCCCAGAGATACCTCTCCGTCACACGGAGTGACAAATCCCAGTCTCGATTCATGCCAACCCAACAGACACTTTCGGAGATACCCGTAGTGCACCTTTATAGCCACCCAGTTACGTTGTGACGTTTGGTACACCCAAAGCATTCCTACGGTATCCGGGAGTTGCACAATCTCATGGTCTAAGGAAATGATACTTGACATTAAAAAAGCTTTAGCACACGAACTACACGATCTTTGTGCTAGGCTTAGGATTGGGTCTTGTCCATCACATCATTCCCCTAATGATGTGATCCTGTTATCAATGACATCCAATGTCCATGGTCAGGAAACCGTAACCATCTATTGATCAACGAGCTAGTCAACTAGAGGCTTACTAGGGACATGGTGTTGTCTATGTATCCACACATGTATCTGAGTTTCCTATCAATATAATTCTAGCATGGATAATAAACGATTATCATGAACAAGGAAATATAATAATAACTAATTTGTTATTGCCTCTAGGGCATATTTCCAACAGTCTCCCACTTGCACTAGAGTCAATAATCTAGTTCACATCGCCATGTGATTAACACTCACAGGTCACATCGCCATGTTACCAACATCCAAAGAGTTTACTAGAGTCAATAATCTAGTTCACATCACTATGTGATTAACACTCAATGAGTTCTGGGTTTGATCATGTTATGCTTGTGAGAGAGGTTTTAGTCAACGGGTCTGCAACATTCAGATCCGTATGTATTTCGCAAATCTCTACGCTATATTTGGACCATTTCAAATAACTGTTCTACTTGGAGATATTCTAAATTGTTGCTCCATTACACGTATCCGGTATCTCTACTCAGAGCTATCCGGATAGGTGTTAAGCTTGCATCAACGTAACTCTCTACGTCGAACTCTTTATCACCTCCATTACCGAGAAACATATCCTTATTCCTCTAAGGATAAGTTTGACCGCTATCTGGTGATCTACTCCTAGATCACCTTTGTACCCTCTTGCCAGACATGTGGCAAGGCACACATCAGGTGCGGTACTCAGCATGGCATACCATATAGAGCCTATGACAAAAGCATAGGGGACGACCTTCATCCTTCCTCTTTCTCCTGCCGTGGTCGAGCCTTAAGTCTTAACTTCATACCTTACAACTCAGGCAAGAACTCCTTCTTTGACTGATCCATCTTGAACACCTTCAAAATCATGTCAAGGTATGTGCTCATTTGAAAGTACCATTAAGCGTTTTGATCTATCCTTATAGATCTTGATGCTCAATGTTCAAGTAGCTTAATCCAGGTTTTCCATTGAAAAACACTTTTCAAATAACCCTATATGCTTTCCAGAAATTCTACATCATTTCTGATCAACAATATGTCAACAACATATACTCATCAAAAATTCTATAGTGCTCCCACTCACTTCTTTGGAAATACAAGTTTCTCATAAACTTTGTATAAACCCAAAATCTTTGATCATATCATCAAAGTGTACATTCCAACTCCGAGATGCTTACTCCAGTCCTTAGAAGGATTGCTGGAGCTTTGCATACTTGTTAGCATCTTTCAGGATCGACAAAATCTTCTGGTTGTATCACATACAACCTTTCCTCAAGAAAATCATCAAGGAAACAATATTTTGACATCCTATCTGCAAGATTTCATAAATAATTCAGTACCTGCTAATTCCAACAGACTCTTAGCATCTCTACAAGTGAGAAAGTCTCATCATAGTCAACTCCTTGAACTTGTCGGAAAACATCTTAACGACACGTCGAGCTTTCTTAATGGTGATACCTACCATCTTTGTCCGTCTTTCTTTTAAAATCCAGACGTACCCAACAGCCTTACGACCATCAAGTAGTTCTTCCAAAGTCTACACTTTATTTTCATACATGGATCCTCTCTCGAATTTTATGGCCTCGAGCCATTTTTCGGAATCCGGGCCCACCACCGCTTCTCCATAGCTCATAGGTTCATTGTTGTCTAGCAACATGACTTCCAAGAGAGGATTACGTACCACTCTGAAGTAGTATGCATCCTTGTCGTCCTACGAGGATTGGTAGTGACTTGATCCGAAGTTTCATGATCACTATCATAAGCTTCCACTTCAATTGGTGTAGGTGCCACAGGAACAACTCCCTGTGCCCTGCTACACACTAGTTGAAGTGACGGTTCAATAACCTCATTAAGTCTCCACCACCCTCCCACTCAGTTCTTTCGAGAGAAACTTTTCGTTGAGAAAGGACCCGATTCGGGAAACAATCCCTATTGCTTTCGGATCTGAGACAGGAGGTATACCCAACTGTTTTGGGTGTCCTATGAAGATGCATTTATCCGCTTTGGGTTCGAGCTTATCAGCCTGAAACTTTTTCACATAAGCGTCGCAGCCCCAAACTTTTAAGAAATGACAGCTTAGGTTTCTCTAAACCATAGTTCATACGGTGTCGACTCAAACGGAATTGCGTGGTGCCCTATTAAAGTGAATGTGGTTGTCTCTAATGCCTAACCCATAAACTATAGTGGTAATTCGATAAGAGACATCATGGTATGCATCATATCCAATAGGGTGCAGTTATGATGTTCGAACACACCATCACACTATGGTGTTCCAGGCGGTATTAGTTGTGAAACAATTTTCACAATGTCTTAACTGTGTGCCAAACTCGTAATTCAGATATTCATCTCTATGATCATATCATAGATATTTTATCCTCTTGTCACGACGATCTTTCAACTTCATCCTGAAATTACTTGAACCTTTCAATAATTCAGACTCGTGATTCATCAAGTAAATATACTCAGCATCTACTCAAATCATCTGTGAAGTAAGAACATAACGATATCCACTACATGCCTCAGCACTCATTGGACTGCACACATCAAGATGTATTACTTCCAACAAGTTGCTTTCTTGTTCCATCTTACTGAAAACGAGGCCTTTCAGTCATCTTGCCCATGTGGTATGATTTGCAGTCTCAAGTGATTCAAAATCAAGTGAGCCCAAACGATCCATCTGTATGGAGTTTCTTCATGCATATATACCAATAGGCATGGTTCGCATGTCTCAAGTGATTCAAAATCAAGTGAGTCCAAAGATCCATCAACATGGAGCTGTTTCATGCGTTTTATACCAATATGACTCAAATTGCAGTGCCACAAGTATGTGGTAATATCATTACTATCTTATATCTTTTGGCATGAACATGTGTATCACTACTATCGGGATTCAATAAACCATTCATTTCAGGTGCAAGACCATTGAAGGTATTATTCAAATAAACAGAGTAACCATTATTCTCCTTAAATGAATAATCGTATTGCGATAAACATAATCCAATCATGTCTATGCTCAACGCAAACACCAATCCCGATGGCAGACGGAGCGTGCGATGTTTGATCACATCAACCTTGGAAACACTTCCAACACATATCGTCGTCTCACCTTTGGCTAGTCTCCGTTTGTTCTGTAGCCTTTTATTTCGAGTTACTAACACTTAGCAACCGAACCGGTATCTAATACCCTGTTGCTACTAGGAGTACTAGTAAAGTACACATTAATATAATGTATGTCCAATACATACTTCTGTCAACCTTGCCAGCCTTCTCATCTACCAAGTATCTAGGGTGGTTCTGCTTTAGTGACCGTTCCCCTTATTACAGAAGCACTTAGTCTCGGGCTTGGGTTCAACTTTGGGTTTCTTCACTAGAGCAGCAACTGGTTTGTCGTTTCATGAAGTATCCCTTTCTTGCCCTTGCCCTTCTTGAAACTTGTGGTTTTACTAACCATCAACAATTGATGCTCCTATTTGATTTCTACTTTCGCGGTGTCGCGAATAGCTCAAGGATCATATCTATCCCTGATATGTTATAGTTCATCACGAAGCTCTAGTAGCTTGGTGGCAGTGACTTTGGAGAACCATCACTATCTTATCTGGAAGATTAAATCCCACTTGATTCAAGCGATTGTAGTACTCATACAATCTGAGCACATGCTCAACGATTGAGATTTTCTCCTTAGTTTGTAGGCTTAGGAAACTTGTCAAAGGTCTCATACCTCTTGACGTGGGCACTAGCCTGAAATCCCAATTTCAGTCCTTGGAACATCTCATATGTTCTGCGATGTTTCAAAAATGTCTTTAGTGCCTCAATTCTAAACCATTTAGCATTACGCACTGAACTATCATGTAGTCATCAAAACGCGTATGTCATATGTTCGCAACATCCACAACCGACTCTCGAGGTTCAACTCACTGAGCGGTGCATTAAGGACATAATCCTTCTGCGCAGCAATGAGGACAATCATCAGTTTACGGACCCAGTCCGCATAATTGCTACTATCAACTTTCAACTAAATTTTCTCTAGGAACGTATCTAAAACAGTAGAACTAAAGCGTAAGCTATGACATAATTCGCAAAGTCCTTTTGACTATGTTCATGATAATTGAGTTCATCTGATTATTTCATGAACTCCCACTCAGATAGACATCCCTCTAGTCATCTAAGTGATACATGATCCGAATCAACTAGGCCGTGTCCGATCATCACGTGAGACGGACTAGTCATCATCGGTGAACATCTTCATGTTGATCGTATCTTCTATACGACTCATGTTAGACCTTTCGGTCTTCCGTGTTCCGAGGCCATGTCTGTACATGTTAGGCTCGTCAAGTCAACCTAAGTGTATTGCGTGTGTAAATCTGGCTTACACCCGTTGTATTCGAACGTTAGAATCTATCACACCCGATCATCACGTGGTGCTTCGAAACAACGAACCTTCGCAACGGTGCACAGTTAGGGGGAACACTCTTCTTGAAATTATTGCGAGGGATCATCTTATTTAAGCTACCATCGTTCTAAGCAAATAAAATGTAAAACATGATAAACATCACATGCAATCAAATAGTGACATGATATGGCCAATATCATTTTGCTCCTTTTGATCTCCATCTTCGGGGCGCCATGATCATCATCGTCACCGGCATGACACCATGATCTCCATCATCATGATCTCCATCATCGTGTCTTCTTGAAGTTGTCTCGTCATCTATTACTTCTACTACTAAGGCTAACGGTTTAGCAATAAAGTAAAGTAATTACATGACGTTTATGTTGACACGCAGGTCATAAATAAATTAAGACAACTCATATGGCTCCTGCCGGTTGTCATACTCATCGACATGCAAGTCGTGATTCCTATTAAAAGAACATGATCAATCTCATACATCACATATATTATTCATCACATCCTTTTGGCCATATCACATCACACGGCATATGCTGCAAAAACAAGTTAGACGTCCTCTAATTGTTGTTGCAAATTTTTACGTGGCTGCTATAGGTTTCTTAGCAAGAACGTTTCTTACCTACGCCAGAACCACAACGTGTTATGCCAATTTCTATTTACCCTTCATAAGGACCCTTTTCATCAAATCCGATCCGACTAAAGTGGGAGAGACAAACACCCGCTAGCCACCTTATGCAACTAGTGCATGTCAGTCGGTCGAACCTGTCTCACGTAAGAGTACGTGTAAGGTCGGTCCGGGCCGCTTCATCCCACTATGCCGCCGAATCAAGATAAGACTAGTAACGACAAGTAAATTGACAATATCGACGCCCACAACTGCTTTGTGTTACTCGTGCATAGAAACTACGCATAGACCTAGCTCATGATACCACTGTTGGGGAACGTAGCAGAATTTTAAAATTTTCTACGCATCACCAAGATCAATCTATGGAGTCATCTAGCAATGAGGCAGAGGGGAGTGCATCTACATACCCTTGTAGATCTCTAAGCGGAAGCGTTCAAGTGAACGGGGTTGATGGAGTCGTACTCGTCGTGATCCAAATCACCGATGATCCTAGTGCCGAACGGACGGCACCTCCGTGTTCAACACACGTACAGCCCGGGGACGTCTCCTCCTTCTTGATCCAGCAAGGGGAGAGGAGAAGTTGAGGGAAAACTCTGACAGCACGACGACATGGTGGTGATGGAGCTCGTGGTTCTCCGGCAGGGCTTTGCCAAGCACTAAAGAGGAGGACGAGGTGTTGGAGGAGGGAGAGGGCTGCGCCAGGGGAAGGGTGTGGCTTCCCTCTCTCTCCCTCACTATATATAGGGGGAAGGGAGGAGGGGGAGGCGCCCTAGGGTTCCCTAGGGGAGGGGCGGCGGCCACAGGGGAAACCCTAGATGGGTTTGGGCGCCCCACCCCCTAGGAAACTTGCCCCCCAAGCCGGGAGGGGCGGCTGCCCTAGGGGTGGCGCCCCCACCTCTCCTGGTTACGTGAGATGGGGTGGGAGGGGCGCTCATCCCCTTAGTGGGCTATTGTGCCCTCTCCCCTTGGCCCATAAGGCCCCCCGACGCTTGCCGGGGCCTCCGAAACCCCTTTCGGACACGCTAGTCATCACCTGGTACCCCTGGAACAATTCCGGACTCCAATACCCTTCGTCCAATATACCGATCTTCACCTCCGGACCATTCCGTAGATCCCCGTCATGTCCGGGATCTCATCCGGGACTCCGAACAACCTTCGGTAACCACATACTATTTCCCATAAGAACTCTAGCGTCATCGAACCTTAAGTGTGTAGACCCTACGGGTTCGGGAACCATGCAGACATGACCGAGACAACTCTCCGGCCAATAACCAACAGCGGGATCTGGATACCCATGTTGGCTCCCACATGTTCCACGATGATCTCATCGGATGAACCACGATGTCGAGGATTCAATCAATCCCGTATACAATTCCCTTTGTCCAGCGGTATTGTACTTGCCCGAGATTCGATCGTCGGTATCCGATACCTTGTTCAATCTCGTTACCGGCAAGTCTCTTTACTCGTTCCATAACACATCATCCCGTGATCAACTCGTTGGTCACATTATGCACATTATGATGATGTCCTACCGAGTGGGCCCAGAGATACCTCTCCGTCACACGGAGTGACAAATCCCAGTCTCGATTCGTGCCAACCCAACAGACACTTTCGGAGATACCCGTAGTGCACCTTTATAGCCACCCAGTTACGTTGTGACGTTTGGTACACCCAAAGCATTCCTACGATATCCGGGAGTTGCACAATCTCATGGTCTAAGGAAATGATACTTGACATTGAAAAAGCTTTAGCACACGAACTACACGATCTTTGTGCTAGGCTTAGGATTGGGTCTTGTCCATCACATCATTCTCCTAATGATGTGATCCCGTTATCAACGACATCCAATGTCCTTGGTCAGGAAACCATAACCATCTATTGATCAATGAGCTAGTCAACTAGAGGCTTACTAGGGACATGGTGTTGTCTATGTATCCACACATGTATCTGAGTTTCCTATCAATACAATTCTAGCATGGATAATAAACGATTATCATGAACAAGGAAATATAATAATAACTAATTTGTTATTGCCTCTAGGGCATATTTCCAACACAAAGTTGGCGGCACAAACTGCTGAAGCTGTGCCAAATAATTTTCTAATGGCAGCGCTGATGAGATGGCAACAAATTAAGATACTAGGTACAAACTGTGACACTGTCTTAGGATGCGTTTGGTTGAAGGTGTGGTATGAATGGTTTGGGATCGTGACAGTGTCTGAATCACATCTAACAAATGATTTGTAACAACTAAAGAGGGTCTAACCTTCTCTGCACTTGCCAGAAACTTCCTCCCACTGTCCATAGATTCAAACGCTACTAGCTTCACGCATGGAGATTGATGGTGACAACAAGTAGATAGATCTTCAGCCACCTCGCTCCATTCGTTGCCACTGATGGTCCTAGGGAGCTACAAGAGGAACAAATGACTCAAATCGACCACCGGGTAAAAATCCTTCATTCCAAGTCATAGCCCGAGAGAGAGAAGAGAGGCATACCCGGGTGGTGAAGGAGTCGTCGCCGGAGGAGGAACCGCTGGAGAGGTCTTTGATGAAGACCATGGCGACCCCGGCAATAGGATGCGAGATGGTGAGAGCGAGGAAGAGACTATAGCTTAGGAAGGAAGGAAGGAAGGAGGAAACAGGGGAAATGTGACTTGTGGTCGGGGAGAAAAGGGGGTAGGGAAGGGGGGAAGGGGGGCGGGGGTAGATATTTTGGCGGTAGGCCAAAATTTTGGAAATATGGAGGGAAACTTTGCGCGCTGTGCCGCCGGACTATTCACTTTGAACGATTGTGTGCATCACAAACGATTCTTCTACTTTAAGCGCATGGGATGCGTTTGATAATTCAAATTTTGGTGGAAATTTCCCCGGGTACGTCATTGCATAATTTAACATCGCTTGCTAATTTGGGCACACAAAAGAGCATACAGCAGATAGACCACACTTACTGAATCGAGCAATTTTAGTAATTAAACAGACCCAGATGACCTAAACATTGCTCTAATAAAAGACCAGCATTAAAAACAAAGCCTAAGTATGCATAATTTTAACAAATCTGACGCTGCGCCGGCCTATGCATCGCCGGTGTGAGATGAGACGTCGATGACTAGTCCTGGCGACATGCCGCCGTTGGTGGAATCTGTGTCCCCCCTGCTGAAGTCGACCGCGTCCTCGTCCTTGTCCTCGGCGCCGCCCTCAAGGTTGTAGTACTCGTAGTAGTGGCTGCGCTAGAGCTCGCGTTGGTATTCCACCGCCAATTCCTCGACGGACAGACTCTTCTCTACCTCGGCCTCGGCCACACGCAACTCCTCCTCCCGGCGCTCCTCGATCTCCGCCACCTCTTGCATCTCCACATCCCGCTCGGTGACCCCATGAGGAAGTAGGTGCTCCATGGCCACCACCGCCTTTTCAGACCTGGGTTGCATGCTGGAGTCCGAGGTGGCCTGGAATATCTTGACGTGTGCATCCTTGATCTTGGAATGGATGGCCTCGACCCGGGCCAGGGCGACATCGCCGGCACAGACGGCAGCTTGAGCGCTCTTGGCGTTTGCAGCCGCCGTTGCAGCAGCAGCTGCAGCCGTCTCGGCTGCTGTAGCTGCCCTGTCGGCTGCCGCAGACGCCCTCTCGGCAGAAGCGGCCGCGCTCAATGCGGATGCGGCGGCACTCTCGGCGTAGGCGGCCACGCTCTCGGCGCAGGCGGCGGCGCTCGGGGGGGGGGGGGACGCGGCCATCGTACGGGCCTTCACGAGGCATTTCCACGGCGTCATCTTTGCAAGAAGGGGGTGTGGGAATGGGGATCGGGATTCATTGATTCGGGGGTTGCCGGCATTGGAGCAGACGAGCTGGCGAATCTTAAGGAGGGAGACTTAAATAGACCCAGATATTTTCATCGCAAACGGTTCCTAGAAAACAACCGTGTGTGATGTTGTAGATATTTTTTATTAGCTGTGAAAGACGAGTTTGATTCGGGGGTTCGGGGGTTGCCGGCATTGGAGCGGACGGTGCTTTAAACGAACGAGAAATTTTGTAGTACTAATACAACTGTCATTTCAAATTTTGGAAAATTTTAGGGATCATTTGACCTTTTAAGACATTTAAGTGATTTTCTAGCCATTTAATGACCGTAATTGAAATTTGAACTACATGTACATGCAACAGCTAACCATAACGGTTTGAAAACTCATATTTTGTGTACTTGTGTGCGATTTAATTCCACGTGTAGTAAATTGGAAGGAATTTTCAAACATATTGGTCTAACGGCTATGACACAATTAAGCATGGAGTGACATGGCATTTTAATTCCAAAAAATAAAAAAAAATCAAAAACACATGAAACCTTGGTTGATGTAATGTCATGCCACCAATATGATGTGGTAAAGAAATTGGCATGTTGGACGAAAGTTTGGACACACCCACCTCACAAACCGGAGCAACTCACTAGAAGGCTCGTGGTTCCGAGAGGGAACAATGCATGTTTGATGACGAACAGGAGATAGCTTCCTCTTACGGACTTCAATTTTGTTCTACGTCTAACGTGCACTACTACAACTGTAATGTGAAATTTTGGAAAATTCTAAGGGTCATTTGTCCTTTTAAAGACATTTAAGTAATTTTCTAGCCATTTAATGATCGTAATTCAAATTTGAACTACATCTACATGCAACGCCTAACCAAAACGGTTTGAAAAATCATATTTGTGCACTTGTGTGCGAGTTAATACCATGTGCAGTAAATTAGAAGGAATTTTCAAACATATTTGTCTCACGGCATGGGCACATGCATACGTATGCATGGAGTGACATGGCATTTTTATTCCAACAAAAAATCAGAAACACATGAAACCTTGGTTGATGTAATGTCATGCCACCAAGATGATGTGGTAAAGAAATTGGCATGTTGGACGAAAGTTTGGACACACCCCCCTCACAAACCTGAGCAACTCACTAGAAGGCTCGTTGTTCCGAGAGGGAACAATGCATGTTTGATGACGAACGGGAGATAGCTTCCTCTTACGGCCTTCAATTTTTTTTCTATGTTTAACGTGCACTACTACAACTGTAATGTGAAATTTTGGAAAATTTTAGGGGTCATTTGACCTTTTAAAGACATTTAAGTGATTTTCTAGCCATTTAATGACCGTAATTCAGATTTGAACTGCATCTACATGCAACGCCTAACCAAAACGGGTTGAAAATCATATTTGTGTACTTGTGTGCGAGTTAATTCCATGTGCAGTAAATTAGAAGGAATTTTCAAACATATTTGTCTCACGACATGGACACATGCATACGTATGCATGGAGTGAAATGGCATTTTAATTCCAAAAAAAATCAGAAACACATGAAACCTTGGTTGATGTAATGTCATGCCACCAAGATGATGTGGTAAAAAATTGGCATATTTGACGAAAGTTTGGACACACACCCCTCACAAACCGGAGCAACTCACTAGAAGGCTCGTGGTTCCGAGAGGGAACAATGCATGTTTGATGACGAACGGAAGATAGCTTCCTCTTACGGCCTTCATTTTTTTCTACATCTAACGTGCACTAATACAAGTGTCATGTGAAAATTTGGAAAATTTCAGGGGTCATGTGACCTTTTAAAGACATTTAAGTGATTTTCTAACTATTTAATGACCGTAATTCAAATTTGAACTACATCTACATGCATAGCCTAACCATAACGGTTTGAAAAATCATACTTTTGTGTACTTGTGTGTGAGTTAAAAAATCATCAGACGATGTAAATATCTGGTGTTCAAAAAAATTGTGAAGATCTGGCAAGACAACTGGCCCCCACACAATTGGCACTCTATCTCGCGGCTCGAGGTTTGGTAGGTGAGTGGCGGGGATCATTAATCAGACACGGTTCTGTATTGGAAACTGTCGGCTATTATGTTCACACACGGATTTTACTGCGGGAATAGTGTGTAATTCAAACTATAGTACTCGTAAATTCTGGCGATCGTCGTGTGCAGTGTCCCCGTCGATCTAGATTCCGACCGCCAACAAATACTCCCTTGCTCACGTCGTCCCGCCTGCATTCTCATCTACATCCTCCCCTCGCTCACCCTCTCTCTCTCTCTCTCTCTCTGACACACACACACACACACAAATCTCTGCCATGGTGCCGCCGGGTCTGCCAACGCGCCGACGAGGAGTCGCCACCCCCCGAGGATGCTCACTTGAATAGCAGCGACGAGGACCTCTACGCGCCGTCTGACGAGGTTGCACCGGACCCCGCAACTTTGGATTGGTGCCAGCACAATCTTTGTCTGTGGAAGTCGCTGCCGCCGGCTGAGAAAGCCAAGCAAGTGGCGTTCAAGAAGGAGATGGCGGAGGAGGAATCCAGTACCAGGAGGCCTGTGATGCCCGTGATGCTGCCTGGAAAAAGGAGGCAGCGGAGCTTTGGGGATGGCTGCATCATCGTGCCGAGGAGGTGTACGAAGACGGGTACTTCGCGAGGAAGGTCATAGGCGCTGGGCGCCTCATCGCTGCGTGGAGGTGGGCCGATAAGCTCCAGCATGCCACCGACGAAGAGATCCAGTGGGCGCCCAGCGAAATGGCAAGATCATTCGTGCGCGTCCGCCAGCAAGAGGCAGATTGGTACGTCAAGCGATGCGAGGCAAAGGAGGTAGAGTGCTGCCTCCGCACTGGGAAGACGCCGCGCACCAGGGAGCTGCTGGCGAGTAGCTGCCGGAATACTGGCCCAGGAGGGATTATTAGTTTTAGTATTGTTTGTTTTCAATTTTATGCATTGTACCTAGTAGTTTAGTATCATCACGTATATGTGATGATATTATATATATATATATATATATATATATATATATATATATATATATATATTCTGTGATGAACTAATGAACAATTAATATATATAGATTATGAATTCCGTTTTCTATCAGTTTTTGTATACTAATTTGAATCTAGCTGTTATCATCCACATATACAGAATGGAAAGCATATATACACACATTGAAACAGAACATATAAGAACGGAAAACAGAGTAGACACATTGAAACAGAGGAATAAACAGAGCTATCTACGTCGAAACGACTCAACAAAATAAAACGCGTCCATGTGACCATGACCAGCAGCCCTTGCCTACAATAGCTCTTGGCTCTTCCTGAACTCGTGCATGCGTTCGTCCAAGCGGTCGTCACGCTCGCGGTACAACTGGAGCGCGATCTCGAGCTCCAAGTTGGCTATTTCATCGGAGATCACGAGCTCGGGGATGCGACGGCCATGTTCCTCTACTGCGCCCAGGTGGACACCTGGGCCAAAGAGGCGGTCGAGCATACGGACCAGCGCGCTGGCATCCAGCGGGCCACGGACAAGGCAAACGACGACACCCATGCGAACGGCGCGGCAGGCGTCCGGTGCAAGTACGGCGCGGCCGACCTCTGGTGCAAGTACGGTCCTCAGGGCTCTGCCCACTCCTAACGAGGAATGGGGTTACTGATGGGACGTGTACTCAGCTGCGACGCCGTGTCGACAGCAGGCAAGCGCCGATGGATCCGCTCTTGCTGTGCGGCGCGTTCCGCCTCTTGCTCTGCAGCGCTCCAACAGTCTCGCCATGCGGCGAGCCGCAACTTATCAGCGCGGACACACCTCGCTTGCTCAGTGGCGTGCCATCGATCATGTTGTGCAACGAGCTGCAGCCTGTCGGCGCTGACATGTCTATCTTGATCCGCGACACTCAAGCGCCATGCGCCAAAGGTCTGCTCAACCCTGGCGATGATGCGCATCACGGTGTCGTCCATCGCGTTGCCGGGGAGCGGCTCGGCCTCGACGGGCCGTGGCGCCTGCTTGTTTTCCTCGTCGGCGAGGTTGATGGCAGAGGCGGCGCTTTGGTGGGTTGGCATGCTTGGAAAAGGTGGATGTGCTACAGGCACTTGTCGCCTCCGTGCATCGCGCGCCGCCTAGGTTTGTGCGCAATATCGCTGGGTGGTGGGAAATAGGTGAGGAAATGGCGGGAAACGGTGGCGTGTTCATAAAACACCATCAATTAATGGAAACTTAGCATAGAAGGAACATCGAGCTAGCACAAGAATTCGATGATGATCAGATGAACACGGACTACACTAGGGAACCTGTCGGGGATATACCCCGCGGTATGATCCGGCAAGAGTTATAACCCCGTTGGGACTTCGTAAACCGGCTGACAGTTAAGACAGACAGTCAGACGGTAAACCGGAAGGTTGATAAACCGGCTGACAGTGAAGACAAATGATAAACCAGATGGTAAACCGACTCACAGATAAGTCAGATGATAACCCGACAGGAGTTAAGTCAGATGATAACTCAGCAGACAATCATAAACTGGCAGACAGTCATAACCCGGTAGACCATCATAAACCGGCAGACATTGATAACTGGTTGACAGTCATAAACTGGCAGACAGTGATAACTGGTTGACAATCATAAACCGGCAGACAATGATAACTGGTTGACAATCATAACTCGGCAGATAGAGTCACCCGGAGTTATGAAGCCCGAGATGTTATGAAGCTCAAGATGTTAAGAAGCCCATGAAGAGAAGTCAAAATAGTTTAAGTCTTAATCAGAGTTGGACTCTACATGTAACCCGCCCCTTTAACATATATAAGGAGGGGCAGGGAACCCCAAAGTGGGGAAAACAATCTTAGGGCTAGACAAAACTGGGAGAGCCGGTTTACGATGACTCCCTTGTGATGATAATGAGACCTAGCCACAAACAACATGTAGGGTTGTTACAGGATGATGTTTCCCGGGGCTCGAAGCTGTCTAAATCCTTGTCTTGTGTTGCATCTCTCGATTCCGCTCAACCCCTCTCAAGCTATCACATAGATGTGTTGGCTTCACGACTAAGTCCTCACACTAGGACATCTGCCATGACAATTCCACGACAGCTGGTGCCCACTAAGGGGCCCGCGCACGGTGGTGTTGAGTTCTTGAAGGGAACTCTCCATGGATCGAGAATCTCGCAATTGATTGAAAAAAAAGAGCCCACATGGAATAGTCGCAGAGGATAATCCAGTGTGGAACAACCTTTGACAGAGCCGTCAAATTCATCGTTTTATGATCAGAATCATGGTTAACTTTGGAGCTGGCGGTTGCTACCTCTTGAGCACTGCGTTGGATTTCCCCAAAGAGGAGAGGATGATGCAGTAAAGTAGCGTAAGTATTTCCCTCAGTTTTTGAGAACCAAGGTATCAATCCAATAGGAGGCCACGCGCGAGTCCCTCGTACCTACACAAAACAAATAGCTCAACGCAACCAACGCGAATAGGGGTTGCCAATCCCTTCACGACCACTTACGAGAGTGAGATCTGATAGAGATGATAGATAACATTTTTGGTATTTTTGATATAAAGATGCAAGGTAAAATAAAAGGGAAAGTAAAAAGCAAAGCAATAATAAAGTGATGGAAGATTGATATGATGAGAATAGACCCGGGGGCCATAGGTTTCACTAGTGGCTTCTCTCAAGAGCATAAGTATTTCTACGGTGGGTGAACAAATTACTGTTGAGCAATTGACATAATTGAGCATAGTTATGAGAATATCTAGGTATGATCATGTATATAGGCATCACGTCCGAGACAAGTAGACTGACTCCTGCCTGCATCTACTACTATTACTCCACTCATCGACCGCTATCCAGCATGCATCTAGAGTATTAAGTTAATGAAAACAGAGTAACGCCTTAAGCAAGATGACATGATGTAGAGGGATAAGATCATGCAATATGATAAAAACCCCATCTTGTTATCCTCGATGGAAACAATACAATACGTGCCTTGCTGCCCCCTCTGCCATTGGGTAAGGACACCGCAAGATTGAACCCAAAGCTAAGCACTTCTCCCATTGCAAGAAAAACCAATCTAGTAGGCCAAACCAAACTGATAGTTCGAAGAGACTTGCAAAGATAACCAATCGTACATAAAAGAATTCAGAGAAGATTCAAATATTGTTCACAGATAAACTTGATCATAAACCCACAATTCATCGGTCTCAACAAACACAGCGCAAAAAGAAGATTACATCGAATAGATCTCTACGAGAGAGGGGGAGAACATTGTATTGAGATCCAAAAAGAGAGAAGAAGCCATCTAGCTACTAACTATGGACCCGAAGGTCTGAGGTAAACTACTCACACTTCATCGGAGGGGCTATGATGATGTAGAAGCCCTCCATGGTGGATGCCCCCTCCGGCGGAGCTCTGGAACAGGCCCCAAGATGGGATCTCGTGGGTACAGAAGGTTGCGGCGGTGGAATTAGGTTTTTGGCTCCTGTTCTGATCGTTCGGGGGTACGTAGGTATATATAGGAGGAAGGAGTACGTCGGTGGAGCTTCGAGGGGGCCACGAGTCAGGTGGGCGCGCCCTAGGGAGGGGGGCACCCTCCACCCTCGTGACCGCCTCTCTTCTTTGTTGACGGAGGGTCCAAGTCTCCTGGATCATATCTGATGAGAAAATCACGTTCCCGAAGGTTTCATTCCGTTTGGACTCCGTTTGATATTCCGTTTTTTTGAAACACTGAAATAGGCAAAAAACAGCAATTCTGGGCTGGGCCTCCGATTAATAGGTTAGTCCCAAAAGTAATATAAAAGTGTAAAATAAAGCCCAGTTTAGTCCAAAACAGTAGATAATATAGCATGGAGCAATCAAAAATTATAGATATGTTGGAGACGTATCAGGCATCCCCAAGCTTAATTCCTGCTCGTCCTCCAGTAGGTAAATGATAAAAAGAGAATTTTTGATGCGGAGTGCTAGTTGGCATAATTTCAATGTAACACTTCTTATGAATATTCAGATCCGAAAGATTCAAGACAAAAGTTCATATTGACATAGAACTAATAATAATTCAAGAATACTAACAAAGCAATTATGTCTTCTCAAAATAACATGGCCAAAGGAAGTTATCCCTACAAAATAATATAGTCTGGCTATGCTCTATCTTCACCACACAAAGTATTTAAATCATGCACAACCCCGATGACAAGCCAAGCAATTGTTCCATACCATTGGCATTCTCAAAAAAAATTCAATCTTCACGCAATACATGAGCGTGAGCCATGGATATAGCACTATATGTGGAATAGAATGGTGGTTGTGGGGAAGACAAAAAGAAGGGAAGATAGTCTCACATCAACTAGGCGTATCAACGGGCTATGGAGATGCCCATCAATAGATATCAATGTGAGTGAGTAGGGATTGACATGCAACGGATGGACTAGAGCTATAAGTATATGAAGGCTCAACAAAAGAAACTATGTGGGTTTGCATCCAACTCGCTTGCTCACGAAGACCTAGGGCAATTTGAGGAAGCCCATCATTGGAATATACAAGCCAAGTTCTATAATGACAATTCCCACTAGTATATGAAAGTGACAAAATGAGAGACTCTCTCTATCATGAAGATCATGGTGCTATTTTGAAGCACAAGTGTGGTAAAAGGATAGTAACATTATCCCTTCTCTCTTTTTCTCTCATTTTATTTTATTTTATTTTTTTATTTGGGCCTTTTCTTTTTTTTGGCCTCTTTTTTTTCTTTTTTTTCTTTTTCGTCCGGAGTCTTATCCCGACTTGTGGGGGAATCATGGTCTCCATCATCCTTTCCTCACTTGGGACAATGCTCTAAAAATGATGATCATCACACTTTTATTTTTCTTACAACTCAACAATTACAACTCAATACTTAGAACAAAATATGACTTTATGTGAATGCCTCCGGCGGTGTACCGGGATATGCAATGAATCAAGAGTGACATGTATGAAAGAATTATGAACGGTGGCTTTGCCACAAATACGATGTCAACTACAATCATGCTAGCAATATGACAATGATGGAGCGTGTCATAATAAACGGAACGGTGGAAAGTTGCATGGCAATATATCTCGGAATGGCTATGGAAATGCCATAATTGGAAGGTATGGTGGCTGTTTTGAGGGAGGTATATGGTGGGTGTATGATACCGGCGGAAGGTGTGCGGTATTAGAGAGGCTAGCAATGGTGGAAGAAAGGAAAAGTGTGTATAATCCATGGACTCAACATTAGTCATAAAGAACTCATATACTTATTGCAAAAATCTAGAAGTTATCAAAGCGAAGTATTACGCGCATGCTCCTAGGGTGATAGATTGGTAGGAAAAGACCATCGCTCATCCCCGACCGCCACTCATAAGGAAGACAATCAATAAATAAATCATGCTCCGACTTCATCACATAACGGTTCACCATACGTGCATGCTACGGGAATCACAAACTTTAACACAAGTATTTCTCAAATTCACAACTACTCAACTAGCATGACTCTAATATCACCGTCTTCATATCTCAAAACAATTATCAAGCATCAAACTTTTCTTAGTATTCAACGCACTCAAAAGAAAGTTTTACAAATCTTGAATACGAAGCATATTACGATTTTTAAGTAATTACCATGATATTTAAGACTCTCAAAATAATCTAAGTGAAGCATGAGAGATCAATAATTTCTATAAAACAAATCTACCACCGTGCTCTAAAAGATCTAAGTGAAGCATATAGAGCAAAACTATAAAGCTCAAAAGCTATAAGTGAAGCACATAGAGTATTCTAACAATTTCCAATTCATGTATGGCTCTCAAAGGTGTGTACAGCAAGGATGATTGTGGTAAACTAAAAAGAAAAGAATCAAATCATACAAGACGCTCCAAGCAAAACACATATCATGTGGTGAATACAGATATAGCTCCAACTAAAATTACCGATGGAAGTAGACGAAAGAGGGGATGCCTTCCGGGGCATCCCCAAGCTTTGAATTTTTTGTGTCCTTGGATTATCTTGGGGGTGACATGGGAATCCCCAAGCTTATGCTCTTGCCACTCCTTGTTCCATAATCCATCAAAAGATTTCACCCAAAACTTGAAAACTTTACAACACAAAATTCAACAGAAATCTCGTAAGCTCTGTTAGCGAAAGAAAACAAAAGACCACTTCAAGGTACTGTAATGAACTCATACTTTATTTATATTGGTGTTAAACTTACTGTATCCAACTTCTCTATGGATAATAAACTATTTTACTAACCATAGATTCATCAAAATAAGCAAACAACACACGAAAAAAAGAATCTGTCAAAAACAGAACAGTCTGTAGTAATCTGTAACTAACGTCTGGAACTCAAAAAATTCAGCCAAAATAGGAAGACCTAGGCAATTTGTTTATTGATCAGAAGCAATTTGAATCAGTATTTTATCATGTTCTGGTGATTTTTAACAATTGTTTTCGTGAACAGAGAGTTTCTGGAAATTACAGCAAGATCAAATAACTATCGTCCAAGAAGATCCTATAGGTTTTACTTCGCACAAACACTAATTAAAACATAAAACCACATCTAAACAGAAGGTAGATGGATTATTTATTCCTAAACAGAAGAAAAAACAAAGAAACTAAAATAAAACTGGGTTGCCTCCCAACAAGCGCTATCGTTTAACGCCCCTAGCTAGGCATAAAAGCAAGGATAGATCTAGGTATTGCCATCTTTGATAGGCAATCCATAAGTGGCTCTCATGATAGATTCATATGGTAGTTTCATTTTCTTTCTAGGGAAGTGTTCCATGCCCTTCTTTAAAGGTAATTGGAATCTAATATTCTCTTCCTTCATATCAATAATTGCACCAATCGTTCTAAGGAAAGGTCTACCAAGAATAATAGGGCACGAAGGATTGCAATCTACATCAAGAACGATAAAATCTACAGGCACATAATTCCTATTTGCAACTAAGAACATCATTAATTCTTCCATAGGTTTTTTAATAGTGGAATCCGCAAGGTGCAAATTTAGAGAGCAATCATCAAAATCACGGAAATCTAGCAAATCACACAAAGTTTTGGGAATAGTGGAGACACTAGCACCCAAATCACATAAAGCATACTTGATCTTAATTTTAATAGTTGGTTCCCACTCATCATAAAGTTTTCTAGGAATAGAAACTTCCAACTCAAGTTTTTCTTCATAAGATTGCATCAAGGCATCAACGATATGTTTAGTAAACGCTTTATTTTGACTATAAGCATGAGGAGAATTTAGCACGGATTACAACAAGGAAATACAATCAATTAAAGAGCAAATTTCATAATTAAATTCCTTGAAATCAAAAATAGTGGGTTTAGCAACATCTAGGTTTTTATTCTTTTCAATCCCACTTTTATTAATTTCATCATCAAGATCTAAATACTCTGAATTTTTAGAACGCCGTCTAGGTAAGGGTGGATCATAATCAGTTTCATCAAGATTCATATTGCAAAACAAAGATTTAATAGGGTACACATCAACAACTTTTAGATCTTCATCTTGATTTTCATAGGAATTCGAAGAACACGCTTTAATAAAGGCATCTTTCGTAGCACGCATCCTAGCGTTTCTTTCCTTGCACTCATCAATGGAAATTCTCATGGATTTGAGAGACTCATTGATATCATGCTTAGGAGGAATATATCTAAGCTTTAAAGAATCAACATCAAGAGAAATTCTATCAACGTTCCTAGCCAAATCATCAACTTTAAGAAACTTCTCTTCAAGCAAAGCATTAAAATTCTTTTGCAAATTCATAAACTCTTTAACACTAGTCTCAAATTCAGAGGGCATCTTATTAAAATTTCCATAAGAGTTGTTGTAGGAATTTCCATAATTATTAGAAGGATTACTAGGATAATGCCTAGGATTAAAATTCCCTCTATACGCGTTGTTACCAAAATTATTCCTACCAACAAAATTCACATCCATAGATTCATTATTATTCTCAATCAAAGTAGACAAAGGCATATCATTAGGATCAGAAGAAACACTCTTAGTAGCAAATAATTTCATAAGTTCATCCATCTTTTCACTCAAAACATTAATTTCTTCTATCGCATACACTTTTTTATTAGTAGATCTTTCAGTGTGCCATTGAGAATAATTAACCATAATATTATCTAGGAGTTTAGTAGCATCTCCTAGAGTGATTTCCATAAAAGTGCCTCCCGCGGCCGAATCTAAAAGATTTCTCGAAGCAAAATTCAATCCGGCATAAACTTTTGTATAATCATCCACAGGTTCAAACCATGAGTAGGAAAATTACGTATCATTAATTTCATTCTCTCCCAAGCTTGTGCAACATGTTCATGATCAAGTTGCTTAAAATTCATAATATCGTTTCTAAGAGAGATGATCTTAGCGGGAGGAAAATACTTAGAGATAAAAGCATCTTTGCACTTGTTCCAAGAATCAATACTATTTTTAGGCAAAGACGAAAACCAAGCTTTAGCACGATCTCTGAGAGAAAAAGGAAATAGCTTCGACTTAACAATATCATTATCGACATCTTTCTTCTTTTGCATATCACACAAATCAACGAAGCCATTTAGATGAGTAGCGGCATCTTCACTAGGAAGGCCAGCGAATTTATCTTTCATAACAAGATTCAACAAAGCAGTATTGATTTCACAAGAATCAGTATTGGCAAGAGGAGCAATCGGAGTGCTAAGGAAATCATTATTTTTGGTATTGGTATAGTCACACAATTTGGTATTATCTTGAGCCATCGCGACAAACAAGCAATCCAACAAATGAGCAGACAAAAAGCAAGCGAGAAAAAGGCAAACGGAAAAGAGAGGGCGAATAAAACGGCAAGGGTGAAGTGGGGGGAGAGGAAAACGAGAGGCAAATCGCAAATAATGTAGTGCGAGACATAGGGATTGTGATGGGTACTTGGTATGTTGACTTTTGCGTAGACTCCCCGGCAATGGCGCCAGAAATTCTTGTTGCTACCCCTTGAGCACTGCGTTGGATTTCCCCGAAGAGGAGAGGATGATGCAGTAAAGTGCGTAAGTATTTCCCTCAGTTTTTGAGAACCAAGGTATCAATCCAGTAGGAGGCCATGTGCGAGTCCCTCGTACCTACACAAAACAAATAGCTCGACGCAACCAACGCGATTAGGGGTTGTCAATCCCTTCACCGCCACTTACGAGAGTGAGATCTGATAGAGATGATAGATAATATTTTTGGTATTTTTGATATGAAGATGCAAGGTAAAATAAAAGGGAAAGTAAAAAAGCAAAGCAATAGTAAAGTGATGGAAGATTGATATGATGAGAATAGACCCGGGGGCCATAGGTTTCACTAGTGGCTTCTCTCAAGAGAATAAGTATTTCTACGGTGGGTGAACAAATTACTGTTGAGCAATTGACATAATTGAGCATAGTTATGAGAATATCTAGGTATGATCATGTATATAGGCATCACGTCCGAGACAAGTAGACTGACTCCTGCCTGCAACTACTACTATTACTCCACTCATCGACCGCTATCCAGCATGCATCTAGAGTATTAAGTTAATGAAAACAGAGTAACGCCTTAAGCAAGATGACATGATGTAGAGGGATAAATTCATGCAATATGATAAAAACCCCATCTTGTTATCCTCGATGGCAACAATACAATACGTGCCTTGCTGCCCCCTCTGCCACTGGGTAAGGACACCGCAAGATTGAACCCAAAGCTAAGCACTTCTCCCATTGCAAGAAAAACCAATCTAGTAGGCCAAACCAAACTGATAGTTCGAAGAGACTTGCAAAGATAACCAATCATACATAAAAGAATTCAGAGAAGATTCAAATATTGTTCATAGATAAACTTGATCATAAACCCACAATTCATCGGTCTCAACAAACACACCGCAAAAAGAAGATTACATCGAATAGATCTCCACGAGAGAGGGGGAGAACATTGTATTGAGATCCAAAAAGAGAGAAGAAGCCATCTAGCTACTATGGACCCGAAGGTCTGAGGTAAACTACTCACACTTCATCGGAGGGGCTATGATGATTTAGAAGCCCTCCGTGGTGGATGCCCCCTCCGGCGGAGCTCTGGAACAGGCCCCAAGATGGGATCTCGTGGGTACAGAAGGTTGCGTCGATGGAATTAGGTTTTTGGCTCCTGTTCTGATCGTTCGGGGGTACATAGGTATATATAGGAGGAAGGAGTACGTCGGTGGAGCTTCGAGGGGCCCACGAGGCAGGGGCGCGTCCTAGGGGGGCGCCCTCCACCCTCGTGACCGCCTCTCTTCTTTCTTGACGGAGGGTCCAAGTCTCCTGGATCATATATCTGATGAGAAAATCACGTTCCCGAAGGTTTCATTCCGTTTGGACTCCGTTTGATATTCCGTTTCTTCGAAACACTGAAATAGGCAAAAAAAAACAACAATTCTGGGCTGGGCCTCCGATTAATAGGTTAGTCCCAAAAGTAATATAAAAGTGGAAAAGAAAGCCCAATATAGTCCAAAACAGTAGATAATATAGCATGGAGCAATCAAAAATTATAGATACATTGGAGACGTATCAGCGGTACGAGACTTGAAGACAAGAGAGATTGGGATTTTGTTGTATGGCCGCCGCCGCCTGGGTGATCTGTCAAGTTGAATTCCGCCGAGATCAACAGAAGTTTTTTCCTGAAAACAAAATTTGTGATGTCAAAACCGTCGGGATTACTGCTACAGATTCAGTGTCCGGATCCAATTACTACTGTATTGATCGGTGGTCTGATCCACCGTGTTCCTATGGTTGTCATTGACTATGTTTCAAGTCTCAGTGAATTCCAAAAGTGATGGCAAATTTGAAGGAAACGTTCCAGTGAACAACGGTGGAGCAAGTCAGAATTAAAAAAGAGAAAAGAAAAGAGAGACGGACGTGGATTCGGACTCCTTCGCTGCTGGTTGCGTGACTCCGCGACAGAGTTGCCGGTTTCCGTCGAGCAAGCAAGCCGGGTCGCCGCCGTTCTCCGCCTCCAAACCGTCCCCGCGCGACCCCGCCTCCGAGTCACCACCACCTCTGAGTCGCTGCTCCGGGTGGCCGTCGCCTTCGCCCACTTCGCCGTCTGCCTTGGGCCGTCCTGGTCGAGCCACTGCCGCTTCGCCGGTCTATCCCCTCGGCTCTGAACCGCCACGCCGTCAAACCACCCCCTGCCTCAGCTCCAGCCGCGGGTCGCTTCGTCCTGGTCGACTGTGCTAAGTCATCGCTGCCGCTCATCCATGAACCGCCGGAGGGCCATTGACCCGCCACTTGGCCAGGGCATGCCTTGACCTGCTGAGCTTTCCTGTTCTGCGCCGGTTCAGCCCGCGCCTCCCTCAGGTGCAGTTGGCTTCACAACCCCACTCTGAAGCCAGCCGCAACTGAGCCGCTGTCATCCTTCGCCTCTGTAGCGTCGCTGTTTTTGCTTTTGAACCGCCGGGTTACTGCTCTGACTCACCGCTGACTTCGTCGCCATAGCTGCGCCGGACCGTCCTCACCTCCTCCTGCTATACGTGCTTGCGCTGAACCGGCCACGGCCGTGCCTCTCCAACCCGCCGCTGCCAGGGACGCACCTCGATGACCCGCCAGAGTGCCCTTGTTGCAGCATCCGGATCGACAAAATGCCTCTGAGTCGCCACCGAGTACACCTCCGCCAGGCGAGCCGTCGTGGTCATTCTGAACCATCACCCGTCGTTGCTGTCTCTACGGTTACAAGCTGCCGTTTGTCTAAACCGCCACCACTGCACCTTCTGCCTGCGCCTCGTCTCTGAATCGGAACCCCTTACAACCTTTTTACGAGTCGCCGGTTTGGCCGGTTCTGGCGCGCCATGTCAGTCGCCGTCGCCACAGAACGACCGGGGACTCCTTCGCTGCTTTGCCGCTCCCGACGCTCGTCGTCGCCTTCAAGGTACTGAGACCATTTGTCGTCTTGCCTCGTTGCAAAGCCTGCGCATCAATCCGGTCGGTCGCCATTTCGCCTCCATGACCCGGCCTCGCTGCTTTAAACCGGCGCCCTCGAGTTATCGTTCCGCTGCACTTCCACAAACCGCCGCGACCCTCGGCCACCTTAAGTCACCACCGTCGCTGCGCCAGGCTGAGCTGGGTCTATTGCAAGATGCAAATCGCATGAGTCGCTGCTGCTGGACTCCACCTCCACCATTGCCTGTCTGACCCGCCAGTTTCCACCGGGTCACCTTCGCCGCTGCAGTAGATCGCTGCTTCAACTGTCGACCCGGACGAGGACTGGGACGGGGGTCGGATTCGGATTACGCTGTCGTCGCCCCGTTCCGAGCTGCCATGCAACCCTGCCGACCTCGCCATGGATCACCTCTGCTGTAACCCGCCTCGCCGCTTCAACTGTCGCCGACGCGTCCGTAGTCGTCACTGTGCCACGGCCTCGCCACACCTCCAGTCTATTATGCGACCTTCACTGGAGCAGGTCTTGAGGCCCCTGCTGCCTCGTCATTGTGGTCGCTTCACCGGCCTTGCCTCCACCATGTCACCTTGTCTGCCCCAAGTCGGCTGACGGTGTCCTGGACTAGGGGGTACTCACCACATCGTCTCCCGATCAGTTAGATTGGGCCGAGGACCCCATGGCCGCATACTCATGGGCCAGTTCGGACAACCCCTGCAGCATACAAGGAAGACTCCACAAGACTTGGCGCCCAAGACAAGGACTCTCCTAAACCCTAGGCCTTCGGTGTCTTATATAAACCGAGGCCAGGCTACACTAGTGCAGAACCAGGCAATAGCACTGGTTCGTAAGGCCCTTTAGTGCCGGTTCAGTAACCGGCACTAAAGTGTGGGCACTAAAGGCCCCCCCTTTAGTACCGGTTCAGCACGAACCGCTGCTAAAGGGCAGCCACATGGCACGAGCCAGCTCCGGGGGCAGGGAGCCCTTTAGTACCGGTTGGTGACATCAACCGGTATTAAAAGGTTGGGGGGTTTTGGGTTTATGATTTCTTTTTCATTTAATTTTGTGTTTTCCATTTAATTCTTTTTCACTTGCTGGTATTTTACGATACTACACATTGTACACATTATGCATATTATATAAATAGAATTTCTAGTAGAACCGATCATATATATATATCATCAAATGTCTCACAAACCACCATATTAATTCACACATACACACATGTATGTATATATATATATATATATATATATATATATATATATATATATATATATATATATATATATATATATATATATATATATATACAATTAGCTAGCTATATACAATTTCTCCTACAACGTTGCCTTCGGAGCCAGTGGCATTAGCCTAATTAGTGCCTTTGGAGCACGATGACAATTGGAAGTGGTTCATGGGGGCGGTAGCGGGTAATAGTATTCTCCATTCGGATTTATGACCTGGTCGAGCAACAATCCCGCTATTTCCTCTTGAAGTGTTTCTGCGCGCTCTGTTGGTAGGAGCTTCTCGCGCACCTCTGTGAACTGTTAAGAATGAGACCAATATGCATGTGTATTAGTTGTGTGACTAGATATCGATAATGGTGTAAAAATTGTGAATAGTGTTCTAACAAACGTACCCATTCCTGTCTTTGAGATCTGCTCCTTTCGGACACCATCATGCGAATGTTCTCGCAAACGCAGTATGCACATAGAGCAGTCCCCGGCGCCTGCTTCAGGGCCTTTACGAGAATGGATTTTGATCAGATAATAATTAATCAAGTATGATAATTAAAGAGATGGCAGCTAGCTAGCTAGCTAGTACTACTTAATTACTTACCTTGGGTCGAAACCATTTCAGTCTTTGTTTCCATTCGCCTGGAGTGACGCTGATGAACCTTGCCCAAGCCCTGCCCGCCGACAAAGAAAATGAATAAATGGGTTATTAAATAGTTCATATTAGGAAATGACAAACTAAATAGGCCGAGATATATAGTTAATAATGATTGAAATTACCTGTTGACTATCCCAAAAAAGATGGTGTAGTCACTTTGTTTTTTAAGTAGTGAGTCCAGTACTTCAACTGTTCCGACGTCAACTTTAATGATACACAAGATCCAGTGAATCTGCATGCACACACGTTTGGATGTCTTAATTAAGCGGGCATATGTAAGCAAAAACATGTAGCTAGCTAGTAGGCAAAAACAGAGAATTTGTAGTACAAGACAGTGTGACTCACTGGAAGTTGTAAGGAAGTAGTATATCTTCATTGTATTTGAGGCGCTTCAAGAACTCTAGCATGCTGTCCTCTACACTTTTTTCATGATATGCATATATTTTCCATGTGTATTCATTAACGGTGTTTGGGTCAATGAACCCAATGCCATAGCGTCCACCTTTTTTCATTTCATACATCTTCATCCTGCATAATACCACAGAAAAGAATATAGTGAGGATAATTACAGGTAATGATTGATCAAAAGGATCAC
The DNA here is from genome assembly GCA_032464435.1 of Aegilops umbellulata. NCBI lineage: Eukaryota > Viridiplantae > Streptophyta > Magnoliopsida > Poales > Poaceae > Aegilops > Aegilops umbellulata. Next base: position 407,345,795 of record CP136055.1, read on the forward strand.
TACAGCTAGCTTGAGACTTAAATTACAGAAAGAAATCACTTACAGACAATAGCAACTGACGATAGATTTGTCGAGTGCATCTTTATTGTATAACTAAAACAGTTCATTATACTCAACGACCACAACTTTCTGATGGTAGTAATGATCCTTCTTGACTTCCACCATGAGGGACTCTCGATTGGAAATCTTGGTAATGTCCATGTAACATTGATGCAATTCATACATTCTCGTTGGGAGCTTCTTGACCTCGTCTGGCTTGACCAAAGGTTCGCCCCGGACATATTTTCGTTTTATTTCCTCCTCTGTAAGCGTCGGCATGGGCTGGATCTCGAGGAGTTGTCCAACAGTGATCTTGAGGATTTCAGCCTGCATTATATGCTCCTCGGTTATTACCACATCGCCCAGCTAGGGAACGTTAACGGTTTGCCCACAATAATATTGGGCGCGTGTACTCTTATGTGTTGTTGGCAAAACAAGCGGGGGGATGGATTGTGCCGCCTGTTCTCCCAACTGGGTAATGGTTTTACCGCATTTTTTAAAGCTGATTTGCTCGAGCTCGAGCTCGCCTCTTTCTGTAGACGTGCTCGATTTAACTTCCCGATGTGGCGCTCATAGTCTGTGTCAACAGGTTTGGGAGCTGGTGGTGCAGCCATACAACCGAAGTGGTCAATCTTTTCCTCAGGCACTTTCTCCCTCGGCGGCGTTGCCGGTTTCGGCCCAAAATGGGCATACAATTCTGCCCGCACTATGGCATTGGTTTGCTCCTCGGTCCTGTCATAAGCCCTCTGAGGAAGAGGAGTGAGGCTTGGACCATATTTATATCGCTTGCCTCCGCCTGTACTTCCTGTACTACCTCGACTCGTACCGCTACGCACCATAGCTGCGGGGTGTCTCTTCTGCGATTGCTGAGGTGGCGGAGATGGCTGACGTGGCTGAGTTGGACGAGGAGGAGTGGCCTGAAGCTGTGCCGGACTTGGAGGAGGAGTGGCCTGAAGTTGTGCCGGACTTGGAGGAGGAGTGGCCTGAAGTTGTGCCGGACTTGGAGGAGGAGTGGACGTCTGACGCTTTGTCGAACTTGGAGGAGGAGTGGCCCGACACTTTGCCGGACTTGGAGGAGGAGGAGTGGCCTCACGCGTTGGTGGACTTGGAGGAGCGGGAGTCTACTGACTCGGTGGCGGACTTCGACAGGGAGTCGGGTGACGCGGTGTCGGTGGCCTTCGAAAGACGATGCTATCCTTTCTCCATAGGATGACACGATGTATGGCCTCTCCCAATGTGTGCTCGTCGTCACCTCTAGGAATGTCAAGCTGTAGCCCCGAATATGGGTCCACCACCTCATCAACCAAGACACGAGCATAGCCCACTGGAATCGGGTTGCAATGGAAGGTTGCCTCGGGGGGATTTGTAAAAGCAACGGCGTCCGCCACCTTCATGGATATGTTCTTCATTTTGAAGTGTAGCTTGCAGTTAGTGTTCTCCATGATGTCACCCACGGGGTATCTATCCAGCATTGCGTCGCCCGGGGCGGAATCCACGCTGCTTCTCGGCATGGATGGGGCGGTGCTATCCAATGCTGGATCATCCGCTAGCTGCTGCAGCTGTTGAGACCCCCTTTGCTGGCTAAGTGAATCGATCTGCTCCTGCTGCCGCTGGAATTTGACTGCCAAGTCCGCGTGCTTTGATTCTAGGCCTTGAAGGCGTTCATAGTCCATCTTCCTCTGCTCCTCCTCCATCTTCCTCTTCTTCTCCTCCGCAATCTTCTTTCTCGCACGGGTTCTGTAGTCGGCGTTCCAGTCCGAAAACCCCTCATACCACGGAATAGCGCCCTTTCCTCGTGTTCTTCCTAGGTGTTCAAGATTTCCCAGGGCACGCGTAAGCTCGTCGTTCTCTCTGTTGGGCTGGAACACCCCCGATCGAGCCTCTTCTATTGCAACAAGTAGCTTATCGTCGGCTCAATTCAGACATGCCTTCGTCGAAACTTTGCCTGTCTTCGGGTCCAACTCCCCCCCATGCGCATAGAACCAAGTCCTGCACCTGGGGGGCCAGCTCCTAGTGACCAGAGTGACACCTGCATCCTCCATATCTTTCTCAAACTTATCCCACTTAGGCATTGCCACAGCGTAGCCACCTGGCCCCAGCTTATGGAACTTATCCTTTTTTCGGCATTCTTCTTGTTTATTCTCGACCGTTCCTTAGCTAATTCTGAATCCTTGAATTTCATGAAATCGTCCCAATGAGCACTTTGCTTCTCTAGTGTTCCCTCGAATACTGGAGTCTTCCTTCCTCCCTTGACGTACTTGTCCCATTCACGATTCTTGTGGTTCTTGAATGCAACCTCCATCTTCCTAACAGCAGTGTCCTTGACTTTCTGCACATCTGCTTCTGTGAAATGATCTGGTAGGGTGAAATGTTCCATGAGAGTATCCCAAAGCAGACCTTTTTGTCTGTCGTCGAAAAAAGTAAGATCTGGACGTGGCTTTGCTGGCTCTCTCCATTCCTGAAGGGAGATCAGGAGTTGGTCCTTCACAAGAACTCCGCACCGACGAATGAACTTGTCCGCAATCTTCTTAGGCGCTAATGGTTCGCCATTAGGTCTGATTGCCTCGATATTGTACTTTACGCCCTCCTTCAACTTTTTGTCCGGGCCTCATTTTGTCTTGTTTCCTGAAGATTTGCTCGATCTGGATGGCTGAAAGAAGAAAGATCGATTCGTTAATATATCTTCAAGTCATTTAAAACATGTGATGTTCACCAGATGCTTGCTTATATAAATATATATACCTCGCCGGTCTTTGCTGTTTCAAGATCAACATTTTCTTCGTCATCATCATAATCATAGTTCATGACTTCATCAATTCGGTCATCGTGATCGAATATCATATAACCCTCCCCGGCGTTGTTTAGAAATTCGGAGCCGTCATAATCTTCTTCATTTTGATCATCATCTGGCCCACGAGGATGGCGTATCATATCGAGCAGGGCCTGTTCTCCCTCTCTGCCGGTATTGTCCGCCATAGATTTTATTTAACTAATCCAAAAGAAATATAAAACAATTTAGTATTCAAATTACATCGTCTCGAATAATAGATATAATCTCGAATACATCGTCTCGAATAATAGATATAATCTCGAATACATCGTCTCGAATAATATATAATCTCGAATACATCATCTCGAATATTATATATCGAATACATCACTCGCTAGGTAGCTAATAAAGATCGAATACTACAGAAGAATCTAGGACACTCGCGGTTCCTGTGGCGCGGGCGGTGGACACCCAAAGAGAAGGAACCCTCACATGATCATAGCTGAAGTGAGATCCCTGAAGAAACTGCCAGGTATTGGAGAACCCGCCGCCCTCTAACGCAAGCATGTAGTGATGGACGTGCTCGTCCTCCTCCCAGACACGGCGATGTACCACCTCCGGCGGGGCTGGCTCCCTCCACATCGAAAGTGGCCCACGCGAACGCCACCAAACAAGATCAGGGTCGACGACGGGACCCAGGGTCGGGTTCCTCATCAAGCGGCGCGCCCCTCCAGGCAGCACCTCCCAGTGCCAGCCCAGCGGAGCCCAGTCCCGGACATGGGTCAGCCGGACGTCGTCGCGGAAGGGTCGACGGCGAGGATGCGGGCCGGGCATTGTCGAGAATAAATACTAGCTATATGCCCGCAAAAAGTAACATTTTTTTAATGATTGGATTTTGATAACTAAAATTTCTAACATTTCTATATAACTAACATTTCTATAACATTTCTAACAATGCTATATAACTAACATTTCTATAACATTTCTAATATTTCTATAACTAAAAACAGAAAAAAATTATAACATTTCTATATAACTAACATTTGTATAACATTTCTAATATTTCTATAACTAAAAAAGAGAAAAATTTCTAACTTTTTTATAACTATTTCTATAACTAAAAAACAGAAAAATTTCTAACAATTCTATAAATATTTCTATAACTAAAAAACAGAAGAAAAAAAATGTATGTGTGTGTGTGCTCACCGGCGAGGCGAGAGGCGACGGGGGGCGGCGACGGGGACGGCGACGGGCGGCGACGACGGGGACGGGGACGGGGCGGCGGCGACGGGGACGGGGACGGGGCGGCAACGACGGGGACGGGGCGGCGACGACGGGGACGGGGACGACGCGAGACGGGCCGGGACGGGGCGGCGGTGACGACGGGGACGGGGATGACGGGGCGGCGATGATGGGGACGGGGACGACGGGGCGGCGACGGGGGCGGCGACGAGGGATATGGAGACGGAAGCGGCGGGCGACGGGGCAGAGGAGAAGAAGCAGATGAGAAACTGAAATTTTTGAAGTGTTTAGTTATATAGGATGGACCTTTAGTACCGGTTGGAGCCACCAACCGGTACTAAAGGCCTGTTTTGGCCAGGCCAAGCGGCGGGAAGCGCACCCCCTTTAGTACCGGGTGGTGGCTCCAACCGGTACTAAAGCCCCCCCCTTTAGTACAGGTTGGTGCCACGACCCGGTACTAAAGGGGGTACGCTGGCGCAGGTGCGGTGCGGCAAGTTTAGTCCCACCTCGCTAGCCGAGGGGCGTTCGCACTAGTTTATAACCCCCCTGTGTGGTAGCTCTCTAGAGCTACTCTCCAAAGCAGGCCTTCTTGGCCTACATGTTCTGTGCTGCCCTGTGGGCCTACTGGGCCTTTGCGGACCTATATCCTGGCCCAACAACAGGTTGGGTTTCTAGTCATATGCAGGCCGCTCTAGCCCAGTAGGCGGGCTTTATTTATTTATTTTTTTGTTTTATTTATTTTTGCTTTATTTATTTTTGAGTTGTTTTTTTTGTGTATTTAGAGTTTCTTTGTGAATATTTTTGCTTTAGGTACAAAAAAATACAAACCTTTTGTTAGTGCCCGTAGTTTTCAAATTTGAATAGTTTAAATTTTGAATTATTTGAAATTAGTGTGAATCACTAGTTTGTGAATAACTTAACTTTAAGAATCAGTAAAGGCATGAAAGAATTTGTTTGCACATAAAATTTCTTCTTGTTTCAAATGCCAAAACACATAACTACCCTAACTATTACAGAGATTCCCTCCTGGGTGTGAAACACAGAAGAAAGTGATGATAGTGAAGCCGATCACATCCCAGATCTTTGGGTGTGAAACTTTTTCTTCGCGTGTGTCCCTTTGCGCCGTAACCATGGAAAATCTTCATCATCTAACGGAATGCTCGGGTCAATATTCACTATGAATGGAGCAATTTCATCAAACTTTTCATAATCTTTTGACATGTCTGTCTTGTCATCCACTCCCACGATGTTTCTCTTCCCAGAAAGAACTATGTGCCGCTTTGGCTCATCGTACGATGCATTCGCTTCCTTATCTTTTCTTTTTCTCGGCTTGGTAGACATGTCCTTCACATAGAAAACCTGTGCTACATCATTGGTTAGGACGAATGGTTCGTCTGCATACGCAAGATTGTTGAGATCCACTGTTGTCATTCCGTACTGCGGGTCTTCCGTTACCCTGCCTCATGTCATATTGACCCATTTGCACCGAAACAAAGGGACCTTCAAACCACGTCGATAGTCAAGTTCCCATATGTCCTGTATATAACCATAATATGTTTCCTTTCCCGTCTTGGTTTCTGCATCAAAGCGGACACCACTGTTTTGGTTGGTGCTCTTCTTATCTTGGGCGATCATGTAAAATGTATTACCATTTATCTCGTACCCTTTGAAAGTCATTATATTCGAAGATGGTAACTGGGACAACAAGTACATGTCATCTTCAATAGAGGTGTCATGCATGGTACGTGTCTGCAACCAGCTGGCGAAACTCCTGGTTTGGTCACGTGTAATCCAGTCATCAGACCGCTCCGGGTGTTTGGAGCGTAGCAAATTCTTGTGTTCATCCATATACGGAGTCACCAAGGCGGAATTCTGTAGAACTGTGTAGTGTGCTTCAGTGAGAGAATGTCCGTCCATACATATTATTTGTTCCCCTCCTAGCGTGCCTTTTCCATTCAGTCTGCCCTTATGCCGCGATTCAGGAACACCAATCGGCTTAAGGTCAGGAATAAAGTCAATACAAAACTCAATGACCTCCTCATTTTCATGGCCCTTGGAGATGCTTCCTTCTGGCCTAGCACGGTTATGAACATATTTCTTTAAGACTCCCATGAACCTCTCAAAGGGGAACATATCGTGTAGAAATACAGGACCCGAAACGTTAATCTCTTCGCATAGGTGAACTAGGACGTGCGTCATGATGTTGAAGAAGGATGGTGGGAACACCAACTCGAAACTGACAAGACATTGCACCAAATCATTCTCTAACCTTGGTATGATTTCTGGATCGATTACCTTCCGAGAGATTGCATTGAGAAATGCACATAGCTTCACAATGGCTAATCGAACGTTTTCCGGTAGAAGCCCGCTCAATGCAACCGGAAGCAGTTGCGTCATAATCACATGGCAGCCATGAGACTTTAGGTTCTGGAAATTTTCTCTGCCATGTTTATTATTCTCTTTATATTCGACGAGAAGCCAGACGGTACCTTAATATTGAGCAGGCATTCAAAGAAGATTTCCTTCTCTTCTTTGGTAAGAGCGTAGCTTGCATGACCCTGATGTATGCCGTCTTTTCCGTGCATACGTTGCTGGTCCTCCCGTGCCTCAGGTGTATCTTTTGTCTTCCCATACACGCCCAAGAAGCCAAGCAGGGTCACAAAAAGATTCTTCGTCACGTGCATCACGTCGATTGCGGAGCGGACCTCTAGGTCTTTCCAATAGGGCAGGTCCCAAAATATAGATTTCTTCTTCCACATGGGTGCGCGTCCGTCAGCGTCATTCGGAACAGGTTGTCCACCAGGAGCCTTTCCAAAGACCACCTTCAAATCCTTGACCATATCATGTACATTAGCACCAGTATGGTGGCGAGGCTTCGTCCGGTGATCCGCCTCACCTTTGAAATGCTTGCCTTTCTTTCTTACGGGATGCCTGCTCGGAAGAAATCGACGATGTCCCAGGTACACATTCTTCTTACAATTAGCCAAAATATAGTGTCGGTATCGTCCAAACAGTGGCGTGCATGCACGGTATCCCTTGTTTGTCTGTCTTGAAAGGTTACTGAGAGCAGGCCAATCATTGATGGTCACGAACAGCAACGCCTTTAGGTCAAATTCTTCCCCCATGTGCTCATCCCACGCACGTACACCTGTTCCATTCCACAGTTGTAAGAGTTCTTCAACTAATGGCCTTAGGTACACATCAATGTCGTTGCCGGGTTGCTTAGGGCCTTGGATGAGCACTGGCATCATAATGAACTTCCGCTTCATGCACAACCAAGGAGGAAGGTTATACAAACATAGAGTCACAGGCCAGGTGCTATGGTTGCTGCTCTGCTCCCCAAAAGGATTAATGCCATCTGTGCTTAGACCAAACCATACATTCCTTGCGTCATCTGCAAATTCCTTCCCGTACTTTCTTTCGATTTTTCTCCACTGCGACCCGTCAGCGGGTACTCTTAACTTTCCGTCTTTCTTACGGTCTTCTCTATGCCATCGCATCGCCTTGGCATGCTCTTTGTTTTGGAACAAACGTTTCAACCGTGGTATTATAGGAGCATACCACATCACCTTGGCAGGAATCTTCTTCCTGGGGCGCTCGCCCTCGACATCACCAGGGTCATCGCGGCTGATCTTATAGCGCAATGCACCGCATACCGGGCAAGCATTCAAATCCTCGTACTCACCACGGTAGAGGATGCAATCATTAGGGCATGCATGTATCTTCTGCACCTCTAACCCTAGAGGGCAGACAGCCTTCTTTGCTTCGTACGTACTCTCGGGCAATTAGTTGTCCTTTGGAAGCATATCCTTTATCATTACCAGCAACTTTCCAAATCCCTTGTCGGATACACCATACTCTGCCTTCCATTGCAGCAATTCCAGTGTGGTGCCCAGCTTTTTCTTGTCACCTACGCAATTCGGGTACAACAATTTTTTGTGATCCTCTAACATGCACTGCAACTTCTTCTTCTCCAAATCACTTGCGCAGTTTCTCTTTGCATCGGCAATGGCCCGACCTAGATCATCAACGGGCTCATCTGATGCCTCTTCTTCAGCTTCTTCCCGCATTGCCGGCTCAGCTTCTTCCCGCATTATCGGCTCAGCTTCTTCCCCCATTGTTGTATCATCGTATTCAGGGAACCCATGGCCAGGATAGCTGTCGTCGTCCTCTTCTTCTTCATTGTCTTCTATCATAACCCCTCTTTCTCCGTGCTTGGTCCAAACATTATAGTGGGGCACGAAACCGGACTTAAACAGGTGGACGTGAATGGCTCTTGACTTAGAGTAATTTTGACCATTCTTACATACAGCACATGGACAAGGCATAAAACCATCCGCCCGCTTGTTTGCCTCTGCCGCAGCAGAAAAGTTTGCACGCCATTAATGAACTCGGGAGAGCATCGGTCATCGTACATCAATTGTCGGCTCATCTTCAATACACAGCACCAAAAACACCAAATTAATACAAGTTCATACATAAAGTTCATACGACACTTAAATGCGACAAACAAATAACTCTCTAGCTAAAGCATTTAAATGCAACAACAAATGTGATCAAGATTGCAACTAAGGTAACAATTGATCCAACAACATAATGATACCAAGCCTCACTATCGATGGCATATTTTCTAATCTTTCTAATCTTCAAGCACATTTTCTCCATCTTGATCTTGTGATCAGCGACGACATCGACAACATGCAACTCCAATTCCATCTTCTCCCCCTCAATTCTTTTCAATTTTTCTTTCAAGTACTCGTTTTCTCTTTCAACTAAATTTAACCTCTCGACAATAGGGTCGGTTGGAATTTCTGGTTCACATACCTCCTAGAAAAAATATCTATGTCAACTTGATGGGCATAATTTGTCATAAACACGAAATGCAACTAGTTTTAAAAGAGAATATATATGTACCACACCCGAATCATAACAAGGACGAGGGCCAACGGGGACGGATATCAAAACCATGGCACTATGTATAACAAACAACGTACGGGTAAGATAATTATACGAGTAACTATATATCCAAATCACACAAACATCAATTTTTATATAAAATTTCATGAACAAGAGGCTCACCACAAGGTGGTGCCGGCGACGGGACGGTGCGGGCGATCAACGGTGGTTACGACGGAGATTTAGAAGGCACTAAGTAAACCACACCTACATATGCAAACTAAGTGTTATCTTTGACCTCAAATTGCATATAAATCAAATACTAGCACATATAATTCCTCCCAAATTACTAAACTCACAAATTAAACAATATATAAAGCATTGCAAGAGCTAATCTAGCAATGAGAGATGAAAGGACAAAGTTGCTAATCTTTGTGATCATTTGAATCGATGGGGACCTTCAAATCTTGACAAATTTTGGGCAAAATATGTGATGAGCTCGAGAGGAAGAGGGGAAGAACAGAGAGGGAGGGGAAAGGGGAAGAACAGAGCGAGCTCGAGTGGACGAAGGGTTTATGTAGGATGACCTTTAGTACCGGTTCGTGACACGAACCGGTACTAAAGGTGCTGGAGGGGCCCCAGTCTGACAACATCATGCCACCACTCTCATTAGTATCGGTTCGTGGCACGAACCGGTGCTAAAGGTTCGCCACGAACCGGTACTAATGAGATCGGCCCGGCTAGCCGTTGGAACCAGCACTAATGGACACATTAGTGCCGGCTCAAATTCAAACCGGCACTAATATGTTTCACATTTGACCCTTTTTCTACTAGTGCTAGCTGATAGACAATCTCATATTCATTAGTACAATCTCGTGGTAGATACGTGTACTCTGTACTACACCCATATGAATAAAATCAAAAGCAGCATGTAGGGTATTGTCTCATCAAGAGAGCCCGAAGCTGGGTAAAACCCCGTGTCCATGTTACCATCGGTCCAAGACGCCTAGCTTAGGACCCCTACTACGAGATACGCCGGATATTGAACCGACATTAGTGCTTTCATTGAGAGCCTGCTAGGCGATCATCGCGGTTCGATGGATCTTCAACAAACGTCAAATCAGGTGTTGTAGTTTCAGTTTATTTCGTTGTACGTAGATCAATTCTTTTGCCAAAAGAAAAATCTCTACTGTTCATTGCTATTTTTTCTACAGATTCGATCCGGCTCCGCGCGCATAGGCCATCGCGCATAGGCCATCAAGGCGAGAAAAATGCGTAGCTATACGAGCGCCAGATGCCAACGTGTGCTAGAAGCAGCGGTGGCAGGAGGCCTGGCGGCCGAACACATCATTGGGGAACACATGCCCTAGTGTACCTGATCAGGGCCAGGTTCGTACGCTGGCTGGACAGCAATTCATGGGACCTGCCAAAAATCCGAACTATGGTAATCCAGCAAGGAGACCCTGCCTATGCCGAACAGTGTGCGGGCCGACAAGAATTCAGATTTGCTGGAAAGTGATCCGGTCCTAGTTCTATTTTCTTTATTATTTAATCATGAGGCAGTCTATGCTTTTGGCTAACCATCTGTCCCCTATGCATGTCCCACGTGCAAGTGCCAGGACTGCCATTGTCCACGTAATAAAGGCAACATATGTTTTTGTTTGCATCACCATAGCGCCAACGTGAAGACAAGGACCTCCGAACACACTTGCAATTAAAGCATACAGTGCCCTTCGCATCGCCGCAGCAGGCGCAAGACGCAAAGAACAAGAGATTCTCCAAATGATAGCACGATTGCTTTAATCAGTACGAGCAATTAGTTTGTTTCCTCCTAATAAAATTGTTCGTGCAGATAAGTACTGCTGAAGACCTTTGTACTGGCAAAAGGTATAATTTTGCGCGCAGGTTATTGGCGCTGGCGGTACACAATCAGACTTTCGCTCTAGCCGATGACCTCTGACCCGCATCGACGTCCCCGTGCTCTCGATCTTACTTCGGCACGGGGTCGTATTTGTTTTATAATAATAATAACTATTATTTTTATTTTTATAATAATAATAATAATAATAATAATAATAATAATAATAATAATAATAATAATAATAATTTGTCTTGCACTACTTTATGGGTGCAGGCAATCCATTTAGGCTGGGCCACGCTAACACCTTGGCAAGTCGATATCCTCGTCCCGCAAGTCATGGCGTCGCCTCGACGCGCGTCCCTGTGTCAGTTTTTTCACACTGCCACTTCGTCGGGCCGAACTCGATGCCCATGCCATATTTCTTTAATTATTTACTTCACTTAAGTTAATTAAGTAGAAGATTTTTTACTAATATTATTGTTATTATTTGTTATTATCTCTGGCTCGCACTATTTTATCTGTCCAGGCAATTGACTTAGACCGGGCCGCACTGTCACCTCGGCGTGCCGACGTCCACAACCTAATTGTGTCATCGCCTTGGCGCACTGCCCTGTGGTGGCAACCCCGCGTCGCCGCTTCATTAACCTACTCGGCCGGAGATTCCGGCATCACCCCGCCGACCTGCTTCGTCACCTTGGCTAAACTGGGAGCTTCACCTCTCCACAGCGGTCGTGCTGTGCGGCCACTTCGGAGTGTCCAGCTCTTCGCTCGGCCGCCTCAGGGCCAGCTTGGGGGCTGGAACCTTGTCCCGCATCAATCCTGGACTGCGTCATCAATGCCGAACACATTAACCAGCTAAGTTGCTTTGATGCTCAAAAACTCCCAGTTTTAAATTTTGTTTGATTCGACCAAGCATTATACCTTTTTGGCAAAAGGTGGCTTGTGAAAAACTTTCTTGTCGAAACTTTGTTTGTGTCACACAAATTCAAATACCCCGTTTACTTGGGGGCTTCCTTTATGAAGCCTTTCCTCTTGCAAATGATTATACTTGTACGGCTTCGTTCCTTGTTCGTGTATTACGCCACAATATGCACCATGTTGACTTAAGCGATTTGCAACCTGGGTTGCCTCGCTCCTGTGTTTACCCCTACGTTCCCGATTGTTCTTCTAGGGAGTAAAGGGAGCACCTCTGCGATTGTCACGATCGAGTCATCCGAGCCGGACCTCAGACTGGGTGAAGCCGAAAGCTAGCGCTCTTATTGTTTTCAATTATGGTCGGCACACAACGGAACTCATGAGTACAAAAATTCTATTGCACAAGTCTCATAGTAACAATGAGCACCGAAGAAAGGTATCGATGGGGGTACTATTTTTTTCGAAGATGCTTCTTACACTTTGTTAGTAATATAGCATAAGTTCCCTGAGCACGCTTTGTCTGTTACAACCTTATGGCCTGATTGCCTGGTTAGCGGAAACACCTTTGATATTCTCGACAATTCGAGGACATAACACTTTTCGGTCTTTGATCGAAGAGGGAGAAGCCGACGGTTGGTTAAGACGCGTTTAAAGTTCGGGTGAACACAGATATGATACAAGCACTTCGGTACATACGATCATTATACATAAAAATTCTTTTACCCAAGTCACTTGGGGGCTCTTAAATTGATATGAGCCATTTTATAATAAATGATTTCTTCCTAGTCGTTGCAAAGTCTTTTTCTATCACTCCTTTTTCGACGCGAGTGTGTGGTCAATAGCCGGGGAGCCTAATTTTTCTCTCAAAGCCGCTAGAGTTTAGTTTGCTAAATTGGCCTAACGAGAAGTACCCCGCCTTAGGGATAGGAGGTTGAAGCCGCAGGCTGACCCGCTTGAAGTCTAGAGATAGGATGTGTCATATTAAAGCACTACATACGCATTTTTTTTCTAAAGACCAATTTTCGGATTGGCACCGATCTTGTTCGGACATCAAGTTTTTACTGACGTTTTTTGGTTTTCCAAGCCTATGGCACTTTTAAACAATTTGTGTGTTTCCAGCATAAGTCTCGTAGTGCAACGACGGACACCTTTAGAGATTCGGCAAAAACATTCTCGGATTTTGCTATATAGGCATTGGTGTCGAATTGTGTCTTCGGTCAATAGTTGGGTTGCCCGACTCCTGTGCTTGCCGCCTACGTTCCGCTTTGTTCGGCTAGGTGTGCAAAAGGAGAACCACTTCGATTGTGCTTCCAGTTCGCATGGTTAAGCACCTCAGTGGAGAAAGCCGAAAACTGACTGTCACAATAAGCGTAAACTGGTCAGCGATCCGATGATTGTGTTAAACAACAGGCCATTCATAACATTGGCCGAAGTGTTTACGCCTTGACGTAGGCTGTCGCCGAACACTAACCGGGGGCTAGTAATTGGCCTCCCAACTTTAAACTCCTATGACTAAGTAAAAGTTATAAAGGCTGCATATCTGATTGCCTCGTTTCCGCTAACACAGCCGCCTTCGGGCACCAAGACGTCGGCTAAGGGTTGTCTTGTTATTGCGGAAACACCCTGCGTAGTTTCTACAAAGGGGTAGAAGCCGATGATGGGCCACTTTCAACTTATAAACGGTCGCAACGGAGTCAAAATAAACATATCATCGGCGTTTGTATTTAATATACGAGGGATGCCTTCCGCAATCATCGTTATAAAGCCATCAATTTGACTTAAGATTTTGGCCAAGCTGGGTTGCCTGGGTCCTGTGCTTACCCCTACACTCCCGATTGTTTGGCTAGGCGGTAAAGGGAGCACCTCTGTGATCGTTACTGCCGGGTCATCCGAGTTAGTACTTCAGACTGGGTGAAGCCGAAAGGTAGCAATCTTAAAGTATCACATTGGTCGGCAACAACGGAAGTGAAATTTTTTTGGTTCATTAATACCATAGAATTCAGGAACTTTCCCCGAACTAAATCCTCAATAATTTTCTCCTGCATTGATCGGAGATGAGGTTTCATGATCATGGTTGGCATGACAACCCAAAGGAAGGAACCGATAGCGGGACTATTTTCTTTGGAAGATGTTTCTTACATTAAACAGTAATACAACATATCTCTCTGCGTACCTTTGTTTATAAAACCGTATGGCTGGATTTCCTTGTTTGTCGTAAATCGTTGCCCTTGTAAAGGCTTTATAAAGTAGGACAAACACTCCTCGGCTACTGGCCAAGGAGGTGGAAGCAGATGGTCGGTCAACAAAGTTTTGTACAATGCGGATCCGAGCATTGATGATGAAAAGTATTTGGATACATAGAATCATTACACATAATTTGTGATTTTACTTTGGATATCGATCCTTAATTCGGCCACCCGTACCCACATTAAGGCTCGGGGGCTACTGGGCTTCGTGCTTATTATTTACAAGTATTAAAGGGGTATATCGATCCCCTGATCTGGTATTGCCACCCGACTAGTGTCTCGGGGGCTACTGCATTGACAATCCAATGCAGAAAATTTAAAGTGCAATATAGTTTTCGAGGAGATTATTATCCTCAGGTTGGTCGGCCGCACCCAACCTGAGTCTCGAGGACTTTGCACACCGCGTTTCTATTCCTAAATATGCTGCCGAGCTGGGAATTGATCCTCAGGCTGATTTTATGAATCGACCTGAGTCTCAGGGGCTACTAGGTTCAGCGGTTTGATTTTTTCCTTCAGGTGCATATCGGATATTAGGCCAACATGCACCTTGAGGGCTACTGGCTATACATCTCAGCAGAGATTACGTTGCACAATTCAAGATTAAATTCATAAAATCAGCCCATGGACGAGGTGGTGTACTACCTCGGATACAGTCCGGCGTTGGTGCTCGACTACAATAGACACCCCGGAAGCAGTCCGGCATAAAGCTCGGACGCCAGTGGATGGCTCCGTAGAGGGCATTTCTGGCATTAAGCTCGGCTAAAATCCTTTGACTTTTTTGAGCCAAGGTGATCTATGACACCTCGGATATAGTCCGGTGTTGGAGCTCGGATGCTCTCCGACGTTGGAGTTAGGATCCAGTCCGGCGTTGGAGCTCGGATACAGTCCGGCTTTGGCGCTCGGCTGCAAAAGATACCTTAAATGCAGTCCGGCGTTGGAGCTCGGATGCAAGAGGACACCGCCGCACGGGGACAACTTCAAACCCGAGGTGGGCGTGAAAATAACAAGGCATTGATAAAGGCCGGAACCTTAAAGGGGCTCCTCGGATACCCGATGTGTAAACTCTTCGGATGCACTTTGGCGATCCTCAAGATCGAATATGGGAAGATTTGTTGAACCAGTTTTCAAGACCGACGACCGAAGATGAAGAATAGTTCGGAAGAATCGAGGAGCATGCCCAACTTGAAGACCGGTTCAGGGGGCTACTGACGGTGTCCTGGACTAGGGGGTACTCACCACGTCGTCTCTCGATCAGTTAGATTGGGCCGAGGACCCCATGGCCGCATACTCATGGGCCAGTTCGGACAACCCCTGCTGCATACAAGGAAGACTCCACAAGACATGGCGCCCAAGACAAGGACTCTCCTAAACCCTAGGCCTCCGGTGTCTTATATAAACTGAGGCCAGGCTAGTCGATAGACAATCTCATATTCATTACTACAATCTCGTGGTAGATACATGTACTCTGTACTACACCCATATGAATACAATCAAAAGTAGCATGTAGGGTATTATCTCATCAAGAGAGCCCGAAGCTGGGTAAAACCACGTGTCCATGTTACCATCGCTCCAAGACGCCTAGCTTAGGACCCCTATGTAGCGACCCGACCCGAATGGATCAAGTCTCTGTGCTTAAGTGTCATCCCTGGATCGGTATGCTGACACACACAGTACTCGAAGGATTTATAACAGAGGTAAATCACATGTATAAAGTAACATAAATACTATTACCTCAATTCACATCGCGGAAGCAACAAGGTTGTGGATTCCCATCAACACCAACGGCAAAGTGTAGAAATCGTAACCCTAACGTATCACTTACTCGTCGTAAGAAACCTGCAACATGAGACGTTGCAGCCCGAAACGGGTCAGTACATTGAATATCCTGGCAAATTCACACCATAGAGAAAATGATGAACAATGGCTATCACTACATGCATATATGGCTGGTGGAAAAGCTCTATGGTTATAATGTTTTTGCGAAAAACCAATTTTTCCCTGCTGCAAAGGAATAAATTTTATTTAACTATCATGGTGGTTGTTAAACATTGAGAATGGTTGACAGCATTCTCAATCCCAATTAAAAGTAATCATTAACACCCAACAAAATTAATTAAAGTAACATGATGAGATCAACGGGATAATCCAAGAACTAAATACTCAAGATGTCCATAACCGGGGACACGGCTAACCATGATTAGTTTGTACACTCTGCAGAGGTTTGCACACTTTTCCCCACAAGACTCGATCTCCTCCGTTGGTTTTCTCGCACTACATGGTGTTTGAGAAACGGATGACCGAGACATAGTCTTTCAGAAGCGCTAGCACCTTACGACGTGATAGACCGTACCAACCTACATCCCCTACATCTGCTAGTCTACCACTGTAAGAGTTCCCATGACTTAGTCAACTATGCCAGAGTCCATAATGGCTTGTGGCTGCACACGGAAGTTTCTAGTATGAATAATCTCATGATCCATTTGAGCCTGGGTGGCGGTCCATAAAAAAACAGGCAATCCTGGAATATCCAGGTGCCTAGACAGGCAAGTCCTGGAATACCCAGGTACCTCAATCCACCCAGATGTGTGTTTAAGTTGCCACCTTAAGTAAACCATTAATTAACAATCTCACATCTGTCATGAATACTCTCAAAACCCAATCCACGTCTACGAGCATAGCATAGCAGTATAAGCATAACGTAATAATAACTCCCAAGGGTTTGATAATAAACAGGTAATAGGTACTACCTCAACTACTTCCCATCCCACAATTTAATTAGATCCTAATCATGCAATGTTTGAGGATTGATCTAATGCAATAAAAACTGGGTATGAAAGGGGTATGATCAAAGTGTGAACTTGCCTGCAATGTTGATGAAGATGATTCGCACTCATACTCTTGATAGTTCTACTCGTCACACTCCGGTCAATCTATTGTAAGCAAGCAATAGTAACCACACATGAGCAATCACTCAAAAGATCAGAAAGATCGAAGAAGACGATTCGGAAAACATCAAAACCAAGCAAATAACTCTTGCATCTTAAAACAATTTCTAACAGTACCAAAATTATGTGAATTTGGCCTTATCATAAAGTTTAGGTCAAGAGCTTTAATTTGCAAAAAGAACAACTCAAACGGAGTTACGGATAAAAAGATATGATCAAAAGATGATTTGAATCAAATCTGTTTGAAACAGATTCAAAAAGTTTTCAAAATCTTGTTCAAGTTGCTTTAATTTGTAGAGGGGCTCAAGGCGAAGATTTAGGCGTTGGTTTCACTGCGTACAAACGAGCAAAAAGATACGAAGGTTTTAAGATCAGGAACTAATCTGTGACAAAAATAATCGTGGATAGGTCCTTGTCAAAATAATAATAATAACAATAATAATAATAATAATAATAATAATAATAATAATAATAATAATAATAATTTTTACCTTCACTATTCCGGCGATCACCGCCGGCAGCGGCGGTGGCGGCGGCTACAGGGCAAGGGCGGGGCGAAGTGCAAAAACAAGCGCCCGGGGCGGCTTATAAAGGCCTCGGGTGGGAGGAGTCCGTCCCGGGCACGCTGTGTAGGTCGGTTCACTTTTTTTTAATTTGGAAAGAGGTAAAACATAGAAAAGAAATATCAAACAGAGTCCAAAAATTGTGAAATAAATTTCTATGGTTTCCTAGAAATACTTCGGACAAAGTGAACATTTTTCCGGACCGAAATAAATAATTTGGAAAACGTACTTTTTTCAAAATAAAATAAAATCCGAATAAAAATAAAATTACCTAGGCATATAATATATCAAAATTTTCAGAAAACAATTGTCTACAGCATGAACATTTTTCTAGCATTAAATAAAATACAAGCAAATTCTAGTAATTCAAACAGTGCTCCTACTCTAATAAAGTCCAATGAAAAACATTTTAAAAATACCGAAATGATTTCAAATTAATTTTTCTCCAATTTTTTTGATGTAGGGAATCATGTTACCCTATTTTCCATATATTTTTATTTGAGGAATATAATTTGAATAAAATCCAAATAACTCCAATTTGGAAAATAAATTCAAAAGAACTTTGAATTTAATTCTTTGAAACTCCCAACTCATATTTCATATGTTTTGAAGAAGTCATTTTATCTTCGATCGTGAAAATCATTGAGTTGCATAAAGTTTCAGAATTGGAAATATTTTAAATGAAATTCAAATATTTTCAACACCCCTTTTCATTTAAATAAATGGAAGAAGTCATGTCATCTTCTCTCCAGGGTTTGTGGTGAAAAGAATTTGAACTCACGAAGATAAAAAAATACAAAATGAAAGTTTGGGAAAGTCCTTTTATTCCCTCTCATTTAACTTTCAAAAGTTTCAAATTTCACTCAATCAATCACACAACAATCAAACAATCAGTCAAATCTATCTATTTATTATAACATTCCAAAATTTAGAATTTTGGGATGTTACAAACCTACCACCCTTAAAATGAATCTCGTCCTCGAGATTCAGAGAGGCTAGAAAAGAAATAGGTCAGGGTCGGGGTCTTCTCAAAATCCATCGATCATCACAAGGGGTCTGAGGAGCTACCACCCTTAGAAGCATGGTTACGGTTCCATCAGAACTCCTATACTCCATCCTTATTCTTGACAGTGTCGGTCTTCTCAGATCGTAAGGATAATTCCTTCTCTGGGCTCTTCCGGTAGTGGCATAACCTTTTCCTCAATTCTTCTATCCTTTCCTCTTGGTAAGGTTATTCCGAGATTGGGTCTTCTTAGCTGACGGGTCTGGCGCCAATACTAACTAACTATCGATATCTCATGGTGGTTAACAATTTAGGGTTTCTCCTGCAGGAAATGGGTCTAGTTGAACCTCACCGTATAACCTACGATTGGCAGCAACTGCCTTGTACCAGGGAGAAAAATAGTTATACCATTCTAAGGTTCAAACAAGGTTTAATATCGTCGTCTCTCTGCTATAGGTAAGTCACTCAGATTTACCATCCCACATAGCAAGGCGAATAATAAGATTAAGTCGGTATGGTGATCAATCCATCCCGCACCCAAATCATTACCTTTTATATAGTTTAGCGAATCTCGCATTCTAACACTCGGTCATCCTCAGAAGCATTGCAGAATTTCTCTTGTCAACGAACCAAGTTCGGATAAATCCATGGATTCTGCAAGCCAAATAAACATCTATCGTTCCTTCCCAACCCTCAGGTTTCGCGTTACTCCTCTAAGATCGTCCATCGATAAAATCATAACTTCTTCCAGGGTTTTTCCTTCAGCAAGAGTGTGCTTGCTTCTTGGCAGGTCCTGGGGCCTGTGGGTTATGGCCCATCTCATCACTTGCAAACCTTGAACTCATCATCGGGGCAACGGATCTCTAATCCAACATCCAACTTCCAGCTTCCTAGCATACTTAAAATCCATCCAATTGTAAGGTCTTTCTTCCTTCTATTTGTACCAAACTAGGACATGATTACTCAAACTCATCATAGAGTCACAATGGCTCCATATTTCCAACATTATACCCCCTTTATATCCAATAGTACTTCATCTCTTCATACTCTTGGGGATACTCCACATATCGAGATAAAAACTTATACTTATGAAGTCCATACTCCACTTCGTGGAACATTATTATCCTTTCCAGGGTCAGGCGTCCTTACAGGGGAATATTGGCCATCTCTGCATGGCACTTCTTCAACTAGGAACGTGAAACACATCATGAACTCCTGACGGTCCTTCGGGTGACTCCAACTTGTTGGCCACTTCTCCCATACGCTCCAAAACTCGGTATGGTCCTAGAAATCTCGGGGCTAACTTTCCCTTAACTCCAAATCGTTTAACTCCTCGCAGAGGGTACACACAAAGACATGCTCTGTCTCCAATTTCACAGACTACCTCCTTGCGTTTTTGAGTCTGCATAACTCTTCTGCCTGGACTGAGCTACCTTTAGTCTATCTTGAATCAACTTAACATTCTCTTCTGACTCCTTGATCACATTTGGTCCAAACAACTGACGGTCTCCAACTTCATCCCACATCAACGGTGTCTGGCTCCTTCTCCCATACAAAGCTTCAAAAGGGGCCATCTTAAAACTGGTTTGGTATCTGTTGTTGTGTGAGAACTCCGTGTAAGGTAGATTATCATCCCCACTAGATCCATAATCTAGAGCACAAGCTCTCAACATGTCCTCCAGAATCTGACTGACTCTCTGTCCATCTGTCTGCGGATGAAAGGTTGTACTAAACTCTAGCCTGGTACCCAAAGTCTGGTGCAGCTGATTCCAAAACTTTGTGGTAAACTGTGTTCCTCTATCTGATACGATGGTCCTCGGAACTCCATGCAGACATACGATCCTGGTCATATATATCTTGGCTAACTTCGCACTTGTATAGGTGGTTTTTACTGGGATAAAGTGAGCCACTTTGGTCAAGCGAATCCACAACTACCCAGATAGAATCATACCCCGTTGGGGTTCTGGGAAATCCGGTAATGAAATCCATGCCAAGTTTATCCCACTTCCATTCGGGTATCGGCATAGGCTGTAACAATCCTGCTGGCTTCTGATGCTCTACTTTTACTCTCTCTGGCATACGTTACCTACAACTACATACTCCGCAATATCCTTCTTCATACCAGTCCGCCAGAAATGCTTCTTCAAATCCAAATACATCTTGGTGTTTCCAGGGCGAATCAAGTATGGTGAGTCATGAGCTTCCTGAAGTATTAACTTCCCGATCTTTGCATTATTGGGCACGTATACACGGTCCTCGAACCATAAGGTGTCGTGCTCATCCTTATGAAAACCTTTGGCCTTTCCTTTGCTCATCCTCTATTTTACCTCGACAATATCTTTGTCATCCTTCTGAGCTTCGCGGATCTTTCCCAACAATGTAGACTGAACTTCCATTGCTGCAGCAAAACCTTTGGGAACAATCTCCAACCGAAGTTCCCTGAGATCCTCGGCTAACTCCTTTGGTAATCCTCCTCTTATGAGGGTATTCGTCCTTGTTTTCTTTATGGTTGTGTCCTATTTCTCCACAAAGCTTGCATGCACAAGGTTTCTCCATATCATTTCCATAAGGCTTCAACTTCTGGGACACAAGTCGAGACTTTAGCAGAGTCAACTTAAATTCTTCCCAAGCGGTTACTCCTTGCCATCCATTGATGGTTTGGTACATCCTCCACCAAGTAGCAGCACCTCTTTCAAAGCATTGAAGAACATGCTGGGCCATATCCTTTCCGACTATAGGGTTGTTCTCCATATGATCCTCCATGTTCTGAATCCATCGGTCTGTCTCCAATTGACTCATCGATCCAGAAAATGCAAGCTCATATCCATTCATCCTCTATTGGGTCCATGGGTTTTGGGGTGGGATAGGAGAGATAGATAGGGATGCACACAATACAAACAAAGGATTTTAAAAGACATATTTTATTGTGGCTGTCAGAAAAACATCAAACAAATGACAGCTCACAATCGTCGCATATAACGCAGGTATAGAACAGGGGTTTGGTCTTCTAAAGGTCAATAAATCTTCAAAGTCATCAAACTCTTCCAGTTTTGTTCATGCCTCCGACGGCTTCTTCCCATCGTGCTTGTCCTTCTCAGATTCTTTTGCCAGATCATCTCTGTTGACGCAAAGTCTCTCATGGCGTCCTTTAATATTCTGGAGTTGCGTTCCAAACTTCTGGGTTTCAAAATCTTGGTATGAACCACGGTCCTACTATCCTACAGTTCCTGACGAATCTCCTGTTTCTCAAGGTTTTGCTCCTCTAGCTTGGCTACTTTCAGCTTTTGGGTCCTGAGTTTCTTCACAAAACGCATCCTTATCAAATAATGCTTCTTGTAGGTGCATCTTAACTTCTTGATGTAACACTCCAGATCCTGGTGATACTCCAGCTAAGGTTAAAACTTCATCTTGCTGATAGGTGCTCCGTCAGCCTTCTACTATCCAATACTTCCATGCATATGCATGCTTTACTCAACATGGTGACAATACCATAAGCGAGCGATAACATCATGGATAGCCGTGTTTCTGCTCTTGTCATTTCCATGAGCTATCTCTCCATAGTTGATATCTCCTGCCTTAGGGCTTTCCTTGACAGAACTTTGAGTTTTTTTAACTCTCCATGCTCCGGTCTTTCTCCAACACACTTTGATCTCGGGTATTGACAGCTTCCTTAGTCTGTCAAGTTCCATAAGGGTAGCCTTACTAGGTCATACAAAACTGGGAATTCTTCAGAGCCTTCAAATTCTCCTAGTCTTCAGAGTCTTCAACCACTGTAGTTTCCATTATCATAATGTATGGTAAAATCTCCTTCATTCCGTAGTGGTCTTAGTTGTCCGATATCTTGTACTTCTTGGAGTGGTCTCTTCAGTTGAATCTTCGAGTGGTCAAAAGGGAAAAGGGGTATGGTCTCACTAAAAGGGAATATTTGAATAAGCTCAGAAGAGAAGAGGGGTAAAAGATTTTTTGAAATAGAAAGTTTTAGAGAAAATCCTTCCTATGGGCTTGCCAGTTTCTAGGGTCACATCCTACAGTCAACATGTGCTCTGATACCATCTTGTAGCGACCCGACCCGAATGGATAAAGTCTCTATGCTTAAGTGTCATCCCTGGATCGGTATGCTGACACACACAGTACTCGAAGGATTTATAACAGAGGTAAATCACATGTATAAAGTAACGTAAATACTATTACCTCAATTCATATAGCGGAAGCAACAAGGTTGTGGATTCCCATCAACACCAACGACAAAGTTGAGTGTAGAAATCGTAACCCTAACGTATCACTTACTCGTCGTAAGAAACCTGGAACATGAGACGTTGCAGCCCGAAACGGGTCAGTACATTGAATGTACTGGCAAATTCACACCATAGAGAAAATGATGAACAATGGCTATCACTACATGCATATATGGCTGGTGGAAAAGCTCTATGGTTATAATGTTTTTGCGAAAAGCCAATTTTTCCCTGCTGCAAAGGAATAAATTTTATTTAACTATCATGGTGGTTGTTAAACATTGAGAATGGTTGACAGCATTCTCAATCCCAATTAAAAGTAATCATTAACACCCAACAAAATTAATTAAAGTAACATGATGAGATCAACGGGATAATCCAAGAACTAAATACTCAAGATGTCCATAACCGGGGACATGGCTAACCATGATTAGTTTGTACACTCTGCAGAGGTTTGCGCACTTTTCCCCACAAGACTCGATCTCCTCCGTTGGTTTTCTCGCACTACATGGTGTTTGAGAAACGGATGACCGAGACATAGTCTTTCAGAAGCGCTAGCACCTTACGACGTGATAGACCGTACCAACCTACATCCCCTACATCTGCTAGTCTACCACTGTAAGAGTTCGCACGACTTAGTCAACTATGCCAGAGCCCATAATGGCTTGTGGCTGCACACGGAAGTTTCTAGTATGAATAATCTCATGACCCCTTTGAGCCTGGGTGGCGGTCCATAAAAAAACAGGCAATCCTGGAATATCCAGGTGCCTAGACAGGCAAGTCCTGGAATACCCAGGTACCTCAATCCACCCAGAAGTGTGTTTAAGTTGCCACCTTAAGTAAACCATTAATTAACAATCTCACATCTGTCATGAATACTCTCAAAACCCAATCCACGTCTACGAGCATAGCATAGCAGTATAAGCATAACGTAATAATAACTCCCAAGGGTTTGATAATAAACAGGTAATAGGTACTACCTCAACTACTTCCCATCCCACAATTTAATTAGATCCTAATCATGCAATGTTTGAGGATTGATCTAATGCAATAAAAACTAGGTATGAAAGGGATATGATCAATGTGTGAACTTGCCTGCAATGTTGATGAAGATGATTCGCACTCATACTCTTGATAGTTCTACTCGTCACACTCCGGTCAATCTATCGTAAGCAAGCAATAGTAACCACACATGAGCAATCACTCAAAAGATCAGAAAGATCGAAGAAGACGATTCGGAAAACATCAAAACCAAGCAAATAACTCTTGCATCTTAAAACAATTTATAACAGTACCAAGATTATGTGAATTTGGCCTTATCAGAAAGTTTAGGTCAAGAGCTTTAATTTGCAAAAAGAATCAACTCAAACGGAGTTACGGATAAAAAGATATGATCAAAAGATGATTCGAATCAAATCTGTTTGAAACAGATTCAAAAAGTTTTCAAAATCTTGTTCAAGTTGGTTTAATTTGTAGAGGGGCTCAAGACGAAGATTTAGGCGTCGGTTTCACTGTGTTTGGACAAACAAGCAAAAAGATACGAAGGTTTTAAAATTAGGGACTAATCTGCGACAAAAATAATTGCGGATAGGTCCCTGTCAATAATAATAATAATAATAATAATAATAATAATAATAATAATAATAATAATAATAATAATAATTTTTTTACCTTCACTATTCCGGCGATCACTGCCGGCGGCGGCGGTGGCGGCGCTGGCGAGAGGCGCCGGCGGCGGCTACAGGGCAAGGGCGGGGCGAAGTGCAAAAACAAGCGCCCGGGGCGGCTTATAAAGGCCTCGGGTGGGAGGAGTTCGGCCCGGGCATGCTGTGTAGGTCGGTTCACTTTTTTTTTAATTCGGAAAGAGGTAAAACAGAGAAAAGAAATATCAAACAAAGTCCAAAAATTATGAAATATTTTTTTACGGTTTCCTAGAAATATTTCGGACAAAGTGAACATTTTTGCGGACCGAAATAAGTAATTTGAAAAACGCACTTTTTTTGAACTAAAATAAAATCCGAATACAAATAAAATAACCTAGGCATATAATATATCAACATTTTCAGAAAACAATTGTCTACAACGTGAACATTTTTCTAGCATTAAATAAAATACACACAAATTCTAGTAATTCAAACAGTGCTCCTACTCTAATAAAGTCCAATGAAAAACATTTTAAAAATACCGAAATGATTTCAAATTAATTTTTCTCCAATTTTTTTGTTGTAGGGAATCATGTTACCCTATTTTCCATATATTCTATTTTTGGAGGAAAATAATTCGAATAAAACCCAAATAACTCCAATTTGGAAAATAAATTCAAAAGAACTTTGAATTTAATTCTTTGAAACTCCCAACTCATATTTCATATGTTTTGAAGAAGTCATTTTATCTTCGCTCGTGAAAATCATTGAGATGCATAAAGTTTCAGAATTGGAAATATTTTAAATGAAATTCAAATATTTTCAACACCCCTTTTCATTTAAATAAACGGAAGAAGTCATGTCATCTTCTCTCGAGGGTTTGTGGTGATAAGAATTTGAATTCATGAAGATAAAAAAATGCAAAATGAAAGTTTGGGAAAGTCCTTTTATTCCCTCTCATTTAACTTTCAAAAGTTTCGAATTTCACTCAATCAATCACACAACAATCAAACAATCAGTCAAATCTATCTATTTATTATAACATTCCAAAATTTAGAATTTTGGGATGTTACACCCTACTACGAGATACGCCGGATATTGAACCGACATCGGCCTCGAACCACCGTGCTTGAGCCGCTTGGCCTTGTCCTCTTCCTTTGTCGCAAGCCGCCGTGGCCTCGGGCCCGACCTCGTGTCGCCTGCCGCCATCTCGGCCTTGGGCCAATTTGGCCGCGCCCCTCACCAAGTCGTCATTGCCGGCCCACGCGTCAAGCCGCTGCTGATACGGCCTCGAGCTGTTACCTTTGCAGCTTTAACCTCCGTTGACTTCTGTTGCTTGGTTGAGCCGATCCTGCCGCCACCAAGTCGCCTGATTTCAAAACGACCCCATGACTTCATTCGCGTCTGCACCTTCGCTCTTGTGCTATCGGACCGAGCCATTGCGTCTGCTGCCATGGCCTGCTGGCGTGTCTCCGTTGCTGCCTTGTATCTTAAACCGGTTACAACCTGCCTCGCCGATGCCCTTCGGCCACTTGGTTCTTTTGCCTTGGAGTGATTTGAACTCAGCAGTTACAGTGAGATAATTTTGGTAAAGATGCCTGCCATGCTGCGGTGCCTCAGCTATCTGAAGGTGTCCTAGTGTTCCATGCTACAAGTGATAGAAAGCAAAGCTACAAATATCTCCAGTTTTCACTTTGACGGTGGACAACGCCTCAAGCTGTCATCGATAGGTCGCCGGTTTATTGCTGCTACTCCCATTGGTCGCCTGCATCAGTAAAAAAAACCTTTTGATCATATCAGAAGGTATACGAGGCGTTCTCGAGGATAAATATGCCCCAATTTTTTGGAGTGACGATTATACAAACTGCGGCGAACTCTGGCAAGGCCCTTGAAAGGATCAACGCAAAAGTTCTTGGTTATCTACGGACGTCATATAATGATCATCTGTCGCTTAAAAATCAGGTGATATTTATCTTACATATTTTGTTAAGTACATGTTGATTTCCTTTGACAAACAACTACTCCGCCCTGCTGTATTTTTTGTACGCAGGACAATTATTCATTACAAATGTGGTTTATACCACGGATACGGAGCACGTACAGGCAACATTGCACCCGGTATTCGTCCGTGCCTCATTACCCGGTAAATGGATGCGCGCAAGACGCCGCCCTTGCGGCCCGGACTACTTCAACTCACCGGGACCGTCCTTGCGAATTAACTTGCTCGTCCGTGTTGGCTTACAATGTCGCGGTCGATTCATCTGTCCGAGCTGCCTCTAATGTTGTGGTCGTCTTTGTCGTCCCTCTCTCGCGGCCTGGTCTACATCAACACACAGGGCTGCACCTGTCGGCATGAGCTATTTATTGAGTATGAGCAAGTCACTGCTTGGGTAGCCCGGTTTATTCCAACAAATTGGAGGCAAATTATCATTTAACCGCTGTCTGTGCTAGATGGCTCAATGGACATGCGCACAAATCGTTGCCACTATAGTTTGGTTAACTTCAAACAACCAGTTGGAAGGAACCATTGGCCGAGTTGCTGACACGGCTCATACGGGATCATTTATAACCCGCCGCAGTCACCTCAACCTTCTTTGGATTTACATCGAGTTATCAACACCAATGATATATACCTTCTGCTATGGTCAAGTACGGAGAATCTCAAGACAACTCCTTGAGTCATCTTAAGACTCGGGGCCTACGATGATATGACTCAGCAAGTCTTGCTAGTTTCAGCAAATTCAAGTGCTCCAGGATGTTGCAGGGAAAGATAACCCGGTCCCGGAGGTTACTGTTATATTGATGAAAATTTAAAGGCCGTCAGAAATATTCCGGCTCACAATGATGCTTCCGGTTTATAGTCCGGTTTAAGGGAAATCCCGTTTCCCACACAGCGTTGAAGCCCTTAGTATCTGGTTCAAATCCGGTTTAAGAGGAAAATATCTCTTGCAAAGCTCTGACGCTCTCAATATCCAGTTCAAAATCCCGGTTCAAGAAGAATTTATCTCTTGCAAAAAGTTAAAGGTTGCCGAAGAGGACCTGCCGCCAGGATGCGCGGCTCAAACATGGGTATCCTGCCTTATTGGCTTATCATATTATTGATCACTTGGGGGCTTCGTCGTATTTGAATCGTAGCTACACCTCTTGATCGACATAAGGCCACCAGGAAAATCACTTGGGGGCTTGGTCGTATTCGAACCATAGCTACACCACTTGATCGTCTCAAGGCCAAAAGAAAATTATTTAGGGGCCAAAGAGAGTGTTGCAAAAGCACAACTCAAACATAGGCACCCACTGAGCACAACTCAAAATATTGCTTGGGGATTCTTTGCTTCGCAATGAACAAAGAATCTACACTTGTAATAGGCTATAAAGCCACGGCTTGGAAGCCAGGTGTATTCACCTAAAACCCCGGGTTATCCTCCCTTTTTAAGTAAGCCAGTCCGTCCAGGTAAACCTGGTATGACCCGCCAAACTTTTGACAAGTCAATGTCATAGACCCTGAACTTGTGAAAGTTAAAACGACGATTGGTTAAAGATTGAGGTCCATCTTAAAAGGCTTTGTAAAATGGTTTAACTCAGTGGCCTAGCAACCCATGAAAAGCCTCAATTTGGGGCCTGGCAGCCCGTGAAAAGCCTCACATGTTCCTTTTATGCTTTTATTTGCCGAGTTCTTTTTTCCTTGGATGAGATTTATAATATTTTCTGATAAACCGGTGTTTGTTGACCCGGCTCGGCTTTCAACTACAAGTTGTCAGTACATGATTAATTATAATCCGGTGTTTATTAACCCGGCCTGGCTTTCGACTATAAGTCGCCAGTATATATTTGGATTGCGACGTTGGAATCATGCGCTTATAAATCATTAGGTATATTATTCAAATCTTTAATAGCCAACATGGCTGGATTTTTACTATGGTTATTAATAACCAGTATTATGACTGAGGTTTTCAAAGTCGCTTTAGCGCAATGGATATTATTTTATCGCTGGATATGATTTATTCTACAATGTCGGGAATAGTCCCGAGTCGCTGCAGGCTTACGACCCGGCACTTGGGGGCCACATTATTCAAAGTTGAGATTATATCAAATATGCAAGTCTCATGTCGCTGCAAGCATGCACCATGACACTTGGGGGCTAATGCAAAGTCATTTTTTGCTCATCTTATTGAAGACCCAACTCATCACATTATAATGAGCCGGCCCTTGGGGGCTACCAATTGCTCCTCTCAACAATTCAAGGTACACAAGTCTTAAAAACCTTTATATTGAAAGGTCCATTGCTCAGTTGGTAAAGCACAAAGCTCTTAACCTTGTGGACGTGGGTTCAAAGCCCATGGTGGAGTTACATCATATGGTGTTATTTTCAATGAAGCATGATCATATTTATAAAGTCCCTGCTCATTATTGCATAATGACTCGGCCCTTGGGGCTACACTGGTTGAAGTTTTTTGAGCATCAGGCAATTACAAGTCCCAGGTTGCTGCAAGCATGACAACCCGGCACTTGGGGGCTACATATGTGGAATACTCAGTTCTGACCGGTGATTGAGATGAACAACATGGATTTCTTCAAGCTTGTGACATTCATATTGAAGCAAATCTTAAGCTGTTACTACGTTACCTTCTTAAGACTTGGGGGCTACAAGCGATAGGCATATAAATGGTATATTTTCAAGCCTGATGTTAACTACAATTATGACCCGGTGCTATCAATATTTATAAACCGCCAATCTTGGCAATGATAAACCGGCAAGTTCTACATTCTTAAACCGGCTGAAGATCAGATGAGTATTTCAAAGACCAATATTTTGGTTAAGCATTGGGAGCTGAGTCAAACGAGTTATTCTTCACAATATTTCTCTGTGACAAACCAATGTCAGCAAATTGATTATGAAGCTGGCCTATTGACCCAGATTTTCTAGAAGGAAATAACAAGGATTTAAGGATGCTCATGATCAGTTTAACATGGATAAATCCAAATTAAACTGTGGGTTAATGTTGGGGATATACCCTACGGTGTGATCCGGCTGGAGTTATAACCCAGCTGGGACTTGGTAAACTGGTTGGCAGTTAAGACACACAGTTAACCCAGATGGTAAACCGGCAGGTTGATAAACCGACTGACAGTTAAGACAGATGATAAACCAGACGGTAAACCGGCTCACAGATAAGTCAGATGATAACCCGACTGGAGTTAAGTCAGATGATAACTTAGCAGACAGTCATAAACCGGCAGACAGTCATAACCCAGCAGACCATCATAAACCGGTAGACCATCATAAATCTGCAGACAGTGATAACTGGTTGACAGTCATAAACCGGCAGACAATGATAACTGGTTGACAGTCATAACTCAGCAGATAGAGTCGCTTGGAGTTATGAAGCCCGAAATGTTATGAAGCCCAAGACGTTAAGAAGCCCATGAAGAGAAGTCAAAATAGTTTAAATCTTAATCCGAGTTGGACTCTACATGTAACCCGCCCCTTTAACATATATAAGGAGGGGCAGGGCACCCCAAAGGGGGGGAAACAATCTTAGGGCTAGACATAACTGGGAGAGCCGGTTTACGGCGACTCCCTCATGATGATAATGAGACCTAGCCACAAACAGCATGCAGGGTTGTTACCGGATGATGTTTCCCGGGGCCCGAAGTTGCCTAATCCGCGTTGCGTTTCTCGGTTCCGCTCAACCTTTCTCAAGCTACCACATAGATGCGTTGGCCTCATGACTAAGTCCTCACACTAGGACATCCATGACAATTCCACGACATAACCCGTCGGTGATGAATTCATCAATCGCAACCGGTTGAATACTAGCAAGCGTTTGCCCACAACACACATGGCTTATTCCATCACAAACAGGTCGGATGGATCAACTCTATGCCACGTATCGTACATTGTCGAAAAGTAATGCGGTAGACCTTCTTTAACATGTGTTAAAAAATAAAATAAAAAACAATGACCTCGAGGTTAAATTAACTCATGTGATGAGTCGTATCAGTCATTTAATTTGAGAAATACGACCCATCCTATCAGTTAATTTAACATCAACAGAACTTCCCATCCAATCACCCATCTGATGGATGGTCCAGCGTGAGCACACTTAACTGGAGAGTTCTCTTACATGAGCTACTGGTGGAACAACTAGTCCTTGCTGATATAGGATGCCTCTTCGCATCCTTATGGCGTATCCGGATGACTGCCCATCCCCCAATGGCCAATAGATGTTATGTAGACAGAGCATATCACATACGTCTTATTAGAAGTAATCATCTGTGTTATTATCGATCTTCACACACATTTATGTTTACAGACCTATTTGCCGCGTATCACACACATCTTTTTAAGTTGAACCGTTTCTGTTCCCATGTCTCAACGCAAACAGTTCATCCGAGTGAGCCGTTTCATGTACATCGCACACACCTTGATCTGGCTGACCGTTTCTTTTGTGTTGCCTAATCACCAACAGTTCATCCAAGTGAACCGTATGCTGTACATCGCACACACATTCATCTGTCTGTCGTTTCTTTTGTTCCTGCTCATCATAAATGGTTAATTGAGCTGAACTGTATGCCTTGCATTGCACACGCAACTAAAATCTGAACCGTGTTTGATGCATCCTCCATCGCAGACATTTTGCACCTTTTTTGACGTTTTTTTACACCACCGTTTGCGATTATGGCATCGCACACAATTTCGTCGAAGGGTCTCTGATCGTAGTGTTGCGTTAGCAGCATCCTGTAGTAGTGTACGCCTAGGATATGTGAGACTATCTCCTTCTTTTCTTCATCTCCAGAACCACCTTCTATTCCACCTATAGTGCTATGTCCATGGCTCACGCTCATGTATTGCGTGAAAGTTGAAAAAAATGAGAACATCAAAAGTAATAAACAATTGCTTGGCTTGTCATCAGGGTTGTGCATGATTTAAATATTTTGTGTGATGAAGATGGAGCATAGCCAGACTATATAATTTTGTAGGGATAAGCTTTCTTTGGCCATGTTATTTTGAGAAGACATAATTGCCTTGTTAGTATGCTTGAAGTATTATTGTTTTTATGTCAATATTAAACTTTTTTTGAATCATATGGATCTGAACATTCATGCCACAATAAAGAATTATGACAGGATAAATATGTTAGGTAGCATTCCACATCAAAAATTCTCTTTTTATCATTTACCTACAAGATGACGAGAAGGAATTAAGCCTGGAGATGCTTGATACGTATCCAACGTATCTATAATTTTTTATTGCTCCATGCTATTATATTATCTGTTTTGGATGTTTTATATATACATTAACATGCTATTTTATATTATTTTGGGGACTAACCTATTAACCTAGAGCCTAGTGCCAGTTTTTGGTTTTCCCCTGTTTTTGAGTTTCCCAGAAAAGGAATACCAAACGGAGTCCAAACGGAATAAAACCTTCGCGACGATTTTTCTCGGACCAGAAGACAACCAAGAGAGTTGGAGATGAAGTCACTGGAGCAATTAGGCAACCATAAGGACGGAGGGCGCGCCCCACCCTTGTGGGCCCCTCGTGCACCTCCTGACCTAATCCTTTTGCCTATATATAGTCTTATACCCCCAAACCACCAGAACAAGCCACGAAAACACTTTTCCACCGCCGCAACCTTCTGTACCAATGAGATCCCATCTAGGGTCCTTTTCCGGCGTCCTGCCGGAGGGGGATTCGATCACGCAGGGCTTCTACATCAACTCCATTGCCCTTCTGATGTCTACTACACAACCTTCTTCTTGTAAACGTTGTTGGGCCTCCAAGTGCAGAGGTTTGTAGGACAGAAGCAAATTTCCCTCAAGTGGATGACCTAAGGTTTATCAATCCGTGGGAGGCATAGGATGAAGATGGTCTCTCTCAAGCAACCCTGCAACCAAATAACAAAGAGTCTCTTGTGTCCCCAACACACCCAATACAATGGTAGATTGTATAGGTGCACTAGTTCGGCGAAGAGATGGTGATACAAGTGCAATATGGATGGTAGATATAGGTTTTTGTAAACTGAAAATATAAAAACAACAAGGTAGCAAGTGGTAAAAGTGATCACAAACGGTATTGCAACTCTAGGAAATAGGGCCTAGGGTTCATACTTTCACTAGTGTAAGTCCTCTCAACAATAATAACATAATTGGATCATATAACTATCCCTCAACATGCAACAAAGAGTCACTCCATAGTCACTAATAGTGGAGAACAAACGAAGAGATTATGGTAGGGTACGAAACCACCTCAAAGTTATTCTTTCCAATCAATCCGTTGGGCTATTCCTATAAGTGTCACAAACAGCCCTAGAGTTCGTACTAGAATAACACCTTAAGACACAAATCAACCAAAACCCTAATGTCACCTAGATACTCCAATGTCACCTCAAGTATCCGTGGGTATGATTATACGATATGCGTCGCACAATCTCAATTCATCTATTCAAACCAACACATAGAACCTCAGAGAGTGCCCCAAAGTTTCTACCGGAGAATCACGACGAAAACGTGTGCCAACCCTATGCATAGGTTCATGGGCGGAACCCGCAAGTTGATCACCAAAACATACATCAAGATGAATCACGTGATATCCCATTGTCCCCACAGATACGCACAGCAAGACATACATCAAGTGTTCTCAAATCTTTAAAGACTCGATCCGATAAGATTACTTCAAGGGAAAAACTCAATCCATTACAAGAGAGAAGAGGGGGAGAAGAAACATAGGATCCAACTATAATATCAAAGCTCGCGATACATCAAGATCGTGCCAAATCAAGAACACGAGAGAGAGAGAGAGAGAGAGAGAGAGAGAGAGAGAGAGAGAGAGAGAGAGATCAAACACATAGCTGCTGGTACATACCCTCGGCCCCGAGGGTGAACTACTCCCTCCTCATCATGGAGAGCGCCGGGATGATGAAGAAGGCCACCGATGAGGGTTCCCCCCCCGGCAGGGTGCCGGAACAGGGTCTCGAGAGGTTTTTGGTGGCTACAGAGGCTTGCGGCGGCGGAACTCCCGATCTAATCTCCGTTCTGGAAGTATTATGATACGTAGGTATATATGGGTGAAAGGGGTACGTCGGTGGAGCTAATGGGGCCCTACGAGGTAGGGGGAGCACCCTAGGGGGGTGGGCGCGCCCCCCACCCTCATGAGCACCTCCTGTATCTTCTGACATGGGGTCCAAGTCCATCAGATGGGTTTCTTCCAAAAATAACTTCTCCAGTTTATTTCGTTCCGTTTCGACTCCGTTTGATATTCCTTTTCCTCGAAACACTAAAATAGGCATAAAACAACAAATCTGGACTGGGCCTCCGGTTAATAGGTTAGTCCCAAAAATAATATAAAAGTGGATAATAAAGCCCAATATTTCCCAAAACAGTAGATAATATAGCATGGAGCAATCAAAAATTATAGATACGTTGGAGACGTATCAAGCATCCCCAAGCTTAATTCCTGCTCGTCCTCGAGTAGGTAAATGATAAAAAAGATAATTTTTGATGTGGAATGCTAGTTGGCATAATTTCAATGTAATTCTTCTTAATTGTGATATGAATATTCAGATCCATAAGATTCAATACAAAAGTTCATATTGACATAAAAGTAATAATACTTCAAGCATACTAACTAAGCAATTATGTCATTTCAAAATAACATGGCCAAAGAAAGTTCATCCCTACAAAATAATATAGTTTAGTCATGCTCCATTTTCGTCACACAAGAATGCTCTCATCATGCACAACCCCGATGACAAGCCAAGCAATTGTTTCATACTTTTAGTAATCTCAAACTCATAAACCTTCACGCAATACATGCGCGTGAGCCATGGATATAGCACTATGGGTGGAATAGAATATGATGATGGGGGTTATGTGGAGAAGACAAAAAAGGAGAACGTCTCACACCAACGAGGCTAATCAATGTGCTATGGAGATGCCCATCGATTGATGTTGATGCAAGGAGTAGGGATTGCCATGCAACGGATGCACTAGAGCTATAAATATATGAAAGCTCAACAAAAGAAACTAAGTGGGTGTGCATCCAACTTGCTTGCTCACGAAGACCTAGGGCATTTGAGGAAGCCCATCGTTGGAATATACAAGCCAAGTTCTATAATGAAAAATTCCCACTAGTATATGAAAGTGACAACTCAAGAGACTCTCTATATGAAGAACATGGTGCTACTTTGAAGCACTCTCTATATGAAGAATATGGTGCTACTTTGAAGCACAAGTGTGGAAAAAGGATAGTAGCATTGCCCCTTTTTATTTTTTTATTTTCCTTTTTTTTGGGCCTTTTTTTCTTTGGCCTTTCTCTTCTTTTTTTTGGGACAATGCTCTATTGAATGATGATCATCACACTTCTATTTATTTACAACTCAATGATTACAACTCGATACTAGTACAAAGTATGACTCTATATGAATGCCTCTGGCGGTGTACCGGGATATGCAATGAATCAAGAGTGACATGTATGAAAGAATTATGAACGGTGGCTTTGCCACAAATTCTATGTCAACTACATGATCATGCTAAGCAATATGACAATGATGAATGTGCATGATGAACGGTGATGGTGGAAAGTTGCATGGCAATATATCTCGGAATGGCTATGGAAATGCCATAATAGGTAGGTATGGTGGCTGTTTTGAGGAAGATATAAGGAGGTTTATGTGTGAAAGAGCATATCATATCATGGGGTTTGGATGCACCGACGAAGGTTGCACCAACTCTCGATGTGAGAAAGGGCAATGCACGGTACCGAAGAGGCTAGCAATGATGGAAGGGTGAGAGTGTGTATAATCCATGGACTCAACATTAGTCATAAAGAACTTATATACTTATTGCAAAAATCTACAAGCCATCAAAAAACAAAGCACTACGCGCATGCTCCTAGGGGGATAGATTGGTAGGAAAAGACCATCGCTCGTCCCCGACCGCCACTCATAAGGAAGACAATCAAAGAACACCTCATGTTTCAAATTTGTTACATAACATTTACCATATGTTGCTACGGGACTTGCAAACTTCAACACAAGTATTTCTCAAATTCACAACTACTCAACTAGCACGACTTTGATATTACTACCTCCATACCTGAAAACAATCATCAAGAATCAAACTTCTCTTAGTATTCAACACACTCATAAGAATTCTTACAAATCTTGTATGCTTAGCATATTAGGATTAAGAACATTACCATGCTATTTAAGACTCTCAAAACAATATAAGTGAAGCATGAGAGTTCAACTATTTCTTCAAAATAAAACTACCACCATGCTCTAAAAGATATAAGTGAAGTACTAGAGCAAACGACAAACTACTCCGAAAGATATAAGTGAAGATCAATGAGTAGTCGGATAATCATGAAACTATGTGAAGACTCTCCCATTTAAGAATTTAAGATCTTGAAACTTTATTCAAACAGCAAGCAAAGCAAAAGAAAATAAAATGACGCTCCAAGCAAAACACATATCATGTGGCGAATAAAAATATAACCCCAAGTAAAGTTACCAATGAACGAAGACGAAAGAGGGGATACCATCCGGGGCATCCCCAAGCTTAGACGCTTGGTTATCCTTGAATATTACCTTGGGGTGCCTTGGGCATCCCCAATCTTAGGCTCTTGCCACTTCTTATTCCATAGTCCATCGAATCTTTACCCAAAACTTGAAAACTTCACAACACAAAACTTAACAAAAAACTCGTAAGCTCCGTTAGCGAAAGAAAACAAAACACCACTTCAAGGTACTGTAATGAACTCATTCTTTATTTATATTGGTGTTAAACCTACTCTATTCCAACTTCTATATGGTTTATAAACTATTTTACTAGCCATAGATTCATCAAAATAAGCAAACAACACACAAAAAACAGAATCTGTCAAAATCAGAACAGTCCGTAGTAATCTGTAACTAACGCAAACTTCTGGAACTCCAAACATTCTAAAATAAATTGGTGGACCTGAGGAATTTGTCTAGTAATCATCTTCAAAAAGAATCAACTAAATAGCACTCTCCAGTAAAAAGTTCTAGCTAATCTTGTGAGCGCTAAAGTTTCTGTTTTTTAACAGTATGATCATAAAGACTTCACCCAAGTCTTCCCAAAGGTTCTACTTGGCACAAACACTAATTAAAACATAAAACCACATCTAAACAGAAGCTAGATGGATTATTTATTCCTAAACAGAAGCAAAAAGCAAGAAACTAAAATAAAATTGGGTTGCCTCCCAACAAGCGCTATCGTTTAACGCCCCTAGCTAGGCATGATGATTTCAATGATGCTCACATAAAAGATAAGAATTGAAACATAAAGAGAGCATCATGAAGGATATGACTAGCACATTTAAGTCTAACCCACTTCCTATGCATAGGGATTTTGTGATCAAACAACTTATGGGAACAAGAATCATCTTGCATAGGAAGGTAAAACAAGCATAACTTCAAGATTTTAAGCACATAGAGAGGAAACTTGATATTATTGCAATATGTAGAAGCATATGATCCTCTCTCATAATAATTTTCAGTAGCATCATGAATGAATTCAATAATATAACCAGCACCTAAAGCATTCTTTTCATGATCTACAAGCATACAAATTTTATTACTCTCCACATAAGCAAAATTCTTCTCATACGGAATAGTGGGAGTATCATAAGAGACTTGAATACTATAAATTTTTTCCACATTAAAAGAGTAATGTTCAGAGAAAGGGTACTCATAATCATGACAAGTTTTATAAATATAATCATCACTACTCTTTAAGCATAAGTTTTATCACAATAATCATCATAATTAGCAACTTTGTTCTCATCATAATCGATTGAAACATCTTCCAAAATAGTGGACTCATCACTAAATAAAGTCATGACCTCTCCAAATCCACATTCATAAATATTATAAGATTAAACATCCTCCAATATTCTGGGATCACTACTTCCCAAATTTGACACTCTTCCGAACTCACTTTCATAAATATAATCATCATAAGTAGAAGGCATGCTATCATCATAACTACTTTGCATATTGAATCTTGAGAGGCTAAAAATATCATCATTATTAAACATAGCATCCCCAAGCTTGGGACAAACATTAATTGCAGCAAATATATTCTCAAATATGTCATCCTCATCAAACATAGCTTCCCCAAGCTTGGGCCTTTTCATATCATAAGCATAATCACTCTCATCATTAATAGTATAGATAGCACCGATAGTATAGCAATTATTATATTCTTCCAAGCAAGTGCCAAAAAGATTTTCAAGATCATAATAAGTATCATTATCTTCCCAATCATAATCATCACAACAAGCAATAGGCATAACGAGATCATCATCAAGTGTATCACCTTCATTTTCATGAGGCACAACAATAATAGGAGCAACTTTATTTGGGAGAGATACCTTTTTACCTCTCTTCCTTTTTTTTTCTTCTTCACCTCATCATGTGTGGGTTAAATCCTCTTTTTGGAGCTCCTTATTAATGAGATTGGTTGAATAGAAGGCTCCTCCTCGTTACCTGATTCATCATAAGAAATAATAGGAGGATATTGGGAAGTCTCTTCCCTTTCATTAGTATTCTCTTCATCTTCTATATGTTTTATTTTCTTTATGTAATTGGCAATATAAGGATTTTCAATGCAATTCACCGCACAATACATATAAATCTTCTCTAGATCAAAATCAAGAACTTTATCAAGATTACATTTTGGAATACCCCCAGTTATACGTTTCATTTCTTCATAACCCAATAGAAGGCTAAGCTCTTTATGAAACAAATAGCATTGGAGCTTTAAATGACCATGTTCATTGGAAAGTTCACAGGGGGCACGAAAAATATCGAATCTTTCAGCACATTCATCTAGCTCTTCTTGCAACAATTTGGTTTATAAGTACTTATGCCTCTTGCAATATCTATCTTCCCTATTTGGTGTGTCCTTACAAACCCAATGCACTCCACAAAAATTGACATGTTTATAGGAGACATTTTTATCATAACTAGTGCAATCATCATAGCATCATGGGTATTCAAAGAATTCGTACTAACAACATTGCAATCATGCTCATCATTCAAGTATTTAGTGCCAAACATTTTAATGCATTCTTCTTCTAACACTTTTGCACAATTTTCCTTTCCATCATACTCACGAAAGATATTAAAAAGGTGAAGCGTATGAGACAAACTCAATTCCTTTTCTTGTAGTTTTCTTTTATAAACTAAACTAGTGCTAAAACAAGAAACAATAAGATTCGATTGCAAGATCTAAAGATATACCTTCACTTACCTAGCCTCCCCGGCAACGGCGCCAAAAAAGAGCTTGATGTCTACTACACGACCTTCTTCTTGTAGACGTTGTTGGGCCTCCAAGTGCAGAGGTTTGTAGGACAGTAGCAAATTTCCCTCAAGTGGATGACCTAAGGTTTATCAATCCGTGGGAGGCGTAGGATGAGATAGTCTCTCTCAATCAACCTTGCAACCAAATAACAAAGAGTCTCTTGTGTCCCCAACACACCCAATACAATGGTAGATTGTATAGGTGCAGTAGTTCGGCGAAGAGTGGTGATACAAGTGCAATATGGATGGTAGATATAGGTTTTTGTAAACTGAAAATATAAAAACAGCAAGGTAGCAAGTGGTAAAAGTGAGCACACACGGTATTGCAATGCTAGGAAACAAGGCCTAGGGTTCATACTTCCACTAGTGCAAGTCCTCTCAACAATAATAACATCATTGGATCATATAACTATCCCTCAACATGCAACAAAGAGTCACTCCAAAGTCACTAATAGCGGAGAACAAACGAAGAGATTATGGTAGGGTACAAAACCACCTCAAAGTTACTCTTTCCAATCAATCCGTTGGGCTATTCCTATAAGTGTCACAAACAGCCCTAGAGTTCGTACTAAAATAACACCTTAAGACACAAATCAACCAAAACCCTAATGTCACCTAGATACTCCAATGTCACCTCAAGTATCCGTGGGTATGATTATATGCATCACACAATCTCAATTCACCTATTCAAACCAACACATAGAACCTCAAAGAGTGCCCCAAAGTTTCTACCGGAGAATCACGACGAAAACGTGTGCCAACCCCTATGCATAGGTTCATGGGCGGAACCCGCAAGTTGATCACCAAAACATACATCAAGATGAATCACGTGATATCCCATTGTCACCACTGATACGCCCGGTAAGACATACATCAAGTGTTCTCAAATCTTTAAAGACTCAATCCGATAAGATTACTTCAAGGGGAAAACTCAATCCATTACAAGAGAGAAGAGGGGGAGAAGAAACATAGGATCCAACTATAATACCAAAGCTCGCGATACATCAAGATCGTGCCAAATCAAGAACACGAGAGAGAGATCAAACACATAGCTACGGGTACATACCCTAAGCCCTGAGGGCGAACTACTCCCTCCTCGTCATGGAGAGCGCCGGGATGATGAAAAAGGCCACCGGTGAGGGTTCCCCCCTCCGGCAGGGTGCCGGAACAGGGTCCTGAGAGGTTTTTGGTGGCTACAGAGGCTTGCGGCGGCGGAACTCCCGATCTAATCTCTGTTCTGGAAGTTTTACGATACGTAGATATATATGGGTGAGCTACGGGGGGCCCACGAGGCAGGGGGGCGCGCCCCCACCCTCGTGAGCACCTCCCGTATCTTCTGACGTGGGGTCCAAGTCCATCAGATGGGTTTCCTTCCAAAAATAACTTCTCCAGTTGATTTCGATCCGTTTTGACTCCATTTGATATTCCTTTTCCTCGAAATACTGAAATAGGCATAAAACAACAAATCTGGATTGGGCCTCCGGTTAATAGGTTAGTCCTAAAAATAATATAAAAGTGGATAATAAAGCCCAATGTTGCCCAAAACAGTAGATAATATAGCATGGAGCAATCAAAAATTATAGATACGTTGGAGACGTATCACCTTCCGATGAAGCATGAGTAATTTATTTCAGACCTATGGGTCCATAGCTAGTAGCTAGATGGCTTCTTCTCTCTCTTTGGTTCTCAATACCATGTTGTCCTCTGTTCTTGGAGATCTATTTGATGTAATAGTTTTTTGCGGTGTGTTTGCCGAGATCCAATGAATTGTGGATTTATGATCAGCTTGTCTATGAATATTATTTGAATCTTCTCTGAATTTTTTATGCATGATTTGATATCTTTGTAATTCTCTACGAACTATTGGTTTGGTTTGGCCAACTAGATTAGTTTTTCTTGCAATGGGAGAAGTTCTTAGCTTTGGGTTCAATCTTGCGGTGTCCTTTTCCAGTGACAGTAGGGGCAGCAAGGCACATATTGTATTGTTGCCATCGAGGATAAAAGATGGAATTTTCATCATATTGCTTGAGTTAATTCCTCTACATCATGTCATCTTGCTCAATGTGTTACTCCGTTCTTTATGAACTTAATACTCTAGATGCTTGCTGGATAGCAGTCGATGTGTGGAGTAATAGTAGTAGATGCAGAATCGTTCGGTCTACTTGACACGGACGTGATGCCTATATTCATGATCATTGCCTTAGATATCGTCATAACTCTGCGCTTTTCTATCAATTGCTCGATAGTAATTTGTTCACCCACCGTATTATGTCATATCTTGAGCAAAGCCTCTAGTGAAACCAATGGCCCCGGGTCTATTTTCCATCATATAAGTTTCTATTTTCCATCATATAAGTTTGCAATTTACTATTTTTGCAATCTTTTACTTTTCGATCTATAAACCAAAAATACCAAAAATATTTACTTTACCATTTATCTATCTCTATCAGATCTCACTTTTGCAAGTAAACGTGAAGGGATTGACAACCCCTTTATCGCGTTGGGTGCAAGTTGTTGTTTGTTTGTGCAGGTATTCGGTGACTTGCGTGGTGTCTCCTACTAGATTGCTACCTTGGTTCTCAAACTGAGGGAAATACTTATCTCTACTTTGCTGCATCACCCTTTCCTCTTCAAGGGAAAAAATAACGCAAGCTCAAGAAGTAGGAATCATGGCAGTTGCTATGATCAGTGCAATTGGGCAATGATCATAGAAATGCACAACTACATTCTGCCATGATTAATGCACTGTTGCTATGATCAGTTCTATGGTGTTGTAGTCATAGCAACAATGCACTGATCATGGTAGAATGCATGTAGGAATTGCTATGATCATTGCATCATTGCCTCCTGCACTAGTTACTTACTATCATCCACTGTACTCACGAGGTAGTGAAGATGGACAGGGACACTGCCGGTCGAGGGGCGTGGTCGTCGCTGGTGCGGGCGGGGGGCAAGGACATCATCCCGATAAACTAGTGGCTCAAGA
Organism: Aegilops umbellulata; assembly: GCA_032464435.1. Taxonomy (NCBI): domain Eukaryota; kingdom Viridiplantae; phylum Streptophyta; class Magnoliopsida; order Poales; family Poaceae; genus Aegilops; species Aegilops umbellulata. The sequence continues at coordinate 407,387,469 of CP136055.1, forward strand.
GGGTGGACGTGGCGAGCAGTCTAGCCGAGATGAGCAAGCCGATGGGGATAAGCCGCATGCCTAGGTTTGGCCATGAGTAGGGGGCACAGAAGCCACTCAGGTTCTATGTACGAATAATGGACGTCGAAGACATTGCCATTCTTCTCATCCATGAGGTCTTCCATCTGGTGATGAAGAAATGGCTCGTCCTAAAGTCTCCTCATGTCCTCTCGCTAACAGCAAACAAATGGTGTGAGTTCTGGATCCAGTTCCAGCTTCCACGAGCATATGATGTTGGGGATGTTGGGGAAAGTAGCATGCAATTTCAAAAAAAATCCTACGCTCACGCAAGATCTATCTAGGAGATGCATAGCAACGAGAGGGGGAGAGTGTGTCCACGTACCCTCGTAGATCGAAAGCGGAAGCGTTTGACAACGCGGTTGATGTAGTCGAACTTCTTCTTGTTACAATCAATAAAGCACCAAACGTATGACACCTCTAAGTTCTACAGACGTTCAGCTCGAGGACGTCCCTCGAACTCTTGATCCAGCAAAGTGTCGAGGGAGAGTTCTGTCAGCACGACGGCATGGTGACGGTGATGGTGATGTGATCCGCGTAGGGCTTCGCCTAAGCACTACGAAGATATGACCAGAGGTGTAATCTGTGGAGGGAGGCGCCGCACACGGCTATTAGATGTTGTTGTGTGTTCTAGGCGCCTCCCCCCCTCATATATGTAGGTGGGAGGGAGAGGGATCAGCCAAGCGGGGCGCCCCAAGTAGGCTGAATGCTACTTGGGGTTCCTCCCGAATCCTCCCCTTTCCTTCTCACTTCCCCTCTTTCCTTCTCCTCCTATTTCGGCCTACATGGGGGGGTGCACTAGCCCCTTAGGGGCCGGTATGTACCCCTCTTGGCCCATTAGGCCCATATAGTTTTCGGGGGGTGCTCGAAACCCCTTCTGGTGACCCGATATGTACCCGGTACCCCCGGAACAGTTCCGGTGTCCGAATACCATCGTCCTATATATCCATCTTTACCTATAGACCATTTTGATACTCCTCGTCATGTCCGTGATCTCATCCAGGACTCCGAACAATATTCGGTCACCAAATGACATAATTCATATAATACAAAATCGTCATGGAATGTTAAGCGTGCGGACCCTACGGGTTCGAGAACTATGTAGACATGACCGAGACACTTCTCCGGTTAATAACCAACAGAAGAACCTGGATGCTCATATTGGTTCCTACATATTCTACCAAGGTCTTTATCAGTTGTACGTAATGACAACATACGTTATTCCCTTTGTCATAGGTATGTTACTTGCCCGAGATCCGACCGTCGGTATCTACATACCTAGTTCAATCTCATTCGGCAAGTCTCTTTACTCGTTCTGTAATACATCATCCCACAACTAACTCATTAGTAACATTGCTTGCAAGGCTTATTATGATGTGCATTACCGAGAGGGCTCAGAGATACCTCTCCGATACTAGGAGTGACAAATCCCAATCTCGATCTATGCCAACCCAACAAACACATTCGGAGATACCTACAGAGCATCTTTATAATCACCCAGTTACGTTGTGATGTTTGATAGCACACAAGGCATTCCTCCGGTATCCGGGAGTTGCATAATCTCATACTCAAAGGAATATGTATATGACATGAAGAAAGCAATAGCAATAAAACTGAACGATCAATATGCTAAGCTAACAGATGGGTCTTGTCCATCACATAATTCTCCTAATGGTGTGACCCCGTTCATCAAATGACAACACATGTCTATGGTTAGGAAACCTAACCATCTTTGATTAACGAGCTAGTCTAGTAGAGGCTTACTAGGGACACGGTGTTTTGTCTATGTATACACACATGTATCAAGTTTCCGGTTAATACAATTCCAGCAAGAATAATAAACATTTATTAAAATATAAGGAAATATAAAATAAAAACTTTATTATTGCCTCTAGGGCATATTTCTTTCAGTCTCCCACTTGCATTAGAGTCAATGATCTAGATTACATTGTAATGATTCTAACACCCATGGGGTCTTGGTGCTGATCATGTTTTGCTCGTGGAAGAGGCTTAGTCAACGGGGTTTGATACGTCTCCAACGTATCTACTTTTCCTAACGCTTTTCCTCTTGTTTTGGACTCTAATTTGCATGATTTGAATGAAACTAACCCCGGACTGACCTGTTTTCACCAGAACTACCATGGTGTTGTTTTTGTGCAGAAATGAAAGTTCTCCGAAGGGAATGAAACTTCGCGAGGAAATTTTATATAATAAATGAGAATCTCTGGAGCCAAGACCTGCCGGAGAGGGACACCTGGGTGGGCACAACCCACCAGGGCGCGCCCCCTCTCCTGGCGTGCCCAGGTGGGTTGTCCCCACCTGGTGGCCCCGCAGACCCTAAAATCGACGCTATAAAATCCTATTTTTCCAGAAAAAATCAGGGAGAAAGAATTAACACGATCCACGAGACGGAGCTGCCGTCACCTTTTGTTCTTCATCGGGAGGCCAGATCTGGAGTCCGTTTGGGGCTCCGGAGAGGGGGATCTTCGTTCTTCGTCATCACCAACCCTTCTCCATCGCCAATTCCATGACGCTCCCCACCGGGAGTGAGTAATTACTTCGTAGGCTCGCTGGTCGGTGAGGAGTTGGATGAGATTCATCATGTAATCAAGTTAGTTTTGTTAGGGCTTGATCCCTAGTGTCCGCTATGTTCTAAGATCGATGTTGCTATGACTTTGCTATGCTTAATGCTTGTCACTTTGGGCCCTGGTGCCAAGAACTCAGATCTGAACCATTTATGTTATCATCATTATATCCATGTTTTAGATCCGATCTTGCAAGTTATAGTCACCTACTAGGTGTTATGATCTGGCAACCCCGTAGTGACAATAGTCGGGACCACTCCCGGTGATGACCGTAGTTTGAGGTTCTCATGTATTCACTATGTGTTAATGCTTTGTTTCGGTTCTCTATTAAAAGGAGGCCTTAATATCCCTTAGTTTCCAATATGGACCCCGCTGCCACGGGAGGGTAGGACAAAAATGTCATGCAAGTTATTTCCATAAGCACGTATGACTATTTACGGAATACACGCCTACATTATATTGACGAACTGGAGCTAGTCCCGTATCGCCCTAGGTTATAACTGTCTCATGATGAATATCATCCAACAAGTCACTGATCCAATGCCTACGAATTTACCTTATATTGTTCTTGCTAAGTTACTACTGCTATCATTAATGTTACACTTGCTACAAAACTATTGCTATCATTGTTACCATTACTATTGCTGCGGTCACTACTATCAAAACTATCATACTCCCTCCGTTCCTTGATATAAGGTGTATAGATTTTTGAGAAAAAGTCCAAAATATAAGGTGTATTGCATTTCACCACTCGTTTGAATAATTTTTTAAGGGATTTGATTACATTTCCTTATACAGGTCAAGCTCCTCTATTTTCTCATGTCAATTATTCACGTGCAATCTCGCCCAAAACTTGTGAAATTTTCCCTCCATGTGCGTTCTTTAATTTCCATGCCAAAAACTATACACCCTATATTTAGGAATGGAGGGAGTATTACTTTGCTACTGATTACTTGCTGCAGATAATTAATCTCCAGGTGTGGTTGAATTGACCACTCAGCTGTTAAGACCTACAAATATTCTTTGGCTCCCCTTATGTTGAATCTATAAATTGGGGTTTGTCGGTGTTCTGGGAACGGGGGTCCCCAGACTTGCCTGCCTGCGACCCATAGCGTGGCTATGTTGCGGGCCGTACGACCCATCTTCATCAACAAGACATCCAAGACCTTCGCGAGGGTCCAAACCTCGCAAGGCGGACAACTCAAGGCCTCCTCTGGAGTGGCCTAGCCAGGCAGGCTCATGAGGAGCGGAGATATCAAGGCAGGGCAAACCTCACGAGGGACTCGTGACGTGAACCATGACGAACGGTGCCAGGCGGGTGCCAAGCAGGCAAGGGTGCGTGCAGAGTCCTTGTTTCCTCTTTGGTGCTAAGGAGGCAAGCGCAGACGAAGAGTACCGAGGCATCAGGCAAAGGTTGCCATATTGGTGCAACAAGACCAAAACCAGGAGGACGGCAAGGCGGAGGTCATCGTGGAGCCCAAGACGGCGTCACCCCAGGGCTTTTAGCAGGCGAAGACCGCTTTTGTCAGGATAGCTTGTACTAGCTGTCCCCCTTCAAATTTGCCCGCCGTTGTTGTCTCCCTTCGTGCTCAACATTTGGGTGGAGGACCAGGGCCTCTATAAATAGGACTAGCCACCACAGTAGGAAAAGAAGAGGACGAATCCACAACTCGAACATAGCAAGAAGCCAACACTCGCACAAGAACACCTCAACCTCAGGAGGCTGTTCTTCCCTTGTACTGTTCTTCATCAGCCCAAGAGGCAATCCATACACCACCACACTGGAGTAGGGCATTACACCACAACGGTGACCCGAACCAGTATAAACCTCATGTCACTTTCTGTGTTGTGAGTTGGTCGAGTTCGTCCGCAAGATCTTAGCGAGCTTGAGCGTAGATCAGTAGGAGAAAAAGACTTCGCGCGCACCCCAATGTTCGAACCTTAAGGGTTTGCCGGAACCCCATATCCGACATTTGGCGCGCCAGGTAGGGGTACGCCGGAGCTCCTCTCCACCAATCTGCTCCCTGTGCCGCTGCGCTTCGCTCCCATGGCAGGAGCGCCACCATCCGCCTCTGCGACTTACGCCGACGGCAGGGAGTCTGGGTACCGAGCCTTGGCTCCCGCCTTGCGGCGGGAACGGTAGCCGACCGAGTTCAAGCCAGAGACGCCGCCACGTTACGTTGGCGCGGCAGATCCGGTGCCATTCCTGCTGGCATACGAGGAGGCTGTCCTTGAAGCCGGGGGCGACGACAAGATCATGGCCAACTGGTTCCCCATGGCCCTCGTGGGCGAGCCGCGCGTCTAGCTGCTCAACATCCCAGGATCCACCGCGGCGTCCTGGGAAGAACTCCGCAACCTCTTCGCCGCGCGCTACGCGGCACCGGCGCACCATGCAGTCGCCGCGTTGTTGGGTGGCTCCCAAGCAACGCCTTTAGATCGCCACGTCAAGCCTTTCCTCCATCAGATTGGAGCAGCCTCCAAACGCCCGGGGGCTCCGCCGGGTTGTGCTTTGCCTGAGGCCGACCTCACCTTCGACTCGGAATACCACCCTGGCTCCACCGCCGGCTCCGACATACTCCCAATGCTCTGTACACCTACCATCTGCAATGTGGCCATCACCAAAACTCTCATCGATGGCGGTGCCGGCCTCAACCTGCTCTCCGTGGAAGCCTTCATTCTCCTCCACGTGCCGCCCGAGAGGCTCAACCTCAGCAGGCCTTTTTCGGGAGTAGGCGGCGGAGCTGCCCGCTCTCTGGGGCAGATCCGCCTCCCCGTCACCTTCGGCACGCGCGACAACTACCGCACTGAGCTGGTGGACTTCAACATTGCCCGCATCTGCCTCCCGTACAATGCCATACTCGGGTACCCGGCTCTTGCTCAGTTCATGGCGGCGACTCACCCGGCCTACAACCTCATGAAGATGCCAGGGAGCAAGGGTGTCCTCACCATCAAGGGGGACACTAAGGAGGCGGTAACGGCGCTCCAGCCGGCCGGCGCCAATACGCTTGAGACCAAGGAGACCGCGCCCGCAAAGAAGAAGCAGTTGTTCACTCAAGATAAGGCGGAGACCAAGCAGGTGCCGGTTGACGAGGACGGGTCATCGGGAGCCACCTTTACCATAGGAACCAGTCTTGACCCGGGGCAAGAAGAAGCCTTGGTGAGGTTTTTGCGCGCGAACAAGGAGATATTCGCATGGGAGCCCAATCAGCTGGTAGGGGTCCCGAGAGAGGTGATCCATCATCATCTAAGGGTGTGCCCCAACATGCGCCCCGTGAAGCAGCGGGCGAGACGGCAGTCCGCCGAGAAGCAGGCCTTCATCGTCCAAGAGACGCGCAAGCTAGAGGCGGCTGGCACCATTTGAGACGTTCGGCATCCTGATTGGCTGGCGAACCCCATCGTGGTGCCGAAGAAAGGTGGGAGGGAACAGATGTGCATCGACTTCACCAACCTTAGCAAAGCCTGCCCCCAAGATCAGTTCCCTCTCCCACGCATTGATCAAATCGTCGACTCCACCGCCAAGTGCGATTTGCTACGTTTCCTCGAAGCGTTCTCCGGAAACCATCAGATCAAGATGGCGGTGGAGGATGTGGAGAATACGGCCTTCTTGACGCCATATGGGGTATATTGCTACACCTGTATGCCTTTGGGCCTCCGCAAAGCGGGCACAACCTTTCAGCGGCTGATGCACATCGCCTTGGGGCGGCTGCTTGGGAGGAACACAGAGGCCTACGTCGATGACATAGTAGTCAAATCTCGTGAGGCGAAGACATTGATTCAAGACTTGGAAGAGACCTTTGAAAGCTTGCGCCGGGTGAACTTGAGGCTTAACCCAGAGAAGTGCGTGTTCGGTGTCCCCTCTGGCAAGCTACTAGGGTTCCTCGTATCCCACAGGGGGATCGAGGAGAACCCGGAGAAGATTAAGGCCATCGAAGACATGAGCCCACCGCAGACCCTCAAGGAGATGCAGAAGCTAGCAGGGCGCGTGACCGCATTAGGGCGTTACATCTCCAAGCTAGGTGAGCGCGCCTTACCCTTCTTTAAGCTCATGAAGAAGAAGGGCCCCTTCGAGTGGACCCCGGATGCCGACCGAGCCTTCCAAGAACTCAAGAAGTACCTCACCAGCCCCTCGGTGATGGTGGTGCCATGGCCTCTCGAGCCTCTGGTACTCTACCTTGCTGCCACCCCGTACAAAGACAGCGCGGCGCTGGTGGCGGGAGTCCTGCGCAAAGCTAGAGCCGATACGGCACAGGGCCAAGAAGGCACCCCAGGGCCACTAGCGGCGGAAGATCAAGCTTGGCAGGGCAATATCGCGAAGGCTCCTGAGGACGGCCAAGTCTCAGGAAGTTCTCCACCCCAGGATACGCCACAATCTCCGCAAGACCCGAGCCTCAATAGTGCACCAGCCCTCATCGAGCACCCAGTGTACTTCGTCAGCACCGTGCTGCGGGACACAAGGGCACGCTACCCCATGCCACAAAAGTTCCTGCTCGCACTCTTGGTGGCCTCGCGCAAGCTGCGGCACTACTTCCAGGGCCATCCCATCAAGGTCGTCTCATCTTACCCATTGGAGAGGGTACTCAGGAGCCCGAACTCGGCCGGAAGGGTCGCCGAATGGAACATCGAGCTGCAAGCATTCCATCTGGAGTTCAGCACCACCAAGGTCATCAAGGGAGCCGCGCTCGCCGATTTTGTGGTAGAATGGACCGATGCCCCGGCTCTTGAGGAAGGAGAAGACCGTTCCACCTCTCTAGGGAGTGAGGCAACAGACGGCTGGGTCATGTATTTCGATGGCGCCTTCGCCCACCAGGGCGCGGGGGCTGGAGCAGTGCTCATCTCACCCACTCAGGACAAGCTTTACTACGTCGTGCAACTCTGCTTCCAGCACGACGAGAAGGTCTCCAACAATATCGCAGAATACGAGGGCCTCCTAGCTGGCCTCAAGGCCGCGACAGCTTTGGAGGTGAAGCGTCTTACCGTCAAGGGCGACTCGCAGCTCCTCGTCAACTTCTCCAACAAAGTGTACGAGCCGAAGGACGAACACATGGAGGCCTACCTTGCGGAGGTGCGCAAGATGGATGTAGCGACCCGACCCGAATGGATCAAGTCTCTGTGCTTAAGTGTCATCCCTGGATCGGTATGCTGACACACACAGTACTCGAAGGATTTATAACAGAGGTAAATCACATGTATAAAGTAACGTAAATACTATTACCTCAATCCATATAGCGGAAGCAACAAGGTTGTGGATTCCCATCAACACCAACGGCAAAGTTGAGTGTAGAAATCGTAACCCTAACGTATCACTTACTCGTCGTAAGAAACCTGCAACATGAGACGTTGCAGCCCGAAACGGGTCAGTACATTGAATGTACTGGCAAATTCACACCATAGAGAAAATGATGAACAATGGCTATCACTACATGCATATATGGCTGGTGGAAAAGCTCTTATGGTTATAAGGTTTTTGCGAAAAGCCAATTTTTCCCTACTGCAAAGGAATACATTTTATTTAACTACCATGGTGGTTGTTAAACATTGAGAATGGTTGACAACATTCTCAATCCCAATTAAGTATCATCATTAAAACCCAACAAATTATTTAAGTAACGTGATGAGATCAACAGGATAATCCAAGAACTAGATACTCAAGACGTCCATAACCGGGGACACGGCTAACCATGATTAGTTTGTATAGTCTGCAGAGGTTTGCGCACTTTTCCCACAAGACTCGATCGCCTCCGTTGGATTTCTCGCACTACATGGTGTTTGAGAAACGGATGACCGAGACATAGTCTTTCAGAAGCGCTAGCACCTTACAGTTTGATAGACCGTACCAACCTACATCCCCTACATCTGCTAGTCTACCACTGTAAGAGTTCGCACGACTTAGTCAACTATGCCAGAGCCCATAATGGCTTGTGGCTGCACACGAAAGTTTCTAGTATGAATAATCTCATGATCCCTTTGAGCTTGGGTGGCGGACCGTAGGATGATCACACGGTATATCCCCGGGATCTCCTAGGACAACACTGGTACATCCCCAGGTGTCCGGGCAAGTCCACTAGTATATCCCCAGGGTGCCCCTAGCAATCCACCCAGATGTGTATTAAAGTTGCCACCTTAAGTTGAACCATTAAGTAAACAATCTCACATCTGTCATGGAATACACTCAAACCCAATCCACGTCTACGAGCATAGCATGGCAATATAAGCATAATGTAATAGTAACTCCCAAGGGTTTGACAATAAAACAGGTAATAGGTACTACCTCATCTACTTCCCATCCCACAATTTAATTGGATCCTAATCATGCAATGTTTGAGGATTGATCTAATGCAATAAAAACTGGGTATGAAAGGGATATGATCAAAGTGTGAAGTTGCCTGCAATGTTGATGAAGATGATTCACACTCAAAACTCTTGATAGATCTACTCGTCACACTCCGGTCAATCTTTCGTAAGCAAGCAATAGTAACCACACATAAGCAATCACTCAGAAGATCAGAAAGATCGAAGAAGAGGATTCGGAAAACATCAAAACCAAGCGAATAACTCTTGCAACATAAAACAATTTCTAACAGTACCAAAATTATGTGAATTTGGCCTTATCCAAAAGTTTAGGTCAAGAGCTTCGATCTGCAAAAAGAATCAACTAAATCGGAGTTACGAAACTCAAGTTACGATCAAACGAAGTTTGAATTCAAATCTGATCTAATTAAAATTTTAAAATTTTCAAAAACATGTTTGAGTTGGATTACTGGAAAGAGGGGATCATAACGAAGACGTGGGCGTTGGTTTCGTTGAATTTGGACTAACGAGTAAAAAGTAATGATCGTTTGAAGTTCAGGGACTAAACTGTAAAGAAAAACATCATAGATAAGTCCCTGGCCGGAAATAAAACAGAAAAAGAAAAATACTAAATTACAAACGTTCGTTACCGAATGCTAACGAACGAAAACCTGTTCGCTACATGTACTAACAGACGAACGTCTTCTAGTTAAACTAACCAAAATAAATAAACCGGGTTTTAAAACGAAAACCGAAACCCTAAAAATAAACCGGCGAACCGGGCGGGCTTATTACCGGTTCACAGCGGGTTCGATGCCGGCGGCGGTTTTTCGTGGCGGTTGGAGTCCGGCGAGGGGCGGCAGATCACCGGCGAGGCAGCGCGGGCGAGTGGCGTGGGGCATCGGCGGCGATGCGCGAGAGGCGGCGCGGCAGCGGCGCGGGCGGGGCGGCGGCGCGGGGAGCGAGGGCGCCGGGCATGCAGCAGCAGGGCGGCGGCGAGATGCGCGTGGTGGCGGCGATTCCGGCGAGGCGGCGGTGAGATGCGGGAGGAGAGGGGAGAGAGGGGTCCGGGCGGCGGCTTTATAGGGGATGGGTGGCCTCGGGAGGCGTGGGGAAGGGGGCGGCCGGAGGCGGGCGGCGCTCGGACTCCGGCGAGTCCGGGTCGCGCACGGGAGGAGGAGGCGGCGGCGCTGACGGGCCGGCTGGGCCTTCGGCCTAGTTCGGTCCGCGGGAGATTTTTTTTAATTTTTCAAGACAAAGAAAAATAAAATAAAAAAGGATATAATATAGGCATGTAATATATCAAAATTTTCAGAAAAAGATTTTCTACAAGGTGAACATTTTTATAATGCCAAATAAAACCCACACAAATGCAAAATAATTCAAACAGTGCTACTGCTCTATTAAAATCCAAGAAAAATCATTTTAAAAATACCAAAATTAATTCAAATTTATTTCTCTCCAATTTTCTATTGTAGGGAATCATGTTACCCTATTTTCCATATATTTTATTTTTGGAGAAAAATAATTTGAATAAAACTCAATTAACTCAAATTTGGAAAATAAACTTTGAATTTAATTCTTTGAAACTCCCAACTCATATTTCATATAATTTGAAGAAGTCATTTTATCTTCTCTCGTGAAAATCATTGAGTTGCATAAAGTTTCAGAATTGGAAATATTTTCAAATGAAATTCAAATATTTTCAACACCCCTTGTCATTTGAATAAATGGAAGAAGTCATGTCATCTTCTCTCCAGGGTTTTGTGGTGAAAAGAATTTGAATTCACGGAGATCAATAAATGCAAAATTGAAAGTTTGGGAAAGTCCTTTTATTCCCTCTCATTTAACTTTCAAAAATTTGAATTTCACTCACTTTCAATCAATCAATCAAACAATCAATCAAATCTATCTATTTATTATAACATTCCAAAATTTAGAATTTTGGGATGTTACAATGGAAAAGCAGTTCTCGGGCTTGGAGCTACAGCACGTGCCCTGGGGCACCAACAAGGAAGCCGGCGACATCGCCAAGAGAGCCTCAAAGCGGCAACCGCAAGAGCCCGGCGTCTTTGAAGAGCGACTCTTCAAGCCATCAGCTATGCCATTTCTTTCAAGCACAACTCAGCCTCGGGAGGAGCTCCCACAACCCCCGGCTACGGGAGCCCCAGCTTGTGGCCCAACCTCGGGAGCCCGGCTGCTCCTGGCACTCGAGCCCCGGGAGGAGTGCTGGACCAAGGAATTTAATGAGTACCTGATGCACGGGACGTTGCCAGAGAAGGAAGAAGACGCGGAGCGCGTGGCCTGACAGGCCACGACATACTGCATTCAAGACGGTGAGTTGTACAGGAAACGGCCAAATGATGTCACGCTGTGCTGCATCTCTAACGATCAAGGAAGAGAGATGTTGATCGACTTACACGGTGGGGACTGCGGGCATCACTCATCGTCCCGGACCCTCGTTGGCAAGGTGTTCCGCAGCGGATTTTATTGGCCCACGGCACTCAACGATGCAGCCGAGTTGGTGAAGTCTTGTGAAGCTTGCCAATTTCACGCCAAGCAGATCCATCAGCCTGCGCAGGGCCTCTAAACCATTCTGCTCACATGGCCATTCACGGTCTGGGGGCTGGATATCTTGGGCCCGTTCTCACGAGCACCAGGGGGATATCGATACCTCTACGTCGCCATCGACAAGTTCACCAAGTGGGCAGAAGTGGAAGCCGTCCGTACCATTCCGGTCGGCTCTGCTGTCAAGTTCATCAAGGGCCTCGTGAGCCGCTTCGGGGTTCCCAACCGCATCATCACAGATAACGGCTCTCAATTTACTAGTAACATGTTCAAAACCTATTGTGCTAACCTTGGGACGCAGATTTGCTACGCTTCGGTGGCTTACCCCAGGAGCAATGGTCAAGCCAAACGCGCCAACGCTGAGGTCCTGAGAGGCCTCAAGACCAGAACCTTCAAGAAGAAGCTAGAGGCCTGCGGCAGGGGTTGGCACGACGAACTCCAGTCCGTGATGTGGTCCATTCATACCATGGACACCAAGCCAACGGGCGAGACTCCATTCTTCCTCATCTATGGAGCTGAAGTAGTCCTCCCACACGAGGTCAGGCATCACTCCCCGCGGGTCCTGGCATTCGACGAAGCGCAGCAGGACGCCACGCGGGGGATGGATCTTGTGCTGGGGGAGGAGCGCCATCGCGAAGCCACGTTGAGGGCGGCAAGGTACCAACAAGCTCTGCGACGGTACCGTTGCCGCAACATCCGCTCCAGAACACTCGAGGTAGGCGACCTCGTCCTGAGGCGGGTCCTCTCGAGGGAAGGGCTGCACAAGCTCTCGCCCGGGTGGGAGGGCCTGTTCCGGGTCGTTCATGTCTCCAGGCCGGGTGCAGCGCGCCTGGAGACGCAGGATGGAACACCCATCCAGAACGCTTGGAACATCCAACACCTCCGGAAGTTTTACCCATGAAGCAAGGCCTAGATCCTGAGAAGCAAGGCCCAGAGCCTGAGAAGCAAGGCCCAGAGCCTGAGAAGCAAGGCCCAGAGCCTGAGAAGAAAGGCCCAGAGCCTGTGAAGAAGGCCCGGTGCCAATGAAGAATCGCCACCCATGACACTCTCACGTAATAATGAGTTGGGCCTGTACATGCCCCGGAGTCTCAGGAGCGCCGGCCTCAGGCCCTGGGGCTCCCTCCCACGCCTAGTGGACATAACTTAGCTCCGCGCTGGTGAGAAGACTTGAAGACTAGATTAGGTGCCGGACGCGGCTTTTCATTTGCTTTCCGAAGTTGGCTCGCTTTTCCTTAATCAGAGTTGCTCTTGGCGTTTGTTGCTAATTTGGTTCCCCGGCCTTTCACCGTTTCTTTTTCGACTCTGGTTCGCTTTTACCCTCTCTCTCGCATGTCTCGCGAGGGGGCTAGGTAGGTGCCCTCGTGAGCATTTCTCTTCCGGTTGCCTTTCGCGAGCCACCCTCGTTCGAGCCTGGAAGCTGGCACAACTCTCCTAAATCCGTGCCCCTCGGGTATCGTGATACAAAGCGCCCAGTCAGGGCTCGGTGGATGACAAGTCTTTGGTACACCCCCTAATGAATTTTTTGCAGTTTCCGAGCAACACGAACACCACGCGAGGGAAAGGGCTTTCAAGCACGCCAGGTTAAGTTATCTTTACGCAAAATAACAATACGACATGGGAATGATTTGCACAATGCATTAACTAAAGAACCACAGTTCGATACACGCCCCTCTGGGCCCATGCTGGATTATGTTTTCTGATGCAGGAAAGAAAGAAAAAGCTAAGTAACATTGCAGCAGTCCGCGGAGGCAGGCCCTTGGCGACACCCCAAGCTTATCCAGACCCCACCTCACGCTTCACGGAGGCGCGACATCGAGATGACCCGTTGCCTCCTTCGAAGTGGGCACGACGACATGGCGGCTGACCGTAGCCACCGCTGCTGGAGCTGTCACCGGAGGAAGAGCCGCCGTAGCTGGAGGAGACGTGGCCGCCGCTGAAGGCAGGCTTGCCCCCTTCCTTGTCGCGGCCGTCACCAAGGCCGAGCACCTCCTCACTGTCGTTCGCTTCGGGGCAGCACCCGGCGCGGCGACCATCCTCCCCAAACATCCTCACATAGAGGTTTGACTCACCATCGTACCTGAAATGAAGGGTGCATCGCCTTCCCAGGCCGCGCGCACGGGCGAACGTCTACCAGCCACGGGCCAGGGCTATGTTGCCCATGGCGGAGGTCTCGACCGCGACCCAGGAGGCCCTGCTGCAGCTGCCATCCACCTGCAGCCAGAGCCCGCCCAGACTAGAAGCCGGCAGTTCGCCGACGAAGCGCGGAAGTTGGAGCCAGTTGCCGGCCGGGCTCTCCGACCAGACAACGAACTCCGGCGACACCTCAGCAGAATGGAAGCACGGGCGGGGAGGCCGCGCCACCATCGCGCGCCTCCCCTCGGCAGTTGGACCACCATGGATGGGATGATCCCCGCCGCGCGCCACGGCGCCACCCTGACGGTGGGTCACGGCGTGCTTGCGCGGACGGCCACGACCACGTTTGGGCGTCGGGAACCAGGGCCCTCGCGAGGGGCCTTCCCTTTCTCAGAGGCGGAGAACTTCTTTCGCGGCGCCATCGATGGCACTGTCAGCAGTGGAGCGAGGAGGACGAAGCAAGCAAGCAAGAAGAAGATGGGCAACGGGGGCTCCGACCCCTCCCCATTTATAGCAAGGGAAGGCCAACCGGTGTCTCCCATGATCGCATGTAATGATGGTTTTCCTTGCATGTCGCAGGGACTCGTCAAATCAAGCAGTTGCCGAGGCAGCGTGGGGAAGCGGAGACACCCACTTCCAATCAACCGCCACGAGTCGATCGAAGCCGCAGGCTTTTGGGGCCTGCGGCGCTTCGAACTTGACCCTTGGCTTCGCCGCGAAGCCAAGCCCAAGCGCGCCTTGGGCCCGGGGCTACTGTCGGCGTTCTGGGAATGGGGGTCCCCAGACTTGCCTGCATGCGGCCCATAGCGTGGCTATGCTGCGGGCCGTTTGGCCCATCTTCATCAACAAGACATCCAAGACCTTCGCGAGGGTCCAAGCCTCGCGAGGCGGAGGATGCAAGGCCTCCTCTGGAGTGGCCTAGCCAGGCAGGCTCATGAGGAGCGGAGATATCAAGGCGGGGCAAACCTCACGAGGGACTCGTGACGTGAGCCATGACGAACGGCGCCAGGCGGGCGCCGGTGCGTGCAGAGTCCTTGTTTCCTCTTTGGTGCTAAGGAGGCAAGCGCAGACGAAGAGTGCCAAGGCATTAGGCAAAGGTTGCCATATTGGTGCAACAAGACCAAGACCAGGAGGACGGCAAGGCTGAGGTCATCGTGGAGCCCAAGACGGCGTCACCCCAGGGCTTTTCGCAGGCGAAGACCGCTTTTGTCAGGATAGCTTGTACTAGCTGTCCCCCTTCAAATTTGCCCGCCGTTGTTGGCTCCCTTCCCGCTCAACATTTGGGAGGAGGACTAGGGCCTCTATAAATAGGAATAGCCACCACAGTAGGAAAAGGAGAGGACGAATCCACAACTCGAACATAGCAAGAAGCCAACACTCGCAGAAGAACACCTCAACCTCAGGAGGCTGTTCTTCCCTTGTACTGTTCTTCATCAGCCCAAGAGGCAATCCATACACCACCACACTGGAGTAGGGTATTACACAACAACGGTGGCCCGAACCAGTATAAACCTCATGTCTCTTTCTGTGTTGTGAGTTCGTCCGCAAGATCTTAGCGAGCTTGAGCGTAGATCGGTAGGAGAGAAAGACTTCGCGCGCACCCCAGTGTTCGAACCTTAAGGGTTTGCCGGAACCCCACATCCGACAGGGTTGAATACTCTACCCTCGAAAACTGTTGCGATGCCCTATACTTGTGGGTTATCAGGGTCTGCCACATTCAGATCTGTATGTATTTTGCAAATCTCTTTGTCTCCCTCTATGAATTGATCACGGATGGATTTGAAGCGTCTCTTGATGTGTTTGGTTCTTTTGTGAAATCTGGATTCCATTGCGAAGGCAATTGCTCCAGTATTGTCACAAAAGATTTTTGTTGGACTCGATGCACTAGGTATTACACCTAGATCGGATATGAACTCCTTCATCCAGACTCCTTCATTACTGCTTCCGAAGCAGCTATGTGATACGTCTCCAACATATCTATAATTTATGAAGTATTCATGCTTTTATATTATCATTCTTGGATGTCTTACAATCATTTTATAGCAACTTTATATCATTTTTTGGGACTAACTTATTAACCCAGTGCCCAGTGCCAGTTGCTGTTTTTTGCTTGTTCTTTTACATCGCAGGAAATCAATATCAAACGGAGTCCAAACACCGCGAAACTTTTTGGAGACTTTTTATGGACTAGAAGACATTCAATGGGCCAGAGAAGCACCTAGGGGGTGCCCCGAGGGGGGCACAACCCACCAGGGCACTCCTGGGGGGCCAGATGCGCCCAGGTGGGTTGTGCCCACCTCAGTGGCCTGCCGCACCGCCTCTTCGCCCTATAAATTCCCAAATATTCCAAAAATCCTTGGGGTAACCCTAGATCAGAAATTATGCCGCCGCGAGGCTCGGTAGCCATGAGAAATCAATCTAGACCTCGTTACGGCACTCCGCCGGAGGGGGGAATCATCACCGGTGGCCATCTTCATCATCCCGGCGGCCACCACGATGAGGAGGGAGTAGTCCACCCTCAGGGCTGAGGGTTTGTACCAGTAGCTATGTGTTTATTCTCTCTCTCGTGTTCTTCAGATTGCACGATCTTGATGTATTGTGGGCTTTGTTAATATAGTTGGATCATATGGTGTTTCCCCCTCTCTATATTGTTGTGATGAATTGAGTTTTCCCTTTGAGATTTCGTTTTATCGGATTGAATACTTTAGATTTGAGAGCACTTGATATATGTCTTGCATATAAATACCCGTGGTGACAATCGGGTATTATTTTAATTCACTTGATATATGTTTTGGCACTCAACTCGCGGATTCCCGAGGTGACATTGGGGTAATCTACGCATAGCACTGGTACAACAACGTGCTTTACAAAAGGTTTTTAACCCCTTTCCACGATGACATTTGGAACCGTCACCAAGTGAGTGTGGGTGATAGGGGGGGTCCTTCCCATAGGCCCTCCTGGCACACAAAATGAGCTCATGTGCGATATGGCGGGGCATGGAAACCCGATTGTTTCCGTTCGTATGTACATCCCACACGGTGAATCCCATAAAATCATTTCCATTCGTATGTATATCACACACCGTTTTTGGTGTGGAAGCGTTTGTGCAAGGTGGCCTAATGCAAACAGTTCTCTGCCGGAAGTCGTGTGTGATAGTTAGTTGATCGAACACGCCTACTTTCTAGAAACCGTGCGGGTTGTATGAGTTCATCGCCCACTGTGTTGTCTGAGTAACCATCTGCAATAGAAAACCCCAATAACCAGGGTAATTAGCCTATTATTGATAATCCATGTACTAATCAAATTGATATTTCTTATAAAACACACCAGATATTTCATATATGTATAACAACAACCAGGATTTCATAATCAAATTACATCAGAGTAGCTTCGGCACTCAGTTACGCCATTACACAACATCACCAAGTTTCACATGCAACATCAAAAACCTTTGGAAAGTAGCATCATACACGGTAAATAGATAGATGAATCTCATTTGGGAAACTGCAGAAGCGGAAGGCAAATATTGAGCCTTCAGTGATGTTGAATGTCCATGCAACTTTAGGCCAGTGGCTATGGATAATTGCCCGCCCAACCTTCGTCCTCTTCAGCAAGACTTCAATATTGTACCATGGGTGTTGAATGAATACCTTCCTCGCCTCTTGACCATGCAGGTGGTTGATACGTCTCCAACGTATCTATAATTGTTGATTGTTCCATGCTGTTATATTATCAATCTTGGATGTTTTATAGTCATTTCATAGTCATTTTATATCATTGTTTGGTACTGACCTATTGACATAGTGCCAAGTGCCAGTTGTTGTTTTCTGCATGTTCTTTAAATCGCAGGAAATCAATATCATACGGAGTCCAAATGCAACGAAACTTCGCGGAGATTTTTTTGGACCACAAGGAATATAATGGGCCCTGGCTGCGTCTAGGGGTGCCCGGAGGGGGGCACAACCCACCAGGGCGCACCAGGAGGCCCAGGGACGCCCTGGTGGGTTGTGCCCACCTCGGGTGCCCCCCGGACAACCTCTTTGCTCTATGAATACCCCAATACTCCAGAAACCCTAGGGGAGTCGACGAAATATTCATCCAGCCGCCGCAGAGTCCAGAACCACCAGATCCAATCTAGACACCATCTCGGATGGGGTTCACCACCTCCATTAGTGCCTCTCTGATGATGCGTGAGTAGTTCTTTGTAGACATTCGGGTCCGTAGTTAGTAGCTAGATGGCTTCCTCTCTCTCACTGTATTCTCAATACAATGGTCTCTTGGAGATCCATATGATGTAACTCTTTTGCGGTGTGTTTGTTGGAATCGATGAACTTTGAGTTTATGATCAGATCTATCTTTTTATATCCATGAAAGTATTTTAGTTTCTTTGATATCTTTTATGCATGATTTCTTATAGCCTCGTATTTATTCTTTGATATTTGGGTTTTGTTAGGCCAACTCAATCTATTTATCTTGCAATGGGAAGAGGTGCTTTGTAGTGGGTTCGATCTTACGGTGCTTGATCCCAGTGATAGAAAGGGAAACAACACGTATGTATCGTTGCTACTAAGGATAAAACAATGTGGTATATCTCTGCATAGATAGATCTTGTCTACATCATGTCATCGTTCTTATTGCATTACTCCATTTTTCCATGAACTTAATACACTAGATGCATACTGGATAGCGGTCGATGTGTGGAGTAATAGTAGTAGTTTCAGGCAGGAGTCGGTCTACTAATCTTGGACGTGATGCCTATATAATGATCATTTCCTGGATATCGCCATGAGTATTTGATATTCTATCAATTGCGCAACAGTAACTTGTTCACCCACCGTTTGCTATTTTTCTCGAGAGAAGCCACTAGTGAAACCAACGGCCCCCGGGTCTCTTTCTCATATATTTTCCTTTGTGATCTACTTTTTCCTTGCATTTATTTTCAGATCTATTAAACCAAAAATACAAAAAATAGTTTGCTGCACTTTATTTTATTTGTGATCTATTTATTATATCTATTACAACTCTCTCCCTTCCATGCACCGTTTCTGGCGCTGTTACCCGAAAGGGATTGACAACCCCTTTAACACGTCGGGTTGCGAGTGGTTGTTATTTGTGTGCAGGGGCTGTTTATGTTGTGTTGCTTGGTTCTCCTACTGGTTCGATAACCTTGGCTTCATATATGAGGGAAATACCTACCGCCGCTGTGCTGCATCATCCCTTCCTCTTTGGGGAAATACCGACGTAGCTTCAAGCAACATCAAAAGGAATTTCTCGCGCCGTTGCCGGGGAGGATCTTCAACATATACCAGGTTCCTAATCACAAATCTCACCTCGTCACAATTTACATTATTTGCCTTTTGCCTCTTGTTTTCCTCTCCCCCACTTCACAAAAATTTGCCTTTTTATTCGCCTCTCTTTTTCGTTCGCCGTTTTCTTGCCAGATCTGTTTTTGAGTGCAATCTTGTTGTGTGGTCATCATGATCCAAGAGAATGCCAAGTTATGCGACTTCTCAAATACCAACAACAATGATTTTATCGGCACTCCTATTGTTCCTCCCGCCACTAGTGCAGAGTCTTGTGATATTAATACTGCTTTGCTGAATCTTGTTATGAAAGATCAATTTTTCGGTACCCCTAATGAGGATGCCGCGTCCCATCTTAATACCTTTGTGGAATTATGTGATATGCAAAAGGAAAAAGATGTGGACAATGATGTGGTGAAGATAAATTATTTCCGTTTTCTTCGTGTGATTCTGCAAAAATTTGGTTCTCTTCTTTGCCTTGCAATAGTATCGATTCATGGAATAAGTGCGAAGATTCTTTTATCACTAAGTATTTTCCTCCCGCAAAAATTATTTCCCTTAGAACCCAGATCATGAATTTCAAGCAACTTGAACTTGAGCATGTTGCACAATCTTGGGAAAGGATGAAAATGATGCTAAGGAATTGCCCAACTCATGGGTTAAATCTTTGGATGATCATACAAATTTTTTATGCGGGGTTGAATTTTGTTTCTTGTAATCTTTTAGATTCCGCTGCGGGTGGTATTTTCATGGAAATTACTTTGGGTGAAGCCACCAAATTTCTTGATAATATCATGGCAAATTATTCACAATTGGCATACCGAATGGGCTCCTACTAGTAAAAAAGTTAATTCTGTTGAAGAAATTTCTACTTTGAGTGAAAAGGTTGATGCTCTTATGAAATTGGTTGCTAGTAAAAGTGCTCCTATTGATTTTAATGATATGCCTTTGTCTACTTTTATTGAGCAAAATAGTGATGCCATAGATGTGAATTTTATCTCTCGAAATGATTTCAATAACAATGCTTATAGAGGTAATTTAATCCTAGGCCTTTTCCTAGTAATTCCTCTAATAATTATGGTAATTCCTATGGAAATCAATCTTATAATAATAATAGGAAGACCTCTGATCTTGAGAACAATATTGAAGAATTTACAAACACACAAAAGGCTTTCAACACTTCCATAGAAGAAAAGTAGAGTAAGATTGATGATTTGTCTACAAGTGTTGATAGAATTGCTCATGATGTGGAAAATCTCAAGATGAAAATTTTTGTGCCTAAAGTAGATGAATAAATTAAAGCTCTTTATGTTTCTATGGATGAAAGTAAGAAAAGAACCGCTATGCTTAGAGCTAAAAGATAATTTTTAGAAAAAGCGTTTTCTAGTGATTTCTTTCGCAAAAGTGATGAATATCTTAAAATGATTGGTGTTTCTTCTATTGATTCCTTGTTTAGTAAAGTTAAGATTGATGAAAAAGGGACTGGAGAAGAGTCAACTTTAGGTAGAAGGCGTCCCAATATTTCGAATGGTGAAAATCTTGTTGAAAAAAATGATAAAAGTGGGTTTGAAGAGGTCAAAACTTTAACTAGTGATGTGCCCACTCCTTTGGATTACAAAGTATTTAATTATGATAGTTTCTCTTTGATTGATTGTATTTCTTTGTTGCAATTCATGATAAATTCACCCCATGTTTATGAACAAAATAAAGCTTTTACTAATCATATTGTTGATGCTTTGAAAGCTTTTGAAGAAAAAAATGGAATTGGAAGTTTCAATTCCTAGAAAATTGCATGATGAATGGGAACCTACTATCAAAGTCAAGATTAAAAATTATGAATGTTTTTCTTTGTGTGACTTGGGTGCTAGTGATTCTACAATTCCGAAATCTTTATGTGATGTGCTTGGTTTTACCGATCTTGAAGAATGTTCTTTAAATTTGCACTTGGCGGATTCTACTATTAAAAGGCCTATGGGAAGAATTAATGATGTTATTATTCTTAAAAATAGGAATTATGTTCCCATAGATTTTATTGTTCTTGATATTGATTGCAATCCGTCTTGTCCAATTATTCTTGGTAGACCGTTCTTACGCACTATCAGTGCTGTGATTGATATGAAAGAAGGCAATATTAAGTTCCAATTTCCTCTGAGGAAGGGTTTGGAACACTTACCTAGAACAAGAATTAGGCCACCTTATGAATCAATCATGAGGGCATCTTATGGATCTCGGACCAAAGATGACAAAACTTAGATCCTTGCTTCATGCCTTGCTAAGGGCATAAAACTATAGCGCTTGTTGGGACGCAACCCAATGAATAAAATTTATTTTTGCTTTTTGCTTTCTGTTCTTGAGTTTTAACACAATTATGATACTGTTATGATTGTGTTTTTTGTGTTTTAATTAGTGTCTGTGCCAAGTAGAACCAATAGGATCTTCTTGGGTGATAGTTGTTTGATCTTGCTGAAAAAGACAGAAACTTTGCGCTCACGAAAATAATTCTCATTTTTTATCACAAATAGTTTTTCCCCTGATTATTTTTGCAGAATATTAATATACAAATTACCCACGTCTTCCTAGTTTTTTCAGAATTTTTGGAGTTCTATAAGTTTTCGAAATAGTTAGATTGCAACAGACTGTTCTGTTTTGACAGATTCTGTTTTCTTTGCGTTGTGTGCTTATTTTGATGACTCTATGGTTTTCTTTGATGAGTTTTTGCCATGGAAAAGTTTTAATACAGTAGATATAATGCAAAAACAAAAAATGAATTGGTTTGGTACAGTACTTATAGTAGTGATTTGCTTTCTTTTACTAACATATCTCACGAAGGTTTTGTTGAGTTTTGTGTGATTGAAGTTTTCAAGTTTTGGGTTATCTTACGATGGATGAAGGAATAAAGGATAGAAGAGCCTAAGCTTGGGGATGCCCCGGCATCCCAAGTGATTATCCAAAAATGAGCAACCAACTAAGTTTGGGGATGCCCCCAAGTGGCATCCCCTCTTTCTTCTAATGACCATCGGTATTTTACTCGAAACTATATTTTTATTCGTCACATGATATTTGTTTTTCTTGGAGAGTCTTGTATGATATGAGTCTTTGCTTATTTTATTTTGTGTTTTAAGTCTTGATCCCTTGCTGGACACACCTATTTGAGAGAGCGAAAATTATTTCATTAGTTGTTAGAATTGCTCTATATGCTTTACTTGAATTTTTATGAGCTATGGACTTGCTCTAGTGCTTCACTTATATCTTTTGGAGCACGGTGTGCTTTATTATTGTTCAAGAAATTCTCTCTTGCTTCACATAAGTTATTTTGAGATAAAGAAAAAAATTATGCTCATGATCTTCACTTATATATGTTTGAGCTTGTGAAAAGCAAGACATGAAAATTAGTCCCAAAGTGATAGATATCCAAGAAGGATATAATAAAAACTTTCATGAAGATCATTGCACAAAATAAACTTGATTCTTAGTAATAGTTTTGAGATATGATGATGTGATATGTGATTTATGTTGATGAGTAATTATGCTTTAGTAAAAATATTGGTGTTAAGGTTTGTGATTCCCTATGCAAGTACGAAAGTCAATAGTCATGCAATGAAATTATATCCTACTTGTGCTGCACTATTCGGTGTTAATTATGCTTAATGATTGCTTATGAGATTATTCGTTTCTCGGTTGGTCGCTTCTCAATCTTTTGCTAGCCTTCATTTTGCACTAAGTATGATCTCTACTTGTGCATCCAAAATCCTTTAAACCAGTTTTGCCACATGAGTCCACTATATCTACCTATACACGGTATTCTTTTGTTTCGCTCGCGGAGCGGTGAGGGGTGGCTAATATTTTCCATGCCAGATGTGTTATTCTCACGATGAGTGTTTATTCACTTGTCATTGCACGAGAGTAAGGCAAATGTTTTATGGATGCCGAGTCCCGAAATGAAAAATGAATTTACTTGATGTTGTCAAATAATAAATTCCTTGGAAAGTGTTGGTATGGAGGGCAACCGTGGATAACGCTAGCCATGGAAAGTGAAAGTATGGTGGAAAAAGGAATAAACTTTATTTTTTGTTTGGGAACCGCCTATGATATATCTAGCATGGAAAGTGTTGGGAATTCTAAGTCGTTTTCATTGGTGGGATGGATACACCTCCCAAAATGTTTTTATCTCTAGGTTTTTTGCTTTGAGCTCTGGCACCTCTACAAATCCCTACTTCCCTCTGCGAAGGGCCTTTCTTTTACTTTATGCAATTTTTATTTTGAATCTGAGTCTCCATCTTCTCTTACAAAAGCACCAACTTGGAGGCAATATGATCGTACTTAAGTACTGGGTGTAGCTAATATGCGAGTGTGTTTCATGAATGGATCAATGGTTGAGCATGATGGGCTAGGGATAACTTATTTTAGCGTTGATATTTTGAAAGACATGGTTGCTTGTTGATATGCCTGAGTATTTAAATTATTGTGTCAAAACTAGACTATTGCTTTGAATCACATAAAAGTCAAATTGTCCATGCTATAAAGAAAATATATGATATGACATGTTAGGCAACATTCCACATCAAAAATTCTGTTTTTATCACTTACCTACTCGAGGACGAGTAGGAGTTAAGCTTGGGGATGTTGATACGTCTCCAACGTATCTATAATTTTTTATTGTTCCATGCTATTATATTATCAATCTTGGATGTTTAATAATCATTATATAGTCATTTTATATCATTTTTTGGTACTAACCTATTGACATAGTGCCAAGTGCGAGTTGTTGTTTTCTGCATGTTTTTTACATCGCAGGAAATAAACATCAGACGGAGTCCAAATGCATTGAAACTTCACGGAGATTTCTTTTGGACCAGAAGGAACATAATGGGCCCTGGCTGCGCCTGGGGGGTGCCCCGAGGGGGGCACAACCCACCAGGGCGCGCCCGGAGGCCCAGGCACGCCCTGGTGGGTTGTGCCCACCTCGGGTGCCCCCCAGACCACCTCTTTGCTCTATAAATACCCAAATATTCCAGAAACCCTAGGGGAGTCGAAGGAATATTCATCCAGCCGCCGCAGAGTCCAGAACCACTAGATCCAATCTAGACACCATCTCGGATGGGATTCACCACCTACATTGGTGCCTCTCGATAATGCGTGAGTAGTTCTTTGTAGACCTTCGGGTCCGTAGTTAGTAGCTAGATGGCTTCCTCTCTCTCGCTGAATTCTCAATACAATGGTCTTTTGGAGATCCATATGATGTAACTCTTTTGCAGTGTGTTTGTTCGAATCGATGAACTTTGAGTTTATAATTAGATCTATCTTTTTATATCCATGAAAGTATTTGAGTTTCGTTGATCTCTTTTATGCATGATCTCTTATAGCCTCGTATTTCTTCTCCGATATTTGGTTTTTTTTGGCCAACTTGATCTATTTATCTTGCAATGGGAAGAGGTGCTTTGTAGTGGGTTCGATCTTACGGTGCTTGATCCCAGTGATAGAAAGGGAAACGACACGTATGTATCGTTGCTACTAAGGATAAAACAATGTGGTATATCTCTTCATAGATAGATCTTGTCTATATCATGTCATCGTTCTTATTGCATTACTCCATTTTTCCATGAACTTAATACACTAGATGCATACTGGATAGCGGTCGATGTGTGGAGTAATAGTAGTAGTTTCAGGCAGGAGTGGGTCTACTAATCTTGGACGTGATGCCTATATAATGATCATTTCCTGGATATCGTCATGAGTATTTGATGTTCTATTAATTGCGCAACAGTAATTTGTTCACCCACCGTTTGCTATTTCTCTCGAGAGAAGCCACTAGTGAAATCAACGGCCCCCGGGTCTCTTTCTCATATATTTTCCTTTGCGATCTACTTTTTCCTTTCATTTATTTTCAGATCTATTAAACCAAAAATACAAATAATACTTTGCTGCACTTTATTTTATTTGTGATCCATTTATTATATCTATTACAACTCTCTCTCCCGTCCATGCACCATTTCTAGCGCCGTTACCCGAAAGGGATTGACAACCCCTTTAACACGTCGGGCTGCGAGTGGTTGTTATTTGTATGCAGGGCTATTTACGTTGTGTTGCTTGGTTCTCCTACTGGTTCGATAACCTTGGTTTCATATCTGAGGGAAATACCTACCGCCGATGTGCTGCATCATCCCTTCCTCTTTGGGGAAATATCGATGTAGCTTCAAGCGACATCAGTGGTTTGAGAGGTAAGCATCGGTGAACTGCTTTGAAAAGTTCTGGAAACAAAGATATGCATAAATCGCTGTTAGAAATTATGAAATGGCACAAGGGGTAAAAACGAGGTAAACGAGTTAGTACCATCCTATAGGTTACTGTTGTCTTCTTCATTGTGCAAACAAAGATCTTGCTATTATTCGTCGCAAGTTTCTTAATCCTCACAATCTTTCTGAGTTTCTTGACTTGACTGATATTCATGGACATCTCATTTCCCTATATGCAAAATGGGTCGAACAATGGGTCTAAGCCTCTGACAGCAGGACCTACATGTGCAAGACCAAATTGTAAGAAACCTAAATATTAGAATGATTCCTGCAACTACACAATAATGTGCTATTAGCCAAAGGACCATGCTTGAACAAACCTCGATGGTAAACCGCAGAGTCTCCCATTGTTTCCTTACAACACACATAAGAAAGATCTTGATCAGGTTAACTGAGAGTTGCCATAATATCAGTAGAATATGTACTAAGTACAGCCGAATTTGATTGGTGTCACATGCATAACAATACAAAATTGTACCCACAGCAAATGAAAATCAAATTGCAAAACTGAACCAAACAGTTAAACGGACATTAGACCAAATGAAAAAAAATAGTTAACTGAGCACGACACTGCATAATAGAAACATGTACTAGAAGATAAGACAGTTAACAAAACAAAGAATGCTTGAGAACAGTACTACGAAATGTAGCAATTGTTGGACCAAAGTGTTAACTGAACATTACATTTTAGAGGACCAAACTGTTAACTGAACATCAGATTGCATATTAACATTACAGAGGACAAATCAATAGAAGGCATTGGCGGTGACCTCGAGAAAACAACACGAATTGTATTTTAAAGTAGACAACCGCGTGGCGGTGTCGACGGTGGCCTCGAAGACTAGGTGCTCCTCCAAGATCTGGCTGTTGGCACGGATGGCAGCCATAGCGACCTCGTGCGCGCGTGTGGCCGCATGCTACTGAGCTCCATGTTATACTGTGTGGAAAATGGCTGTGGGCGGCGCTTAATTGGAGGAGGGGGACAATGATTTCGGCGGAAGGTGTAGCGCCGTCGGTCGGGGCATGTGGGACGGGAAAGGAGGAGGATGGTGTGGGTGGGGTGTGGATTACCATAGCATATCGACGAGGCCGTGCAGCAAGAAGAAAGGGTCGGCGGCGAGGAGGCCGCGCAGCAAGAAGAAGGGTCGTCGGCGAGGAGGCGGTGCTGCAAGAAGAAGGGTCGCCGGTGAGGAGGCGGCGCTGCAAGACGAAGGGTAGCTAGCGAGGAGGCGGTGCTGCAAGAAGAAGGGTCACCGGCGAGGAGGCTGAGCTGCCAGTAAGCAGCGGTGAAGGTTTGAACTTGGAAAGCAAGGAGGAATAGTGGAAATGTGGCTTTTGGTGGGAGAAAGGGGGTGGTGAGATAGATATTTCCAGGGTGGTAAGTGTGGTTCAACCGGGGGCGATGGACTATAGACGATGAAGCTTCCTGCATTAGCCAGACAAGATGGTGCGCCAACATATTTTATATCGCATCCCACACGATTCTTTCTAGTAAACTGTTTGTGGTATACCTGATTTTTTATTATTTTTTTAAATACAAAATGGTGTTACAGAGGGAAAGGATGGTGTTTGAATTGCTAGAGCATTTACGTACAGTGAACATGCAACTACTACATGGGTGTCGTGTTTAAATTTGGAATTATTCCGGGTTCATTTGAAATTTTTATGCATTAATTGAGTTTTTGGGCATTTGATGTGCATAATTCAAATTTGAACTACAAGCAGATGCTCCAGTGCACCAAAGTTTGTTGAAAAATCACATGTGTGTCTTTCGGTGAATTTATAGGCCCCATTCAAGAAATGGGAATTAAATTCAAACATTTGAGTGTCGTGGCTCGGCCGAAAAGATTGGGAAACTTGGCTTTATAATTCATGTAAATCCAAAACACGCCTGAAAATCATAAAACTTTGCATGGTGTCATGACATGGCACCAACATGCTGCGGTAAATTTTTTGGCTGAATTGGGACTAGCTTTGGTGTAAGCTTCTTGCAAATCAGAGCTTCCCTCAAGAAGGCTCGTGGTTCCGAGAGGGAACGTGTCACCTCTGTGTACGAAACGACATACGTACACTGCCTTCTCCTGCCTTAATTTTTTACCCAGACATATTAGACCAAATAGAAGTATCGTGCTAAATTTTGGAAATAATCCGGGTTCACTTGGCCTTTTTATACATTAATTGATTTTCTGGGCATTTAATGTGCATAATTCAAATTTAAACTACAAGCACATGCTCCAGTGCACCAAAGTTGGTTGAAAAATCACATTTGTGTCCTTGGGGTTAATTTCTAGGTACCATGCAAGAAATGGGAATGAAATTCAAATATCTGGCCGTCGTGGCTCGGCCAGAAAGATTGAGAAACTTAGTTTCTTAATTCCTGTAAATCCAAAACAACACCTGAAAATCACGAAACTTGCATGGTGTCATGTCATGGCGCCAACATGCTGCAGTAAATTTTTTGGCCGAATAGGGACAAGCTTTGGTGTAAGCTTCTTGCAAAGTGGAGCTTCCCTCAAGAAGGCTCGTGGTTCCGAGAGGGAACGTTCACCTTCGTGTGCGAAACCACATACGTACCCCGCCTTCTCCCGCCTTAATTTTTTTACACAGACAGATTAGACCAAATAGAAGTATCATGCTAAATTTGGAATTATCCCGGGTTCGTTTGGCCTATTTTATTAATTAATGGAGTTTCTGGGCATTTAATGTGCATAATTAAAATTTGAAGTACAAGCACATGCTCCAGTACACCAAAGTTGGTTGAAAAATCACATGTGTGTCCTTGGGTGAATTTCTAGGTCCCATGCAAGAAATGAGAATGAAATTCAAACATTTGTGCATCGTGGCTCGGCCGGAAAGATTGAGAAATTTGGTTTTTTAATTTCCTATAAATTGAAAACACGTCTGAATATCATGAAACTTGGCATGGTGTCATGACATGGCACCAACATGCTGCGGTAAATGTTTTGGCCGAATTGGGACAAGCTTTGGTGTAAGCTTCTTGCAAAGCGGAGCTTCCCTCAAGAAGGCTCGTGGTTCCGAGAGGGAACGTTCACCTCCATGGGCGAAATGACATACGTACACTGCCTTCTCCCGCCTTAATTTTTTTACACATGCAGATTAGACTAAATAGAAGTATCGTGCTAAATTTTGGAATTACTCCGGGTTCGTTTGGCCTTTTTTTCATTAATTGAGTTTCTGGGCCTTTAATGTGCATAATTCAAATTTTAAGTACGAGCACATGCTCCAATGCACCAAAGTTGGTTGAAAAATCACATGTGTGACCTTGGGTGAATTTCTAGGTCCCATGCAAGAAATGAGAATGAAATTCAAACATCTGGGGATCGTGGCTCGGCCGGAAAGATTGTGAAACTTGTTTTTTTTTTAATTTCCTATAAATTCAAAACACGCCTGAAAATCATGAAACTTTGCATGGTGTCATGACATGGCACAACATGCAGCGGTAATTTTTTTAACCGAATTGGGACAAGCTTTAGTGTAAGCTTCTTGCAAACCAGAGCTTCCCTCAAGAAGGCTCATGGTTCCGAGAGGGAACGTTCACCTCCGTGTGCGAAACGACATACGTACATTGCCTTCTCCCACCTTAAATTTTTTACACGGGCAGATTAGACCAAATAGAAGTATCGTGCTAACTTCTGGAATTATTCCGGGTTCGTTTGGCCTTTTCATACATTAATTGAGTTTTTGGGCATTTAATGTGCAAAATTCAAATTTGAAGTACAAGCACATGGTCCAGTGCAGCAAAGTTGGTTGAAAAATCACATGTGTGTCCTTGGGTGAATTTCTAGGTCCCATGCAAGAAATGGGCATGAAATTCAAACATCTGGGCATAGTGGCTCGGCTGGAAAGATTTAGAAACTTGGTTTTTTAAGTTCCTTTAAATCCAAAACACGCCTGAAAATCATGAAACTTGGCATGGTGTCATGACATGGCACCAACATGCTGCAGTAAATTTTTGGCCGAATTGGGACAAGATTTGGTGTAAGCTTCTTGCAAAGTGGAGCTTCCCTCAAGAAGGCTCGTGGTTCCGAGAGGGAACTTTCACCTTCGTGTGCGAAACCACATACGTACACCGCCTTCTCCCGCCTTATTTTTTTACACAGGCAAATTATACCAAATAGAAGTATCGTGCTAAATTTGGAATTATCCCGGGTTCGTTTGGCCTTTTTTATTCATTAATGGAGTTTCTGGGCATCTAATGTGCATAATTCAAATTTGAAGTACAAGCACATGCTCCAGTGCACCAAAGTTGGTTGGAAAATCACATGGGTGTCCTTGGGTGAATTTCTAGGTCCCATGCAAAAAATGAGAATGAAATTCAAACATCTGGGCATCGTGGCTCGGCCGGAAAGATTGAGAAATTTTGTTTTTTAATTTCCTATAAATTCAAAACACGCCTGAATATCATGAAACTTGGCATGGTTTCATGACATGGCACCAACATGTTGCGGTAAATGTTTTCGCCGAATTGGGACAAGCTTTGGTGTAAGCTTCTTGCAAAACGGAGCTTCCCTCAAGAAGGCTCGTGGTTCCGAAAGGGAACGTTCACCTCCATGTGTGGAATGACATACGTACACTGCCTTCTCCCGCCTTAATTTTTTACACATGCAGATTAGACTAAATAGAAGTATCGTGCTAAATTGTGGAATTACTCCGGGTTCGTTTGGCCTTTTTATTGATTAATTGAGTTTCTGGGCATTTAATGTGCATAATTCAAATTTTAAGTAGAAGCACATGCTCCAATGCACCAAAGTTGGTTGAAAAATCACATGTGTGTCCTTGGGTGAATTTCTAGGTCCCATGCAAGAAATGAGAATGAAATTCAAACATCTGGGGATCATGGCTCGGCCGGAAAGATTTAGAACTTGGTTTTTTTAATTTCCTATAAATTCAAAACATGCCTGAAAATCATGAAACTTTGCATGGTGTCATGACATGGCACAAAATGCAGCGGTAATTTTTTTGGCCGAATTGGGACAAGCTTTGGTGTAAGCTTCTTGCAAACCGGAGCTTCCCTCAAAAAGGCTCGTGGTTCCGAGAGGGAACGTTCACCTCCATGTGCGAAACGACAACCGTACATTGCCTTCTCCCGCCTTAATTTTTTTACACGGGCAAATTAGACAAAATAGAAGTATCGTGCTAACTTTTGGAATTATTCTGGGTTCGTTTGGCCTTATTTATACATTAATTGAGTTTTTGGGCATTTAATGTGCATAATTCAAATTTGAAGTACAAGCACATGGTCCAGTGCACCAAAGTTGGTTGAAAAATCACATGTGTGTCCTTGGGTGAATTTCTAGGTCCCATGCAACAAATGGGAATGAAATTCAAACATCTGGGCATCGTGGCTCGGCCAGAAAGAATGAGAAACTTGGTTTTTTAATTTTTTCTGTAAATCCAAAACACGCCTGAAAATCATGAAACTTGGCATGGTGTTATGACATGGCACCAACATGCTGCGGTAATTTTTTGGCCGAATTGGGACAAGCTTTGGTGTAAGCTTCTTACAAACCGGAGCTTCCCTCAAGAAGCTCGTGGTTCCGCGAGAAAACGTGCCACCTCCGTGTGCGAAACGGCATGCGTACACTGGCTTCTCCCGCCTTAATTTTTTTACACATGCATATTAGACCAAATAGAAGTATCGTGCTAAATATTTGAACTATTCTATGTTCATTTGGCCTTTTTTAAACATTAATTGCATTTCTGGGCATTTAATGTGCATAATTCAAATTTGAACAACAAGCACATGCTCCAGTGCACCAAAGTTGGTTCAAAAATCACATTTGTCTCCTTGGGGTGAATTTCTAGGTCCCATGCAAGAAATGGGAATGAAATTTAAACATCTAGGCGTCGTGCATCTACCGTAAAGATGGAGAAACCTGGTTTTTTAATTCGTGTAAAGCCAAAACACGCCTGAAAATCATGAAACTTGGCACGGTGCCTTGACATGGCACCAACATGCTGCGGTAATTTTTTGGCCGAATTGGGACAAGCTTTGGTGTAAGCTTCTTGCAAACAGGAGGTTCCCTCAAGAAGTCTCATGGTTCGAGAGGCAACGTGTCACCTCCGTGTGCGAAACGACATACGTACACTGCCTTCTCCCGCCTTAATTTTTTTTACACGGGCATTAGACCAAATAGAAGTATCATGCTCAATTTTGGAATTATTCTGTGTTCCTTTGGCCCTTTTTAAACATTAATTGAGTTTCCGGGCATTTAATGTGCATAATTCAAATTTGAACGACAAGCACATGCTCCCGTGCACAAAAGTTGGTTGAAAAATCACATTTGTGTCCTTGGGGTGAATTTCTAGGTCCCATGCAAGAAATGGGAATGAAATTCAAACATCTGGGCATCGTGCATCTTCCGTAAAGATTGAGAAACTTGGTTTTTTTAATTCCTGTAAATCCAAAACACGCCTGAAAATCATGAAACCGAAGCTTCCCTAAAGAAGGCTCGTGGTTTCGAGAGGGAACGTGTCACCTCTGTGTGCGTAACGACATACGTAGAATGCCATCTCCCGCCTTAATTTTTTTACACAGGCAGATGGGACCAAATAGAAGTATCGTGCTCAAATTTGGAATTATTCCGGGTTCATTTGGCCTTTTTTATACATTAATTGAGTTTCTGGGCATTTAATGTGCACAATCTAAATTTGAACTACAAGCACATGCTCAAGTGCACCAAAGTTGGTTGAAAAATCACATGTGTGTCCTTGGGTGAATTTCTAGGTCCCATGCACGAAATGGGAATGAAATTCAAACATCTAGGCATCGTGGCTCGGCCGGAAAGATTGAGAAACTTGGTTTTTTAATTTCCTGTAAATCCAAAACACGCCTGAAAATCATGAAACTTGGCATGGTGTCATGACATGGCACCAATATGTTGCGGTAATTTTTTTAGCCGAGTTGGGACAAGCTTTGGTGTAAGCTTCTTGCAAACCGGAGCTTCCTCAAGAAGGCTCATGGTTCCGAGAGGGAACGTGTCACCTCCGTGTGCGAAACGACATGCGTACACTGCCTTCTCGCGCCTTATTTTTTTACATAGGCAGATTAGACCAAATAGAAGTATCGTGCTAAATTTTGGAATTATTCTGCGTTCGTTTGTCCTTTTTAAAACATTAATTGATTTTATGGGCATTTAATGTGCATAATTCAAATTCGAACAACAAGCACATGCTCCAGTGCAACAAAGTTGGTTGAAAAAACACATTTGTGTCCTTGGGGTGAATTTCTAGGTCCCATGCAAGAAATGGGAATGAAATTCAAACATGTGGGCTTCGTGCATCTTCCCTAAAGATTGAGAAACTTGGTTTCTTTACTTCCTGTAAATCCAAAACACGCCTGAAAATCATGAAACTTGGCGCAGTGTCTTGACATGGCACCAACATGCTACGGTAATTTTTTTGGCCGAATTGGGACAAGCTTTGGTGCAAGCTTCTTGCAAACCGGAGCTTCCCTCAAGAAGGCTCGTGGTTCCGAGAGGGAACGTGTCACCTGCGTGTGCGAAATGACATACGTACACTGCCTTCTCCCGCCTTAATTTTTTTACACGGGCAGATTAGACCAAATAGAAGTATCATGCTAAATTTTGGAATTATTCTTTGTTCGTTTGGCCTTTTTAAACATTAATTGAGTTTCTGGCATTTAATGTGCATAATTCAAATTTGAACGACAAGCACATGCTCCCGTGCACAAAAGTTGGTTGAAAAATCACATTTGTGTCCTTGGGGTGAATTTCTAGGTCCCATGCAAGAAATGGGAATGAAATTCAAACATCTGGGCGTTGTGCATCTGCAGTAAAGAATGAGAAACTTGGTTGTTTAATTCCTGTAAATCCAAAACATGCCTGAAAATCATGAAACTTGGGACGGTGTCTTGACGTGGCACCAACATGTTGTCGTAATTTTTTGGCCGAATTGGGACAAGCTTTGGTGTAAGCTTCTTGCAAACCGGAGCTTCCCTCAAGAAGGCTCATGGTTCCAAGAGGGAACGCGTCACCTCCGTGTGCGAAACGAGATACGTACACTGCCTTCTCCCGCCTTAATTTTTTATACACAGGCAAATTAGACCAAATAGAAGTATCGTGCTAAATTTTTGATTTATTCTGCGTTTGTTTGGCCTTTTTTAAACATTAATTGAGTTTCTGGGCATTTAATGTGCATAATTCAAATTTGAACAACCAGCACATGCTCCAGTGCACCAAAGTTGGATGAAAAATCACATCTGTGTCGGTGAATTTCTAGGTCCCATGCAAGAGATGGGAATGAAATTCAGACATCTGGGCATCGTGCATCTGCCGTAAAGATTGAGAAATTTGGTTTTTTAATTCCTGTATATCCAAAACACGCGTGAAAATCATGAAACATGGCACAATGTCTTGACATGGCACCAACATGCTGCGGTAATTTTTTTGCAGAACTGGGACAAGCTTTGGTGTAAGCTTCTTGTAAACCGGAGCTTCCCTCAAGAAGGCTCGTGGTTCCGAGAGGGAACGTGTCACCTCTGTGTGTGAAACGACATACGTACAATGCCTTCTCCCGCCTTAATTTTTTTACACTGGCAGATTAGACCAAATAGAAATATCATGCTAAAATTTGCAATTATTGCGGGTTCATTTGGCCTTTTTATACATTAATTGAGTTTCTGGGCATTTAATCTTATATTTACTAATTGAAAGCACCATACGAACCTCCACATTAATCCTCAAAACTAAGCAAATTGTCTGTTAGATCGTTGTATTAGCTATCTAGAGCCGTAAGATGATTTCCCACGGAGTCCTAGCCTGATGTCCCACGTGTGATCCTATAGCCAAAAAAAATTCTCCCCCATAGGCGCCTTCCTCCATCCAGCACGCAGCAGTTAACCTGCAAAAAAACAAAACAAATCTGTCCAAACTTTCCCCGATCATCTGCTTCCTTCCTATCTCAACCCTAACCCATGACGCCTGCTGTTTTTCATGCCGCTACTCCATGCATGGCTCTGGCAGGTGGCCGACAAACTTTGCACTACATCTGACATGAACGTTTGTCAATGGGGAGCTAGCTTCCGGCTTTGTCTTCTCGAATGGCGGCTGTGGTCGGGGTCTAACGAGACGCGGAGCTGGGAGGAGAAGCGCATCGGCAAGGGGTTCAATAGCAGTCAGGTGCCGCTTGAGACCTCCATGAGATGTATGTCAACTTCTTCGGAACGCTGGCCGGCTTCCTCATGGTTCTTGAGCACAACGCCACAGCGGCGGCCTGATGTCAAATCCCGCTCCCAAGTCCCCCGTTTACAAGACAGTCAAGAGTTAGTACGTGCTCCTCAGCCTGACCATGGTTGGTTAGTACATGCTCTCAGCTACCCCTTACCTTTAGTTATGCCTACTGAATTTACTGTGAGAATCCACCGATGATACATCCTCCATCTTCTGATCCATCTTGCATTGTAACACCCCGGATGTAACTTGCCATATTTGTAACTCCAACTCTTGCCATTTTCGGCTATGTGATATGATATTCCCTCCGTGGTTGGGTTCCCGTCAGTTTGCATTTTTTTCATGTCATGCATTTCATATCATGTCATCATGTGCATCGCATTCGCATACGTGTTCGTCTCATGAATCCGAGCATTTTCCCCGTTGTCCGTTTTGCAATCCGGCGCTCCTATGTTCCCCGGCGTCCCCTTTTACATTTCTTCGTGAGCGCGTATTAAACCTTCTCGGATTGGACCGAGGTTTGTCAAGTGGCCTTGGTATAGCACCGGTAGACCGCCTGTCAAGTTTCGGGTCAATCGGAGGTCGTTTGATACTCCAACGGTTAACCGGGTAACCGTGAAGGCCTCGTGTGTGTTGCAGCCCACCAACAACCCATCTAAGACACTCCCATGTCCACCGCCGTTCGATCACGATCGCGTGGCCGAAAACCGCACTCCATTTGGAGCTCCCTAGCTCCTTCTACCTATAAAAAGGCATCCACCCCTCAAATCCCGGATCAAACCACCCTAACCCTAGCCCCGTTCGTCCCTGCCATCACCGGACGTGTCTGGGCCGCGCCGGACACCGTCCGCGCCGCCGCCCCGGGCCAACCACGGGCTGCCACGTGGGCAGCCGCGCCCACCTCGCCGCCGCCCCGCCCGAGCCCGGGTTGGGCCCCCGAGCCCGCTCGACGCCCCCGCGCCCCGCCCGCGGCTCCGCTCCACCGCACCCGAGTGCCACCTCCGCCCGGCCGGCCTCCGCCGCCACCGCCCGCGCCGGCCGCCGCCGTCGCCCGTCGCCGCACGCCGCCCCCGCCGCCGTCCGCCGCTCCCAGCGCGCGCCCGCGCCGTCCCGGCGTCGCTCGCCTCCTCCTCCTCCAGATCCGGCCCGGGGACGGCCGGATCCACCTCGCCGCAGCCTCCCCAAGCCAATCCGGCGAGATCCTGGTGAACCTCGGTTCGCGCGCCGCGGGTTGACCTTTTCCCCTCCTCCAAATATTCTAAGTCTTGGACATTTTGCATTATTGTTGCATCTTCGTCGCATCATATCTCTGCATCCGTAGCTCCGTTTCATGCGTTTAATATGTCAAATTGTTCGTCTCGAAGAGTACATAATTTCATATCATTGCATCATCTTTATTTGAGGTCATCTTGATGCCCAAAATGCTGTTAGAAGAGGGCTATGTGATGTTAGTTTCTGTTTCTCAGCACAACATGCACTTTTTTTATTTTTGCCATGATTGATTTGTGCACCCTAGGAAGTTGAGTCCTACATGAGTTTTGTAATATGCCATGCCATCTTTCCAGAGATTTATGCCATGTATTTTTGTGATCTTTGTGGTGACTAGCACAAGCATGCAAACTAGGGTACATAATGTTGCTAATTCCAGAGACTTAGTATTTTCACCAAGTCCCTGCCTGCTGTTATTTTTACGCCATGTGTTCATGTTGTTTCCGAGAGGTCTATGCCTATTTTGAGCATGATCAGTAAGAGTGTTTTGAGCATATTGATTTGCTCTATCTTTTGCACTTTTGCCATGCTTGTTTGAACCTGTTGTGGTGTGATTTAGCCGTAGCTCAGTGTTCATCTTTTGTCAAGCATCTTGAGTAGATTACTGTCATATGCTTTTTTGATATGTTTGGGTGCAGTAGCTTAATTTATTGTTGCTTGCTAAGTAGCATCATGCTGTTAAAGGCAGAATATTGTCATTCTTGTTTTGCTTGTCATTTGCAAACCGTGCATCCGATTCTGGTGATCTTTATATCGATTTCAACCGAAATCACCTTACCTATCCAGTGGCATACTTGGTTTGCCTAGATTATGCCTTCCGGAGCACGCATATGCATTGCATATCACATTTCGCATATCATGCCATGTTTAGCATCATGTTGGTTGTGCATTGCATCGTGATTGATGTTTGTTCCCTTTGCTTGTGTTCTTTTGTCTTGGGTAGAGCCGAGAGACGAGTACGTGAACAAGGAACCTGTTGAGAACGCTTTCGAGGATCAAGCTTTCGACAACTCTGAGAACCTTGCAGGCAAGATGACCATACCCTCGAAATCACTTCTATATTTGCTTGCTAGATGCTCGTTCTTTTGCTATGCCTATGCTGCGATACCTACCACTTGCTATATCATGCCACCCATATTGCCATGTCAGCCTCTAACCATCCATATCCTGGCAAACCGTTCATTGGCTATGTTACCGCTTTGCTCAGCCCCTCTTATAGCGTTGCTAGTTGCAGGTGAAGATGTAGTTTGGTCCTTGTTGGAACATGGACTTGTTGTTCCTTTTTTGGAACATGTTTACTTGTTGGGATATCACAAGACCTCTTATTTAATTAATGCATCTATATACTTGGTAAAGGGTGGAAGGCTCGGCCTTATGCCTGGTGTTTTGTTCCACTCTTGCCACCCTAGTTTCCGACATACCGGTGCTATGTTCCTTGATTTTGCATTCCTTACACGGTTGGGTGATTTATGGGACCCCCTCGACAGTTCGCTTTGAATAAGACTCTTCCAGCAAGGCCCAACATTGGTTTTACCTTTTGCCACCTAAGCCTTTTTCCCCCGGGTTTTCGCGAGCCCGAGGGTCATCTTTATTTTAACCCCCGGGCCAGTTCTCCTTCGATTGCTGGTCCAAACCGAGCAATGTCCGGCGCCCCTTGGGCAACCAGGGTCTATGCCAACCCGACGTCTGGCTCATCCGGTGTGCCCTGAGAACGAGATATGTGCAGCTCCTATCGGGATTTGTCGGCACATCTGGGAGGCTTTGCTGGACTTGTTTTATTGCTGTCGAAATGTCTTGTAGTCCGGGATTCCGAGACTGGTCGGGTCTTCCCGGTAGAAGGAATATCCTTTGTTGACCGTGAGAGCTTATAATGGGCTAAGTTGGGACACCCCTGCAGGGTATTATCTTTCGAAAGCCGTGCCCGCGGATATGAGGCAGATGGGAATTTGTTGATGTCCGGTTGTAGAAAACCCGAAGTTGACCTTAATTAAAACACATCAACCGCGTGTGTAACCGTGATGGTCTCTTCTCGGCGGGGTCCGGGAAGTGAACACGGTGTTGGAGTTATGTATGATGTAGGTTGTTCTAGGATCACTTCTTGATCACTTCTAGCTTCAGGACCGTGCTTTGCTTCTCTTCTCGCTCTCTTTTGCGTTGTTAGCCACCATATGTGCTAGTCGCTTGCTGCAGCTCCACCTCACAACCCTTTCCTACCTATAAGCTTGAATAGTCTTGATCTCACGGGTGTGAGATTGCTGAGTCCCCGTGACTCACAGATTCTACCACCACAGTTGCAGGTACCAACGATGCCAGTGCAGATGACGCGGCCGAGCTCACGTGGGAGTTCGACGAGGAACGTGGCCGTTACTATGTGTCTTTTCCTGATGATCAGTAGTGGAGCCCAGTTGGGGTGATCGGGGATCTGTGTAGCATTTGGGGTAGTCTTCTTTCATTTTGGTTCCGTAGTCGGACCTTGAGTGTAATTTGAATGATGGATGTTCATTTATGTATTGGGTGAAGTGGCGACTGTAAGCCAACTATGTAACTTTTTCCCTTATGTATTATATGGGTTGTGTGAAGATTACCTCACTTGCGACATTGCTTTCAATGCGGTTATGCCTCTAAGTCGTGCCTCGACACGTGGGAGATATAGCCGCATCGAGGGCGTAGAGTTTTGACTCTTCTCTTCTCAAATTTCACAAAAAAAAAATTAGGATGACGTGGGTATCTTAGAATCGTTTCGATGGTTTTATGATGACAACATTGTCTTGGTTGCCTCTCGTCAGCAAGGGTTTTAGTGGAGGTGTCCCGGGGAGTTGAGCTCCGAGGTGTTGTCGTCATAATTTTATCGTTGCAGTTCTGGAATACCTGAGTTTAGTACGCCGACATCGAAAATCTCTTTTGTACAGTTGTTGGTGAGATAACCCTGATAGCCCAGTACTGAGGCGAGTGCAGGAGTATTACCATGACTTGTATAACGGATGCTTTTCGAAGGTCGAGGTAGACGATTTCCGAGGATTTCTTGGTTATGTGTTGAAGGATGGATACAGCTAGATCTAGGTATTGTTAGTTTGGGTGATATATTTTGTGTCCCCTGTATCCCCAACACCTGATTGCATAACCAGAAAGTTTCGGGAGTTTATAAGTGGGAATTCATGTAGCTCTAGTACTTCTTCCGCAGATATTGGTTAGTGATTGGGTAATCCTTACCAAGTATTTGTTCACATCCGTACCTTACCTTTTGACTAAGTGGCTTCTCAACTTATGGAAGTGTGATGCTTTACTTTGGAATTCATTCGTTCATTCTCGTTCGAATGTTTATTGTGAAAACTATATGTTGCAATTTCGTTCCTTTGATTCAGCTTGAATATATCTTTTTCAAGATGCTAATGGATATCACCCTCTTCAGGATGGCTCCGCCAACGCGTCAGAATCCGGAACGCAATGAAGGAAGTCAGGCTAACCCTCCGCCACCACCTCCGCCTCCGGAGGCATGGCAAGCCTTGATGACTGCCACAAACGCCAACGCTCAGATTCTGATTCAGCTCTTGCAAGATCGCAACCAAGGGCAAGGTAATCAGGAAAATCAAGGCCAAGGCAACAATCAGCCGCACTTCCCTTCACTCAATCAGTTCCTTGCTAATCAGCCAAAGACCTTCAGCTACTGTGTCGAGGCCACAGACGCCGATGATTGGCTCGTGGATATCAGCAAGCATTTCGAGTGTAGCAATGTCAGACCTGAGGATTTTGTCAAGTTTGCCTCTTTTCAACTCAAAGATCAAGCTGCTGAATGGTTCCAGGAATACAAAGATTCCAGAGGAGGTCGTGTGATTACCTGGGATGATTTCCGCCGTGACTTCAAAGCTCACCACATTCCAGAAAGTGTTGTTGAGAGTAAGCGCGAGGAGTTCCGCAATCTCAAGCAAGGCAACATGTCTGTCTATCAATACAACACTCAGTTCCAGAAGCTCTCTCGTTTTGCGAGGCAAGACATCCCTGATGATAAGAGTATGATCTACCAATTCAGGCATGGTCTCAGAGAAGATCTGCAACTTGCTCTCGTGCTTTTCGAGCCATTAAAGTATGATGAATTCTACAACATGGCGCTGAAACAAGAAGCTGCTCAGCTCAAGTGTGAGGCATCTAAGAAGAGAGTCAGAGACGCAGTTCAGTCTTCTTCTTCCTCACTTGTGGCAGCTAAGCAACAGAAGTTCTGGTTGCCTCCTCCTCCTCCATTCCGTCAGCCTTATCAGCAGAAGAACTCAGGTGGTCGTGGATCTTCCCACCCACCCAACCCTGGCTATCAGAACAAGTCTCAGAACCAAGCTTCAAGGCCAAGTGCTCCTTACCATCGTCCGCTCTCAGAGGTGACTTGTAACAAATGTCAGCAGAAGGGTCACTATGCGAACAAGTGCTTCAACCAAAGGCGCCTTCCGCCTCCTCCTCCTGTGAGATCTTCCAGCAATGCAGTGGTCAAGCATAATCCTAAGTCTGCAAAGGTGAACATGATAAATGCAGCTCAAGCGGAGGATTCTTCTGAAGTGATCATGGGTAATCTTCCTGTTAATGATATTCCTGCAAAAGTCTTATTTGACACGGGAGCATCGCATTCTTTCATTTCAATACCTTTTGCATCGAAGCATGAGTTGTCTTTCCAAGATTTGGCTAGACCGTTATCAGTTGTATCTCCGGGTAAATTCATGAACGCAAGCTCCTTTGTTCCGGATGTTTCTATCAAGATGGGCGACTATAGATTTCTGGCGAAACCAATTGTTCTTGGTGACTCTGATATTGATCTTATTCTCGGGATGGACTGGCTTTCTAAGCACAAGGCAAAGCTTGATTGTGCTGCCAGAGAAATTCAATTGACTCACTCTTCTAACGATGTGATCATCTATGCCTCTCGTGATGATACCATTCGGTTGTTTTCTCTCAATGAGAACGGTGAATTGGATGCTATCTCTCAGATTCCAGTCGTTTGTGAGTACCAAGATGTCTTTCCAGAAGAGCTTCCGGGTATGCCTCCCCGTCGGCCAGTTGAATTCGTTATCGATCTTGAGCCTGGCACGGAACCCGTTTGCAAGCGTCCTTACAAGCTTGGACCAGATGAGTTGAAGGAATTGAAGAAACAACTCGATGAACAAGAGCGTCTGGGTCTGATCAGACCGAGTACTTCTCCTTGGGGTTGTGGTGTTCTTTTTGTCAAGAAGAAGGATGGCACGGACCGACTTTGCGTCGATTACCGTCCATTGAACAAGAAGACTATCAAGAACAAGTATCCACTTCCCAACATCAATGAGCTATTCGAGCAACTTAAAGGTGATAAAGTGTTCTCCAAGCTTGACCTTCGTATGGGGTATCATCAGATTCGCATTCGTGAAGAAGATATTCCCAAGACAGCATTCAGAACAAGCTTTGGTTCTTATGAATATACTGTCATGTCTTTCGGCCTTGTCAATGCTCCTCCAGCATTCACTCGCTTGATGAATTTCATCTTCAACCCCTACATCAAAGAATTTGTCTTGGTCTATCTCGATGATATTTTGGTCTTCTCCAAGAATAAGGAGGATCATGCCAAACATTTGCGATTGGTGCTCGACAAGCTCAGAGAGTATAAATTATATGCGAAGTTATCCAAATGTGAATTCTGGCTTGATGAAGTTCTTTACCTTGGGCATATCATCTCTGCCAAGGGCATTGCTATGAATCCAGAGAGGGTGTCTGCAGTTTTGAATTGGGAACCTCCTCAGAATGTCAAGCAGCTTCGCAGTTTTCTTGGACTTGCAAGCTATTGCCGAAGATTCGTTGAGAATTTATCAAAGATTGCAAAGCCTCTTTCCAACCTCCTCCAGAAGCATGTGAAGTATGTCTGGTCTCCTGAGTGTGACGTGGCTTTCAACACCATCAAAGAGAAACTCGTCACTGCTCCAGTTTTGACTCCTCCTGACGAATCCAAGCCTTATGAAGTTTTCTGTGATGCTTCTCTTCAAGGCCTCGGTGCCGTCTTAATGCAAGAGAAGAAGGTTGTCGCCTATACCTCTCGTCAGTTGAAGCCCAACGAAAAGAACTACCCCACTTACGATCTTGAGTTGGCGACAGTTTTCCACGCACTAATAACATGGAGACATCTCCTGTTGGGAAGGAAAGTGGACATATTCACCGATCACAAGAGTCTCAAGTACATCTTCACTCAGCCCCACCTCAACCTCAGGCAAACTCGATGGGTCGAAATGATTCAAGAGTATAATCCGAGTATTGAATATACTCCAGGCAAGGCTAATGTGATTGCAGACGCTTTGAGCAGGAAGGCTTACTGCAACAGCTTAATCCTCAAGCCCTTTCAACCGGATCTCTGTGAGGTTTTCCGCAAGTTGAATCTCCAAGTTGCCCCTCAAGGTTTTCTTGCCAACCTCATTGTCTCTCCTACTTTGGAAGATCAGATTCGTGAGGCACAACTGATGGATACCATGGTGAAGAAGGTGAAACGTGGTATTGACAAGGGCATTTCCAAATACAAGTGCTATCGAGTTGATGACAGAGATACTCTTTTCTTCAAGGATCGGATCGTGGTTCCAAAGGGTGATCTTCGTAAAGTCATTATGAACGAGCGCACAACTCTCTTCTGTCAATTCATCCTAGAAGTACGAAGATGTACCATGATCTCAAGCAGTCGTATTGGTGGACCCGAGTGAAGCGAGAAATTGCTCAATTCGTGAATGAATGTGATGTCTGCAGAAGGGTGAAAGCAGAACACCAACGACCAGCTGGTCTTGTCCAACCTCTTGCTATTCCAGAATGGAAGTTTGATCATATCGAAATGGACTTCGTGACTGATTTTCCTAAGTCCAAGCGTGGAAATGATGCTATCTTCGTCGTCATCGACAAGCTCACCAAAGTGGCTCATTTTCTTCCCATCAAAGAGTCTATCATAGCAGTGCAGCTGGCAGAGCTCTACACCTCCAGAATTGTCTCCTTGCACGGCATTCCACAATTGATCTCTTCAGACCGTGGCAGCATCTTTACCTCCAAGTTTTGGGATTCTTTTCAGAAGGCCATGGGCACAAATATTCGCTTCAGCACAGCTTTCCACCCTCAAACTAGTGGACAAGTCGAGCGTGTCAACCAAATTCTTGAAGATATGCTCAGAGCTTGTGTTATCTCTTTC
This sequence comes from Aegilops umbellulata, assembly GCA_032464435.1. Taxonomy (NCBI): domain Eukaryota; kingdom Viridiplantae; phylum Streptophyta; class Magnoliopsida; order Poales; family Poaceae; genus Aegilops; species Aegilops umbellulata. Next base: position 407,430,342 of record CP136055.1, read on the forward strand.
GGCAGGAAGTGGGAGGATTGCCTTCCTTATGCTGAGTTTTCTTACAACAACAGTTTTCAAGCCAGCTCGCGCAAAGCCCCATTCGAGATTCTCTATGGCAGAAAGTGCCATACTCCTCTCAACTGGTCTGAGACGGGCGAACGCCAACTTCTTGGCAATGATTTGATCTCAGAGGCTGAGGCAATGTGCAAGGTCATTCGTGAGAACCTCAAAGCCGCGCAGTCGCGCCAGAAGAGCTATTACGATAGCAAACATCGTGATTTGGCATTCGAGATCGGAGACCATGTCTACCTCCGCGTCTCTCCAATGAAAGGAACTCGTCGCTTCGGTATCAAGGGGAAACTTGCCCCTAGATACGTCGGTCCTTTCAAGATCATCGGCAAACGAGGCGATCTCGCCTATCAACTTGAGCTTCCCTCCAACTTTGCAAATGTGCACGATGTATTCCACGTGTCACAACTTCGCAAGTGCTTCAAGACGCCTGAGCGCACCATCAACTTCGAAGAGATTGATCTTCAAGAAGATTTTTCCTATCATGAGCATCCCGTTGCTATTCTAGAAGAAACTGAGCGCAAGAATAGCAACAAGTCAATCAAATTCCTGAAAGTGAAATGGTCACACCATTCAGACCGAGAAGCCACCTAGGAGCGTGAGGACCACCTACGTTCCGAGTATCTGGAGTTCTTTCAGTCCTTTAGTTCTGCTACCCCTTACCTTTAGTTCTGCCTACTGAATTTACTGTGAGAATCCACCGATGATACATCCTCCATCTTCTGATCCATCTTGCATTGTAACACCCCGGATGTAACTTGCCATATTTGTAACTCCAACTCTAGCCATTTTCGGCTATGTGATATGATATTCCCTCCGTGGTTGGGTTCCCGTCAGTTTGCATTTTTTTCATGTCATGCATTTCATATCATGTCATCATGTGCATCGCATTCGCATACGTGTTTGTCTCATGAATCCGAGCATTTTCCCAGTTGTCCGTTTTGCAATCCGGCGCTCCTATGTTCCCCGGCGTCCCCTTTTACATTTCTTCGTGAGCGGGTATTAACCTTCTCGGATTGGACCGAGGTTGTCAAGTGGCCTTGGTATAGCACCGGTAGACCGCCTGTCAAGTTTCGGGTCAATCGGAGGTCGTTTGATACTCCAACGGTTAACCGGGTAACCGTGAAGGCCTCGTGTGTGTTGCAGCCCAAAACCCCTCCAAAACAGCCCAACAACCCATCTAAGACACTCCTATGTCCACCGCCGTTCGATCACGATCGCGTGGCCGAAAACCGCACTCCATTTGGAGCTCCCTAGCTCCTTCTACCTATAAAAAGGCATACACCCCTCAAATCCCGGATCAAACCATCCTAACCCTAGCCCCGTTCGTCCCCACCGCCACCGGACGTGTCCGGGCCGCCGCCCCGGGCCAACCACGGGATGCCACGTGGGCAGCCGCGCCCACCTCGCCGCCGGCCCGCCCGAGCCCGGGTCAGGCCCCCGAGCCCGCTCGCCGCCCCTGCGCCCCGCCCGCGGCTCCGCTCCACCGCGCCCGAGCGCCGCCTCCGCCCGGCCGGCCTCCACCGCCACCGCCCGCGCCGGCCGCCGCTGTCGCCCGTCGCCGCACGCCGCCCCCGCCGCCGTCCGCCGCTCCCAGCGCGCGCCCGCGCCGTCCCGGCGCCGCTCGCCACCTCCTCCTCCAGATCCGGCCCGGGGACGGCCGGATCCGCCTCGCCGCCGCCTCCCCGAGCCACTCCGGCAAGATCCCGGTGAACCTCGGTTCGCGCGCCGCGGGTTGACTTTTTCCCCTCCTCCAAATATTCCAAGTCTTGGATATTTTGCATTATTGTTGCATTTTCGTCGCATCATATCTCAGCATCCGTTGCTCCGTTTCGTGCGTACAATATGTCTAATTGTTCGCCTCGAAGAGTACATCATTTCGTCTCATTGCATCATCTTCATTTGTGGTCATATTGATGCCCGAAATGCTGTTAGAAGAGGGCTATGTGATGTTAGTTTCTGTTTCTCAGCAGAACATGCACTTTTGTCATTTTTGCCATGATTGATGTGTGCACCCTAGGAAGTTGAGTCCTACATGAGTTTTGTAATATGCCGTTCCATCTTTCCAGAGATTTATGCCATATATTTTTGTGATCTTTGTGGTGACTAGCACAAGCATGCAAACTAGGGTACATAATGTTGCTGATTCCTGAGACTAGTATTTTCACTAAGTCCCTGCCTGCTGTTATTTTTACGCCATGTGTTCATGTTGTTTCCGAGAGGTCTATGCCTCTTTTGAGCATGATCAGTAAGAGTGTTTTGAGCATATGGATTTTCTCTATCCATCCATGCTTTTGTTGGTATTTATGTAGTGCCATAGCTTGAGTCAATCGAGCACTACTTTTGCTATAAAATGTTGCTGGCAGATTGTTTACATGTAATTCGATTTTGCCAAGCTTGTTGTAGTCGATCCTTGCATGCTATGATGTTGTTCTTTCCATGCCTAGCTTCTATGCCATGTCTTCTTGATGAATGTATGCTTAGTTTATCATGCAATGCACTGTAGTGAGTGCATCGAGCTCACGAACATGCCTACTTGTTATCTGTTTTTGACATGTCCAGTTTTCTGCAAAGTCTGAAACCTGTAATGAAACTTGCTTATTTGACATGGGTGTTATCATATTTTCTGATCCTTTTTGGATTATGGTCAGTAAGGGACTTTTGTTAAGTCCTTTGAGTAGATTCATTCCGTGCCTTATTTTTCTATGTCCTGTTCCTGTAGCATGTTGTTTCATTGCTCTGAACATGTCATCCTGATGTTAATTTCTGGCATGTTGTTATTTTCACCAAGTCTGTGAACCTGTTATCTTTTGCACTTTTGCCATGCTTCTTTGAACCTGTTGTGATGTGATTTAGCCGTAGCTCAGTGTTCATCTTTTGTCAAGCATCTTGAGTAGATTACTATCATATGCTTTGTTGATATGTTTGGGTGCAGTAGCTTAATTTCTTGTTGCTTGCTAAGTAGCATCATGCTGTTAAAGGCAGAATATTGTCATTCTTGTTTTGCTTGTCATTTGCAAACCGTGCATCCGATTCCGGTGATCTTTATATCGATTTCAACCAAAATCACCTCACATATCCAGTGGCATACTTGGTTTGCCAAGATTATGCCTTGTTCATCTTGTCCTTCCGGAGCATGCATACGCATTGCATATCACATCTCGCATATCATGCCATGTTTAGCATCATGTTGGTTGTGCATTGCATCATGATTGATGTTTGTTCCCTTTGCTTGTGTTCTTTTGTCTTGGGTAGAGCCGAGAGACGAGTACGTGAACGAGAAACCTGTTGAGAACGCTTTCGAGGATCAAGCTTTCGACAACTCTGAGAACCTTGCAGGCAAGATGACCATACCCTCGAAATCACTTCTATCTTTGCTTGCTAGATGCTCGCTCTTTTGCTATGCCTATGCTGCGATACCTATCACTTGCTATATCATGCCACCCATATTGCCATGTCAGCCTCTAACCATCCATATCCTAGCAAACCGTTGATTGGCTATGTTACCGCTTTGCTCAGCCCCTCTTATAGCGTTGCTAGTTGCAGGTGAAGATGTAGTTTGGTCCTTGTTGGAACATGGACCTGTTGTTCCTTTTTTGGAACATGTTTACTTGTTGGGATATCACAATACCTCTTATTTAATTAATGCATCTATATACTTGGTAAAGGGTGGAAGGCTCGGCCTTATGCCTGGTGTTTTGTTCCACTCTTGCCACCCTAGTTTCCGTCATACCGGTGTTATGTTCCTTGATTTTGCGTTCCTTACACGGTTGGGTGATTTATGGGACCCCCTCGATAGTTTGCTTTGAATAAGACTCTTCCAGCAAGGCCCAACATTGGTTTTACCTTTTGCCACCTAAGCCTTTTTCCCCCGGGTTTTCGCGAGCCCGAGGGTCATCTTTATTTTAACCCCCGGGCCAGTTCTCCTTCGATTGCTAGTCCAAACCGAGCGATGTCCAGCGCCCCTTGGGCAACCAGGGTCTATGCCAACCCGACGTCTGGCTCATCCGGTGTGCCCTGAGAACGAGATATGTGCAGCTCCTATCGGGATTTGTCGGCACATCTGGGAGGCTTTGCTGGACTTGTTTTATTGCTGTCGAAATGTCTTGTAGTCCGGGATTCCGAGACTGATCGGGTCTTCCCGGTAGAAGGAATATCCTTCGTTGACCGTGAGAGCTTATAATGGGCTAAGTTGGGACACCCCTGCAGGGTATTATCTTTCGAAAGTTGTGCCCGCGGTTATGAGGCAGATGGGAATTTGTTGATGTCCGGTTGTAGAAAACCCGAAGTTGACCTTAATTAAAACACATCAACCGCGTGTGTAACCGTGATGGTCTCTTCTCGGCAGGGTCCGGGAAGTGAACACGGTGTTGGAGTTATGTATGACGTAGGTTGTTCTAGGATCACTTCTTGATCACTTCTAGCTTCACGACCGTGCTTTGCTTCTCTTCTCGCTCTCTTTTGCGTTGTTAGCCACCATATTGTTGGGGAACGTTGTAGAAAATTAAAATTTTTCCTACGGTTTCACCAAGATCCATCTATGAGTTCATCTAAGCAACGAGTCATGGGAGAGAGATTGCATCTACATACCACTTTGTAGATCGCGCACGGAAGCGTTCAGGGAACGGTGATGACGTAGTCGTACTCGCCATGATTCAGATCACCGATGACCAAGTGCCGAACGGACAACACCTCCGCGTTCAACACACGTACGGGACGATCGACGTCTCCTCCTTCTTGATCCAGCAAGGGGAAGGAGAGGTTGAGGAAGAAGTCTCCAACAGCAGCACGACGGCGTGGTGGTGGTGGAGAAGGAGTACTCCGGCAGAGCTTCGCTAAGCACGTGACGGACGAGGAGAGGTGTTGGGGAGGGGAGGGGCTGCGCCTTGGATGGTCTCGCTGCCCTCCCCTCACCCCCAATATTTATAGGGGAAGGGGCAAGGGGGCCCAGCCCCTCTAGATGGGATCTAGAGGGGGGCGGCGGCCTAGGGGAGGAGGCTTGCCCCCCAAGCAAGGGGGGGCGCCCCCCTCAGGGTTTCCCCAAACCCTAGGCGCATGGGCCCTTGGGGGGGAAGGCGCACCAGCCCACTTTTGGCTGGTTTCCTTCCTCATACAGCCCATAAGCCCCTCCGGGAGAGGTGGCCCCTCCCGGTGGACCCCTGGAACCCCTCCGGTGGCCCCGGTACAATACCGATATGCCCTCGAACCTTTCCGGTGTCCGTATGACAACTTCCCATATATAAATCTTTACCTCCGGACCATTCCGGAACTCCTCGTGACGTCCGGGATCTCATCCGGGACTCCGAACAACATTCGGTAATCACATACAAGTCTTCCTAATAACCCTAGCGTCACCGAACCTTAAGTGTGTAGACCCTACGGGTTCGGGAGACATGCAGACATGACCGAGACGACTCTCGGGCAATAACCAACAGCAGGATCTGGATACCCATGTTGGCTCCCACATGCTCCTCGATGATGTCATCGGATGAACCACGATATCGAGGATTCAATTAATCCCGTATACGATTCCCTTTGTCAATCGGTATTTTACTTGCCCGAGATTCGATCGTCGGTATCCCAATACCTCGTTCAATCTCGTTACCGGCAAGTCACTTTACTCGTACCGTAATGCATGATCCCGTGATCAAACACTTTGATCACATTGAGCTCATTATGATGATGCATTACTGAGTAGGCCCGGTGATACCTCTCCGTCAAGCGGAGTGACAAATCCCAGTCTTGATCCGTGTCAACCCAACAGACACTTTCGGAGATACCCATAGTATACCTTTATAGTCACCCAGTTACGTGGTGACGTTTGGTACACCCAAAGCACTCCTACGGTGTCCGGGAGTTACACGATCTCATGGTCTAAGGAAAGGATACTTGACATTGGAAAACTCTAGCAAACGAACTATGCGATCTTATGCTATGTTTAGGATTGGGTCTCGTCCATCACATCATTCTCCTAATGATGTGATCTCGTTATCAATGACATCCAATGTCCATAGTCAGGAAACCATGACTATCTATCTATCAACGAGCTAGTCAACTAGAGGCTTACTAGGGACATGTTGTTGTCTGTTATTCACACATGTATTACGATTTCCGGATAACACAATTATAGCACCGAATAAAGACAATTATCATGAACAAGGAAATATAATAATAATGCTTTTATTATTGCCTCTAGGGCATATTTCCAACAGTCTCCCACTTGCACTAGAGTCAATAATCTAGTTACATTGTGATGAATCGAACACCCATAGAATTCTGGTGCTGATCATGTTTTGCCTTAGGGAGAGGTTTAGTCAACGGATCTACAACATTCAGATCCGTGTGCACTTTACAAATTTCTATGTCTCCATCTTGAACATTTTCACGAATGGAGTTGAAGCGACGTTTGATGTTCCTGGTCTTCTTGTGAAACCTGGGCTCCTTGGCAAGTGCAATAGCTCCAGTGTTGTCACAGAAGAGTTTGATTGGCCCCGACGCATTGGGTATGACTCCGAGGTCGGTGATGAACTCCTTCACCCAAATTGCTTCATGTGCTGCCTCCGAGGCTGCCATGTACTCCGCTTCACATGTAGATCCCGCCACAACGCTCTGCTTGCAATTGCACCAGCTTACTGCCCCACCATTCAAAATATACACGTATCCGGTTTGTGACTTAGAGTCATCCAGATCTGTGTCGAAGCTAGCGTCGATGTAACCCTTTACGACGAGCTCTTTGTCACCTGCATAAACGAGAAACATTTCCTTAGTCCTTTTCAGGTACTTCAGGATATTCTTGACCGCTGTCCAGTGTTCCCTGCCGGGATTACTTTGGTGCCTTCCTACCAAACTTACGGCAAGGTTTACATCAGGTCTGGTACACAGCATGGCATACATAATAGAACCTATGGCTGAGGCATAGGGGATGACACTCATCTCTTCTATATCTTCTGCCGTGGTCGGACATTGAGCTGTGCTCAATTTCACACCTTGTAACACAGGTAAGAACCCCTTCTTAGATTGATCCATATTGAACTTCTTCAATATCTTATCAAGGTATGTGCTTTGTGAAAGACCTATGAGGCGTCTTGATCTATCTCTATAGATTTTGATGCCTAATATATAAGCAGCTTCTCCAAGGTCCTTCATTGAAAACTCTTATTCAAGTAGGCCTTAATGTTGCCCAAGAATTCTATATCATTTCCCATCAAAAGTATGTCATCTACATATAATATGGGAAATGCTACAGAGCTCCCACTCACTTTCTTGTAAACGCAGGCTTCTCCATAAGTCTGCGTAAACCCAAACGCTTTGATCATCTCATCAAAGCGAATGTTCCAACTCCGAGATGCTTGCACCAGCCCATAAATCGAGCGTTGGAGCTTGCACACCTTGTCAGCATTCTTAGGATCGACAAAACCTTCCGGCTGCATCATATACAATTCTTCCTTAAGGAAACCATTAAGGAATGCCGTTTTGACGTCCATTTGCCATATTTCATAATCGTAGAATGCGGCAATTGCTAACATGATTCGGACGGACTTCAGCTTCGCTACTGGTGAGAAAGTCTCATCGTAGTCAATTCCTTCAACTTGTCGATAACCCTTAGCGACAAGCCGAGCTTTATAGATGGTCACATTACCATCCGCGTCTGTCTTCTTCTTAAAGATCCATTTATTTTCTATGGCTTGCCGCTCAACGGGCAAGTCAGTCAAAGTCCATACTTCGTTTTCATACATGGATCCTATCTCGGATTTCATGGCTTCCAGCCATTTGTCGGAATCCGGGCCCGCCATTGCTTCCTCATAGTTCGAAGGTTCACCGTTGTCTAACAACATGATTTCCAAGACATGGTTGCCGTACCACTCTGGTGCGGAACGTGTCCTTGTGGACCTTCGAATTTCAGTAGGAGCTTGATTAGAAGTATCTTGATCATTATCATTAATTTCCTCTCTAGTCGGTGCAGGCACCTCAGGAACGTTTTCTTGAGTTTTGCCATTTTCCGGTTCAAGAGGAACACTTCATCAAGTTCTACTTTCCTCCCACTTACTTCTTTCGAGAGAAACTCTTTCTCTAGAAAGGATCCATTCTTGGCAACAAAGATCTTGCCTTCGGATCTGAGGTAGAAGGTATACCCAACAGTTTCTTTAGGGTATCCTATGAAGACGCATTTTTCCGACTTGGGTTCGAGCTTTTCAGGTTGAAGTTTCTTGACATAAGCATCGCAGCCCCAAACTTTTAGAAACGACAGCTTAGGTTTCTTCCCAAACCATAATTCATACGGTGTCGTCTCAACGGATTTCGATGGAGCCCTATTTAAAGTGAATGCGGCAGTCTCTAAAGCATAGCCCCAAAAAGATAGCGGTAAATCGGTAAGAGACATCATAGATCGTACCATGTCTAATAGAGTGCGATTACGACGTTCGAACACACCATTACGCTGAGGTGTTCCAGGCGGCGTGAGTTGTGAAACTATTCCACATTTTCTTAAGTGTGTGCCAAATTCGTGACTCAAGTATTCTCCTCCACGATCTGATCGTAGAAACTTGATCTTTCTATCACGTTGATTTTCAACCTCACTCTGAAATTCCTTGAACTTTTCAACGGACGGCACCTCCGCGTTCAACACACGTACAGCCCGGTGACGTCTCCCATGCCTTGATCCAGCAAGGGGAGAGGGAGAGGTTGAGGAAGACTCCATCCAGCAGCAGCACAACGGCATGGTGATGATGGAGGAGTGTGGCAATCCAGCAGGGCTTCGCCAAGCACCGCAAGAGAGGAGGAAGAAGAGACGCAGGGCTGCACCAACGAGAGAGAGATCGAATCACCTGTGTGGGTAGCCCCCTAGGCCTCATATATATAGGGGAAGGGAAGGGGTTGCGCCCCCTCTAGGGTTCCCACCCCTAGGGGGGGCGGTAGCCCTAGATGGGGATCAAGGGGGGCGGCCAAGAGGGGAGGGGAGAGGGAGGCGCACCAGTATGGGCCCTAGGGCCCATCTGCCCTAGGGTTTGCCCCCTTCTCCTCTCCCTTGCGCCTTGGGCCCTTGTGGGGGGGCGCACCAGCCCACCTGGGGCTGGTCCCCTCCCACACTTGGCCCATGCAGCCCTCCGGGGCTTGTGGCCCCACTTGGTGGACCCCCGGACACCTCCGGTGGTCCCGGTACACTACCGGTGATGCCCAGAACACTTCCGGTGGCCAAAACCATACTTCCTATATATAAATCTTTACCTCCGGGCCATTCCAGAACTCCTCGTGACGTCCGGGATCTCATCCGGGACTCCGAACAACATTCGGTAATCACATACAAGTCTTCCTAATAACCCTAGCGTCACCGAACCTTAAGTGTGTAGACCCTACGGGTTTGGGAGACATGCAGACATGACCGAGACGACTCTCGGGCAATAACCACCAGCGGGATCTAGATACCCATGTTGGCTCCCACATGCTCCTCGATGATTTCATCGGATGAACCACGATATCGAGGATTCAATTAATCCCGTATACGATTCCCTTTGTCAATCGGTATTTTACTTGCCCGAGATTCGATCGTCGGTATCCCAATACCTCGTTCAATCTCGTTACCGGCAAGTCACTTTACTCGTACCGTAATGCATGATCCTGTGATCAAACACTTTGATCACATTGATCTCATTATGATGATGCATTACTAAGTGGGCCCGGTGATACCTCTTCGTCAAGCGGAGTGACAAATCCCAGTCTCGATCCGTGTCAACCCAACAGACACTTTCGGAGATACCCGTAGTATACCTTTATAATCACCCAGTTACGTTGTGACGTTTGGTACACCCAAAGCGCTCCTACGGTGTCCGGGAGTTACACGATCTCATGGTCTAAGGAAAGGATACTTGACATTGGAAAACTCTAGCAAACGAACTATGCGATCTTATGCTATGTTTAGGATTGGGTCTCGTCCATCACATCATTCTCCTAATGATGTGATCTTGTTATCAATGACATCCAATGTACATAGTCAGGAAACCATGACTATCTATCTATCAACGAGCTAGTCAACTAGAGGCTTACTAGGGACATGTTGTTGTGTGTTATTCACACATGTATTACGATTTCCGGATAACACAATTATAGCACGAATAAAGACAATTATCATAAACAAGAAAATATAATAATAATGCTTTTATTATTGCCTCTAGGGCATATTTCCAACACATATATGCTAGTCGCTTGCTGCAGCTCCACCTGACAACTCTTTCCTACCTATAAGCTTGAATAGTCTTGATCTCGCAGGTGTGAGATTGCTGAGTCCCCGTGACTCACAGATTCTACCACCACAGTTGCAGGTACCAACGATGCCAGTGCAGATGACGCGGCCGAGCTCACGTGGGAGTTCGATGAGGAACGTGGCCGTTACTATGTGTCTTTTCCTGATGATCAGTAGTGGAGCCCAGTTGGGGTGATTGGGGATCTGTGTAGCATTTGGGGTAGTCTTCTTTCATTTTGGTTCCGTAGTCGGACCTTGAGTGTAATTTGAATGATGGATGTTCATTTATGTATTGGGTGAAGTGGCGACTGTAAGCCAACTATGTAACTTTTTCCCTTATGTATTATATGGGTTGTGTGAAGATTACCTCACTTGCGACATTGCTTTCAATGCGGTTATGCCTCTAAGTCGTGCCTCGACACGTGGGAGATATAGCCGCATCGAGGGCGTAACATGCATGCAGTGCAATTTCAAAGAATTGTTGTTTGTTTTGCTTTCCTACTGATCCATCTACAAAGGTGAATGAAATACATGGAGATAGGCTAGCAATTGGGTAAGAATGAATGCCCTGGATCTGTTTGTATCTATTTTACTATACTTAGATATGATAAGATGCTTTTAGGCCATAGTGCAGCCTAAACATGCTCCTGCTTGCTGTTGCTAAACATTATATATTTTGGTATAAATTATGATTAAAAGTTGTTGCTTTTACACAGTTTGGGGATGCTCGAGTGGAGGCGTGCTAAATCATAAAATAATAGAAGTGAATAACTGAATATGATGGTAGGTGTTGAACTTAGGCTTATCCAATGGCGTGTGTGTTGTCTCAAACACGTATATTATAGCTAGCCTTTATATATAGATATTCCATGTTATTACCACTCTACAACTTTGCTCTACAATCTAACATCTAATAATTTCATCATGTAGATGAAACCATCGGAGGTCAAGATGAAAATTGACATGTTCGTAGTGTGTCCTCCATCAGCTATGCGGGCACATGCGGACACAGGGCTTGCAAGGCTTAGCACCAGGCGATTACTGGCAGGGAACTTGACGGCGACTAGTAGGGCACAACAGTGCAGCGACTGGCTGCAGGGGAGTGGTACAACCAACGAAGGAACAATGGCAGGTTGTGGTGACGGCCAACCGCAGGTAATTGACGATGCTAGAAATAGGCACAACAATGTCAGGTTGGTGCATAATCGAGTAACATACATCCAAATTATTTTGTTTCCCTTTTTCTGAGCGTTTGTATGTAGCTTTGCGTTAAAGCAAGCAAATAGTACATGAAAAAAGCTGATTTTCAGCGGCACCAAAATGAATCTGCTGTTTTCATAAAAAAAAATGCGATCGGAGTTGGTAGTTCCTCTTGCGATGCCCAAATTGTTATGCATTGTAATGCAATGGAACCATAAGAAACATCCAAGCTAAAGAGCTTTATATATTTTGATTGGTTAGTCATAGTTCTTTCTGAAGTTCTTGATTTTTCTTGAATTGAATATATCACTTTGTCTTTGTTGTCACAGTACAGTGATTGTAGACACTATTGTAGTACATGGTGCTACATCCTGCTTCATTCAGGTAACTACTGAAGTTCTTCATTCAGGTAACTACATCCTGCTTAAGTAGTACATGGTGCCCATAAAACTTTACTTTGAGCTTCGACTAAAGATGTACTGTTAAGTTAAATTCCTATTATACCATTTTAATGTTTCATCACAAATTTGTAGGTTTATCGCTTTATGAGATGAAGCAACTAAAAAAGTGTTTTCTTGCACCATTTTTGAACTAAGTTTATACGTACATGTTCAAGGATAAGAATATCATTCCTTTTGGTTTTATATTTGTGGATGCCCATAGCGTATTGTTCACAGAAAGCGGTGTGTTCTATAATTTGCAGATATTTTAACCAGTTTGTAGTCCATTTGTACTAAAATAATTAAAGTTTCGGAATTTTTCAAGTCAATTTTTTTAAATTGACCATGTCTACCGAAAAATTCGCAAAGATCTGCCATATCATAATGAATCTAATGAAGTAAATTATGTTTTCTAGATGCTGATAAAATTTGTTATAGACTTGGTCAAACCAAATGAAGTCTAACTAAGGACAATCCTAGAAGTGTAATTATTTTAAACGAAGGGAGTATCTCTTAGATCTCAAATACATACATGTTACAATATTAAATTTGTTGTGTATATTTGTATCATGTGAGAAACTACTTCTGCGTACAGTATCCAGTTGAAGCAATGTGAGGGAAAAATACTATGTGAGGTGACTTGGAAAATGAAAGAATATTAAAAATCACACTATATTAGGATATCCATTTTATATTATCCTTAAGAGAATAGCTTGAATTCCTTCCTCTGTCTCCTCATATTTTGTAGTTATGATAACTGATTTCCACTTATTGTTCTACCATCAATATTGACACGGATGTCGCTATCCAAATTTTGTCCCTGCTCAATTGCCTCGACAAGATATTGCTACAAATATCACTGTTGCTCCACTATGTTGCACACTAGATTTACTAAAAGCTAATACATTGTGTTCGAAAAGCTACTATTCATCCCCTTTTCTATTCAGTTTGGTGTATCTTTTCTTTATTTTGAAAATTAAAATATAAATTTCATATACATGCCCATACACGTGAATCAGTTTGTGTTCTCAGGGCTATACAGACATCAAGATGACTCGGGATTGAGTGCCAACATTTGTACACGGCTTTGGAGTAAGTAACTTGAAAAGTATCCAGTATCTACCTATCTCTAGGTTTACAAGGAAATTCTCCTCTGCCATTTTTGATTTCTCAACATTGCATCCATCAAGACCCAATGACTCATCTTCGGCACTACACCTTGATATTTAAGGGCGATATATGACCAGATTAGAAATATTTACATATATTTGCAATAGAAAAGAAAAAAGCAAGTCATATATCATGACTATATATATCTTCACAGAATGCAAAAGGATCCACCCAGTTTTTGGACTCAGATACTACGTATAAAAGACATAAATATTGGGTAGGGACGAGTCTCTGCATCGTTTTCATCTTATTTATTATCACAACATAACTAAAAGAAATAGCACGAATACATAATTTAATGCACATAAGCTGCCCAATGGATGAAATACAGATTTTTCTTTCCAACTTAAAGACTCTTATGTAATGTACATGTAAGTTGCACGAAGAAGTGCACTAAATTCTTCTCAACCTTTAGCCAACGAATAAGGCAAAAGATTACTGAGGTTGATCTAATAGAATTTATATAAACTGTGCCATAAATAATAATTCATAATTTTGTTAAATTTAATCATTTAATAATGTACTATTGAAAACAAAGATGAAAGTTGCATGTATCAATAGACTGTGTCTATATCAAAATTTCATGTATATTAGAACTTTAAAGGAACTACCTAGCCCGTGCAGGTGCACAGGTTAATGACTAATGTGCATAATTCAAATTTGAACTACAAGCACATGCTCCAGTGCACCAAAGTTGATTGAAAAATCACATGTGTGTCCTTGGGTGAATTTCTAGGTCCCATGCAAGAAATAGGAATGAGATTCAAACATCTGTGCGTCGTGGCTTGGCTGGAAAGATTGAGAAACTTGGTTTTTTAATTTCCTGTAAATCCAAAACACGCCTGAAAATCATGAAACTTGGCATAGTGTCATGACATGGCACCAACATGTTGCGGCAATTTTTTTGGCCGAATTGGTACAAGTTTTGGTGTAAGCTTCTTTCAAAACGGAGCTTCCCTAAATAAGGCTCGTGGTTCCGAGAGGGAACGTGTCACCTCCGTGGGCGAAACGACATAAGTACGCTGGCTTCTCCCGCCTTAATTTTTTACACAGGCAGATTAGACTAAATAGAAGTATCGTGCTAAATTTTGGAATTATTCTACGTTCGTTTTGCTTTTTTATACATTAATTGAGTTTCCGGGCATTTAATGTGCATAATTTTAATTTGACCTACAAGCACATCCTCCAATGAACCAAAGTTGGTTGAAAAATCTCATGTGTGTCCTTGGGGTGAATTTCTAGGTCCCATGCAAGAAATGGGAATGAAATTCAAGCATCTAGGCATCGTGGCTTGGTAGGAAAGATTGAGAAACTTGGTTTTTTAATTTCCTGTAAATCCAAAACACGCCTGGAAATCAAGAAACTTGGCATGATGTCATGACATGGCACCAACATGCTGCGGTAATTTTTTTGGCCGAATTGGGACAAGCTTTGGTGTAAGCTTCTTCCAAAGCGGAGCTTCCCTCAAGAAGGCTCGTGGTTCCGAGGGGGAATGTTCACCTCCGTGTGCGAAACGACATACATACACTACCTTCTCCCGCCTTAATTTTTTTACACATGCAGATTAGACCAAATAGAATTATCGTGCTAAATTTTGGAATTATTCTGGGTTCGTTTGGCCTTTTTTATACATTAATTGAGTTTCTGGGCATTTAATGTGCATAATTCAAATTTTAAGTACAAGCACATGCTCCAGTGCACCAAAGTTGGTTGAAAAATAACATGTGTGTCCTTGGGTGAATTTCTAGGTCCCATGCAAGAAATGAGAATGAAATTCAAACATCTAGGCATCGTGTATCGGCCACAAAGATTGAGAAACTTGGTTTTTTAATTTCCTGTAAATCCAAAACACGCCATAAAATCATGACACTTGGCATGGTGTCATGACATGGCACCAACATGCTGTGGTAAATTTTTTGGCCGAATTGGGACAAGCTTTGGTGTAAACTTCTTGCAAACCGGAGCTTCCCTCAAGAAGGCTCGTGGTTACGAGAGGGAACGTGTCACCTCCGTGTGCGAAACGACATACGTACACGGGCTTCTCCTGCCTTAATTTTTTTACACAGGCAGATTAGACTAAATAGAAGTATCATGCTAAATTTTGGATTTATTCTGCGTTTGTTTGGCCTTTTTTAAACATTAATTGAGTTTCTTGGCATTTAATGTGCATAATTAAAATTTGAACAACCAGCACATGCTCCAGTGCACCAAAGTTGGTTGAAAAATCACATTTGTGTCCTTGGGGTGAATTTCTAGGTCCCATGCAAGAAATAGGAATGAAATTCAAACATCTGGGCATCGTGCATCTGCCGTAAAGATTGAGAAATTTGGTTTTTTAATTCCTGTAAATCCAAAACATGCGTGAAAATCATGAAACATGGCACGGTGTCTTGACACGGCACCAACATGCTGCGGTAAATTTTTTATTGCAGAATTGGGACGAGCTTTGGCGTAAGTTTCTTGTAAACCGGAGCTTCCCTCAAGAAGGCTCGTGGTTCCGAGAGCGAACGTGTGACCTCTGTGTGCAAAACGACATACGTACAATGCCTTCTCCCGCCTTAATTTTTTTACCCTGGCAAATTAGACCAAATAGAAATATCGTGCTAAATTTTGCAATTATTCTGTGTTCATTTGGCCTTTTAATACATTAATTGAGTTTGTGGGCATTTAATGTGCATAATTCAAATTTCAACTACAGGCACATGCTCCAGTGCACCAAAGTTGGTTGAAAAATCACATGTGTGTCCTTGGGTGAATTTCTAGGTTCCATGCAAGAAATGGGAATGAAATTCAAATATCTGTGCATCGTGGCTCGGCCGGAAAGATTGAGAAACTTGGTTTTTTAATTTCCTGTAAATCCAAAACACGCCTGAAAATCATGAAACTTGGCAATGTGTCATGACATGGCACCAACATGCTAAGGTAATTTTTTTGGCCGAATTGGTACAAGTTTTGGTGTAAGCTTCTTGCAAAACGGAGCTTCCCTAAATAAAGCTCGTGGTTTCGAGAGGGAACGTGTCACCTCAGTGTGCGAAACGACATACGTACACTGGCTTCTTCCTCCTTAATTTTTTTACACAGGCAGATTAGACTAAATAGAAGTATCATGCAAAATTTTGGAATTATTGTACGTCCGTTTCGCCTTTTTATATATTAATTTAGTTTCCGGGCATTTAATGTGCATAATTCAAATTTGACCTACAAGCACATCCTCCAATGAACCAAAGTTGGTTGAAAAATCTCATGTGTGTCCTTGGGGTGAATTTCTAGGTCCCATGCAAGAAATGGGAATGAAATTCAAACATCTGGGCGTCGTGGCTCGGCAGGAAAGATTGAGAAACTTGGTTTTTTAATTTCCTGTAAATCCAAAACACGCCTAAAAATCAAGAAACTTGGCATGATGTCATGACATGGCACCAACATGCTGTGGTAATTTTTTTGGCCGAATTGGGACAAGCTTTGGTGTAAGCTTCTTCCAAAGCGGAGCTTCCCTCAAGAAGGGTCGTGGTTCCAAGGGGGAATGTTCACCTCCGTGTGTGAAACGACATACATACACTACCTTCTCCCGCCTTATTTTTTTTACACATGCAGATTACACCAAATAGAAGTATCGTGCTAAATTTTGGAATTATTCCGGGTTCGTTTGGCATTTTTTATACATTAATTGAGTTTCTGGGCATTTAATGTGCATAATTCAAATTTGAAGTACAAGCACATGCTCCAGTGCACCAAAGTTGGTTGAAAAATAACATGTGTGTCCTTGGGTGAATTTCTAGGTTCCATGCAAGAAATGAGAATGAAATTCAAACATCTGGGCATCGAGTCTCGGCCGGAAAGATTGAGAAACTTGGTTTTCTAATTTCCTGTAAATCCAAAACACGCCATAAAATCATGACACTTGGCATGGTGTCATGACATGGCACCAACATCCTGTGGTAAATTTTTTGGCCGAATTGGGACAAGCTTTGGTGTAAGCTTCTTGCAAACCGGAGCTTCCCTCAAGAAGGCTCGTGGTTCCGAGAGGGAACGCGTCACCTCTGTGTGCGAAACGACATACGTACACTACCTTCTCTCGCCTTAATTTTTTTTATACAGGCAGATTAGACCAAATAGAAGTATCATGGTAAATTTTGGAATTATTCCAGGTTCGTTTGGCCTTTTTATACACTAGTTGAGTTTCTGGGCATTTAATGTGCATAATTCAAATTTGAAGTACAAGCATGTGCTCCAGTGCACCAAAGTTGGTTGAAAAATCACATGTGTGTCCTTGGGTGAATTTCTAGGTCCCATGCAAGATATTAGAATGAAATTCAAACATGTGGGAATCGTGGCTCGACCGGAAAGATTGAGAAACTTGGTTTTTTAATTTGCTTTAAATCCAAAACACTCCTGAAAATCATGAAACTTGGCATGGTGTCATAACATGGCGCCAACATGCTGGGTTAATTTTTTTGGCCGAATTGGGACAAGCTTTGGTGTAAGTTTCTTGCAAACCGGAGCTTCCCTCAAGATGGTTCGTGGTTCCGAGAGGGAACATGTCACCTCCATGTGCGAAACAACATACATATACTGCCTTCTCCCGCCTTAATTTTTTTACACAGGCAGATTATACCGAATAGAAGTATCGTGCTAAATTTGGAATTACTCTGCGTTCGTTTAGCCTTTTTATACATTAATTGAGTTTCTGGGCATTCAATGTGCATAATTCAAATTTGAACTACAAGCACATGCTCCAGTGCACCAAAGTTGGTTGAAAAAATCACATGTGTGTCCTTGGGGTGAATTTCTAGGTCCCATGCAATAAATGGGAATGAAATTCAAAGATCTGGGCGTCGTGCATCTATCGTAAAGATTGAGGAACTTGGTTTTTTAATTCCTGTAAATCCAAAAGACACCTGAAAATCATGAAACTTGGCACGGTGTCATGACATGGCACCAACATGTTGCGGTAAATTGTTTGGCCGAATTGGGACAAGCTTTGGTGTAAGCTTCTTGCAAATTGGAGCTTCCCTCAAGAAGGCTCGTGGTTCCAAGAGGGAACGTTCACCTCCGTGTGCGAAACGACATACGTACACTGCCTTCTCCCGCCTTAATTTTTTTACACAGACAGATTAGACCAAGTGGAAGTATCGTGCTAAATTTTGGAATTATTCCGGGTTCGTTTGGCCTTTTTTATACATTAATTGAGTTTCTGGGCATTTAATTTTCATAATTCAAAATTGAACTACAAGCACATGCTCCAGTGCACCAAAGTTGGTTGAAAAATCACATGTGTGTCATTGGGTGAATTTGTAGGTCCCATGCAAGAAATGAGAATGAAATTCAAACATCTGGGTATCGTGCCTCGGCCGGAAAGATTGAGAAACTTGGTTTTTTAATTTCTTGTAAATCCAAAACACGCCTGAAAATCATGAAACTTGGCATGGTGTCATGACATGGCACCAACATGCTGTGGTAAATTATTTAGCCAAATTGGGACAAGCTTAGGTGTAAGCTTCTTGCAAACCGGAGCTTCCCTCAATAAGGCTCGTGGTTCCGAGAGGGAGCGTTCACATCCATGTGTGAAATGATATACGTACACTGCCTTCTCCCGCCTAAATTTTTTTACACAGGCAGATTAGACCGAATAGAAGTATCGTGCTAAGTTTTGGAATTATTCCAGGTTCGCTTGGCCTTTTTTATATATTAATTGAGATTCTAGGAATTTAATGTGCATAATTCAAATTTGAAGTACAAGCACATGCTCCAGTGCACCAAAGTTGGTTGAAAAATCACATGTGTGTCCTTGGGTGAATTTCTAGGTCACATGAAAGAAATGGGAATGAAATTCAAACATCTGGGCATCATGCATCTGCCGTTAAGATTGAGAAATTTGTTTTTTAATTTCCTGTAATTCCAAAACACGCCTGAAAATCATGAAACTTGGCATGGTGTCATGACATGGCACCAACATGTTGTGGTAATTTTTTGGCCGAATTGGGACAAGTTTTGGTGTAAGCTTCTTGCAAACTGGAGCTTCCCTCAAGATGGCTCGAGGTTCTGAGAGGGAATATGTCACCTGCGTGTGCGAAACAACATGCGTAAACAACATGCGGAAAGATTGAGAAACTTGGTTTTTTAATTTCTTGTAAATCCAAAACACGCCTGAAAATCATGAAACTTGGCAATGTGTCATGACATGGCACCAACATGCTAAGGTAATTTTTTTGGCCGAATTGGTACAAGTTTTGGTGTAAGCTTCTTGCAAAACGGAGCTACCCTAAATAAAGCTCGTGGTTTCGAGAGGGAACGTGTCACCTCAGTGTGCGAAACGACATACGTACACTGCCTTCTCCTGCCTTAATTTTTTTACACAGGCAGATTAGACCAAATAGAAGTATCGTGCTAAATTTTGGAATTATTCTGCGTTCGTTTGGCCTTCTTTATACATTAATTGAGTTTCTGGGCATTTAATGTGCATAATTCTAATGTGAACTACAAGCACATTCTCCAGTGCACCAAAGTGGGTTGAAAAACTCACATGTGTGTCCTTGGGGTGAATTTCTTGGTCCCATGCAAGAAATGGGAATGAAATTCAAACATCTGGGCGTCGTGCATCTGCCGTAAAGATTGACAAACTTGGTTTTTAATTCCTGTAAGTCCAAAACACGCCTTAAATTCATGAAACTTGGCACGGTGTCATGACATGGCACCAACATGCTGCGGTAAATTTTTTGGCCAAATTGGTACAAGTTTTGGTTAAGCTTCTTGCAAAATGGAGCATCCCTAAAGAAGGCTCGTGGTTCCGAGAGGGAACGTGTCACCTCCGTGTGCGAAACGACATACGTACACTGGCTTCTCCTGCCTTAATTTTTTTACACAGGGAGGTTAGACTAAATAGAAGTATCGTGCTAAATTTTGGAATTATTCTACTTCCGTTTTGCCTTTTTATACATTAATTGAGTTTCCGGGCATTTACTGTGCATAATTCAAATTTGACCTACAAGCACATCCTCCAATGAACCAAAGTTGGTTGAAAAATCTCATGTGTGTCCTTGGGGTGAATTTCTAGGTCCCATGCAAGAAATGGGAATGAAATTCAAACATCTGGGCGTCGTGGCTCGGCAGGAAAGATTGAGAAACTTGGTTTTTTAATTTCCTGTAAATCCAAAACACGCCTAAAAATCAAGAAACTTGGCATGATGTCATGACATGGCACCAACATGCTGTGGTAATTTTTTTGGCCGAATTGGGACAAGCTTTGGTGTAAGCTTCTTCCAAAGCGGAGCTTCCCTCAAGAAGGGTCGTGGTTCCAAGGGGGAATGTTCACCTCCGTGTGTGAAACGACATACATACACTACCTTCTCCCGCCTTATTTTTTTTACACATGCAGATTACACCAAATAGAAGTATCGTGCTAAATTTTGGAATTATTCCGGGTTCGTTTGGCATTTTTTATACATTAATTGAGTTTCTGGGCATTTAATGTGCATAATTCAAATTTGAAGTACAAGCACATGCTCCAGTGCACCAAAGTTGGTTGAAAAATAACATGTGTGTCCTTGGGTGAATTTCTAGGTTCCATGCAAGAAATGAGAATGAAATTCAAACATCTGGGCATCGAGTCTCGGCCGGAAAGATTGAGAAACTTGGTTTTCTAATTTCCTGTAAATCCAAAACACGCCATAAAATCATGACACTTGGCATGGTGTCATGACATGGCACCAACATCCTGTGGTAAATTTTTTGGCCGAATTGGGACAAGCTTTGGTGTAAGCTTCTTGCAAACCGGAGCTTCCCTCAATAAGGCTCGTGGTTCCGAGAGGGAGCGTTCACATCCATGTGTGAAATGATATACGTACACTGCCTTCTCCCGCCTAAATTTTTTTACACAGGCAGATTAGACCGAATAGAAGTATCGTGCTAAGTTTTGGAATTATTCCAGGTTTGCTTGGCCTTTTTTATATATTAATTGAGATTCTAGGAATTTAATGTGCATAATTCAAATTTGAAGTACAAGCACATGCTCCAGTGCACCAAAGTTGGTTGAAAAATCACATGTGTGTCCTTGGGTGAATTTCTAGGTCACATGAAAGAAATGGGAATGAAATTCAAACATCTGGGCATCATGCATCTGCCGTTAAGATTGAGAAATTTGTTTTTTAATTTCCTGTAATTCCAAAACACGCCTGAAAATCATGAAACTTGGCATGGTGTCATGACATGGCACCAACATGTTGTGGTAATTTTTTGGCCGAATTGGGACAAGTTTTGGTGTAAGCTTCTTGCAAACTGGAGCTTCCCTCAAGATGGCTCGAGGTTCTGAGAGGGAATATGTCACCTGCGTGTGCGAAACAACATGCGTAAACAACATGCGGAAAGATTGAGAAACTTGGTTTTTTAATTTCTTGTAAATCCAAAACACGCCTGAAAATCATGAAACTTGGCAATGTGTCATGACATGGCACCAACATGCTAAGGTAATTTTTTTGGCCGAATTGGTACAAGTTTTGGTGTAAGCTTCTTGCAAAACGGAGCTACCCTAAATAAAGCTCGTGGTTTCGAGAGGGAACGTGTCACCTCAGTGTGCGAAACGACATACGTACACTGCCTTCTCCTGCCTTAATTTTTTTACACAGGCAGATTAGACCAAATAGAAGTATCGTGCTAAATTTTGGAATTATTCTGCGTTCGTTTGGCCTTCTTTATACATTAATTGAGTTTCTGGGCATTTAATGTGCATAATTCTAATGTGAACTACAAGCACATTCTCCAGTGCACCAAAGTGGGTTGAAAAACTCACATGTGTGTCCTTGGGGTGAATTTCTTGGTCCCATGCAAGAAATGGGAATGAAATTCAAACATCTGGGCGTCGTGCATCTGCCGTAAAGATTGACAAACTTGGTTTTTAATTCCTGTAAGTCCAAAACACGCCTTAAATTCATGAAACTTGGCACGGTGTCATGACATGGCACCAACATGCTGCGGTAAATTTTTTGGCCAAATTGGTACAAGTTTTGGTTAAGCTTCTTGCAAAATGGAGCATCCCTAAAGAAGGCTCGTGGTTCCGAGAGGGAACGTGTCACCTCCGTGTGCGAAACGACATACGTACACTGGCTTCTCCTGCCTTAATTTTTTTACACAGGGAGGTTAGACTAAATAGAAGTATCGTGCTAAATTTTGGAATTATTCTACTTCCGTTTTGCCTTTTTATACATTAATTGAGTTTCCGGGCATTTACTGTGCATAATTCAAATTTGACCTACAAGCACATCCTCCAATGAACCAAAGTTGGTTGAAAAATCTCATGTGTGTCCTTGGGGTGAATTTCTAGGTCCCATGCAAGAAATGGGAATGAAATTCAAACATCTGGGCGTCGTGGCTCGGCAGGAAAGATTGAGAAACTTGGTTTTTTAATTTCCTGTAAATCCAAAACACGCCTAAAAATCAAGAAACTTGGCATGATGTCATGACATGGCACCAACATGCTGTGGTAATTTTTTTGGCCGAATTGGGACAAGCTTTGGTGTAAGCTTCTTCCAAAGCGGAGCTTCCCTCAAGAAGGGTCGTGGTTCCAAGGGGGAATGTTCACCTCCGTGTGTGAAACGACATACATACACTACCTTCTCCCGCCTTATTTTTTTTTACACATGCAGATTACACCAAATAGAAGTATCGTGCTAAATTTTGGAATTATTCCGGGTTCGTTTGGCATTTTTTATACATTAATTGAGTTTCTGGGCATTTAATGTGCATAATTCAAATTTGAAGTACAAGCACATGCTCCAGTGCACCAAAGTTGGTTGAAAAATAACATGTGTGTCCTTGGGTGAATTTCTAGGTTCCATGCAAGAAATGAGAATGAAATTCAAACATCTGGGCATCGAGTCTCGGCCGGAAAGATTGAGAAACTTGGTTTTCTAATTTCCTGTAAATCCAAAACACGCCATAAAATCATGACACTTGGCATGGTGTCATGACATGGCACCAACATCCTGTGGTAAATTTTTTGGCCGAATTGGGACAAGCTTTGGTGTAAGCTTCTTGCAAACCGGAGCTTCCCTCAAGAAGGCTCGTGGTTCCGAGAGGGAACGCGTCACCTCTGTGTGCGAAACGACATACGTACACTACCTTCTCTCGCCTTAATTTTTTTTATACAGGCAGATTAGACCAAATAGAAGTATCATGGTAAATTTTGGAATTATTCCGGGTTCGTTTGGCCTTTTTATACACTAGTTGAGTTTCTGGGCATTTAATGTGCATAATTCAAATTTGAAGTACAAGCATGTGCTCCAGTGCACCAAAGTTGGTTGAAAAATCACATGTGTGTCCTTGGGTGAATTTCTAGGTCCCATGCAAGATATTAGAATGAAATTCAAACATGTGGGCATCGTGGCTCGGCCGGAAAGATTGAGAAACTTTGTTTTTTAATTTCCTGTAAATCCAAAACACTCCTGAAAATCATAAAACTTGGCATGGTGTCATGACATGGCACCAACATTCTGGGGTAATTTTTTTGGCCGAATTGGGACAACCTTTGGTGTAAGTTTCTTGCAAACCGGAGCTTCCCTCAAGATGGCTCGGGGTTCCGAGAAAGAACATGTGACCTCCGTGTGTGAAACAACATACGTATAATGCCTTCTCCCGCCTTAATTTTTTTCAAAGGCAGATTAGACCAAATAGAAGTATCGTCCTAAATTTGGAATTATTCTGCGTTCGTTTGGCCTTTTTATACATTAATTGAGTTT
This sequence comes from Aegilops umbellulata, assembly GCA_032464435.1. Lineage (NCBI taxonomy): Eukaryota > Viridiplantae > Streptophyta > Magnoliopsida > Poales > Poaceae > Aegilops > Aegilops umbellulata. Next base: position 407,454,167 of record CP136055.1, read on the forward strand.
CTGGGCATTTAATGTGCATAATTCAAATTTGGACTACAAGCACATGCTCCAGTGCACCAAAGTTGGTTGAAAAAAAATCACATGTGTGTCCTTGGGGTGAATTTCTAGGTCCCATGCAAGAAATGAGAATGAAATTCAAATGTCTGGGCGTCGTGGCTCGGCCGGAAAGATTGAGAAACTTGGTTTTTTAATTCCTGTAAATCCAAAACACGCCTGAAAATCATGAAACTTGGCATGGTGTCATGACATGGCACCAATATGCTGCATCAAATTGTTTGCCGAATTGGGACAAGCTTTGGTGTAAGCTTCTAGCAAATCGGAGCTTCCCTCAAGGAGGCTCGTGGTTCCGAGAGGTAACGTTCACCTCCGTGTGCGAAATGACATACGTACACTGCCTTGTCCCGCCTTAATTTTTTTTACACAGGCAGATTAGACCAAATAGAAGTATCGTGCAAAATTTTGGAATTATTCCTAGTTCGTTTGGCCTTTTTTATACCTTGGTTGAGTTTCTGGGCATTTAAGGTTCATAATTCAAATTTGAACTACAAGCACATGCTCGAATGCACCAAAGTTGGTTGAAAAATCACATGTGTGTCCTTCGGTGAATTTCTAGGTCCCATGCAAGAAATGGGAATGAAATTCAAACGTCTGGGCGTCGTGGCTCGGCCGGAAAGATTGAGATACTTGGTTTTTTAATTCCTGTAAATCCAAAACACGCCCGAAAATCAAGAAACTTGGCATGGTGTCATGACATGGCACCAACATGCTGCGGTAAATTGTTTGGCCGAATTGGGACAAGCTTTGGTGTAAGATTCTTGCAAACCGGAGCTTCCCTCAACAAGGCTCGTGGTTCCGAGAGGGAACGTGTCACCTCCGTGTGTGAAATGACATACGTACACTGCCTTCTCCCGCCTAATTTTTTTACACGGGCAGATTAGACCAAATAGAAGTATCATGCCAAATTTTGGAATTATTCTACGTTCGTTTGGCCTTTTTTATACATTAATTGAGTTTCCGGGCATTTAATGTGCATAACTCAAATTTGAAGTACAAGCATGCGCTCCAGTGCACCAAAGTTGGTTGAAAAATCACATGTGTGTCCTTGGGTGAATTTCTAGGTCCCATGCAAGATATTAGAATGAAATTCAAACATGTGGGCATCGTGGCTCGGCCGGAAAGATTGAGAAACTTCGTTTTATAATTTCCTGTAAATCTAAAACACTCCTGAAAGTCATAAAACTTGGCATGGTGTCATGACATGGCACCAATATGCTGCAGCAAATTGTTTGGCCGAATTGAGACAGGCTTTGGTGTAAGCTTCTAGCAAATCGGAGCTTCCCTCAAGGAGGCTCGTGGTTCCGAGAGGGAACGTTCACCTCCGTGTGCGAAATGACATACGTACACTGCCTTGTCCCACCTTAATTTTTTTTACACAGGCAGATTAGACCAAATAGAAGTATCGTGCAAAATTTTGGAATTATTCCTAGTTCGTTTGGCCTTTTTTATACATTAGTTGAGTTTCTGGGCATTTAATGTTCATAATTCAAATTTGAACTACAAGCACATGCTCGAATGCACCAAAGTTGGTTGAAAAATCACATGTGTGTCCTTGGGTGAATTTCTAGGTCCCATGCAAGAAATTGGAATGAAATTCAAACGTCTGGGCGTCGTCGCTCGGCCGGAAAGATTGAGAAACTTGGTTTTTTAATTCCTGTAAATCCAAAACACGCCTGAAAATCATGAAACTTGGCATGGTGTCATGACATGGCACCAACATGCTGCGGTAGATTTTTTGGCCGAATTGGGACAAGCTTTGGTGTAAGATTCTTGCAAACCGGCGCTTCCCTCAAGAAGGCTCGTGGTTCCTAGAGGGAACGTGTCACCTCCGTGTGTGAAATGACATACGTACACTGCCTTCTCCCGCCTAATTTTTTTTACACAGGTAGATTAGACCAAATAGAAGTATCATGCTAAATTTTGGAATTATCTAAGTTCGTTTGGCCTTTTTTATACATTAATTGAGTTTCTGGGCATTTAATATGCATAACTCAAATTTGAATTACAAGCACATGCTCAAGTGCACCAAAGTTGGTTAAAAAAATCACATGTGTGTCCTTGGGGTGAATTTCTAGGTCCCATGCAAGAAATGGGAATGAAATTCAAACATCTGGGCAACGTGCCTCGGCCGTAAAGATTGAGAAACTTGGTTTTTTAATTCCTGTAAATCCAAAACATGCCTGAAAATCATGAAACTTGGCACGGTGTCATGACATGGTACCAACATGCTGCGGTAAATTTTTTGGCCGAATTGGGACAAGCTTTGGTGTAAGCTTCTTGCAAACCGTAGCTTCCCTCAAGAAGGCTCGTGGTTTCGAGAGGGAACGCATCACCTCCGTGTGCGAAATGACATACATACACAGCCTTCTCCTGCCTTAATTTTTTTACACAGGCAGATTAGACCAAATAGAAGTATCATGCTCAATTTTGGAATTATTCCAGGTTCGTTTGGCCTTTTTATACATTAATTGAGTTTCTAGGCATTTAATGTGCATAATTCAAATTTAAACTACAAGCACATCCTCCAATGCACCAAAGTTGGTTGAAAAATCACATGTGTGTCCTTGGGTGAATTGCTAGGTCCCATGCAATAAATGGGAATGAAATTCAAACGTGTGGGCGTCGTGGCTCGGCCGGAAAGATTGAGAAACTTGGTTTTTTAATTCCTGTAAATCCAAAACACGCCTGAAAATCATGAACCTTGGCATGGTGTCATGACATGGCACCAACATGCTGCGGTAAATTGTTTGGCCGAATTGGGACAAGCTTTGGTGTAAGATTCTTGCAAACCGGAGCTTCCCTCAAGAAGGCTCGTGGTTCCGAGAGGGAACGTGTCACCTCCGTGTGTGAAATGACATACGTACACTGCCTTCTCCCACCTAATTTTTTTACACAGGCAGATTAGACCAAATAGAAGTATCATGCTAAATTTTGGAATTATTCCTAGTTCGTTTGGCCTTTTTTATACATTAATTGAGTTTCTAGGCATTTAATGTTCATAATTCAAATTTGAACTACAAGCACATGCTCGAATGCTCCAAAGTTGGTTGAAAAATCACATGTGTGTCCTTGGGTGAATTTCTAGGTCCCATGCAAGAAATGGGAATGAAATTCAAACGTCTGGGCGTCGTGGCTCGGCCGGAAAGATTGAGAAACTTGGTTTTTTAATTCCTGTAAATCCAAAACACGCCTGAAAATCATGAAACTTGGCATGGTGTCATGACATGGCACCAACATGCTGCGGTAGATTTTTTGGCCGAATTGGGACAAGCTTTGGTGTAAGATTCTTGCAAACCGACGCTTCCCTCAAGAAGGCTCGTGGTTCCTAGAGGGAACGTGTCACCTCCGTGTGTGAAATGACATACGTACACTGCCTTCTCCCGCCTAATTTTTTTTACACAGGCAGATTAGACCAAATAGAAGTATCATGCTAAATTTTGGAATTATCTAAGTTCGTTTGGCCTTTTTTATACATTAATTGAGTTTCTGGGCATTTAATATGCATAACTCAAATTTGAATTACAAGCACATGCTCAAGTGCACCAAAGTTGGTTAAAAAAAATCACATGTGTGTCCTTGGGGTGAATTTCTAGGTCCCATGCAAGAAATGGGAATGAAATTCAAACATCTGGGCAACGTGCCTCGGCCGTAAAGATTGAGAAACTTGGTTTTTTAATTCCTGTAAATCCAAAACATGCCTGAAAATCATGAAACTTGGCACGGTGTCATGACATGGTACCAACATGCTACGGTAAATTTTTTGGCCGAATTGGGACAAGCTTTGGTGTAAGCTTCTTGCAAACCGTAGCTTCCCTCAAGAAGGCTCGTGGTTTCGAGAGGGAACGCATCACCTCCGTGTGCGAAATGACATACATACACAGCCTTCTCCTGCCTTAATTTTTTTACACAGGCAGATTAGACCAAATAGAAGTATCATGCTCAATTTTGGAATTATTCCAGGTTCGTTTGGCCTTTTTATACATTAATTGAGTTTCTAGGCATTTAATGTGCATAATTCAAATTTAAACTACAAGCACATCCTCCAATGCACCAAAGTTGGTTGAAAAATCACATGTGTGTCCTTGGGTGAATTGCTAGGTCCCATGCAATAAATGGGAATGAAATTCAAACGTGTGGGCGTCGTGGCTCGGCCGGAAAGATTGAGAAACTTGGTTTTTTAATTCCTGTAAATCCAAAACACGCCTGAAAATCATGAACCTTGGCATGGTGTCATGACATGGCACCAACATGCTGCGGTAAATTGTTTGGCCGAATTGGGACAAGCTTTGGTGTAAGATTCTTGAAAACCGGAGCTTCCCTCAAGAAGGCTCGTGGTTCCGAGAGGGAACGTGTCACCTCCGTGTGTGAAATGACATACGTACACTGCCTTCTCCCGCCTAATTTTTTTACACAGGCAGATTAGACCAAATAGAAGTATCATGCTAAATTTTGGAATTATTCCTAGTTCGTTTGGCCTTTTTTATACATTAATTGAGTTTCTAGGCATTTAGTGTTCATAATTCAAATTTGAACTACAAGCACATGCTCGAATGCTCCAAAGTTGGTTGAAAAATCACATGTGTGTCCTTGGGTGAATTTCTAGGTCCCATGCAAGAAATGGGAATGAAATTCAAACGTCTGGGCGTCGTGGCTCGGCCGGAAAGATTGAGAAACTTGGTTTTTTAATTCCTGTAAATCCAAAACACGCCTGAAAATCATGAAACTTGGCATGGTGTCATGACATGGCACCAACATGCTGCGGTAGATTTTTTGGCCGAATTGGGACAAGCTTTGGTGTAAGATTCTTGCAAACCGGCGCTTCCCTCAAGAAGGCTCGTGGTTCCTAGAGGGAACGTGTCACCTCCGTGTGTGAAATGACATACGTACACTGCCTTCTCCCGCCTAATTTTTTTTACACAGGCAGATTAGACCAAATAGAAGTATCATGCTAAATTTTGGAATTATCTAAGTTCGTTTGGCCTTTTTTATACATTAATTGAGTTTCTGGGCATTTAATATGCATAACTCAAATTTGAATTACAAGCACATGCTCAAGTGCACCAAAGTTGGTTAAAAAAATCACATGTGTGTCCTTGGGGTGAATTTCTAGGTCCCATGCAAGAAATGGGAATGAAATTCAAACATCTGGGCAACGTGCCTCGGCCGTAAAGATTGAGCAACTTGGTTTTTTAATTCCTGTAAATCCAAAACATGCCTGAAAATCATGAAACTTGGCACGGTGTCATGACATGGTACCAACATGCTACGGTAATTTTTTTGGCCGAATTGGGACAAGCTTTGGTGTAAGCTTCTTGCAAACCGTAGCTTCCCTCAAGAAGGCTCGTGGTTTCGAGAGGGAACGCATCACCTCCGTGTGCGAAATGACATACATACACAGCCTTCTCCTGCCTTAATTTTTTTACACAGGCAGATTAGACCAAATAGAAGTATCATGCTCAATTTTGGAATTATTCCAGGTTCGTTTGGCCTTTTTATACATTAATTGAGTTTCTAGGCATTTAATGTGCATAATTCAAATTTAAACTACAAGCACATCCTCCAATGCACCAAAGTTGGTTGAAAAATCACATGTGTGTCCTTGGGTGAATTGCTAGGTCCCATGCAATAAATGGGAATGAAATTCAAACGTGTGGGCGTCGTGGCTCGGCCGGAAAGATTGAGAAACTTGGTTTTTTAATTCCTGTAAATCCAAAACACGCCTGAAAATCATGAACCTTGGCATGGTGTCATGACATGGCACCAACATGCTGCGGTAAATTGTTTGGCCGAATTGGGACAAGCTTTGGTGTAAGATTCTTGAAAACCGGAGCTTCCCTCAAGAAGGCTCGTGGTTCCGAGAGGGAACGTGTCACCTCCGTGTGTGAAATGACATACGTACACTGCCTTCTCCCGCCTAATTTTTTTACACAGGCAGATTAGACCAAATAGAAGTATCATGCTAAATTTTGGAATTATTCCTAGTTCGTTTGGCCTTTTTTATACATTAATTGAGTTTCTAGGCATTTAATGTTCATAATTCAAATTTGAACTACAAGCACATGCTCGAATGCTCCAAAGTTGGTTGAAAAATCACATGTGTGTCCTTGGGTGAATTTCTAGGTCCCATGCAAGAAATGGGAATGAAATTCAAACGTCTGGGCGTCGTGGCTCGGCCGGAAAGATTGAGAAACTTGGTTTTTTAATTCCTGTAAATCCAAAACAAGCCTGAAAATCATGAAACTTGGCATGGTGTCATGACATGGCACCAACATGCTGCGGTAGATTTTTTGGCCGAATTGGGACAAGCTTTGGTGTAAGATTCTTGCAAACCGGCGCTTCCCTCAAGAAGGCTCGTGGTTCCTAGAGGGAACGTGTCACCTCCGTGTGTGAAATGACATACGTACACTGCCTTCTCCCGCCTAATTTTTTTTACACAGGCAGATTAGACCAAATAGAAGTATCATGCTAAATTTTGGAATTATCTAAGTTCGTTTGGCCTTTTTTATACATTAATTGAGTTTCTGGGCATTTAATATGCATAACTCAAATTTGAATTACAAGCACATGCTCAAGTGCACCAAAGTTGGTTAAAAAAAATCACATGTGTGTCCTTGGGGTGAATTTCTAGGTCCCATGCAAGAAATGGGAATGAAATTCAAACATCTGGGCAACGTGCCTCGGCCGTAAAGATTGAGCAACTTGGTTTTTTAATTCCTGTAAAACCAAAACATGCCTGAAAATCATGAAACTTGGCACGGTGTCATGACATGGTACCAACATGCTACGGTAATTTTTTTGGCCGAATTGGGACAAGCTTTGGTGTAAGCTTCTTGCAAACCGTAGCTTCCCTCAAGAAGGCTCGTGGTTTCGAGAGGGAACGCATCACCTCCGTGTGCGAAATGACATACATACACAGCCTTCTCCTGCCTTAATTTTTTTACAGAGGCAGATTAGACCAAATAGAAGTATCATGCTCAATTTTGGAATTATTCCAGGTTCGTTTGGCCTTTTTATACATTAATTGAGTTTCTAGGCATTTAATGTGCATAATTCAAATTTAAACTACAAGCAAATCCTCCAATGCACCAAAGTTGGTTGAAAAATCACATGTGTGTCCTTGGGTGAATTGCTAGGTCCCATGCAATAAATGGGAATGAAATTCAAACGTGTGGGCGTCGTGGCTCGGCCGGAAAGATTGAGAAACTTGGTTTTTTAATTCCTGTAAATCCAAAACACGCCTGAAAATCATGAACCTTGGCATGGTGTCATGACATGGCACCAACATGCTGCGGTAAATTGTTTGGCCGAATTGGGACAAGCTTTGGTGTAAGATTCTTGAAAACCGGAGCTTCCCTCAAGAAGGCTCGTGGTTCCGAGAGGGAACGTGTCACCTCCGTGTGTGAAATGACATACGTACACTGCCTTCTCCCGCCTAATTTTTTTACACAGGCAGATTAGACCAAATAGAAGTATCATGCTAAATTTTGGAATTATTCCTAGTTCGTTTGGCCTTTTTTATACATTAATTGAGTTTCTAGGAATTTAATGTTCATAATTCAAATTTGAACTACAAGCACATGCTCGAATGCTCCAAAGTTGGTTGAAAAATCACATGTGTGTCCTTGGGTGAATTTCTAGGTCCCATGCAAGAAATGGGAATGAAATTCAAACGTCTGGGCGTCGTGGCTCGGCCGGAAAGATTGAGAAACTTGGTTTTTTAATTCCTGTAAATCCAAAACACGCCTGAAAATCATGAAACTTGGCATGGTGTCATGACATGGTACCAACATGCTACGGTAATTTTTTTGGCCGAATTGGGACAAGCTTTGGTGTAAGCTTCTTGCAAACCGGAGCTTCCCTCAAGAAGGCTCGTGGTTCCGAGAGGGAACGCATCACCTCCGTGTGCGAAATGACATACGTACACTGCCTTCTCCTGCCTTAATTTGTTTACACAGGCAGATTAGACCAAATAGAAGTATCATGCTAAATTTTGGAATTATTCCAGGTTCGTTGGGCCTTTTTATACATTAATTGAGTTTCTGGGCATTTAATGTGCATAATTCAAATTTAAACTACAAGCACATCCTCCAATGCACCAAAGTTGGTTGAAAAATCACATGTGTGTCCTTGGGTGAATTTCTAGGTCCCATGCAAGAAATGGGAATGAAATTCAAACGTCTGGGCGTCGTGGCTCGGCCGGAAAGATTGAGAAACTTGGTTTTTTAATTCCTGTAAATCCAAAACACGCCTGAAAATCATGAAACTTGGCATGGTGTCATGACATGGCACCAACATGCTGCGGTAAATTGTTTGGCCGAATTGGGACAAGCTTTGGTGTAAGATTCTTGCAAACCAGAGCTTCCCTCAAGAAGGCTCGTGGTTCCGAGAGGGAACCTGTCACCTCCGTGTGTGAAATGACATACGTACACTACCTTCTCCCGCCTAATTTTTTTACACAGGCAGATTAGACCAAATAGAAGTATCATGCTAAATTTTGGAATTATTCTACGTTCGTTTGGCCTTTTTTATACATTAATTGAATTTCTGGGCATTTAATGTGCATAACTCAAATTTGAAGTACAAGCACATGCTCAAGTGCTCCAAAGTTTGTTGAAAAATCACATCTGTGTCCTTGGGGTGAATTTCTAGGTCCCGTGCAAGAAATGGGAATGAAATTGAAACATCTGGGCATCGTGCCTCGGCCGTAAAGATTGAGAAACTTGGTTTTTTAATTCCAGTAAATCCAAAACATGCCTGAAAATCATGAAACTTGGCACGGTGTCATGACATGGTACCAACATGCTGCGGTAAATTTTTTGGCCGAATTGGGACAAGCTTATGTGTAAGCTTCTTGCAAACCGTAGCTTCCCTCAAGAAGGCTCGTGGTTCCGAGAGGGAACGCATCACCTCCGTGTGTGAAATGACATACGTACATTGCCTTCTCCTGCCTTAATTTGTTTACACAGGCAGATTAGACCAAATAGAAGTATCATGCTAAATTTTGGAATTATTCCGGGTTCGTTTGGCCTTTTTATACATTAATTGAGTTTCTGGGCATTTAATGTGCATAATTCAAATTTGAACTAGAAGCACATCCTCCAATGCACCAAAGTTGGTTGAAAAATCACATGTGTGTCCTTGGGTGAATTTCTAGGTCCCATGCAAGAAATGAGAATGAAATTCAAACGTCTGGTCGTCGTGGCTCGGCCGGAAAGATTGAGAAACTTGGTTTTTTAATTCCTATAAATCGAAAACACGCCTGAAAATCATGAAACTTGGCATGGTGTCATGGCATGGCACCAATATGCTGCAGGAAGTTGTTTGGCCGAATTGGGACAAGCTTTGGTGTAAGCTTCTTGCAAATCGGAGCTTCCCTCAACGAGGCACGTGGTTCCGAGAGGGAACGTTCACCTCCGTGTGCGAAATGACATACGTACACTGCCTTGTCCTGCCTTAATTTTTTTACACAGGCAGATTAGCCCAAATAGAAGTATCGTTCTACATTTTGGAATTATTCCTGGTTCATTTGGCCTTTTTATAAATTAATTGAGTTTCTGGGCATTTAATGTTCATAATTCAAATTTGAACTACAAGCACATGCTCGAATGCACCAAAGTTGGTTGAAAAATCACATGTGTGTCCTTGGGTGAATTTCTAGGTCCCATGCAAGAAATGGGAATGATATTGAAACATCTGGGCATCATGCCTCGGCCGTAAAGATTGAGAAACTTGGATTTTTAATTCATGTAAATCCAAAACACGCCTGAAAATCATGAAACTTGGCATGGTGTCATGACATGGCACCAATATGCTGCAGTAAATTGTTTGGCCGAATTGGGACAAGCTTTGGTGTAAGCTTCTAGCAAATCGGAGCTTCCCTCAAGGAGGTTCGTGGTTCCGAGAGGGAACGTTCACCTTCGTGTGTGAAATGACATACGTACACTGCCTTGTCCCGCCTTAATTTTTTTTACACAGGCAGATTAGACCAAATAGAAGTATCGTGCTAAATTTTGGAATTATTCCGGGTTCGTTTGGCCTTTTTGTACATTAATTGAGTTTCTAGGCATTTAATGTTCATATTTCAAATTTGAACTACAAGCACATGCTCGAATGCACCAAAGTTGGTTGAAAAATCACATGTGTGTCCTTGGGTGAATTTCTAGGTCCCATGCAAGAAATGGGAATGAAATTCAAACGTCTGGGCGTCGTGGCTCGGCCGGAAAGATTGAGAAACTTGGTTTTTTAATTCCTGTAAATCCAAAACACGCCTGAAAATCATGAAACTTGGCATGGTGTCATGACATGGCACCAACATGCTGCGGTAGATTGTTTGGCCGAATTGGGACAAGCTTTGGTGTAAGATTCTTGCAAACCGGAGCTTCCCTCAAGAAGGCTCGTGGTTCCGAGAGGGAACGTGTCACCTCCGTGTGTGAAATGACATACGTACACTGCCTTCTCCTGCCTAATTTTTTTACACAGGCAGATTAGACCAAATAGAAGTATCATGCTAAATTTTGGAATTATTCAAAGTTCGTTTGGCCTTTTCTATACATTAATTGAGATTCTGGGCATTTAATGTGCATAACTCAAATTTGAAGTACAAGCACATGCTCAAGTGCACCAAAGTTTGTTGAAAAATCACATGTGTGTCCTTGGGGTGAATTTCTAGGTCCCATGCAAGAAATGAGAATGAAATTCAAACATCTGGGCATCGTGCCTCGGCCGTAAAGATTGAGAAACTTGGTTTTTTAATTCCTGTAAATCCAAAACATGCCTGAAAACCATGAAACTTGGCACGGTGTCATGACATGGTACCAACATGCTGCGGTAATTTTTTTGGCCGAATTGGGACAAGCTTTGGTGTAAGCTTCTTGCAAACCGTAGCTTCCCTCAAGAAGGCTCGTGGTTCCGAGAGGGAAAGCATCACCTCCGTGTGCGAAATGACATACGTACACTGCCTTCTCCTGCCTTAATTTGTTTACACAAGCAAATTAGACCAAATAGAAGTATCATGCTAAATTTTGGAATTATTCCGGGTTCGTTTGGCCTTTTTATACATTAATTGAGTTTCTGGGCATTTAATGTCCATAATTCAAATTTGAACTACAAGCACATGCTCGAATGCTCCAAAGTTGGTTGAAAAATCACATGTGTGTCCTTGGGTGAATTTCTAGGTCCCATGCGAGAAATGAGAATGAAATTCAAACGTCTGGGCGTCGTGGTTCGGCCGGAAAGATTGAGAAACTTGGTTTTTTAATTCCTATAAATCCAAAACACGCCTGAAAATCATGAAACTTGGCATGGTGTCATGACATGGCACCAATATGCTGCAGTAAGTTGTTTGGCCGAATTGGGACAAGCTTTGGTGTAAGCTTCTTGCAAATCGGAGCTTCCCTCAAGGAGGCTTGTGGTTCCGAGAGGGAACGTTCACCTCCGTGTGCGAAATGACATACGTACACTGCCTTGTCCCGCCTTAATTTTTTTTACACAGGCAGATTAGACCAAATAGAAGTATCATGCTAAATTTTGGAATTATTCCTGGTTCGTTTGGCCTTTTTTATACATTAATTGAGTTTCTGGGCATTTAATATTCATAATTCAAATTTGAACTACAAGCACATGCTCGAATGCACGAAAGTTGTTTGAAAAATCACATGTGTGTCCTTGGGTGAATTTCTACGTCCGATGCAAGAAATGGGAATGAAATTGAAACATCTGGGCATCGTGCCTCGGCCGTAAAGATTGAGAAACTTGGTTTTTTAATTCCTGTAAATCCAAAACAAGCCTGAAAATCATGAAACTTGGCCCGGTGTCATGACATGGCACCAATATGCTGCAGTAAGTTGTTTGGCCGAATTGGGACAAGCTTTGGTGTAAGCTTCTTGCAAATCGGAGCTTCCCTCAAGGAGGCTTGTGGTTCCGAGAGGGAACGTTCACCTCCGTGTGCGAAATGACATACGTACACTGCCTTGTCCCGCCTTAATTTTTTTTACACAGGCAGATTAGACCAAATAGAAGTATCGTGCTAAATTTTGGAATTATTCCGGGTTCGTTTGGCCTTTTTGTACATTAATTGAGCTTCTAGGCATTTAATGTTCATATTTCAAATTTGAACTACAAGCACATGCTCGAATGCACCAAAGTTGGTTGAAAAATCACATGTGTGTCCTTGGGGTGAATTTCTAGGTCCCATGCAAGAAATGAGAATGAAATTCAAACTTCTGGGCATCGTGCCTCGGCCGTAAAGATTGAGAAACTTGGTTTTTTAATTCCTGTAAATCCAAAACATGCCTGAAAACCATGAAACTTGGCACGGTGTCATGACATGGTACCAACATGCTGCGGTAATTTTTTTGGCCGAATTGGGACAAGCTTTGGTGTAAGCTTCTTGCAAACCGTAGCTTCCCTCAAGAAGGCTCGTGGTTCCGAGAGGGAAAGCATCACCTCCGTGTGCGAAATGACATACGTACACTGCCTTCTCCTGCCTTAATTTGTTTACACAAGCAAATTAGACCAAATAGAAGTATCATGCTAAATTTTGGAATTATTCCGGGTTCGTTTGGCCTTTTTATACATTAATTGAGTTTCTGGGCATTTAATGTGCATAATTCAAATGTGTGTCCTTGGGTGAATTTCTACGTCCGATGCAAGAAATGGGAATGATATTGAAACATCTGGGCATCGTGCCTCGGCCGTAAAGATTGAGAAACTTGGTTTTTTAATTCCTGTAAATCCAAAACAAGCCTGAAAATCATGAAACTTGGCCCGGTGTCATGACATGGCACCAACATGATGAAGTAATTTTTTTGGCCAAATTGGGACAAGCTTTGGTGTAAGATTCTTGCAAACCGGAGCTTCTCTGAAGAAGGCTTGTGGTTCCGAGAGGGAACGTATCACCTCCATGTGCGAGATGACATACGTACACTACCTTCTCCTGCCTTATTTTTTTACAAAGGAAGATTAGACCAAATAGAAGTATCGTGCTAAATTTTGGAATTATTCCGGGTTCGTTTGTCCTTTTTATAGATTAACTGAGTTTCTGGGCAACTACAAGCACATCCTCTAGTGCACCAAAGTATGTTGAAAAATCACATGTGTGTCCCTGGGTGAATTTCTAGGTCCCATGCAAGAAATGGGAATGAAATTCAAAATCTGGGCGTCTTGGCTCGGCCAGAGAGATTGAGAAACTTGGTTTTTTAATTCCTGTAAATCCAAAACACGTGTGGAAATCATGAAACTTGGCATGGTGTCATGACATGGCAGCAAGATGTTGTGGTAATTTTTCTGTCTGATTTGCGAAGGCGCACACATTAACAATCAACAAAGTCATTTTGGAACAAGTGATGTCACATTACAAATCAGAAACACAAGTATTATTGAAACCGTGGGCATTCTACTTACCAATTACGTGCCACCACGCATCCCCTTTTTTAATTGGCTAGGAGGTGTCGTGCGGGGTAGCTATTTGAGTACGGGAGGCGTGCGATCAGACCCCTGCGCATGCTTATCGGGAGGAGAGCCCTTTGACCTCTACCCACCGCGCACCTCCCTTCCAATGTCTCCATTGATGGCGCCCAAGCCCCTATTCTACAACGTGGCTATATGTCTCACTAGACTGAGATTTAAGAGAGAGAAATGAAAATCTGAAAATAAAGTTTTTCACGGATCTTGATGTAAGATCCGATGGATCTATATAGAATCAACTGCAACTTATAGCAAGCATGATGAATATAAGGACGATCACAATGTATAATAATTGTCTTACATATTTAGGAACATAATTAAAAAAGCCACATGCGGCAACGCTCGAAACACACAAGGGCAAAAGAAGAAGGAAGACAATGATCTGGCTCGCTGATCTCTACTTTCTTGATGCGTAGCTGCAGGCCGCGGGAACTAGTCTCCGTGGCGAGAGGTGATGAGATCCTTCTTGTCCTCAAGATGCTGCTTAAGAGCATCCACGGATTCCTCCACCAGCCTTCTACGCTCGATGCGCAGCATGGCATTCTCGTCCATAAGTTTCTCGACGATGACGTCGGTCCTCTTCAACAAGGCAGTGGTCTCCTCCTGCTGCTCCGCACTTCCGACGATCTTCGCCCTCGGCCAAGAGCTTCGCGGTGCTCTTATTTAGTTGCCGGATGATGTCGGTAGCCTGTTCAAAAGAGGCTTTCATGTCGTCCTGCAACCTCGCCCAGCCGGAGATCTGATCCATCTGGCTATGGACGATCGCATGCATGCGCCTATAAGAGTCCTCGCCTGCCCGCGAGACATTTTCCCAGGCCGCCGCGGCGCGGGAGGACATCTTTGCTGCATTCGCAGTGCAGCAGGACATCTCTTCTGCTTCGGTGGCGCGGCCGGACCAGTCTGCTGCATCGACGGCGCGGCGGGACCTCTGTGCTGTTTTTGCAACGCAGCGGGACCTCTATGCTGCTACGTCCGCGTGGCGGGACATGTCGGCTGCGTTCACGGTGATGCGGGACATCTCACATGCTTCCGCTTCCATGCTCACATCTCCCTGGTGGCAATCTCTTGACCCGGAACTCACGCTGGCCATGGCAGGCGCAAGGGAACGATGATGAATGACTTGTTTGTTTTTGTGGATAAGGAGTTGAGGAGGAATGTGCAGTCATCTTGGAGTAGTAGTATTTATAACTGAGTACTAATACGCTCCTAAGTGGGAAACCGTTTAGGTTTTGATCGGTGTGAAGAGGTTTGCAATTTGGAATGTGACGGGACGCGGCCTCAAAATTTACTGACGGTTATAAGTGTGGCACTATTCCCGTAAGGCGTAACATGGGCACGTACGCCTTCTCGGCCGCGTACGTGGCGTTTGCACCATAGGGTACACCACAATAGGCAATGTTAGCACACGTCTTGTTCCAACAACCGTGCGCGCTCGTTATTACCATCGCGCATGCTTCTTTGAATTAGAATGTGTGTGCCCATCTAGCGCACACACGTTGATCTATCTAACTGTTTCAGTTTGTTGTGGCTAATCGCAAATAGTTCATTTGTGTGAAGTCCATGCCATCAATTGCAGACACTTTGATCTGGCTGGCCTGGTTCTGTTCTGTTGCCTAATCGCAAACAGTTAATCCTTCCGAAGCGTATGCCCTCAATCGCACACACCTTTATCTAGCTGCCCATTTCTATTGTTCCTCCTCATCACAAACAGTTCATCTGAGTGAACCGTATGATGTATATCTCACATGCCTTCATCTGGCTTCCCGTTTCTTTTGTTCCGCCTCATCGCAAATAGTTCATTGAACTTAACCGTATGCCCTGCATCGAACACGCAACTAAAATTTGAACCGTGTTTGAGGGCTCTGCCATCGCAAACATTTTGCACCTTTTTTGACGGTTCTTTTACACCACCGTTTTGCGATTATTGCATTGCACACAGTTTTATCGAAGGGTCTCTGATCGTAGTGTCGCGTTAGCAGCATCCTGTAGTAGTGTAGGGGTTGATGCACGTTCTTTTCTTTGTTTCTCCGGTAGAAATCTCGGGGCACTCTTTGAGGTGCTTTGTGTTGGATTGAGTATTACGAATCTGAATTTGCTTGGGTGTTCTTTAATGCGAACTCTTGGATAGATCGATCGGAAAGAATAGCTTTAAGGTGGTTTCGTACCCTACAAACAATTTATTCTTATGTTCTCAGCTAGATATGAACTTTGGAGGGATTCTTCATCGCACTTTGAGGGGTGTTTATGTGATCCAATTATATTAGCATTGTTGAGAGACTGCACTAGCAAAAGTACGGACCCTAGGCCTCATTTTCAAGCATTGCAATACCGTTTGTGCTCCGTCCTATCAATTTGTACCTTGCTATTTTTTTATTGTTCTTATTACAAAAACCAATATTTATTATCATTACTATGATTGTATCACCATCTCTTCGGCGAACTAGTGCACCTATACAAATTACCATTGTATTTGGTGTGTTGGGGACCAAAGAGACTTTTTATTATTTGGTTGCAGGGTTGTTTCATCTTCATCCTAAACCTCCCACGGATTGATAAACCTTTGGTCATCCACTTGAGGGAAAATTGCTACTGTCCTACAAAACTCTACGCTTGGAGGCCCAACACGTGTCTACAAGAGTAAAGTTGCGTAGTAGACATCACTATGTACTCCGCTTCACACATAGATCCCGCCACGACGCTTTGCTTGGAACTGCACCAACTGACAGCTCCACCATTCAATATAAATATGTATCTGGTTTGTGACTTAGAGTCATCTAGATCAATGTCAAAGCTAGCATCGACATAACCATTTATGACAAGCTCTTTATCACCTCCATAAATGAGAAACATATCCTTAGTCCTTTTCAGGTACTTCAGGATGTTCTTGACCGCTGTCCAGTGATCCACTCCTGGATTACTTTGGTGCCTCACTGCTAAACTTATAGCAAGGAACACATCAGGTCTGGTACCCAGCATAGCATACATGATAGAGAATATGGCTGAAGCATAGGGAATGACTTTCATTTTCGCTCTATCTTCTGCAGTGGTCTGGCATTGAGTCTGACTCAAGTTCACACCTTGTAACACAGGCAAGAACCCTTTCTTTGACTGATCCATTTTGAACTTCTTCAAAACTTTATATAGGTATGTGCTTTGTGAAAGTCCAATTAAGCATCTTGATCTATCTCTATAAATCTTGATGCCCAATATATAAGCAGCTTCACTGAGATCTTTCATTGAAAAACTTTTATTCAAGTATCCTTTTATGCTATCCAGAAATTTTATATCATTTCCAATCAACAATATGTCATCCACATATAACATTAGAAATGCTACAGAGCTCCCACTCACTTTCTTGTAAATACAGGCTTCTCCAAAAGTCTGTATAAAACCATATGCTTTGATCACCTCATCAAAGCGTAAATACCAACTCCAAGATGCTTGCACCAGTCCATAAATGGATCTCGCTTGCTCACTTTGTTAGCACCTTTAGGATTGACAAAACCTTCTGGTTGCATCATATACAACTCTTCTTTGAGAAATCCATTAAGGAACACAGTTTTGACGTCCATTTGCCAGATTTCATAATCATAAAATGCGGCAATTGCTAACATGATTCGGATAGACTTAAGCATCACTACAAGTGAGAAAGTCTCATTGTAGTCAACTCCTTAAACTTGTCAAAAACCTTTTGCGACAAGTCAAGCTTTGTAGACAGTAACATTACCATCAACGTCAGTCTTCTTCTTGAAGATCCATTTATTCTCTATGGCTCGCCATCATCGGGCAAGTCAACCAAAGTCCACACGTTGTTCTCATACAAGGATCCTATCTCAGATTTCATGGCCTCAAGCCATTTATCGGAATCAGGGCTCATCATTGCTTCTTCATAGTTCGTAGGTTCGTCATGGTCTAGTAACATGACTTCCAGAATAGGATTACCATACCACTCTGGTGCGGAACGTGCTCTAGTTGACCTACGAGGTTCGGTAGTAACTTGATCTAAAGTTTCATGATCATTATCATTAGCTTCCTCTCTAGTTAGTGTAGGCATCACTGGAATGGTTTTCTGTGATGAGATACTTTTCAATTCGAGAGAAGGTACAATCACCTCATCAAGTTCTACTTTCCTCCCACTCACTTCTTTCGAGAGAAACTCCTTCTCTAGAAAGGATCCATTCTTAGCAACAAAGATCTTGCCTTCGGATCTGTGATAGAAGGTGTACCCAACAGTTTCTTTTGGGTATCCTATGAAGGCACACTTCTCTGATTTGGGTTCGAGCTTATCAGGCTGAAGCTTTTTCACATAAGCATCGCAACCCCAAACTTTAAGAAATGACAGCTTAGGTTTCTTGCCAAACCACAGTTCATACGGTGTCGTCTCAACGGATTTAGATGGTGCCCTATTTAAAGTGAATGTAGTTATCTCTAATGCATAACCCCAAAATGATAGTGGTAAATCAGTAAGAGACATCATAGATCGCACCATATCAAATAAAGTATGGTTACGACGTTCGGACACACCATACGCTGTGGTGTTCCAGGTGGCGTGAGTTGTAAAACTATTCCACATTGTTTTAAATGAAGGCCAAACTTGTAACTCAAATATTCGCCTCCGCGATCAGATTGTAGAAACTTTATTTTCTTGTTACGATGATTCTCCACTTCACTCTCAAATTCTTTGAACTTTTCAAATGTTTTAGACTTGTGTTTCATTAAGTAGATATACCCATATCTGTTCAAATCATCTATGAAGGTGAGAAAATAATGATACTTGACGCGAGCCTCAACACTCATTGCACCGCATACATCGGTATGTACTATTTCCAATAAGTCAGTAGCTCGCTCCATTGTTCCGGAGAACGGAGTTTTAGTCATCTTGCCCATGAGGAATGGTTCGCAAGCATCAAATGATTCATAATCAAGTCATTCCAAAAGCCCATATGCATGGAGTTTCTTCATGTGCTTTAAACCAATATGACCTAAACGGCAGTGCCACAAATATGTTGCACTATCATTATCAACTTTGCATCTTTTGGCATCAATATTATGAATATGTGTGTCTCCAGAATGGAGATACAATAAAAATAGACCACTCTTCAAGGGTGCATTACCATAAAAGATATTACTCATATAAATAGAACAACCATTATTCTCTAATTTAAATGAATAACCATCTTTCATCAAACTAGATCTAGATATAATCTTCATGCTCAACGCGGGCACCAAATAACAATTATTCAGGTCTAAAACTAATCCCGAAGGTAAATGTAGAGGTAGCGTGCCGACAGCGATCACATCGACCTTGGAAGCATTCTCGACGCGCATCGTCACCTCGCCCTTAGCCAATCTTCGTTTAATCCATAGCTCCTGTTTCGAGTTACAAATATGAGCAACCGAACCAGTATCAAATACCCAGGTGCTAGTACGAGCATTAGTAAGGTACACATCAATAACATGTATATCAAATATACCTTTGTTTACTTTGCCATCCTTCTTATCCACCAAATACTTGGGGCAGTTCCGCTTCCAATGACTAGTCCCTTTGTAGTGAAGCACTCAGTTTCAGGCTTGGGTCCAGACTTGGGCTTCTTCCTGGGAGTGGGAACTTGCTTGCCATTCTTCTTGAAGTTCCGCTTCTTTCCCGTGTCCTTTTTCTTGAAACTAGTGGTCTTGTTAACCATCAACACTTGATGCTCCTTCTTGATTTCTACCTCCACAGCTTTGAGCATAGCGAAGAGCTCGGGAATTGTCTTATCCATCCCTTGCATATTATAGTTCATCACGAAGCCTTTGTAGCTTGTTGGCAGTGATTGAAGAACTCTGACAACAACACTATCATGTGGAAGATTAACTCCCAGCTGAGTCAAGTGGTTATGATATCCAGACATTCTGAGTATGTGTTCACTGACAGAACTGTTCTGCTCCATCTTGCAGCTATAGAACTTATTGGAGACTTCATATCTCCCAACTCGAGCATTTGCTTGAAATATTAACTTCAACTCCTGGAACATCTCATATGGTCCATGACATTCACAACATCTTTGAAATCCCGATTCTAAGCCGTAAAGCATGGCACTCATCAGATCGAGCTTGCCAGACGTTCATAACATCAGCATCTGCTCCTACAACAGGCCTTTCACCTAGCGATGCATCAAGGACATAATTCTTCTGTGCAGCAATAAGTATAATCCTCAAGTTACAGACCCAGTCCATGTAGTTGCTACCATCATCTTTCAACCTAGCTTTTGATGTCTGCTAGAACTACGTCAGTATTTCCCCAAAGAGGAAGGGATGATGCAGCGCAGCAACGGTAGGTATTTCCCTTAGTGATGAGAACAAGGTTATCGAACCAGTAGGAGAACCACGCAACACTGCGTCAACGTCACCTGCACACAAATAACAAATACTTGAAACCTGACGTATTAAAGGGGTTGTCAATCCTTTTCGGGTAACGGCGCCAGAAATTGGCAAACGGACATGAGAAAGTTGTAATAAATTGATAAATCGAACACCAAATAGAATAAAGTCCGGCAAGGTATTTTTGTATTTTTGGTTTAATAGATCTGAAAATAAAAGCAAAGAAAATATATCGCAAAGGCAAATATAATAAAGAAGAGACTCGGGGGTCGTAGGTTTCACTAGTGGCTTCTCTCGAGAAAAATAGCAAACGAAGGCAAATATAATAAAGAAGAGACTCGGGGGTCGTAGGTTTCACTAGTGGCTTCTCTCGAGAAAAATAGCAAACGATGGGTGAACAAATTACTGTTGGGAAATTGATAGAACTTCAAATAATTATGACGATATCCAGGCAATGATCATTACATAGGCATCACGTCCAAGATTAGTAGACCGACTCCTGCCTGCATCTACTACTATTACTCCACACATCGACCGCTATCCAGCATGCATCTAGTGTATTAAGTTAATGGAAAAATAGAGTAATGCAATAAGAACGATGACATGATGTAGACAAGATCCGTTTATCTATATGGCGGTAGATATAGATCTCATCTTTTTATCCTTAGTAGCAACAATACATACGTGTCGGTTCCCCTTCTGTCACTGGGATCAAGCACCGTAAGATCGAACCCACTACCGGTAACCTCTTCCCATTGAAAGATAAATAGATCAAGTTGGCCAAACAAAACCCAAATATCAAAGAAGAAATACGAGGCTATAAGAGATCATGCATATAATGTATCAAAGAAACTCAAGTAACTTTCATGGATATAAAAGATATAGTTTATCATAAACTCGAAGTTCATCAGATCCCAACAAACACACAGCAAAAGACTTACATCATATGGATCTCCAAGAGACCATTGTATTGAGAATCAAAAGAGAGAGGGGAAGCCATCTAGCTACTAACTACGGACCCGAAGGTCTACAAAGAACTACTCACACATCATCGGAGAGGCACCAATGGAAGTGGTGAACCCCTCTGTGATGGTGTCTAGATTGGATCTGGTGGTTCTGGACTCTACGGCGGCTGGATGAATATTTCGTCGACACGCCTAGGGTTTGTGGATTTTGGGGGTATTTATAGAGCAAAGAGGCGGTCCGGGGGCACACGAGGTGGGCACAACCCACCAGGGCGCGCCTGGGCCTCTTGGCACGCCCTGGTGGGTTGTGCCCCCTCGGGGCACCCCCAGGTGCAACTAGGGCCCCTTGCCTTCCTTTTGGCCCATAAAAAATCATCATGGAGTCTCGTGGCATTTGGACTTCGTTTGGTATTGATTCCTGCGATGTAAAAAACATGTAAAAACATCAACTGGCACTTGGCACTATGTCAATAGGTTAGTCCCAAAAAATGATATAAAATGACTATAAAATGATTATAAAACATCCAAGATTGATAATAAAACAACATGGAACAATCAAAAATTATAGATACGTTGGAGACGTATCAGGTAGTTATGCCATTTTTTAGCTAACTAATCATATCAAGTCATTTTGGAGGAAAACAATGCTAAGTATAGGTCATTTTATAGCTATCCTAGGTAAAATATGTCATTTGGAGCTAAGTAAGGTTATTATGACATTTTCGAGGAAAATAAGCTAAGTATAGGTCATTTTGGAGCTAAACCTAGGTTATTATTCCATTTTTAGCCAAGTGAGCTAATTATGTCATAAATGAACTAGATAAGCTAAGTATAGATCATTATTGAGCTATCCTAGGTAGTTATGCCATTTTTAGCTAACTAAGCATATTAAGTCATTTTGGAGGAAAAATGCTAAGTATAGGTCATTTTATAGCTATCCTAGGTAAAATATGTCATTTTGGAGCTAAGTAAAGTTATTATGTCATTTTCGAGGAAAATAAGCTAAGTATAGGTCATTTTGGAGCTAAGTAGGTCATTTCTTAAGCTAAGTATGCATTTATTAAGAAAACACTTGGGAAAACTTACCATCATCATGGAGGTGAAGGACCGGTCGGGTTAGCGCTAGTGCCAGACGGAGAAGGACCTGTCGGGGTTGTGATACGTCTCCAACGTATCTATAATTTTCCTTGTTCCATGCTGTTATATTATCAATCTTGGATGTTTTATAATCATTTTATAGTCAATTTATATCATTTTTGGGTACTAACCTATTGACATAGTGCCAAGTGCCAGTTGTTGTTTTCTACATGTTTTTTACATCATAGGAAATCAATACCAAACGAAGTCCAAATGCAACGAAACTTTATGGAGATTTTTTATGGACCAGAAGACACCTAATGGGCCAAGGCTGCACCTAGGGGGTGCTCCGAGTAGAGAACAACCAACCAGGGCGCGCCAGGAGGCCCAGGCGCGCCCTGGTGGGTTGTGCCCACCACGGGTGCCCCTAGACCGCCTCTTTGCTCTATAAATACCCCAATATTCTAGAAACTCGAGGGGAGTCGATGAAAATCAATTCCAGCCGCCGCAGCGTCCAGAACCACCAGACCCAATCTAGACACCATCTCGGGTGCACTACAAAAAAAAGACACATCCGTGACATTTTGGGTCGAACGAAATTTTTTTCTGTCATACATATGACATTTCTATGACGATAATTGTGACAAAACCCGGTATCATCATAGATGTGGTGGGCTCCTACTTCTATGACAAAAAATCATGACAGAAAATGGGCTTTTCGTCCTCGGCGGGCCGGAGACGCAGCTGCATGACATTCTTTGGGCCGTCCATGACTGAAAAAACCGTGGTAGAAGTGAGGGGGAGGAAAATTTCGGGGAGTTCCCGGTTACGGTGGGAGGTCGGGGGCCGAGCGATGCGCGTTTCTCTCGTACACGTACGCTCGTGTGTGTGAGGCGTTGGCTCTAACTGAACCCGAGTAAGGCGTTGGGCTCTGACTGAACCCGAGCGAGGCGTTGGGCTCTAACTGAACCCGAGCGATTGCACTGCAGGCTACGCGTTACTGAACCGAGCGATCGATCGATGGCTGTTAACTGAACCCGATCGAGCGATTCCTTGGCTACTGCTGCTAACTGAAGCCGATCGATGGGATGAACAGTGACCGTTGCGGGGGGGTTTGGATGAACTGTGAGCGGTGGCGTTGCCTCTAGATGAACAGGACCCCGTGGTGTGGTGGAGGGCTGGATGAACAGTAGATGGTGGAGGGGTGCCCGTGGAGGAGTGGATGAACAGGGCCCCGTGGTGTGGTGGAGGGCAGGATGAACAGTAGACGGTGGAGGGGTGCCCGTGGAGGGGTGGATGAACAGGCCCCCGTGGTGTGGAGGGCAGGATGAACAGTAGACGGTGGAGGGGTGGTTGAACAGGACCCCGTGGTGTGGAGGGCTGGATGAACAGTACATGGTGGAGGAGTGGTTAAACAGTAGCCGGTGGAGTAGCGCGCGGTGGAGGCTTGATGAACAGGAGCCCGTGGAGGCTGGAGGAGGTCGACGGTGGATGAACAGTAGCTCGTGGAGGCTGCAGGGGGTCGACAGTGGAGATGAACAGTATCCCGTGGAGTCCCATTTTGCGGTACGCCACACCCCTCCCAATGAACAGGACCCCTGTTTCGACCGTAGCGCTCCTACACAAGTCTGTTTCCTCCGTTTTGCGGTACGCCACATCCCTCTCGATCAACAGGACCCTCGTTTCGACCGTAGGAGGTCCGTTACCTCCGTTTTGCGGTATGCCACACCCCTCCCGATCAACAGGACCCCCGTTTCGACCGTAGGAGGTCCATTTCCTCCGTTTTGCGGTACGCCAGACCCCTCCCGATGAACAGGATCCTGTTTTGAACGTGGCCGGTCGAACACAAGGCCGTTTCCTCTGTTCTACGGTACGTCAGGCCTTGTTTCCATCGCCTGTTCCATCCAAGCCCTCCCGATGAACACGACCACGCATTCCGTTTCGACCCAGCCCTGTTGCCTTCCGATGAACACGACGCATTCCGTTGCCTCCCCATGAACACGACGCATTCCGTTATCTCCCCATGAACACGACGACGACGTTGTTTCTCCGTTCCGACCTAGCCATGTACATGAGCCCTCGCCGTACGTATGCGCGAGTAGGCATTCGAGACCCCGCCCGTATGTACACATATGTGGCCGTATTTTCTTTCTTGCACCCTGGCCGTTGTACGTACGTGTACATGCTACATGCGCGCCTCTACTACGACACGTGCGCGCCTCTACATCGACCAGTATGTATGTACACGTTCGCGACCAGAATGACAACGCTACGTATGCTTCGACCAGGTGGGTCCCGACTGTCAGGCACTTCCTTGCCTGCGAAGATGTAGCTGGTGGGTCCCAGCAGTCAGGGGGCGAATCGTTTTTTTTGCCCGGACACACTTCCTTGCATGCGAAGATGTAGCTGGTGGGTCCCTGCAGTCGTGGGGCCGGTGGGTCCCAGCAGTCAGGGGGGAGAATCGTTTTGGTTTTCTTTTTTTTTTTGCCCGGACGCACTTCCTTGCGTGCGAAGATGTAGCTGGTGGGTCCCAGCAGTCAGGGGGGCGAATCATTTTTTTGTTGCCCGGACGCACTTCCTTGCGTGCGAAGGTGTAGCTGGTGGGTCCCAGCAGTCAGGGGGAAATGTTTTTTTCGTGAAATACGGTGGCCCGTCCGGTGGGTCCCTGCTGTCAGGTGGAGGAATAATTATTTTCCGCGTAATAAGGAGGCACTTCCTTTCTGCCACCGTGGACCCAGCTATCAGCCTCTCCACGTACAATCCACGTCTGATGGAAGTCGTTCCTTGACCACGTTGACCATGCCGCGCCGAGAGCACCAGGGCGGTAGACGACGGCGAGGCCTAGGAAGGGGACGATACGGAGGCACGGAAGACTCGGCAGTTGTTTCCCATGCGGAGGGGAGTACGACAGTACGAGGGTTTACTGGTTCGTCTGTCGTCGCCGGAGAATAACAACAGGTGTGGGTGAGTAGAGGGATGGCTAGGCCAGCGATGGGAGTACGGTCGGGCGGTGAAGCCTGCGCGGCAGCACAGCCGGCCGCGCGGAGGAGGGAGCAGGCAGTCCCGCCGGCGCTTGTTTGAGCGGCTGGAGCAGAAAGAGCAGAGATTGAAGAAGCACGACGGCCGTTGGATGGACATCCAATAGTCAGTGCTTGTGCGTCAACCTTTTTTTATGAAAGCCTCAAATCTATGGAAAACATCATACAACCCATCTGCCATTATTTCTAATAATTTATAGCCCATTTGCTAATTCTTAAGGTTTTTTTTGGAGCCCATATTCTTTTTGTTAGCATTACAGCCCATATTGTGGCAACTGTTAAAAAATTATACAAAATTTGGCATATTTCGGTGTGGTCCGAACTGTTTTTAATCCCGAAATTTTGACTCACATTCAAACTGATTTTAAAAATAAATGTATATCAATATAAAATCCAACAAATTCTCCACGCATAAAATTAATGTCATTTAAAATCTTGAAATGAAAAAAAGATATTTGAAACTAATTGCCGGTTTGATGTGTTTTAAAAATGTACAACCCATTTCTCATTACTGATGGGCCATTTTCTCGGCCAAGCGAATGAAAGCTCTCCTCGTCTTGAAAGATTTGCAGCTTAACATGCCTTAAAGAGCGACTTAGTTGGCAAATCACAAAAAAAACGGGTTGTGGCCGTGGACCCAGCTGTCAGCCTCTCCACGTACAGTACTCTTCCGATGGAAGTCGTTCCTTGACCACGTTGACCACGCCGCGCGGAGAGCACCGCGGCGGTGGACGACAGCGAGGCCTAGGAAGGGGAAGACGCGGCAGTGGAAGCCCGCGCGAAGAGGACTACGAGGGTTCACTGGTTCGGCTGCGGTGTGAGGCTGCCGTCTCCGCAGGGCCTGGCCGGCGGTGGGAATAGTAGGGGGCGGTGAGGCCTCTGTGGCAGCACAGCCGACCACGGGAGGCAGGAGCATGCGGCACGACCGGCGCTGCTTTGGGCGGCTGGAGCAAGAAGACCAGAGGTTAAAGAAGCACTATGGCCGTTGGTGGACATCATACAGTCACTGGAGTATTGACTAAGTTGACAAAGCTCTCCGTCCCTGTCAACTTAGTAGGCTCACAAGTCAGCCCAACAGTATGGTGGGTCCCAGCTAGCAGGGGGTATTCATTTTTTTGGGCATAATAAGGAGGCACTTCCTTGTGTGCGAGATATAGCTGGTGGGTCCGACCTGTCAGCGGGGGGAACGTTTTTTAGTGAAATACAGAAGCCCCTCATGTGGGTCCTAGCTGTCAGGTGGAGAAATCATTATTTTACGCGTAATAAGGAGGCATTTCCTTGCGTGCAGCCGCGGACCCAGCTGTCAGCCTCTCCATGTGCAGTCCACTTCCGATAGATGTCATTCATTGACCACGTTGACCAGGCCGCACCGAGAGCACCAGGGCGGTGGACGACGGCGAGGCCTAGGAAGGGAACGACACGGAGCTAGGGAATACTCGGCAGTTGTTTCCCACGCGGAGGGGAGTACGACTGTACGAGGGTTTACTGGTTCGTCTGCCGTCGCCGGAGAATAACAGCAGGTGTGGGTGAGTAGAGGGATGGCTAGGCCAGCGATGGGAGTACGGTCGGGTGGTGAGGCCTGCGCGGCAGCACAGCCGGCCACACGGAGGAGGGAGCAGGCAGTCCCTGCGGCGAATAACAAACAGTTGTGGACTGCACTTTGGAAGCTAAATGTGCTACCAAAGATCAGAGTTTTCTGGTGGCGAGCTCTGTGAGGGATCCTACCAGACTCTGCGACTCTACATCATCGGCACATCAAAACGACGGGCCTTTGTGACATCTGTCAAGCTACAGATGAAGATTTGAAGCATGCATTGACGACATCCACGCATGCAAGTATGTTTCTGGTAGCAGCTAGAGATCGCTTTGGCTTAACGCTACCACGGCTCCACCAAGACACCTGGGCTCGCGACATCACTCTAGATAAGGAGCTCTCTGATGATGCGCGGAGCAAAATTTTCACCATCATGCACTCCATTTGGACTTCGCGGAACAAGTGGACACACGAACAGCAGGGTTTCGATCCAACGATGGCCATGAGGTGGATACATGAGATGATGTCTATTACTCACATACCAGGTCGACACGCTCGGACGGCAGGCCAGTGCTGGCGCCCCCCCCCCTGAAACGGGATGGATTACCATTAACACTGACGGGTCAGTGTTCGACGACCGGACCAGTGGAGGGGCGGGAGGAGTTGCACGCTCCCACCTGGCTTTCCAAGGTGCCTGGTGCAAGCCTTTGTCGGGGGTATCGGACCCTTTCATTGCCGAGCTCCTGGCTTTCAGGGAGGGGCAATTTTTGCTTAGCTCCGAGGTTACTCACATGTGATAATGGAGGTTGACTGTCTTCACTTGGTTGATCTCTGGCACTCGCGAGGCAATTCTAGATCGATTGCGTCGCCTATCTTTAGAGAATTACTGGACATTGTACTACACTTTATTTCCTTTTCGGTTCGCCATGTCGGTAGGAACTTGAATGTACCAGCCCATCTTTGTGCGCAGCGTGCCTGCACGCTTGATGGGACGGATAGTTCGCTAGATGTTAGCCCAGATTTCCTACGTGCTAGCCTACGGGCAGACTGTAACCGACTTCTGTTATTCTGAATAAAGTCCTAAATTCGATGCAAAAAAAGCAGTCCCGCCGGCGCTTGTTTGAGCGGCTTGAGCATGAAGAGAAGAGATTGAAGAAGCACGACAGCCGTTGGATGGACATCCAACAGTCACTGCTCTCGTGTGTTGACTAAGTTGACAGGGCGTTGCGTGTGCGTCAACCTTTTTTTTTATGAAAGCATACGCGTCAACGTGTAGTAGGGGCACAAGTCAGCCTCAAATCTGTGGAAAACATCATACAGCCCATCTGCCATTATTTCTAATAATGTACAACCCATTTGCTAATTCTTAAAAAAGTTTGGAGCCCATCTTCTTTTTGTTAGCATCACACCCCATATTGTGGCCACGGTTAAAAAGTATACGAAATTTTGCATATTTCGGTGCGGTCAACTGTTTTTAATCCAGAAATATCGATTCACATTCAAACTATTTTGAAAAATAATTTATATAAATATAAAATCCAAATAATTGTCCACGCATAAAAATCAATGGAATTTAAGATCTTGTAATGAAAAAAATTGAAACTAATTCCCGGTTTGATGTGTTTTAAAAATGTACAGCCCATTTCTGCGCAAACCGGATGAAACTCTCCTCGTCTTGAAAGATTTGCAACCCAGCAGGGCCGATAAAGCAAGTAGGCCTTGTTTGGGTATTTCTTTAAAAAATAGAACTGGGCTAGCCATTTTCAGCAAGAAAAAAACAAAACTAGGCTCATGATGTGGTAAACATAAATAAAACCCTGGCTAGACGGGCCACAGCCCCAGCACAGCCCCGTTGTTACCCTGATCCCTAAAACTAGTATAAATAACAACTGCTTGTTCCTCAAAAAAAACTGCGCGACTTGCTGGGTCCCTGGTGTCAGCCGCTCGTAGTGTAATTCTCTCGTTTATTGACTACGTTGACAAATGCGTGAGCCCCAGATGTCCAGCCTTTCCTATGAAAATTTACAGCCCATTTGATGTGCCAGTTCGAAATAAGTTTGTGGGTGCTGATGGGGGCTAATCACTTGGCTTCTGTAATGCACAGTGAGCTCAAGCAGCCGGCGCGCCAGAATCAGGTTCTCATGACCTCGACGCCCCCTACCCGGCGCGCCAGAGATGCCGGGGTTTTCCTGGGCTCCCCGAGCACCTATGGGGACGGAGCCCCTTCTCGGTTCGGCGGGGGGGCGGAGGCCGCGCAAAGAGCGGATCGAGGCGAAGCACGCGGGGGAAGGTTTTTACCCAGCTTCGGAGCTCTCCGGAGAGATAACACTCCTACTGCTGCTTTGTGGATTGTATTGAGTTCTTGCTCGGGAGCGCCGAGTGCTACAGTACACTCGAGCAGCTAACGAGACCGAGCGCTTCTCTGAGGATCGATCCCTCCCCTACGTTGTGCATGGGCCTCCTTTTATATGTCCAAGGGGTCTCCAACAGGTGGCAATGTAGGTAAGAGTAAAAGTGTAAATATGCTGCGGTAGGTACAACTACCTACACAGTGTATCATACCTAACCCTGACGGCAGGGGACAAAGGCATTAAATGCCCGTCTACGTCGCCCAGACGATGCAGAAAAGGGACCGTCAGGGGCGCTATCGCTCGCCACGATGGCGATCCTGTCAGCGCTGCATGCCATAGTGTACCCCTAGCTGCACAGCCTCCCGCCACGTACGCTGGGAAGGGTCCCGGAGCGACATGTAGGTGGGTGAGCTGGAGCGCGGGTACAGAGTGGCTGCCTGCCGCGGCAAGTGCCTTGCCGCGGCCATTGTCTTGTCGCGCCCGGGAACTTGTCGCTTGCCGGGTCCTGCCAGGACGCGTGGCGTGCTGCGGCAGGTTCTTTGAGATGCTCTTGTTGGGCTTCCCGGCAAGCTCCTCTTACCGGGGTCTCGTACCTTGAATGGCCTTCCCGGCAAGCTCCTCTTGCCGGGGACTTGTCTTCTTGACTTAAATATTTTGTTCTCGAATGGCTTCAAAGGAACCATAGAGAGCCTTGGTGATCACCTGGCGGGCCTTGCCGCGGGGTGCTGCGAATGCCCGTGCACACGTTCGGGATACTAGAGTACCCCTACTTTAGTACACCGATAGTTGGCTACATATCGTTCTAGCGTTATTGTCTTCAATCGAATCTCATGAGAAGTGAGAAAATCCTGATGCTTACGAATCCACCGATTGGTTATAACTTTCTTACCCGTCCTGTTGCCTAAATAGACATGAAGATTGAAAACAGTTAAGGTCTAAAAGAAGAGTGTTGAAAGAGCAACAGATGAACGGTTAATTCTAGTACACTATATGCGGGCTTCCAATGTGCGTGAAATTATCACCTTTATATACAACTTCTCCAGACATGGAAAGCATTGCAGCAAGCCAATAATCTTGTTCAGATCAAAACTATTCATTTGGATATATAAGATCTTGACAGAATCCAGCACCATTGATAGGCCATCCATGGAGAAACTCTTCATTGAGCATAGAACATAATATTAGTACAAAATGTGTACTCCAAGATGATATATAAATTATGCGCAGAAATTTAAAATGCAGCTTATGGTTACAAGTGTAGATGATAATATAAAGTACCTGAAGAACTGTGGAGCCAAACACCATATTGAAATGAGCACAGAGATCATGTATTACACCCAAGGTCTCGAGTTTAGGCGCAGAGAGGACGGTTATTTGCAACGGTGAATAACTAGAATCAAGGATCAACCTTTGAAGTGAAGGGGCATCTTGGATGATGAGCTGCCTTCCGTCAAAAGAAATTCCAATTCTTACAAGGTTAGGCGACTTTATTTGGAGACAACCGATTCTAACTGTGAAAACAAGCACCAAGCACTCCAGCGCAGGGCAACTGGAGGATGATGCTGTGTAATGAGGCCTACGATATACGAACCCGCACAAGTGAAAGTTTCTTGAGAAATGGGAGTCGAAGGTTTAGTACCAGATTGTCAGGTAGGTAGAACTGCGCAAAGGTGGCGGTGTGGAGAGAGGACGAAAACCCCGAGATGGACATCGGTGCTGAGGGCACAAGTTCATGGCGTTCGGTATGTGGTATGTGATTTCCACGGGAATAGTAGAACTCAAGCAGCTGTAGTTCTGTGAATTCAGGGGATTCCAGCCAGGCGTCCACCGTGCAGGGCATGGTATGCTTGCTCAGGTAGCATGACAGGATGCAGAGGCTTTGAACGGAGCCCTGGTGGGAGGAGATGATGGCTCTGGGGATTTCAAAATCATTGAAGAGACATAGCTGACGACAGTTGAGATTAAGGGGAACGGCGCACCATAGAGGGCGCCACCGAATTGAGAGGATTTGCGTGCGGCAACAATCCTTGGTGGGGAGAAGCGAGATGATCTCCCCAAGGATGGCGTCCGGGAGATCGCTGATGCGGTCCACCCGAGATTCTACGGGTTCCTGGGATCCGGTGGGGGCGGGGTCGCCGCTTCTCCCCGCGCTGCCGGGTGCGGGATCTACAACAGGCGTCGCCGCTGGCGGGAGCCTCATCTTCTTGGCGCTGGGGTCAGCCGGCTCCATTTTCCTCGAGGGCATTGCGTCGCGCTCACGGATTTGAGCAGAGTAACGAATGACGAGCGTAGTTGTAGTGCGAGCGAAGAAGAATGGGAGCTGGGGGTTTTCTGTAGGAGTGAGGAAGAAGGGGAGTTGGGGTTTTCTGTAGGAGTGAGGTGAGGAATTTGGGGGTACGAGTGGAGCGAGCTGACGTGAGGTGGGTGGGAGCGAGGAGGAAGAAGAGCACCCAGGTTTTTTTGGGGGGGGCGGTGTGCTGGGTGTGGGTAGCGCATCTCATTCAGTAAATATATGGGCTTTTGAATTGATTTTACTATTTACTAGTGTGGATGGGCTGTTTTGTCTTGGGACCCAAGAAACAATTACTACTAGTACAGTGGAGACACTCTACAGCTACCCAGAAAAACAATTACTACTAGTACAGTGGAGACACTCTACCACTTCTGGCTCCTCCTAGGTCATTGAAACGTCTCCCTCAACTGAATGTCGTTATACTTTTGTTCACCGACATGTGGGCCATGCAGCGCGCGGGCCCAAATGCCATCCACCAAATTAGAAGGCAGTATGCAGGCGGAGAGTCACCCCGGTCGTAGCGCGGCAGTAACAAGCCGTCGTATCACAAAACCCCACCTCCCCGCAGTCTAAGTTTGACGGACGAAGAAACCATCATTTCACTCTTCGCTAAATCCCCTTCTCCCTCACCGTCTTCAAGAAAGGCAACACTTGCATCTGCCACTGTTCTTCTCTCCAAACGATGGGAAGGTAAGCGGATCCGTGATGTTGGTATATTTTCGTTCAGAGGAAAAAAAAGAACTTTTGCAAAGCAGTAACCGATCGTCACTCTCTTTTTTGTTTCATTGTCATTGCGATTGTGTTTTTCTTTCAGTGGTCTCCTAGTATTCGTCAGTTTCATGATGGACCAAGGAGAACCAGGCAAAGATCTGCCGATATTGGAGCAGACGCGGGAGGCTGATCCCCACGAGACAGAGAGCTCCAAGAAGATGGAGGCAACCACCGAGGCGACCCCATATACTGAGATGGTCAACGCCCCGTTTGAGGTTACAGCCCCCGTGGCATTGCTGGAGCAGTTTTCCCCCTTCAAGGATGTGTCCCCGCTGAGCTGCCAAGGTGATTTCCTTCTTTGCCGATCTCGATTGTGGTTTTTCATCTAAGTATGTTGTGATTTTTTTAGAAAAGGAAGTATGTGGTGATTAATAATGCAAAATTTTATTAGCTTCGATGCCATGGTATACGTAGTGGTTTAAATAACTTGTGTTTCTTATACTGATAAGTAATTCAGAACTTGTTTCTGTTTCAATTAGAGCCCTGATGCAGACAAGGATTGTGTGGTTGTACATGTCACTCGCTATGAGGCGGACGACCTGAATATACGCACTGGGAAAACAGAGTTCTTAGGCTGTTGGATCCTAGAAGCCATTTGCGGTTATACCAATGAAGAGTTGTATTCCAGCATCACTGTTGTCAGGCGTGTTGTCCAGGGTGTACTGAAGCACAAGAAGTTCAAAGCTACTCCTTCGTTTGTGAGGAATACTGTTCTTGTCAAGCTTACGCAGGAAGATGACGTGGCATGCCTCCACAAACAAGTTTATCAGTGGCAAGGCCACAAGGTTGTCTTCATGAAGGTTCACAGGATTGAGCTGTTGCGGGACGTCCTCGATGATATTCATGGCAAGGTCCATCTTGTGTCCAGCCCAAATTAGATCGAGGCATGAAATAGTTGCCCCAGCTAGTGTTTAATAGTAGTTTGGATTGTGTCTAATTATCCGAACCTTGCCTGTTATCGACCCCTCTGGGGCTAGTACTCTGTTTGAATCCGTCTATGGGAACTGCTGCTACTTTTGTGTGCCCGTGAATCATGTGAGAACCATCGTAATTGTTGCCGAAACAGATGCGTCCTCACTAGTTTTTTCATGAATATGGCATGGTAAGACATAAGTTGTCACAGTTTATCATACGAGCAGTGTGT
This sequence comes from Aegilops umbellulata, assembly GCA_032464435.1. NCBI lineage: Eukaryota > Viridiplantae > Streptophyta > Magnoliopsida > Poales > Poaceae > Aegilops > Aegilops umbellulata. The sequence continues at coordinate 407,487,221 of CP136055.1, forward strand.
GTTTTGATGAAATAGAGCACTCGTTCGAGAACCATGCGCCGACGTATACATAAGTACTTGTAAACACTATTGGTGCTACCCCACTTGTAAGCAGTTGTGCAAAACACGGCACATTGGCTCAGCTCGCTTCAACACTAGGCTATCGACCAGCTAACAATCAACAATCTGCTGTCTGACATATCAGCAACTATGTATCTTGTTACAGTGGTTCATGCAGTAAATTGAGGCCACAATGTAATAAATTCCAAGCGTTCACACGCTAGTCCAGCGCTCATGTGGAACACTCACATTAAACTCATCTTCATAAAAAACTTGAAAATCATTAGTTAAGAAATTTTATACATCTCAATGATTCATAGAACATATCAAACATATACTAGTTCACAGCAAAAGACAAAGTTGTGAGAAGGTTTACAAATCAAGAAAAAACAAGCAAGTCTTCTCTCTGAGCAAAGGATCTCCCGGCAGGCTTAAATTTCCTGGAGTTCACTCTGGTTTTTTCTTGTTGCCACCATTCAGGGTTAGGTTCTCACATTCCAGAATAACCAATTACAATTGTGGTCTCAGCTGGAATGCTGAACTGAACCATGTAGTGTACTGACCAGGTGAAATTCTTGTGCATTCCACTAAATTTAAGCACCGCTATTTGCATAAATAAGCAGACCACAATGCCTCTTGTCCGCACACCTGTCCAAAAAACCGTCGTGCAGCCGTGCTAGCTAGTCCTCGGTCCATGGATGAACTGGTAGAAAGTGCATTCCGGACTAGGATGCAGTTGTTTTCGCTCGTCCCTGCACTACAATCAGGAAGTAAAACGTACGAATCAACTTCTCTTAGATTGTGTTGGTCATTCTACCTTAGTTACTACCAACGTAGGGATACCTTGAAGACGGGAGGTTAGACGACGGCAACGAGGGATAGCCTTCTCATTTTGCGCGGTTGTACTAAAACTGAGGTGTGTGCTTTTGATTGCGCGGATAGAAACGATACGGAGACAGACATCCCGAAACGATATGGAGACAGACATCCCTGTTTGCGCAAATAAGAAATACGGTTATTTAAACAGTGACACATATTACTACTTTCCCCTGTTTCCTATTAGAACCAAGTCCTAGATTCATGCTACAGCTTTCCCACTTTCTTCCATGTTTGAACCAACGCTTTGAGTCGATTGTATGCAATAGCTTTACTTCTAATAATAGTAGAAGTCTAGGTGGCTTTGGAAAAGCGGACAGAAGTAGAAAAGGATCCACACAAAGGGAGCTGAGGTAGTAGAGCAAGGGAGGTTTCGAAGGAATATAGACCTGAGGGTCGTCGGCATGTCGCAAAGACGACGTCGGGAGGCCGCATCATGGCCACAATACCGCAGGGAGGAAGAAGGGGTCGGAGGCCCTTCCGAGCTGGCGCTCTCTCAGAGAGAACGGCACGGCCGCCGATCGGGACGCGCGGGCAGCCGTTGGTCTCCTCCCTGCCGCCGACGACAGCGTGAACGATGCACCTACACCCCTGCCCGGGTCGAGGTTGTCCGGCCGGATATGTGACCAGCCGTGAGCTGAGAGAGTGTGTGGCCACCTATGTGTTGCTTAGATCTGGAGAGCATGAGAGAGTGAACGAGAGGAACCCTAGTAAAGCAAGCGCTAAGGCTCCTGATTTTATATATAGTGGAGTGATTTTGTTGTACCAGCTTCAAAAAAATGCGCTCCTACGTGTACCCTCGAGTGGGTGTGAGAGAACTAGTGCGTGTGTGCACCGCTTCTCTTCGTGAGAGTACAATATACTATGCCCAAAGAACGTTCGTCGCAAGAGTAATAGTACAAGTGTGTGACGTGTGAGCTAAAATAAAATGTGCGCGCCGTCTTTTGTTTTTTAGAAGTTCTAAGGGTAGGGTGTGAAGAGCACATATGTGCGTTACGTCTACCTGCAGATAGACAGTGGGTGTGACGTGCGAGTCTGCGAGAGGACTCGGGAGAGTCGTGACTCGTGAGGGTGCATGTGCGTGAGAGAGAGGGGGGCACGTATCAATGCAATGCATGTGTCCGTAAATCATTATCCGACAAACGTTCGCCACAAGCCTTTTCCTGACGATCGCCGTAAGGACCGTTAGATCGGCATCCGACAGTGTCAGTTTTGCCATGTCATTTAACAGAACAGCCACTCCTCCTACACACAAATCTTCCATGTGAGTGTTAGCAATTGCCGTATGCTCCATCCGTTCCGAAATGCAGTGCATATAGCTTTATTGAAAATTCGAACCTCGCAAACTTTTACCGAGTTTTCCCGTACCAAATTGCAAATGTAGAATACCATGTATATGTCATTTCATTCATCTTCGAGAGGTAACTATAAAGTTGGGTGAGGAGTCTACAAAGAAAGACCATTGTATCACCCGCAGCGATTTCAAGCATCCTTTAGTGTCGAGGAATATCATAGGAACTCTATATGATATTATTTTTATAGGATTTTTCCTTTAGAGCCAATTGGTTCATAGGAATAGATTCATATACTCCACATTTCAAAGGAAATAAACATGATATCATTTCTATAGCTTTAGAGCCACTTGGTTCATATGAATGGATTCCTATACTCCCTTAATTTCAAAGGAAAATAAACATTAGCGTATATTCAATAGAAAAGTTCCTATGATATGAACCAAATTACATCTCTTTTCTAATCCCTCCTCATAGGAATTGAGATACATGTCATCTCTAGATTCAATAGAAAAGTTCCTATGATGTGATCCAAATGACATCTCTTTTCCAATCCTACTCATAGGAATTGAGATGCTCCATGTCATCTCTTTCCCTACAACTTCCATGTATACATCTTCTATTCCTAAATAGATAGTACAACCCACTAGTAGCTTTTTTCCAAAACATGCAACTATGGCACAAGAACTATATAGTGTGCCAATAACTTTGAAAGATGGTCGCTGGATGAAGCTAACCCAACAGTGCAGAGATAGGCAAATCCGAGCACTACTGGTCGTTGGATATCATCAACATTCCACCAGATCTGCCACATGTACAATTTACAAGACTCTATGGTTGAACTTAAGCATAATGCACAAACCTCAAAACACAAGCACTTCTCCTTTCTTCTAGAATCTTCTGTATCATAATTGATTATTTTTTCCTAAATGAATTGCCATTATTTGTTTTTTACTTTATGATTTACTCCCTCTGTTCCAAAATAGATGACCCAACTTTGCACTAACTTTGTACAAAGTTAGTGCAAAGTTGCGTCATCTACTTTGGAACGGAGGGAGTACAATGCATAACCCCATGAATCTTAACATTTTTATAAAACTTATTGATTTTGAATGAGATGAACTATAAGAACTAAACGAACATCTACATCATGCATATATGACTCAAAGCTTTACATGCTATAGTGTGTATTTATTCATAATTTGGTTTCGAAATCTCATGCGTTCAATACATGTGTACCTTACTAGTAGTTTTGAGTAGAGTAGCAAATTTCACGCGGCCCCAGGTATATCAAAATGCAGGTCCCATGCATCATTGCCTTTCGGTCGAACCTACGTCCACAATTTTTTGTAAGTACTATATCTCCACTGGTCCCCGAACCCAAAATGTTGCCTCATTCCCGTAAAACTAAGCGGCCCACACATATTTAAGGCGTCGGCTCGAACCCGTTTACTACAACGTGGCCCCGCACGCCGTAGTACTCCTACAAACCCTACCGCCGCACTCATCATTGGTTTTCTTCAGGAGGACAAGGGAGAAGCCGATTTGTAGTGGAGGCGCTTTCAAAAAAAAGGATCTGTAGTGGAGACCCCTACCCTAGGGTGCCCTAGGTAGCTGTCGCACGCATCATTGTTTTCTCTTTTCGTTATGCTCTTGCGCCCTAGAGTGAAATGATGGTTGCTTCGTCCGTCCAGCTTAATGCGGGAAAGGTGGGGCTTTGTGATTTGACCCCTCGTCGCTCATTTTCTACTACTGCAGTGCTACGACCAGGGTGCCTCCAATTCCAATCGCTGCTCCGAACTGTAATTTGGTGCATCGCACGTGGAACAAGACGGTGGATGAGCCACATGTCGGCCAAAGGGGTCCTGTTAAGTGTGTCGCCATTTCGTGTGCGGACGGACCCTGCTTGAGTTGCTACTCCAACACGACAGGAGAAGCCTACCACTTGGTTTTGCTCCTTGGTGAAACCCGACTATATTGATCTAAAAAGATACGTGCTGAACTACCCTCTCTGTCTCGGTTTTTTTATTTTTAGGCGTCTCGGTTTATAGGGCCTGCACGTAGTTCTAGGTCATCCATTTGACTAACTAAATATGAGTTACTATGTCACAAAAAGTATATCATTGGATTCTTAAGCGGATGTAGTTGTATTTAAAAGTCGAGGGCGGGGCTTTTCCTGTGCGGTAGGCAGCGGGGCAGTTCCGCCTAGCCGGTTCGACAGAGACGCGAGAAGACGAGGGAGTAGGCTGCTGCAAACGTAGGGCTGTGTGATTTGACAGCGAGTTACTGCTGGACAGGTGGGGCCCCGTGATTTGACTTGCCATTATCATTTTAACTGCGGTGCTATGACCGGCGTGAGTCTCCCAGATTCCTGACCACCTCTATATAGGTGCCTCTCCCAATTCTCCACCATGTAGTAGAGGTTGGCTCTTGCATGAGAGCCCACTTCTCCACTTTTTCCTTGCCTCTATTTCCTCCACATATGCAAAAATGCCATGTAAAGCGCACTATTGTACTTACTTTTACTTGCTCCTACAGGTGCTTAAGCCTGCCACATAGGCATAAAGTCTGATGTGGCAAGTTAATCAAGAAGAGAGAGACTAGTTTGGTGACCCAAGGAAGAAACGGTGCTAAGTGCGTGTAGCTAGGTGAAAAGACAATTTTGAGTCTATAGCTAATTAAATGAAGCAAACTTAGCAACAACATTTCATTGGAAGAGGTCACTCCTTGGCAAATGCAATAAATACACGTGCTTACTAGCACCGTTTCTTCCTTGAGTACGAAGAAAGAGATAGAGAGGAGTAACAAACAATACACTTATAGCCAACCTTGTTGTAGTATGAGTGACTAAGTGATGACTATGTATGACATGCCAACATCAGATAGCCTAATGCACCGTGTTAAATCTCCAAGGGCGCGACCGCGCGAGCGACGCGACGGTCATGGTAGGTGCGACCATGATACGGGCTGCTGGCAGCCCTTGGATCTGAGATCAAACGGTCGCATGCTAAGTTGCTGAAAATTTGCAGAATAACCCTCCAGGATAGGACATTCACCCATAGGTCTAGAATCACGCCATCCAACCGTTCGATCTCAGATCCAAGGGCTCTCGGAAGACCGTATCATGGGAGAATGGAAAGCCACTGCCCTGCCGTTCGCATGCTGGCAGTTCGCTCCTACTCGTCCCCGCACGTCCTTCAATACTACGACAGTTCGCTCCTAGTCGCCCCGTCCATTCTCATTACGGCAGTTCCACTAATCCTAACCCTCCTCCCAAATCCATGGCATCCCAAATCTCCATGATCGGCGGTGAGTACAAGGTTAGAACCATCACCGGTGATGAGTTCGACGTCATCTACACCCGTTCTTCCGCGACGGTGAAAGGATGCCTTTCTCGCTTCAGACGCATGTTCGAAAACTCAGATGATGAGTGGGTCTGGTGGGCTAGATGTTGAGTACACCACAGTCCTAGGACGAGAGAAGTATCTAAAGGACGAAGAGAGGAAGAAGCCCGCCGTGATCCAGGTTTGCATACATAACGTTTGCTTGGTCTACCACATATGCCATGCCAACGTTGAGTGCCAGGATTTTAAGACCTTCCTCAAGGACAAAATAGTGAAATTCGTTACTGTAGACTTTACGAACGACGAAGAAGTCCTGGGTCGGATAGGCCTCGTTGTAGGCAACCCCTTCGACCTCCAGAAGAATCGGCTCGTGCCCTCTCGTCAGCCTTCAATGCTGACCCTGGCAGGAGCCATGGTTCATCCTTCGTACGGTAAACTGGAGAAACCTCCATACATGTTTCATCGTCATGCATGGCAGCAGAATGTACTAGATATAAACCACATCCACTATGCTGCAATGGATGGCTACCTTTGCTTCAATATCTACAAGGGTTGGATGAAGAGCAATAGCCAAGTGTGCGGTTCAAGCAAAGAAGTATCGGCCAAGAGGAATAGGGACAAGGACGAAGTCGAGGACGTGGACGAGGACTCTGAGTAAGGTGGCAGTGTCGTTGCTCATGGTGGTTCTAAACTTCTAATGCAGTGTCTACCGGATTAGTTGCATAGTTTAATTTCAGGTGTGCTTAGTTTAATTTGAGGGGTGTGTTGTGCAGAGCCCCTAGCAGAAGTATGTTATGTTTCTTCTCGTTACTTTAACTCTTCAGTATGTACATACTACTAGTATTTCTTTAATTGAATTTAGCACCCCAATTAAGCACGTACTAGCTTTTTAATAGTACTATATGCATAATTTGGCGACGAGCACTCTCTATATGTACCACCTTTTTTATTTCAATTTTTGCTCCATGGCGCAATCCATCGATAGTACTACTGTACAAAAGTATACATTTTTTAAAAGGCTAGAGTATTGTTCATCACATATATAGCCAGTTAAATTCTCAACCTAGAACGACGTGCATACCATGCAGTAAACCAATACGGAGGAAGTATACTAAAAATGAGGTGATTTTACTGAGCGATCGGCGGGGGAGCATGGCATGTCATGCGGTCCCATGTGTCATGATGTACCAAGGCGATGCGCGTGTCCCTCTTGAGGCAGAAGCGATACTAGTACGTGGTTTGAGATGATGGCGAACGGAAGTGTGAAATAAGGGTTGCTTCGTCTGTCTGGGAAAGTGCGGCATTGTGATTTGACGTCTCATTGCTCATTACTACTACTGGGCCGGTACGAGTGGGGTGCGTCCCCCTGCTGTTCTACACTGTTATTTGGTGCTTGACACGTCGACCCGGTTGCTATATGTCCCACATGTCGGCGACAGGAAGTACAGATTCATGAAAGGGAGCGTCGACGGAGGAGTATACTACTACAGAATTCATGAAAGGGAGCGACTTAGTTTTGGAAAAATCTGTTTTTACGGAGTATGTACCCACTGCGGTTTATAGGGCTCATCTAAAAAGCATTCGTTTTTCCGTTTGATAAGTCTCAATTCTACTATACTAGTAGTAGTACCATTACATGTTGGATTTCGAGGTGTGTTAGATCACCCGACGTAAGCAGTGTCAAGAGGAAACTAACCAATGCATGTAGAAGTTCATGGAAATTTAGTGGTCATTCATGCATTCGTTCTAATTAATGCCTCGGTAAACACAACTTCTTGAGAAAAACGAGCGTACTAATTACTTGTGCAAACTACAAAATTAATTCGACCACTCACCGTCTACCGTGGTTGGAGAGATTTTGAAATTGAGCCATAAACTGGAAAGGAGGGAGTAGTAACTTTTGTCTCGATTACTATTTGTGGCCTTGTATAGATGCAAAATGTATTTTTTATAGTGGCTTTGCATAAGTAAATGGAGGGAGTACTAACCAAAGTACGTACTACAGTAGGGACGAGGAGTAAACTGAGGGAGTAGTAAAATTTTCTCCTCGTGCTGCGAGCCACCGCACGCGTGGGCGAGGGAGCAAGCTTCACCTCATCCTGCGAGCCACCGCGCCCGTGGGCGGGGGAGACGGCGTACTAAGGAAGCTTCTCCTCGTTTTACGAGTTGACGGGACACATCAAAAGTACTCCAGTGTATAGAGCCTTGCCTCTAAGGTAGGCCCCACATGGTTTGCCTCTTTTTTTAACATAACACGTCAAGTCGCAATTTGTTTGTTCACCCGTGGTAGACGGTCCTCCCTCCACAAAGTGGACAACCAGTACACGTGCCAAATTACCACGTGGGCTGCCTTTTTCGTACAGAAATGAGCTCCACCGTGTACCCGCGCGGGTGTGGTTGGGAAAGAGATGGGAGTACGTGCGCCGTGCGTGCACCTCTTCTCTTCATGCACATCCCCCACCTACGTGGGTGTGTGTGAGAGAGATACAAACCTAGACATAATGTGTCGTCCATCCCCATGCCTCCGCCCAGTCCGACCACCAGTCACCACCACGCTCCACTCCTCCTCGCCTTATCTCTCATATTTCTCCCTCCATTTTTATATACAAGGGGCCACTATCAAAATTACAATTTGCAGATATACAAGGCCACTAACATTAATCGATGCAATATTAATGGTGTTTGCCTCGTGGTACTAGCAAAGGAGGAAATTAATTATCCCTTGCATGCATGCGGGAGTTTGTAAAAAAATGCATCTTGATGTTCCGTGCAATGCACGGGCATCTTGCTAGTCCACGAAAACAACACATGGCAAAATTCCCCGGCGAACGAGGGATTTGAATCTGTTGGAAGGGGCTGTTTGGATCTTGCCCGGGGTAGCCAAAATATTGGCGACTACTTCGCCATGGCCGGCACCAGCTCAAGTCCATCCTAACATTGCCCTCTTCTGTGGAGCCCATGCGGGGTCGACGAAGGTCCTCGCAACAAAAGGATCCGGCAAGACACCTGCTGTGTACGCCGGCGTCGCCTCCGCGGTGGCCTTCATGGGACCCAAGCAGCGGCGGCCTCCCGTGTTCTACTTCTCCTCGATGATGGCGGCGGACGCGAAGGTGCTGGCCACCGACTGGCAGCTCTCCGCGCACCCGGCTTCTGTCGCTGCTTGCATGGTGTGGCCGCCGGCATGGGAGTCTCGGCCACAGAAACGGGAGACGCGGTACGAGGCGACGGCGTTGACGGCAGCAACGACGCCCGTGCGCCGCTCCTCATCGAGCTGGCCTGGAGCGGCGAGTTGCTGAACCGCGCGCCGGCTTGGGGCCGCAACTGGCTCCGTCGGGCGAGGGGAGGGAGGTGGATCAGCGAGATGCATAGCTCGTATCCGGCGGGCTACCCAGCCGGCTTGGATGCGGAATAACTACTCTTCGTAAGCCATTGTAAGAGTGGACAAAATGGTGGAGGAGATAGGGGAGCGGCGGAGGTGTGCGATTCTTGGCCGGCGTTTGGCCTCGTTTAAATAGGAGATTAAATAGATGGCGCGGCCGGCGTTGCGTTTAACGCTGGCCCGGTCATGAACGGACGTGTGTCCAAAGTGGGTTTCTCGGCTTCCACACGGGCGGGTTTCATGGAGGCATTTGAATGCGGCACGGAGGCGTGTTCAGCCGGGAGTGGCGCCCTCGACTCTGACCTAGGACACCGCGCCGTTCTTCCACTGACGTGTGGGCTCTTTGGGTGCATGGCCTGCATGTCAGTGACCCAACGCAGGCAGCGCACATCAGAGGAACCTTTGGTGGGCCAGGGCGGTCAGAAGCGGGCATTTCATAAACCGATGATTGTTCATTGAGTGTGACATCATCTTTTTCATGTAGATAAGCCTACTATGTTGATAGCCCGTTCGATACGTTGTGATTCATAAAGACCGCTGCAAACATCAATGTTCTGCTTATCACAAATAAAATTGATTAATACCCGTAACAATCCATGTCCTTAACAAAGGGTGCATGCACGTATAGGTTGAACGTGTGGCTTGCGTCGTGTGTTGTGTGCATGCAGGCATGCGAGTGTTGCGTGTGTGCAAGGGTACGTTTCAGTGTTGCATGCATGGGTGCGTACGTGCGTGTGTTCGTGAGTGCATGTGTACGTGTCAGTGTTGCACGCCAGCATGCGTGCGTGTGTACGTGTCAGTGTTGCACGCCAGCATGCGTGCGTGTGTACGTGTCAGTGTTGCACGCCTACATGCGTGCGTGTCTTGCGTGTGTGCATGTGTACGTGCGGGGTGAGGCTACACGTCAGTCGACTGACTTTTTCATCTCTAGTCATTAGATTTCCCAGCCGTTGGATACGAAATCAAGGGCCTCCAGTTTATCGTCAAACTCCACCCCCCGGAGCCGCCAGCCACCACCGGCCGAACCGCCAGCCCCCGCCGCCCGCGGCCGGCCCGCCCTCCCCGAAACCACTCCCCACTGTCGGTCCGCCGCCGCACCAGCCATCCCTCTAGCCCCCCCCATCGAGCTTTTTCTCCGGGGATCCCCACCCCACCGCCCAATGAACGCCCCCCAACCGCCGGTGACTGCCAACCAGAGGTATCACGACTTCGAATACCCACCGACCACTAATTTATTACCATTTATGTCCTTCATATACGCACTGACGGGTGGGTCCTATGGTACTGTGTGTTGCTGAGTGTGGACCGTTTGACTGGTCAATTGATCGTGTTATCAACAAATTACGGAGCTGTATGGTGAGCCAGTGACCGTACGATCACCCTAAAATGTACTCCTATTTTATTAACACAGTACAAACTCAAACTACCATTTCTTTCTTTCATATACGGGCTGACAGGTGGGCCCCACGGTTACGCGCCCCGATGGTGCAACACTAGTTGCGCCGCTCGGAATGTTTGACTGGTCAATTGATTGTGTCATCAAAAAAATACGGAGTTGTACGGGTGAGCCAGTGACCGTATAATCATGATATGCATTTGTTTAACACGGTACAGACGCAAGGGCTCATATATACGCGCAAGCACTCACCGGTATAAGCACACACACGCGAACCCGACCCCTATGAGCACCTTCGAGAGAGTGGGCCAGCATATATGATCTTGAGATTTTATGAAGTCACCATAGGTGCCTCGTAGTCGAGTGGAACGTCTCCTCCCACTGAACGTACGTCGCCGGAAAATACTGAAATTAACACAAGATAAATGCGAGCACTGGGACTTTAACCTTGGTGGGCTCGAGAAACCACTGTCCTCTAACCATCCAACCACATGTTGGTTAGCACGACAAAATGTATGCGGTGACCGTGATGAGCTTATTCTGAAGTCCAGTGACCATATCATGCTTTCGCTTCAAATATAATGACCGCACGTGTCGTCAACAAAATACGGAGCACGCATCAAATGCAAAGTCCGTCAGTGTCATCAAAAAAATATGGAGACGTATCGTGAGCTAGATACCGTTGTACTATTGTATATGCTTATTCTCTTAGTGGCCGATTGCGTGTGTGGTGTGGTGGGCACATCATTTCTAGTTGTGGTGGGTCAACATGAAGACTCATGGGTCGGTTCCATCCTGCGCCACATATAGGTTGGACCGAGACGTGTTATACGAAGACCCATGTGGAGGACTCGGCGTACAACACGAAGCTACTTGAGTCGCGGAGGACTCTATCCCCACTGATGATAAGCCGACTATATATGATTTGTAACCCTACGCCCTTAGTATGTTATACAAGCTTGGGGGCTAGTTCGTCGATAGTATCCACACACGCACAATGCCTGGTATTCACGTGTACTTTGTACACACCCCTATCACTAATATACAGTACCAGGAGTAGGCTCTTTCTTCAACTGCAATTGAATTCTAGCATGTGCATGTGTTTATTTCATATTATCGATCCATGGAGTGAGAGCGGTTTGAAATACAGGCAATGTATGCTTTTGCAATTCATATATAAACATTAATTAGTGCACTCCATGTTGTTAGTGTGAAGAACTTTATACATTTGTCACTTGCATGGATACATTCCAAATTGCTAGCTACGAAATAGAATACATGTCGAATTCAACATAAAGGGGGTTTCGAAGATTCGAATTCATAGGAAGTGCATTCATCTATTTGAACCCGAGATAATGGCATTTGTAAATCAGATGTAAAAGGGGGCATCAATCTTTGTTGTGAGTTTGAACATGCTATATATATTCATACGCATATCTAACTTTTTTTTGCAACCAAGGAGATTATATCTGGAACCATGCATGAACTGAGGTAAGTTGCATATTTTTTAATATATACTCGTGTACAATGTATATTCAAATGTACCCCCTCCATTCCAAAATAATCGTAGCTTTAGGATTTTCAAGAGTAAAGATTTGTGAAGTTGGACAAATCCTGAAAGTTCAATTCAAGAGAACCGAAAACGTTAATGCTTCTGCTCCAAAATATTGAACAAAGCACCAAATAGGCCTTTGGTCACCCGAAACTGCGCGAGACTAATGTTTTGGTGGTAGGAAATTACTGTCCTGACTCTGGCCCGTGTAGCCTATCGGCCCGATGTCCAAAGGTCTAAACCGGGGTAGGTTTGTAACTTCACTAAGAAGCCAGAGAAGCATTCATACGCCGTGGGTGCCTACCCATGTGCTCGGCCGAAATCTATCCCGCCCACATTTGGGACACCTGACATGACTGTCCTACCCCAATCCCGCAATTTGTCCGAAATTTTAGATGGGGGGAAAGTTTGTAACTTTCCCCAAATTTCAAACAAGCGCGTCTCAAACCGAAACATTGTTCCCCCTTAGTTCCCCGCCTCCCTCCGTTTCCCCATTCATACTCCATGGGCGCGAAAACGCCCTCTCCACTAGCTGCGAAACCCCAGTCTCCTCCGTCCTCCACCCCATAGCGGCCAATCCACCTCCGCCCTCCTCCATCACGCCGGAGCCGGTACCCCGACGTCGTCGTCCAACGCAACCGCAACCGCAACGCCCTCAAAGACTTAGCAGCTGAAGCCGAGGCAGAGCTGCCTCCACGACGCCGACGCCGACATGCGCCGTACCAGAACCACTCTGACCACGCCATCCTGCGCCTCACTGCTGCGGCTCCACTGTCGCAACCGTCCACCGCACCGGAGCTGTTCCCGCTACGCCGTCATTCGCCGCCTCAGATCTGCTTCCCCGCTGCCGACAGACGGCCACCGCACCACACTCAAGAACTTGGCCATGGGTTCGTCCAAGGCTGCACCGTCCTCCACAACTTCTGGTCTCCGGCGAACAACAAGAAGATCGTCGGAAAAACAGAAGGAGGACACAACACTGCCAGCAGAAAGAGGTACTCCTCTTCCCATATTCACACAAATCTTACGTCTCTGCTCACACTGTATTCATCCCACGAAAGAAACTAACTGAGCGCTTCTTACTGCATCTTCTTCGTGATACTAAATGCACAAGGTTTCCTCCCTTTTACTATTTCACCTTTGCTAGAGGTCAGTAGCTCGCCTGGATTTCAATTCAGGGTCAGTCGAACCGCAATTAAAAGAAGCAGCACCCGCTTAGGCGCGCGGAGCACCTTGTCCGCCTGCTCCCCGGGGAAGCGGGGTGTGGGGTGCAGGAGCTGCTTGCGCCCGATCTGGAGGTCGGTGGAGGAATACTGGGCCGGTGGTCGCTGGCGTTTCGAGGAAGATCGTCAACACTGACTGGCTGGAGGTAGATGAAGGCGACCTTCCCGTTCTTTGTACATCGGACGGTGCAGAAAAAATGGGCTGACCTATTTGCTTTCAGTCAACTGTTATTTTCATAGAATCCTATAGTAATTTAGTGTGCCATGCATGTTGTAGAGATATCATATGTCTCCCGTCATTTATTTCTCACCAACCTGCTATCTGCTACCTTTACACTGTACTAATTGTGCACACACACTTCACCCATACTCACACTATTGTTTTTTTTATGCATGGGTATTTCAGACTCTGACGCAGTGTTGATGAATGCAGAAAAGAAAAGATAGAAGTTGCTCCAGTGTAATTCGAAGATAAGCACTAAGCGTTCCAGCGCTCTAACGGGTGCAGTGTCAGCAGTTAGAGACAGTAAACGTAGCTCTGCAGTTGATGATCTCAATTGCCACACACAACCATCCCAGGTGCTTGCTTTAACTTCGCGCTGTCAAATGTGGTTGCATGTTGCATATGGTGTCTAGCTTGTATTGCTTCCAATTTGGTTAAATTGCATCTGCTTACTTTACACATTATACCTTTGATAATGACATGCCTTCCTGTTTTCGATACATACTACATATGTCTATTAACCATGTTCGTACATCAAACTAATGCTCTTTTGTATCCCTCGTCAATCACTTATGATGAGACAGACACCCGAGTGGGTTACTGTGAGACCCCATACTCGTTTAAAGAGTGCAATGTCATCCTCCCCACATGATTCTCAAGAAACAGCAAGGCTAAATGAAGATAGTCAACGTAGCTCTCTAGTTGATCACCGCAATTCCCCCACACCACCATCGCATGTGCTTGCTCTTACTTGGCAGTGTGATATGTGGTTGCATGTTGCATATGGTGTCGTACCTTGTAATGCTTCTAATTAGGGTAAATTGCATCTGCTTAGTTAACACATTATACCTGTGAATATGACATGCCTTCCTGTTTTCGGTACATACTACGTCTTTCTATTAACCATGTTCTTACATCAAACTACTTTTCTTGTGTATCCCTCATCAATGCTCCTAATTTGTTAAATTGCATCTCCTTAGCTTACACATTATACATGTGAATATGACACGCCTTCCTGTTTTTGGTACATACTACATCTGCCTATCACACCATGTTCTTACATCAAACTACTGTTCTTGTGTATCCTGCGTCTATCGTTTATGATGAGACAGTCACGCGTGTTGGTTAATATGAGACGCAATACTCTTATAAAGAATGAAATTTCATCCTCTCCACATGATTCTCAAGAAACAGCAAGCCTAAATGAAGATATTGAATGTAGCTCTGTACCTGAAGACTGCACTTCCCCTACACCACCATCACAGGTGCTTGCTCTAACTTCGCAGTGTGATATGTGGTTGCATGTTGCATACAGTGTCTAGCTTGTAATGCTTCTAATTAGGGTAAATTGCATCTGCTTAGTTTACACACTATACCTGTGAATATGACATGCCTTCCTATTTTTGGTACACACTACATCTATGTGTTAACCTTGTTCTTACATGAAACTACCTCTCTTCTGTATCCTGCATCAATCACTTACGATGAGTCACCTTTATTCGTTGCATATTGCATATTATTTCTAGCCTGTTGCCATGTATTGCTTCTAATTTGGTCAAATACATTTGTTAGGGCACCCTTTTGATTTGGCAGAGTGATATTGGTTTCATCTTTCATATGGTTTCTAGCTTGCATCAATTCTAACAAGTTCAAGCACCTTGTGCTTAGTTTACACTTTATACATCATACATGTCAATATGTCACGCCGTCCTGTTTTTCATACATATTCCATCCTCCTATCATGTGGCTGCCTTACATGAAAGTAGTGTTCGTCAGTATCATGCATCAATGAGTTCTGAAGAGCAAATTTTATTCCTTTTTCTTGTGGGTTTGACTTGACAAGGCAAAATCAAGAAAGAGGAATGAAAAGAGTAAGGAAGGCGATGATGGTGGTCCTCTGCAGCAACGTAAACGGAGCATCTGTACTGATTCTCCTTGTACTGATAGTGCATTACAAGGTCCAAGTCTCCGCTCCCCTACTCCACCATCCAAGGTGCTTGCTCTAACTTGGTAGTGTGATATCTGGTTGCATGTTGCATATGGTGTCTAGCTCGTATTGCTCCTAATTAGTGTAAACTGCATCTGCTTAGCTTACACATGATACATGTGAATATGACACGCTTTCCTGTTTTTCGTACATACTATATATGTCTATCACACCATGTTCTTACATGAAACTACTCTTCTTGTGTATCCTACATCAGTCACTTATGATGGGACACCTTTAAGTTGGTAGTGTGATATTGGTTTGCGTCTTGAATATGATTTCTAGCATGTATTGCTTCTAGTTTGATGAACGCCACCTATGACGAGATGGTTTTAACTTGGCAGAGTGATATTGATTGCACCTTCCATATGGTGTCTTGCAGTGTTTCTAATCCCTTTTTCTTATCGGTTTAACTTCACAAGGCAAAATCAAGAAAGAGGAAGGAAATTAGTCCGACAGTGGATGATGGTGGTCCTTCGGAGCAACTCAAACAGGGGGTCTCTATAGATTCTACTCCGCCATCCTCCCAACAAGATTCGCAAGACAACACAAGGCTGGACAGTCAACGTAGTTGTGTAGATGATGACTCCCCTACTCCACCATCATAGGTGCTTGCTCTAACTTGACACTATTATATGTGGTTGCATGTTGCGTATGATGTCTAGCTTGTATTGCTTGTAACTTGAATTGCATCTGCTTAGTTTACACATAATGCCTGTGAATATGACATGTGTTCCTGGTTCTAGAACATACATGTACATGATGAACACATCTCCCATACTCCACCATCACCGGTGCTTGCTCTTACTTGGAACTGTTATACGTGGTTGCGTTTTCCATATGATGTCTAGTTTGTATTGCTTCTGATTATGTTGAATTGCATCTGCGTAGCTTACAACTTATACCTGCAACGATTACTTACCCATAAGACACGCTATCGTACGTGTGAATATGAAACGCTGTCTTTTTTTGTATATATTCCATCCTCCTATCCTGCGCTTGCCTTACATCAAAGTAGTGTTCGTCTATATCATGCATCAACCAGTTATGCAGAGCTAATTTTATTCATCTTCTTGTGGTTTTGACTTCATAAGGCAATATCAGAAAATAGGAAGGAAAAGAGTAAGTTAGGGGATGTTGGTGGTCCTCCGCACTGACGCAAACAGAGACTCTCTAGATTTGCCACTGCTACTGCTAATGAAGTTGAAGTCCCAAGTCTACATGATGAGTTCATCTCCCGTACTCCACCATCGCAGGTGCTTGCTCTAAGTTGACAGTGTGATAATTGGTTTCATGTTGCATATGTTGTCTAGCCTGTATTTCTTCTATTTTGATTAAATTGCACATGCTGAGTTTATACGTTATATATGTGCATATGACATGGCTTTCTGTGTCTAGAATACACTTCATCTATCTATAATACCATGTTCTTACATCAAAGTACTGTTGTTGTGTATCCCTCATCAGTCACTCATGATTGGACGCTTTTAACATGGCAGTTTGATAGTGGTTGCATCTTGCATTGATTTCTACGTTGTACTGCTTCTAATTTTTCGAATTGCCACTTATGACAAGACACTTTTAACTTGGCGGAGTAATATGGGTTGCATCTTTCATATGGTGTCTAGCTTGCATTACTTCTATTTTCTTGAAAATCCTTCTGCTTACTTTGCACATCATAGCTGTGAATATGTCATGCCGTCCTGTTTTTCTTACATATTCCATCCTCATACGGTTGGCTTACATCAAAGTATTGGTTGTCTGTATCATGCATCAATGAGTTATGAAGAGTGATTTTATTCTTTTGTGTTGTGGGTACAGCTTGACATGGCAAAGTCAAAAAAGAGCAAGGAAAATAATATAGTAGGGATGCTGTTACTCGTCCGATGAAACGGAAAAGGTTCTGCCGTCGAGATTCTGCTAGTACTTATAGTGCAGTAGAAGGTCCAAGTCCACCGGCTAAATCTACAAACACAATATCACCTGCTCCACCAGCTGCAGCATCCGCTTCAACTGTACCAGCATCTCAACCAGTTACTCGTTCGTTTGCTCTGGAACTGGCCAGTTCCCAAGCTGCCTTCACACCTAACACTACTTCCGAAGCACTGCTGACACAACAGGACTTGGCAAGATCAGATGAACCTCATGAGCATCAACACCAAGACGGTACCTGACCGAGTCAAGTTGCAGTTGCATGCTCCTTTATATGTACTCTCACAGTTTGATGTACACTAACACTTTCCATATTCGTTGTTGAACTAGCACCACAGCGAAAGCGGAAACAGACATCGGGGATAATGCTTGACAGATTAACAAAATCTAAAGGAGGAAGAATGGAGATCCATTTTGAGGAAGGTTTAAAAATGACATGTGATGCTACAGAGTCAGCCAAGTTAGTATCAGAGGCAGCCGTTGCCGTTAGGTGTCATGCACGTATCCTCCCAACATGGATCCAGTACAGGAATGAGAAAGACAATACCCAGTTTAACACCTCCCTTGACCATTTATCCGTAAGTAATGTTATTCATCGCAATTAGTAATATTGTCTTGCTCTGTCCCATACTTTCTAGCTTCCTCCTAATAAGACTCACATTCTTTTTTCAACAGATGAGGTTCAAGTTGGATCCTAAATATGATGCAACTAGACAAGCATGCACTCATGTGTTTCAGTATGCTCTGCAACAGTATCGGTACCACCTTAGAAAATCTCACTTTGAAGGCAAGGCTAACAATGAAATCGCCCAAACATCTCCAGTGGAATATATTACAGATGAAGGCTGGACAGCCCTCATTAAACACTGGTCTGATCCAAAGTATCAGGTAGGCTATATGTATTTGATCAGACCACATATTGAACTTGTATTTATGTATGTGCCTTACAAGTGTATCTTCTTCTAGGCTAACTATTTGAAGAACAAAACCAACCGTTCTAAAGTGAAATTCCAACAGACCACAGGATCTCATAGCTATATTGCACACTGCAAGGCTCTTGTACATAGCTGCTACTTCCTTCTTTTTTTTGGAGTCATATTATCGAATCTATATTGACTTGTTCCAAATACAGAGGAAATCCCGTGCGGACCAAAAAGAACCTGAACCAAATGCAGTGCAAATCTTCAAGGATTGCCACACCAGCAAGATAAAGGGCATGAGCACACCAGTTCAAGCCGCTGTTGTAAGTCCTTACTCCTCCTGCCTTGAAATGATTGGTACTGTGATGTGTTCATTTAACTACTTGGTTTGCAGCCAATGTCAGTTACTCTGTTCACTTTTATTCACAGTTGTCTTAACGTATCATTTCACCTTACATGGTTTAAAAGAGATGAAGGATATTCTTTTGGTCTTGATCTGTAATGTAGTTGTTATGTTCACGTGCGCACACAATGATAAAATAGCCTGTTTGTTTTATATCTGTTTGCCCATGATATGAATGATATCATACTATGTTCATCCTACTTTAAACCATGTCTCTTTATCCTTAGATGTCAACGAATGTGAGGAAATAGACAATACAGTAGGCATGCTACATGGACATATGTTTCGAAAGTGATTTTATTATGTAGTTGGCACTACAATACATGCTAATGTATTACAGTAGTTCACCAAAATAAGTTATGTATAAACGTTTAACTTTACTTTGTTTGTTTTTGTCTCATTAGTAACTTATTTGGTACACTAATCTACAAGTTCAAACTTTCAGGAAGCTATGGAACAAATGATTGAACAGCCACAACCACCTGAAGGTGACGAGGCTACCACAGGCACAATGTCACCTCTTGCTGCAGTGCGTCAGTATCTCTCCGCTAACAGTGCAAAAAGCACCTTCCTGTGTAATTCTGGGTTGGTTGTCAAGGTAACCTCGTCCAAATCGCCTACTAAACAAAATCTTCCTGCTAGACAGAGTGATATACCTGTGCTGACACAAGTCCAATCCCTAATGGACGTTGTTTCGGAAACAAGAATAGTGGTTGAGAAATGTCGTCCAGATATGAATGGTTTTGAAACCAAACTATCATACATTCGCTTCGTTGTTCAAGAGCAATGGCGGAAAAAAGGTGGAGATCGTGCTGCTCCATCAGATTCTACAGCCTGAAACATTAGCACTCAGGTCAAATGATCTGTGCTTCTATACATCTGATGGTGCTTTTATCTGGAAGGACTGTAAACTTTATGCCAACAGGCCTTTTGTTGTATGGTTGGAATTTATTTTGTTGTGATACAACATTTATGATGCTGCCTCAGGCTGCAGTAATTACGACGCTATTTTTGTGTAGTGTAGGTTTATCTTAGTAATGTAATCGGCCGAAAGCTTCCTAGGAGCCCAACAAGCCAACATTCGTCGGGCACATTCCAATTGGGCTAAAAACGATTACGGGCCGAAACTGGCATGTAGCCCACTAAAAATTTTTGGGCCTAAATCAGCATAAGCTTTCATATTTTTCTAGTAGGCATGTGCCCATAGTGGGCCTTTAACAGGCCTAAACATAATCTAGGCCCTCAGTAAAAATAGGCCGTTTACAGGTGTAAATATATCGAGCCCATAAAATACA
The DNA here is from genome assembly GCA_032464435.1 of Aegilops umbellulata. NCBI lineage: Eukaryota > Viridiplantae > Streptophyta > Magnoliopsida > Poales > Poaceae > Aegilops > Aegilops umbellulata. The sequence continues at coordinate 407,507,082 of CP136055.1, forward strand.
TGGGCCTTTACTAGACCGAAAGTGAGATTGGGCCCTGATTGTGCCAAATAACCCACTGGACTTTAACAGGCCGAAATTCGGACGGGCCGTAAATGCGCCGACCTAATACATGGGGCTTTAACAGGCCGGAACTTCGATCGGGCTAGATTATCGTCATTTCTATATGGGCCGTTAATGGGCCCGATATGATGTTGGGCCACATATGGCCCATGGTTTACGTTCGGCTTTAGTAGGCAGAAAATGACAACAGGCCGAAAGTGGCCCAAAGCTATAGTGGGCCTCTAATAGGCCGAATGTCAGACATGGCCGAATATGACCCAAATCCTTCATGGTCGTTTATGGGCCGAAAGTTTCGATGGCCTGTAAATGGGCCCAAATGAAGTCGGACCTTTAACAGGCCGGAAATACACCGGGCCGTAATTTGGCCCAATTACGTAGCGTACTGTTAACGGGCCAGAAGTGACCATGGGCCGCGTTGATGACAAGTTTAGGACAGGCCGTTGATGGGCCGATTTGACAGAGAATGTTGGGCCTTTAGCTGGGCCGGCCCATTATGGTCGGCAGAATCTTGTGGGCCTTTAGCTGGCCCGGCCCATTATGGTCCGCAAAATGTTGTGGGCCTTTAGCTGGGCCAGCCCATTATGGTCTGCAAAATCGTGTAGGCCTTTAGCTGGGCCAGCCCATTATGGTCCGCTAAATTTTGTGGGCCTTTAGCTGGGTCGGCCCATTATGGTCGCTAAATCTTATGGGCTTTCGGTTGGGCCGGCCCATTTAATCTTTGTGGGCCACTTTTGGGCTGGTCCACGTGTCAACATATCATAGGCCCATCTCGCCCGTTGGATCCGTCAGCCAATGAGAATTTTACACGTGGAAAATCAGCATTGGTCGTGGCTGTTAACGGGTTATTGGATCCAAAATCCGACCCGATAGCTTAACGGCGTTCCGTTACGGTGGATGCCACGTGTCGGTCACCCTTGACGAAAGCACTTCTGTGATGCGCGATTTATCGTCATGGAAGTGGACACTTCCGTGATGATAATTTTGGCAATGTCAAGGAACACTTCTACGACAGCACAGGTATGACTATCTTGATTCTGTCATAAATTTGTCATGTATGTACATGCATGACAAAAAAAGCGACCTACTGTGACAAACACGTATCATCACGGAAGTGTATTTTTTTGTAGTGATGGGGTTCACCACCTCCATTGGTGCCTCTCCGATGATGCGTGAGTAGTTCTTTGTAGACCTTCGGGTCCGTAGTTAGCAGCTAGATGGCTTCCTCTCTCTCGCTGAATTCTCAATACAATGGTCTCTTGGAGATCCATATGATGTAGCTCTTTTGCGGTTTGTTTGTTGGGATCAGAAGAACTTTGAGTTTATGATCAGATCTATCTTTTTATATCCATGAAAGTATTTGAGTTTCTTTGATCTCTTTTATGCATGATTGCTTATAGCCTCGTATTTCTTCTCCGATATTTGGGTTTTGTTTGGCCAACATGATCTATTTCTCTTGCAGTGGGAAGAGGTGCTTTGTAGTGGGTTCGATCTTACGGTGCTTGATTCCAGTGACAGAACGGGAACCGACACGTATGTATCGTTGCTACTAAGGATAAAACAATGGGGTCTATCTCTACATAGATAGATCTTGTCTACATCTTGTCATCGTTCTTATTGCATTACTCTGTTTCTCCATGAACTTAATACACTAGATGCATGTTGGATAGCAGTCGATGTGTGGAATAATAGTAGTAGATGTAGGCAGGAGTCGGTCTACTAATCTTGGACGTGATGCCTATGTAATGATCATTGCCTGGATATCGTCATGATTATTTGAAGTTCTATCAATTGCCCAACAGTAATTTTTCTACCCACCGTTTTCTATTTTTCTCGAGAGAAGCCACTAGTGAAACCTACGGCCCCAGGGTCTCTTTCTCATATTATTTGCCTTTTATTTTCAGATCTATTAAAATAAAAATACGAAAATACCTCGCTGCATTTTATTCTTATTTATTTTATTTGGCGTTCGATCTATCAATCTACTACAGTTTTATCTCAAGTCCATTTGCCTATCTTGAGGCGCCGTTACCCGAAAGGGATTGACAACCCCTTTAACACGTCGGGTTGCGAGGATTTGTTATTTGTGTGCAGGGGTTGTTTACGTTGTGTTGCTTGGTTCTCCTACTGGTTCGATAACCTTGATTTCATATCTGAGGGAAATACCTACCGTTGTTGTGCTGCATGATCCCTTCCTCTTTGGGGAAATACCGACGCAGCTTCGAGGCGCATCAGGTTGCGCCAGTGCGAGACGGAGAAGGATCGGTCGATGCTTGTCGGGAGGCATGTTGCACCAAAGATCATTTGCAATGTCTCGTTAGCATGATGCAACTGAAATGTGAATACTAGTAACTAATGACCATTCAAATGAAACTCACCGTGTCCGCTATACCAATCTGGGGCGTCAGCGGAGGGGTCTGACCATTGTTCTCGCACACGGACTGCACATTTTGTTTTCACGAGTCAGTCATATTAGTTAGCAATGAAACGAACATTATGTGCATGATTTGGCTAATATGCAGGAGAAACTAACCACAAGGAGCTCGTATAGGGCCCGGTGAGACACGTCATTCCGGTTCCTCTCTTCGCCTCCAACAGACTAGTCGTCCTCTCCTCCAACTCCCTCTCCCTCTGCTTAGCCTGCCTGTTTGCCTCCGCCAGAAGCTCCTGGGCCCTAGCCTCGATGGCGAGCTCCATTGGCCGTGGACGAGGCGGTATCTCAGGATCAGAGCTCGTCTTGTGCTTCTTGACCTCCCGAAGAGTTCGAGGACAACATATGAGTCCATCCCCAATGGCTACCGAGCTATGGTACCTCTCGTCACCAGTTGGCATCACGATCTCTGGATCAAAAGGACTCTTGCTCGGGTTGAAGTCCTCCCCTTTCCTCGTCTACCCAACGTCTCTGTACCTCACGAGCTTGTTGTGGAAGGAGATGTTGGTGAAGCCCTCTGGATGATCGAGGTCATCCTCAGAGAATGCCTTGGCCTTCTTGTACGGGGCAGTATGGGCCATGGCATAGAGGTCATATAGTGGTGGCACGTCCTTCTTGTTGTGTTTCGCCTAAAAGAGAGGAACACCATATTAGTTAAGGGCTCAAGCTATCATGAAGAATGAAATTGCATGAATCGTGAAGCAAACCACATACCAAGTGATCCCCATACTCAACCGGGTTGGAGCTCCCTTGATGGTGTGGCCCACCTTGCATTTGTGCACGCTGATGACCCACAAGTATAGGGGATCAATTGTAGCTCTTTTCGATAAGTAAAAATGTCAAACCCAACGAGGAGTAGAAGGAAATGACAAGTGGTTTTTAGCAAGGTAATGTCTGCAAGTGCTGAAATTGTAAGTAATAAAGCAGTTTGATAGCAAGATATTTTGTAACGAGCAAGTAATGATAATAGTAAAAAAAAGTGCAGCAAGGTAGCCCAATCCTTTTGAGGCAAATGATAGGCCAAAATGGTCTCTTATAGTAACCAAAGCATTCTTGAGGGTACATGGGATTTTCATCTAGTCACTTTCGTCATGTTGGTTTAATTTGTGTTCGGTACTTTGATAATTTGATATGTGGGTGGACCGGTGCTTAGGTGCTGTTATTACTTGAACAAACCTCCTAATTATGATTAACCCTCCCGCAAGCATCCGCAACTACGATAAAAGTATTAAGAATAAATTCTAAACAAAGCATTAAACTTTTGGATCCAATCAGTCCCTTACGAAATAGCGCATAAACTGGGGTTTAAGATTTTGTCACTCTCGCAACCCATCATCTAATTGCTACTCCACAATGTATTCCCTTAGGCCCAAATATGGTGAAGTTTCATGTAGTCGACGTTCACATGACACCACTAAGGGAATCACAACATACATATATGGTTTTCACATGATTACTTGCAACATGATTTCTCCCGTGACCTCAAGAACAAAAGTAACTACTCACAAATTATAATCATGCTCAATATCAGAGGGGTATTAAATAGCATATTGGATCTGAACATATAATCTTCCACCAAATAAACCATATAGTAATCAACTACGAGATGTAATGAACACTAATAGTCACCCACAAGCACTAATCTATAGTTCCGGTAACAAGATTGAACACAAGAGATGAACTAGGGTTTGAGATGAGATGGTGTTGTTGAAGATGTTGATGGAGATTGCCCTCCCCAAGATGGGATAGTTGTTGGTGATGATGATGACGATGATTTCCCCCTCTAGGAGGGAAGTTCCCCCGGCGGAATCGCTCCGCCTTAGGGCAAAAGTGCTCCTGCCCAAGTTCCGCCTCAAGACGGCGGCGCTCCGTCCCGAAAGTCCTATCCCTATTTTTCTAGGTCAAAATGACCTATATACCAGAAGATGGGCACGGGAGGTGGGCCTGGGTGAGCACAAACCACCAGGGCGCGCTTGGGCTCCCTAGCGTGCCCAAGTGGGTTGTGCCCACCTGGTGGGCCCCCTTTGGTAGTTATTTGCTCCAATATTCATCATATATTTGATAAAAAAAATCTATGTGAAGTTTCAGCTTGTTTGGAGTTGTGCAGAATAGGTGGCCTGACGTAGCTTTTCCAAGTCCAGATTTCCAGTTGTCGGAATTCTCCCTCTTTGTGTGTACCTTGTAATTATGATAGAAAAGGCATTAGAATTACTCCAAAAAGCTTTATTATGCATAAAAACATCATAAATAACAATAAGGAAACATCATGCAAAATGGACGTATCACACGCTTATCCCTGGCCTTGTTGTGGACAGCTAGCCATTGGAGAGAGCACCATTCATCCACCAACGCCTCCCAACAGTCCATCCTATCAACACGCCATCTCGGGGGCACCTAAGTTAGACAAAGAGAAATTTCAGCGCTATGCCTACGAATCTAATCAAGGAAACTAAGTACAAGGCCTTAAGAATAGGTAACTACCTTCATGTACTTCTCCTTACTCAGATACTTGCCGCGACACTTCTTCTTGGCCCTCTTAATGTTAGTCGAGGCGTAGTAGTCTCGAACAGCCTGCACCCTAGCCTTGTGTCGTAAGTTCTGAAGTAGGCGCTTGCACTCGACTTCAAGAACCATAGCCGCGTCCACCTCGTGTTCCTCAAGACACCTGTAGAAGGTCTGCAACTAAACAAAGACAACACTGATTAGTACAATCACTAGGTATTATTGATTTTTAATTCTATAAAGGAGAAATTACCCAAAACCGCTGCCTCACAATGTCGGCCACCCTCTCGCACAAGACACCGTTGACCCTCTCCTCCGGCGGGGCAGGGGCAGCCACGTACAGCTCCCAGCTCAGTGCTAGCTATGGAACCTGACCCTCACCGGGCAACATGACCCACCCCGGGAAGTGGCGCCGGCAAAGCACACCAAGGACCTGGTTGGGCATGCGGACACCAAGGGCGTATTTCCAACCCCTGCAGTATGACAAGGCCAACACATTAGATATTAATTTGAAGAAACATGAAGGCAAAAGGTTAAAAAAGAGTAAATGCACTTACTTCTCCCCGTTAGGCTCAATCAACCACCTCTGATCGCGGGTCGGTGGCACGGGCAGGAGCTTTGTACCACCACACCGGTAGACCTTCTTGCCCCCCTCAACCAGCTCGCCCTCGCTATAGCTATCATCAGAAAAGGTGTCCTCGTCACCATCAGCATGGCCACTAGCCTCCGGAGTCACGTGGGACGAAGACTCTGGGACCCGAGTGTCGTCGGATGAAGGCTCGGCGACCCGAGGCTCGTGGCAGAAGTCCAAGACTGGTCGAAAGTAGACTGGTCGAAAGCAGACGGGTCCACCTAAGACGAAGCACTCCGGTGGTCGAGAGAATCAGCTGGGGGTGGCGGCGAGAAAGGCATAGCAGCCTTCCTACCTCTCCCGCCGCCACGTCCACCTCTAGCAGCCCTCTTCGTCTTCCCCCGACCTCTCCTGGTTGAAGAAGAAGCACCCGCCGGTGTCGTGATACTGTCTACCAGCGCTCTCCGAAGGTGCTGGTGTGGAATAATAGCACCCCTCCTAGCACGCACCGAGGAAGGAGGCTCAGAGCGCTCTCGACCCGCGCCCACCATCTGTCAACACCTGCAATGACAAAGAGTAAATGAAATTAGTACAACATAAACATAATAAAATATTCAAGTGTGTATCATCATCATGAACATAATAAAAAATTGACTACCTAATAACATGAACTAATTAATAATATATATATATATATATATATGTACATAATAATAATTGAATACCTGACATAACTCATAATTCACAAATATATGACCCCGTCAACCTCTGGAAGGCCGAAGACCACCTTTTTCAGGAGGTGTCGTGTCGGGGTTGCCGTGTTGGGGTGTCGTGTCGAGGTGTCGGGTCGGGGTCGGGGCGATGTGTCGGGGTCGGTGGTGCCGTGTCGGGGTCTCGGGGTGTCCTGTCGAGGCCGTGTCGGGGTCGGGGTGCCGTGTCTAGGTCGGGGTGTTGTGTCGGGGTCGTGGTGTCAGGGTGTCGAGGCGGGGTCGGGGACGTGGTGTCACGGGACAATGCTCTAACAATGATGATCGTCACACTTCTATTTACTTACAACTCAAGAATTACAACTCAATACTTAGAACAAGATATGACTCTATTTGAATGCCTCTGGCGGTGTACCGGGATGTGCAATGATTCAAGAGTGACATGTATGAAAAAATTATGAAGGTGGCTTTGCCGCAAATACAATGTCAACTACATGATCATGCAAAGCAATATGACAATGATCGAGGAGAACTTTGTATTGAGATCCAAAGAGAGAGAAGAAGCCATCTAGCTAATAACTATGGACCCGAAGGTCTGAGGTAAACTACTCACACATCATCAGAGAGGCTATGGTGTTGACGTAGAAGCCCTCCATGATCAATGCCCCCTCCAGCGGAGCGCCGGAAAAGGCCCCAAGATGGGATCTCACAGGTAGAGAAGGTTGCGGCGGTGGAAATAGGGTTTTGGCTCCGTATATGATGTTTCCAAGGTATATGAGTATATATAGGCGAAAGAGGTCGGTTAGGAGAGCTACGAGGGGCCCATGAGGGTGGAGGGCATGCCCAGGGGGGTAGGCGCGCCCCCTGCCTCGTGGCCTCCTCGTCGATTGCTTGACGTCCACTCCAAGTTTCTGGATCACGTTTGTTCCGAAAATCACGTTCCCGAATGTTTCATTCCGTTTAGACTCCGTTTGATATCATTTTCCTTCAAAACACTGAAATAGGCAAAAAAGCAGCAATTTGGGCTGGGCCTCCGGCTAATAGATTAGTCCCAAAATAATATAAAAGTGTATAATAAATCCCATTAAACATCCAAAATAGAATATATAATAGCATGGAACAATCAAAAATTATAGATACGTTGGAGACGTATCAAGCATCCCAAAGCTTAATTCCTGCTCATCCTCGAGTAGGTAAATGATAAAAACAGAATTTTTGATGCGGAATGCTACTTAACATAGCTTCCAATGCAATTCTCTTATTTGTGGCATGAATATTCATATCCGAAAGATTCAAGATAAAGTTTAATATTGACATAAAAATAATAATACTTCAAGCATACTAACAAAGCAATCATGTCTTCTCAAAATAACATGGCCAAAGAAAGTTATCCCTACAAAATTATATAGTCTGGCTATGCTCTATCTTCATCACACAAAGTATTTAATCATGCACAACCCCGATGACAAGCCAACCAATTGTTTCATACTTTTGATGTTCTCAAAATTTTCAATCTTCACGCAATACATGAGCGTGAGCCATGGACATAGCACTACATGTGGAATAGAATGGTGGTTGTGGAGAAGACAAAAAAGAAGAAGATAGTCTCACATCAACTAGGCGTATCAATGGGCTATGGAGATGCCCATCAATAGATATCAATGTGAGTGAGTAGGGATTGCCATGCAACGGATGCACTAGAGCTATAAGTGCATGAAAGCTAAAAGGAAGAAACTAAGTGGGTGTGCATCCAACTTGCTTGCTCATGAAGACCTAGGGCATTTTGAGGAAGCCCATCATTGGAATATACAAGCCAAGTTCTATAATGTAAAAATTCCCACTAGTATATGAAAGTGACAATATAGGAGACTCTCTATCATGAAGATCATGGTGCTACTTTGAAGCACAAGTGTGGTAAAAGGATAGTAACATTGTCCCTTCTCTCTTTTTCTCTCATTTTTTATTTGGGCCTTTTCTCTTTTTTATGGCCTCTTTTTTCGTTCGGAGTCTCATCCCGACTTGTGGGGGAATCATAGTCTCCATCATCCTTTCCTCACTGGGACAATGCTCTAATAATGATGATCATCACACTTTTGTTTACTTACAACTCAAGAATTACAACTCAGTACTTAGAACAAGAATATGACTCTATGTGAATGCCTCTGGCGGAGTACCGGGATATGCAATGAATCAAGAGTGACATGTATAAAAATTATGAACGGTGGCTTTGCCACAAATAGGATGTCAACTACATGATCATGCAAAGCAATATGACAATGATGGAATGTGTCATAGTAAACGGAACGGTGGTAAGTTGCATGGCAATATATCTCGGAATGGCTATGGAAATAGCATAATAGGTAGGTATGGTGGCTGTTTTGAGGAAGGTATATGGTGGGTGTATGGTATCGGCGAAAGTTGCTTGATACTAGAGAGGCTAGCAATGGTGGAAGGGAAAGAGTGCGTATAATCCATGGACTCAACATTAGTCATAAATAACTCACATACTTATTGCAAAATTCTATTTGTTATCGAAACAAAGTACTACGCGCATGCTCCTATGGGGATAGATTGGTAGGAAAAGACCATCGCTCGTCCCCGACCGCCACTCATAAGGAAGACAATCAATAAATAAATCATGATCCAACTTCATCACATAACGGTTCACCATACGTGCATGCTACGGGAATCACAAACTTTTAACACAAGTATCTCTCAAATTCCTAAGTGTTGAAGATTGACATGAACAGGTTCAAATCAATCTGGGGCCTAATGTTGGGGATATAACTACTGAGTATAAACCGCCCAGCAAGGGCCGGGTTATACCCGTAATGAGTTATTCATATTGAAGCCCATGAGGACAAGGAATATGGCGCTTTACATAGAGATCTAAAGGCCCAGGGCCCAAAGGCGGATTAGGGCCCATAGACGTAAACCGCCATATGATGTGTAACTTGTGTTGTAAGATAGGAAAGGGTAGAAACCGATTCGGACATGTTTATGAGCTGGCCGGGATTCTGTAAACTGCCAGGCGTCAACCTGTGTATATAAAGGGACGACCTAGCAGCAGTTCAGGGATAACAAACAACAGATCGAGGGCCAGGCGAAGCGGATTCGCTCCCTGGTCATCGAAACCCCATGAATTCCACCACAACTGGATTAGGCTTTTACCTTCACCGCAAGGGGCCGAACCAGTATAAACTCCTTGCGTCCTTTGTCCCTCTTTAACCCCTTTAAGCTAATTACGTTGCGATGGCTCCACGACTAAGTCCTCACACTACGACATCTGCCGTGACAAAACCACGACAGTTGCGCCCACCGTGGGGCTATCGCACGATGGTTTCAATTTCTTAGAGGGTAGCTTCGAAGGGCTCAAGGGATACGTTGTGGACCGGATGACCAAGAGTCGTCGTGGCAAGCTCTACATCGACGATGCAGGTTGGGGCGCCGAGGCCAGCTCAATTGAGTACGGGTACCGGGTCCCCTTCGGCGGTATTCATGTCTTCATTGGCAAGATCGGCGAACCGGGCCCTGAGCTGGACATCTGCACTGACATCGTCGAAACGGCTCAACGTGTGAGACCCGCCCGGATTCAGCCTGCCATGAAGCATGCATTCGTGGGAGTCATCCACGGAGCGGAATCTGGGGATAGATCGACATCTGGTGGTGAAACCGTCGTTTACTCAGATGACGAGTCATCTACCGGAGAGACCGAGTCATTGTACCAACTGCAGGACGGCTGGCTTGGGGGCTTTTCTGATGGCAACAGTATTCCGGACCCCTTCGATCCGCCGAGCCGGGTTGCGATCTTCATGGCTGGTACACAATCAGTGCAGCACTCTTCGCTCGCAGCAGTGATGATCTCCAGGTCAGCAGCGGCAACAGCAGCTGGGGCAGGAGGCCCTGTGCAATCGCCGGCTCAAGTTTTGTCCGATTTAATTGACATCTTGGCAACACTGCTAGTGGCGGAGGTTAACCCGGCGAATCAGGATCAGCATAACGCGGAAGTTGCGAAGGTGAAGGATCAGATAGTTCAGGCCAAGGCAGACCTGGTAGCTGAAAACACCAAGATGGCTGCAGAGCGGGCCGAGTTGGATGCACATGCTTACCGGCTTATGTTGGATCAGAACGTGTCAAATGATGTGATGAGGACAAGGTACTGGTCTCACCTGCCTCCGGTTTATGAGGCAAGGAATCTCTTTAACACGCCAGGAGCAGGAACCAGTAATCAGCCAGTAGTAAACCGGGTGGAAGCACCTAGAACGGGGGTGCCGATTCAGCCACACATGATGAATCCGCCTCGGCGGAATGTCCAGTCACAGCACCTATCAACACCTCCGGGTCATTACTCTAATCCTTTGGATAACATAGTCGCCGCCGCTTCACGCTTGGCGTTTCTCCCAGTTGAAGGCGAGTCCCCAGTGGCGGTTGAGACGCGACGGGCTAGAGATCTCCTTCAGACGGCTTTGACTCAGCAGCAGGCTTATTCGTACAGCCGCGAGAGGATTCATTCCACCCCTCACCCAAGCCGGAGTTGCAGCAGGCATATTGATGAACCGACTGTATCAAGCAGTGCACAGAACCGTAACCCCCCTCGAGGGCATAACCCGGCGGGCGGTGGTGCTAATGCTTAGGACGTGGTGGATCACGGTAGAGCACGTCGAGAAGCCGAGTTAGCGGCGCAGTACGCGGCCCGTCATCTTACTCCGGTTCATCCAACAACTTCAGTGGAACCAGGTGGTGCTTTCAGTTCTTCGGGGGTGCCGTGTCTCGCCCTGGCTCTACGCAATGTGCGGCTGCCCAAGGATTTCAAGGGTCCTCGTAAAGTGCCCAATTACACTGCCAACTTACCCCCCGAGTCATGGGTCGAAAGCTATGAGATGGCGATGGAGATGCTGGATGTGGATGATGCGGCATGTGCTAAATACTGCACCATGATGTTGGAAGGAACAGCTCGCACTTGGCTGAAAAGTTTGCCAGCTAACTCCATTGGGTCATGGGCCGAGTTAAAGGCCTGGTTTATCCAGAATTTCAAGGACACGTGCAAGCAGCCCATGTCAATTGTAGACTTAGCTGCCTATGTCCAAGAAGAAGGTGAATCGACAACCCATTGTGTGCGTCGGGTTTTGGAAATCTTGCATTCATCGGACCGCATCAATGCCGATACAGCAATCTTAATGTTGGAGGGCAATTGCTGGTTCACGCCTCTGAAGCTGAAGTTGGGATGGCTCAAGCATCACTACAATGACATGGGAACGCTTATGGAAGCTCTGGTTAAGTATGCCGACTCTGATAGTACCAAGGACCCCGAGTCTGACGATGAAAATCCGGGAAAGGGAAAGAAGAGCGGCAACACCAAAGGGCAGCAGCATAACCCGGTGGGCCATGGAAACAACGGTATGCGTAAAGTGGATAATAGTTTAGATTTTGTAGCTAACAACAACACGCAGAATAATGGTCAGCGTCGTAAGGGTAAACCGCCCCCGCGGAGTGGAGGATTAGGTGTCAATCTTGAGCGCCTGTTAAACTAGCCTTGCCCAAGGCACGGGACGCGAGAAAGGCCAGCTACGCACCTCTGGAAGGATTGCTTTATTATGCGGGAGTTCAAAAACTCGGATCTTTTCCAATATGATCATGGACCGTTCGGCGGTTCAGGACCCGGGTCTCATGGGCCGAGTTATGGTGGAGGCAGTTCTGGCTCAGGATTTCAAGGTAATCAAAATAGACATGTCAATCAAGGCAGTCAGGGCAACCAGGGTGGTTATAATCATCAGGGGAGTCAGCAGCAGCAACAGTCAGGTTACCAGAGCAACCAGAAGCAGTTGAATAGTGGGCAGTATCATGTCTTCACCACTAGCCTGTGCAAGCGCGATCAGAAGCTTCATAAAAGGGCAGTGAACTCCATTGAACCGGCAGTGCCCCGTTACTTGCGCTGGTCTGAACAGCCCATTGTGTGGAGTTGAGAGGATCATCCGCCCCGGGTTGATAATCTGGGTCATCTGGCATTAGTGGTGGCGCCTCAGGTTGGAGGGTCTAAGTTCACCAAGGTGCTCATGGATGGAGGGAGCAGTATCAATATCCTTTATTATGAAACCTTCTGTCGCATGGGGTTGACAGATAAAAATCTTAAACCGTCAAACACCGTTTTCCATGGTGTGGTGCCTGGTAAATCGGCGTATCCAATTGGTAAGATAGCTCTGGAGGTTGCTTTTGGAGATGATCATGATTCAAGATCAGAGACATTGACTTTTGAAGTGGTGAAAATCAAGAGCCCATATCATGCCTTGTTTGGACGGACGGCTTATGCTAAGTTCATGGCAAGGCCCTGTTATGTTTATATGCAGCTCAAGATGTCGGGTCATAAGGGCACCATCATGGTACATGGGAGCCGTAAGATCGCTTTGGAATATGAAGAAGGTGATGCGACCTATGCTGAGTCGGTTTGTGCAACAGAGGAGTTGAAGTTCTACAAGGACAATGTTGATCCGACGGATATGACTCCTTTGAAAAAGCCAACTACAGAGCATGATCCGGCCTTGAAGTTTAAATCGGCTGATGAGACTAAGCTGGTTGATTTTGTTCCTAGCGATTCATCCAAGAAGTTTAGCATCAGTGCTAACCTGGATCCGAAATAGGAAAGCGCGCTCATCGAGTTCATCCGTGAGAACCAGGACATCTTTGCACGGAAACCTTCTGACATGGTGTAACGAGGGAACTCGCTGAGCACACTCTTAATATCGATCCCAAGTTTAAACCGGTCAAGCAGTTTCTCCGCCGCTTCAATGAAGAAAGACGCAAGGACATTGGTGAGGAGGTAGCCCGGCTCTTGGCGGCTGGGTTTATTATTGAAGTATTTCATCCTGAGTGGTTGGCTAACCCGGTGCTGGTACTTAAGAAGAATGGCACCTGGCGCATGTGTGTGGACTACACGGATTTAAACAAGGCTTGTCCGGCTGATCCTTTTGCTCTTCCTCGTATTGATCAGAGTATTGATGCGACGGCGGTTTGTGAGCATCTAAGCTTTCTGGATGCTTATTCTGGTTATCATCAGATCAAGATGGCAGTTAAGGACTAGGAGAAAACAGCTTTTATAACTCCCTTTGGAGCCTTCTGCTATGTGCCTATGCCTTTTGGGCTCAAGAGTGCCCAGGCGGCTTATCAGCGCTGCGTGCAGAATTGTCTTCGTAATCAGACTGGGCGCAATGTTCATGCTTATGTGGATGATATCGTGGTGAAGTCCAAGAAGGAAGAGACGTTAATAGATGATTTGAAGGAAACTTTTGATAATCTCCGGGTATATAAGATGATGCTTAATCCAGCCAAATGTGTTTTTGGTGTACCGGCAGGCAAGCTCTTGGGTTTTCTGGTGTCTAACAGGGGCATTGAAGCTAATCCAGAAAAGATCAAAGCTATTAGGTCTCTGGCTAAACCGGCGTGTATCAACGATGTTCAACGTTTGGCGGGTCGTATTGCAGCGCTGAGCCGGTTTATCAGCCGGTTGGGAGAGAAAGCTATCCCTCTATATCAGATGATGAAAAAGACGGACAACTTTGTCTGGAGTGCTGCTGCTAATGCGGCGTTTGAGGACTTGAAGAAGCAGTTAGCCGAGCCACCTGTCCTTGCTGCTCCGGTTGATAAAGAGTCGATGTTGTTATATGTAGCTGCCAATGCGCGGGCTGTCAGTGTGGCCATTGTGGTAGAGCGCGAGGAGGCTGGGAAGGAGTATCCGGTTCAACGACCAGTTTATTATATCAGTGAGGTACTTACTGAGTCCAAACAGAGGTACCCACATTGGCAGAAACTGGTGTATGGAGTTTTCATGGCGAGCCAGAAGCTTAAGCAGTATTTTCAGGGTCATCCCATCACTATGGTCAGTTCTGCCCCTTTGGGAGATATAATCCAAAACAGGGAAGCAACTGGCCGGGTTGCCAAGTGGGCCATTGAGCTTGGACCTCACGGGTAAAAATATGTGTCTCATACGGCAATCAAGTCCCAAGCGCTTGTGGATTTCATCAATGACTGGACAGAGTTACAGGCGCCGGAGGAAAAGCCGGATCATACTTATTGGACTATTCATTTCGATGGATCCAGGCAATTGGAGGGCTCGGGGGCTGGAGTCATGTTAACTTCCCCACGAGGTGATAAGTTTTGTTATGTTCTCCGTTTAATGTTCCCTTGCACTAACAATGCAGCTGAATATGAGGCTTTACTCCATGGTCTTCGAATGGCTAAGGAGATGAATTTAAGCGGGTTAAGTGTTTCGGTGATTCGGACCTGGTGGCTCAACAAGTGTCTGGTACTTGGGATTCCAAGGACCCACTCATGGCAGCGTATCGTCAAGAAGTAGATATTGTTGCTGGTCACTTCAAGGGTTATCAGGTTGACCATGTGGACCGGCGAAAGAACGAAGCGGCGGACGCTTTAAGCCAGTTGGGTTCCCAACATAAACCGGTTCCACCCAATGTTTTTCTGGATGTTTTGCATAACCCGTCGGTCAAGCTACCTTTAGAGGATTTGGTTGTTCCTGATCCGGAGGCTCAGTTGGTGGCGGCTCTTCATATTATACCAGATTGGACGGTCCCATATTTGGCGTATATGAACCGGAGCGAGTTACCGGAGGATGAAACTTTGGCCAGGCAGATAATCCGGCAATCCAAGTCAATGACCATTGTCAATGGAGAATTGCATCATTGCAGTGTAATAGGGGCGTTTCAGCGTTGCGTATCTCCTGAAGAAGGCTGTGAGATTTTGCGTGAGATCCACGAAGGAGATTGTGGTCACCATGACGGTTCAAAGTCCTTGGTAGCTAAAGCTTTTCATCACGGCTTCTATTGGCTGACGGCTCATGCTGATGCTGAGGACTTGGTGAAAAAGTGTGATGGTTGTTAGAAGTTTTCACACCGAGCTCATGTTCCGGCTCAAGAATTGACGATGATTCCAATCACTTGGCTGTTTGCAACTTGAGGGTTGGATATGGTTGGGCCCTTTAAGAGGTCCAAGGATAAGAAGACCCACCTTCTGGTGGCGGTTGATAAGTTCACTAAGTGGGTGGAGGCAGAGCCTGTCAGCAAATGTGACGTGGCCACGGCGGTTCAATTCATCAAGAAGGTGATTTTCCGGTTTGGTTTTCCACACAGCATCATAACTGATAATGGCACTAATCTGTCCAAGGGTGCTATGGAAGAATTTTGTCAACATGAGCACATCCGGCTTGACGTGTCGTCAGTGGCTCATCCTCAATCTAATGGTCAAGCAGAGAGAGCCAATCAAGAGATCCTGAGAGCCATCAAGCCCCGGCTTATGGTTCCTTTACAACGGACGTCGGGTTGTTGGGTGGAGGAGTTACCTTCTGTGTTATGGAGCATCAATACCACGCCCAATAGATCTACAGGTTACACACCTTTTTCATGGTTTACGGAGCATAGGCGGTTCTCTGTAGTGACATCCGCCATGACTCACCCTGTGTGGCAGCTTATGTTGAAGCTGACAATGAGAAGGCACGACATGAAGCACTTGACCTGTTAGATGAGGAGCGTGACATTGCAGCAGCTCGTTCGGCGATTTACCAGCAAGATCTGCGTCGTTATCACAGCCGCCGGGTTAGAACCAGAACTTTTCAAGAAGGTGATCTGGTGCTCCGGCTCATCCAGGATCAGACTGACATGCACAAGTTATCCCTGCCTTGGGAAGGACCCTTTGTGGTCAGCAAGAATCTGAACAACGGGTCATACTACCTCATCGATGTTCGAGAGCACAAAGACTCACGTAAATCAGAGGAGGGGACCCACCGGCCGTGGAATATCGCTCATCTTTGGCCCTACTATACCTGAGACATAGGCTCCTCTTATGTGCATATTCTTGACAATGTATATATTATTATCAGTATAATAAACCGGCATCCCTACTAAAGCAGGGCCTCTATCGTTCTTCCTTCAAAAAAGCTTTTGATTACTTGAGGGCTTCTGTTTATAAAACGGAGTTCTAATTGTCCATTGATCCGGTTCAAAGGTTATTAAAAAAATTTGGGGGCTTGTTCCCAAAGTTAAAAAGGGCCAAAGAGAGCGTTGCAAAAGCACAACTCAAACATAGGCACCCATTGAGCACAACTCAAAATATTGCTCGGGGGCTCTTTGCTTCTACAAGAACAAAGAGTCTGTAACCTTGTAATAGGCTATAAAAGCCAGGCTTGGAAGCCAGGTGTATTCACCTAAAACCCTGGGTTATCCTGCCTTTTTAAGTAAGCCACTCCGCCCAGGTAATCCTAGTAAGACCCGTCGAACGTTTGACAAATCAATCTTATAAAGACCCTGAACTTGTCATAGTTAAAATGATGATTGGTTAATGTGAGGTCCATCTTATAAGGCTTTGTAAAATGGTTTAACTCAGTGGCCTGGCAGCCCATGAAAAGCCTCGCCTTTTTGCATGTTTTCTTCTGAAGTCTTTCTTTTAGCAGTATATTTTGATGAAGTTTATGTTAATCCGGTGTTTACAGACCGGGTCTAGTTTTTGAGTTGCCAAGTACAAAATTACAAGATAACCGGTGTCAATTGACCCGGCTTGGCTTTCAACTATAAGTTGTCAGTGCATGATTAGTTATAATCCGATGTTTGTTGACTCGGTCTGGCGTCGACTACAAGTTGCCAGTATAATATACGGATAATCTGGTGTTTATTACAACCCGGTACGACTTTATTATAAACCGGCAAAACATGGGAGGAGTTATCAGCACTCAAGATTTGGGTAACCACCCTTAATATAATAAGTTGGTAAACCAATGATGTGATTCAATGTCACAGGTATGATGTATTTCATATTTAATTATTCTTAAAATACAGCCTTAATTATAAACCCTGGTTTTATGTTGGGCATTATGACATGTCCGGCGGTAAACCGCCAGGACACTTTAAACTTGTTGTATGCAGAAACAGGTTGAATAAAGCTGCTAAGGATCATAAGCAGACATAGCATAATCATGGCAGATTAGCAGTGTCATGCAAAGTGAATATGCACGATGGCATAGCAGACCAAGTGTTTCAACTAGCCTATTACAAGGCGCTTTGATGCCCAAAAGGATAATTGTTTTCAATAAATGTTGGAGTATGCAGAAGGGTAAACCGGCCTCCGGATCATGACTTTTCGTCGGGATGACTTGACGGCTGTGGATCATACTGCGTCGGTTCATCCTCCTCCTCTCCACCCAGTGGCTGGAAGTCAATGGTTGCCCAATCGATCCCAGTTAGGGCTTGGAATACAGCTTCATCGCTTATAAGTGTGGAGGGTTCAACATCAGGGGCATAGGTATGCTTACGGATTGGCGGGATAAGATTTTGCACATCATAAGTTGGCGCGTTAACCCGCTTGTTGTCGGCGTCGTAAATCGACTGTAATGAGAAAGATCGGTTTTTTCAGCCAATTTGCTAGCCAAGGGGCACATTACCTTCGTCAGAGCTCGGAGGTCATCATTATTAAAATCTGATAGGTCCTCCTTTAAGCTTGGATAACCATTACCAACATCCGCTGGATCAAGATCAGGTACCCACGCTTTAGCCCGGGTTAGCGCGGTCAGAGTTCCTGCCCTTGCAGCTGATCTTTTTAATTCTTCAAACCGGCAGGCAGCATCGACAATCTTTCTAAGGTGTCCTTGATTAAAGTTGGGGGTGGCTTGTTATGAGAGGCAGTACATATGATCTGTTGCGCGCCGGTATATAATTGCTCTATAAGAGTATAGGCTGCCTTCAACTTCTTCTGCATGTCAGAGCCCAGATGGGTAATGCGAGATCCTACATCATTACGAACATCGATAAACCCGCAGCTCATGGGATAATACATGTTAAAAGCTTGTAATGAGGATATTTACCAAACACAGTAGTAGTCATGGCATTTATTTGCCGCTTTAAACCACTCAGCTCTTCTACCACCGGATTAAGGGCTGCTTCTGCATCCTCAGCCCTCTTTTGCAAGGTGGCTTTCTCTATGTCCCAATCTGCCCGCTCCTTCTTAAAACTCTCCTTCAGCTTCTCCATGGCTGCTAAGGTACTGGTCAGCTCTTCTTTGGCTTTGGAGGTTTCTGCTTGTTGGGACTTGATGTTTTCTTGAAGATCAGTGGTTTTAGATTCCTTTTTGCTCAGCTCAGCCTGTAAGAGACATACATATCATGAGTTGGCAGCACATATTTGAAGTACCAAGCACATAACAAGTTATACACTTGGCACTTGGGGGCTAATGCATATTTGCCAATTTTTTACAAGTCCCAAGCTCAATACAAGTATTATTCTTGGCACTTGGGGGCTAATGTATATTTGCTCAAAGTTAACATTATAGGTATTCTTTCATTAATCAGCTTAGTGGATGATTGGTGTACAAAGATATTCAACAAGAAATTTGGCAAGATAAAAGTCCCGGTTCATCTTAAAAAGATAAGCCGGCCCTTGGGGGCTACGCAAGCAAAGTTGAAGTATTAAAAAGTCCCGGTTTACATTGATATCATAAACCGGCCCTTGGGGGATACTGGAGTTGATATTAGAAATTGGACACAACAGAGAAACAGTTATGCAGAGTTAAACAGCATTTACCTCATATCGCTCCTTCATCAGGTTCACTAAACCGGCTTCATAGTCGTGGCTTGTGTACAGACGGTTCAAAAAGCCAGAATGAATGTCTTGGGCGTTGAGGTCGGCATAGCTAGACAAATCTGTATTCCACTTGCCTTTGTCCATAGCAGAAAATTCTTCCTTGGCACTATGCTTTGATAAAGCGACAGGATTGCCAGGGGTCGTGTGGCCGAAGCCGGTAATCATAATATCGTCCTCCTTGTCATCATCAGCCTTGACTGGACTTGACGCTTTATCAGCAGCTCGGACCGGACTTGTCGGTTTATCAGCATGGCCCGTCGGATCAACTTCCACTTGTTCAACAAAAAAGTCATGATCTTGCGGTGGCGGATCATCAAGCATGGTGTCAGCATTTGCTTCTTCCGGTTCTGGAGTTTTCTCCGGTTCAGTGACCACATTGTCATCAGCCGGTTTATTTAATTTGGCCTTTTTGCTGGGCCTAGGCTTGGCACTGAGAAGAAAAGGCATAAAGATCAGTACATCGGGCAAACATAAGGTGTTAAAGGTAAATTTAAAGCATAACTCACCCAGGAACCGTCTTGAGTGTTGGAAGTTGCGTTTCTGTTGATTCGCCAGAAGAGGAATGGGAAGTTCTGATAATTTGAATCAGACAGAGTAAGAGGTTGCCAGAAATAACCCACCTTAGGATAATGTGGGTCAGAATTATAAGAGACCTCTGGACGACGTTTACCAACCGGCGTGTTCGGTAAACCGAAAGAAGTTACCACATGGCCGCTATCTTCAAAAGAAAGTTTGGATCCATGTGAGCTAGAGGGTGAGAAAATCTTACTTTCCGGTTTTCTTGACGGGTTTTTAGAGTTGGCAGAGGTTCTGAGCCGGAGGAAAGAATAATTACCTCTACATCACCAGCTTGGCTAGCCTCTGCGCCCTCCTGATAATAATCATTATCAATAAGATGTATGAAGAGAGAACCAAGTGAATCAAGTTCTACCTCTGACTCATGATTTTCATCGTCATCATCAACTTGTAAATCGGTGGAGTCGGCGTTTTTCTTTTTGGCAGGCTTCTTGGTGACCTTAGTCTTGACACGAGGGGTTTTCGCCGGTTTATCCTGCGGCTTCTTCTTCCAGAATGGATCACCACCCTGTCAAGGATTGTCAAAAGTTATAAGGGAAGATTAACAAGGGTCGGATTAAAATAAGAGTTACACAATGCTTACAGCTGGCGGTTTATTGGAAACGCATAAGGGACTAAGCTCTGTTTTGCTGCAGATAGCCACCGGTTCATCCAGTATCTTTTTAACAGCTTCTGTAATTTCAGCCTCAGTTAGCTGAATGTCGATATGCCGTTGAGGATCTTTCAAGTCCCCTGTATATTCGCACATTAAACCGGGGCGATGGCTTAAAGGCAGAATGCTCCAGGATATCCAGCAGCGAACAAAGTCAACGCCTATTAAACCATTCGCAACGAAGGCTCTGAGCTTTGAAAGTTGTGGTGCGTAGTTGGCCCGTTCTTTGCAGTTAGCCTTTGAGGAAATGGATGTGTGTTGGTAAGCCGGTGAGCACGATAACCCGGTAGAGGATTCTCTTCAGCGGGAGACGTATCTCGGCAACAGAACCAAGTCTGATTCCAATCTTTTGGGTGATTATGATGTTTGGCGTGAGGGAAACTGACATGTTTCCTCTTCTGAATTGAAACCTCGCCAAGTTTAGTATTGGGCCCATCTGTAAATTCAGTGCGGCGATTCAAATAGAAGAAGTCTATGAACAGTTCAACAGTGGGTTTTTCCTGCAGATAAGCCTCGCAGAACACTTGAAAATTACAAATATTGGACACAGAGTTAGGTCCAATATCTTGAGGGTGGAGTTGGAATCTAGCAAGCACATCACGGAAATTTTTTGATGCAGGAGGACTGAACCCTCGACCCAGGTGATCAACGAATACAATCACTTCTCCATCCTTGGGTTCAGGAGGATTTTCGGGACCGGGAGCCCTCCAGTGTATGATGTCCTTTTTTGCTAAGGCGCCGGTTGCAACGCACCCATTCAGTTTTTCTTCAGTAACTCGGGAAGAAACCTAGTTGCAGGCATAAAAAGACTTAGCCATTTATCCACAACCTGAGGGAAGGGTTGAGCCGATTTAAGGTTCATGAATGACGAAGCATAAACCGTCAAAAGCGGGAAAGCAGGTGTTTAAATGCATATAAGTGTTAAACCGGAGGTTGGTGTCATCATAGTTATCAAGACGAGAAATTGGCGGTTTAAGAGGGGACTGATGGTACATGGCGGATTATCATTCTATAAAAGTTAAACCGCCTATGCAAGTATGGAAAGTACAGATCTGAAGTGATGAAAAACAGGTTTCACAGATTGATATGATAATTTCAGATCTGCAGCGTGTCAACAAATCAAAATATGTTTAGACCTAAAATACAGGTGCTTAAGCAGTTCATCAGATCCAGATGAGATTTTTCTATACAAAGAGGATGCGCTAATGATGAAAAAGGAAACTATAACTACTACTACACAGCAAAATATCAGATTTGAACTCGCCATTTATGCTACAGAGAAGAACAGGGAAGAACAGCACTGAGCTTCGATGAACTTGCAGAAACCCTAATGACAGATCTATGGGAAGAGCAAAGAAAGACTCACCAGGGTTGTTGAGCACGGAGGCGTGCAGACGAGAATCTAGTCGAATCAGGTTGATGCAGCAGCCGTTGTTGGGGCAGAGGCGAAGGTCGACGGCGGCGGCAGAGCTCGAGCGCTAGGTCGACGCAAGGAAGGGGACGGTGTGAAGAGGCACGGAGGGTAAAATGAAAGGGACCCTCGGCCCTATTTATAAGGCGAAGGGATAAGCGATAGGTGCGAGAATCAAGGAGCCCAAAAAATGGATATGTGACAGAGTTGTCGCCTCGATTTTCGGAGGCTCGTTAATAAAGGTGAGGTATATACGGTTTTTAGATAAACAGGTGACGTCATGACGATATACTATAATCTTGGAAGATGACGTCATGGCGGATTACAAGGTTTTCGCGAAGGAGCTGAACAAGGAATTTTCCTAAGTGTTGAAGATTGACATGAACAGGTTCAAATCAATCTGGGGCCTAATGTTGGGGATATAACTACTGAGTATATACCGCCCAGGAAGGGCCGTGTTATACCCGTAATGAGTTATTCATATTGAAGCCCATGAAGACAAGGAGTATGGCGCTTTACTGTAGAGATCTAAAGGCCCAGGGCCCAAAGGCGGATTAGTGCCCATAGACATAAACCGCCATATGATGTGTAACTTGTGTTGTAAGATAGGAAAGGGTAGAAACCGATTCGGACATGTTTATGAGCTGGTCGGGATTCTGTAAACTGCCAGGCGTCAACCTGTGTATATAAAGGGACGACCTGGCAGCAGTTCAGGGATAACAAACAACAGATCGAGGGCCAGGCGAAGCGGATTCGCTCCCTGGTCATCGAAACCCCATCAATTCCACCACAACTGGATTAGGCTTTTACCTTCACCGCAAGGGGCCGAACCAGTATAAACTCCTTGCGTCCTTTGTCCCGCTTTAACCCCTTTAAGCTAATTACGTTGCGATGGCTCCACGACTAAGTCCTCACACTACGACATCTGTCGTGACAAAACCACGACACATGATGATTCCAATGATGCTCGTATAAAAGATAAGAATTGAAACATAAGGAGAGCATCATGAAGCATATTACTAACACATTTAAGTCTAACCCACTTCATATGCATAGGGATTTTGTGAGCAAACAACTTATGGGAACAATAATCAACTAGCATAGGAAGGCAAAACAAGCATAACTTTAAAACTTTAAGCACATAGAGAGGAAACTTGGTATTATTGCAATTCCTACAAGCATATATTCCTCCCTCATAATAATTTTCAGTAGCATCATGAATGAATTCAACAATATAACTATCACATAAAGCACTATTTTCATGATGCACAAGCATAGAATTTTTATTACTCTCCACATAAGCAAATTTCTTCTCAAGAATAGTAGTGGGAGCAAACTCAACAAAATAATTATCATGACAGGCATAATCCAACTGAAAACTAAAATCATGATGACAAGTTTCACGGTTACCATTATTCTTAATAGCATACAAGTCATCACAATAATCATCATAAATAGGAGGCATGCTTTCATCATAATAAATTTTCTCATCAAGACTTGGTGGACAAAAAATACCATCTTCATCAAACATAGCATCCCCAAGCTTATGGCTTTGCATATCATTAGCATCATGGATATTCAAGGAATTCATACTAACAACATTGCAATCATGCTCATCATTCAAATATTTAGTGCCAAACATTTTAATGCATTCTTTTTCTAGCACTTGGGCACAATTTTCTTTTTCATCATTTTCACGAAAGACATTAAAAAGATGAAGCATATGAGGCAACCTCAATTCCATATTTTTTTAGTTTTATTTTATAGAATAAACTAGTGATAAAACAAGAAACAAAAAGATTCAATTGCAATATCTAAAGATATACTTTCAAGCACTAACCTCCCCGGCAACGGCGCCAGAAAAGAGCTTAGTTGACGGGGTTTTAGTGCCGCTTTCCTCGCCTCCCCGGCAACGGCGCCAGAAGAGAGCTTGATGTCTACTACACAACCTTCTTCTTGTAGACGTTGTTGGGCCTCCAAGTGCAGAGGTTTGTAGGACAGTAGCAAATTTCCCTCAAGTGGATGACCTCAGGTTTATAAATCCGTGGGAGGTGTAGGATGAAGTTGGTCTCTCTCAAACAACCCTGCAACCAAATAACAAAGAGTCTCTTGTGTCCCCAACACACCCAATACAATGGTAAATTCTATAGGTGCACTAGTTTGGCGAAGATATGGTGATACAGGTGCAATATGGATGGTAGATATAGGTTTTTGTAATCTGAAATTATAAAAATAGCAAGGTAGCAAGTGGTAAAAGTGAGCTTAAACGGTATTGCAATGCTTTGTAACAAGGCCTAGGGTTCATACTTTCACTAGTGGAAGTTCTCTCAACAATAATAACATAACTGGATCATATAACTATCCCTCAACATGCAACAAAGAGTCACTCCAAAGTCACTAATAGAGGAGAACAAACGAAGAGATTATTGTAGGGTACGAAACCACCTCAAAGTTATTCTTTCCGATCAATTCATTGGGATATTCCTATAAGTGTCACAAACAGCCCTAGAGTTTGTAGTAAAATAAAACCTTAAGACACACATCAACCAAAACCCTAATGTCACCTAGATACTCTAATGTCACCTCAAGTATCCATGGGTATGATTATACAACATGCATCACACAATCTCAGATTCATCTATTCAGACTAACACAAAGAACTTCAAAGAGTGCCCCAAAGTTTCTACCAGAGAGTCAAGACGAAAATGTGTGCCAACCCCTATGCATAGATTCCCAAGGTCACGGAACCCGCAAGTTGATCACCAAATCATAGATCAAGTGGATCAATAGAATACCCCATTGTCGCCACGGGTATCCCACGCAAGATATACATCAAGTGTTCTCAAATCCTTAAAGACTCAACCCGATAAGATAACTTCAAAGGGAAAACTCAATCCATTACAAGAGAATAGAGCGGGAGAAACATCATAAGATCCAACTATAATAGCAAAGCTCACGAAACATCAAGATCATGCCAAATCAAGAACATGAGAGAGAGAGAGAGAGAGAGAGAGAGAGAGATCAAACATATAGCTACTAGTACATACCCTGAGCCCTGAGGGTGAACTACTCCCTCCTTGTCATGGAGAGCGCCGGGATGATGAAGATGGCCACCGGTGAGGGATTTGCCCTCGGGCAGGGTGCCGAAACAGGGTCCTGATTGGTTTTTCGTGGCTACAGAGGCTTGCGGCGGCGGAACTCCCGATCTAGGTTATTTTCTGGAGGTTTGGGGATTTATAGGACAGGTTGACGTCGAGAACAAGTCAGGGGCCCCACAGAGAGTCCACGAGGCACAGGGGCGCGCCCTAGGGGGGTGGGGGCGCCCTCCACCCTCGTGAGGCCCACGGGACTCCCCTTCGGTAACTCTTTGTTCCAGTATTTTTTATATTTTCCAGAAAAAATCTCTGTTGATTTTCAGCGCATTCCGAGCTTTTATTTCTACACAAAAACAACACCACTGTAGTTCTACTGAAAACAGCGTCGGTCTGGGTTAGTTCTAATCAAATCATACCAAAATCATGTAAAAATATTGTAAACATGGCATGAATACATCAAAACTATAGATACATTGCAGACGTATCAGGGAGGCAGGAGGGGGCGGCGATAGGGCGGGGAGGGGGCGGCAACAGGGCGGGAAGGGTGCGGCGGCGACGGCGCGGGGTGGCAGGGAAGGGCGGCAACCGGGTGGGGATGGTGCGGAGACCGGGCGGGAAGGGGGCGGCGATGGGGCGGCGATGGAGCGGGATGGCAAGGAGGGACGGCGGGAAAGAGGGGGTGGGCCGGTGGGGCGACGGGGCGGCGGCGGTGCTCGTCGGGCGATGAGGAAAGAGGAGAGGAGAAAGAAAGAGGGTGAGGGCGAGGGCGCGGCCTGTTAAGTTAATTTTAAAGTTTGTCATCCGCCTCGCCTCTGCCGTCTGCGAGCAAATGACAAAGACGGGGCCCGTTAGGGTTTAACAGCCAGACGACAAAGAGGGGGGCCCGTTAGGGTTTAACAGCCAGTGGGCCAAACCCCCTCTTTGTCGTCTACTAGTAGACGGCAAAGAGGCTTTGCCGTCTGCTAGTTGACGGCAAAGAGTTGACTGATGGCAAAGCCTACCTTTGTCGTCCGCTGCCTCTTTGTCGTCCGCTTTCTGGTGGCTGATGGCAAAGCCTACCAGCAGACGGCAAAGAGTGGGCAGACGGCAAATCTGCTGATTCCAGTAGTGCCTCCCCTTTCCTTCTCCCTTCCCCTCTTTCCTTCCCCTCCTAATTTGGCCTACATGGGGGGCGCACCAGCCCCTTAGGGGCTGGTTTGTCCCCCTCTTGGCCCATTAGGCTCATATAGTAGTCGCGGGGTGCCCGAAACCCCTTCCGGTGACCCAATATGTACCCGGTACCCCCGGAACACTTCCGCTGTCCGAATACCATCGTCCTATATATCAATCCTTACCTCTCGACCATTTCAATACTCCTCGTCATGTCCGTGATCTAATCCGGGACTCCGAACAACATTCATTCAGCAAATCACATAGCTCATATAATACAAAGTCGTGATCGAACATTAAGCGTGCAGACCCTACTAGTTCGAGAACTATGTAGACATGACCGAGACACCTCTCCAGTCAATAACCAACAGCGGAACCTCGATGATCATATTGGTTCCTATGTATTCTATGAAGATCTTTATCGGTTGTACCGTAATGACAACATATGTTATTCCCTTTGTCATCGGTATGTTACTTGCCCGAGATTCGACCGTCGGTATCTACATACATAGTTCAATCTCGTTACTGGCAAGTCTCTTTACTCGTTCCATAATACATCATCCCGCAACTAACTCATTAGTCACATTGCTTGCAAGGCTAATTATGATGTGCACTACCGAGAGGGCCCAGAGATACCTCTCCGATACTCTGAGTGAAAAATCTCAATCTCGATCTATGCCAACCCAACAAACACCTTCGGAGATACCTGTAGAGCATCTTTATAATCATCCAGTTACGTTGTGATGTTTGATAGCACATAAGGCATTCCTCCGATATCAGGGAGTTGCATAATCTCATAGTCAAAGGAATATTTATATGACATGAAGAAAGCAATAGCAATAAAACTGAATGATCAATATGCTAAGCTAACGGATGGGTCTTTTCCATCACATCATTCTCCTAATGATGTGATCCCGTTCATCAAATGACAACACATGTCTATGGTTAGGAAACTTAACCATCTTTGATTAACGAGCTAGTCTAATAGAGGCTTACTAGGGACACGGTGTTTTGTCTATGTATCCACACATGTATCAAGTTTCCGATTAATACAATTCTAGCATTAATAATAAACACTTATCATGATATAAGGAAATATAAAATAACAACTTTATTATTGCCTCTAGGTCATATTTCCTTCAGGGGAGCTACTGGGACTACTTCTGCCAGAAGCACAAGATCGTCCCCTACGACCTGCTTGTCCTGAGGTTGTCGGTCCTAGGCTTCAAGGTGCAGATCTACAGCACCGGCACCTCCACCATTCGCAGAGTCAGGGCGACACCAGTCGTGCTCTTCCTCCTCTCTAATTTGTGTGTGTCTAAATTAACTGTCTAGTGTTGGAATGTTCTGAACTTGTCGTCGGTCGTCAGTTTGCTCTTAAACTTGTAATATTTTTCCCAAGTGTCAATGCCTTGGGGTTGTGCACGGGATGTCTTTTAAACTGATGTGGTAGTGTGTAATATGTCCTATGCACTGATAAAATGTGTGTTAATGGTGTAAGAGTAGTGTTAATTGTGTTGATGTCCATATGTGACGTCTACTATGAAGTGTGCTGCATTTGGATGGTAAGGTCGTCGCATTTGAAAGGGGTGAACAGAACATCCCAGTGCACACAGCAAAACTGTTGCGTTTTGCATCTGCTGACCCACAAAGCACAAATGTAGGCCACCAAACAGGAGGCATAATCTGGTCACTGATGCAACGTAGGCTACCAAACTACATGCATAACATGGTTTTTAGGCTGCATTTGCTCAGCGAGGCTGAGCTAAGTTACACATGCAAAGGGACAAAAAATGGTGCAGCTTACCAAACAAGCCCCTCATGTCTTTGTTGTAGTTGGAGGCGAGTGAGGCATCAGAAAAGAGGAAAAAGAAAATAAATTTCAAATTTGGATGGGTGGGTCCCACATGGCAGTGTTGGAGCATCCCTAGAAGCTCTGCTATAAACCGGTACTGCCCCCTAAAGTGATTTTGCGGGAACTCGAAGCTCCCGGCAAAATAGATCCACTCAAACGTACTGCATATTTAAAATCTTGTTTACGCTAAAAAGTTCAGAGCAACACAACCGGAGTTCCTCATACATCATACATAGCACAAAACATAGATCAAACTAATTTAAACCTAGGGAAGGCCGGCTCAGTAGTCGACGCCGAGGTAGAACGCCTCCTCTAACCTCCGGCAAGCATGGGCATACGTGTGGTCCTCCTTTGCGGCAGCGAGCCTTTTGGCGGAGCCTTCTTCTCCGGCCACAACCGTGTTCTTTGCGGAGAGGAGCTCCTCATCCGCTTCCCGTCACCTCTTCGTGTGCGGGCGCCTCGTCAAGCTTGTAGAAGCGGGCCCACACGCTCCAACCTTCACTGCGGCAGTGGCAGCCAAGTTCGCACGCCTGATTGGAACGCCATGGCTCGACGGCGGCCGGCTGGAGCTGCTGGTCTCCGCCTCGTGCGCGTCGGCGATCCGTCGTGGACCCCACGCCCACGAGAACCTCTGGCCATGGATATGTGAGAAAAGGAAAGAAACGGGCGGAATCACTCGTCGAAGAGAAAGGAGACGCTGGAGGGGGGAGAGAATATCAAGGACGTGAACCCTAAAACGCCCGACCCCATACATACAACAGCGGAGGGGGGATTTGCGGGCCGCCTGCATATTTTTTACGGGATTTGTTCAAGCCCGAAAAAGGTCAAAAACTCTAAAACCGTCAGAATTATAAGGGCCGGCGAGGATATAGCAGATCTGCTAATGATACTCTTAGGGAAGAAAAATGGGGGCTAGAAGATGAAGGTTGCTATCAGAGTTGAGTGTAATATTTAGAGGCTGAAAATGTAGGACGTCGATAACTGCCACACGTGTGGCAGGAAGGGAGACGCACCACACGTCTCTAATGCAAACAGATTGCCACGTCATCGCATCCATGCATGTAGGATCTTTTTGGATTTTCAGTTTTTAAAATGTTTTATCTCTTAAACGAAAAATCCGATTGAAGATCTGTTTTCACCATTAAATCCCTCGCGACGAGATCTTCGAAACTAGATCCCATGTTGATATGTTTTGATGAATTTTTTTTTTTGGATTAAAAGTTGACATGTTTATTGCATATGAATTGTCATGATGTTTACACTGAAGTTGCCATGATATATTTCAGCTATTTTCTTCTACATTTAAAAGTAAATTTTGACATTTATAAAATGGAGAAGTAAGAAACTATACTTGCCATGAACCATAAACTAAAATTGCCATGATACATGCACGTAAAATTGCCATGGTTCATACAAAAAATAATTTTCATGATCAAAATACTGGAGTTGACATCATCAAAATACTAAAATTGCCATGATCTATAAACTAAAATTGCCACATGGCAACTTTAGTTTAAGCCCTATGACAACTGCAGTGTAAACATCATGGCAACTTCTGGGCAAAAAAAAATCGTCGAAACATATCAACAAGGGGTCTAGTTTTAAAGATCTCGTCGAGACGGATTTAATGGTGAAAACGGATTTTTAGTTCGCTTTTTTATTTAGGAGATGCAACATTTTTAAGCCGAAAACCAAAAAAAATTCTGCTGATGTCATCTATTCATTCGTGGCAAAATGAGTGATGATGAAGGCGTGTAGGCGATGTGCAAACGCCCACACGTGTGGGCGTTAGCTTTTTTCAAAATGTATAAGCATCTCTATTTATTCTTGTTCTAAAATGGGGCTAGCGTTGGAGAGATGCTCTAATCAGTACTGCCTGGCCCCCTTGTTGACATATACTAGCGGCAAGCGAATATTGAATGACACGTGGATATCGAATGCTAGCTAGACAGAGAGACCGAAACCCCTAAACTTAGCCTCGGTAATGGCGTCAATCTTTCGTGCTGTCTCCGACGACAGATGGTTCTCCCAATCCCCGACCAGGCCGCGCCGGAAGAACGAGCTGTTCTCCACAGCGCCCAACACAAGCTCCGTCTTGCCGCTCTTGGTAGCTTCGAGCCCAGTCATGTGCTCGAACGAGCACAGCTTGACGACGGCGTCCACCGCGCCGTCTTCCTCCTCCTCCACGCTGAACGGGCGTCCAACAAACTCGGCCAGCCTCCGCACGTGTGCCGCAGGGTCCCGGCTCATCTCCTCGTACCGGAAGAAGAGCACCCGCTCGGGGTTCGCCAGGTGCGCGCGCCAGTACCCGAGGACGTGGTCCCAGTACGGCCCGGACGCCGACACGCCGTCGCAGAAGTAGCCGGCGGCGGCCTCGACCGGGATCGGCTCCAGCCCGTCCTCGGCCCTGAACTTGTTCACGAAGCTCCACGTCGAGACCAGGGTGTCCTTGGGGTCGCGGCACACGTACACGATTCGGCACCCCGACGCGGCGACGGACCTCGGCAGCGACGCGAGCGGGACGTGCGTGGCGAGGAGCCTCGGGTCCGGGAGCCCGTCGAGGTCCGGGACCCTGTTGCGCGTGTAGAGCTGGTACTCCAGGTGGCGGACGCACTCGTGCGGGCCGACGGAGTTGAAGGGGTGGCCGGGGCCGCCCGGGGCGTGCTCCCCCCGGTTGACCGTCGAGTAGAGAAGCGCCTTCATCCACGTCGTGCCGGACTTGGGCATGGTGGCGACGACGATGTCCGAGGGGCGCGCGGCGAAACGTGCGTCGGCGACCATCGCGCCGACCATCGGAGGCAGGGTGCTGTACCAGCCCTTCTCGTGGCGGTAGAGCAGGTTCGCCCTGGAAAGGCCTCGGGAGCACGGCCAGGAGGAGGCCAGTTCGGTGAACTGCCCGTAGAGCTCCTCGTTGGTTTCGGCATCGCCCTCTTGCGGCGGAAAGGCTGAGATGGAGGAGGACGACATTGTACTGCAGACAGCCCAAACTCGGGTATGAGCAGGGATAAGGTGGCGGTAGCACAAGGTGCATTTTATAATAGATAGAAGAGTGGCGATGCACACGGAGCATATTGCTCCCGGTACAACTTGTGTGGTGGGCTGGTGGCTGCCACCACGGCGTATACACAATTCGACAACACATTTTCTTATCGCCACATCAAATTATTTGGCCACGTTCGTCTTCAAACAAGACGGCAGTACTGTTATCATACTTATATGTCATTTATTTTCATAGTTTAATGGGAAAAGATTCTGGTCACCCAGATCACCCGGTGGAGTCTGCCGCTTCCAACGTTCAACACGTATCCTGTGTGGAAGGAACCGAGCAACATACTACGTCCTTGTCCTTATCCTTATCTACTCTTCGTGTCTTTCTCTCAGCCATGCTCCAGGACCGCCACACGCCACAAGTGCCGCAGCAAGCAGTCATCCTGCACACTATTGCAAGCTGCTCTCTCGAGTCCGCCGCCGGAGATCGTCGGAAGACATCGCTGGCCGTCCTTTCTCCTCTCCTCTTCCTCTCCAACTCCTCCTTTCCCCATCTCCCTATGCCCGCTCGCAGTGCCCGAGCTCTGCTCCAGCCACCATCGACGAGCTACACCGCTTCGGCCTGCCCTCTCACTATCCATCATTGCTCTGGCCAATGATATTTTTTATACTTCCCGCAACAAGCGCCTTGTTGCAAAAGTCCTTCCACGCAACATCATTTATGTTGCAGAAATTTCTCGATACACACCAGACACCACAGACAACGTCATCTTTTCAGTAAAAAAATTCTGTAACATTATTCATGTTGCAAAAGTCCTTCCACGCAACATCATCTATGTTGCAGAAAATTCTCGATACACACCAGACACCTTAGACAACATCATCTTTTCAGTGAAAACAAAATCTGCAACATTATTCATGTTGCAAAAGTCCTTCCGCGCAACATCATCTATGTTGCAGAAATTTCTAGATACACACCAGACACCACAGACAACATCATCTTTTCAGTGGAAAAAAATTCCGCAACATTATTCATACTACTAGGGAAAACTCTAGTAGTAGCGCTTGAAATATGCATAGCAGTAGCACTGGGACCAGCGCTACTGCTACCGCGCTACAGCTAAGTTGTAGCAGTAGCGCTGTTATGGGCAGCGCTACTGGTAAGTATTGTTAGCAATAGCGCTTCCCGGACCAGCGCTACTGATAATTATTTGAAGCGGTTGTTCAGATGAAGCGCTGCTGCTAACCCAGCGCTTCTAGTAGGTGCTTTTCAGCGCTACTGCTAATATTCCTGCTTTCACATATTTGCAGCCCCTCTACGTATTTGCGATGTATTTATATAGGCTCTATACAATAGTTTCATCAGATCATACTAAACATACATTATTCTCATCATATCATAGACATACAGTAGTCTCGTCATACCATCATCATCATCATCATCATCATTCAACACAAATATCATCACATCTCGAAAATAGCGATACACAAGTGCGATCATATCATGTCTCGAATAAGTGCAACTGCATGGTCATGGCAAACACACAAGTTTCATCATCTCTATCTAAACCATGATGTAGAAGAGAAAGCGATTAGCATGAGCAAGAGCGTGACTATGTAATACCGGCGGTCCCGCCCCTGCTCATGCTGGAGTGTCTACCTCAAGTAACTACTTTCTGCTTCGGCTCTGCTGTCGAACCCTCTGTGGCTAGCACCCGGGTACCTGTGCACCTGGGCCTGAGAGGCTGGCCAATGGTCGTAGACTCCTGGAACCCTCCCAACGTACACGGCGTAGTAGTCCTTCGCCATCTCTGATCTATGTACCTGCATCGTGAGTTGATGAATTGAATGATAATATGAAACATAATGTACTTAATAAAACAAAGAGGCATAATTAGCAAAATACAAGCAACCAATAGTAAACATAAATGACGAAGTTCCTCATACCCAAACTAATTAACTAGAGCGATCTACGTTAGTTCAGGACTCCGGTATGGTTACATCACATAGTTTCGTCGTGCATAAATTCAAAGTTTTGCCATAGAAAGACAGTAGTGGCACATTGTCATCGGCAATCAGTCCTCCATGTCGGCGGTCCAATCTTCATAGTCAGGCAGGAAGCACCCGAGTTTCTTGAAAGGCTTTAGGTCCAGACGCTGAGCGAGTAGCAGTGCTTCGACATCTTCCCGCGTGATTGGCCCATGGTAGAACATCCCTATTGGTTCGAGGACCTACTTCATGATCACTTGGGAAAGTTCACACTGTACGTGATAAAACTCAGCTCTGATTCGATGATCCGGTGTCTTTCCTATGCTTGTGGTCCAGCTGACAATCTCGGCATCATTGGTAGTAGCTGACATGCGAAGGCGTTGATTATCCCTTCTGTACTCGAGCAGGTGATGCATGAGGTAGAATCCATCAGCCATATTGGTGTGCGGCTGCTGGATGCAGCAGAAGTCGGTCTTATGACCAAAAGCCAGCCTGCGATTCCTGTACTTTTTCTCCTTGATATATCCACCAAACAGGCTGAAGGTTAACAGGGCACTATCGAGAACACTCTTTATGTGCTTTTAATACTTTGTCCTGAGGTTCTTCGATGAGTCCAAGTACATAGCATGGGAGTATTCCGGGTACAGAATGATGAGGACGCCCCCCCCCCCCCCCCCCCCCCGCTGCGCAAATGAAGTACACCTCAAATTAGCCTCCATGCTTGCAAAGGAATGATTAACACTTACGAAAGGATCTGTGTGAATGACTTACGTGGGATGATAAGGCAAGAGAATCGCTTCCTTGTCCTTATTAGCGATCATGAAGTCGCCGGGCTACTTGCTCGCATAGTCACGGTGCTCTTTGCAAACTGCAAAGAAGCTCTCATGCATATAGAGCGGGTCCACGACGCAGATATATTGTATGTTCTCGATCCTGGTGAAGTAGTTGAGATACATCGCATACATGCGGATGAACTAGAAATCCAGCTTGGTCATGTGGAACATGTCGTAGATGTAGTCAAATCGCAGGATGAACTTATTCGCAGGCCATCTCTCGACGTACAACTTCCCACCCGGCACCTGAGCCGCATAAAGAGGGTATCCTGGTTTTTCCGAGATGAGAAGGCTTTTCTCTTTGGCCAGCACATCTTCATGGAGTCTCTTTAGATCATTGTTCAGTATGTGCTCTAGCGCTTTCGCGGGTAGGATCAGTTCGCCGGCGACATGGAAACGCTTCGCAACTTCGACAGGTATTCTGTCTACCATCCGGGGCTTCAGAGGTGGCTGGCTGCTTGAAGCAGCTCTGGCGCCTTTAGGGCCTTTCCTGTTCGGTCTCCTCCTTTGCTTCTTGGCGGGTGGCGGTAGTGAGCCCACCATACCTTCCATAACCACCACCCGCAGTGTCGTCGGGCTAATCAGTGGACAGCCCTTGGGGGGTTGCTGGGTACAGGTGGCATCTAGAGGCATCTCATGCGAGGATCGCTTGAAGAGGGACTTTTTGCATTCTGCCTTAGGACGTTCCGGCTCCGGCAAATCAGGCAGCATCAAGTCATCATCTCCACGCTCATAGCCTGACTCTTCGTCGTCCTGAGCCATCAATCCTCCATCATCATAGGCAGTATTGAAATACTTGTCTGGGTCATCATCATCATCCTCCATGTAATCATCAACATTTGCTTCTTCAACAACGGGGGCAACATGATCTGGCACTAATGGAGGCTCTCCCTCGCGTCGTCCGCTATCACCCGCCACGACAGGTGCAGGTAATTAGGTAGGTCGGGTGGTGTTCATACCTTCTTGAGAAAGTGGTGTTGGCGTGATACTGGGCACCTCGAGACGAAGAAGAGACTTCGGCCAAGGCAAGAACCATCTTTTGCATGCGCCAATCATCTTAGGGGTCTCATCGTCATCGACTGGTACTGGAGGAGGCAAATCCTCGAAGCCCGCTAAGACACTGGCCACGTTAACCTTGAAGACGCCATCGGGCATCTCTCAGTTGTGGAACATGCGGTCCTCGGCTTCACGATCGTTATCTTTCCCACGACCACCTTCTGGCCCTTGATGCCTTAGAGTAGGATGCACGGGGTGTCGTCGGCCTACGAAGGAGACATGTCTGCGACGTCAAACATCTGAAAGGCAACTGAAACGGAAGACTATAGACATGCTGGTGAAAAGGGTATGACGCGTAATTACCATGAGGGCGTCGAGCTCAGCCAGCGACGAAGGCCCGCCGAGCATGCAAGAGACGGAGGTCGGACTGCTATGGACAGGAGCGGGACCTTTTGCGGTTGCTTGAGCAGGTGTTGGTGATGTGGTGTTCGCCGAATTGCTCCCGACAAAGCTGGGAAGGGGAAAGTCCTCCGTCCATGCATTTGGATTGTTCTTCGACCAATCGAAAATTGCCGGAATCAAGCATTGCACCTCGTCAGTAACCGGTACATTGACTATCCCGACCAACTCTTCTTTGATCTCGGCTTTGGTCTTATTGATCGCAATCGCGACCTTCTCGTCGATGGTCTGCTGAGTGACGACCAACCGTATCTTCCTTCTTTCCTCTGGGTCCTTGCAGTAGCACGTCTTCCACGAGGCGCCATCTCTGACGTCGTGCACACGTCCATAGGATGGCGGCTTGTCCACCGGGACCTTTTTCAATATGTTCAGGGCCCGGTTGAATGGGGTGTCCCACTTGGGCCTCGTGGATGACTGTGATGACTCGTTGCTTTCAGCTGCCTTTTGGTGCTGCTCTTTCTGCAAAAGGAACATGGATGGTTTACTAATGTGACAAAACTTGAAGTCGAATTGATTGGAAGCTAATATGATAATGTGGCAATATAACAATTACCAGAAGTCTCATGAACTCCCTCATGTTCGGGTCCGGCAAAATATCTTTTTGACTTTGTCCAACTTGTATCGGGCCCTGATCCAGTCATGCTCCAGGGGGTCGGTGAACTCCGCCAAGGGCTCTGGGATTCCGTGACTTTCACGTTTGGCGTCCTTATTGGCCCATACGTTCCTCTTCCCCTCGTAACCACGGCTTCCGAGGTGGTGGGGAGGCGTGTTCCTGGCCTGGAGCACCTTCATTTTCTCTGACCTTGCCTTGACTTCTTCTTTACGCAATTCTCCTTGAATTTTGCAAAGTCCTCTGCCGTTATTGACGGATTATCAGCATGAATCTTGGACCACGGTTCATTCTTCGCAATCGCTTTTTTCACCCGAACTTTCTAGGAGAACAAGTCGTTGGTGAACGTCACCATTGCCTTGTCGTTTATCTTTGTCCTGGCGACGTCGTCCCACGGCTCTTTATATTTGCCTTCATCCCGGCCAGGGAACATGAACCTATTGTGCAACTTCTTTAGGAGCATGTGCTCCATATGTGGTATCCGCTTCAACCTCTCGTTGTTGATGTTGGCGGTTTCCCTGAGGATGCATCCAAGTTGATTGCCCCAGCACGAGCGCTCTTCCTCCGGCACCGTCGGCTCTAACTTCTTGGGGTGCATCTCCGTGACCACAATTTGTCTGATGCCAAGCTCGTTTGGTCTTTGTGTCCTCTTCTTCTTCGATGCTTTACCGGCTGCGACAGCATCATTGCCGGTCTCGGGGGTGGTGTCGGTGTCGGGGTTGGTGCCACTGCCGCCACCATGCAACCCCATCTGGTGTTCGTCCAGGTAATCGAAATAGTGATTTGCTGCCTCGATGGGATCTGCGAGGCGAGCAGAACCCACGACTTCGGCGTCGTTAGACATGTTTCCTATTCAACAATTGTAAATAAAAGATATAATGAAGAGAAAAAAAGGGGTCTATATTTGGTCGAAATGTTGATTCATTCCCCTTCCGGCAAATCCCGGGTACTCCATATGTCCTAGTTTCTAGCACAAGTCATGTTGAAAATCACATTAATTTTAGGCATGAACTTTGCTAAAAAGTGGACATATGGAGCGCCTGAAATTTGCCGTAACGGAAATGAATCAACATTCCGGCAAAACATAGGCCACTCGGATATTTTTCAACAATTGGCACAAGTTCATATAACAGATTTGATGCTATCTCAAGAGAACATGGCAACATCATATGACAGATTTCCAGGACTTAGCAAATTAACCAAGTGTTATAAACAGCAACATTGTATAGGCTATATGCTCCTAAAACATCATCTAGGGTTTTATTTGCTACTGGTTTTTATTAGCTACTGTTTTTCCCTAAATGATCTCTCTCTCTCTCTCTCTCTCTCTCTCTCTCTCTCTCTCTCTCTCTCTCTACTGACCCTAATTAATTAGCTATTGCATTAGCTACTGCCCTAAATAAATTTGTCGTAGCTAAATTTGCTCATTTGCTAAAAAATTGGCCCTAGCTATATTTGCTACTGCCCTAATTAGCTACTATTTTTTATAAATTTTAGCTACTGTTTTTATACCTACAAAAATCAATTTGCTACTATTTTTATTTATATGTATTTTATATACCCTAAACTAAATTGCACTAAACTAAATTTCCTAAATTTCCTAAACTAAATTGCCCTAAACAAAATCGCCCTAAACTAAATTGCACTAAACTAAATTTGCTAAATTGCCCTAAACTAAATTGCTCTCTCTCTACTACATCTCCTAGCTAGGGTTCATACATCCAACACTTAGCTAGGCTAAATCCAAATTAGAGAGAGAGCAGAGAGCAGAGAGCAGAGAGAGGGGGGAGGGCAGGGGAGAGGAGAGGGAGATGCTTACGGGGTGGTGGAGAGGGCGGCAGCATCGAGGTCGAGGGCGGGCGCAGGGGCGACAGCTGGCGAGGTCGAGGGTGGGCGCAAGGGCGATGGCCGGAGAGGTCGAGGGCGGGCGCAGGGGCGACGGTCGACGGTGGCGAGGTCGAGGGCATTGACGGCGGGCGCAGGGGCGAGGTGGAGATGGTGGGGAATGAGACTTGGTGAAATTTTGAGCCCGCACGACGGGGGGGGGGGTTAACTCACAATAGCGGTAGCGCTAGTTTGGAAACAAGCGCTATAGCTAACTTAGCTATAGCGATGGTCCTAAACAAGCGCTACTGCTAACTGTTCCAATTTTTATTTTATTTTTTAATTCTAAAAAACTTAGCTATAGCGCTGGTCCATAGACAAGCGCTACTGCTATTTTTTTTTTCTTTTTATTATTTTCCTTTTCTAGTTTTTAGTTTTCTTTTCTTTTATTATTTTACTTTACTTTTCTTTTTCTTTTGTATTGCTTTCTCCTTCTTTTTTTGGATTTTCTCCCAACGACAGCGTCTCCCTCTCCACACTGCGCGAATATCACCAAAACCATGCATGTGGTGGTAACATATCAGTTGACCGACAACGGTTACTTAAGTGCGTACACAAAATAGATACATATATAAATGATTGTTTCTGATCAGCTGCGTCGACGATGTTTCTGAAGAAAATATGTCGTAGAGGCAATAATAAAGTTGTTATTTACATTTCCTTATATCATGATAAATGTTTATTATTCATGCTAGAATTGTATTAACCAGAAACTTAGTATATGTGTGAATACATAGACAAACAGAGTCTCCCTAGTATGCCTCTACTTGACTAGCTCGTTAATCAAAGATGGTTAAGTTTCCTGACCATAGACATGTGTTATCATTTGATGAACAGGATCACATCATTAGAGAATGATGTGATGGACAAGACCCATCCGTTAGCTTAGCATAATGATCGTTTAGTTTTACTGCTATTGCTTTCATCATGACTTATACATGTTCCTCTGACTATGAGATTATGCAACTCCCGAATACCGGAGGAACACCTTGTGTGCTTTCAAACATCACAACGTAACTGGGTGATTATAAAGATGCTCTATAGGTGTCTCCGATGGTGTTTGTTGAGTTGGCATAGATCGAGTTTAGGATTTGTTACTCCGTGTATCGAAGAGGTATCTTTGGGCCCTCTCGGTAATGCACATCACTATGAGCCTTGTAAGCAATGTGACTAATGAGTTAGTTATGGGATTATTCATTACGGAACGAGTAAAGAGAGTTTCCGGTAGCGAGATTGAACTAGGTATGAGGATACCGGTGATCGAATCTCGGGCAAGTAACATACCGATGACAAAGCGAATGACGTATGTTCTTATGCGGTTTGACCGATAAATCTTTGTAGAATATGTAGGAGCCAATATGAGCATATAGGTTCCGCTATTGGTTATTGACCAGAGATGTGTCTCAGTCATGTCTACATAGTTCTCGAAACTGTAGGGTCCGCACGCTTAACGTTCGATGACGATTTGTATTATGAGTTATGTGATTTGATGACCGAAGATTGTTCAGAGTCCCGGATGAGATCACGGACATGACGAGGAGTCTCAAAATTATCAAGAGGTAAATATTGATATATTGGATGGTTATATTCGGACACCAGAATGGTTCCGGAGTGATTCGGGTATTTTTCGGAGTACCGAGAGGTTACGGGAACCCCCTCGGAGAAGAAGTGGGCCTTCATGGGCCTTAGTGGAAAGGAGAGGAGGGCCGCAAGGGTGGCCGCGCCCCCTTCCCCCCCCTCCCCCATGTCAAGTCCGAATTGGACTAGGGAGGGGGCGGCGCCCCCCTCTTTCCTTCTCCCTCTCCTCCTCCTTCCCTCTCTTCCCCTCTTGGAGAAGGAAGTGGATTCCAACTAGGATTGGGAATCCTAGTTGGACTCCCCCTATGGCGCGCCCCTCCTGGCCGCCGGCCTCCTCCTCTCCCTCCTTTATATACGTGGCCAGGGGGCACCCCAAAGCATAACAGACAATCTCTTACCCGTGTTCGGTGCCCCCTCCACAGTTTAACACCTCGGCCATATCGTCGTAGTGCTTAGGCGAAGTCCTGCACCGGTAACTTCATCATCACCGTTGCCACACCATCGTGCTGATGGAACTCTCCCTCGTCCTCAACTGGATCAAGATCTCGAGGGATGTCATTGTGTTGAACGTGTGCTGAACACGGAGGTGTCGTACGTTCGGTACTTGGATCGGTTGGATCGTGAAGACGTTCGACTACATCAACTGCGTTACTAAACGCTTCCGCTTTCAGTCTACGAGGGTACGTGGACACACTCTCCTCGCTCGTTGCTATGCTTCTCCTAGATAGATCTTGCGTGATCGTAGGAAATATTTTGAATTAATACATTCCCCAACAGTGGCATCCGAGCCAGGTCTATGCGTAGATGATATACATGAGTAGAACACACTGAGTTGTGGGCGATAATAGTCATACTGCTTACCACCAACGTCTTACTTTGATTCGGCGGTATTGTTGGATGAAGCGGCCCGGACCAACATTACATGACCGCGTTCATGAGACTGGTTCAACCGACGTGCTTCGCACACAGGTGGCTGGCGGGTGTCTGTTTCTCCAACTTTAGTTGTATCGAGTTTGACTACGGCCGGTCCTTGTTGAAGGTTAAAACAACACACTTGATGAAAAATCGTTGTGGTTTCGATGCGTAGGTAAGAACGGTTCTTGCTAGAAGCCCGTAGCAGCCACGTAAAACTTGCAACAACAAAGTAGAGGACGTCTAACTTGTTTTTGCAGGGCATGTTGTGATGTGATATGGTCAAGACGTGATGAGATATAAATTGTTGTATGAGATGATCATGTTTTTTAAAAGTTATCGGCATATGGCAGGAGCCTTATGGTTGTCGCTTTATTGTATGAAATGCAATCGCCATGTAATTGATTTACTTTATCACTAAGCGGTAGCAATAGTCGTAGAAGCAATAGTTGGTGAGACGACAACGATGCTACGATGGAGATCAAGGTGTCAAGCCGGTGGCGATGGAGATCATGACGGTGCTTTGGAGATGGAGATCAAAGGCACAAGATGATGATGGCCATATCATGTCACATATTTTGATTGCATGTGATGTTTAACCTTTATGCATCTTATTTTGCTTAGTACGGTGGTAGCATTATAAGATGACCCCTCACTTAAATTTCAAGGTATAAGTGTTCTCCCTGAGTATGCACCTTTGCTACAGTTCGTCGTGCCGATACACCACGTGATGATCGGGTGTGATAAGCTCTACGTTCACATACAACGGGTGCAAGTCAGTTTTGCACGTGCAGAATACTCGGGTTAAACTTGACGAGCCTAGCATATGCAGATATGGCCTCGGAACACTGAGACCGAAAGGTCGAACGTGAATCATATAGTAGATATGATCAACATAGTGATGTTCACCATTGAAAACTACTCCATCTCACGTGATGATCGGACATGGTTTAGTTGATATGGATCACGTGATCATTTAGATGACTAGAGGGATGTCTATCTAAGTGGGAGTTCTTTAAGTAATATGATTAATTGAACTTTAATTTATCATGAACTTAGTACCTGATACTTTTTGCATGTCTATGTTGTTGTAGATCAATAGCTCGTGCTACCGTTCCTTTGAATTTTAATGCGTTCCTAGAGAAAGCTAAGTTGAAAGATGATGGTAGCAACTACACGGACTGGGTCCATACGTTGAGGATTATCCTCATTGTTGCACAGAAGAATTACGTCCTGGAAGCACCGCTAGGTGCAAGACCCGCTGCAGGAGCAACTCCGGACGTTATGAACGTCTGCAAGAGCAAAGCTGATGACTACTCGATAGTTCAGTGTGCCGTGCTTTACGGCTTAGAATCGGGACTTCAAAGACGTTTTGAACGTCATGGAGCATATGAGATGTTCCAGGAGTTGAAGTTAATATTTCAAGCAAATGCCCAAATTGAGAGATATGAAGTCTCCAATAAGTTCTATAGCTGCAAAATTGAGGAGAATAGTTATGTTAGTGAACATATACTCAGAATGTCTGGGTACCACAACCACTTGACTCAACTGGGAGTTAATCTTCCTGATGATAGTGTCATTGACAGAGTTCTTCAATCACTGCCACCAAGCTATAAAAGCTTCGTGATGAACTATAATATGGAAGGGATGGATAAGACAATTCCCGAGCTCTTTGCGATGCTAAAGGTTGCGGAGGTAGAAATCAAGAAGGAGCATAAAGTGTTGATGGTTAACAAGACCACTAGTTTCAAGAAAAAGGACAAAGGGAAGGAGGGTAACTTCAAGAAGAACGGCAAGCAACTTGTTGCTCAAGTGAAGAAGCCCAAGTCTGGACCTAAGCCTGAGACTGAGTGCTTCTACTGCAAAGGGACTGGTCACTGGAAGCGGAACTGCCCCAAGTATTTGGCGGATAAGAAGGATGGCAAAGTGAAAGGTATATTTGATATACATGTTATTGATGTGTACCTTAATAATGCTCGTAGTAGCGCCTGGGTTTTTTATACTGGTTCTGTTCTCATATTTGCAACTCGATACAGGAGCTGCCAATTAAATGAAGATTCGCTAAGGACAAGGTGACGATGCGCGTGGGAAATGGTTCCAAAGTCGATGTGATCGCCGTCGTCATGCTACCTCTACATCTACCTTCGGGATTAGTTTTAGACCTGAATAATTGTTATTTGATGCCAGTGTTAAGCATGAACATTATATCTAGATCTTGTTTGATGCGATACGGTTATCCATTTAAATCAGAGAATAATGGTTGTTCTATTTATATGAGTAATATCTTTTATGGTCATGCACCCTTGATGAGTGGTCTATTTTTGTTGAATCTCAATTGTAGTGATACACATATTCATAATATTGAAGCCAAAATATGCAAGGTTAATAATGATAGTGCAACTTATTTATGGCACTGCGGTTTAGGTCATATTGTTGTAAAGCGCATGAAGAAACTCCATGTTGATGGGCTTTTGGAATCACTTGATTATGAATCACTTTATGCTTGCGAACCATGCCTCATGGGAAAGATGACTAAGACTCCGTTGTCCGGAACAATGGAGCGAGCAACTGACTTGTTGAAAATAATACATACTGATGTATGCGGTCCAATGCGTGTTGAGGCTCGCGGCGGGTATCGTTATTTTCTGACCTTCACAGATGATTTGAGCAGATA
Organism: Aegilops umbellulata; assembly: GCA_032464435.1. NCBI lineage: Eukaryota > Viridiplantae > Streptophyta > Magnoliopsida > Poales > Poaceae > Aegilops > Aegilops umbellulata. The sequence continues at coordinate 407,549,643 of CP136055.1, forward strand.
TGGGGATATCTACTTGATGAAACATAAGTCTGAAACATTTGAAAAGTTCAAAGAATTTCATAGTGAAGTAGAAAATCATCATAACAAGAAAATAAAGTTTCTACGATCTGATCGTGGAGGTGAATATTTGAGTTATGAGTTTGGTCTTCATTTGAAACAATGTGGAATAGTTTTGCAACTCACGCCACCTGGAACACCACAGTGTAATGGTGTGTCCAAATGTCGTAACCGTACTTTATTAGATATGGTGCGATCTATGATGTCTCTTACCGATTTGCCGCTATCATTTTGGGGTTATGATTTAGAGACGGCTACATTCACGTTAAATAGGGCACCATCTAAATCCGTTGAGACGACACCATATGAACTTTGGTTTGGCAAGAAACCTAAGCTGTCATTTTTTAAAGTTTGGGGTTGTGATGCTTATGTGAAAAAGCTTCAACCTGATAAGCTCAAACCCAAATAGGAGAAATGTGTCTTCATAGGATACCCAAAAGTTTCAACCTGGTTTTTTCCGCATGCTCCCCCCAATAAATGATGCAATCGTTGATGCATGTGTGGTACCTAATGTGCAGCAAATCAAAAGGGCAAACGACTTTCTTGTCCTCCTCGACACTAGTAGGACATAGGTTCCCCGCGGGAAGAACTTTATTATGTAGATAATTCAAATGCTCATCGAGGCTTTTGTCTTTCCATTTGGTTTTGGCCTTCGTCTTTAGAAGTTCGAGCATGAAATTCAATCGGGTCACCTCGGGATCGCAAGTGCCATACAATGGAGTCTTCGAGTCTACTTCAAGTTGCGCCAGCTTGGCCTCCTCTCTAGAAGCAGATATTTCGCTAGTCGTACTCTTGCGAAGGAGGTCTCGAACATGAGGGTCCTACACGACTGCACTTAGTAGCATCGAGGACTGCGGCGTGACCGTCGCCTCTTCTCTGCCATGTCTGGACTCTTCTTCACCGAGTCTGGAATCTTCTCCGCAGTTGTCATTTCTGGACTCTTCCCCGCCGCCACGTCCGGCGCCATCGTCTTCGTGTCGATCGGTCATCTCTTCGTCTAGCCCCGCCGCCATGTTGTTATTCCCTGCCATGTGGACGGCCTCATCATCTTCTTCTTCACTTATCCACCGAGTATAGCCATCCATGAAACCATTCATCAGCAGGTGCGCCTTCAAAGTGCCACGATCAAAAGGGTCCAAAAGGACTCCTTCTTTGCATCTTGCACACGGACATCTATTTGCATACATGTCCATCACCGCGGATTGCATGTACCGCTCCATGTTCCATCCACTCACCTTCATGACCGACTGCACGGTATAACGAGCAAAAGGGTTATAAAGTAAATAATGCATGCATGCTTCAAAGTCATATAAAATTTTGGCATGACCTTGCCTAAAAATAGGACATATTGAGTTTGCTCGAAATTCACGGAAACGGAAATGAATCGACATTTCGGCAAAACATAAGCAACTTGAGGGCTTGTCACTCGCACAAATCTCTCCATATATATCCCAAACACACATATTCTCATTCACACACATATTCCCATTCTTGAAATGAACAACTTTTTACTCACATATATATCTCCCGAGAGAGACCGATCGAGAGAGCACGCGGTTAATTAGATGATGAGAGAGACCGGACGAGAGAGCACGTGGATGGCTAAATAGCTAGCTAGATCTAGTTGTTGGGGAGGAGAGGCGGATTTAGCTAGCTAACTAATGGAGAGGGAGTTATGGTGGAAGGGGCATTAATGGGGAGAGAAGAGAGGTAGGAGAAAGAGAGAGATGTGAGAGAGGCCATTTATGGAGGAGAGTTATGGTGAAAGGGTGTCATTAATGAGGAGAGAACAGAGGTATGAGGAAGAGAGAAGAAGAGCAACAATGGTGGAAAGTGGAGAGGGGAAAGGAGGGGGGGAGAGGGCAAAGTGGGGGAGAGGAGGGGGAGGGGTGAAAAGATGGCACCAGCCGCTACTAGCAGTAGTGCTGCTGCTATGGGACTTAGTAGTAGTGCTCTCCAGGAAAAGCGCTACTACTAAGTGGGGTCCATTAGCAGTAGCGGCTCAATAAAATAAAGCGCTACTACTAAATTGTTAGTAGTAGCACTGGTTTCTTTACAGCATTATTACTAGAGCTACCGTCGGTGGCCTCATCTAGTCCCACATAGTAGTAGCGTTTTTTTGGTTTCCAGCGCTACTGCTATAGAGTTACTAGTAGTGCCTCCCTAGAACAGCGCTACTGCTAACTAGCAGCAGCGGTGACTATTTTTCAGCGCTACTACTAAGCTCATGTGTATAGGCATTTCCTAGTAGTGTCATGTTGCAAAAGTCCTCCCGCAACATCATCTATGCTGCAAAAACTATGAAGACGAAAAAAATCTGCAACACCACCTCTGTTGCAAAACAACACCACCTTTGTTGCAAAAGTCCTCCCGCAACATTATCTATGTTGCAAAAAAATTGAAGGAAAAATTAAAAATTTCGGGCAAAAATAACACTTTGGTGGTTTGCAACAAAGCAACTGTTGCAGAGCGAGTTGTGCAACATTTACCTTGTTGCAATTCATGACACATCTTATTGGGGGAGATCCGATGGCTATTTGTGCTCAATCCAATGACGTAGTAGGTGGCGGATGTTTTCAATTAATCCCACGGCGTATGCATAGCGTCACCCTAGTTTAATTGGCTAGTGGTAGATTGATTCCACAATAGGTGGTTGGTATCAACAATGCTGGCAACAGCATTATCATATTCCCACTTTGTGTAAGGATCTGTCTAGGTCTGAGTCGACTGAGACTTCGCGAAGTCTCAGTCGGCTGACATCATCACATGTAGATTAGGCCTATTAACTAGCTATCTTTCTCATGGGTTGAATCTAGCTTAGCACCTGGGCTTATTTTCTTTTTCGCCTGTTTGTTTGTAACTTTTGGGTTGGGTTGCTCACTTTATTTGCTGTGATTCGGCTGGGTCATGAAGTTTTTATTTGTGGGCCCGGACTACATAGAAAAAGACAAAAAGAAAACATGTTTCCTACTCTGCTTTATGAACTATATAAACTTTTGACTAGTGATGATGAACAGACACTGTCAAGCAAACAAACAGAAAGTGTGAGGCTCTTAACAAAAAAAGTGCTATGCTTCAAAACCAGTTTAAAGTTGTTTCACAAAAGAGCAAAAAGCATATCCACCAGTGATGAAAAATTTCATATGCAGAAAAACATGCATAAATTAACTCTGTTTTGCAGAAAAAGCACCAGTTTCATCATCTCTGTTTTCAAGTATTCATATACAAAAAACATCAAAAAAAACACCTCACTAAAACCAACCTGAGTGAAATCAAACACAACCTTGTTCAACCGTATGCATCAGTTAACTCAAACATTGTAAAAATAGCAACAGCGGCATCCTCATGCCACCAAAAACATACATACAATAGGGAATGGGTCGGGGCACCATATATGTTTCGAAAACTGGCATTAGGAATTCCGTAGCTACATCATATGTACGTGCACGCATAAACTAACAGGTGCAGATCACTTGCACGGTAGTACCATAGGAGGACTGACTACTTACAAGCATTTTGCTTAAGATATCTACTGACAGTGAACTTGGATACTTGTAAATTCACAAACATAGAATGTCTACTGATAGTGAACAGAATTAGACTGACGCTCTCATCAAGCACAGAAAATTCAGATGTACTCCTACCAAAACAAAAAATTTGCAGATTCCAAACAAACTTAAGATCAAAAGAGTGAATGTGAATGGGTCCCGGGTGCAGATTCCAACAAGCTTACCTCATCAGCAGGGAGCAAGGAGTCTGGAGGAGCGACAGGATCGCCGAGCATCTCATTGCAGGCATTGCCGAGCATATTGTTGCCAGTGACTTGCATCATGGAAACCTTCGATGTGCCTAATAACCCACAAGTATAGGGGATCGCAACAGTTTTAAATAAGTAAAAGTGTTGAACCCAACGAGGAGCTAAAGGTAGACATATATTCCCTAAAGTTCTATCGACAACCGATACAACTCTATTTACGCTTGATGTTCGCTTTACCTAGAATAAGTATGAAACTAGAAGTACTTTGTAGGTGTTTTCGGATAGGCTTGCAAGAAAGTAAAGAACAAGAAAATAAAAACTAGGGTTGTTTAGATAAAGACACAATAAAGTAAATATAGCGAGTGCGGAAAAGTGGTGGTAGGAGTTGCCAAATTGTCCCTTAATCAATTGACTACTTTACTAGACCGATAGCAAGTTTCATGTGGGAGAGGCCACTGCTAGCATGTCATCCCTTACTTGGAATTCCATGCACTTATGATTGGAACTATTAGCAAGCATCCACAACTACTAATGTTCATTAAGGTAAACCCCAACCATAGCATTAAGATATATTGGTCCCCCTTCAATCCTGTATGCATCAACTTCTATGCTAGGCTGAAGCTTCTGTCACCCTTGCCCTCCAATACATAGTCCTATCAACATACAACTAACCCTATGGTGTGATCCACGCGCGCGATCATATGATGGGCACCAAAGGACAACAACATAACGACAAGCAAATTAAATCAATCATAGCAATTCATCAACCACCGATAGGACAACGAATATCTACTCAGACATCACAGGATGGCAACACATCATTGGATAATAATATGAAGCATAAAACACCATGTTCAAGTAGAGGGTACAACGGGTTACGGGAGAGTGGACCACTGTAGATAGAGGGGGGAAGGTGATGGATATGTTGGTGAAGATGGCGGTGGTCTTTGTGAATATCGCGGTGATGATGATGGCCCCCGGCGGCGTTCCGGCGCCACCGGACGCGAGGGGGAGAGAGCCCCCCTCCTTCTTCTTCTTCCTTGACCTTCTCCCTAGATGGGAGAAGGGTTTACCCTCTGGTCCATGGTCTCCATGGCGTGGGAGGGGCGAGAGCCCCTCCGAGATTGGATCTGTCTCTCTGTCTCTCTCTGTTTCTGCGATCTGTTTTCTGGCCCTTCACCGTTTCTTAAATTCCCAGAGATCCGTAACTCCGATTGGGCTGAATTTTGGACACGATATCTATCTGGATATTAGCTTTCTTGCGGCGAATGAAGGGCTCCAACCGCCTTACGGGGTGGCCACGAGGGTCAGGGGCGCGCCTGACACCCTGGGGCGCGCCCCCCTACCTCGTGCCCCCTCGGGCACCGTCTCGCGATGATTCCACTTCCCAAGATTCATAAATATTCCAAAATAAATCTCCGTTAGTTTTTATTCCGTTTGGACTCCGTTTGGTATGGGTTTTCTGCGAAACAAAAAACATGCAACAAACAGGAACTGGCACTGGGCACTGGATCAACATATTAGTCCCAAAAATAGTATAAAAAGTTGCCAAAAAGTATATGAAAGTTGAATAATATTGGCATGGAACAATCAAAAATTATAGATACGACGGAGACGTATCAGCATCCCCAAGCTTAATTCCTGCTCGTCCTCGAGTAAGTAAATGATAAAAAGATAATTTTTGATGTGGAATGCTACCTAGCATAATCTTGATCATATGTCTAATCATGGCATGGATATTAAGACACAAGTGATTCAAAGCAATAATCTATCTTTTGACATAAAAACAATAATACTTCAAGCATACCAACCAAGCAATTATGTCTTATTGAAATAACATAGCCAAAGAAAGCTCATCCCTACAAAATCATATAGTCTGTCTATGCTCCATCTTCACCACACAAAGCATTCACATCATGCACAACCCCGATGACAAGCCAAGCAATTGTTTCATACTTTTGACGTTCTCAAACCTTTTCAAATTTCTCGCAATACATGAGCGTGAGCCATGGACATATCACTATAGGTGGAATAGAATATGATGGTGGGGGTTATGTGGAGAAGACAAAAAAGGAGAAAGTCCCACATCAACTAGGCGTATCAACGGGCTATGGAGATGCCCATCAATAGATATCAATGTGAGGAGTAGGGATTGCCATGCAATGGATGCACTAGAGCTATAAGTATATGAAAGCTCAAACTGAAACTAAGTGGGTGTGCATCCAACTTGCTTGCTCATGAAGACCTAGGGCATTTGAGGAAGCCCATCGTTGGAATATACAAGCCAAGTTCTATAATGAAAATTCCCACTAGTATACGAAAGTGATAACTCAAGAGACTCTCTATATGAAGAACATGGTGCTACTCTGAAGCACAAGTGTGGTAAAAGGATAGTAACATTGCCCCTTCTCTCTTTTTCTCTCATTTTTTTCTCTTTTTTTTATTTTATATTTTTTGGTGGGCTTCTCTGGCCTCTTTTTTTTATTTTGGCTTCTTTGGCCTATTTTATTTTTTTGTAAAGTCCGGAGTCTCATCCCGACTTGTGGGGGAATCATAGTCTCCATCATCCTTTCCTCACTGGGGCAATGCTCTAATAATGATGATCATCACACTTTTATTTACTTACAACTCAATATTACAACTCTATATCTAGAACAAAGATATGACTCTATATGAATGCCTCCGGCGGTTTACCGGGATGTGCAATGATCTAGCGTAGTAATGAAATCAAAAAACGGACAAGCCATAAAAACATCATGCTAGCTATCTTACGATCATGCAAAGCAATATGACAATAAATGCTCAAGTCATGTATATGATGATGATGGAAGTTGCATGGCAATATATCTCGGAATGGCTATGGAAATGCCATAATAGGCAGGTATGGTGGCTGTTTTGAGGAAGATATAAGGAGGTTTATGTGTGATAGAGCATATCGTATCACGGGGTTTGGATGCACCGGCGAAGTTTGCACCAACTCTCGAGGTGAGAAAGGGAAATGCACGGTACCGAAGAGGCTAGCAATGATGGAAGGGTGAGAGTGCGTATAATCCATGGACTCAACATTAGTCATAAAGAACTCACATACTTATTGCAAAAATCTATTAGTCATCGAAACAAAGTACTACGCGCATGCTCCTAGGGGGGTAGATTGGTAGGAAAAGACCATCGCTCGTCCCCGACCGCCACTCATAAGGAAGACAATCAATAAACACCTCATGCTCCGACTTCGTTACATAACGGTTCACCATACGTGCATGCTACGGGACTTGCAAACCTCAGCACAAGTATTTCTCAATTTCACAATTACTCGACTAGCATGACTCTAATATCACCACCTTTATATCGCAAAACTATTGCAAGGAATCAAACACATCATATTAAGTGATCTACAAGTTTTATGTAGGATTTTATGACTAGCCATGTGAATGACCAGTTCCTGTCATCTCTCTAAATATATATAAGTTAAGCAAGAGAGTTTAATTCTTTCTACAAAAGATATGCCCACGCTCTAACAAATATAAGTGAAGCAAAAGAGCATTCTACAAATGGCGGTTGTCTAAGTGAAGAGAAACAGGCAATCCAAACTTCAAATGATATAAGTGAAGTGCATGAACCATTCTATAAATCAACCAAGGACTATCTCATACCAGCATGGTGCATAAAAGAAAAATGAAAACTAAATGCAAAAGACGCTCCAAGATTTGCACATATCACATGGACGAAACGAATCCGAAAACATACCGATACTTGTTGAAGAAAGAGGGGATGCCTTCCCAGCATCCCAAGCTTAGACGCTTGAGTCTCCTTGAATATTTACTTGGGGTGCCTCGGGCATCCCCAAGCTTGAGATCTTGCCTCTCTTGCTTCTTCTCACATCGAAACCTTCTCAATCATCAAACACTTCATCCACACAAAACTTCAACAGAAAACTCGGTAAGATCCGTTAGTATAATAAAGCAAATCACTACTCTAAGTGTTGTTGCAAACCAATTCATATTTTTTTTGCATTGTGTCTACTGTAATATAACTTTTTTATGGCTTAATTCACTGATATAAATTGATAGTTTCATCAAAACAAGCAAACTATGCATCAAAAACAGAATCTGTCTAAAACAGAACAATCTGTAACAATCTGAACATTCACCATACTTCTGATACTTGAAAAATTCTGCCAAAATTAGGAAAAATAAAACAATTGTACAGAAAGACAGTTCGAAAAAATCAGAACCATTTGACGTTCCAGTAAAAAATTAAAATTCATGCACTACATCCAAAGTTTCTGTCCTGCACCGTACAAACCAACAAGCATCGTAAACATCCTAAAGGCAAACCTTGGCACATTATTTTTATAATACAATGGAATTGTACAAGGGGATAATTATTTTTATTGAAAATTTTTGTAATCAAGATTCACAAAGTTGCCGTGAGCATGAACAAAGTTCAAGGCTAGCTCCCACTTCAACAATGCTCGTCTTTCTCACTTTCACTTTCCTTTTTGAGAAGTTTTGGGTTCCCCTCTTTATTTTTGTTGTTTTTAAACTATATGAAAGCACTCAACAGAAATAAATGACTCTCTAAAACTTCTGGGTTGTCTCCCTGGCAGCGCTTTCTTTAAAGCCATTAAGCTAGGCATAAAGTGCTCAAGTAGTGAATCCACCCGGATCCCAAGGTACATCAAAGCCAATTTTAGTTAGCAATGATTTGTAATTTAGTTGTGAGCACAAAGTAACATATATCATGTAATGACGAAGTCTAACTCTCTTCCTATGCATCGGCATGTCATAAAAGAACAATTCATGCACACATAGTAAAGGCCAATGCATAGTATAAACAGTTTCTTGCAATTTTATCGTGTTGGAGACATAGAGAGGTGGAGATATAGTTCCTCTCTCATAATAATTGCAAGTAGGAGCAGTAAGCACATGCATATTATATCTATCAAAATCATCATGTGCAACTGTATAAGGCAACCCATCAATATAATCCTTAATAAGTGCAAACTTCTCCGATATAGTGTAGTCGGGAGAATTCAAAAAGATAATAGGACTATCATGTGTGGGTGCAATAGCAACAATTTCATGTTTAACATAAGGAACTATAGCAAGTTCATCTCCATAAGCATAATTGATATTGGCATCTCAGCCACAAGCATAGCAAGCATCATCAAAAAGGGACATTTCAAGAGAATCAATGGGATCATAATAGTCATCATAGCAATCATCCTTCGGTAAGCACGAAGGGGAATTAAACAATGTATGAGTTGAAGAGTTACTCTCATTAGAAGGTGGGCACGGGTGATCAATCCGCTCTTCCTCCTTTTGTTCTTCGCTCTCCTCCTCATCTTTTTCATCCAATGAGCTCACAGTTTCATCAATTTCTTCTTCCATAGGCTCCTGCAAAATATTAGTCTCTTCTTGGACAACGGAGTACTCCTCGATATATTGTTTAACATAGGCATTAGAAGCATAATTCTCATAACAATATTCAAGTATGCCAAAATTTTCAGATTTGTAAAGAGTAGCATCATACTTTTCAATCAAAGAAGCAATTTCAAAAGCACCCTTAAAAGCAACAAATTCTTCAATTTTTTGAACATCATAGTAACTCTAAACACCCTTAGCATACGAAGATAAGATCCCATTATCAATAAACTCACATTGGTAGGGAAGGTGTTTTTTAGGGTTTTCTGAGCAACAAGTAAAATCATATTCCCAACATAAATTCCAAGCATAGCATTGTAAACGTTGAATTTGATCCCATAATAGTTTCCCTTTTTAAGATATACGGTGTCGCACATAACAAGACTGCTCATCTAAAGATCTGCCCTCAACTAAGCTAGTTGGGGTTTCGGCATGAGCACAAAGGGATCGAAGATGATCCAAGTAAAAAGCTTCAGCAGTGTGATAGATTTTGAGTGGTTCTTCAACCATTGGTTCAGTAGGTACAACTAATTTTTTTGTATTTTGCGTTTTCTACCCATGACTAAAGATAGAAAACAACTAAGAACAGCAAATAAAAATTACTTAGTGATAAAGCAAACAAGCACACACGAGAATATTCACCCCACGCTATTGCTCCCCGGCAACGGCGCCAGAAAAAGGTCTTGATAACCCACAAGTATAGGGGATCGCAACAGTTTTCGATAAGTAAGAGTGTCGAACCCAACGAGGAGCTAAAGGTAGAACATATATTCCCTAAAGTTCTATCGACCACCGATACAACTCTACATACGCTTGACGTTCGCTTTACCTAGAACAAGTATGAAACTAGAAGTACTTTGTAGGTGTTTTCGGATAGGCTTGCAAGAAAGTAAAGAACAAGAAAATAAAAGGTAGGGTTGTTTAGATAAAGACACAATAAAGTAAATATAGCGAGTGTGGAAAGTGGTGGTAGGATTTGCGAAATTGTCCCTTAAGCAATTGACTACTTTACTAGACCGATAGCAAGTTTCATGTGGGAAAGGCCACTGCTAGCATGTCATCCCTTACTTGGAATTCTATGCACTTACGATTGGAACTATTAGCAAGCATCCACAACTACTAACGTTCATTAAGGTAAAACCCAACCATAGCATTAAGATATATTGGTCCCCCTTCAGTCCCGTATGCATCAATTTCTATGCTAGGCTGAAGCTTCTGTCACCCTTGCCCTCCAATACATAGTCCTATCAACATACAACTAACCCTATGATGTGATCCACGCGCGCGCTCATATGATGGGCACCAAAGGACAGCAACATAACCACAAGCAAGTTAAATCAATCATAGCAATTCATCAACCACCGATAGGACAACGAAAATCTACTCATACATCACAGGATGGCAACACATCATTGGATAATAATATGAAGCATAAAACACCATGTTCAAGTAGAGGGTACAGCGGGTTGCGGGAGAGTGGACCGTTGTAGATAGAGGGGGGAAGGTGATGGAGATGTTGGTGAAGATTGCGGTGGTGTTGGTGAAAATTGTGGTGATGATGATGGCCCCCGGCGGCGTTCCGGCGCCACCGGAAGCGAGGGGGAGAGCCCCCCCCCCCCCTCCTTTTTCTTCTTCCTTGACCTTCTCCCTAGATGGGAGAATGGTTTCCCCTCTGGTCCATGGTCTCCATGGCATGGGAGGGGCGAGAGCCCCTTCGAGATTGGATATGTCTCTCTGTCTCTCTCTGTTTCTGCGTTCTATTTTCTGGCCCTTCACCGTTTCTTAAATTCTCGGAGATCCGTAACTCCGATTGGGCTGAATTTTGGATATGATATCTATCCGGATATTAGCTTTCTTGCGGAGAAAGAAGGGCTCCAACCGCCTTACGGGGTGTCCACGAGGGTCAGGGGCGCACCTGACATCCTGGGGCGCGCCCCCCTACCTCGTGCCCCCCTCGGGCACCGTCTCGCGATGATTCCACTTCCCAAAATTCATAAATATTCCAAAATAAATCTCCATCAGTTTTTATTCCGTTTGGACTCTGTTTGGTATGGGTTTTCTACGAAACAAATAACATGCAACAAACAGGAACTTGCACTGGGCACTGAATCAATATGTTAGTCCCAAAAATAGTATAAAAAGTTGCCAAAAAGTATATGAAAGTTGAATAATATTGACATGGAACAATAAAAAATTATAGATACGACGGAGACGTATCAGTGCCCGCCGCCATGATGCAGCTTCCTTCCTCTCCCATTTCCCCTCTCTGTCTATGCCCGTCTCTCAATTCAAACAGTGCCGTTGGGTGGCCTCTAGAAAGATGTTGAGCCTGGGTCCACATCCTAGAGACAAGGGAAATAAAAACAGCAGCACACCGTCTATAGTCACTCCCTTCCTTCACAACAGCATTAAAAATGTGTCCGGGGATCTGGACAAGTAACTCTTGTCTCCTTTAATATGCTCCTTCTATTTTGAGAAAATGAGCTCCTGTCAGAATCAGATACAAAACAACAAATTAATTTTCTTCTTAATCCTTGGGAAAACAAAAAAATGCAAAAATAAAATTGTATATGATTTCAAAAAAAGAAAATATAAAACTCAAATTAGTTGTGAGATCGGGTGCTTGATTTGTGTTTGCGGGAATGGCAGAAAACGGGGGTGTTATGGTGCTCGTGTGACACATAGCGAGGGTAGAGGATTCGCGGAGAAGCTGCCCCCTTCTGACCACGCAAAAAAGTCTAGTTGCAAAAATGTTTTAAAAAAACATGTAATATAGTCTGGGGACAACGCTTGGAATTGCATGACTAGTTGCCCCCCTTTCTCTTACTGCCGCCCCTCCAACAAAACAAATGCCCCTAGTTGCAACTAAGTTAGAAGACACTAAGTTACGACCATGCTAGAAGACATGCGGTTGCATGAGTATAGTTGGACATACAACTGGCGCCCTCCCTCTTGTCGTCGCCCCCTCCGGCAAAAACAAATGCCCCAATGGAAACCAAGTTATAAGACATGCAGTTGCGACCGTGCTGAAAAGACATTGCAGTTGCATGACTACGGTTGAGCATGCAACTGGCCGCCTCTCTCTCGCTGCCGTCCCCTACGACAAAACAAAGGTCCCCCACTTGCGACCAAGTTAGAAGACATGCAGTTGCGTGTCTAGTGTGGGACATGCAACTGGCCCCCCTCTCTCTACATGCCGCCACCTCCGACAAAACAAAGGCCTCCCTATTGTGACCAAGTTAGAAGACATGCAGTTGCACCTGTTGTGGGACATGCAACTGGCCCCATGTCGGTCGACGCTGCCCCCTCCGACAAAACAAAGGTCATCCCCCTAGTTGCAACCAAGTTAGAAGACATGTAGTTGTGCCTGTTGTGGGACATGCCACTGGCCCCATCTCGGTCGATGCTGGCCCCTCCGACCAAACTGTTTGAAGTAATTGCAAGAGGCAAATGACAAGTAGTAGAATAGTTGTTCTTATTGATGATGGGATTACACATATATATAGCCCCCGAAGGGGTACGTCCGAAGGGACACGAGACAACCGCCTCAATTAGGAAAGCAGGGATTAATAGGATTAATTAAATCCTAACACTCCCCCTAATCCATGCTTGTTAGTGTAAGTATCATCATCTTGAGAAGCTCCTCCAAAAACCCTATGGGAAAAATATGAGGAGATAGGTGTTTGATATGTTGCTAAAACTCCTTCAAACCCAGTGGGAAAAATAAGGAGAAAATGATACAACATATAATGGTCATTATCTCTTTTAACTCAATACGAGAAAAACTCATAGAGTTTAGAGGACAATAAATGTGTCATATATACTTTCCCAAAACCCCGATGGGGAAAACAGGAAGTATGACATATGATCTCATGTTGATATTACCTCATTAAAAACATTTATGAGAACCTGTAAAGTAAACTCATGAAGGGAAAAAGAGTATAATATGATGCATTGAACAGGAACAATTCAGGAAGATACTCCCCCTGATTCTTGCAAAAATTTGAAGCCGTCACATACCAAAACATAGAAGTTGGTAGAGACCCACTGAACAAATCAGTCGCATGATTTGACTTGCAAGATATGCAATATAGTGATATTGCTTATTATGTAACCTGTTTGCATCCGGGCAACACAAGAAACATTATCGTTGAGATAATGGTTGGTGGATGTAGCCATGAGGTCTGTTTCGAAGACTCTTCATGAGGGGGCTACCACACCTAGTAGGAACACTAAACTTGTCTACGATCTGACATAGTGGGGATCTGATCGATGTATCCAATGATATTGGTGTTCAGATTTCTCCAAAACTGAAAAACCAGGACAAGATGTTTCATACCTTGGAGATACCGAAAGATATTCTTGAGTACCAACCAATTGTGTTTGGTCGGTCCAATGGCATATGGAACGTTGAGTCCCAATATCTCATTTCCATCATCTCTTGGTCTAAATAGATCTTTCTCTACGTCTAGAGAATGAACTACCATGAGAGTTATGGATTGATAATATTTGTCCACAATGAATTTCTCCAATATATCTTGGATATAGACAACATAGTATACCATAATGTATGAATGAAGGTGCTCAAGTTGTAGTAACGAGCGGTGTTTTGGTTTACCCAAATCCTTCATTTAAACTCCGTCATTAGATGATTACATGTGTCGTCATTGCAGACATACAAACATGGATAATCATCTTTGTAGGAGTAATCCTTTTGTATAAGGAACTCACTACGTCGGTTGTACCATATGTACCGACCACAATAAGTCGTATGGTGACTTACTAGTTTTACACAATGTATGTTGCATTTTGTATTTCGATTCAGAATTGGAATTCCATCGGAAACCAATCATATATGTCTGAATCTAGTGATCCACATGGATATGTAATCACTACATCTATCAACTGCAGAGATAGATGATTTTGTACTGCCAATGATATAAGTTATCGGAAAGAGATTCCACCTCTGGAGAATAGTTGGGTATCTGCGTGAACCCTTGTGCTACAATACTTGCTCTTTGTTTCACCAACTCATTGTTCTCAATTCTGTTTCCAGAAGAAAACTGGTGTAGGTATTGCTTATGAATACCTTCCCATTATTGAGCAAGATCATTTCTACCTAGATTATACCCTTTGCTTGAGTTCAGTCCGAGTGTTGTTCACACTTTGCCATGGCCATGGTCTTCGGATCTGAATCATTTGAAAGGTTTTTGCAATCTAGTTGAGAAATGTATGTCGACAATTGTAGACTTTTGGTTATATGATTCTCCAGAATCTATATATCAATATATAGTTGATGGAAATATTGTTACCCATGGTGACTGCTCGCGATTTCCCAATGCGATTAGTCGGGTATTCCGATGTCCCAGTCAATATGTGCACTATGACCTGGGTTGGTGGAGGTTTCCCGTCCACTGGTGTATACTACCCATCAGGTGTCTATCAACGTGAAGTTGACTTGCATTTACTGATTCACAGGCCTTGATATCCTTGCTTGCAAGAAGTTGAATCCTGATGTACTTCTGCCATACATCTCCCCTTGTTGCTTTGAACGGGGAGTTGAGTGGTTTTAGTTGGTACCTCCACTCTTTCCGACATATTTTTCAGGATTGTAGGATTGTATGACACCTTTATAGTCAGTAAATGAATCTGGCAGATTATTTGCAATGTGTTGCAAATCTTCTGAACGCATGGTTCAGATCTTTGAGTACGTGGATTTAAGGCAGGAATGTGTTCAACATTCCACTAATTTCCTGGCATTCTTTATGGTACATGAATTCTCCCCCTAATGCCTGGAAATATTCCTCACTGAATCAACATACTGGCCTTGAATAACTTCCCATTCAAGGGGCTTGAGGTATTGACGGAAATACAGTTATTCCTCACATAGATCCCAACTATATGTTGAGGGCCAATGATGTATGCCGGGTGGTGATATCGGTGTGTAACCGAATTACCGCAGATAGGAAATACTTGGTAGATTTCCACGTATCAAAGATAGAGGGAATAATATAATGCAGTTTGGTCATGAGCGTGTAAGACTGCATGACTCCAAAGTAAAGTTGGTAGGTTGCAATTCCAAAGTAAAGATTATGCAATGAGCTTAACTCTTTGGATAGGATTCTACCAAACCATTTTGAGTCTAGACATTAGGATAAATTGCTAAACTTCAATCCAAGGGCCATAAAGAAGGCACTCAAGGAGAATTCTGCAAGGTTATCCATTCGATTTGCTTGAAATCGATGTTAGAATAATGAGCCAATGGTTTTGTGTGAATAAAGCACACACTTAAGACCATCATGTAGATATGTCCTTTAGAACCATGGAATACCTGAATAGTCTACTCAATGGTTGGGAAGAGTCACTTACCTCGACTTGATGCATTCAAGGAGCCTGAGTGGTTCAGCATACACTTTAAGGTGTACAAGCCTTAAAATTTGCCTCCTTGTGTCACATGTAGTGCACATAAAATCCAAATATTGTTAGAATGTAGCATCATAATAATCATAAACCACTGGAATTGCTGATAGTTTCGGTTTCAACCCAATGTCAATGATGACCAAAGCAGGAATGCCAAGTTTGTCATGAAAAAGACACTCTGGAAAACTATCTCGTACGTAACATGTGCTACGGGTTTTGTAGTATGTATAGTGCAATGCCAATGATACATAGAGAATGTGCTTGCCATATCCGTTGCATATGGTAAAGAGAAGATATTCCTCTTTGTTGTCATCATAAGTTTCGCTATGGAAACTATTTTGACGGATACCTCTATAGTTTAGTAGTGTACGAGCTAAACCCAGAAGCAATAAAGCATCCTGACGATACTCGAGTACCCACAGGGATAGTAAATATGACTCGAGTTGAGCCAACAAATACCTCATCGCGTCTAGCGATTTTAAAATATCTCCTTTCTCTCAATGAGAGTGGAAACATTTCACTTCCCTGAGTATAGAGTTTGTGGTGCATATGTCCACAAGGCACATATCATCTTTCATCAGATTGACCCCCGTAGAAATCTATATATAGACATGAAGATTCTCAATATGAAAATCACTGTCAGATATATAGAATACATACAAATGTATTTGTATCAAAGTGCTGATACAGTATATTGAGATATACAATATATGATGACAACAATGATCATGTTTTTATTAAAACATCATAAATGGAAATAAATAAATTGATCACTAAGGAGACTAAGGGACTAAATGTATATAGTCTCCAAACATGTCGGTTGATGCATATTCAACCATCATGCTCTTCATACTCATAGGGTCTCGTGACAACCTGATGGTGTCAGGTTGAGGGTTTGAAGTGAGTTTCAAACCATTACCCTTGAGGTCCTTTGCATCCCGGTGGCGTGGCTTGGATTGCACGCACTATCCCATGGGATGCAAGACTGATCTTGATGTCTATGACCCGCTTAAGTAAGTTGTGGCCATTGAAGGCAAGAGCCTCAAATTGTTAGCCATCGATTACTTATAGGGGCAAGCCAGAGATAATTAATTTACAAGAAGTAAATTAAAAACCGTCATGGTTGATGTTATAATGAACTTAGCAAAATCAATGGGTACTTCAAGAATTATCTTGAAACCATTAGTGTGAATCTCAAATTGCTAAATATGACACCTTGAAGATAATCTCCAAAATGGAGTAGATCTCGCAGCACTAGAGAGTATAATCTGATGGAATCAGTAGATACTCACTCGTAATGCCTTATGTCATGACTTAGTAAAATGCGTGGGAGAGCACTTTGTAAAGCAATTATAATGTCAAAATGACAAAATATAGGCTTTAACAGTAGTCATTGATAATCTGCGAAGGCAGTAGATCTAAATGACTACCATGTGATCCCAATACATCAATTTGAAGAAATCACTTTGAATTTTGCATTCTTATTTGCAAGAAATTAAAAATCTCAATTGCAAATAGACGTATTAATCTCAACATGTAGCAGACATGGAGATACATACATTCTGGAATACATCGTACTCAACAGAAATACACCACTATTATAATGAATAGTAATGATGTTGCAAACTTGATGTTCAAGTGAAAAACTTGAATTGTATAGATCCCAAATTAAATGAGATGATCATGTATCAAGTTGCAAGATAATTCAGCAGATGAATTAATATTTTGCGAGAGAAAATTAATCTCAATCGCTATGAGATTGTTTTGCGAGAGAAGAAAATTCTCAATTGCAAATCAGTACTCTAGAGGTACTAAATTTATCTTTGCAAGAGATTAAAATAAATAAATCTCAATTGCAAATAATAGATGTAATTAATCTCAACATGTAAGAAACATGGAGATATATTACATCAACATATTATATGGAATACATAGTACTCAACATATTTACAGTACTGAAATGTAAGTACTGTAATTAACAGTGTCTAAAACAGAGTTAAACTGCTGTTAATAGAACAAAATGGGAAATTAATCAAGAAAAATGTATGATTAATTCGGCAAAATCATCCAGGATTTAAAATGGACCAAAAATACATGGGCCTTCTGGCCCATACGGCCTTTCAGGCGGCCCAGCCGCCCACCGCCTGGAGTGGATAAGGCAGGCGGAGGAGATGGTTTCGTCTCCCTCGGGAGCAACCGCTCCCCCGACCCCCGCTGCCGGCGACCGTCTCGTCGGCGAGGAGCGGGAAAAACCCGATGCGCCGTCATCTCTGCTGCGGGGAGCCACGCGGAGGGCGCCGCCGCTTCGGGGCCGGGGGGCCAGCCGAGGGCCGTTGCCTCGGGCGCCGCCTGCTCGGATGCGAGCCAAGGGCTGCGTCGTCGCCTCCGCGTCACGGTTGTGGGTCGTCCTTGCGGGCGCCGAGGCCGAAGGACGCCGCTGCGTGCGCGCCCGAAGGAGTCGCGCCAGACTGCGTCGCCTCGCCTTGCCTTGCTTTGCTGACGCGCATGGAGCAAGTCACCGACGCCGGAGGGACGAGCCGCCACGGCGCGCGCGCTCCAGGGGGCGTCGGCCGGAAGCCGCGACAATTCCCTCGTCAGGCGAGGCCATGGACGAAGTCGCTCCGCGTCAGATGCGGTGGCCGCGTCGTGCGCCAGGGGGCTTCACCGCGGAGGACGGTCTAGGAGCCGCGGCCTCGGGTGCCTCCGCGCGTCACCGCGCGGGCAGCGACCGCGTCGCGGAGCGGCTGCGAAACCGGTGGATCCGGTGTCCCGGTCCAGCGCAGGGCCAAGGCCAGAGGAAGCAGATGCCATCGTCGCGATGCGACTCGATGTGCGGCAGCGCCGTCGCCAGAGCCGGAGTACGGCGCGCACCCGCTGCACGCCTGGCTGCGCGCCGGAGGGCGTTGCCTCGCTCGCGCTGTGGCGCGCGAGGATGCAGGCCGCTGCCTGCCTAAACCGAGCGCCGTCGGCTGTTGTGGTCTGGCGAAGAGCGGACGTCGTCTAGGACGATCCCAGGTAAGAGCCGAAGTTGTGTGCAGGAAAGAAATCGGAAAAGAAGCACCTTGTTTCTTGTCGATCGTTGATTTCGTTCCTAATCCTTCCCTCGTTCTGACAAGAGTGTTGCAGGCACGGCGGCCTGGCCGGCGGCGTCGGAGTCCGCTGCGATCCAGGGCCATTGAGTTCGTGGAATAGCCCTCGCCTCTGTGCGTGCGTAACAGCCGTCTCGGGCATGGCCCTTTTCGCTCCGCCGGGAGCGTGCTGATAACGTGTTCGAAGTAATTGCAAGAGGCAAATGACAAGTAGTAGAATGGTTGTTCTTATTGATGATGGGATTACATATATATAGCCCCCGAAGGGTTACGTCCGAAGGGACACGAGACAACCGCCTCAATTAGAAAAGCATGGATTAATAGGATTAATTAAATCCTAACACAAACAAAGGTCATCCCCTAGCTGCAACCAAGTTAGAAGACATGCAGTTGCATGTCTATTGTGGGACATGCAACTGGGCCCCCTCTCTCTGCATCCCCCCCCCCCCCTCCGACAAAATAAAAGTCACCCAATTATGACCAATGTGGGACATGCAACTGGGCTCGTCTCTCTTGACGCCACCCCTTCGACAAAACAAAGGTCCCTAGTTGTGACCAAGTTAGAAGGCATGCAGTTGCGTGCCTAGTGTGAGACATGCAACTGTCCCCATCTCTCTCGACGCTGCCCCCTGTGACATGCAGTTGTGTGCCTGTTGTGGGGCATGCAACTGGACCCCATCTCTCTCGACGCCGCCCCCTCCGACAAAACAAAGGTCCACCAGTTACGACCAAGTTAGAAGACATGCAGTTGCGTGCCTGTTGTGGGGCATGCTACTGGGGCCCATCTCTCTCGTCGCCGCCCCCTCCGACAAAACAAAGGTCCCACCCTAGTTGCGACCAAGCTAGAAGACATGCAGTTGCATGCCTAGTGTGGGACAGGCAACTCGCCCACTCTCTCTCGATGCCGCCCCCTCCGACAAAACAAACACTCCCCTAGTTGCGACCAAGCTAGAAGACATGCAGTTGTGTGCCTGTTGTGGGACATGCAACCGGGTCCCGTCTCTCTCGATGATGCCCCCTCCGACAAAACAAAGGTTCCCCAGTTGCGACCAAGTCAGAAGACATGCAGTTGCATGCCCGTCGTGGGACATGCAACTGGGCCCACATCTCTCTCGACGCCTCCCCCTCCAACAAAACAAAGGCCCCCCTAGTTGCGAGCAAGCTAGAAGACATGCAGTTGCGTGCCTAGTGTGGGACATGCAACTAGGCCCCATCTCTCTCGACGCCGCCCCTCTAGTTGCGACTAAGCAAGAAGACATGCAGTTGCATGCCTTGTGTGGGACATGCAACTGGGCCCCATCTCTCTCGACGTCGCCCCCTCCGACAAAACAAAGGTCCCCCAGTTGCGACCAAGCTAGAAGACATGCAGTTGCGTGCCTGTTGTGGTACATGCAACTACGCCCCATCTCTCTCTACGCCCCCCCCCCCCCCCCCCCCCGCGCGCGCGCAACAAAACAAAGGTCCCCCAGTTTTGACCAAGTCAGAACACATGTAGTTGCGTGCCTGTTGTGGAACATGCAACTAGGCCCCATCTCTCTTGATGTCACCCCCTCCGACAAAACAAAGCCCCCCTCCCCAAGTTGCGACCAAGTAAGAAGACATACAGTTGTGTGCACTACTTGGAAAAGGGCTATAGATGATATGGACATTAATGGCGCACCATGTATGTGGTGCGCACCAGATACAGGTGCATCATTATTGACATATTACTAATGGCGCACCTAGTGTGTGGTGTGCCATTAGTAGTTTTGAAAAAAAATAAAAAAAAATTATTAGTAATGGCGCACCATGGGATAGTGTGTCATTACTAGTTGACATAGTAATGGCGCACCACACCCACCTTGCGCCATTAGTAGTTTTGAAAAAAAAATTGTTAGTAATGGCGCAGCAGTGGACAGTGCGCCATTACTAGTTTTAACTAGTAATGATGCACTATCCCATGGTGCGCCATTACTAACATTTTTTTATTTTTTTTTCAAAACTATTAATGGCGCACCTCACATCAAGTGCGCCATTACTAACCCTGGTGCTAAATGCACCCCCCCCCCCCGGTGGACCGCCTTTTCTGTTTTAAAAATAATAAAATAAAATGATGGAAATGTCAAAAAAGTAAAATAAAATAAGTTTCCCATGTGATATGTGATCTAGTTGTTGGGAAAATTTACAAATATGAATTTCGACTTTATTTGCAAAATCTCTCTGAAATTTAGTAAAATGGGCATAACTTTTGCATACGAACTCGGATTATATGAAAAATCATCTACTCGAAAAGTTACATCCGAATTGAACCAGGGGAACCCCGTTCAACATCTTCAAAATACCCAAAAACCTAACAGAACGAAAGATACGGGGCTTTTAAGATCTAGAGGGGGAAAATGAAAAAAATTCAAACTTACTAGTGGCGCACCATTTGCTAGGACTGGAACATTATGTACAGGAAATGGCAGGAACAAGCAACAAGCCTACATGGTTTTGAACATGAACATCAAAACCCTGAAGTCCTACAAAAATGTACACTCCACATTCTACATTCTACATGGGTTCAGAAAAATGCATCAGAAGAGCTTGACGCGTTGGATAAAAAATATTCAATGTAAACAACTAGTTAAACTAGGGGCTCCCCTCTACTTCAAAAACTAATATATTCTATGATGATGAGTACAAACTAAAGAATAAGGATCATACAATGAAAAAAAATAGAGGTTGTTGATTTACCCCTGCGTTTTTAAACTCCTTCCAGACATACATGCAAATGCCGCTTGACCTGCTCTCGCGGTAGCCAGGGCTCAGGCAAACTCTGCAAACCATCTCCTGTGCACATAAAGAAGCCGCCAAAACATAAATTTGTGCTAGTGAGACGCATACATACTCAGCTAATGATTTTTAGTGCGATACTTGTATGCTTCTGAACAAAAAGGATTTCTAGATGATGATCATTTATCATCGGCGTCGCGGCTGATGAAGAAAAATATATATATTCATTACGATGTGGACATAAAAAAAGATGAATTAATCTATCAAGAGACCATAATATCTTGATTCATATACAAAAAGTGAACATCTTACAGATTCATATGGTTTAAGCAAAAAATGAAAACTGAAAAAACATGCTGCTGCTGGAAACTTAGTTGCAGTAATCATTATCTTTTGATTCCACACAAAAAATTGAACATGCTACTAATTAAATAGGGTCTCAGCAAAAAAACTGGCAAAAACAAGTAAACATGCTACTGATACATTCTACAGACAAGAAACATTTCAGTATAATCTCTAGTGATACAATTCAGTAGTAATCTCTCTTTTTTACAAAAGAAAATATTTCAAAAAACATCCTACTGATTATATAGGGGTTCTGAAAAAACAAATAAAAGATACCCACTCCTACTTGTACATTCAGTGATAATCTCTCTTTCTTTAAAAAAAGACATGCTACTGAATAAATATGGTAATCTAAATAAACAAAGGACTGAACCACCCTTAGTGATAGCTTCAGCAAATAGATATGAGGGGATTTGATTTAAGTAATATTCCTCAAACATGTTCACAAAAAAATTGTTTCTGCCAAAAATCATATTCTTCAAATGCTACTAACCTGGACTAAAATAAACAAACAAGGGACCAGACCTCTCCCTAGGTGATGGATCAGTAATAGATCTAGACGTCTGAAGTCCAAATTAGGGGATACAAGAGAACCACTTCCTGAGACCTTGATTTCTGAAGCAAGAAGCGTACAAACAAAAATGGACTAACCACTATATGCTTCAAGGCTACTAATCTGGACTCAAATCCCCTCATATATACCCACTACATTACCACCCCCGGTTGAATCAAAAAAAGGACGATTCTATGCTTCAAATCTACTAATCTGGACTTGATCCAAACAAACAATGGAACCCAAGAAATCCACTCGGATCTACTGCATCTCACCAACTAACAAACAAAAAAGAAAAAGAAAAGATGGGATTGCACTTACTCCATCAGCAGCGTCGCCCATCCTCTCGTTGGCTGTGGAGGAGCACAGCGATTTCTCTTTGATTCGCTTCAGAGATCTTCGGATTTTCACAGAGAAAGGATAGAGAGAGACAGAGGATGAAATGGACTAAAGACTCCCAATCCCCTCCTCTTAATTACCACGGGGCTGCCACTTCCTCTTCACCTGCCCCAGCCCACAAAAAGAAACACGAGACGCTCACGCTAGAAAAATCGCTCCAGCAAAAAAAAAAAAACGGGCCGGTCCGTGACGTACACAGGCCGAAACAAAGACAAAAGCGGGCCAGCGCGAATCTACAAGCAACATGCGATCGAGCAGCTGCACAGTCGACTGAGACTTCGCGAAGTCTCAGTCGACTGATTTTTAGCAGCTCCGTTTGTGTAATCAGCTGGTATAACTCTTGCTAGTTTGTCGCGTGCATCCATGTTATGCTGCCGTCAATTTATTAAAAACTGTTTTCACCAGCTGATTACACAAAGCTCTGAAAGATAGTCTTTCACAGTATCATCTGTGAAATCAGCTGGTATCATCTGAAAGATAGTCTTTCACAGTCACACTACCACAAAATTCTGAAAGCCATGTTATACAAAGCACGCAAGTTAAGTGTACGTCTACACACACAAAATACCTTGTACTACTAGTTAGGACCTAATGCAACATGACTTTAAATTAGACTACTGGTGATGACAGCACAACTGGAAATTGGCCTGGTGGACTTCAACGAATGCCCAAACTTGCATCAACCACCCGCGTGAGCTTCAGATCAACCTTTTTCCCTTTTGACATGAGCTTCAGATCAACTAGCGACACAGGGGAGGTCACAAGCATGGCCATGCACCATCAACTGAGGGAGCACAATTACCCCAAGTCTATATCTACATCTGAATTTTTCTGGCAAACTAATTAAGCCTCATATCTGCAGGTCCTGGGCCCAAGATCCCTTTCTGATCAGGGTCTATTGGCATCACCTCTGCCTGTGGCCGCCTCAAATCATCCGCTGAAGCCTGCTGCCTCCAGAGCCGCTCCTGCTGTTTCAATCAGGGGTTAGCTAATACTCACCACTGAAACAGTAAACAAAAATCGCTGTTTGGCAAGGAAGAGCAGACCTCTTCATCTGGGTCAGGTGTTACAACAGGTGGTATTGCATCTGGGTCAGGCTTCTGGAATACAAAAGTCGAATACAGGCCTGCACAAATCAGATTAAGCACTGAGCGAATTGGGATATTAGAATGAACCCAATGCACGAAAAGGGTACACCACCTAAAATATCATAGGACCGAGCAATGAGCTTTCCACGAGGGTCAACCAAATTGGCACCACAGCTACCAAGCATTGGAGCAAACTGTGTTCTGGAAGTCAGTCAGGACAAAATAAACCATCAGATATGTCCACCATTGATTAGTATTAGTAATCACATTATATTTCTTTGGAAAAGAGGAGAAAAAATTAAGTAAGCACTATGTATTAAATGACTTCATGGAAATAACAGAGGCGTTCAATAAGATACGGGCACCTGTTGTCATCATAAAACTCAGTTAAGTTCTGGATCTCCACATATTCAAGTCCAGCCTCCCTTGCTAATCTGCTCCAACATATTATAATATTGTGAAAACATTGTGACCCAAGTTGTTGGTTTACATGAACGGAAGACTACAGCAAAATGTTGGAAATGTATGAGAAAATTGTAACCTCATAAGGCTGGGAAAGTGGACCAGGCAATGATTCTCAAACATCGCTTCATTTGCAAATTTGAGTTGGTACTTCTTTCCGAAGAAAGGAAACCTGCACCATGTGGATGTAATGCCTCAACCTCAAGATAGAAAACCTTTTCGAACATAAATAGATACAGGAGTTGAGCTCATACTTTTCTTCCTCGATTTCGAAGGTAATTGTATAGTTGTCAGAGCGGATGCTATTTGGAACAACCTTTAGACCCTTATTATGTGAAGCCTCAACATTCTTTTGATATTTAGTCCTACAAAATTAAAATGCCGTTAAGCTCACAAAGATTCAGAATAGTGGTGTTCAAACTAAATTTGAAATTGGAGAATATATATTAAAGATTAGATGGTAACTAATCTTTAAATTGGAGAATATATGGTATGAGGGGCCATACCATATTGTAGATGAATCAGGAATTATGCCAAAGAAATAGCCTCCAGGTTTGAGCAAGGATGATACGTTATTGAGAAGCTTCTTTGCGTGCTCCTCACTTTCAAAGCATAACTATCTTTCAACATGGATAAACTTTGAAGATTAGCAAAGCTTAACAGTATGCCATATTCCGGAGGTGGAGAAAACTCAACTTGCCTGTAAATTCTGCATGCAGCAAACTATATCTGCTTGGATGCCCTTTTCTTGCAACTGAGCTTCAAAGTCATCCTGTTATACAGACCACCATACATGCCATCAGCTCTGAACACTTCAATTTCATGCAAGTAAGAAGGGGTGGGGAAAGGAGATTACAGCAGAAGGATTCAACTCGATGAACTCAGTGGTGAAAGGTTTCCATTTGTTCTCCCATAGTTCACGGTCGTCACTACTGACAGCTGACGCAGAAGCATCTATCACAGAAAGCAGTAAGTTCACTATAAGCAAAAGATTCAGGTAATCTGAATAAAGAAAACAAGTAGGGCCTCAGGTTATAGTGAGTCGGCCTACCAATTCCTATGTAGCGACCAGCTTGGGCATCGGCCCACTTTTCTGTATCAGCTCCGCCGTTGCAGTACATGTCGCAGACCTGCAACATTTTACAACGGGCAAAAGCAAGCCAGCATCAAGTTTCTGCTGCTCAGTTCTTCACTAACCGGAACGAATTGGATATTCAGGAAAGAGAGGAGCGTAGAACAGACCGTGGCATAAGGAAATGCAAATATCTTGATAAGTGCGGCCTTGGCGAATTCATAGAGCAGGTGATGTGGCGCCGCCGCCATGCACTGTCTCTGCTGCAGCTGCGGATAAACACGCAGACGATGGTCGGGAATTCAGGGGCGGATCTGGCCGGCGTGCCGGTGCACGCTCGAAATTTCTCGAGGTTCAGTGGGGTTTAGAAATCATGGATGAAGAAAGTGCCCATACCTTAGAAACCAATCACGAAAACTGCGGACGGGGCCGAGGCAGCAGGGACGCGACGGGGTTGGACGGAAACGGCGGTGCCGGCGATGCGGAGAGGTAGCGCACCGAGCGCCGACGGTACCGCGCCGGTATGGGGCGGCGGAGAAGAAGCCGTGGAGAGGGGCTTTGGGTGGCGGATTTATCGTATCCGCGCCTAGGGGACGTGCCCGGGCTCTCCGGCGGCGCGTACAGAAGCTCCGGCGGCGGACAAGAACGGCGAGGGGCTGCTGGAGACGACGCTCTCGATATGATTCTCGCAACTGGGCCAAACAACGAGCCACGGACTACACTCCATCTGGGCCGCAGCAGGCCAGAGCGAATTGTTGAGCCGCAGGAGACAGATCCCGCTTTGCTCCACGCAGCCTGCTAGCCTCGCGTGCCAATTTTGAGAAGTTGGGATCGATCAGCGTAAGCTTCATTTATCCATTCAAAAAAATGTCTCAAAAATCCATTTTTTTAAGAGTAAAATACATTGGAGGTCCTAAAAGTATGCCAAGTGTGTCAAGTAGATCCTAAAAGTTTGAAATCGTTCATCATGGGTCCTAAATATGTGTAAGTCATTCTCAGTGGGTCTTAAACTATTCAAAATATGTCAAGTGGGTCCTAAAAGTCGCATGTAAAATACACACATCAAAGCTAAAGTATTTTACCCTAAAAAAAAGCTAAAGTATTTTTTGGCGGCTGTTGCACATAGGACCCGCGGTGAACGATTTCAAACTTTTAGTACCTACTTGACACACTTGGAATATTTGTAGGACCTTTGGTGTATTTTACTCTTTTTTAAAATATTTGTGCAATAGAATGTGGGAGATGGTAAAGTTTTGGATGGAGAAACTTTTAGCAGGGAAGGAATTGCTCATCAAGGCAGTTGCACATATCATCCTAGTGTACTCAATGGCTTGCTTCGTATTGCCGAGAGGTTTATGTGACGGTGTTACTTCAATCATTCGACAGTTTTTGTGAGATAGCAAGATGGGAAAATGGAAGTTGTGCTAGGTCTCGTGGGATTTAGGGGCTGTTTGGTTCTAGGCCTAGCATTGCCATATTTTGCCACACATTTTTGCCAACCTTGCCTAAGCTTAGTTCATCAAAATGAGAGCTACAAGTTGGAAGCCTAAGAGAATCTTGCCACACTTTTTGTGTGTATGTCATGTGGGGCTCAAGTGGGGCTTGCCTAAGGTGTGGCTTGAACCAAACACTCACCTAAGTTAGTCAAACTTGCCTAACATTAGGTGTGGCAACCTTTGACAAAGTTAGTCACAAACCAAACAACCCCTTAATGACTAGGCTAAAACATTTAGGCGGTCTTGCATTTCGAGACCTTGAGATTTTTAATCTTTCTTTGTTGGCAAGGCAGGACTTGGCGTCTAATACATGACCCGCCATCCCTAAGTGCAAGAATTCTCAAAGCAGTGTATTACCCGGAGAGGTCTCTTTTGGAAGCCGAGTTAGGTTCTCATTCAGCGCAGATTTGGCATGCAATTCTTGTTGCTCAAGGTATTATAAGGAGGATTCGTACAAAAGAAACTACTAACATATGGGTGCACAACTAGATCCCACATGCAGTTATGCAGAGGCATAGTACATCGATGGTTTCATAGCCCCCCCCCCCAATGTGTAGAAGTGGTTCGGGAAGTGTGTTTATTCCTTTTGATGTGGGCTCTATTCTGAGTATCCCTCTTTGCACGAGAAAAGTTGATGATTTATGGGCATGGGACAAAGAGAGGAGAGGTAATTTCACTCTGTTCGGCCTACAGGATGTTGATAACAATCAAACTCAACAGACATTATTGGTTAGAAGATGGGGAGGGGCGGTCGGATATCTCTGCTGAATCTGATGGGTGGTCGTCATTGTGGAAAGATAAAGTACCATCGAAGTTAAAAGTATTTTTGTGGCGGTTGTGCCAACATTCCTTACCAACGGCTGACCTCCTTCGTCACCGAAGCATGTCCGCCACCCTCGTATGTACGTTGTGTGGAGCTGAAGATTCTTAGCGCCATTCACTACTAAATTGTTCAATGGCCAGAAGCGTCTGGTCACTCTCGTTTGAGGAGATGGTTGAGCACATGTGTGCTAACTAGGATATGAATGCGGAGAATTGGATCTACTCAATGCATGAATCTTTATCGCATAAAGAGTTATTTTAAATGGTGTTGACACTATGGGCCATCTGGAGCACTAGAAGAAAGGCTATTAACGAAGAGATGTATCATCTTCTGTCAACACATTTGTTTATATCCTCATTTCTCTCCGACATTTAGGTACTTGAAAAGATAAAAACACCGGCCAACAGAAGCACAATTTCCTGAGGTTTGTGTGAAGTTCAATGGTGACAAGACTGTGGGACGAAACAAGGATTTTGCAGCAATGGGTATTGTATGTTGTGATCATGGGGGTAATTTTCTTGGAGCTTCGTCAATCAAGTTTGGGGATTCCGGATCCGACAACTCTGGAAGCTCTAGTGGCCACGGAATCGCTAGCCCTTTCTGAAGATCTATATGTCCACAATATTCAAGTGGCATCGGATTGCAAAGCTGTGGTCTCTGATATCTTGCGAGGAACTTCAAAGTCAGAAACTATCATAAAGGAGGTAGTAGATTGGTCTAAATTTTTTCACTTTGTAATTTTTGTTCATGAGTTTAGGAGTTCAAATTTTGATACTCACAACTCGCAAAACATGCTTTATTTTTAGTGGTTGGTGTCGGTGTCAAAACTGGCGGATCTCGGGTAGGGGGTCCCGAACTGTGCGTCTAAGGTCGGTGGTAACAGGAGATGGGGGACACGATGTTTACCCAGGTTCGGGCCCTCTCGATGGAGGTAATACCCTACTTCCTGCTTGATTGATCTTGATGAATATGAGAATTACAAGAGTTGATCTACCACGAGATCGTAATGGCTAAACCCTAGATGTCTAGCCTGTATGATTGTGATTGCCTCTACAGACTACACCCTCCGGTTTATATAGACACCGGAAGGGCCTAGGGTTGTACAGAGTCAGTTTACAGAGGAAGCAATCTTCATATCCGAATGCCAAGGAGAGTCCCATCCGGACATGGGAGGAAGTCTTCTATCTTGTATCTTCACGGCCCACTATTCTGGCCCACGTCACATAGCCCGGACGCCCGAGGACCCCTTAATCCACGACTCCCTCAGTAGCCCCTGAACCAGGCTTCAATGACGACGTGTCCGGCGCGCAGATTGTCTTCGGCATTGCAAGGCGGGTTCCTCCTCCGAATATTTCAACGCAGTCCTCGAACACAGAGAACATGTCCGGCTCTGCAAAACAAGCTCCGCAAAGAGTACAATATTTAACAAGTCCCATCTACTTACATCTTTTGTAGCGAGACGCCACGTCTTGCAAGCTTTAAGGTCCGTGACGAGGCATTCGATATTCTTCACCTTTATGAAGGGTACAGACCCGTCTTTCTCCCCCCGCACCTACCTCTTCCTCAATCTTCCCAACCTCAGGCTCCAGCGCCCAGGATTCGAGTTCTTCCATTGTTACCAGGCCCTCTAATTATGTCCAAATCCATCTCTCAAGGTAGGTGGGCAACACCGAGGAGGATATCGCGAAGCTTCGGAACGCGAGGTACCTGACTGCGGAAATTTCCCACAGGCTCCCTAATAAAGGGCAGGTCATCCCCACACCAAAATCCGGCGAGAGGGTTGTATTCATCTCCCGCTTCCTCCGCGGGTTAGGGTTCG
The DNA here is from genome assembly GCA_032464435.1 of Aegilops umbellulata. Classification (NCBI taxonomy): domain Eukaryota; kingdom Viridiplantae; phylum Streptophyta; class Magnoliopsida; order Poales; family Poaceae; genus Aegilops; species Aegilops umbellulata. The sequence goes on from CP136055.1 coordinate 407,579,200, forward strand.
CTCTTCACCCCTTCGTTTGCGGCATCATGTTCTATTATGGGCTAGATTTTCACGATCTAGCTCCGGACTCTCTTCTCCACATCTCGGCGTTCGTCGTCGTGTGCGAAGCCTTTCTCCGCATCCCCCACACTTCGGCCTATGGCTCAAGACTTTCAATGTGAAGCCGAAGCTAGTTAACAGGGAGCAAGCGGAGTGCGGCGGTGCTATGGTGAGCAAGCTCTCCAACACTATCTGGCCAAAAGGCACCTTCACGGAAACCTCCAATTCATGGCAACAGGAGTGGTTTTATATCACCGAACCCCACGGCACCAAGTGGGCACCCGCACCTGTGTTCTGATATGGCCCTCCGTTGCGGGTCGCCTCGTGGATAAACAAGGGGCTAGACTGGAGATCAGCTGATGAAGTATAGACGCTGCAAAGTCGTATCCGGAATATCCTCGAAAGGGACATTGGCCTTATTAACGTGATCCAAGTGATGCTAGTTCGCCGGATCCTCCCGTGCCAGCGATGGCCTCTCCGTATGTGGGAGTTCAATCCGGGAGGACCACGGACCCTTTAGCAATTCTTCGGCACAACGCACAAAGGGATGTGGAAACTATTCTTCAAGACTCGACAGCAGTGGCAGGACACATCAGAGGACATCGGTCTCGACTGCAACCATCCGGATACCTCGGTAAGCACCCAATTTCTGACCGCAACTCAGTTGATTATCCCATAGCGATGTACTAAGAGCTCTATCTTTGACCAGGGCTGGATAAAGAAGGCGGAACAAATTAGGTGTTCAGCTCCACTTCCCGAAGACTCGGCCAATCCTGTGTTGACGAGGATGCTGGTCCCGGCGCCGTATCAGGTGCCGGCGCAAAAGGACAAGAAGAAGAGCGAAGAGGCCGAAAGTGGCCTCCACTCTATAGGTATTCCGAACACTATGTCCGGGAAGACTGAAGCTCCCTCTTCAAAAGACGAGGGGGAAGGATAAGGTGATATCCCTTCCCCTCATGGGAGGAAAAGGACTGCATCCAAAGACTTGGAGGTGGAAACACCCAAGAGAGGGAAGGTATCCCTACCATATGGTTCGGGTTCTGAAGCCGATGCCGTTGCAAGGCACCTTTCCAGGGACAAGCCCTTTACCGAATTGTAAGTGAACAAGGATGCTCTAGACATATCCCGTTCTCTTCGGGTTGCAGGGGTAACATTTAAACTATATGCTTGCAGTTTGGCCCATAGTCCACCCCGACAGTCCTCCTCATCAGGGGACTTATCTCCGGGGATGATGGAAAGCGAGACGCCTTCTCATGCTTCCTCGCCTCTTAGGGAGGACGACTTCGAGGTGTCATCTTAGAGAGTCTCCCCTGACCATCAAGCGGCGTGGGGGACAATGAAAATGGTGCCCAAGGGTGGTACTTCGATCATCAAGGGCCCAGGGGGCGCAGCCCCTACGGGGGCCAGAAATGAAGGTCCCGAACTATCCGGCTTACAGCCGAAGGTGACTCTAGGGCCGAGACGATGTGCCCCTTTAAAGGGAATGCACACTCCCGCAGCAGCCTCCAGGAATCCGGAGGTGCCGGATACTTTGATGAGCACATTACAAAGTGTCTCCATCTCAGAGGAACATTGTACCTTAATGGGTACGGTGGTTGAAAGGGTTCTGTCCGCGAGAAGCGGATTGGATGAAGCTTACATGAGCCTACTGAGAGGCTTCGAGGTATGCAATGTAATAGCTTAACTATTTTTACATGCGCAATGCGCCCATGTACAGATAGTAGTCCCTGAGGCTCTGGTCGGCTTCCGCAGGGGGGGCGATCAGAGGATCAAAAAGATATGCTCATAAAGTAACCTAATTCAATTCAAACACAGGCTGTTACGTCCATGGCGACCGCCCAAGCTACGGAAGTTGCAGATTGAAGCAGAAACTTGGGTTAGCGGATGAGAACATCACTCTTATTAACAGGCGGCTCGATGAGGCACAAGGTATATGTTGGGGCAGCTTGTTTGTGCATGTATACTAGTATGAGCACAAGGCTAAAAATCATATACTGTGACATGCATAACTGTAGATGGTGTTGGCGCGGTTGAGACACTTCGGGCTGAACTTGCCCGGGCCAAGGAGCAGGTCAGAGTGAGCGACATGTCTGCCAAGAAGGCGGCTGCGGATTTAAAGGCCGAACAGGCCGCTCGGCGCTAGTGCCAGGAGAGGATATCTACCATAGAGAGGGAGCTGAAGGATGCCACTAGCAGGTGCAAATCTCTCGAGGAGGATAACAGAGCCAAGGCAGCCAGACTCGACAAGGCCTTACAAGAAGCAAAAGAAGTGCAATCCGAATCTAGAGCGGCTCGGGAGGAGATCCGACAGGCTGGGGAGATAGCGGCTAGTAAGCAATTTCTTTTACAGACTAAGTTCGGCGACCCCAAGTATTCTCTGCTTAACCAAATGTGGAGTTCTCCGGACGAGTTCTTGGATCTACCGAAGAGTGTTTCTGACGCGGCACAGTTTTTCCAAGCACAGGAAGGACGTGCTGCGGAGTGGCTTTTTTGGTCGCAATTCAACATGGCAAGGCGTCCGGCGCTCTTGAAAGAACAGATGGCCCAGTGGGCCGACCTACACAAGATGTCCAGAGCTGCCATGAAGGACATCGTGGTTCGGCTATGGCCAGCTGAACCCATTCCGAGCAGCGATTTCGGTTTGGTGCAGCGGCTTGTCAATGCAGTGCTGCGTATTGACGTCGTTAAGCGGTCGATGTGTATAGAAGGTGCACGGATGGCCTTTGCCCGTGTCAAGATGTACTAGGCAAAGATGAAGGCCACCGATGTTGCCACCAAGGGTCCGCCTGGAGGCAAGGACCCTTACATGCCGGAGCATTATTTGGAGGATGTCCTAGATGGCGCCCACTTGATAGAGGGTCAGTGCTCGAAGGATATTATATTTGAATAAATGTACCGGAATTGTGAAAACAATTTTATGATACGTTAAACTATGTTATATAGTTTTGCCATTATTTCCTCCAACGTGGCACTGTTGCCACACTTCCCATGACATCACCCCTGTCAGAGGGAGCCATGCTCCCACGATGGGCTGTCGGTACGGCCCGCTGGCGGCGGGCCCCACTTAACTGCGACAAGCTAGAGAGCGGCCATCCCTGGCTAGTCAGTTCGAGGGAGGCCAGCTGATGACCAGGAGGCCCTCCCCCTCCTGGGGATTTGTGCGCCATTAACCAGAAGAGATGGGGAGTGGCTACAGTGAACGCCCGCCAGGCGGCGGTACTGTAGCCATGCCTCCCCCGACAAAGCGTGCATCATTACCAACATAGCAACAGTGCCGAGCAGCCGGCAAGACCCGCGAGCGGCGGGCGCGGCCTGTCGGCCAAGTACAAGACAGTCGGTGGGACCCACCAGGCGGCGAGCCCCACCAGCCATCGGAGAAGCCGGCGACGAGAGACACTGGCAGCCGGGTCCTACACCTGGCCGGATTACCTTTGTACCCCTGGAGGGTAGGCCTATATAAACCCCTAGGGCACCCATGCAAAGGGTTCAGAGTTCAGTTCATCCACACCCACCTAAAGAGAGAGGGAGCTAGGGCTAGACTTGTTCTTCTTCCCCCTCTAGAGAAACAGCTCAAGGAGCAAGCTTGTAGCCACCATTGTTGCTTGAGTGATCATGCGGAGACCCCGCATAGCAGGATTAGGGGTGTTATCTCCTATAGGAGATCCCCGAACCTGGGTAAGATCCGCCGACGGACATGTTTGCGCCTTATCCCGTTTCCAGGCACCGGCGACGTCTTATTAGCCCCTCCATGATAAGCCATCCTTTGGCATATGTCGCACGACACCCCCGAAATTTGGCGCCCACCGTGGGGGTAGGTGCACCGTCGTCTGGAGATCTGTTCTGGACGGGAACTTTGTTCCTCCCTAGCGAGCGTAGCCAGCCCGGCGCGCCTAATGGCGTTGATGCTGGCGTGCTGCATGACGCCGAGCTTGTAAGCGTGGCGAGCTGCCTCGCTAACCTCATAGGCGAGATCCGCCTCCCCAACGACCCCGCGCGCGACGCGGGAGCAGCCAGCTCTGAGAGCTGTCTGGTCGACCTCCTTGGCAAGCTCGACATCGCCAACAAGCCGGCCTATGACTTGGAGTCGATCGGCTCCACCGACCCGATGCTTGTCGACTCCAACACGGCATCGCTCGACGCCTTCCCCACCAATGTGGTGTTCATCGACGACCCACTCCCTCGCCGACAGCGGCGGCATCACCGTCACGGAGGTGCTCGTCATTAGCCACAGCGGAGCCTCTGGTGGGGATGCCCAAGACCCCCAACAGGCGGCGCTGTGAGATCTTTCAGCGCCCATCCCAGAAGATGCCGGCGCCGAGACGTTGGAAGCCCGCCACGTCTCGCTCGTCGAAAGCGCCAAGAAGCTGGCCACCATGAGACGCCTCTCAGAGGCCTACCAGCGTGAGATCGACCGCGTTGTTGGCGGCATGCCGGCTGCCGGCGGGCCTAGCCGCATTGGCACGGTCCGGCAGCGCGGTGCGGCCATCGCCAGCATGTTTGGGGCAGACCGCCCTGTCTATGCCACGCCCACGGAAAACATACGAGCTGCCCAGGCGGCAGCAGACGAGCTGGACCACCTCGAGGGCAACGATCATCGCTACATGACAAAGCGTGTTCAACAGCTCATTGACGCGGCGGTCGCGCAGTGAGAAGCCGGCTGCCGCGCCGAAGATCCCGACCAGCGGGTTGAGAACCCGCCGCCTCGCCTAGAGCAAGGCGTGACCTCCCGGACACCGACAGGCGGCGTCCACGACAAATGAGACAAGGAGCTGGCTGCAAGCCGCAGCCGCACACGCGTCACCATCGAGCATGACCAAGATGGCCGCCCTCGGGAAGTGCAACGGCGGGACGATTATCCGCCTCCTCCTCCTTCTAGAGGGGAGAGGCGTGCTTCCTCGCCGCCTGTTGAGCACCCAACTCTCGGTGACCGGCTGGAACGTCGAGAAGGAATCAGAGAGAATGATGCCCATCACCGGATCGACCGTCTAAATCGATCCCTGGCGCTAGAAGAAGAAGACACGTTGGCCCCGCCTTGTTTCGGCCCCGCATCCGCGACGAGCCCTTTTCCAAAGAGTTCACGCTCCCAAGAGATACACCCAAGTACAACAGCAATGTGAAGCCGGAAGATTGGCCGGTCGACTACTCCACAGCCGTCAGTATAGCGAACGGCAACAAGCGCGTTACCGTAAAATACGTTCCGCTCATGCTCCAGGGCATCGCCCGGACATGGCTGAACAGCCTGAAGCCCCACAGTATCAACAGCTGGGTAGATTTCACTGAAGTCTTCGTCCGCAACTTCACCAGCCCCTACAAGCGGCCACCCAAGCCCCGCCAACTCTCATTGTGCAAGGCCCCAACGAGTCCACCCGCGACTACCTGACGCGGTGGGCTGAACTGCGCAACTCCTGCGAAGGGGTGCACGAGGTGCAAGCCATTGAGTACTTCACTGCTGGGTGCCGAGAGGGCACCTTACTCAAGCACCGACTCCTCTGCGACGAGCCGGCTACACTCGACGAGCTGCTGATCATAGCAGACAAATACGCCACTGCCGACTCTTCCATGAAGTCAGAGCTCCGAGTGGATACCTCTAGGAAGGTGCTCCCTCCGGCTCCTCGGACGCCGGCTGGAGACAACAGTCGGCGCCAGCAGCCAAACGACAACAAGCGCAAGGCCCCGCAGCCGGCTTCCACCAGCCGGCAAGTGGCGACAGTTGAGGACCAGCAACCTGAAGGGCAATCCCTCCCCAAGCGCCAGAAGGGCGGCAAGCGAGTTTGGTTGCCTACTTTCTCCTTTGAGCAGACCCTCGATGCCCCCTGCAAGTTCCATAGCGGCGCGAAGCCGTCCAACCATACAACTCGAAAGTGCCACTGGCTCGTCCGCATCGCCAAGGGAGATGGACTGCCTCCTCCGCCTGCTGGCCCGCCAGCTCCGCCTCCCCAGCAGTCGGCAGCCGGCAGCCCGTCCAGCAGTCGGCGCAGTCCAAGATGACTACACTGAAGAGCATGGTGCTTATGTTGTCTTCACCAGCGTTGCCAATGACAGACACAACCGGCGTCAACAACACCGAGTAGTGAATGTAGTTGCCTCAACTGCTCCAGAGTTCATGCACTGGTCTGATAAGCATATCAGTTGGAGCCGAGCTGACCACCCGGAAGTGATGCCTTCCCCAGGCTCCTATGCCCTGGTGTTGGATGCGACCCTTGCCACGGAGAGGCGAGCTGCTCGTTTCTCTCAGATTCTGATAGATGGCAGTAGCAGTATCAACATCCTTTACCGCGATACCATGGAGAAGTTGAAGATCAAAGAGAAGCAGCTGCTGCCCAGTCGGACTATGTTTCATGGCATTGTGACCGGCTTGTCCTGCTCACCAATCAGCAAAGTCAAGATAGATGTCCTCTTCGGAGACAAGGACCATTTCGGCCGAGAAGCAATTTGGTTTGAGGTAGTTGACCTAGACAGTCCTTACCATGTGCTCTTAGGCCAGCCTGCTCTAGCCAAGTTTGTGGCGGTGCCTTATTATGCCTACCTCAAGATGAAGATGCTAGGAACCAAGGGCATTATCACGATCAATGGAGACTATGAGAAGTCGGCCGCCTGTGCTGCGGCTAGCAGCCGGCTAGCCGAGTCCCTCATGATAGCGGCCAAAAAGAAGCTCCTGGACCGAGTGGTGGCCATGGCTGGCAAGCAGCCGGACTTGTCACCAGAGCCCAGAGAGTCGGAAATCGAGGGCTCCTTCAAGCCGGCCAAAGAAGCAAAAAATATTCCCTTGGACCCTGAGCACCCGGAGAGGCACACTATCATAGGTGCCAACCTTGATAGCAAATAGGAAAGTGAGGTCGTTGATTTCCTCCGTGAGAATCGGGACATCTTCGCATGGTCTCCCAAACACATGCCAGGTGTTCCGACGGATTTTGCCGAGCACAAGCTACATGTTAGACCAGACGCCAAACTAGTCAGACAGCCCCTCCGCCGACTGTCGGAGGAGAAGAGAAGAATTGTTGGTGAAGAGATAGCCCGACTCCTGGCAGCCGGCTTTATTATGGAAGTATTTTTTTCCAGAATGGCTTGCCAACCCAGTCCTTGTGCTGAAGAAGAACGAAAAGTGGCGCATGCGCATTGATTACACCAGTCTCAACAAAGCCTGCCCCAAGGATCCATTTGCCTTTCCACGGATTGACCAAGTGATAGACTCCACAGCTGGATGCAAGCTGTTGTGTTTCTTGGATGCCTACTCAGCCTACCACCAGATCAAGTTAAACCCGGCAGACCGCCTGAAGACCGCCTTCATCACACCATTCGGAGCCTTCTGTTACCTGACCATGACATTCGGCCTGAGAAATGCCGGTGCCACGTTTCAGCATTGCATGCAGAAGTGCCTCCTCAAGAAACTCGGCAGGAATGCCCACGTCTATGTAGACGATATTGTGGTGAAGACAGAGAATCACGGTACCCTTCTGAAAGACCTCAAGGAAACTTTTGAAAATTTGCGCTGGTTATAGATCAAGCTCAACCCAGAGAAGTGCGTATTCGGAGTACCAGTCGGCCAGCTCCTTGGCTTCTTGGTCTCAGAGCGCGACATCGAGTGCAACCCTGTGAAGATCAAGGCCATCGAGAGGATGGAGAAGCCTACCCGACTGAGAGACGTCCAGAAGTTCACCGGCTGTTTGGCATCCATCAGTCGCTTCATCAGTCGGCTGGGCGAGAAGGCTCTTCCCATGTATCAGCTCATGAATAAGACCACTCATTTTGAGTGGAATAACAAGGCAGATGAAGCTTTTCTCCAGTTAAAAAAGATGTTGACCACGCCGCTTGTCCTGGCGGCTCCGACTGCTAAAGAGCCCATGTATCTCTACATCGCCGCCACCAGCCGCGTGGTCAGCACTGCCATAGTAGTGGAGCGCCCAGAAGACGGCAAGGCACAACCGGTCCAGAGGCCTGTGTACTATTTGAGCAAGGTATTGTCAACCTCGAAGCAGAACTACCCTCACTACCAGAAGATGTGCTACGGCGTGCATTTTGGCGCCAAGAAGTTAAAGCCATATTTCCAAGAGCACCCAATCATAGTTGTCTGCACTGCCCTGATTGCTAAGATCATGGGCAGCAAAGATGCATCTGGCCGAGTGGCCAAATGGTCCATTGAGCTGGCTCCCTACACCATCTTCTACCAGCCATGCACCTCCATCAAGTCCCAAGCACTGGCCGACTTCCTCGTCGACTGGGCCGAGACCCAGTACCTGCCGCCAGCTCCGGACTCCACTCATTGGCGGATGCACTTTGATGGCTCAAAGATGCGCACCGGCTTGGGAGCCGGCATTGTCCTCACCTCTCCCAAAGGCGAGAAGCTCAGATACACCTTGCAAATTCACTTTGCCGCCTCTAACAACGTGGCTGAATATGAGGCACTCGTACACGGACTCCGGCTGGCCAAAGAGCTCGGCATCCACCGGATTCTGTGCTACGGTGACTCAGATTTGGTGGTCCAGCAGTCGTCTGGCGACTAGGACGCCAAGGATGCAAACATGGCAAGCTACCGCTTCCTCGTCCAGCAACTCAGCGGAAACTTTGAAGGGTGTGAGTTCCTTCATGTGCCGCGAAACAACAACAAGCAGGCAGACGCCTTGGCACGGATTGGCTCCACCCGTCAAGCAATACCAGCGACGTTTCCCTTCAGTGCCTCCGCAAGCCGTCGATCAAGCCCTCTCCAGAATCTAAGTCCATCTTTGTGTCGGCTCCTCCCAAAGCAGTCGGATCCGACTCAAGGGTTGCAGCAGTCGGCACGGGGACTTCGGCAGGCGGCACGGGGACTGCAACAGTCGCACCCGGCCTGGGGACTTCACAACTCTGCCCGAGGGCTGCAGCAGTCGGCCCGGGGACTTCACCAGGCAGCTCGGAGATTGCGGCAGTCGCACCCGGCCCGGGGACTTCACAGCCCGGCTCGGGGGCTGCAGCAGTCGGCCCGGAGACTTGAATGATGCACCAAGCGGCAACCAGCTCCAACCCACCATCTCCAAGGCCAGCCGCCCTAGTACAAGTGGCCATGGTGGCAGTAGAAGAAATTCAAGCACCATCATGGGCAGAGCCCATCCTCAAGTTTCTGGTGAATAGAGAGATGCCGGCCGATGAGATCTCGGCCCGGCAAGTGCAGCGCCGAGCAGGAGCCTACACGATAGTAAATCGAGAGCTTGTCTGACGCAGCATGACTGGAGTTTTCCAGCGCTGCGTGGAACCAGAGAAGGGCCGAGCAATCCTCAAAGATATCCACCAAGGCGAGTGCGGCCACCACGTGGCCTCCAGGACCCTTGTACTATGTCAATGCTACCTGTAGTCGGATAAGTAGTGTACCCGCACCTAAGCCCTCTCTTGCCACAAGCCGCAGCTCGCAGAGCGACTGTCCAGTCGGCAAGAGATGAAGGAAGGAAACGGTGCCCACATGAAAAATGGCTAAGGACTAAAACATTGGCATAGGTGTGACGCCCGGATAATCATGCTATAGTAATCCCACGCTAATCATGCCACGTCACCTCGGTTACTGTTGCTAATCTATCGTTAGGTCAAAACCGGTCCAAAATTCAAATTCAAAGTTTGGTAAATAATAACAGTTTTCAAAAATTAAAATAAAAATGTTCTGTTTGTACTAAATATTGCATATGTAAATATGATGTAGTAAACACATTTTTATAAAATGCCTAAATAATATAAAATAGAAAACTAATAAACAAAAAATAAAAATACAAAACCAGAAAACAAACTAACAAAAAAAGAGAGAGAAAGCAAACCCCCCACTGGCTACAGCCCAGCAGGCCACAGCCCCACTGGGCCAACCCACTGGCCCACCCTGCGCCCCATAACCACCCCCACTCCCCCACACACCCACCGACACTCCCCACTCCTCCCCGAAATATCTTCCCCCCTCTTTCCCGATTGGATCGGGATCGAGAGGAGGAGGTCACCGACGCCGTTGCCCGCCACCACGCCGGAGCCGCCTGGACCTCGCCGGCGCCCGGAGCGCTTCATCGCCGGCCTGCCTCCTCTACACCATCGCCCCCCCCCCCCCCGCCGTCGCCGGATCTCCCTCGTCGGACCTCCCCAAACTCCGTCGAGCCCACTGCCCGAAATCCCTACTACCCCCCGTGAGCTGCCCCTCTTTCCCTCTCTGCTCCCGCGTCGCGCCGTTGTCGCATGCGCTCGCCGCCCGCCCAGCGCGCGCTCGCACGCCCAGCCACGCCGGCCCCTGCTCGACCCCGCTGTCGCCTGAGCCTACGGCCCATGCCCGCTGCTAGCCGCCGCACCCCGCACCGCCTCTGCCACCCCCTTCCCCATGAGTGCCCTGCTGCGGTCCGGCCGCGCCCGCCTGCATCTGCCGGCCGCGCCTTGGCTGTGCTGGCCGCGAGGCTCGCCGGACGCACGCTAGCGCCCGCGCGCGCCCCCTCTGCCGCACTTGGCAACCGCCCGACCTCGCCCCGTTCCGCTCGCCCGCGCCCCTCACCTGCATCGCCTGGCGCCTGCCGCACCCCATCGCTGCTGCTGTGCCGCCCCGCCTCCGCCACTACTGCCGCGCCATGCCGCCAGCCGCAGCCCCGCCTCCCCTCAGCACTGCGCCACTGCCCCACCGTGCGCACGCGCCCTTGCGCCGGTTAGCCGCGCTGGGTCGCTTCGGGGCTTCGTTGCCCCGGCGCCCGCTAACCCGCCCCGTTTCTTCGCCTGTGCCTATGACCAGTGGGGCCCAGCCCCAGAAATGAAATGAAAAAAAAGAATTTAAATAATAATAATAATAAAATTAATTAAGTAAGTAATTGAGTAATTAACAAACTAAATTTAATTAATTCTGATTAATTAAACTAAACAAATAACTAAACTAATTAATCATGATTCGTTAGTCTAGTCAATGACGAACGGGACCCACATGTCAGGTTGACCAGGTCAACTACTGACGTCATGCTGACGTCAGCAAACACTGTTCTGGATAATGTTGCATTAAAAATAATTAAATAAATCCGGAAAATTATTTAAATCTTTTAAAATTAATAGAAAATGAACCGTAGCTCAGATGAAAATACTTTCTACATGAAAGTTGCTCAGAACAACGAGACGAACCCGGATACGCAGCCCGTTCGTCCGCCACGCACCCCTAACATATCAAACTCGCAACATGCAGGTGTGCTCAGGGCGATGGGCCCAGACCCCTGCGCTTAGGTTTAGACCGGCGTGCTGACCTCTCTGTTGTGCCTAGGTGGGGCTGCGATGTATTGATCTTCCGAGGCCGGGCATGACCCAGGAAAGTGTGTCCGGCCAAATGGTATCAAGCGTGTTGGGTTATGTGGTGCACCCCTGCAGGGAAGTTAATCTATTCGAATAGCCGTGTCCCTCGGTAAAAGGACGACTCGGAGTTGTACCTTGACCTTATGACAACTAGAACCGGATACTTAATAAAACACACCCTTCCAAGTGCCAGATACAACCCGGTGATCGCTCTCTAACAGGGCGATGAGGAGGGGATCGCCGGGTAGGATTATGCTATGCGTTGCTACTTGGAGGACTTCAGTCTACTCTCTTCTATATGCTGCAAGGCGGTGGCTGCCAGAAGCATAGTCTTCGTCATGATTAGATATCCCCCACTTATCCTGGCATTCTGCAGTTCAGTCCACTGATATGGCCCCTTACACATATATCCATGCATATGTAGTGTAGTTCCTTGCTTGCGAGTACTTTGGATGAGTACTCACGGTTGCCTTGTTACCCCTTTTCCCCATCTCTCTACCCGATTGCTGCAACCAGACGATGGAGCCCAGGATCCAGACACCACCGTCGACGACGACTCCTACTACACTGGAGGTGCCTACTACTACATGTAGCCTGCTGACGACGACCATGAGTAGTTAGGAGGATCCCAGGCAGGAGGCCTGCGCCTCGTTCGATCTGTATCCCCGTTTGTACTAGCCTTCTTAAGGCAAACTTGTTTAACTTATGTCTGTACTCAGATATTGTTGCTTCCGCTAACTCGTCTATGATCGAGCACTTGTATTCGAGCCCTCGAGGCCCCTGGCTTGTATTATGATGCTTGTATGACTTATTTATGTTCTAGAGTTGTGTTGTGATATCTTCCCGTGAGTCCCTAATCTTGATCGTACACGTTTGCGTGCATGATTAGTGTACGATTGAATTGGGGGCGTCACAAGTTGGTATCAGAGCCGACTGCTTGTAGGAATCCCCCTTCCACACTCCTTGGCTGAAGTCGAGTCTAGAGATTGCAAAAACTTTTACTAACATGGTTGTGTGTCTTACGGGCCCACGTCACCATTGGGTGGTACTAGGATCTTTTACTCCTCGACCTTTACTCTAGGACTCTGAACTCTCTTCTCTTCGGGTTAAATGAATTTGCTAAAACTCTAACATTAGGTTCTCGTAACAAATTTCTCCCGGAGAGCCACTTATTACAGATGATCGCGTGCTGCACCAGAAGATTTCGAAGTTAATCACCGATGTTCTCTCGAGACCTTGTGCCCGTCGCTTTTGCAATTCCCTATCGTCGATATATCCCTATGGATAAATACATACACTTGTCGATCTTACCTTTATTCCCGGCTGCTCTTGTTATTACAAGATACACCGAAAATTCTCTCTATTGTTCCGAGAATACTTTGTGGCTACTTCCTTGCAGTTCTTTGCCACCTGAATATCCCTACGGATAATTTCTCGCACTCATCGAGTATCCTCTCATCCCCAGTTGATTCTGGTAATTCACAAAAGCTTTTGAAATACCATTCGATCTTTCGAAGATCCTCAACAACCTATTGCTCTTGAAATTCCTGGTTGCTTGCATTGGGATTAAATCCTATAAGTCTGGTAATCTTATTGACATCCTTTGCCATTATCATTTTAAGTCTGTATCCAATATGATGTGAATGCTCTCAATCCTCAGTCATATCCTAGAATTCATCCTTCCGGCTCAGACGTCATTTCAAACATGAGCTGGTTCTCGACCAATCGAATTGCCATCGATTGTACCCCTAAGCATACACAACTTATCTATCCTTAATCAGAGTGTTTGCTTCTGATCCCTTGATTTGAAAATCATAATTCCTTTGCATTTGAGCTCTAGATTAGTCAGTTGTTTCTATAATCCAATGCCTTTGCATTGTTACTTCCTTTGGTTGTGTGCCGATGCTCACATCAGTTCTGTTATGGACCGGCAGATCCTTTAATGGATTTTATCCGACAGCGTCCTTCATATTCAATAACCTTGTGAGCCTTCCCTCGGATACATAATGCCTTTGGTAAATTGTATCATCTACTTTCTCAATCTTGCTCTACTTTCGAGCTTGTGAAATTTACTCTTGAAACTTGTGGTATATGTTTCTAGGAAGCCCCTATGAGTTCAACATATGCCTTCTCTAAACTGTGTGAACCCGAAAGTTTTCACGAGTCATATTCTTCTGGTATTTTGCCAGATAAAATTTCAACACTACAACTTCTTCGAAAGTGAGAAGTGAATGAAAGGTTATGCATTGGAGAAGTGGGAGTCGACCTTGAACTTGGTGTTCATGCCCATGGATACGATGTAGATCTTATTATTAAAGCTTCTCTTAAATTAATTATTCCTTTGGTATAAGTTCATCTTATATCTGGGAACTGTTCTTTTGCAATCGTGGTTCCGACCATGTTCTCCTTTAAATACCATTTCTCGGACAAGTTGAAATACTTGTCTTCTACAGACCAATACATCTATCCAACCTCTATTCTGCTCTACCTGTGAGTATACCCTCTGGTATCTCGAGATTATCACGGAACTGCATAACTTCTTATGAGTTCTTCACCAAGTACTACATTCTCACTGATTCCAATTTTTCACGGGCTTTGAGTTATTAAACACTCAAAGACACTGATAACTGAACTGAGTCCGCACTACGGTTCAACAACTCTTAGAAATCTTCTTTACTTACGAGTTTGTAACCTATCACGTCATTCCTAGCCTCTTTGGCTATATCATTATTGTGATGATTTTAACTGTGCTACCTGGTCCTCCTTCCCGGAGCACAATTGTCGATGATGAGCTAAGCTTACGTCGATCTTCCTCTCCTTATCGTTCACCTCGAACAGTAAGCTTGATTCCGAGTTGATGTCGTACCCATGGTTCCAAAAACCTTTCGCTTCATCATTCCTTTGACTTGATGTCGTCGCTGATTGATTACATCTTCATGAAATCTCTCGACAAATGTGTCATGATCATCATCAACATTCTGAGCTCTTCCAGGATATCAATTGAATTAATGATGAGAAATACCATCCTTGCCCTTGATGATTTGTGTTGTCATCGACCACTTTATTGCCTTCCCTCCAACACAAACTTGTCCGTGTTCTGTGTTGTACCTTGAGTTCCTTGCTATCCAACATTTGTTCTTCTTTACCTTGGAGTATTACCATCTTTTATGACAAGAATGTCATGAGGATTACTCCACCTCTTAATAATTCTTGGTATAGTGATACTTCTCACCATCACCATTCTTTCTTGGTCCCCGTGTTGATTCCAACAAGTGAACGGTGTTGTTTGGATTCTTTCCTTCTAGCAACCCTATTGCTTTGAAGTTAATGGTCGGTCGTTCATTCTTAGACTATTGATTATTGAATCACCATTCTGACATTAGTCGAGCAACCCAACCCATATTTCGGGCACACCTTTCAATCAATGTTTAATTGTGTATGTTTTCCTCGAGCATACTTCATTATATCATTTGATCTGACAAATGCTATCTCCTTATCCACATAATTGTGGAGATCCATCTTTTTGGATACCTAGTTGAATTATCGCTGAGTCCATCAGCCACCTCCTCATCCTCGCCTTGTTTTAATGATGGACTCTTGTTTCGGAACTTGCTTCCATAGTCCATTTCCCGAGAATCTTACAATGTCATCTCGTCAATTTGTGTTGCACCTTTTCTTTTCAGGAATCCCGTGTCTGAGTTATCTTGATACCAATCAGATCTGAATCTCGGTCAGATATGATGGTTGGAACATATTTTCAAGAGTTATAACATCGATCCTCATATGACCCGGTAAGGTGATGTCATGCACACATGACCGGAGGACCAAGTGTTCTAGTTTCCTTTTTAACAAGGTTAACCATTTTAGCATGAGGAAATGTAATGCCTTGTTTAATAAGTGTATCTCGATGGATCCTTTGTGCATCCAAATTCTGAACCTTACTTGATGACCATGTCAATGCTATCTCGAAGCATGTATGTGGTACTCTGATCATCGATAAGAACATTTTAAGCACAATGCTAAATGTTTCCTGCTCTATTATCCAAACCCCGTTGTATGGGTAATGTCATGAAATTTCTCTCCCCTACCTAAAAGGTTTTCTACATTATATCCTGTCATGGATATCATGCTCTGCTTGTCCTTGGGAAGGATATACCCCTGAAATATGTGTTTAAATGCATTTTTCTTCCATTGATTTGTTTAACCTCCTTGTGATCTATATGATCTAAGCACTAATATTCTCCGCCTATGTAAACACCTTGGTGTACAACCGTGTCAGTAAGACCCTGTTGCATTTGTCGATAGCATTCCGGTAACCACCGATGGATGAGAACTTAGCCTATTGGTCCGCCTCGTTCAGCGAGCAGGAAAATGGTTCTCTTCATCCCTCCCCCTTGGTACCGATGTTGTTGCCGACATAACTGATAGGCTATCCTCTAACATGCCTTGCTTACATGATCGTGCAAGACGTCATCGCCCTTCCTACTTTTAACCCACATAGTGGGCCCATAACCCACAGTTCCACAGGATCGAAACCTGACTCTCCTATACACCCTGTTGCCAAAGATATTCCTCGCTCTTGACTTGATATGTAATTCACGAGCCACCTTCAGGTCTGATATCGGACACAATACTTATTCCCGTTGTTTTGACCCTTTCACGCCCTATAACAGGCATCAGATGATTGCCTGCCCGCTCGAAACTTCCCAGGTTACCTCCTTACTTTGCTCTCGATATTTTCTTAAGATTCGATTCGAGAGTTACTTTCCGCCACCTTCCTCGATGTTGTCGACCCGATAGTCAACCTTGTCAATGTCCGTTCTCCCAGAATGCCCACCCTTTATTCTTTCGTAAGTACGATGGAGTTCCTGAAGAAAGGGCGCCCACTTCATCATGATGACCTGAAGCAAAGAAATGAAGACATCAATGTATTGGACCGGCCTCTTCGAGAAGAGCAAGCCAGGATGAGAAGGCCCGCTAGATTCGTTACCAAACCTTCCCCCTTACTCCCCTCTTAAATCTCGGGACGAGATTTCTAGTAGTAGAGGAGAATTGTGACGCCCGGATAATCATGCTACAGTAATCCCATGCTAATCATGCCACATCACCTCGGTTACTGTTGCTAATCTATTGTTAGGTCAAAACCGGTCCAAAATTCAAATTCAAAGTTTGGTAAATAATAACAGTTTTAAAAAATTAAAATAAAAATGTTCGGTTTGTACTAAATATTGCATATGTAAATATGATGTAGTAAACACATTTTTATAAAATGCCTAAATAATATAAAATATAAAACTAATAGATAAAAAATAAAAATACAAAACCAGAAAACAAACTAACAAAAAAGAGAGAGAAAGCAAACCCCCACTGGGCTACAGCCCAGCAGGCCACAGCCCCACTAGGCCAACCCACCGGCCCAACCGGCCCACCCCGCGCCCCATAACCTCCCCCACTCCCCCACACACCCACCGACACTCCCCACTCCTCCCCGAAATATCTTCCTCCCTCTCTCCCGATTGGATCGGGATCGAGAGGAGGAGGTCACCGACGCCGTTGCCCGCCACCACACCGGAGCCGCCTGGACCTCGCCGGCGCCCGGAGCGCTCCATCGCTGGCCTGCCTCCTCTACACCGTCGCCCCCCGTTGTCGCTGGATCTCCCTCGTCGGACCTCCCCGAACTCCGTCGAGCCCGCTGCCCGAAATCCCTACTAACCCCCGTGAGCCGCCCCTCTTTCCCTCTCTGCTCCCGCGTCGCGCCGTTGTCGCACGCGCTCGCCGCCCGCCCAGTGCGTGCTCGCACGCCCAGCCACGCCGGCCCCTGCTCGACCCTGCTGTCGCCTGAGCCTACGGCCCATGCCCGCCGCTAGCCGCCGCACCCCGCACCGCCTCTGCCACCCCCTTCCCCATGAGTGCCATGCTGCGGTCCGGCCGCGCCCGCCTGCATCTGCCGGCCGCGCCTTGGTTGTGCTGGCCGCGAGCCCCGCCGGCCGCACGCTAGCGCCCGCGCACACCCCCTCTGCCACACTTGGCAACCGCCCGGCCTCGCCCCGTTCCGCTCGCCCGCGCCCCTCACATGCATCGCCCGACGCCTGCCGCACCCCATCGCTGCTGAAGTGCCGCCCCGCCTCCGCCACTACTGCCGCGCCATGCCGCCAGCCGCAGCCCTGCCGCCGCCCCGCCGTGCGCACGTGCCCTTGCGCCGGTTAGCCGCGCTAGGTCGCTTCGGGGCTTCGTTGCCCCGGCGCCCGCTAACCCGCCCCGTTTCTTCGCCTGTGCCTATGACCAGTGGGGCCCAGCCCCAGAAATGAAATGAAAAAAAAGAATTTTAAAAAATAATAATAATAAAATTAATTAAGTAAGTAATTAAGTAATTGATTAACTTAATTTAATTAATTCTGATTAATTAAACTAACAACTAACTAAACTAATTAATCATGATTAGTTAGTCTAGTCAATGACGAACGGGACCCACATGTCAAGTTGACCAGGTCAACTGCTGACGTCAGCAAACACTGTTCTGGATAATGTTGCATTAAAAATAATTAAATAAATCCTGAAAATTATTTAAATCTTTTAAAATTAATAGAAAATAAACCGTAGCTCAGATGGAAATACTTTCTACATGAAAGTTCCTCAGAACGACGAGACGAACCCGGTTACACAACCCGTTCGTCCGCCACGCACCCCTAACATATCAAACTCGCAACATTCCCCCTCCGGCCCCTTTGCCCGAAAACGCGAAACACCGGGGATACTTTCCCGGATGTTTCCCCCCCTTCACCGGTATCACCTCATACCGCGTTAGGGCATCCCTAGCAATGATACTTGTCATGTCATGCATCGCTATGCATCTGTTTGCTTAAATATTTATTGCTTCTCCCCCTCTTCTCTCGCTAGACACCGAGACCGACGCTGCTGCTGCCTCGTTCGACTATGGAGTTGACGACCCCTCTCTCTTGCCAGAGCAACCAGGCAAGCCCCCCTTTGATCACCAGATATCGCCTATTCTTCTCTACTGCTTGCATTAGAGTAGTGTAGCATGTTACTGATCCTATACTGCTGCATAGCCTGTCCTTGCTACTACTGTTGTTACCTTTACCTGCTATCCTACTGCTTAGTATAGGATGGTAGTGTTCCATCAGTGGCCCTACACTCTTGTCCGTCTACCATGCTATACTACTGGGCCGTGATCACTTCAGGAGGTGATCACGAGCATATACTATATACTTTGCACTGTTACATTACCTGTGATACTGTTCGGAGATGGGGGCTGAAGGGGCAGGTGGCTCCATCCTGGTAGAGGTGGGCCTGGGTTCCCGACGGCCCCCAACTGTTACTTTGAGGCGGAGCGACAGTGCGGGATGAGACCACCTGGGGGAGAGGTGGGCCCGGCCCTGGTCGGCGTTCGCGGATACTTAACACGCTTAACGAGATCTTGGTATTTGATCTGAGTCTGGCCATTTGGTCTATACGCACTAACCAACTACGCGGGAAAGATATGGGCACTCGGCGTCATGGTATCAGCCGAAGCCTTCGTGATGTCAGCGACTGAGCAGCGCGCGCCGGATTGGAACATAAGCCTGCTCTTGTATTAAGGGGGCTAGTTCTGCTTCCGGCCGCCCACGCAACATGCAGGTGTGCTCAGGGCGATGGGCCCAGACCCCCCGCGCTTAGGTTTAGACCGGCGTGCTGACCTCTCTTTTGTGCCTAGGTGGGGCTGCGACGTGTTGATCTTCCGAGGCCGGGCATGACCCAGGAAAGTGTGTCCGGCCAAATGGGATCAAGCGTGTTGGGTTATGTGGTGCACCCCTGCAGGGAAGTTAATCTATTCGAAATGCCGTGTCCCTCGGTAAAAGGACGACTTGGAGTTGCACCTTGACCTTATGACAACTAGAACCGGATACTTAATAAAACACACCCTTCCAAGTGCCAGATACAACCCGGTGATCGCTCTCTAACAGGGCGACGAGGAGGGGATCGCCGGGTAGGATTATGCTATGCGATGCTACTTGGAGGACTTCAGTCTACTCTCTTCTATATGCTGCAAGGCGGAGGCAGCCAGAAGCATAGTCTTCGTCATGATTAGATATCCCCCTCTTATCCTGGCATTCTGTAGTTCAGTCCACTGATATGGCCCCTTACACATATATCCATGCATATGTAGTGTAGTTCCTTGCTTGCGAGTACTTTGGATGAGTACTCACGGTTGCCTTGTTACCCCTTTTCCCCATCTCTCTACCCGATTGCTGCAACCAGACAATGGAGCCTAGGATCCAGACGCCACCGTCGACGACGACTCCTACTACACTAGAGGTGCCTACTACTACATGCAGCCTGCTGACGACGAACAGGAGTAGTTAGGAGGATCCCAGGCAGGAGGCCTGCGCCTCGTTCGATCTGTATCCTCGTTGTGCTAGCCTTCTTAAGGCAAACTTGTTTAACTTATGTCTGTACTCAGATATTGTTGCTTCCACTGACTCGTCTATGATCGAGCACTTGTATTCGAGCCCTCGAGGCCCCTGGCTTGTATTATGATGCTTGTATGCCTTATTTATGTTTTAGAGTTGTGTTGTGATATCTTCCCGTGAGTCCCTGATCTTGATCATACACGTTTGCGTGCATGATTAGTGTACGATTGAATCGGGGGCGTTACAATAGGCCGAGTCGGCCCTTCCCCTCGCCGACCTGCTGCTGAGCAGCCGGCCGGCCAGTTTCTAACCTAATTTGCTACACTCTACCAAACGGCTAAAGTACTTGCCTTCCCAAAACGGCCAAGTACTTGACCCAGCCACAGACCGCAGAGCGGCTGCCCGGCTGGCAAGACGGCAGCCAAGGGAAGGCGGCAAAGGAAAAAGCCAAAGGAGTAGAAAAGCAAGACAAGTTGGAAATGGGCAAAAGATGATTTATACAGCAAAGGACCTTGGCCAGCATTCAACGGAGTTTGAATACACCCCCAACGGGTGGAATTGCGTGAACTTAACAATTTTTGTTCAAGAGTCACAAAACCGGGAAAAGAAAGATAACTTGGCCGCCTAGGCCAGAGGAGCAGCAGCAGGATTGGAGGGGTCGGCGGAGGTAGAGGCTCCGGGTGGTGGAGCGGCCGCCTGGTGAGTCTCGGCTTGGTCATCGTCGGTAGCAGTCTGCTCGCTGACGCTTCATCCGTTGGTCGAGACTTGGTCAGGCTGAGGCCGGCCGTCATCTTCACCATCCGGCGCATCATCTTCGCCGTCCTCGTCCTCATCCTCCTCTCCGACTGATGCTCTGCCGCTTGGTCAGCTAGCTGCTTGGCCAGGCGGCCGCGCTCCTGTTCCACCTTGCTGCGCTCCTCCTCCTTGGTGCGCAACGCGGTGTTGACTTCGCCCAGTTGCTGCTGCAAGGCGGCGTTGGCCTCTGCAAGGACAAGAAAGAGAAGATATCAACAATCAAGAAGGAAGAAAAGTAATTACCGGGAGATCCAGCCCGACTGCTCAGCAGTCGGCCCGTATCTTGGGGACTACACCCCGCGGGTGCGCTGACGCGCCCCCACAGAGAGAGAAGATGAAATGCTTACTCTGGCTTTCCGTCAAGTCGGCGGTCCGTCAGTCCAGCTCCTGGACATGGGCATTGAAGGTGGCCGCGCGGATGTTGTGGTAGTCCTGCAACAAAGCAACAGAAAGAGAAGTCAGAGCTCATAACCCACTATGAAGTTCCAGGCCGCCTGCTGAGTAGCCGGCCCAGAACTTAGGGGCTACACCCAGTGGGTGCGCGGGCGCGCCCCCACAAAAGATTACAAGAATCAAAAGCAAGAAGCAAGTTACGTACCCGAACGATGGCCCGCGTCTTCACAAACGCCTTCATACATTGCCGAAGGGCGGCGGCCTCGGCCTTGAAATCGGCCTAGACATCCTGCGCCGCCTTGATCAAGGCGCTCGTCCAGCCCCCGTGCACCCACTCCGTCGGCGCAGCACTAGTGGCTTTGGCGTCAGGGACCGACGAGCTCGAGGCTCCGACCTCTTGAGGCTGCGGTGCTGAAGTCGCCTTTGCCGCATGTCGACGCACCGGAATGCGTGCCACGGGAGTCGCCCCCACCACCAACTCACCACCGACTGGAGGCGCTGGCGGCGCATTAGGCCGACTGCCCTAGGTCTCGGCAGCCGGCGTCTGATGGGGCACCTCCGGCCTTGGGATGACGACCTCGCCCCCTCCCTCTCCATGACCAGCTGGTAGTTGCTGGCTGCTCTAGTCGGCGCCAAGATCTCTGGCACCGGCGGCATGGAGCGTAGCGGAATGACCAGCTATGGACCCTGGGCACCCACGGCTCCTCCCTCTTGTGCCTTGGCGGCCGCGTCCGCCTGGGCCTTGGTCGCCTCCTCCACCCGGGCCTTGGTCGCGGTGTCGGCCTGAGCCTTGGCCGCCGCGTCCGCCTCCTCCTGCGCCGCCTTGGCCGCGTCCGCCTTCGCCCGCTCCGCCCTCTCCTTCTCTTCACACACCTCCCGCGCGTTCTTCTCCGTCGCCTCCCAGAGGTCGGCGAGTGGGTCGATGCGGCGGGTGTTGGTGGAGCCCTCCGGCGCCCCGACGATGGAGGCAGAAGCCGACTGCTCAAGAGAGAGCGGGGCTCTGCTCACACAACACAAGAAGAATTTCAGAAGAAGTTTGCAAAAGAGACATAAAAAGATAAAGGGAAGGCAAGCCCTTATGCGGACACCGTCGGCGGCTGCTTCGGCGCCCTCTGGAACCGGGCTGCTTCACGACGGCTTCCTCCCGCCTGGTCACCGCGGCCGAGCCCTTCGGCTTCTTCGGACGGCCGCCTTGCAGCTGCATGCCGGCTCGACGCTTCGGTGCGCCGCCTCGTACGCGTGGCGCCGTTGAGGAGCTCACCCCCGCCCTGTTGAGGACTGGCTGACGGCGCGGCTCGGCCTCCTCCTCGTCGTCGTCCGGCCACGTCTCGAGGCCGCCTTCTCCACCAGAGGCGCTTTCCCCGTCGCCAGCACCTGTGGCGTCGTATTCCAAGGCGACCGCCCCCAAGTCGGGGTCATCTGCGTCGCTCACCGCTCAGTCCGACTGGTACTCCTGGCCTTGTGCCAGGGTGTTGGCTGCCGGCTGGGTTGTGAGAAGCTGCAACATGTCTGACTAGTCAGTCAACAAATTAGAACTCGGTAGAAGCAGAAAAAACCAAGAAAGGAAAGGAAAGTTGGTAACTTACGGCAGGAGGCGGATATGTGCGGGAATACGGCCGCTTGCCGAACTGCCACTTCGAATCCGAGAGCTTGCAGTTCGCGATTTCGTTCACCATGCGGGCCACCTCCGTGGCCAGCATCTCCCGGGTGGACAGCCGGCACGGGTCTCTGTGCCCACTTATCTGACTGATTAGATGAGGCCCGCCCTGGAGAGGGAGAACCCGGCGCACCATGAAGGCGGTCAGTAAGTCGGAGGCATTGAGGCCCTCTGAATCTGTCATCTCCTTATATTAAGCCTGGCGACGGTGACGGTGGAGGTGCCCGACAAGTGCTTCGGCTTGAAGGACTAGTTGGTGCGCGGCTCGGCAAGTTCTTCACGTAAAAATATGACTTCTGCCAAAGGTTGACTGACAGTGTCAGGTTGATGGACGGGAAACGATTCCTGGCTCCTGGCCGCCTCACCGCGACGAAGGCGCCACACTGGACCGGCTCGTCTTTGGCGGAGACGCCGAGCTTGGTGTCCAAGAATTCTCCCCACAGCTCGAGAGAGGGGAGAACACTGAGGTAGCCCTCGCATAGTGTGACGAAGGCCGACAGCAGCACCACCGTGTTCGGTGTGAGGTGGTGCGGCTGGAGATGGTACAACTGGAGGAAGGAGCGGAGGAAGCCGCTCGCCGGCAGGCCGAAGCCCCGGAGGAAATGCGAGCAGAAGATGACGCGCTCACCTTCCTCCAGCGCTGGCGAGATCTCCTTCGCAGGCGAGATGCGCGTCCGGACGTATCCTCACAGGGCAGCCGCCGCGTGTTGCGGAGATACGAGCTGTGGTCTTCAAGGATATTGGAGCCATCCCAGTCGCCGGCTTGCTCTCGAGCCATGGAAGCTCGAGCTCGACGAAGCAGCGGCGCGACAAAGAGGAAGAGGAAGAGGAAGAGCAAAGGAAACGATGGGCCGCGGTAGCACTTTGGCAGATTGCAGGAGTGCAGCGGTGGTGGAAAGAGAGAAGAGCAAGAGCAAGGGAGAGGAGGGCGCGCATGCTAATGATGCCCCCCTCCTCCCCCTACTTATAGCCCTGGGTTGCGAAGCCGAGGGGGCGGGGCGTGGGGATCTTGGTGAGGGAGTCCTGGATTAGGGGGTGGCCGGATGGCCGGACTATACCTTCAGCCGGACTCCCGGACTATGAAGATACAAGGTTGAAGACTTCGTCCCGTGTCCGTAAGGGACTTTCCTTGGCGTGGAAGGCAAGGTTGGCGGTGCGGATATGCAGATCTCCTACCATTGTAACCGACTCTGTGTAACCCTAACCTTCTCCGGTGTCTATATAAACCGGAGGGTTTTTAGTCCATAGGACAGAACAACAATCATACCATAGGCTAGCTTCTAGGGTTTAGCCTCCTTGATCTCGTGGTAGATCTACTCTTGTACTACCCATATCATCAATATTAATCAAGCAGGAGTAGGGTTTTACCTCCATCGAGAGGGCCCGAACCTGGGTAAAAACATCGTGTCCCTTGTCTCCTGTTACCATCCGCCTAGGCGCACAGTTCGGGACCCCCTACCCGAGATCCGCCGGTTTTGACACCGACATTGGTGCTTTCATTGAGAGTTCATGTGTGTCATCACTTTTAGGCCCGATGGCTCCTCCGATCATCAATAGCGATGCGGTCCAGGGTGAGACTTTTCTCCCTGGACAGATCATCATCTTCGGCGGCTTCGCACTGCGGGCCAATTCGCTTGGCCATCTGGAGCAGATTGAAAGCTACGCCCCTGGCCATCAGGTCAGATTTGGAAGTTTAAACTACACAGCTGACATCTGCGGGGACTTGATCTTCGACGGATTTGAGCCACAGTCGAGCGTGCCGCACTATCACGACGGGCATGATCTAGCTCCGCCGCCGAACAATGCCGTGGAGGCCGCACCCGCTTCAGCTCCGACCCTTAATTCGGAGCCAACTGCGCCGATCGAGGATGGGTGGTTGGACACCGCCTCGGGGGCTGCAATCTCTACGGCGATTGAGCCGAACACCAGCCCTGTCCCCTGCAAGGCTCGTGACTCCAAGGAGCCGGATTCCTCTCCGGACTCCGAGCCCTCCGCGCCCCTGCCAATCGAAACCGATTGGGCGCCGATCATGGAGTTCACCGCCGCGGACATCTTTCAGCACTCGCCCTTCGGCGACATTTTGAAATCACTAAAGTCTCTCTCTTTATCAGGAGAGCCCTGGCCGGACTACGGCCAGCGAGGTTGGGATACGGACGATGAAGAAATTCAAAGCCCACCCACCACCCACTTTGTAGCCACTGTCGATGATTTAACCGACATGCTCGTCTTCGACTGCGAAGACATCGATGGTATGGACGCCGATGCAGGAGACGATCAAGAACCAACACCTATAGGGCACTGGAAAGCCACCTTGTCGTATGACATATACATGGTGGACACCCCAAAAGAAGGAGATGGTGATGGAACAGCGGGGGATGACCCCTCCAAGAAACAGCCTAAGCGTCGGCGTCAGCGGCGCCGCTCTAAATCCCGCCAAAGCAAAAACGGTCATTCCGGCACGGGAAATAATAATACTCCGGACAGTGCCGAAGAAAACCCCCTGCCAGAAGATTCAACACAGGAGGATGGAGAAGCCATCCCTCATGAGAGAGCGGCAAACAAAGAGGTCGAGGACGATAATTATATGCCTCCCACCGAAGACGAGGCAAGCCTCGGCGACAACGAATTCGTCGTGCCGGAGGATCCCGTCGAACAAGAGCGTTTCAAACGCAGGCTTATGGCCACGGCAAGTAGCCTCAAGAAAAAACAGCAACAACTTAGAGCTGATCAAGATTTGCTAGCCGACAGATGGACCGAAGTCCTTGCGGCCGAAGAGTATGAACTCGAACGCCCCTTCAAGAGCTACCCAAAGCGCAGGTTGCTACCCCGATTAGAGGAGGAAGCACCTAAACCTACATCACCAGCGCAGGATGCGGCCGACCGGCCACATTGTGGCCACGACAGAGAGGACTCTCGACCCTCCACTCAAGCCGCACCTCAGCGCCGCTCAAAACATACCAAGGCACAGGAAAATGCGCCAGACCTGCGAGATATATTGGAGGACAAGGCAAGGCAAACAAGATCGATCTACGGATCGCGCGGGCGCCCCACGACACGTGACGGTGATCATCACTCCGGATATAATAAATCCGGCCGGGCCGAACACAATAGACAAAGCTCGTTTGAGCTACGTCGTGATATAGCCCAATACAGAGGCGCCGCACACCCACTATGCTTCACAGATGAAGTAATGGATCATCAAATCCCTGAGGGTTTCAAACCTGTGAACATCAAATCATATGATGGCACAACAGATCCTGCGGTATGGATCGAGGATTATCTCCTTCATATCCACATGGCCCGCGGCGATGATCTACACGCCATCAAATACCTCCCACTCAAACTTAAAGGACCAGCTCGGCATTGGCTCAACAGTTTGCCAGCAGAGTCAATTGGTTGTTGGGAGGACCTGGAAGCCGCATTCCTCGACAATTTCCAGGGCACTTATGTGCGACCACCAGACGCCGATGACCTAAGCCACATAATTCAGCAGCCAGAGGAATCGGCCAGGCAATTATGGACATGGTTCCTAACAAAGAAAAATCAAATTGTCGACTGTCCGGACGCAGAGGCCCTAGCAGCCTTCAAGCATAATATCCGTGACGAGTGGCTTGCCCGGCACCTTGGACAGGAAAAGCCGAAAGCTATGGCAGCACTCACGACGCTCATGACCCTCTTTTGCGTGGGAGAAGACAGCTGGCTAGCTCGTAGCAATAACTTTACCAAGAACCCTGGTAATTCGGATACCAAGGACAACAGTGGTAGGTCGCGTCGGAACAAGCAAAAGCGCCGCATTAACAGCGACAACACCAAGGATACGGCAGTCAATGCCGGATTTAGAGGCTATAAATCCGGTCAGCGGAAAAAGCCATTCAAAAGAAATACTCAGGGCCCGTCCAGTTTGGACCGAATACTCGACCGCTTGTGCCAGATACATGGTACCCCCGAAAAGCCAGCAAATCACACCAACAGGGATTGTTGTGTGTTCAAGCAGGCAGGCAAGTTAAAAGCCAAAAATAAAGACAAGGGGCTGCATAGTGATGACGAGGAGGAGCCCCGGCCGCCGAACAATAGTGGACAGAAGGGTTTTCCCCCACAAGTACGGACGGTGAACATGATATATGCAACCCACATTCCCAAGAGGGAGCGGAAGCGCGCGTTAAGGGACGTATACGCGATGGAGCCAGTCGCCCCAAAGTTCAATCCATGGTCCTCCTGCCCGATCACCTTTGATCGAAGGGACCACCCCACTAGCATCCATCATGGCGGATTCGCCGCATTGGTTCTATACCCAATTATCGACGGATTTCATCTCACTAGAGTCCTTATGGACGGCGGCAGCAGCCTGAACCTGCTTTACCAGGATACAGTGCGGAAAATGGGCATAGATCCCTCGAGGATTAAACCCACCAAAACGACCTTTAAAGGCGTCATACCAGGTGTAGAGGCCAACTGTACAGGCTCAGTTACACTTGAAGTGGTCTTCGGATCTCCGGATAATTTCCGAAGCGAGGAGTTAATCTTCGACATAGTCCCGTTCCACAGTGGCTATCATGCACTGCTCGGGCGAACCGCATTTGCCAAGTTCAATGCGGTACCGCACTATGCATACCTTAAGCTCAAGATGCCAGGCCCTCGAGGAGTAATTACGGTCAATGGAAACACCGAACGCTCACTCCGAACGGACGAGCATACGGCGGCCCTCGCAGCGGAAGTACAAAGCAGCCTCTCAAGGCAGTTCTCCAGTCTGGCCATTAAACGCCCAGACACTATCAAGCGCGCCCGGAGTAACCTACAACAAGATCGCCTGGCATGTTCCGAGCAGGCGTAGCAATGCGGCCCCAACCCCCGCCCTCGCAAAAATGCAACACCAGTGCTTCGCGTACATAACTACGCTCTTGAAATACCATGGGCACAGGGGAGGGGCACCATCACGACACGCCCGAAACACGACTTAAACCGTACTAGGGGCTGCCGCCCTTTTTTTTAATTTTCTCTTACTTTCAGGACTCCATTCTTCGGAAGGCCTGTCCGGCAGTACAATTGCCACACAAACGATGCAAGAACCAGGGAAGCAGAAAAGCTACGCCGCATTACGGAACTCCCAGGTGGTCTCTATCACGAGCAGCATACCTGTTCCGCATAACATTTCGCAGCCTGCCCCTGGAAAGGACATGTTAAATAGTCCAATCTTTTGCTTATCGCGTTATTTGTATCATTCTACCTTGATTGCAGCCTTTTTATAAACAATGCATAGCTTTTGTCTATTTTTGCATTACTCTTTTTTACAAATATATGTTCATTAACAACATGGTGCACCCGTACACTTTGGTACGGCCAATATGCCAGGGGCTTCAGTACCCCTCAATATGGTGTGAGAAGTCCGAACACTTTAACAAGTGCGGCACCCCGAACTTATAGCATTATATGCATCGGCTCTGAATCATGTCTTGGGTCAATAGTTGGGTTTGCCCGGCTCCTATGTTTTGGTGCCTTACGTTCCGCTATATCGGCTAAGGTAGCACTAGGAGAACTACTGCGATTGTGCCCCAGTTGAGCTGGGCTAAGCACCTCAGTAGAGAAAGCTAAAACTGATTGTCATGATGAAGCGAGAGCTGGTCGCTGTTCGACAGGTTTTTCGAGTCCCTAAAGACTTATGCCGCTTAGAGCGAGGAGTCGGCTTTGTCCGGCCAAAGGCGTGGATAGTGCCCCGAACTCGGTCTTCCGAATACTAGGGGCTTCGCCGATATTTAAAATTATAGAATTCTATGGCTAAGTGAGAGTGTTCAAGCATTATAGTCCGATTGCCTTGTTCGTTGTGCTGAGCGCCTCCCTCGAAGGACCCAAAGATGGGAAAAAGAGTGCTCAGGTTTATCCCGAACACCCCAGCACTAGTGGCATGGGGGCAGAAGCCGATGACTCGCCATCTCTCAAATTCGATAAACAGCTGCACATAAGGTAATATTTTAAATTCAACAAGCATTGTTTCGCGCATGTGAACAAGTTTTCAGTGCACAGGACAAAACGAGCGAGTTTACTCAAAAATTACATCCCTGGAACATTCATCCGCCATAAGGCGGGCACCCTTTAGAACGCCCTCATAATACATCTTGGGCTTACGATGCTCTTTCCCTGGCGGAGGCCCGTCCTTCAAAAGCTTCTCAGCATCCAACTTGCCCCAGTGCACCTTAGCGCGGGCAAGGGCCCTACGGGCACCTTCGATGCAGACGGAGCGCTTGATGACTTCGAGCCTTGGACAGGCCTCCACCAGCCGCCGCACCAGTCCGAAGTAGCTCCCAGGCAGAGCCTCTCCAGGCCACAGCTGAACTATGAGGCCCTTCATGGCCTGTTCGGCCACCTTGTGGAGCTCGACCAGTTGCTTCAGTTGGTCGCTCAGGGGCACAGGGTGTCCGGCCTCAGCATACTGAGACCAAAACATCTTCTCCGTCGAGTTGCCCTCTTCGGCTCGGTAGAATGCGGCGGCATCGGATACGCTACGGGGCAAATCTGCGAATGCTCCTGGAGAGCTCCGGATTCGGGTAAGTAACAAGTAACTCACTTTTACATGTTTTCTATGCATAAATAATGCCTTACCCGCCGCTATCTTTCTCATCGCATCAACCTCCTGGAGGGCCTTCTGGGACTTGGCCTTGGCAGCCTTGGCATTTTCAATTGCCGTCGCGAGCTCGGACGCTCGCGTCTTTGAGTCAAGCTCCAAACTCTCATGTTTTTTCATGAGAGTCTCGAGCTCTTGCTGCACCTCGCCAACCTGGGCCTCATACTTCTCCCGCTCGGTGCGCTCCGTGGCCGCCCTCTTCTCGGCCCCGGACAGCGGTTGCTTAAGGGTTGCCACCTCAGACGTGGCCCCTACAATAGCCACATTAATCCTGTCATTTTTTGCAATTGCACCTTTTTATATATTTCAATAAGGTATCTCTTACCTTCCTTCTCCTCGAGCAGCCGCCTGGCAAGGCCGAGCTCTTGCTCGGTCCTCTCGAGGTCTTGCTTCAGCGTGCCCACCTCCGCAGTATCCGAATACTTACGATTTTGCCGGGCGCTTGGCCCTGTGGGGCCACTCCTCTTCGCCGTCGTCGGCGTCGGTGGAGTAGTCCGGAGGAAGGGTCTTCCCCTTCTTGGACCCTTCGGCCTCCCCGCTCGGGGCGGCCTTCCTTTTCTCCCCCCCCCCTGCTGGAGGGGGAGAGGTTTCTTCTTCCTCCTCCTCATCTTCACGGGAGGAGCGTGTCTCGGATTCGTCGGATGATGAATCCGACACCTCCAGGCGCCGGACACTCTTTTGAGTCCCTGTGGCCTTCTTCTTAGCCTTCGTCTCCGGCACCACATAGGGTGCCGGAGCCAGCAGCTTCGCCAAGCGAGCATTGGCTGGGTCTTCGGGCAAAGGAGCCGGATAGTCGACCTGCCGGACTTCACCTGCCAATCCTGTCAAAGGTAAGGGAGCTTAGATCCTGCATAGAGTCAGACTATGAAAAACTAATATCCTGTAAAAGGTGAAAATAGCTTACCACACTAGCGTGACGCTGCATGTTGAATTCGCGATCCTCGAAAGTGGATGCGGGGGCCTCGACGCCCTTGAATAGCACCTTCCAGGCATCTTCGTACGTCGTGTCGAAGAGCCTGCTCAGAGTTCAGTGCTGGGCCGGGTCGAACTCCCATAGGTCGAATGCCCGTTGTTGACACGGGAGGATCCGGCGGATGAGCATAACCTGGATTACGTTGACAAGCTTGAGCTGCTTGTTCACCAGGGTTTGGATGCATGTTTGCAGTCCAGTCACCTCTCCTTTGTTGCCCCACGACAGGCCCGTCTCTTTCCAGGACGTGAGCCGCGTAGGGGGTCCGGATCGGAACTCGGGGACTGCGACCCATTCAGAGTCGCGCGGCTCGGTGATGTAAAACCACCCCGATAGCCACCCCTTCAGGGTCTCCACAAAGGATCCCTCGAGCCATAGGACGTTGGGCATCTTGACCGCCATGGCACCTCCGCACTCCGCCTGGGTGCCGCGCACCACCTTTGGCTTGACATTGAAAGTCTTGAGCCATAGGCCAAAATGGGGGAGGATGCAGAGGAAAGCCTCGCACACGACGATGAACGCCGAGATGTTGAGGATGAAGTTCGGGGCCAGATCGTGGAAATCCATGCCATAGTAGAACATGAGCCCCCGGACGAATGGGTGGAGAGGAAAGCCCAGTCCGCGGAGGAAGTGGGGAAGGAACACTACCCTCTCATGGGGCCTTGGGGTGGGGAGGAGCTGCCCCTCTTCGGGAAGCCGGTTCGCGATGTCGTTAGACAAGTATCCGGCCTTCCTCAGTTTTTTGATGTGTCCCTCCGTGACGAAGGAGACCATCCACTTGCCTCCCGCTCCGGACATGGCTCGAGTAGGTCGAGGTGGGAAGTGTGGACTTGGGTGTTGGATCTCGAGTGCGCGGAGAATGGATAGGCAAAGGAGAAAGAAAGCGTAGGTGAAAAGGGTGGATCCTTATCCCCTTACGTGGGCGGATGCGGCTATGCATCCCCACCAGCCTGATAAAACTCGCTTATCTCCCAAGCACCGCAATCAATGGCGCGGTTGGGTTACCCACGTCCGTATTGATGAGAATCCCGTTAAATGAGGGGACACGATCTCTGCTTTGACAAGACGTGCCAAGGAAACCACCTCGTAAAACATGCTGAGGTGGAGCAGTAAAAACGATTCGAATAAAGGCTTGGCCGTGGTGTGATGTCACGCTACAGAATACGTCAGCAGATTAGATTTGTGTAAATATTATTCTCTCTATGGCGATATGTGGAAACTTATTTTGCAGAGCCGGACACTATCCTGGTGTTCAAGATCTTCTATGAAGTACTTGGAGGAGGAACCCGCCTTGCAATGTAGAAGATAATTTGCGCGCCGGACTTGTCGTCATTGAAGCCTGGTTCAGGGGCTACTGAGGGAGTCCTCGATTAGGGGGTGTCCGGATGGCCAGACTATACCTTCAGCCGGACTCCCGGACTATGAAGATACAAGATTGAAGACTTCGTCCCGTGTCCGGAAGGGACTTTCCTTGGTGTTGAAGGAAAGCATGGCGGTGCGGATATGCAGATCTCCTACCATTGTAACCGACTCTGTGTAACCCTAACCTTCTCCGGTGTCTATATAAACCGGGAGGTTTTTAGTCTGTAGGACAGAACAACAATCATACCATAGGCTAGCTTCTAGGGTTTAGCCTCCTTGATCTCGTGGTAGATCTACTCTTGTACTACCCATATCATCAATATTAATCAAGCAGGAGTAGGGTTTTACCTCCATCGAGAGGGCCCGAACCTGGGTAAAAACATCGTGTCCCTTGTCTCCTGTTACCATCCGCCTAGACGCACAGTTCGGGACCCCCTACCCGAGATCTGCCGGTTTTGACACCGACAGTGGGATTAACTATGCCCACGACCCCATGACCCCGCATTAACCACGCAGTAGCGGCGTGGAGTAAACACGCCACGGAATCCCAACCATTTGCCTCGGCCACAGCGGATCTGCGCGCGTGCCGAGGCCTGGTAGTGGTGGGCCCCGGCCTGTGGTGACGTCCCATCACGTGCGTGGGCTGGCAAGTGGCCTGGCCGGCTGGCGACAGGCGTGCAGCTGGCAGGCAGCAAGACTGGCGCCAGGCTGGCGCGCTACCCAGCTCCCGCCAAGACATTTCGAAAACCACCAGACGGCCTGCTTGGTCGTAACCGACTCCTAGCAGTCGGAACGTCGGAAGACGGACAGATCAAGATCAATGAAGCACTCAGAGTAGGAAGCTGCCGAGGCTCCTTCCTTCCTTCAACCACGGAGCCTCATCAGCTTCGGGGACTACTATCGGAGTAATTGGCCACGGGTAGCCTCATTGGCCCCCCATGGCATTTCAAGACATTGGGGCCGAGTGCCCCCTCAAGATTCAAAGAGCCAAGCGCCGCCTCCTCACGGCCGGCTGGTCCCAGCGGCCGGCTGCCAGGAGACGGCAAAGCCTAGCAGGCGACCACAAGGTGGGCCGGCTCCTAGCAGGCGGCCTCCAGAGAGGCCGGCTCCTAGCACGCGGCCTCCAGAGAGGCCGGCTCCTAGTAGGCGGACCTAGGCGTCCTCAAAGTCTGCATCCACATAAATGTGATGAGACAGGGCGTGGCTACAGCACATCTTGCCACCCCCAAATCTAGGGCCAAGCGTGGCCACAGTGCGACGTACCAGACGGAGATCTCCCGTCCGGCGCGGCACTGTTGCCACGCTGCCCATGACATCACCCCTGCCAGAGGGAGCCATGCTCCTAGCAGGCGTCGGGCCCCACTTAACTGCGAGAAGCTAGAGAGTGGCCATCCCTGGCCAGTCGGTTCGAGGGAGGCCGGCTGATGAGCAAGAGGCCCTCCCCCTCCTGGGGATTTGTGCGCCATTAACCAGAAGAGATGGGGAGTGGCTACAGCGAACGCCCTCCAGGCGGCGGTACTGTAGCCATGCCTCCCCCGACAAAGCATGCATCATTACCAGCATAGCAACAGTGCCGAGCAGCCCGCAAGACCCACGAGCGGCGGGCGCAGCCTGTTGTCCAAGTACAAGACGGGCGGTGGGGCCCACCAGACGGCGGGCCCCACCAGCCAGCGGAGAAGCCGACGACCAGAGACACTGAAAGCCGGGTCCTACACCCGGCCGGATTACCTTTGTACCCCTGGGGGTAGGCCTATATAAACCCCCCACGCCACCCATGCAAAGGGTTCAGACTTCAGTTCATCCACACCCACCTAAAGAGAGAGGGAGCTAGGGCTAGACTTGTTCTTCTTCCCCCTCTAGGGAAATAGCTCAAGGAGCAAGCTTGTAGCCACCATTGTTTCTTGAGTGATCATGCGGAGACCCCGCAGAGCAGGACTAGGGGTGTTATCTCCTAGGAGAGTCCCGAACCTGGGTAAGATCTGCCGGCAGGCATGTTTGCGCCTTATCCTGTTTCCAGGCACCGGAGACGTCTTATTAGCCCCCTCAATGATAAGACATCCTTTGGCATATGTCGCACGACACCCCCGACAGTCTACGATGTAGTCCCTAGTATGTACACAGTTATCCGAATACGGTTGCGTTACATAGGTGACCGGAAAAACGACCCTTCGTTTAATACGAAAGAAATTGCAAAAGATTCTGATAAGTCACCGAGTGGTTAACCAGCTCTCGCCGCATCATGACAGCTAGTTTTCGGCTTTCTCTACTGAGGTGTTTGGCCAGGTGAACCGGAAACAGAATCGCAATAGTTCTCCCTTTAATACCCTAGACGATAAGACGAAACATAGGGTAGCAAGCACAGGAGCCGGGCAACCCAACTATTGACCAAAGACATGATTCGGAGCTGATGCATATAATGCCAACTCATGACGCCGAAGTATGCTATATAGTTGTTCGGACTTTTTCGGCAACGCATATGTTGCCGTATCAAGCCCCTGGCGATGTGTGACGAGGTGTCTGCGTGAAACAACCGAAGAAGCAAGGTATGTTTGTATGCGGAAAAGCAAATACTAAAGACGGATTATGTTCACTAAAATCTGATTAATACGTCGAACGTAACCTTACAGATTATGACACCACCACTCAGGACATTTTACGTGCCAGGGGTCGAGGGCTGAGAAAAAAAGGCTCTGTACAGGTTTCAAATATAGTTTTTGGTCTACAAAAAATCTTTTGGACCTCCTGTCGCATGTCTACGCTACCTGTGCTTCTGCGAAAAGGCTTCCCTAAAGGGAGAAATCCCCGATTATTTGTAGGAAATCCGGGCTCATAAAGAGTCCTTTTAGGTCCATAGGACGGATAGGTATTTATTCACGTGTGACAAGAAGATAACAGAATAGTTAGAAAAGAGAAAAGGCTAAAGTCCGGACGAACCGCTTTGTAGGTCTGTCCGTATTGTGCCTCCGTCGACGACCAAAGTATTTTGAGTGCATAATTATGTATGCGTGGTGCAAACTCCACGGGTATAAGAGGTGGACGACGGAGGTGGAGCTGCTAATCCAGCTCGGAAATTGACCGTTCTTGTGTAGTACAGACCGGCGGTTTAATGACCGATGAAATATGCGGCTTGAAGAGGCCGCTTTGTACTTCCTTTGTGATTGTCACAGTGTGCCCCTCAGTGCGGAGGGAGCGTTCCGTGTTGCCGTTGACCGTAATGGTGCCATGTGGACCGGGCATCTTAAGCTTTAGATAGGCGTAGTTTGGGACCGCATTGAAACGAGCAAAAGTGGTCTGCCCGAGCAGTGCGTGGTAGCCAATGCAGAATGGGACAATATCGAAGATCAAGTCCTCATGTCGGAAGTTTTCCGGTGAACCGAAGACGACTTCTAGTGGGATTAAGCCTGTGCCGTGAGCTTCTACGTTGGGTATTACTCCCTCGAAGGTAGTTGTGGTGGGCTTGATCTTTGAAGAGTCAATGCCCATTTTGCGAACAGTGCCTTGGTAGAGTAAATTGAGGCTACTGCCGCCGTCCATCAGGACCCGCGCGAGATGAAATCCGCCGATAATTGGATCGAGGACCCGAGCTGCCGAACCTTCGTGACGGATACTGGTTGGGTGGTCCTTGAGATCGATAGTGATCAAGCGGGCCGCCCATGGGTTGAATCTTGGGGCGTCCGGTTTTATGGCGTGGTCGTCTCGTAGTTCCTGCTTGCGCTCCCTTTCAGAGGTATGCGTCACGTATATCATGTTTACTGTTTTTATTTCGGGGGGAAATTGCTTCTGTCCCCCAGTGCTTGGTAGGCGATCCTCCTCTTCTTCACTATCACTGGGCGACCCCTTCCCTTTGTGTTCGGCATTGAGCTTGCCGGCTTGTTTGAAAACCCAACAATTTCTGTTGGTGCCATGGATCTGACAGGGCCGATCAAGTATCTTGTCTAGACTGGATGGACCATCTCTGTTTGCCTTAAATGTCTTTTTCCGTTGACCAGTTTTGGAGCCACTAAATCTGTCGTTGACCATTATGTCTTGGGTTCCTGCATTATTGTTGCGACGCTTGTCTTTATTGCGTCGTGGCTTGCCCTTGCCGTCCCTGACTTCGGAGGTACCAGGATCACGCGCGCTATTGCTTCTACGAGCGAGCCAGCTATCTTCTCCCATGCAAAAGCGGGTCAATAGTGCGGTGAAAGCTACCATGGACTTTGGCTTTTCTTGGCCGAGGTGGTGGGCAGGCCACTCGTCGCGGACGCTATATTTAAAGGCCGCGAGTGCTTCGGCATCCGGATAGTCTACAATTTGGTTCTTTTTAATTAGGAACCTAGTCCAGAGTTTCCTGGCTGATTCTCCGGGCTGCTGGATGATGTGACTGAGCACTACAAAAAAAGAGACATCCGTGACATTTTAAGCTGAAAGAAAATCTTTTCTGTCATACTTACACTTCTATGACGATAATTGTGACAAAACCCGGTATCATCATAGATGTGGTGGGGTCCTACTTCTATGACAAAAAATCATGAGAGAAAATGGGCTTTTCGTCCTGGGCGGGCCGGAGACGCAGCTGCATGACATTCTTTGGGCCATCCATGACGGAAAAAACCGTGGTAGAAGCAAGGGCGAGGAAAATATCGGGGTGTTCCCGGTTACAGTAGGTGGTCGGGGCCGAGCGATGCGCGTTTCTCTCGTACGTACGCGCATGTGTGCGAGGCGTTGGGCTCTAACTGAACCCGAGCGAGGCGTTGGGCTCTAACTGAACCTGAGCAATTGCACTGTAGGCTATGCGTTACAGAACCCGAGCGATCGATCGATGGCTGTTAACTGAACCCGATCGAGCGATGAAGCTGATCGATGCTACCTCTAGATGAACAGTGAGCGTTGCGGGGGGGTGGATGAACAGTTCCCGGTGTGGGTGGATGAACAGGACCCCGTGGTGTTGCTTCTTGATGAACAGTACCCCGATCATTCGAGCCGGTTGGGGCTGGACGAACAGGACCCCGTGGAGGGCAGGATGAACAGGACCACCCCGTGGAGGGCAGGATGAACAATAGACGGTGGAGGGCAGGATGAACAGTAGCCCGTGGAGGGGTGGTTGAACAGGAGCCCGTGGAGAGGGCTGGTTGAACAGTAGCCGGTGGAGTAGCGCGCGGTGCAGGCTGGATGAACAGGAGCCCGTGGATGAACAGTCACAGGTGGAGGCTGGAGGAGGTCAACGGTGGATGAACAGTAGCCCGTGGAGGCTGGAGGGGGTCGACGATGGAGATGAACAGTATCCCGTGGAGTCCCATTTTGCGTTACGCCACACCCCTCCCGATGAGCAGGACCCCCGTTTCGACCGTAGCGCTCCAACACAAGTCCGTTCCCTCCGTTTTGCGGTACGCCACAACCCTCCCGATCAACAGGACCCCCGTTTCGACCGTAGGAGGTCTGTTTCCTCCGTTTTGCGGTACGCCAGACCCTTCCCGATGAACAAGATCCCGTTTCGAACGTGGCCGGTCGAACACAAGGCCGTTTCCTCCGTTCTGCGGTACGCCAGGCCTCGTTTCCATCGGTTGTTCCGTCCAAGCCCTCCCGATGAACACGACGACGCATTCCGTTCTGACCCAGCCGGTTGGCTCCCCATGAACACGACAACGACGCTGTTTCTCCGTTCCGACCCAACCATGTACACGAGCCCTGGTCGTACGTATGCGCGAGTAGGCGTTCGAGACCCTGCCCGTATGTACGTACGTGACCGTATTTTCTTTCTTGCACACTGGCCGATGTACGTACGTGTACATGCTACGTGTGCGCCTCTACTACGACACGTGCGCGCCTCTACATCGACCACTATGTACGTACACGTTCGCGACCAGAATGACAACGCTACGTACGCTTCGACTGTTGGAAATATGCCCTAGAGGCAATAATAAAAGCATTATTATTATATTTCCTTGTTCATGATAATTGTCTTTATTCATGCTATAATTGTGTTATCCGGAAATCGTAATACATGTGTGAATAACAGACAACAACATGTCCCTAGTAAGCCTCTAGTTGACTAGCTCGTTGATCAATAGATAGTCATGGTTTCCTGACTATGGGCATTGGATGTCAATGATAACGAGATCACATCATTAGGAGAATGATGTGATGGACGAGACCCAATCCTAAACATAGCATAAGATCGCATAGTTCGTTTGCTAGAGTTTTCCAATGTCAAGTATCCTTTCCTTAGACCATGAGATCGTGTAACTCCCGGATACCGTAGGAGTGCTTTGGGTGTGCCAAACGTCACAACGTAACTGGGTGACTATAAAGGTATACTACGGGTATCTCCGAAAGTGTCTGTTGGGTTGACACGAATCGAGACTGGGATTTGTCACTCCGCTTGACGGAGAGGTATCACCGGGCCCACTCGGTAATGCATCATCATAATGAGCTCAATGTGATCAAAGTGTTTGATCACTGGATCATGCATTACGGTATGAGTAAAGTGACTTGCCAGTAACGAGATTGAATGAGGTATTGGGATACCGACGATCGAATCTCGGGCAAGTAAAATACCGATTGACAAAGGGAATCGTATACGGGATTAATTGAATCCTCGACATCGTGGTTCATCCGATGAGATCATCGTGGAGCATGTGGGAGCCAACATGGGTATCAAGATCCCGCTGTTGGTTATTGCCCGAGAGCCATCTCGGTCATGTCTGCATGTCTCCCGAACCCGTAGGGTCTACACACTTAACGTTCGGTGACACTAGGGTTGTGAAGATATGTATATGCAGTAACCCGAATGTTGTTCGGAGTCTCGCATGAGATCCCGGACGTCATGAGGAGTTTCGGAATGGTCCGGAGGTAAAGAATTATATATAGGAAGTGCT
Source organism: Aegilops umbellulata (assembly GCA_032464435.1). Taxonomy (NCBI): domain Eukaryota; kingdom Viridiplantae; phylum Streptophyta; class Magnoliopsida; order Poales; family Poaceae; genus Aegilops; species Aegilops umbellulata. Next base: position 407,617,556 of record CP136055.1, read on the forward strand.
GTTTTGGCCATCGGGACAAGTTTCGGGGTCACCGGTATTGTACCGGGACCACCAGAAGGGTCCCGGGGGTCCACCGGGTGGGGCCACCTGCCTCGGGGGGCCACATGGGCTCTAGGGGGTGCGCCTTGGCCTACATGGACCAAGGGGAACCAGCCCCAAGAGGCCCATGCGCCTAGGGTTTCAAAGGGAAGGAGTCCCACAAGGGGAAGGCACCTCCTAGGTGCCTTGGGGGGGAGGGAAACCTCCCCTTGGCCGCCGCCCCAAGGAGATTGGATCTCCTAGGGCCGGCGCCCCCCCTTGGCCCTCCAATATAAAGAGAGGGGGGAGGGGGCAGCCGCACCCCTGGTCCTTGGCGCCTCCCTCTCCCTCTCCAACACCTCCACCTCCTCCATAGAGCTTGGCGAAGCCCTGCCGGAGTACTGCATCTCCATCACCACCACGCCGTCGTGCTGCTGCTGGAGCCATCTTCCTCAACCTCTCCTCTCCCCTTGCTGGATCAAGAAGGAGGAGACGTCATCCGCTCCGTACGTGTGTTGAACGCGGAGGTGCCGTCCGTTCGGTGCTAGAATCTCCGGTGATTTGGATCACGTCGTGTACGACTACTTCATCCCCGTTCTTTTGAACGCTTCCGCTCGCGATCTACAAAGGTATGTAGATGCATCCGATCACTCGTTGCTAGATGAAATCATAGATGGATCTTGGTGAAATCGTAGGAAATTTTTTGTTTTCTGCAACGTTCCCCAACAGTGGTATCAGAGCTAGGTCTATGCGTAGTTCTCTATTGCACGAGTAGAACACAATTTGTTGTGGGCGTAGATGTTGTTAACTTTCTTGCCGCTACTAGTCTTATCTTGCTTCAGCGGTATTGTGGGATGAAGCGGCCCGGACCAACCTTACACGTACGCTTACGTGAGACCGGTTCCACCGACTAACATGCACTAGTTGCATAAGGTGGCTGGCGGGTGTCTGTCTCTCCCACTTTAGTTGGAGCGGATTCGATGAAAAGGGTCCTTATGAAGGGTAAATAGAAGTTGACAAATCACGTTGTGGCTTTTACGTAGGTAAGAAAACGTTCTTGCTAGAACCCTAATTCAGCCACGTAAAACTTGCAACAACAATTAGAGGACGTCTAACTTGTTTTTGCAGCAAGTGCTTGGTAATATGATATGGCGAAAGTTGTGATGAATGAGGAATGATATATATGTGATGTATGAGATCATGTTCATGTAATAGGAATCACGACTTGCATGTCAATGAGTATGACAACCGGCAGGAGCCATAGGAGTTGTCATTATTCTTTTATGACTTGCGTGTCGCCATGTAAATTACTTTACTTTATTGCTAAACGCGTTAGCCATAGTAGTAGAAGTAATAGTTGGCGAGCAACTTCATGGAGACACGATGATGGAGATCATGATGATGGAGATCATGGTGTCAAGCCGGTGACAAGATGATCATGGAGCCCCAAGATGGAGATCAAAGGAGCTATGTGATATTGGCCATATCATGTCACTACTATTATTATTTGATTGCATGTGATGTTTATCATGTTTTTGCATCTTGTTTACTTAGAATGACGGTAGTAAATAAGATGATCCCTCATAATAATTTCAAGAAGTGTTCCCCCTAACTGTGCATCGTTGCGACAGTTCGTTGTTTCGAAGCACCACGTGATGATCGGGTGTGATAGATTCTAACGTTCACATACAACGGGTGTAAGACAGATTTACACATGCAAACACTTAGGTTGACTTGACGAGCCTAGCATGTACAGACATGGCCTCGGAACACAGAAGACCGAAAGGTCGAGCATGAGTCGTATAGAAGATACGATCAACATGAAGATGTTCACCAATGTCGACTAGTCCGTCTCACGTGATGATCGGACACGGCCTAGTTGACTTGGATAATGTAATACTTAGATGACTAGAAGAGGGATGTCTATCTAAGTGGGAGTTCATTAAATAATTTGATTAGATGAACTTTATTATCATGAACTTAGTCTAAAATATTTACAATATGTCTTGTAGATCAAATGGCCAACGTAGTCCTCAACTTCAACGCGTTCCTAGAGAAAACCAAGCTGAAAGACGATGGCAGCAACTATACGGACTGGGTCCGGAACCTGAGGATCATCTTCATAGCTGCCAAGAAAGATTATGTCCTACGAGCACCGCTGGGTGACGCACCTGTTCTCCCTGCAGAACAAGACGTTATGAACGTTTGGCAGTCACGTTCCGATGATTACTCCCTCGTTCAGTGCGGCATGCTTTACAGCTTAGAGCCGGGGCTCCAAAAGCGTTTTGAGAGACATGGAGCATATGAGATGTTCGAAGAGCTGAAAATGGTTTTCCAAGCTCATGCCCGGGTCGAGAGATATGAAGTCTCCGACAAATTCTTTAGCTGTAAGATGGAGGAAATAGCTCTGTCAGTGAACACATACTCAAGATGTCTGGGTTGCTCAACCGCTTGACTCAACTGGAAGTTAATCTCCCGGATGAAGCGGTCATTGACAGAATCCTCCAGTCGCTTCCACCTAGCTACAAGAGCTTTGTGATGAACTACAACATGCAGGGGATGGTAAAGACCATTCCTGAGGTATATGCTATGCTGAAATCAGCAGAGGTAGAAATCAAGAAGGAACATCAAGTATTGATGGTGAATAAAACCACTAAGTTCAAGAAGGGCAAGGGTAAGAAGAACTTCAAGAAGGACGGCAAGGAAGTTGCCGCGCCCGGTAAGCAAGTTGCCGGGAAGAAGCCAAAGAATGGACCCAAGCCCGAGACTGAGTGCTTTTATTGCAAGGGAAGTGGTCACTGAAAGCGGAACTGCCCCAAATACTTAGTGGACAAGAAGGCCGGCAAAACAAAAGGTATATGTGATATACATGTAATTGATGTGTACCTTACCAGTACTCGTAGTAGCTCTTGGTATTTGATACCGGTGCAGTTGCTCACATTTGTAACTCAAAGCAAGAGCTGCGGAATAAACGGAGACTGGCGAAGGACGAGGTGACGATGCGCGTAGGGAATGGTTCCAAGGTCGATGTGACCACCGTGCAGTTGCTCACATTTGTAACTCAAAGCAGGAGCTGCGGAATAAACGGAGACTGGCGAAGGACGAGATGATGATGCGCGTAGGGAATGGTTCCAAGGTTGATGTGACCGCCGTCGGCATGCTACCTCTACATTTACCTACGAGATTAGTTTTAAACCTCAATAATTGTTATTTAGTGCCAAGTTTGAGCATGAACATTGTGTCTGGATCTCGTTTAATTCGAGATGGCTACTCATTTAAATCCGAGAATAATGGTTGTCCTATTTATATGAGAGATATGTTTTATGGTCATGCTCCGATGGTTAATGGTTTATTCTTGATAAATCTCGTACGTGATGATACACATATTCATAGTGTGAATACCAAAAGAGTTAAAGTTGATAACAATAGTCCCACATATTTGTGGCACTGCCGCCTTGGTCACATAGGTGTCAAACGCATGAAGAAGCTCCATGCAGATGGACTTTTAGAGTCTCTTGATTATGAATCATTTGACACGTGCGAACCATGCCTCATGGGTAAAATGACCAAGACTCCGTTCTCAGGAACAATGGAGCAAGCAACCAACTTATTGGAAATCATACATACCGATGTGTGCGGTCCAATGAGTGTTGAGGCTCGCGGTGGCTATCGTTATGTTCTCACCCTCACTGATGACTTGAGTAGATATGGGTATATCTACTTAATGAAACACAAGTCTGAGACCTTTGAAAAGTTCAAGGAATTTCAGAGTGAGGTTGAAAATCAATGTGACAGAAAAATCAAGTTTTTACGATCAGATCGTGGAGGAGAATACTTGAGTCACGAATTTGGCACACACTTAAGAAAATGTGGAATAGTTTCACAACTCACGCCGCCTGGAACACCTCAGCGTAATGGTGTGTCCGAACGTCGTAATCGCACTCTATTAGATATGGTGCGATCTATGATGTCTCTTACCGATTTACCGCTATCTTTTTGGGGCTATGCTTTAGAGACTGCCGCATTCACTTTAAATAGGGCTCCGTCGAAATCCGTTGAGACGACACCGTATGAATTATGGTTTGGGAAGAAACCTAAGCTGTCGTTTCTAAAAGTTTGGGGATGCGATGCTTATGTCAAGAAACTTCAACCTGAAAAGCTCGAACCCAAGTCGGAAAAATGCGTCTTCATAGGATACCCTAAAGAAACTATTGGGTATACCTTCTACCTCAGATCCGAAGGCAAGATCTTTGTTGCCAAGAATCGATCCTTTCTAGAGAAAGAGTTTCTCTCGAAAGAAGTAAGTGGGAGGAAAGTAGAACTTGATGAAGTATTACCTCTTGAACCGGAAAATGGCGCAACTCAAGAAAACGTTTCTGAGGTGCCTGCACCGACTAGAGAGGAAATTAATGATGATGATCAAGATGCTTCTAATCAAGCTCCTACTGAAATTCGAAGGTCCACAAGGACACGTTCCGCACCAGAGTGCTACGGCAACCCTGTCTTGGAAATCATGTTGTTAGACAACGGTGAGCCTTCGAACTATGAGGAAGCAATGGCGGGCCCGGATTCCGACAAATGGCTAGAAGCCATGAAATCCGAGATAGGATCCATGTATGAAAACGAAGTATGGACTTTGACTGACTTGCCCGTTGAGTGGCGAGCCATAGAAAATAAATGGATCTTTAAGAAGAAGACAGACGCGGATGGTAATGTGACCATCTATAAAGCTCGGCTTGTCGCTAAGGGTTATCGACAAGTTCAAGGGGTTGACTACGATGAGACTTTCTCACCGGTAGCGAAGCTGAAGTCCGTCCGAATCATGTTAGCAATTGCCGCGTTCTACGATTATGAAATATGGCAAATGGACGTCAAAACGGCATTCCTTAATGGTTTCCTTAAGGAAGAATTGTATATGATGCAGTCGGAAGGTTTTGTCGATCCTAAGAATGCTGACAAGGTGTGCAAGCTCCAATGCTCGATTTATGGGCTGGTGCAAGCATCTCGGAGTTGGAACATTCACTTTGATGAGATGATCAAAGCGTTTGGGTTTACGCAGACTTATGGAGAAGCCTGCGTTTACAAGAAAGTGAGTGGGAGCTCTGTAGCATTTCTCATACTATATGTAGATGACATACTTTTGATGGGAAATGATATAGAACTCTTGGACAACATTAAGGCCTACTTGAATAAGAGTTTCTCAATGAAGGACCTTGGAGAAGCTGCTTATATATTAGGCATCAAAATCTATAGAGATAGATCAAGACGCCTCATAGGTCTTTCACAAAGCACATACCTTGATAAGATATTGAAGAAGTTCAATATGGATCAATCTAAGAAGGGGTTCTTACCTGTGTTGCAAGGTGTGAAATTGAGCTCAGCTCAATGTCCGACCACGGCAGAAGATATAGAAGAGATGAGTGTCATCCCCTATGCCTCAGCCATAGGTTCTATTATGTATGCCATGCTGTGTACCAGACCTGATGTAAACCTTGTCGTAAGTTTGGTAGGAAGGTACCAAAGTAATCCCGGCAAGGAACACTGGACAACGGTCAATAATATCCTGAAGTACCTGAAAAGGACTAAGGAAATGTTTCTTGTTTATGGAGCTGATGAAGAGCTCGTCGTAAAGGGTTATGCCGACGCTAGCTTCGACACAGATCTGGATGACTCTAAGTCACAAACCGGATACGTGTATATTTTGAATGGTGGGGCAGTAAGCTGGTGCAGTTGCAAGCAGAGCGTCGTGGCAGGATCTACATGTGAAGCAGAGTACATGGCAGCCTCGGAGGCAGCACATGAAGCAATTTGGGTGAAGGAGTTCATCACCGACCTCGGAGTCATACCCAATGCGTCGGGGCCAATCAAACTCTTCTATGACAACACTGGAGCTATTGCACTTCCAAAGGAGCCCAGGTTTCACAAGAAGACCAGGCACATCAAGCGTCGCTTCAACTCCATTCGTGAAAATGTGCAAGATGGAGACATAGAGATTTGTAAAGTTCACACGGATCTGAATGTCGCAGATCCGTTGACTAAACCTCTCCCTAAGGCAAAACATGATCAGCACCAGAACTCTATGGGTGTTCGATTCATCACAATGTAACTAGATTATTGACTCTAGTGCAAGTGGGAGACTGTTGGAAATATTCCCTAGAGGCAATAATAAAAGCATTATTATTATATTTCCTTGTTCATGATAATTGTCTTTATTCGTGCTATAATTGTGTTATCCGGAAATCGTAATACATGTGTGAATAACAGACAACAACATGTCCCTAGTAAGCCTCTAGTTGACTAGCTTGTTGATCAATAGATAGTCATGGTTTCCTGACTATGGGCATTGGATGTCAATGATAACGAGATCACATCATTAGGAGAATGATGTGATGGACGAGACCCAATCCTAAACAAAGCATAAGATCGCATAGTTCGTTTGCTAGAGTTTTCCAATGTCAAGTATCCTTTCCTTAGACCATGAGATCGTGTAACTCCCGGATACCGTAGGAGTGCTTTGGGTGTGCCAAACGTCACAACGTAACTGGGTGACTATAAAGGTATACTACGGGTATCTCCGAAAGTGTCTGTTGGGTTGACATGAATCGAGACTGGGATTTGTCACTCCGCTTGACGGAGAGGTATCACCGGGCCCACTCGGTAATGCATCATCATAATGAGCTCAATGTGATCAAAGTGTTTGATCACAGGATCATGCATTACGGTACGAGTAAAGTGACTTGCCAGTAACGAGATTGAACAAGGTATTGGGATACCGACGATCGAATCTCGGGCAAGTAAAATACCGATTGACAAAGGGAATCGTATACGGGATTAATTGAATCCTCGACATCGTGGTTCATCCGATGAGATCATCGTGGAGCATGTGGGAGCCAACATGGGTATCAAGATCCCGCTGTTGGTTATTGCCCGAGAGCCATCTCGGTCATGTCTGCATGTCTCCCGAACCCGTAGGGTCTACACACTTAAGGTTCGGTGACGCTAGGGTTGTGAAGATATGTATATGCAGTAACCCGAATGTTGTTCGGAGCCCCGGATGAGATCCTGGACGTCACGAGGAGTTTCGGAATGGTCCGGAGGTAAAGAATTATATATAGGAAGTGCTGTTTTGGCCATCGGGACAAGTTTCGGGGTCACCGGTATTGTACCAGGACCACCAGAAGGGTCCCGGGGGTCCACCGGGTGGGGCCACCTGCCTCGGGGGGCCACATGGGCTCCAGGGGGTGCGCCTTGGCCTACATGGGCCAAGGGGAACCAGCCCCAAGAGGCCCATGCGCCTAGGGTTTCAAAGGGAAGGAGTCCCACAAGGGGAAGGCACCTCCTAGGTGCCTTGGGGGGGAGGGAGACCTCCCCTTGGCCGTCGCCCCAAGGAGATTGGATCTCCTAGGGCCGGCGCCCCCCCCTTGGCCCTCCTATATAAAGAGAGGGGGGGAGGTGGCAGCCGCACCCCTGGTCCTTGGCGCCTCCCTCTCCCTCTCCAACACCTCCACCTCCTCCATAGAGCTCGGTGAAGCCCTGCCGGAGTACTGCAGCTCCATCACCACCACGCCGTCGTGCTGCTGCTGGAGCCATCTTCCTCAACCTCTCCTATCCCCTTGCTGGATCAAGAAGGAGGAGACGTCATCCGCTCCGTACGTGTGTTGAACGCGGAGGTGCCGTCCGTTCGGTGCTAGAATCTCCGGTGATTTGGATCATGTCGTGTACGACTACTTCATCCCCGTTCTTTTGAACGCTTCCGCTCGCGATCTACAAAGGTATGTAGATGCATCCGATCACTCGTTGCTAGATGAACTCATAGATGGATCTTGGTGAAACCGTAGGAAAATTTTTGTTTTCTGCAACGTTCCCCAACATCAACCAGGTGGGTCCCGACTGTCGGGCACTTCCTTGCGTGCGAATATGTAGGTGGCGGGTCCCAACAGTCAGGGGGCGAATCATTTTTTTGCTCGGACGCACTTACTTGCGTGCGAAGATGTAGCTGGTGGGTCCCTGCAGTCAGGGGGAAACGTTTTATTCGTGAAATACTGTGGCACGTCCGGTGGGTCCCCACTGTCAGGTGGAGGAATAATTATTTTGCGCGTAATAAGGAGGCACTTCCTTGCTGCGGCCGTGGACCCAGCTGTCAGCCTCTCCACGTACAGTCCATGTATGATGGGAGTCGTTCCTTGACCATGTTGACCATGCCACGTCGAGAGCACCAGGGCGATGGACGACGGCGAGGCCTAGGAAGGGGACGACGCGGAGCCGGGGAAGACACTGTAGTGGAAGCCCGCACGGAGAGGAGTACGAGGGTTCACTGGTTCGGCTGCGATGTGAGGCTGCCGTCGCCGCAGGGCCTAGCCAGCAGTGGGAATAGTAGGGGGCGGTGAGGCCTCCGCGGCAGCACAGCCGGCCACAAGAGGCAGGAGCATGCGGCACGACCGGCGCTGCTTTGGGCGGTTGGAGCAACAAGACCAGAGGTTGAAGAAGCACTATGGCCGTTGGATGGACATCGTACGGTCACTCGAGCTAGAATTGTTCATATTGACTAAGTTGACAAAGCACTCCGTCCCTGTCAACTTAGTAGGCCCACAAGTCAGCCTCCCACCAAGGTGGGTCCCAACCAGCAGGGGGAGTATTCATTTTTTTGTGCGAAATAAGGAGGCACTTCCGGTGGGTCCGAGCTGACAGCGGGGGGAACGTTCTTTTCGCGCAATACGGTGGCCCGTCCAGTGGGTCCCAGCAGTCAGGGGGGAAACGTTTTTTTCGTGAAATACGGTGGCCCGTCCGGTGGGTCCCTGATGTCAGGTGGAGGAATCATTATTTTCCGCATAATAAGGAGGCACTTCCTTACTGCTGCCGTGGACCCAGCTGTCAGCCTCTCCACGTACAGTCCACGTCCGATGGAAGCCGTTCCTTGACCATGTTGACCACGCCGCGCCGAGAGCACCAGGACGATGGACGACGGCGAGGTCTAGGAAGGGGACGACGCGGAGCCGGGGAAGACGCGGTAGTGGAAGCCCGCACGGAGAGGAGTACGAGGGTTCACTGGTTCGGCTGTGGTGTGAGGCTGCCGTCGCCGCAGGGCCTAGCCAGCGGTGGGAATAGTAGGGGGTGGTGGGGCCTCCGTGGCAGCACAGCCGGCCACGGGAGGCAGGAGCATGCGGCACGACCGGCGCTGCTTTGGGTGGCTGGAGCAACAAGACCAGAGGTTGAAGAAGCACTACGGTCGTTGGATGGACATCGTATGGTCACTCGAGCTAGAATCATTCATATTGACTAAGTTGACACAGCACTCCGTCCCCGTCAACTTAGTAGGCCCACAAGTTAGCCACCCACCAAGGTGGGTCCCAAATAGTAGGGGGAGTATTATTTTTTTGCGTAATAAGGAGGCACATCCGGTGCGTTCGAGCTGACAGCGGGGGAACATTTTTTTCACGAAATACGGTGACCCGTCTGGTGGGTCCCAGCAGTCAGGGGGAAATGTTTTTTTCGCAAAATACGGTGGCCCGTCCAATGGGTCCCTGCTGTTTGGTGGAGGAATCATTATTTTCCGCGTAATAATTAAGGAGGCACTTCTTTGCTGCGGCTGTGGACCCAGCTGTCAGCCTCTCCACGTACAGTACACTTCTGATGGAAGTCGTTCCTTGAGCCGTTTACCACGCCGCATTCCGTTGCATGCATGCGTCCATGGGCGTGGTGCGTCCCCACTATCAGCCTCTCACGTACAGTCATGTTCCGACGACACTCGGTTGTTGACCATGTTGACCACACCGTGCCGAGTGCACCAAAGGCCGGTGGACAACGGCGAGGCCCTAGACTGGAACGACCCGGAGATGGGGAAGACAGGGCAGTGGAGTCGTAGATGGAGAGGAGTGGGAAACTTGACTGGTTCGGGTGCACGGCAGCACAGCCGCGGTGCCGCCCACGGGAGACAGGAGCAAGAACAGAGGTTGAAGAAGGAGCACGGCTGTTGGATTAACATCCAATGGTCCAGCTGCTAGAATCATTTGTTGATTAAGTTGACAGAGCCCTACGTACACGTCCGCTTAGTAGGCCCACAAATCAGCCACCAAATCTGACGGTCCCGACTGTCAACGGGAGGAATAATTTTTTTCGCATAACAAGGAGGCACTTCCTTCCGTGCGAAGATACAACCGGTTGGTCCCAGCTGTCAGGTGGAGGAAACATTTTTTCAGCTTAATAAATAGGAACTTTCCTTGCTTGCGACCATGGACCTCGTGGGTCCCAGCCGTCAGGCTCTCCGTACAGTCCTCTTCCGATGACTCTCGTTTGTTGACCACGCCGCACCAAGCGCAGCGAGGCGGTGGACGACGGCGAGGCCCCGGACGGAATGACTCGGAGATGGGAAGACACGGTAGTGGAGTCGCAGATTGAGTGGAGGAGAAGGGTTATAACTGGTTCTGCTGTAGCGTGGGGCTGTAGTCCGTGGAGAATAACAAGAGTTGTGGAGGGGTGGAGGGATAGCCTGGCCGGCGGTGGGGTAGCTCCTTCGCGGCGATGCGTGCTAAGCAGAGCCGCTAACCGCCGTAGGCCAGACCAGGCGGTCCCGGCGACGCTGGAGTAAGAAGACGAGAGATTGAAGGTGCATGCCGACCAAGTTGACAACGCCCTGCGTAGGCTTCGACCTATTGGCCCACATGTCAGCCTGCAAAAATGTGGCATATATTTAACCCATGTTTTCTAGAATGTACAATACATTTGATGTGCTGGGTGAACAAATAATTTCGCGTCAATGCGGCCCATTTATATTATCTAAGAAATCCCAGCCCATTTGCACTTCCTTCAAATGCACGAATTAGCTGGGCTCGTTATATATATAATTTTATGTTAGAAGGAGCAGTTAATATTAAAAATAAACTGGAGAGGCACATTTTTTATATACATAATTAACAAATTAGCGAGTTATTGCTCAAAATAAAAATGAGCACGTTATTATTACATTGATCCTTAAAATCTTCGCAAGCTTGTGTACGCAATCACAAGGATTTTCCTTGCCTGTGAGTCAAAAACAACTAGGATTTTCCTTGCCAACTTCTGTTAAACATTTACTTTTATAAGTTAATAACACGTGGGATGTTTTCATAATGTATATATAAGTCTTTATAAAATATACGATAATAGTAATAATATAAATATATATAATGTGGTTAAAAAATAAATTGGGTTGCCGATCTTTAAGAAAAAGCCCATAGGCCGGTATGGACCTCAAAAAATAAGTTGAAACCACTGTCACCCGTATGTCGTGGGCTACGCATGTTAAAATACAAACCTAGGCCTAGCTGATACTTGTTCGCCCTCTGGAAAAAAATGATACCAGATCCCCGAGCGAACTGGATTATAGAGGGGGCCGGCGGCATGACTGAAGAAGCACATAAGGAGAGATTTTTTTTCTTTTTCTTTAGTGGATGGCTCTCGATGGCGTTTTTTACTTGCCTCTGCGCCATACAACTTGTATTTTTAGCCTCCCAGTCTGTGGTGGACCAGCAACCCATTTGCTGGGCGGGCCAACCTACAGAAACCAGCACTCGATTTTTCATCAAGCCCCAAAAACAACGCAATACTATGTTTGTTTTGAGGCCGAAAACATTACGTCAGGGGTTGAGCAGGGGAGGGGGCAAGAGAGAGCAAAAAGATTAAAAAGAGCTGATGCACCGTTGCTACCCTAACAAAGCAGGTGCAATTCTTCTCGGGAAGAAGGTGTGCCGTTGACACCCACACATCACATACCCCACAGTAGGCATACTAACAAGTTCACACACAAGCACAATAGAAAAGGTAAACGTTCGTATCAAACTCAGGTTCACAGGACACGTTCATATTCATAGCCAACATTCACTATCAACAACTCAAAAGATTCATATATACACAAGTTCAGCATGTCTATGGATACAAATGATTGATAGATCACACAACAATATTCATAGATAATTCACAAAAAGATTCAGATATACACATGTTCAGTATTTTATGCATCCAAATGATTGAGATCACAGCCAATATGATCCATGGACGAACTTTAATTACCTAGGGTACAGACTGGTAAATGGTGTTCAGTCGGAGGTACTTCTTGCTAAAATTAATGCTTGTACGAGTAAACTTTCGAGTACATAAGAGGCAGCACAGACAATCTGAACTTTGCTTGTAGGTTTATCCTCAAATAGTGGCCTCATGCCGAGGGAGGTTTGAGCAACTTGGCCACTTCTTTCATCCAACTAGTTTACTAGCTCATCTTGGTCCTGTAGCTCACCAAAATTCTACATTGCAGACTGGTAAATGGTGTTCAGTCGGAGGTATTTCTTGCTAAAATTAATGCTTCTACGAGTAAACTTTCGAGTACATAAGAGGCAGCACAGACAATCTGAACTTTGCTTGTAGGTTTATCCTCAAATAGTGGCCTCGTGCCAAGGGAGGTTTGAGCAACTTGGCCACTACTTTCATCCAACTAGTTTACTGTCTCATCTTGGTCCTATATCTCGCCAAAATTCTACATTGCAGACGAGAAAGGAGGCGGTTGAGAAAATGAACCACCCAAAGTTTTTGTGCTGTTCAACTGAAATGGAGCATCCCTGGCGTGCAGACTGATTAAGTGCCAGATAAATATACGGGTCAACCAACTTGTCTGGAATCTTTAGACTCCATGCCATACAGTTCGCTACCATATGTGCAGATAACCAAAAGGCACAAGTTGGGACCAAAGACTGGACTGAGTTTTTCTGGGCTATGCGCCAAGCAATATTTTTGGCGTTCACTCTCCTAATACTTGGAGTTTGACAATTGGTTGCGCCGGTTGATACTCGAATGAATATCGACACTTCTTCTTGTCAACATCGATGCTTGTCTGAGTGAACTTTGGAGTACATAGCAATAGCATAAGTACCTGTCCATCTGATCTTTTTGTGCAGTTCTACTGAAATCACCCGATGTAATGATTTGCCTGCAAGTTCAGGCTCCAAGTTACTCCTTTATGAAATCGGCAAACAGTAGCACAATACCAAATTACCAATACATATGACAAGCACAATAATCAGTATAAAGACTAGTACCAACCTGTGTGAGGTAGCATATCAATTACTATTTCCTTTGACTGGAAGCCGAGATAAGCCAAGCGGCTGACAGCAAAGGAAGAATGCAAGCCGAGATTAGCAACTAACATGAAAGGAAGGAAGCTGTCGAGGCAATGAAGCACCCAAAGTTTATGTGCAGTTCCACCAAAACCGAGCATCCCTGTTGGCACATATATAGAGAGAGTGAGATTACTGTAATAGTGGGACTAGTTGATGAAACATACACTAACAAATAGAAGCACCCTCCTTATCTTAATGGGTAAAGTTATCATTCCCTCCCTGCTCCACCACATGATTCACCTCATAGATAAACATACACATGTACATGATTCAGCATATGGTGCTACTAAAGATTTGTTTAACTCCGATAGGAAAATTAGGCACCAATAAATTAGTGGTACTTAAGTACTCCTAAATAATTAAGTGAGACAGCAGAAGTGGAAGGGCTCCCTGGAGGATCGTCTCACATGTAAGGTAGTCGTTGTCAGAGCCCTTGAATGGCCTCAAATGAGGCCTCTGGCTTCAGCAAGATCGCCTTGGCACTGTTTACTCTTCTTCTTCTTCTTCCTCTTCATGCTCTGTTTCTCAGTCTCCTCACCAGTTGGTGAAACCAAGTACATGATTGGCCTTCTATTTCAGAATTGGTTTTGTCAGTGAGGGAGTACAAGTGTACTAGTAAAAATAACATTATTTTGTCATCGCAGTCACAAAATAGAGACGAACACATGCATTAAATATCATTCTTACCTAAAGGAAGGTTATGGTGCCAATATGGATGATGAGGATTGGAACACAAATCTCCCTTTGTGCAGTTCCACCGAAATGAACCAACTGTTCCATTCTAACATTCCAGTTAAACAGCACAAAAGTCACTTCTTTTAAGAAGAGTTTTGCAGTGCACCAAAAGGTCACAACAGCAACTTGGTGAAATGGATATCCCTGTTTGCACAAAAAGCTACAGAGGAAACAGTCAGAGTCTCAAACAATTACAAGCAAAAACATTTGGCTAAACTTGTCATGGCTTATAACAGTGGCATGGCTTCATTTTTACCAGGGGCATTAGATTAAGAACAACTAAATATTTGGTATAAGGGCATGGGACAGTGGGTGCACCAGCAATCCAGCACCATGTACCTAAACAGGGGCATAAAGTGGTGATTCATAGTTTGTTGCCCCGAGAAACAAACATCCAAGAAACATATCTGGGTTGGTCCCATTTTTGTTCACTCTAGCCACCTACTCCTATGTGTGGATAGCAAATCTAGTCCTGGTCATACCACTGTGTACAACGTTACCCCTATATTTCCCTTTTCGACCAAGAGACCGGTTGGATGACCAGTCTGTACTACTTTCACTCCCTTTCCTTCCTGTTTGTACCAAGTCCGATGTACTACATACTAAATTCCCCCACCCCCACTTTATTTCTTGTTTTAACCAAGTACAAGATTTGACTCCATGAAGTAGCTTTATCTCTAACAATAGAAGAAGAAAAATAGGTGACGTTGGACCATCCGATCGAGAGGGGCTGAGAGGTAGAAAATGATGCACATGCAGCGATGTAGCGAGCTGGGGAAGTAGAGCTAAGGCAGTCTCGAAGGAAGATATACCTGAAGGTTGTCGGTATGTGGATAGGTGGCGGCGGGAGGCCCGATCCGCCCACACTAGGGCAATGAAGAAGGGATCGGAGGACCTCTCGCGCTGGTGCTCGGCCAGAGATAACGGTGCGGCCGGCAGTGGGTCTCCTCCCTCACTGTCAACGACGGCCTAAACGCTACCCCTCCTCCCCTTCACCGGCGGAGGGGGATACGTCCGGATCTGTAACCAGCGGTGAGGATAGAAAGACAGTGTTTTTTGAAGGGAGAAAGACAGTGTTACCACCCCTATCTTGTTTAGATTTGGAGAGGATGAGAGTGTGTGAATAGAGCAACCCTAGCAAGCAAGCGCGGAGGCTCCGTCCTATATATACGTAGTGGGGTAGTTTTCCTTTTTCACTCCATCAAAACAATCATTTAAAATTGTGTACTACGTGCCAGGTCGCCGTTTTTTTAGTTGTTGATTTTTTTTGAGATAGCTACCTGCTTGTTCCAAGTGGTGTTACGGTGTGCCAGGTCGCACTTTAGTTTTCGAGGGTGCCAGGTCGCACTTTGTATCGTTCAAGTCTGGTACAAGTCCCTCCATTAAATGAACAACCACCCCCTCGTAAAAATTGTGAACAAGCCCACGGCTAAAATTATCGGAAACGTGTGTTGCCCCAACATGCATTATTATTTATATTTTCTACTCCCTCAATTCCTAAATATAAGTCTTTTTTATTAGCCACACCTAAGACAAGAATTTTTTTATTAGTAGTGAACCCCACATGTCATAGACACAAAAAGTGTGGCAAGATTCCCTTAGACAAGCCGAAGTGTGTCTAACAATTTGAGCAATTCAAGTTAGGCAAGTGTGGGAAAAATAATGTGGCAACATAAGACAAACATAGTCACAATCCAAACATCCCTGTAATTTTTTGTGACATGCATGAAAATTTGGTTAGTTAAATTTATAGTCAAAATTTGGCAAGGTGCATCAAATCAACACATGCAAGTATCAAAAGGGAGGTCACGGCATGCATGCATGCCTTGTACTCCCTCCGTTTCCAAATATAAGTCTTTTTAGAGATTGCAACAAGTGACTACATACGAAGCAAAATACGTCCACATACATCTGTATGTAGTAGTCCATTTGAAATGTGTAAAAAGACTTATATCGAGTGCAGTGCTTTGATGTGTCGCGTCAACTCGTAAAAGACTGAGAAGTTTGATTACTACAACACCCCCTCCCTCGCGCATGAGCGTGGTAGTTGGCAGGACTAGTAGGAGCTTTCGCTACACGCTTCTTGACGGCGGCGAACTTGCGGATGGAGTTGACCATCATGTTGTCCATGCGAGAGGCGAAGCCGGCATCGGCGAGGGCTACGACGCCGGCAGTTGCCAGCACCGTCTGGAAATGCTGCGCGGTGTGGGGCCACAGGCCGGCGCCTTGGATTATTTGGCACAGCCGACTACCGCTCGTGACCATCGCTTCCATAGGTGCTTCTGGCTTTTGGTCACTTGGTCTTGGCGGGGTGGGGATTTGCTGATGGTCGGTTTGCTCAACTGCGGCCCCACCTCACAGTCAAAAACATTACTACTGGAATAAAAATGCCATATACTCCTATACTAATAAAACATTAAGGCCACGAGGCGATGCAGTGCTGGTTACAGGAGGCAAGAGGAAGAGATGCATCCATCGACGACGTCCACCTCCTCGACGGGCGCCGGCCCACCGAACGACGGCTAAGTAGAAGCGGCTTTCGTGGCCAGGTCGACGTGCTTCTGAACAATGGCGTCCAAAGATTCCAGCCGCTGGAAGAAGGCCAACATCTTTCTGTCCTCGATGGCCTTGTAGTGTCCTATGTAGATGATTTCCTCGTAGACATGGATGTGCAGGTCGACGGTTTCTTGCATGGAGAGGCGCAGCACGACGAGCGCGGCCTCGAGGTGCACATTCTTCATCGCGACCTCCGGCAATTGCAGGGCCACCAGGGCTTGAAAGAGTTCGTCACCATGGAGGCCTATGAGGGTGGCAGGCAATGAGGAGCCTGGGCGCGCGGGCTGGAGCAGTACGGCAAGGTCGTCCGCGTGCTTCTTGACGGCGGCGAACTTGCGAATGGAGTTGACCATCATGTCATCCATGCGAGAGTCGAAGCCGGCATCGGCGAGGGCTACGACACCGGCAGTCGCCAGCACCGTCTGGAAATGCTGCATGGTGCAGGGCCGCAGGCCGGCGCCTTGACTGATTTGGCACAGCCGACTGCCGCTCGCATCCATCGCCTCGATAGGTGCTTCGGGCTTCTAGTTAGTTGGTCTTGGATTGGAGTGAGCAGTGTTGCGCAGAGACTAAGGAGTAGATGGATTGGAGTGGTGGGGCGCCTTTATAAGAGAATCCAAACTCTGTTGCATTCACATCATGTTGGCTCTATTCTGCTTCTCCAATTAATTCCCTCTGCTCCTTCAAAAATAATAATTCCCTCTGCATGTAGAGTAATTTGAGGATGCATCATTGACCGTTTAACGTCTCGGGAACCGCTACCCTTTCCCTCCTTGGCATTCAAGCACCTATGGAGGCGACTGTCGGATTTCGGGTTCTAGCAGACCCTTAAGGTTCGAACTCTGGGGTGCGCGCGGAGATTGTGCCCTCTACCTCTCCGTCTCGCAAAGATCTAACTACCGAAAGAACAACACAAGAGACACAGAGTTTATACTGGTTCGGGCCACTGATGTGGTGTAATACCCTACTCCAGTGTGGTGTGGTGGATTGCCTCTTGGGCTGGTGATGATGAACAATACAGGGAAGAACAGCCTCGCGAGGGTCTGTTCTTGGCTAGGGGGATGAACTGCTAGGAGGAGTTCAGCCGCCCTTCTCTCTCTCTCATGTTCTCTGCTTGCTCTAATTCTCCTCCTCTCGACCTCTCCACCTCTCTACCATGAGGGTGCCTAGTCCTATTTATAGGCAAAGGCCATGGGCCTCTTCCCAAATATTGAGCGGGAAGGGCGCCAACAATTGGCCAATTCGAAGGGGAACATCTGGTACACTTATCCTGACTAAAGTTGGTCCTCGCCTGCCAAAGGCCCTGTGGTGATGCCGTTCTGGGCTCCACGATGACCTCCTTCCCACCGTTGGACTGGTCTTGGTCTCGTTGCACCGAAATGGGTGCCTTTGCTTGATCCTCTCGCCTGCGCTTGCCCCCTTTGCACCAAAGAGGAAAGGGAGGACACTGCGCGGGCTGGCGCCCGCCTGGCGCCATTGGTCGTCATGGCTTGCATCATGGGCACCTCGTGAGGTACCCCGCCTTGCTCTCTCCGCCTCCTCGTGAGCCAGCCTGACGAGGCCGTGCCTGAGGAAGCGCCGTGTCGTCCGCCCCGCGAGGCTTGGCCCCTCGCGAGGGTCTTGGGTCTTGTGTTGATGAAGATGGGCCGTGCTGGGCCCCCATTCGAGCCACGCCGCAGGCCGCAGGCAGGCAAGTCTGGGGACCCCCGTTCCCAGAACGCCGACAGTAGCCCCCGGGCCCAAGGCGCGCATGGACTTGGCCTTGCCGAGGAGCGAAAGGGCAAGGGCGAAGCAGCGCGGGCCCTAATAGCCTACGGCCTTGGGCGCCGCGTGGCGGTTGATTGGACGTGAGTGCTTCAGCAACCACGCAGTTTATTAAAGGTGCGGTGTCTACCCAGGCTTTGCTTTTCTCTTTCTCCGGTCGCTGCTCAGATCCCCTTTCTTGCGCATCTCCTTCCTTCCTCCCAATTCCCAGATCTGCTCTACCCGTGTGACATAGGAAGACATGGCGCCTTGTCAGCCTCCGGCCGAAGCTTGGTCCTCGCCTGCTCTGGACTCGCCGAATGTGTCGGAGGCGAGCCTTGCCCGGCTGCGCCGGATGGCGGCGGCGCAGGGCATCGACGGGGCGGAGGTGTTCAAGGTTGGCTCCGCCACCCCCGAGGGCCGAGGAAGCACCTTCTACCCTCTCTTCTTAAGCTCCATTACTGCGGGCCTGGTGCCTCCTTTCTCCGAGTTCTTCCTCTCTGTCCTCCGCCATTACGACTTACAAGCTCTGCGTCTCCACCCCAACTCCATCCTTCTCCTGGCAATCTTCGCCTACTACTGCGAGGCTCATGTGGGGGTGCAGCCCTCAGTGGCCTTGCTGCGCCACAACTTCTACCTCCGGGTCACCCATGGTTCCCCTTCCGCATGCGCGAGCTTCGTCGCATGCGGCGGCGCCATTGCCATTTCGAATCCCGGGAAGAGTATTGAGGGCTTCAGGAGCAAGTGGGTCTTGGTAGACGCCGGGCGCATCCACCCTCGGCTGATTCTACCCACGGAGCAACCCGTGAGTTCCAGCGACTGGTCCCGGGCGGAGCTCACGGACCCCCGCGCGAAGCCGGTACTGGAGAAGATGGATGCGGACCTGAAGCCGGCCAGCACGGCGGCGGCGAAGCTGACCGGCACGTCGCTGCTGAGGGAGTTCCTGGAGCACCAATTGGCTCCGCTTCGGCAGTACTCACCTCCGATGTGGAGGCCTCATCCGAGCCCCGCGGCCTTGGGCGACGAGGATTTGACCGCGGTTCTCCAATCTCTGGTCGGGGGCGAGGTGTCAAGGTTGGAGGGCGCGCCCACGCCCTTGTTCCTTCGCGACGACTGGAAGCAGGTGGTGGAGACCATGCCCGTCTTCAACGGGGACGGGCCCATGCCCGTGGTGGCTCCCGAAGGACTGGTGGACGTGTCCTCCGGCGACTCCAGCGGAGAGGGGGGCGAAGAGGAGCGGGAGGAGGGCCCTGACTCCGAGGCAACTGACGGAGAGTCTAGGGCTCCCCTTCCCCGGCGCAAGTCCCGTACTCTCCGCCTTTCGTTAAGCGATGATGATGAGGACGACGACGTGCTGGGTAGCGGGAGCTCGCCCCCGATCCCGAAGAAGGGCAGGACCGGGCTAATCCCCCGCGGGTCCGCCTTGGCTCCGGGGCGATCCGCGGACGCGCCTTCTGCTTCTGAGGTTGACCCCTCTAGCCGGCTCTAAGGCTTCAAGTATGGCCGGAGGCTGCTTGAGCTCTCCAGCGACGACCCGTAAGTGCTTGATCCTTCATCTTTTGTTTCTTGTTCCGCCGCTGAGGCTTGATGTTCGCTTCTCTTGGGTAGGCTGGCGCCCATGGCGAAGAAGCCGAAGGGGGCTCCCAAGGCCCCATCCGCGGCAACGCCTCCGACAGCAGGGGAAGGCGATCATGACGCACGGGCTTCTCCTGCCCGGTCATCCTTGCGAGGCCTGGCTGAGCTGGCTGGGGCGAGCCCAGCCCCCATGGCCCAAGTGACTCCCGAGGTGCTCCTGCCTGCTGCCGCCACCACGGCCGTCGGGGCGTAGCAGACTCCGCCTCAAGATGCTGTGGTCTTGCCGCTGCTACCTTCTCCTCCCGTTCCACCGACCGCTGCTCCCCCAACTCCTCCTGCCGTCTTGGAGCGAGACGATGTTTCTCCGTCTTCTTCTGCCGTCCTAGAGCGTGCCGTTGCTGAACTGGACCGGCTGCGGCAGGATCTTCTTGGCGCCGACCCTCGCCTGGTGGCCGGGCGCCTGGAGCTGGCTTCGGGGTGGATCCGCTCCGACGCCTCGATTCGGGCGGCGCTGGTTCAGGCCTCGACGGCCTGTGACGGAGAGAGGGAGGCCACCCTCGAGGCGAAGGCTGCCCGAGACGCGGCCCTGGGAGAGGTGATTGAAGTCCATGGTCGCTGCAAGGAGCTGGAGGACGAGCTGCAAGGCCTGCGAGACTAGCTCGCGAAGGAGGTCCACCTTCGCCAAGAGCAGGAGGAAGGCACGAAGGCTCACGAGGCGGCCATTGAGGACCGGGAGGCCAAGCTCAAGAAGCGCCGCGACCGCCTAGGCGCGCTGAAGAAGGAGCTGGAGGTGACGAAGGCCGAGCTGGACGCCAAGGCCCGGGTCCTTGCCGAGGATCGCGTGGCCTTCGCGGACATGGAGAAGGATGCTCGTGCTTCACTGAAGACGCTTTACGAGAGCGGCCTGGAGAGCCCACTGGCCGGTGACGGGGACGGCCCCGCCAAGCTGCTTCCCTTCCTGGTTCGTGCCCTTGGGGATGTCGCCCTTGGCCTTGGACCCACGACTGAGGCTGAGGCGCGTGTCCTGTCTTCTGCTGTGCTGACGCGGGTCTTCGCCCACATCTACCTTCGCGATCCCAGCGCCGACCTCGACAACCTGTTGGAGCCGGTGAGCTGCGAGGGTGCTGCCACCGCTGTCGAGGCCGTGAAGGGGCGCGCGGAGGCGCTGCTGGGGAAGTTCCTGGCCTTCAGCACCAAGCCGAAGCAAGGCGCTGCCGGCCCTGCTGCTCCACGAGACGAAGCCACTCCGCGCTGCTCCACCGCCGACAAGTGACTCCGCTACTGCTCCTGCTCTTCTTTTAGTTCCTGCACATGCATCACGCCTCGGGGAGGCATTTAAACTTGCGTTTGGTACTGAGACGACAGTATGGACTGCAATATTTGCTTTTAAATTCCTTGAATTTTATGCTTTTCTTCCCTACTTGCTTGTGTTCTACGCCGACAGAGCCCGGCCCCGCGCGTACCTCACCCAGCATTAGCCCCGACCGGAAACCAGGACGAGACCAAAGGAGTGAGGGGCTACGTGATAAGTTAGGCTCCTGAGTCGCGATGCTCAGGAGTCCCCCTTGGCGCACGAACAACAAGTAGGGAAGCGTGATGTAGGTGTATCTTCCGTTCTCGTCTGCAGAGCCCGACTCCGCGCGTACCTCACCCAGCATAGCCTTTCGGAACTAAGGAGTGAGGGGCTACGGAGCCAGTTAGGCTCCTGAGTCGCGATGTTCAGGAGTCCCCCTTGACGCGCAAACAGTGGGCGATGAGGTGAGATGCAAGCGGGACTACCGTTCTACGTCTGCAGAGCCCGGCCCCGCATGTACCTCACCCAGCATAGCCTTTCGGAACTAAGGAGTGAGGGGCTACGGGACCAGTTAGGCCCCTGAGTCGCGATGCTTAGGGGTCCCCCTTGACGCTCAAACGACCTTCATACCTTGGCTCCGCTCGGGGAGAGACGCGCGACGAACCAGGCCCGAGGGGCCTGGCTGGGCGGCGTACGTCTGGGCGTGACCCAGGCGTAGCCCCCGTGCCTAGCCCCCTCGCGCGGCTCTCCCGAGGGGAGGCGTTGCGATGAGGCTAGCCACTGAGCTCTGGGCTCCCTGAGGATAATGCGGCCCGGAGGCCACCCTCAGTTGTTTATCACCAGCGCGGAGCATAGCGCTTCCGTATGTGTACGGGCATAGCCGCTCCTCGGCAGTGTCGTCAGCCAGCGCGGAGCATGGTGCTTCCACTGGTACGTGGGAGGGGGCTCCCCTCCGGGAGGAGCCCCCGGGGCGTGTACAGCCCCGCCCTAACACGTGGTTGGCACGGTAGGGCTAGGTGAGGTGTATCTGGGCACCCGTGAGCCAGCGCGGGACTCACGGGGCCCTACCTCTAGGCGGGTTGCGCCTGGCGCTGGGCCGTATCTTGAGATGTGTTCCTGCAAATTGGTTAGATGCCGGCACTCTACGTCCTCGGGTCCCGGCCCTCGAGCTTGTCTCAGCCGTCGCTGGTATGCCAGGTCGCGATGCCGTGGACAAGGCCAGAGGGTGAGGGCTAGAGAGCCAGTAAGAGCCCTGAGTCGCGATGCTCAGGTACCCCCCCTTTAACGTGCAAGTGGTCGACATGGAGAAGAAGAGGTGCCGTGGATAGGCATCAAGTAATCAAGCATGATAGGCGAAAGCATAGCTGGAAATAAATGCAAGGGAGATACACGCCACTGGGCCTGGCCCGAGCGGCTTGGGGATGATGCAGCCCGAGGGGCTCCCCCAACAAAGCAAGCTAATGACCGAAAATAAAAGGGATACATGCCGCAGGGACAGACCCATGTGGCCTGGGAATGATGCGGCCCTAGGAGGGCGCTCCCAGCTGGAAACTCGCAGAAACTCGAAGGACGTCACCTGAAGATGTCAAAGATGAAGTGGTGTTGGTGCAGCAGACTCGGTGGGCTGCGGAAGTCGATCCTCACGAGCCCCCAGGCCCAGGGGCCTCAGGAGGCTCCGGAGGCGCTAGTGGCTCCTCGCGAATCATCTCCATCTCCGCCAGGACTGCGGAACGCCTGTCTTCCTGAGTCTCCATGATGCCCCTCATGAGGCGCTGGTACACAGCAGCCACGCTCGGCAAGCTGTAAGGCATGCGAACATAGCTGTGGGGTGGGCCTCCGCAACGCCCCACTTGCGAGGGCCAGAGGCGCTCCATCGTGGCGACCCGATTGAGCCCTGGTACGTCGACGCAGACGCGCAACCCACCATCCTCGCCTGGATGGGGAGCCACAGCCGGTAGACGGCGGCAACCTCTCATGATTCTTGACTCCTGTAGTTCTTGAACGGCCTTGTTGATGAACTCCTGCTGGTCCGACCTTCCTTGCCTCGCTCCTTCTTGAGGGAAACGTGCTTCGAAGCACGCCTCCACGTGGTGCCCAAGCGCCTCCCTCGTGACTCTGGCCAGGTCGGTGGCCCTCCAGGTGAGAGCCCCCGAGCCCTACCTAAGGAGGGCGCCGGGCGCGTTTTCCTATGCGATGGAAGGAGGGTCCCCTTGGGCAGACGCGGGCCCTGAGGGGCCTGCCTCCTGAGGGGCTGAGCCTGACGATGTCTTCTTCTTCTTGGGGGTGATCTCGGGAAGCCTCCTACTTCCGCGATCTGGGTCTTCTAGTGACGCGGCCTGAAAGGCTCGCTCCAGGGAACACACTGCATCCTTCTCCTCACATGGCACTGTGATGACTCCGTCACTTCCTGGCATCTTGAGGACGTTGTAGCCATGATGAGTTACGGCCATGAACTTGGCCAGCGCTGGGTACTCGAGGATGGCATTGTACGGCAGGCGAATGTGAGCGACGTCGAAGTTGATGAGCTCGATGCGGTAGTTGCTGCGGTCTCCGAAGGTGACAGGGAGGCGGACCTGCCCGATCGAGATCGTGGAACCGTTGGTGACTCCGGAGAAAGGCTTGGTTGGCTGAAGCTGGTCGTAGGGCACTTGGAGATTGTTGAATGTTTCCACGGACAGGACGTTGAGCCTTGCTCCACCATCGATGAGGGTCCTGGTGACCAGTACGTTGCTGATGACTGGGGAGCAAAGCATCGGGAGGACCCCGGCTATGGCCGCGCACTTGAGCTGATCCGCTGAGCTGAACGTGATGGTGCACGCCGACCACCTGAGAGGGCGCGTTGCTTCGAGCTTGGGGAGGACTGCATTCACTTCGCGGGAAAACTGCTTGAAGATGCGTTGGGAGGCTGGGGCTTGAGCTCCGCCCGGGATGCAGGCGATTGCGCGCGGCTCCTGGAAGCCCCCAGCCCCCTCGTCTTGGTGGCGGTCCTCGTTCCTTCTTGGCTGAGGCGCCAGTGGAGGGAGGCCTGCGCTGCCCTGCAGGCGATCCTCACGAGGATGATCCCGCCAGTCCCCTCGCGAGGTAGGTCTTGCCAGCGGTCCTCGCGAGGTTGATCACGCCATCCTTGGCGCGGGCCGCAGTCTTCCCAGCGTCCTGGGTTTCTTCCTCCTCCTCGGTCGTAGCCCCGGTCAGCACGGTCAGGACGACGGCCGATCCTTCCTTCTCGCACGGCACGAAGTTCTTGGCATTGGTTGGTGTTGTGGGTGTGGAGGTCGTGGTACACACAGTACCGGCTGCCCCTGGAGGATTCAGGCAGATCCTTGCCCCGCTTGGCGTCTGGCTCTGCCGTGAGCACGGCAGCCCCCTTGCGCTTCACGTCCTTGGCCTTGGGTTTCTTCTCTTCTGGGTCTGCGGCAGGCAGCTCGAGGAGGGAGAGACACCCCTCCTCAGCCCTGGCGCACTTGGTCGCCAAGTTGAACAGCTCCAGGGAGGTGCACAGGTCTTCATGCATCGCCAGCTCCTCCTTCATCTTGACGTCACGCACGCCATCGGAGAGGCCGAGATGATGGCTTCCTCGGACACCTTTGGGATCTTGAGGCGCGCACTGTTGAAGCGCTGGATGTACTTTTGCAGGGTCTCTCCGGGTTGTTGCTTGATGCGGTGCATGTCGCTCACAGCAGGCGGCCGGTCACGAGTACCTTGGAAGTTGGCGATGAAGCGGGTGCGCATCTGGTCCCACGAAGAGATCGTGCCTGGGGCCAGGTTTAGGAGCCAGGTGCGAGCTCCTTCCTTGAGCGCCATGGGGAACCAGTTCGCCATGAACTTTTCGTCTCCACTGGCAGCTTCGATGCCCAGCTCATAGAGCTAAAGGAATTCTGCAGGGTCGGTCGTGCCGTCGTAGCGAGGAGGCAGGTCTGGCTTGAACTTGCCGGGCCACGCGACGCTGTGCAGCTTGGTGGTGTAGGCGCGGCAGCCTGCGGTGGCCGCGAGAGGCTTCGGTTGAGGGAGAGCTTGGCCTTGCGGGTCCCCATGCACTGCAACTGGAAGCAGCGCGGGGTCTTGACGTGCCGGAGCTGGAGCAGAGTCACGGCGAGCCGGAGCAGGAACCGCCCGGGCGGCCTCTTGCGGTCGAGGGACCTCTTGACAGCTCCGTTCTTGCTGGGCTGGCGCCTGACGGAGCGGGTTCCGCCCAGGGCCACGCGCCTTGGAGCCATGGCGTCTTCTTAGAGAGGAGGCGGCTAGTACGCCCCCGGAGCTTCATGGCCCGCGCGGGGCGGGGTGCGGCGCAGCGGAGCGGACGGCGCAGGAGAGCCCCCTGCGGCGCGGACGAGCTCGGCAACGCGGTCGAGCCACTCTTCGTAGACGTCGTCGACGGGACGGTAGCGCAGGAGCTCATTTGCTGCGATGAGCGCAGCTCGAGCCTCCAAGGGTGCGCGGAGCGCGCGGGACGAAGAGCCAGCTGGTGTGAGTGATGGAGTAGCGGTGCGGCCGTCTTGCCGCACGGACGGGTGCTGAGACGACGCTTGCTGCTCGTTCCCCGCCGGGCCGGTGGCGGCGTTAACGGCGGGCGACGGGGAACGGTGAGGACGCCCACCGACAGGAGCCGTCTGGGCGACGCGGGAAGCGATGGCGGCCGGCGCTCGGCGCGGGCCCGACGAGCGTCAGACATGGACGCGACGGTCGGCGGAGAGCGGAGCGGTGGAAGAAAAATTCCGGCACACCCCTACCTGGCGCGCCAAATGTCGGATTTCGGGTTCCGGCAGACTCTTAAGGTTCAAACTCTGGGGTGCGCGCGGAGATTGTGCCCTCTACCTCTCCGTCTCGCAAAGATCTAACTACCGAAAGAACAACACAAGAGACACAGAGTTTATACTGGTTCGGGCCACCGATGTGGTGTAATACCCTACTCTAGTGTGGTGTGGTGGATTGCCTCTTGGGCTGGTGATGATGAACAATACAGGGAAGAACAGCCTCGCGAGGGTCTGTTCTTGGCTAGGGGGATGAACTGCTAGGAGGAGTTCAGCCGCCCTTCTCTCTCTCTCATGTTCTCTGCTTGCTCTAATTCTCCTCCTCTCGACCTCTCCACCTCTCTACCATGAGGGTGCCTAGTCCTATTTATAGGCAAAGGCCATGGGCCTCTTCCCAAATATTGAGCGGGAAGGGCGCCAACAATTGGCCAATTCGAAGGGGAACATCTGGTACACTTATCCTGACTAAAGTTGGTCCTCGCCTGCCAAAGGCCCTGTGGTGATGCCGTTCTGGGCTCCACGATGACCTCCTTCCCACCGTTGGACTGGTCTTGGTCTCGTTGCACCGAAATGGGTGCCTTTGCTTGATCCTCTCACCTGCGCTTGCCCCCTTTGCACCAAAGAGGAAAGGGAGGACACTGTGCGGGCTGGCGCCCGCATGGCATTGGTCGTCATTGCTTGCATCATGGGCACCTCGTGAGGTACCCCGCCTTGATCTCTCCGCCTCCTCGTGAGCCAGCCTGACGAGGCCGTGCCTGAGGAAGCGCCGTGTCGTCCGCCCCGCGAGGCTTGGCCCCTCGCGAGGGTCTTGGGTCTTGTGTTGATGAAGATGGGTCGTGCTGGGCCCCCATTCGAGCCACGCCGCAGGCCGCAGGCAGGCAAGTCTGGGGACCCCCGTTCCCAGAACGCCGACAGCGACTGCCGCTCATGTCCATCGTGTGTCAGGAGACGTTCCCGTCGACGACGAGGTGCCTATGGTGACTTCGTAAATTTCATGATGATAGTACTAGTATACTCAATATTGTGCACCGCGACCAAGGCCGAGAAGAAAACGAGAGAACTACGCTTTTATTTATGGTGTAGATTCACTCATTTTGCTCTATATGTACTCCATCTCGGTGTAGTCTAGTCACTTGTTGAAATCTCAAGAAAGGCAAATACTCCGTTCTCGTTTACAGGGCTATACTAGCAAGTACTTACTACAATAGTGAGCTCACATAGCAATTTTGTCTCATGCAAGAGCCTGGCTATATGCGTGCTCCAAGGTTCGCAACTGCCATGTTCGGGTTGCACTCGGCTCTTCGCCTCTTCGAGAAGACGAACAATGATGTTATTACTACTGCTTCTACAGTATCGAATCCACTGTTGCATGTCCGTCCACCACGAGCGGGAGGGATAGCTTGTTGTAGTACTATATAAGCAAAAGCATGTCCACGTCTGTGAGCCACCGCGCGCATGGGCGAGGGAGAAGGCGTGTAGTAGTAAAATCAAGCTTCTCCTCGTTGTACGAGTTGACACGACACATCATAGCATTGGCCCCACATGGTTGCCTCTAAACTTGGCTGAAAGACCCGCAGTGTACAATACTCCATTTGCTGCAACCTCTAACATTTACCCCACCACCAATTAAAATATATATTCCTGTCTTGACCAGATGAGCATGCCAACTAGAATCACCAGGATGACAGGTAGGGACAAAAGATAATTTTAATCAAAAAAATATAGCATGGAGCCGACCCCAACGATTTTAAGCTTACATGCACGTTACACGCTATCCTAGACTACTCTACACATGAAACTGCCACACGAGCGTCTGGGCTGCGCTTGGCTCTTCGCCTCTTCGGGAAGTCGAACAAAATGATGGAGTACTACTGCAGTGGAGGAGTACTACAGTATGCTTCTGGCCATCTGACACCGATTGAACAGCTGCATGTCCACCACGTATGGGAGGGAGAGTGTGTAGCGAACGAAAGCTTCTCCTAGTCCTGCTAGCCACCACGCTCATGGGCGAGGGAGGGACACAGCTTCATTGACTTAATGCTCCTGCCTTTGCGTCCGTGATAGGTGGGCCCAGGAGGTCGGTGGCCCACCTGTCATGCAGCCAAAGGTAGGTGCAGTTAAGGCGAGAGGGTGTTTTAGTAATCAAACTTCTCGGTCTTGTACGAGTTGACGCAACACATCAAAGCACTGCACTCGATATATTTCAATAATTTGCGTTTACCGATGCATCAATTACAACGCATGCATGCATGCATGCCGTGACTATCCTTTTGATACTTGCATGTGTTGATTTAATGCACCTTGAAGTAGTATGAATATGTGATGATAAAGCTTTGTAATGCCCCGGCCCTAACAAAGCGAGAGATGGTTGTGCACGAGGAGGGCGAGATCATGCAGACGGAACAGGACCCGGCGATGGAGCTCTCTATGGTCTCGATGGACCTCACCTTGCTCCACTGCCCCTTGTGCCTCTGCCCCTTGAAGCCTCCAGTGTCTGAGGTTCGAATACACCTCGTCCGTTCGGCTCATCGGGCAAGGTGCAGGTTTCTTGATTGATGTGTTGTTCGATTGATTTGTGCAGTGCAAGGGAGGGCACCTGGCTTGCGCGGACTGCCGCGTCGAGCGCCTCGGGAACCAGCGGCAGTGCCAGAAGTGCGAGCGCGGCGGTGGCTTCAACATGCGGAACATGGCGGCGGACGTCGTCCTCTCCTCGGTGAGGGTGGAGTGCCCGCACGAAGGCTGTGGGCTCTACGTCACTTACCACAGGCTCGCCGGTCACCAGAGCGTGTGTCCGCTTGCGCCCTGCAAATGCCCCGTGCCTGTCTGCGGCTACGAAGGCCCTCCGCCGTGGCTCTCCCACCACATCAGCACCGTGCATCCCATGCCCGTGCACAGGATCCAGTACGGCAAGGCGCTCCAGCTGCAAGTGCCACTGTCAGAGCCATGGCTCTTTCTGTTCGCGGAGGAGGATGATCGCGCGTTTTTCTTGATCGGCGGTGTGCTCGACATCGGCGCGCCTATCATCGTGTCAGTCTTCTGCATCAGAGCAGGGGCGTCCCCACTACTGCACTACGTGGCCAAGCTGTGGGCGAACGGCCCGCCGGGGGAGCCCAAAGGCAGGACCGACGCCATCAAGGTGGAAATGGAGGTGACAAGCAGCAGGGATCCCGGCGACGTCGCCGTGCAGGAGCTAACCTTCTTCACAGTTCCGCCCAAGCTGCTGGCGGGGGCTAAACTGGTGTCCCTCCACATTCAGATTGACAAGCTCACGTCCTAAATGATTCTACAGTGCCTTCCGTTTATCTTAGTAATATGCTAATATAGGGGTTAGCTCGGTCTACTTTAGCTTAAGAGATGGTGGGTTTTGGTGGCGATGCAGCAATTACCTCGACATCAGATCAGCAGTGAAAGTCATTTCGAACAGTCGAATGGATATTTTGTGTTTGTTGGATATAAAGATCCTTTGGGTAAGAAGTAACAGCTTATATGCTTTTTTTCGAAACGGAACAGCGATACTAGTATAATTTTTGTTGACATGCACTAATATTTTTGAAACGGACGTCGGGCTGTAGCTAGAAGGGCGGTTGGGACACGGCATCGGCCCATACCGCGGTGAACCTCGATTGGGACGCACCGACTGTGGATTTTTTCCCTCGCCGATGTCGACCGCGTCTACGCAGAACAGTGTTCCCTCCCCCCAGATGCGGGATCAGGCCGGATATGTGACCAGCAGTGTGGCCACCGTCATTCGATGCTTGTGAAGAGAGCAACCCAAGCAAGCAGGCTTGTAGCTTAGGCTCCTGCTAGTGTATATATAGTGGTTTTCTTTTTCTCTCCATATCAACCATTTTATATTGCGTACGTGTCATTGAAGAGTGAAATGATGGTTGCTTCTTTCAACTAACTTACTGTGTGATTTGTCTGCTCCTTTAGTTGCCCCTACACGTACTCCCCCTACGTGTATGCAATAGTCACACGTACACATGGACGCAAAAACACACGCGGCGCCCTAATGCATGCATGTCTGAGCACACGATGGAACACACACGGTCATGCTCAAGTGCTCAACCTACACGTTCATGCACACACATACTCAGCCAGGGTGAGCTAGTCCGAAAAATGTATATATTGAGTGCAATGAGCATATTATGAAGTCCACGGACCATATTTTTACAAATATACAGTGACGGACAGTGTATTTATCTCGTTTGAAATTAAGCCATATTAACCGGAGAGGAGGCAGTATGGACTAGCATTACTTTGATGTGTCCCATCAACTTGCCGAATGAGGAGAAGCTTGCAGGACGGGAGAAGCTTGCGCGCGGTGGCTCGCGGGACAAGAATAAACTTTTGACTAATGCAAGTTGTCCTTCACTCAGGCGGTGGACGTGCAATAGTTAATTCGGTGTCAGATTGCCAGAAGCATACACTATACTAGTACTATTATTGTTGCACTTCCCGAAGAGGCGAACAGCCAAGCGCAAAGTTTACTAGTACTACTACTCTAGTCTATAGAGGTACTATACTAGTACTAGGAACCGGATGGAGGAGCATCTGCACTCTTATTATATTTTTTAAATGTGATAAAGCAATCTTCAACACATTTGGTTCTCTTCGAGGGCTCTCGCATGTGATAATGGAAGTTGATTGCATGGAACACTCGCCACAATTCTCGCTTAATTCTGGCTCATATCCTGTTACAAATAGGAGCACTCGGTAATATTTCCTCTTTTTTGTTATTCAGCATGTAAACAGGTCAGCAAACCTTGCGGCACATCTTTGTGCGAACCGTGCTTGCTGCACTTTGAATGTGGCCGAGAGCTGGCTTGATGAAACACCTCGCTTTCTACTTCTTTTTTTGCGGGGTACCTCGCTTCCTAGTGACCAGTGTCTTGACTGATCGTCCTAAGAATGCTTATATATGAATAAGCTCTCTCATTTACCCACAAAAAAGATTAAGCCATATTAACCGGAAAGGAGGGAGTATGGACTAGCACTACTTGTTGGTGTGTCCCGTCAACTCGCAGAACGAGGAGAAGCTTGCAGGACAAGGTGAAGCTCGCTTACGCCTTTTGACTAATGCAACGTACCTCGCCCAGGCGGTGGACATGCATCAGTTCATTCGGTGTCAGATTGCCAGAGGCATACACTGTAGTACCAAACATGCGGAGTACCATCATTGTTCGACTTCACGAAGAGGCGAAGAGCCAAGCGCAAGGTTTAGTAGTACGAGTAGTACTACTACTAGAACCGCATGGTGGAGCCTCTGTACTCTTATTTTTCTTAATCTTTGATAAAGTACACATTTATTCCGGAGAAGGGCGAAAAATGGCAGCCCAACATGTAATGATGATATCGATCAACCATGCTCGAATATATCTTGGCCTCCGTGCGAGCCTGTCTGTGTGTTCTCACTCCTCGTCTCTCTCAAGGAACGGCGGGTTGGCCATTTTGCCGTCAATTGAGATCGGTTTGCTCACACTCTGGTCCCACATGTCAGTGATATGCCAAGACGAGGTGCGTTGACCGATTGGCCATACGCGTACTTGGTTTTGCACCTTCATACTACTCCTCCCTCCGTCACAATTTACAGGGCGTGCTTCATTATAATGCATTTCTCTCAATGCATTTCCACCACCAGAGAGACTTTAGACGCGTTTGGTTTAATGCTCAATTAATTAGGGCGTGGTAACCGCAATTTTCTCTCGACGTAGTACTACGGAGTGGAGTACGTGCATGCATGTGTCTACCCAGGGTGCAAGCACTGCATGCATGTGTGTACGCATTATTTCCTCTAGTAATAGATGCCGTGCTATAACTACCAATGCTATTTTTCAGGCCGACCGCTAGTCGCCTTGGTCCTAGAGATTTTCTCTTTTTCTGAAGTGCGCTCTATAAATAGTGACAGATGGAGTAGTATGAGCGGATTCAAAGAAGAGCATGTTGATGGTTGCTTCTTCCGAGCAACTTACAGTGGGAAAGGTGGGGCTTATGATTTGACTGCTCATTACTTACTATTAATGTGGCGCAACGACCGGTCTGAGTCTCCCATGCGGCTGTGCACTACCCCCTCGGTTCTTAAATATACTTTGTAGTATTTGTCTTTCTAGAGATTTCAACGAGTGACTACTCAAATATTTGTCTTTTTAGAGATTCAAATGGACTAATACATACATATGTATATAGACATATTTTAGAGTGTAGATTCACTCATTTTGCTCCGTATGTAGTCACTTGTTGAAATCTCTAGAAAGACAAATATTTAGGAACGGAGGGAGTACACATACGAAGCAAAATGAGTGAATCTACACTCTAAAATATGCCCATTTGAAATTTGTAAAAAGACAAATATTGTTGATGATAGTTGCGACGACAAAAAAGAAGCATATTCCTTGTCCTAAGGGAAGATAACAACACGGTTGTGTTTGTCTAAAACGGTGTGAGGACGAGATTGCAATATGGAAAGTACGCCGGACGAGCTACGTTTTGTGCAAAGAACTATGGAAGATCCACATGCAGCGACGTGGGAAGACGGGCAGTGGAGCAAGGCCGGAGGGGAACCTGGAGGTCGTCGGGATGTAACTAGGTGAGCGATGGTGGGCGGAATCTGCCCATACTGCGGCAGCGAGCAGGTCGCATAGGCCCTACCGCATCGGAGCTTGGTTAGAGAGAACGACGTGTACCGCAGATCGGGACATGCTGCCTCGGCACTGTCGAACGGAGAAATGATGCACGTCCTCCCTTTTCGCTGGCGGACAGGATGCGGCCGGATCAGTGACCAACGGTGAGAGAGAGAGAGGCCACCGCAGCCTTGTGTGAGATACTCTGAAGAGAGACAAACCAGGCAGGCAGGCTCCATTGTATATAGTGGAGCGGACTACCCTTTTCTCCATAAAAATCGGTTTATATTATGTGTACGTGCCATTGAGCGATTTAACATTATTTAAAAATAACGCGCCAATGCATCAAGTCGAACTTTGTTTCGTGCACGCGTGGTACACGACCTCTGTTGGTAAACAAACCGATACACACGTTCAAATTAGCACGTGGGCTACCATTTCGTATAGAAATGAGCTCCACCGTGTACCCGTGCGGGTGTGGCTGGGCACGAAGTGTGAGTACATGCACGGTGCACCTATTCTCTTCTTGTATACGTACACCACCTACGTGGAGTTGTGTGAGAGAGATACAAACGTAGAGAGATATAGTGTGTGGGTTCGTGAGAGTTTTTTTAGGGGGGAGGTCAATCAAAAAATGTAACACATGCAATGTGTGTGAAATAGAGTCCTAGATATATCATATATATATATAGAGGGGGCGATCCACGAGAAGAGAGTGGAGGTATCATCGACTTGAGGTGTCCATAGAATCGAAGAGAGGGATGATGTGTGTGTGTGCGCGCGCGGTCGATAAAGAGTGCCATCGAATTTGTGTGTGCCCACGTCAAAGATATAGAGTGGCTGGCCTACTAGAACGAGAGAGGGGACAAGTGCGGTTTGTCTCTATGGCATGGATACCTACCTACAACGCTCGACTATCGGTGTGTGGTGGGGGGAGGGAGGCCTAATTAACTATAGAGGTACAATGGTTGGTATATGTGTGGAGGAGGAGAGAGGCCTACCTCATGTATTAAGGGATATCGATCTACCTCATGTATTAAGGGTGACCGATCGGCATCCATGCATATGTGCAGGAGAGGAATAAGGTTGGGAGAGAGACAGAGCTAGAGTGTTGGAGGGGGTTGTAGTGGAGTTGCTTCTAACAAATGGTGGTATAGGATTGCTAGACAACCGGAGGGCACGCCTGCAATATCAATAAGAGAGGGATGGATGCCTGTCTGTGCACGTGCGTGTGAGAGACGGGTAAGGAGGCATGCACGAATGATGGGGGCGATATGGATGTGGTAAGAAGACATAACTACATAGGAAGATCAATCGTCCTTTGTCAGAGAAAGGAGAGACATAACGAGGTGCGTCGATCGATGGGGGGGAATAGTTAAATTCGACCTAGGTATATGTTGGGAGATCGATCGGTATACATGCATATGTGTGTTAGAAGCAAATGAGGCACGAGGAGAAGGATAGAGAGAGAGGGATGCATCTAGGAGGTGGTGCGAGAGTCATAATATATCGAGGGGGAGAAGTGTGTGAGTACGAGATCGATGAAAAGGGTGGTGGGAGTGAGGCATGGACGGTGATAAGAGAAGAGGGGAAGCTTGTGTTTTGTGCTAGGCACACCTGGCTAGAGAGGCATATCGATCGATGTGTGCCGTAAAGAAGGAGCTAGGGGGCCTACACACACCGTGGGTGAACGACCTAAAGTGCAAAGACGAATTTGCGCGATGGAGCTAGAGAATGCTGAGGGAGGGTTAGAGGGATGCGAGCGTCTGCATGAACGAGAGAAAGTTAGCGCTAGCTAGCTACAAAGATAAGAGGGTTGTGTGGGTGTAAAAGACGAATAGAGATCATACTTCATTATAAAAAGCGAATTCGGATATTTGAAGAATTTATCAAAGTGTTTTAAACCGACGCATGTGTGAATATATATAACGGTGATACACATGGTGTGGTTATGAACATGTTATACTACATATAATATATTTTATCTCTACTCTTATAAAAACGGAGTTGTTGATGATGGTGCCATCCTGCAATATAGGCCGTCCGATTTATATCTGACGGATAGGAAGGAAACTATGGCAATTTTGAAAAAAGATACCCACACCCCTCTCCATATTTGCAAATTAGGCCTCCCCTTGATCATGTTGATGTTCTATGGAACGCATGGGCATCTTGCTAGTACTACGTATAACATAGAACATTGATCATAATTTGGGCTAATGTGTGGCTTTTGCAGCTCAGGTCTAAATACTTGTCATAATGTAGGGGGCGGGGCACTATACTATGTGTGATAAACACGGTGTATACATATGGAACATGGTTTAGATTATGAATATGTAGTTGATACATCAAATGTACTATTATTTGGAATCAACATCAAGTGTATTCAAAAAATAGAATTCGAGTTCATGTAGTACACATAGTTCATATCTATCTCTATAGTAATCATGTGGTGTGTTATTAAGGTAATACACGAATGATGGTTGAAGTTGGCAACAATCATGATTGTAGATTTTTTATTGAAATAGAGAAACGAATTCAAATTCAGTTCGAATTGCAGCGGTAGTATAGCCATTTGGAACGCACTAAAATGTTAGTATGAGTACGTTGCATGCATTATACAGCAAGCGAAAAAATTTAATTGGACATAACATGGATTCATACTACCGAATAGCATTTAATTGCACTAAATTGTTGGTATGAGTAGCTTTAAATAGCATTTTATAGTAAAACGGGGCAAGACTCTCTTTGTGTGGTGCGAATAGTTTTATTTTTTTGTTTTCTTTTTGGCTGAGGGAAGTGCGAATTGATTTGGTACGTACAAGTACAATATTACACGTTAGGCTTGTCCCTAAAATTCAACCCGCGCCTTGTTATATCCCGAAAATTCAGATATCGTGCTCCCAAAACTGTCGCCTTCACAACCCGCGCCTTGCTATCCCAAAATTACAACGCGCGCGAAAACTCCCTCCAGCTGCCAAATCCCGACACATGAAATCCCCCTTCTAACCCTGAGCCAAAAGGGCCGCTAGTTCAAATCGGTGCGGGGTACTTTTGTAACACACCCTACATTTTGGACAAGCGCGTCCCTAAGTCGTGGTTCACCCCTCCCATCGCCTCCTTTTTGCCATTCGAAATCCCAGGCCGCCATAACCTCTCCGCTCCAGCAGCGAAACCACACCCTCCTCCGTCCGCCACCTCACCCCTGCCCAGCCAGAGCCTCTTCCCCAATGACATTGTCCACCGCAACAGCTCGACATCCCTCGTCCACCTCCCCAGATGAGGATCGGTCGTCCCGCCGGTTCAGCCGCCCCGTCCTGCACCTCCAAGGAGCTTCTCCGACGATCGCCTCGTCTATCACGGCTGCTCCATCCCCATAGCGCCGCCTTAACTTGCTCCACCAGAACCGCAACATCCTCACCGACTCCTCGGACGAAGCCGAGGCCTGCTTGGCGCCACCAAAGAGGTTGTACACTCATCGCATCGCACCTTCTCCTTAGCTCGACCTCCCGGCGCCGACGGTGCTCCATCTCGTACCCTCCTGGAGCGGCTACCTTGAAGCCGGCGCCGCGGGCGACATCTTTACGGCGACTCTCCCCCAGTGCAAGGCCCCTTTGGCGGCGGCATCCATACTAGCCAGATTTGCTCCTGCTGCTCCGGCTCTTGCTCGCTCGCGCTGCTACTGCTGCTGCTCCGGCTCTCGCTCGCTTGCGCTGCTGCTGCTACTTCGGCTCTCGCTCGCTCACGCTGCTGCTGCTGCTCTCCCTCTCGCTCATGCTGCTGCTCTGCTCCGATTTAGCTACACTTCAGTCGATTGAATCGACTTTTGGGTTAGTCAATTTTCAGGGGGTGGGGGGCCCACCGGAGTTAAGAAAGAACCACCCGCAGCAGGGACGGGGGCTCACCGGAGAGGTACCCCACTATTTATCTTAAGGTTCAGGGTGGGGGCCGGGGGACCCATTGGGCTGGCCAGGGCGGCGGCGGACCGGCGGTGGGGAGTTGTTTCGAGGCGGCGAGGCGGCGCTGGGGCCGGCGGTTCGGCCGGTGCTGGCTGGCGGCTCAGGGGGTGCAGGTTGAAGATGAACTGCAGGCCCTCCCTAAACTACATGTCAAGTGCCTCTCTGCTACCATTGCGTTCAGTTTCGACAGTAACATTTAGATTCCAAATTAATGTTCAAACTTGAGTTCTAAATTAGTTATGGGGCACAAATCGAGGAAGCAATGAATAGTATCTCTGTCTAATATCTGGTTCACCTAGGGTATGCCTATGTTGTTCATCTTGGGTGGGAAACAAATAGTAAAGCAATCATCATCTGTCTTTTTATTAAATTAAAGCAATCATCAGCCTGCTATCATTATTTTTGGATCCATCCACTGGTTGTTACCATCACTCTAAATTTCTGCATGCTCTCCTTACATAATCTCACCATATTTTTTTCGTATGCATGTTAGATATTGTACACAGTCATGCTGAACATGTAGAGAAAAAGAGAAGATTTTTGCGCGGCAATACAATGTCATGCAGACATCGCTCCATGGTGGGTTCAATGGCAAACCCTCCCCACCCCTCTCCAAATTGTAATCTAGAGGAAGCTATTTGTTCTGAGGCGGATTCAAACGCCACTGACCATTCCTATTTACCCCCAAGGTGTTTGCTCTACCTTGGCATGATGATGTTAGTCATATCATGCATATGTTGCCTTGCAGTGCCTACTTTTGAAATCATATATGTCATCTGCTTAGTTTAGACATGTTCTGTAATGCCACCCGTTTAGTTTCTATATCATATATGGGAATTGTGCAGTCACATGTCTTTTAGCCAACCATAATATACGTGAAATGTGCAATGCCATCCTGTTTAACCAGGCATCATATATTTGAACGATATCTTGCCCATCCTTTTCTTCATTACATTTCCATTTGTTGACAATGTTTGTACATTAAACTACTCTTCCTGTGAATCAGCCATTTGGGTGGGAGACTGAAAAATTTGGAGTGAAAACAAGGCCTTCTGAGAAGATAGTGCTACTAATATGTCTCCGTCATATCTACTTTTCCAAACACTTTTGCCCTTGTTTTGGACTCTAACTTGCATGATTTGAATGGAACTAACCCGGACTGACGCTGTTTTCAGCAGACTTT
Organism: Aegilops umbellulata; assembly: GCA_032464435.1. Classification (NCBI taxonomy): domain Eukaryota; kingdom Viridiplantae; phylum Streptophyta; class Magnoliopsida; order Poales; family Poaceae; genus Aegilops; species Aegilops umbellulata. The sequence goes on from CP136055.1 coordinate 407,655,132, forward strand.
CCATGGTGTTATTTATGTGCAGAAACAAAAGTTCTCGGAATGACCTGAAACTCAACAGAACATATTTTTGGAAAATATTAAAAATGCTGGAAGAAGAATCCACGTCAAGGGGCCCACACCCTGTCCACGAGGGTGGGGGCGCGCCTGCCCCCCTGGGTGCGCCCCCTGCCTCGTGGGCCCCCTGATGCTCCACCGACCTCAACTCCAACTCCATATATTCACTTTCGGGGAGCAAAAAATCAGAGAGAAGGATACATCGCGTTTTACGATACGGAGCCGCTGCCAAGCCCTAAAACCTCTCGGGAGGGCTGATCTGGAGTCCGTTCGGGGCTCCGGAGAGGGGAATCCGTCGCCATCGTCATCATCAACCATCCTCCATCACCAATTTCATGATGCTCACCGCCGTGCGTGAGTAATTCCATCGTAGGCTTGCCTGACGGTGATGGGTTGGATGATATTTATCATGTAATCGAGTTAGTTTTGTTAGGGTTTGATCCCTAGTATCCACTATGTTCTGAGATTGATGTTGCTATGACTTTGCTATGCTTAATGCTTGTCACTGGGGCCCGAGTGCTATGATTTTAGATCTGGACCTATTATGTTTTCATGAATATATGTGAGTTCTTGATCCTATATTGCAAGTCTATAGTCACCTACTATGTGTTATGATCCGGCAATCCCGAAGTGACAATAGTCGGGACCACTCCCGGTGATGACCGTAGTTTGAGGAGTTCATGTATTCACTATGTGTTAATGCTTTGGTACGGTACTCTATTAAAAGGAGGCTTCATATCCCTTAGTTTCCATTAGGACCCTGCTGCCATGGGAGGGTAGGACAAAAGATGTCATGCAAGTTCTTTTCCATAAGCACGTATATTCGGAATACATGCCTACATTACATTGATGAATAGGAGCTAGTTCTGTGTCACCCTATGTTATGACTGTTACATGATGAATCGCATCCGGCATAATTCTCCATCACCGATCCAATGCCTATGAGCTTTTCACATATTGTTCTTCGCTTATTTACTTTTCCGTTGCTACTGTTACAATCACTACAAAACCCAAAAATATTGCTTTTGCTATCGTTACCGTTACTTCCATATTACTTCGCTACTAAACATTTTGCTGCAGATACTAAGTTATCCAGGTGTGGTCGAATTGACAACTCAGCCACTAATACTTGAGAATATTCTTTGGCTCCCCTTGTGTCGAATCAATAAATTTGGGTTGAATACTCTACCCTCGAAAACTGTTGTGATCCCCTATACTTGTGGGTTATCAAGACTATTTTCTGGCGCCGTTGCCGGGGATGCATAGCTCTATTCTTTGAGTCACTTGGGATTTATTGTCGGCGTACTAGGAACCAGGGTACCCAGACTTGCCTGCCTGCGGCCCACGTCGCATTCCTGGTATGACCCAGTACAGCCCAGCTGATCGACCAGCTGCTCAAGACCCTCGCGAGGGGGCCAGCCATCGCGAGGAGAACGACCAAGACCTCTTCAGGGAGCGGCCTCACATAGGCTGCTCCAGAGGGGCAACCAAGACCTCTCCCAAGAGTGGCCTCAGCTAGGCTGCTTCGGGAGGGTGGAGATCTCAAGGCAAGGGCTGCCTCAGGAGGAGGCAGTGACGCAAGCCATGACGAACCATGCCAGCGGGCGCCAGCGCATGCCAGCGAGCGCAGTTTCCATATCGGTGCAAAGGAGACCGCACATGCGCAGGTTCCCGAGGGGCGAGACAAAGGTTTCCCCTTTGGTGCAACAAGACTGAAGACCGAAAGGACAGCAGGAAGGATGTCACCGCCGAGCCCACCACCGCGTCACCGCCTGCCCACTTTGCAGGTGAAGACCACCTTTTTTCAGGATAGGAGCGTCCTTGTGTTCCCGCTCAATTGGCCGTTGTGGGATTCCCTTCCCGCCTAAACATTTCGGGGGAAGAGGACCCTGGCCGCCTATATAAGTAGCTAGGGTTCCTAGCATAGGGGGAGACCGACCAACCCATTGAGACTTAGCATAGCAAAGGAGCAAGAACATCTGCCTCCTCACCTCTCTTGAGCTCGCCTCCTGAGCTCAGGTAACCACTGTATTTGTTCATACTCGAGGCCCCGCGAGGCCAATCCACTAAAGCAGGACGTAGGGTTTTACACCGCAAGGTGGCCTGAGCCTGGGTAAACTCTTGTGTGCTCTACTTGTTTGCTTGCTTGCATTCCATTCCCACCATTAGGAGAAGAGCAAGGCGCTAGGTAGACGAGTAGTGGGAGAGATCCTCGTCACGCCCCTGTGCTCGAGTCTTAAGGATTTTGCGGAGCCCGAAATCCGACATTTGGCGCGCCAGGTAGGGGGCGTGTCGAAATATCGCCTCTCCGACGACCTCGCCTCCCCTCTTCTGCCCTACGTCGCCATGGTGACACCTGCCTGCTGCATCCGCGCGGAGGCTAGAGCCGTTCCCATTGCCCAGGCGGCATCTGCGGACCGCGTCGCCCACGGGCGCTTCGTCCTCCATGTCGACGACCCCATCACCGGCCGGCCACTGGGGAGCGGCCTGCTACGCCACTCCCGCTTCCCCTAGCCTCGCCGGCGGCGGTTCTAACGGCCCAAGAGATGCTCCGACACCGGCCGCCTGCGGCGGGGCTTCAGGCTTGGGTGGCTTGCCTCGGCGAGCTGCTGGACGCTGCCGGCGGGGCGCCACCGTGCCGCAGGGTCGCCTGCATCATCGGAGGATCCAAGGCGCCGGCGTTGGCCCATCACGCTAAATCACACCTTCGACGGCTGGGGGCTGCCGCTCGGCCGTAGGAGGCCCCGCGAGGGCTAGACGCGCAGGGGCACGCCATCGTCTTCGGCCCCGGCGACCGCACCAGAGCTACAACCGGCACATGCATCCTCCCCACGGTATGTACCCCCACCATCTACGGAGTGGCCGTCATAAGGACCCTCGTCGACGGCGGCGCCAGGCTCAGCATCCTCTCCGCGGAGGCCATTGGTCGTGTGCCGGTGGCCTACGGGCGGCTCCTCCCCACCAAACCCTTCTCGGGGGTCGCGGGCTCGGCCATCCAACTCGGGCAGGTCCGCCTCCCCGTCTCCTTTGGGACGCACGCCAATTACCGGACCGATCTCATCGACTTCGACTTCGCGCCTATCCACCTGCCCTACAACGCCATCCTCGACTTCCCGGCCCTGGCCGAGTTCATGGCGGCGACTCACCCGGGCTACAACATCTTCAAGATGCCCGGGAGCAGTGGCACCATCACCATCAAAGGAGACACCAAGGTCGCCCTTCAGGTCCTCGAGCATGCTTATCGAGCCGCTGTCGCGGCTCGCCCAAGCGCAAAGGGGGCTCCGGAGGCCGCCGAAGCCGCTCCAGCCAAAAAGAAACAACTCTTCTCTCAGGATCGCGCCGAGACCAAGCAGGTACCCGTCGATGAGGGAGACACGAGCTCCACTTTCACCATCGGTGCGGTCCTGCTTCCAGAGAAAGAGGAGGCGTTGGTGGCCTTCCTCAGGGCGAACAAGGACGTGTTCGCATGGAAGGCGACCGACCTGGTCGAGGTGCCTAGGCACGTCATCGAACACCACCTCACAGTGTGCCCGAACGCACGACCTATCAAGCAAAAGGTGCGGCGGCAGGCTCCGGAAAAGCAGGCCTTCATCGTCCAGGAGGTCCGGAAGCTGGAAGAAGCAGGCCTTATCCAGGAGGTGCGCCACCCGGAATGGTTGGCCAACCCCGTCATCGTCCTGAAGAAAGGAGGCAAAGAGCGCATGTGCATCGACTTCACGAGCCTCAACAAGTTCTACCCTCAGGACCCGTTCCCTCTCCCTCGCATCGACCAGATCATGGACTCAACGGCCGAGTGCGACCTGCTTTTCTTCCTTGACGCCTTCTCGGTCTACCACCAGATCAAAATGGCAGTGCAAGACGTACAGAAGACGTCGTTCCTGACCCCATGCGGGACTTATTGCTACATCTGCATGCCCTTCGGGCTGAGGAACGCATGCGCCACCTTCCAGCGGCTGATGCACATCACCCTCGGCCCTTAGCTCGGGACGAACGCAGAGGCCTACGTCGACAACATCATGGTCAAGTCCAAGGAGGCCAAGACCCTTATCGGGGACTTGGAGGAAACGTTCGCCAACCTGCGCAAGGTGAACTTATGCCTCAACCCGGAAAAATGTGTGTTTCGGGTCCCCTCGGGCAAGCTGCTGGGATTCCTGGTCTCGCACCGGGGCATTGAAGCCAACCCGGAGAAGGTTAAAGCCATCGAGAGAATGAAGCCATCCACGACCCTGAAGCAAATGCAGAAACTTGCGGGATGTGTGACGTCCTTGGGGCGTTTCATCTCGAAGCTCGGCGAGCGCGCCCTCCCCTTCTTCAAGCTCATGAAGAGGAAGGGGCCTTTGAGTGGACTCCGGAGGCCGGCGCTTCCTTCCAAGATCTCTAGAAGTACCTCACCAGCCCGCCAGTTATGGTGGCGCCAAGGCCTCAGGAGCCCTTGATCCAATATCTCGCCGCTACGCCTCACTCCGCCAGTGCGGCGCTAGTAGTGGCACGAGAGGAAAGGGTCAGGGGCCAGGGCTCGCGGAATGACCCGATGCCCTCCGGAACTTCGCTGCCTCACGACACGACCTCCGGAGCCGACACGGCCACAACGCCTGGCGACCCCGCCGGCCTATGTAAAGCTCCTGAGCCATCAGAAGCGCCTGAGGGTCCCGCATCGCCAACCCTCGTGGAGCATCCCGTGTACTTCGTCAGCACCATGCTCCACGACGCTCGCTCGCGCTACCCCATGCCTCAGAAGCTGCTGCTGGTGCTCCTCGTTGCTTCCAGGAAGCTGCGCCACTATTTTCAAGGCCATCCCATCAAGGTCGTCTCAGCCTACCCCCTGGAGAAGGTCCTTCGGGGCCTGAACATCGTCGGGAGGGTTGCCGAGTGGAACATCGAGCTGCAGGCGTTCCAGCTGGAGTTCAGCACCACGTGGGTCATCAAGGGGGCAACGCTGGCTGATTTCGTGGCAGAGTGGACTGACGCTCCGGACCAGGGGGCTGGCGAGGACCGCTCGCTGGCCCCGGGTGACGAAACTCCGGATGGATGGGTGGTATATTTCGATGGTGCCTTCTCGCGCCTCGGCGCGGTGGCTGGCGCCGTGCTAGTATCACCCACTCAGGACAAGCTCCGCTACGCTGTGCAGCTTTGCTTCCAGCGTGGCGAAAAGGTCTCCAACAACATCGCAGAGTACGAGGGCCTAATCGCCAGGCTCAAGGCTGCGGCCGCACTAGGGGTGAAGCGTCTCACCATCAAAGGCGACTCGCAGCTCCTCGTCAACTTCTCTAACAAAGAGTACAAGCCCAAGGACAAACACAAGGAAGCGTATCTGGAGGAGGTGCTCAAGATGGAGAAGAGGTTCCTAGGACTGGAGCTGCAACACGTGCCGAGGGGCACAAATAAGGAAGCCGACGACATCGCCAAGCGGGCCTCCCGACGAGAACCGCAGGAACCAGGTGTCTTTGAGGAGTGCTTGCTCAGGCCATCGGCAGCACCACCTACTCCGGAGCTGCCATGCACGCATGAGGGGCAGCCAGCGGCTCCCGAGGTCGGCATACCACCCTGTGGACCGCCCTCCGGAGCCCGCCTGCTGCTCATCGCTGAACCCGAGGAAGATTGCTGGACTGAGGAGCTCAAGGCATACCTACTACGCGGGACCTTGCCGGAGAAGGAGGAAGACGCGGAACGCTTGGCTCGGCAGGCCTCGGCCTACTGCATCCAAGATGGTGAGCTCTACAGGAGGCGCCCTAATGGCGTCTCGCTAAAATGCATCTCGAGAAGGCAAGGACAAGAGCTGCTGGCCGACATCCACGGAGGGGATTGCGTCCATCATTCGTCGTCCCGCACCCTCGTGGGCAAGGTCTTTCGCAGCGGCTTCTACTGGCCCACAGCGCTGGACGACGCCACGGAGCTCGTGCGAGCCTGCGAGGCATGCCAGTTCTATGCCAAGCAAATCCATCAGCCAGCGCAAGGTCTTCAGACCATCCCGCTCTCCTGGCCCTTCGCGGTCTAGGGGTTGGACATCCTGGGACCATTCCCCCAAGCGGCAGGGGGCTACCGTTTCCTCTATGTCGTCGTCGACAAGTTCACCAAGTGGGCCGAGATGGAGCCGGTGCGCACGATTCCCGCAGGATCGGCGGTCAAGTTCATCAAGGGCCTCGTGTCCCGCTTCGGCGTCCCCAACCGCATCATCATGGATAACGGTTCACAGTTCACGAGCAATCTCTTCAGATCATATTGTGCTAACCTTGGAATGCAGATCTGCTACGCCTCAGTGGCCCACCCCAGGAGCAATGGGCAGGCCGAACGCGCCAATGCAGAGGTCCTGCGCGGCCTCAAGATGCGCACCTTCAAGAAAAAGCTCGAGGCCTACGGCAGGGGCTGGATCGACGAGCTCCAGTCCCTGTTGTGGTCAATCCGCACCACCGCAACCAAACCTACGGGAGAAACCCCGTTCTTTCTCGTTTATGGTGCGGAGGCGGTCCTCCCTCACGAGGTCAAGCGTCGCTCCCCACGGGTCTTGGCATTCGATGAGGAACGCCAGGATGCCGCCTGGCGGATGGACCTCGTGCTCGGCGAGAAGGGCCGCCGCCGAGCTGCGCTCAGGGCAGCGCGATATCAGCAGGCGCTACGGCGGTATCATTGTCGCAGCGTCCGCTCGAGAACATTGGAAGTTGGTAACTTGGTCCTGAGGCGGGTCCTCTCCAGGGAAGGGCTACACAAGCTCTCGCCTATGTGGGAGGGCCCGTTCAGAATCGGCCGTGTCTCTAGGCCTGGCGCTGTGCGCCTGGAGACGCAGGATGGGATACTCATCCAGAATTCCTGGAACATTCAGCACCTCAGGAGGTTCTATCCATAATCAAGGCTCCGTGCCCGTGAAGACAATCAAGGCTCCGTGCCCGTGAAGGTCTCCGCTCGTGACACTCTCACGTAATAATGAGTTGGGGCTGTACACGCCTCGGAGTCCCCTGTGCGTTGCCTACGGGCCCTCAGATCGAGCTCCCACCCATGTCCCAGTGGCAGTCCTTAGCTCTGCGCTGGGAAGAAGGCGTAGCTAGGGGTCGGACACGACCTTTTTCCTTTTTTTCGCCTTGTCGTTTGGCTGTCAGCCTTTTCTACTTCCTTGGCTGTCAGCCCTTCCTCTACCCCATGCTATGAAGTTTTTCGAGTTTATTGCGGTTTGCTCTGGTTTCGCTCGTTTTTCTCACGCTGCTCTCAAGTTCAATTCTTTGGGCCGGGCTGCGCCGCTTGTCCTCCCTTGCGCGCCTCGCGCGTGGCGGCTGGGATACGACCGGTCTCAGCTCTCGGCTACCGTGACCTCACGACCTCACCTTGCCAAGCCTGCTCAGGCTCTGGCGTCAGGCTCTTCAGCCCTCATGACTTACTTCACCAAGCCTTCTCAGGCCTTGGCATACCAGTACTCGCTCCGCGCTCTCAAGTGAGCTCAAGGGTGCGAGCCCTCCTCAACTCACCAAGGCTCATCTACACTTGGGGGCTCCAAGCCCGGCGGTCCTCATGACTCGCCTGGGGGCTCGTGACATCAGGAGGCCACCCACCTCAGGACTTCGTCTCACGACAAGCGCAGTACACAAGCTAAGTAATTTCATCCAGAACGAAAATAACAACAGACTTCCATTTCATGCATACATGCCATTGTTCATTACACGCCCACCCGAGGCAGCTTAAACTAAATGCAGGAAGGAAATGAATAAAATCAAAAACAAGGGCCAGGCGGATTCGGAGCCCGTGGATCGGCGTAGTCAGCACCTCCACCAAGTAGGAGCCCTACTCCTCGCACTTCACCGAAGAGCGGCGGCGCGAGGGCCCCTCCTCCTCGGCGAGCCGGGCGTGGCGGAGCGGCCGCCCAGGATAGCCGCCGCTGCTGGAGGAGCTGCTGCTACCATAGAGGGGGGACCCGCGGAGCCTACCGAGGTTGGGCTCATCTTCAGAGGAAGAGCTGCTCCTCAGGACGCCGTCGCCACCCTCCTTGTCGTCATCCACCTCTGGGCAACACCCAAGGCGCCTTCCTCCCTCCGAGAAGGCCTTGACGAGGAGCGATGACACCCCGTCATACTTGAAGTGGAGGGTGCACTTTCCCCGCAGCCGACGCGCACGGGCGAAGGATTGCCAGCCACGACCAAGGAACATGTCGCCTGAAGTGAGGACCTCGACCCCCACCCAGAAGGCTCCGCTACAGCACCCGTCGGCCTGCAGCCAAACACCGTCGGGCCCTTCTTCCGGCAATTCGGCACGGAACCAGCTGGGAAGCCAGAGCCACATGCTGCCAGGCTTCTCCACCCACATCACGAATTCGGAGGCCGCGTTGGAGGAGTGGAATTGCCGGCGCGGGGGACGGATAGGCGTCGGTCGCCCCCCTGCGCCACCTCGACCACCGCGGCCACGGCCGCCCCCACCGAGAGGAGAGGCTCCACGCCTCTCGTCGGTGACCCCATCGGAGCCCGAGAAGCCACGCCCGCTTCCCTGAGGAACCGTCACGGTCGTGGCGGCATGCTTGTGGGGACGCCCGCGGCCCCTCTTCGGCGGCGGCGAGACCAGCTCCTTCACACCCTTGCCCCTCTGTGCGGTGGAGGACTTCCTCAGTGGCGCCATGGAAATCTTGGGGGCGAAAGGGAACAAAGGAAGGAGAGAGGATGGTGGCGCTGGCTTGGAGATGGCCTGGGGGCTCCCCCCCGGGCCTCATTTATAGGGTGAGGAAGGCCAACCATCGATTGGTCATGGCCATGATGGCCGCGTTGCCCGCGCCAGGGAGTTGTCTAGTCACACGGTTACCAAGGCTGCGTGGGGAGTGGAGTCGCCACGTCCCATCCAACCATCACGCGCCAGCCTGGCCTGCAGTCTTTGGGGCCCGCGGCGCTTCGTCCTCGACTAGGCTTCGCCCAGAAGCCAACTCCGCGCGCGCCTTGGGCCCGGGGGCTACTGTCGGCGTACTGGGAACCAGGGTACCCAGATTTGCCTGCCTGCAACCCACGTCGCGTTCCTGGTATGGCCCGGTAGAGCCCACCTGATCGACCAGCTGCTCAAGACCCTCGCGAGGGGGCCAGCCATCGCGAGGAGAACGACCAAGACCTCCTCAGGGAGCGGCCTCACCTAGGCTGCTCCAGAGGGGCAACGAAGACCTCTCCCAAGAGTGGCCTTAGCTAGGCTGCTTCGAGAGGGCGGAGATCTCAAGGCAAGGGCTGCCTCTGGAGGAGGCAGTGACGCAAGCCATGACGAACCATGCCAGCGGGCGCCAACGCGTGCCAGCGGGCGCAGTTTCCATATCGGTGCAAAGGAGACCGCACAGGCGCAGGTTCCCGAGGGGCGAGACAAAGGTTTCCCCTTTGGTGCAACAAGACCGAAGACCGCAAGGACGGCAGGAAGGATGTCACCGCCGAGCCCACCACCGCGTCACCGCCTGCCCACTTTGCAGGTGAAGACCACCTTTTTTCAGGATAGGAGCGTCCTTGTGTTCCCGCTCAAATGGCCGTTGTGGGATTCCCTTCTCGCCTAAACATTTAGGGGGAAGAGGACCTTGGCCGCCTATATAAGTAGCTAGGTTCCTAGCATAGGGGGAGACCGACCAACCCATTGAGACTTAGCATAGCAAAGGAGCAAGAACATCTGCCTCCTCACCTCTCTTGAGCTCGCCTCCTGAGCTCAGGAAACCACTGTATTTGTTCATAATCGAGCCCCCGCGAGGCCAATCCACTAAAGCAGGACGTAGGGTTTTACACCGCAAGGTGGCCTGAACCTGGGTAAACTCTTGTGTGCTCTACTTGTTATCTTGCTTGCATTCCATTCCCACCATTAGGAGAAGAGCGAGGAGCTAGGTAGACGTGTAGTGGGAGAGATCTTCGTCACGCCCCTGTGTTCGAACCTTAAGGGATTTGCGGAGCCCGAAATCCGACATTTATATCTGCTGGTCACTATGAAGAACTTGAAAGACGCGAAAACAAAAAATTATCCCTCAACTACGAGGGGAGGTAAGGAACTGCCATCTAGCTCTGCACTTGATTCACCTTCTGTTTTGAGTAAGCCTGCGACACCTAAACCTGCTTCTGCTATTAATTCTGATATGTCGCATGTTATTAATGATGCCACTTCTGCTATGCATGATACTTATGATGAAACTACTTCTGTGCTTGATACTACTGTGCCACTTGGTGAATTTCTTGATGAACAACTTGCTAGGGCTAGAGAGAATGAAATTATTGAAACCGATAATATGGAAGATAGTGATGATGAAGACTCTCCCCCTAATAAATATGAATTGCCTGTTGTGCCTAAGGGTTATGTTTTGGATGAAGAATCTGCTAGAGCTATTCTTGCTTGCAATGATAGAAGTGATCTTAAGAAGATATTTAGTTAAATGGAAGCAGCGATCTCTTAATGCTAGAATGAAACCTGACCCTGCTTTTGCTACTTCACCTATCTGTGTTACTGATAAGGATTATGAATTCTCTGTTGATCCTAATATAATTACTTTGGTTGAATCTGATCCTTTTATGGCTATGAATCTGAAACTATTGTGGCACATCTTACCAAATTAAATGATATATCCACCCTACTTACTAATGATGAGAGATCTCGCTACTTTTATATCCTTAAAATATTTCCATTCTCATTAAAGGGTGATGCTAAGATATGGTTTAATTCTCTTGATCCTGGTTGTGTGCGTAGTCCCCAGGATATGATTTATTACTTCTCTGCTAAATATTTCCCTGCTCATAAGAGACAAGCTGCTTTAAGGGATATATATAATTTTATGCAAATTGAAGAAGAGAGTCTCCCACAAGCTTGGGGGAGGCTTATCCAATTACTTAATGCTTTGCCTGATCATCCTCTTAAGAAAATGAAATACTTGATATCTTTTATAAAGGACTAACCGATGCTTCCAGAGATTACCTGGATAGTTGTGTTGGTTCTGTTTTCAGGGAAAGAACACCGGATGAAGCTGAAATTTTATTGAATAATATGTTGACAAATGAAAATAATTGGACACTTCCTGAGCCAACTCCAGAGCCTATTCCTAAACCAATTCCGAAGAAGAGGGGTGTTCTGTTTCTCAGTCCTGAAGATATGCAAGAGGCCAAGAAATCTATGAAAGAAAAGGGTATTAAAGCTGAAGATGTTAAGAATTTACCTCCTATTGAAGAAATACATGGTCTTAATTTACCGCCTGTTGAAGAAACATATGCTCTTAAACCGTCACCTATTGAAGAAACTCATGGTCTTGATAACCCGACACAGGTAGTAAAGGTAAATTCTCTCTATAGATATGATAAAGCTGAAATCCCTCCTACTAAGTTTGCTAGCCATTGTCTGGATGAGTTTGATAACTTTATGGTTAAGCAAGAAGATTTTGATGCTTATTTTGGTAGACGATTAAAACAAAAGGCTTATATGATTGAACACTTGGGTGATTATATGTCTAGAGTTAAAGGTGAACTTAAACTTATTAATAAACATGCTTCTATGGTTACCACTCAAGTAGAATAAGTACTTAAAGCTCAAAATGATTTGCTCAATGAATTAAATAGTAAAAATAATGACTATGTTGTTAGAGTAGCTACTAGAACTGGTAAAATGACTTAGGAACCTTTGTATCCTGAAGGCCACCCTAAGAGAATTGAGCAAGATTCTCAGAGAAATAGTATTGATGAACCTAGTCCTTCTAAAAATAAGAAAAAGAAAAATGATAGGACTTTGCATGCTTCTAGTGAACCTATTGCTGAACCACCTGAGAATCCAAATTGTCATGGAATTTTACATGGCAGATGTCCTCGTGAAAGGACTTAGTCGTGGAGCCATTGCAACTAGGAAGCTTAAAGGGGTTAACGGGACAAGGGACACGAGAGAGTTTTTATACTAGTTCGGCCCCTTACGATGAAGGTAAAAGCCTACGTCTAGTTGCGGTGGTTCCATGACTAAGTCCTTTCACGAGGACATTTGCGTGACAATTCCACGACAGTTAGCGCCCGCCATGGGGCCAGCGCACGATGGATTTGAGTTCTTGAAGGGCAACTTTGAAGGGCTCAAGGGATACGCTGTGGGCCGGATGACCAAGAGTAGTCGCGGCAAGATCTATACCGACGATGAAGGCTGGGGCCTCGACGCCGGCTCAATTGAGTAAGGGTACCGGGTCCCCTTCGGCGGAATCCACGCCTTCATCGGCCTGATTGGTGAGTTGGGCCCTTAGCCGGACAACTGCACCGACATCGTCGAAACGGCTCAGCGCGCGAGACCCGCCCGGGCTCAACCCGCCATGAAGCGTGCTTTCGTGGGTTGTATCCATGGAGTGGAATTTTCTGAAGGGTCCGTAGATGGTGGTGAGACGGCCGTCCACTCCAATGGTGATTCGTCCACTGGTGAAACGATTCATTGTATCAACTGCAAGATGGCAGGCTTGGGGGTTGTTCCTATGGCAGCAGTATTTCGGACCCCTTTGAGCCGGCAAGCTGGGTAGGGGTCTTCATGGCTGGTACTCAACCCGGCCAAAACTCTACAACTGCGGAAGCAATAACGTCCGGGTCAGGAGCTGCCGGGGCAGGAGGCCCTGCGCGCCCGCCAGCTCAGGTGCTGATTGACCTCATGGACAACCTGACGGCCCTGTTAACCGCCACAGTTATTCCTGCAAGTCAAGATGAGCACGATGCAGAGGTGGCACAGGGATGTGAGGAAATAGCTCGGGCCAAGGAGGCCCTAGCAGCTGAGGACACCAGGTTGGCCACAGAACGGGCGGCTTTGGATGCACTGGCACAACAGCTCCAGTCAGAGGCCTTCCAGCTTACGATGAGCCTGAACGTGTCTAACGAGGTGATGAGGAGGAGACACCAAAAAACTCAATCCCGTTTGCCTCCGGTTTATGATCCTCAGAACCTTTTATCCATGCCCGGAGCCGGCCCTACTAACCCGCCAGAGGCAAATCAATTTGTAACATCCGGAGCAGGGGGACCGGTTCAGCCTTGGGTGATGGCACCTCCTCACGTGAATATGGCCCCGCCCCGCTACGTACCAACACCGCCGGGTCACTTTTCTAACCCCATGGAGAACCTGATCGCAGCATCGGCACGTTTGGCGGCTCTCCCGGTGGACGGCGATGATCCGACAGTGGTGGAGACACGAAGGATCAGTGAACTTGTCCAGACGGCTCTTGCTCAGCAGGAGGCTTATTCCTACAGTCGAGACAGGATTCATTCGACTCCTCGCCCAAGCCGGAGCCCGAGTTACAGCAGGCATATGGAGTCAGAGGCTTTATCAAGCAACGCCCAGCATCGCAACCAGCCCGGCGGTTATAACCCGGTGCAGGACCGGATACGTCAGGAGGACGAGCAAGCAGCTCAACTGGCGGCTCAGCAGGCGGGTCATCAAACCTTCCCTGATTATCCCACGACTTCTGTTGAGGCAGGAGTAGCCACCAGAACCGGCGGTGTTCCTTGTTTGGTGCCGGCTTTACGTAATGTGCGTCTGCCTAAGGACTTCAAGGGACCCCGAAAGGTGCCAAATTACACGCCCAACTTACAGCCCGGGGCATGGATCGAAAGCTATGAGATGGCCATGGAGCTGTTGGAGGTCAGCGACGCGGCAATGGCTAAGTATTTCACCATGATGTTGGATGGAACGGCCCAGACTTGGTTAAAGGGCCTGCCGCCTAATTCCATTAGCTCATGGGCGGAGTTAAAGGCCCGGTTCATTCAGAACTTCAAAGACACTTGCAAGCAATCTATGTCAATTGTGGACTTAACTAATTGTAAGCAAGAGGAGGCTGAATCTACCACTCAGAGATAATACATTCATCTGACAAGATGGATGCCGGCTCTGCAGTCTTAATGTTGGAGAAAAATTGCCGATTTGAACCGCTAAGACAGAAGCTGGGGCGCCTCAAGCGTGATTGTAATGATATGGGTCAGCTGATGGCGGCTCTAGTCAAATACACCGATTCTGATAGTACCAAGGATCCCGCGTCTGATGAGGAAAAGACAGGGAAGGGAAAGAAGAACGGCAATGGAAAGGGTCAGCAGCATAACCCGGCGAATCAAGGAGGCAATAAGCGTAAGGCCGATGGTAACCCGGAGTTTGTGGCCAATGCCAATGCATAGGGTAACAATCAGACATGCAAGGGGAGGCCGCCCCCTCGATCTGGCGGGTCAGGTCCATCTCTTGAGCAGCTACTCAATGAACCCTGTCCGAGACATGGCACCCGGGAAAGGCCGGCCACTCACTTATGGAAGGATTGCGCGATCATGAAGGCTTTCAAGAATTCCAACATGTTCGACGGCAATCATGGGTCGGGTGGCGGCTCAGGTGCCGGCGGTTTTCATGGCCCGGGTGGCGGTTCAAATTCCGGCTTTCAGGGAAATCAAGGTGGTTATAATCAGCAGCAGTCTGGTCAAGGAGGTCAGCAGCAGCAGTCAGGTTATCGAAGCAATCCAAAGCAGCTGAATAGTGGACAGTATCATGTGTTCACCACTAGCTTATGCAAATGAGACCAGAAGATTCATAAAAGGGCTGTGAATGCCGTTGAGCCGGCGGTTCCCTGTTATTTGAGGTGGTCAGAGCAGCCTACTGTGTGGAGCAGGGAAGATCACCCTCCCCGGGTTGACAGTCCGGTTCAGTTAGCCTTGGTGGTAGCACCTCAAGTTGGTGGATATAAATTCACTAAGGTACTCATGGATGGATGTAGCAGCATCAACATCCTCTATTATGAGACCTTTTGACGTATGGGGTTGACTGACAAAAATTTAAAGACGTCCAACACCGTTTTCCATGGAGTGGTGCCTGGTAAGTCGGCATACCCAGTGATGACCCACGAGTATAGGGGATCTATCGTAGTCCTTTCGATAAGTAAGAGTGTCGAACCCAACGAGGAGCAGAAGGAAATGATAATCGGTTTTCAGCACGGTATTCTCTAGAAGTACTGAAATAAGTGGTAACAGATAGTTTTGTGATAAGATAATTTCTAATGAGCAACAAGTAACAAAATTAAATAAAGTGCAGCAAGGTGGCCCAATCCTTTTTGTAGCAAAGGACAAGCCTAGACAAACTCTTATAATAGGAAAAGCGCTCCCGAGGACACATGGTAATATCGTCAAGCTAGTTTTCATCACGTTCATATGATTCGCGTTCGGTACTTTGATAATTTGATATGTGGGTGGACCGGTGCTTGGGTGTTGTTCTTACTTGAACAAGCATCCCACTTATGATTAACCTGTATTGCAAGCATCTGCAACTACAACAAAAGTATTAAGGTAAACCTAACCATAGCATGAAACATATGGATCCAAATCAGCCCCTTACGAAGCAACGCATAAACTAGGGTTTAAGCTTCTGTCACTCTAGCAACCCATCATCTACTTATTACTTCCCAATGCCTTCCTCTAGGCCCAAATAATGGTGAAGTGTTATGTAGTCGACGTTCACATAACACCACTAGAGGCTAGACAACATACATCTCATCAAAATATCGAACGAATACCAAATTCACATGACTACTAATAGCAAGACTTCTCTTGTGTCCGCAGGAACAAACGTAACTACTCACAAAGCATATTCATGTTCATAATCAGAGGGGTAATAATATGCATAAAGGATCTGAACATATGATCTTCCACCAAATAAACCAACTAGCATCAACTACAAGGAGTAATCAACACTACTAGCAACCTACTAGCACCAATCCCGGACTTGGAGACAAGAATTGGATACTAGAGATGAACTAGGGTTTGGAGATGAGATGGTGCTGGTGAAGATGTTGATGGAGATTGCCCTCTCCCGATGAGAGGAGCGTTGGTGATGACGATGGCGATGATTTCCCCCTCCCGGAGGGAAGTGTCCCCGGGAGAACAGCTCTGCCAGAGCCCTAGATTGGTTCCGCCAAGGTTCCGCCTCGTGGCGGCGGAGTCTCGTCCCAAAAGGTTGCTTATGATTTTTTCCTCGATGAAAGGCCTCATATAGCAAAATATGGGCATCGGAGAGCCAACAGGGGGCCCACGAGGTAGGGGCGTGCCCTAGGGGGGCGCCCCCACCCTCGTGGACAGGGTGTGGGCCCCCTGGTCTTCATCTTTGGAAAGGATTTTTCATTATTTTTAACTAGATGTTCCGTGGAGTTTCAGGACTTTTGGAGTTGTGCAGAATAGGTCTCTAATATTTGCTCCTTTTCCAGCCCAGAATTCCAGCTGCCGGCATTCTCCCTCCTTATGTAAACCTTGTAAAATAAGACAGAATAGCCATAAGTATTGTGACATAACGTGTAATAAATACCGATAATGCAATAAATATCGATATAAAAGCATGATGCAAAATGGACGTATCAACTCCCCCAAGCTTAGACCTCGCTTGTCCTCAAGCGGAAGCCGATAACGATAAATATGTCCCCATGTTTAGAGGTAGGGGTGTCGATAAAAATAAAATACAGACATGAAGGCATCATGATTTCTTTCATAACAGCAACATATATAGATATTGTCATATGATTTCTTATGCTCAAGTAATAATCTATTCACAATGCACAAGTACGAATCATAAACTTTATTGAGAACCAACAAACTATAGTCTCAGTCATTGAAGCAATTGCAATTTATCATAACATCAGCAAGAGTCTATGTCAGAGCTTAAAAGCAAGTCCACATACTCAACTATCATCTAGTCCTTCATAATTGCTAACACTCATGTAATACTTGTGGTTATGAAATTTTAATCGGACACAGAGAAAGATAGGGGCTTATAGTTTCGCCCCACAACATTTTACCTCAAGGGTAATGTCAACAATAATAATTCATGCTCCCCTACATCCAATTAGGTACATATATCAGGATCTTTCCAACATACTGTTCTTGTCAAAGGATAAAATGAAAAAGGAAAGGTGAAGATCACCATGACTCTTGCATAAGGTAGAAGATAATAATAAAAGATAGGCCCTTCACAGAGGGAAGCAGAGGTTTCCATGCGCTTTTATGGTTGGATGCACAAAATCTCAATGCGAAAAAACGTCACGTTATATTGCCCCTTGTGATATGAACCTTTATTATGCAGACCGTCGCTTTTATTGCTTCCACATCACAAGATCGTATAAAGCTTATTTCTCCCACACCAATCAATCATACATATTTAGAGCAATTTTTATTGCTTTGCACCGATGACAACTTACTTGAAGGATCTTACTCAATCCATAGGTAGATATGGTGGACTCTCATGGCAAAACTGGTTTAAGGGTTTTGGAAGCACAAGTAGTATCTCTACTTGGTGCTGAGAATTTGGCTAGCATGAGGGGGAAAGGCAAGATCAACATGTTGTAGGACCCATGACAACATACTTTATTTCAGATATAAGAAAACATAACTCATTACGTTGTCTTCCTTGTCCAACATCAACTTTTTAGCATGTCATATTTTAATGAGTGCTCCCAATCATAAAAGATGTCAATAATAGTATATTTATATGTGAACCCCTCTTTCCTTATTACTTCCTATTAATTGCAACGATGACCAAAGCTATGTCTGCCAACTCCCAACAACTTTTAATCATCATACTCTTTCTATGTGAAGTCATCACTCTCGATAAGATCAATATGAACTCTTTGTTTTCTTTTTCTTCTTTTATTAACTCAAGATCATGGCTAAATAATCAAGCCCTTGACTCAACACTATTATTTATTATATATAGCTCATGGACTCGATTACATAAAGGGATCATAAAGCAAAACTCAAAACTAGATCATGCCATAAACTTTATTGTACTAGATCAAGATATTTCTAATAGGATCAAACTAATAAAAACGGTAAAGATAGGAGTTGTGATTGTGATACGATACCGGGGCACCTCCCCCAAGCTTGGCAGTTGCCAAGGGGAGTTCCCATACCCATTTAATTATGTCTCCTTCTTTGTTGTGGGTAAAATATTCTTGGCGATGATGCCCTTTAGGATACGATTCTCCTCCTCGAGCTTATTGACTTGCTGCTTGAGGTCCATTATTTCCTTATGAAGCTTCCCTGTAACTGCTAAGGCTCCATCTACCCAAGGGTGTTGCATAGCTGCAGGAGAACAAGTGACACTTCTCTTCATATTTTCATAAGAAAGAAATCTAACGTTGGAAGGGATAACCGAGTTTGGAATTGCTGAGCTCTGTAGTTCTCCAATCGTGAACCCAGCTCGAAAGAGAGAAGTGACTTCTTGATCCTCCATGGAATCTACCCTCATCAAGTCAGCCTCCATCTCTTCCTCCGTTGCTGGCCCAAAGTGGTCAGCATCGCTGTTTGCCCTTGGTTCCGATGCCGGATGAGACACCCGGCTCTCCCCGACTGACTCTTGAGAAGACGTCTTGCTCTTAATCTGCAGCAACAACGGCTCAAAACAAAAACAGAGGATAATTGCATGATACGGGAGTTAAAACCTTTGGGAGAATATATAATGAATTTTTACCGACCAAAATACGTATCATGCAAGAAAACGGAGTCCGGAAGGCACACGAGGTGCTCATGAGGTAGGGGCGCACCCAGGGGGGTAGGGCACACCCTCCACCCTCATGGGGCCCTCGTGTCCTTCCCAGACTGCCACTTATTTTTCTATTTTTCTAAATATTCCAAAACGGAGAAATATTGCCTTAAAAATTGTTTTGGAGTCGGTTTACTTACCGTACCACATACCTATTCCTTTTCGGAGTCTGAAACGGTCTGGAGAGTGTCCCTTATGTGTTCCTCCGGGGTTACGGTTTCAATAATATTGGTTTCAACATTTATGGGATTACCTGAGATATAATGTTTGATTCTTTGACCGTTCACCACCTTCGGATTCGTGCCTTCGAAATTGTTGATTTTTATGGCGCCGGAACGATAGACCTCCTCGATGACGTAGGGGCCTTCCCATTTAGAGAGAAGTTTTCCTGCAGAAAATCTTAAACGAGAGTTGTATAGCAATACATAATCACCTACATTAAACTCACGCTTTTGTATCCTTTTGTCATGCCATATTTTAACTTTTTCTTTAAACAACTTGGCATTTTCATAAGCTTGAGTTCTCCATTCATCAAGTGAACTAATATCAAATAACCTCTTCTCACCAGCAAGCTTGAAATCATAATTGAGCTCTTTAATAGCCCAATATGCCTTATGTTCTAGTTCGAGAGGTAAGTGACATGCTTTTCCATAAACCATTTATACGGAGACATACCCATAGGATTTTTATATGCAGTTTTATAGGCCCATAATGCATCATCAAGTTTCTTGGACCAATTCTTTCTAGACCTATTGACAGTCTTTTGCAAAATTAATTTGAGTTCTCTATTACTCAATTCTACTTGACCACTAGACTGCGGGTGATAAGGAGATGCAATTCTATGATTGATGTCATATTTAGCAAGCATTTTACGGAAAGCACCATGAATAAAATGTGAACCACCATTAGTCATTAAATATCTAGGGACTCCAAACCTCGGAAAAATAACTTCTTTAAGTATTTTAATAGAAGTGTTATGATCAGCACTACTAGTTGGAATAGCTTCTACCCACTTAGTAACGTAATCAACAGCAACTAAAATATGTGTGTATCCATTAGAGGCAGGAAAAGGTCCCATATAATCAAAGCCCCAAACATCAAATGGTTTGATAACAAGTGAATAATTCATAGGCATTTCTTGACGTCTACTAATATTACCAATTCTTTGACATTCATCACAAGATAAGACAAACTTATGGGCATCCTTGAAGAGAGTAGGCCAATAAAAACCGGATTGCAATACCTTATGTGCAGTTCTATCTCCAGCGTGGTGTCCTCCATAAGCTTCGGAGTGACACTTGCGTAGAATCTGTTCCTGTTCATGCTCATGTACACAACGTCTAATAACACCATCTACTCCTTCTTTATAAAGATGTGGGTCATCCCAAAAGTAATGTCTCAAATCATAGAAAAACTTTTTCTTTTGCTGGTATGTGAAACTAGGTGGTATGAATTTAGCAACAATATAATTAGCATAATCAGCATACCATGGAGTACTACGAGAAGTACTTATAACATTTAATTGTTCATCAGGAAAGCTATCATCAGTAGGTAGTGGGTCATCAAGAACATTTTCTAACCTAGACAAGTTGTCTGCAATGGGGTCTCAGCTCCCTTTCTATCAACAATATGCAAATCAAATTCTTGTAGCAAGAGAATCCATCTACTAAGTCTAGGTTTAGCATCTTTTTTCCATAAGATATTTAATAGCAGCATGATCAGTGTGAATAGTTACTTTAGAATCAACAATATAAGGTCTGAACTTATCACAAGCAAATACAACTGCTAAGAATTCCTTTTCAGTAGTAGCATAATTTCTTTGAGCATTGTCTAGAGTCTTACTAGCATAATGGATAACATTTAATTGCTTATCAACTCTTTCCCCTAGAACCCCACCTACAGCATAATCACTAGCATCACACATAATTTCAAAGGGTAAATTCCAGTCAGGGGACTGAACAATAGGTGCAGAGATTAATGCTTTCTTAAGTATTTCAAATGCTTCTACACAACCATCATCAAAGACAAATGGTATATCTTTTTGTAATAAATTAGTCAGAGGCCGAGAAATTTTTGAGAAGTCCTTAATGAACCTCCTATAAAATCCGGCGTGACCAAGGAAACTTCTTATACCTATGATGTCCTTGGGACATGGCATCTTTTCAATGGCATCAACCTTGGCTTTATCAACTTCAATACCTCTTTCAAAAACTTTATGCCCCAAGACAATACCTTCATTAGCCATAAAGTGGCACTTTTCCCAATTGAAGACAAGATTAGTTTCTTCACATCTCTGCAAAACTCGATCAAGATTGCTCAAGCAATCATCAAAAGAGGATCCATAGACGGAAAATTCATCCATGAAAACCTCACAAATCTTTTCACAAAAGTCAGAGAATATAGCCATCATGCATCTTTGAAAGGTAGCAGGTGCATTACATAAACCAAAAGGCATACGTCTATAAGCAAAAGTACCAAAAGGGCATGTAAAAGTAGTCTTTGATTGATCTTTAGCTGACATAGGTATTTGAGAGAAACCAGAATAATCATCTAGAAAGCAATAGTGTGTATGTTTGCATAATCTTTCTAGCATTTGATCAATAAAAGGTAAGGGGTAAAGATCTTTCTTAGTAGCCTTATTTAATTGATGGAAATCAATTACCATCCTATAACCTATAATAATTCTTTGTGGAATCAATTCAACTTTATCATTAGGAACAACAGTAATACCTCCCCTCTTAGGGACACAATGGACATGACTTACCCACTGACTATCAGCAACAAGATAAATTATACCTGCCTCCAGAAGCTTTAGTATTTCTTTTCTTACCACTTCTTTCATTTTAGGATTCAAACGTCGTTGAGGATCATGAACTGGTTTTGCATCTGCTTCCAAATTTATTTTATGTTGACATAGAGTGGGACTAATGCCCATAAGATCATCAAGAGTATTTTCTATAGCAGCACGGTGCTTCTTCAGAGTTTTCAACAATCTTTGTTCTTCATGCTCTGAAAGGTTAGCACTAATAATAACAGGATATATCTTCTTTTCATCAAGATAAGCATATTTAAGATTATCAGGCAACGGTTTAAGCTCAAACACGGGATCACCCTTGGGTGGAGGAGGATCCCCTACGATTTCAACAGGAAAATTGTGTTTCAGAATAGGTTCCTGTTTAAAGAATACTTCATCTATTTCCCTTCTTTCATTCATAAACATATCATTTTCATGGTCTAGCAAATAATGTTCTAAAGGATCACTAGGAGGTACGACAATAGAAGAAAGACCAATAATTTCATCCTTACTAGGTAATTCTTCTTCACGATGTTGTTTACTAAACTTAGAGAAATTAAACTCATGAATCATATCATCCAAGCCAATAGTAACAACATTCTTTTCGCAGTCTATCTTAGCATTAACAGTATTCAAGAAGGGTCTACCAAATATAATGGGACAAAAGCTATCTTGTGGGGAACTGAGAACAAGAAAATCAGCAGGATATTTAGTTTTCCCAGACAATACTTCAACATCTCTAACAATTCCTGTTGCTGATATAGTATCTCTATTGGCAAGTTTAATTGTGACATCAATATCTTCTAACTCAGCAGGTGCAATTTCATGCTTGATTTCTTTATATAAGTCATAAGGTATAACACTAGCACTAGCACCCATATCACATAAGCCATGATAACAATGATATCCTATTTTAACAGAAATAACAGGCACGCCTACCACAGGTCTATGTTTATCTTTAGCACAAGGTTTAGCAATTCTAGCAGTTTCACCGCAGAACTGAATAACATGCCCATCAATATTATCAGACAAGAGATCTTTAACAATAGCAATATTAGGTTCTACTTTGACTTGTTCGGGAGGTGTATAAGTTCTAATATTGCTTTTACGAACCACAGTTGAAGCTTTAGCATGATCCTTTATTCTAACGGGGAAAGGTGGTTTCTCAACATAAGAAGTAGGAACAATAGGATCATTATAAGTGACAATCTTTTCTTCAACTTTAATAGGTGCAGCTACTTTTACTTCTATGGGAGGATGATATTTAAACCACTTCTCCTTGGGGAGATGAACATAAGTAGCAAAAGATTCACAGAAAGAAGCTACTATCTCAGAGTCAAGTCCATATTTAGTGCTAAACTTACGAAAAATATCGGTATCCATAAAAGATTTAACACAATCAAACTTAGGTGTCATACTTGACTCCTTACCTTCGTTGAGATCCCAATCTTCAGAGTTGCGTTTTATTCTATGCAATAAATCCCATTTAAATTCAATAGTCTTCATCATAAAAGAGCCAGCACAAGAAGTATCGAGCGTGGTGCGATTGTTTTCAGAAAGCCGAGCATAAAGATTTTGAATAATTGTTTCTCTTGGGAGCTCATGATTGGGGCATGAATATAACATTGATTTAAGCCTCCCCCAAGCTTGAGCGATGCTTTCTCCTTCGTGAGGCCAAAAATTATATATATATAATTGCGATCATGATAAACAAGATGCATAGGATAATACTTTTGATGAAATTCCAATTTCAATCTTCTATAGTTCCACGATCTCGTATCATCACATAGCCTATACCATGTCAATGCATCTCCCTTCAAAGATAAAGGGAATACATTCTTCTTAGCAACATCATTGGGTATGCCCGCAAGCTTAAATAATCCACAAACTTCATCCACATATATTAGGTGCTCATCAGGATGCTTTGTTCCATCTCCTATAAAAGGATTAGCTAGCAGTTTTTCTATCATACCCGAAGGAAATTCAAAGGGAACATTTTCATTTTCAATAGGTTCAGTAGGTTGAGGAGCACCTCTTTGCACTACTGGTCGGGGTGAAGATACCCCGAACAAGCCCCTCAGAGGATTACTTTCCATAGTAACAAGTGACAGTAAATTTCAGCACACTATATAAATTTTTCCTTACCAAATTCCACCTACCAAAGGCGCTTCACTCCCCGGCAATGGCGCCAGAAAAGAGTCTTGATGACCCACAAGTATAGGGGATCTATCGTAGTCCTTTCAATAAGTAAGAGTGTCGAACCCAACAAGGAGCAGAAGGAAATGATAAGCGGTTTTCAGCAAGGTATTCTCTGCAAGTACTGCAATAAGTGGTAACAGATAGTTTTGTGATAAGATAATTTGTAACGAGCAACAAGTAACAAAAGTAAATAAAGTGCAGCAAGGTGGCCCAATCCTTTTTGTAGCAAAGGACAAGCCTGGACAAACTCTTATAATAGGAAAAGCGCTCCCGAGGACACATGGGAATATCGTCAAGCTAGTTTTCATCACGTTCATATGATTCGCGTTTGGTACTTTGATAATTTGATATGTGAGTGGACCGGTGCTTGGGTGTTGTTCTTACTTGAACAAGCATCCCACTTATGATTGACCTCTATTGCAAGCATCCGCAACTACAACAAAAGTATTAAGGTAAACCTAACCATAGCATGAAACATATGGATCCAAATCAGCCCCTTACGAAGCAACGCATAAACTAGGGTTTAAGCTTCTGTCACTCTAGCAGCCCATCATCTACTTATTACTTCCCAATGCCTTCCTCTAGGCCCAAATAATGGTGAAGTGTTATGTAGCCGACGTTCACATAACACCACTAGAGGCTAGACAACATACATCTCATCAAAATATCGAACGAATACCAAATTCACATGACTACTAATAGCAAGACTTCTCCCGTGTCCCCAGGAACAAACGTAACTACTCACAAAGCATATTCATGTTCATAATCAGAGGGGTAATAATATGCATAAAGGATCTGAACATATGATCTTCCACCAAATAAACCAACTAGCATCAACTACAAGGAGTAATCAACACTACTAGCAACCTACTAGCACCAATCCCGGACTTGGAGACAAGAATTGGATACTAGAGATGAACTAGGGTTTGGAGATGAGATGGTGCTGGTGAAGATGTTGATGGAGATTGCCCTCTCCCGATGAGAGGAGCGTTGGTGATGACGATGGCGATGATTTCCCCCTCCCGAAGGGAAGTGTCCCCGGCAGAACAGCTCTGCCGGAGCCCTAGATTGGTTCCGCGAAGGTTCTGCCTCGTGACGGCGGAGTCTCATCCCGAAAGGTTGCTCATGATTTTTTCCTCGATGAAAGGCCTCATATAGCAGAAGATGGGCATCGGAGAGCCAACAGGGGGCCCACGAGGTAGGGGCGCGCCCTAGGGGGGCGCCCCCCACCCTCGTGGATAGCGTGTGGGCCCCCTGGTCTTCATCTTTGGCAAGGATTTTTCATTATTTTTAACTAGATGTTCCATGGAGTTTCGGGACTTTTGGAGTTGTGCAGAATAGGTCTCTCATATTTGCTCCTTTTCCAGCCCAGAATTCCGGCTGCCGGCATTCTCGCTCCTTATGTAAACCTTGTAAAATAAGACAGAATAGCCATAAGTATTGTGATATAACATGTAATAACAGCCCATAATGCAATAAATATCGATATAAAAGCATGATGCAAAATGGACGTATCACCCAGTTGGCAAGATTGAGCTGGAGGTAGCCTTTGGAGATGAATATGATTCTAGGGCTGAGAAATCAACCTTTGAGGTGGTCAAGATCAAAAGCCCATATCACGCTCTGTTTGGCCGGCTTATGCCAAGTTCATGGCGCGGCTGTGTTATGTTTATTTGCAGCTCAAGATGTCGGGTCACAAGGGCACCATTACTGTGCATGGAAGTCGAAAGATAGCCCTGGAATGTGAGTAGGGCGATGCGGCTTATGCCGAGTCTGTTTGCGCAGCAGAGGAGCTGAAATTTTATCAAGATAACGATGACCCAGCGGATATGACACCTCTGAAGAAGCCGGCCACAGAGCATGACCCGGCGATGAAGTTTAAGTCAGCTGATGAAACCAAGCTTGTTGATTTTACTCCAGGTGACTCATCTAAACAACTCAGTATCAATGCCAATCTAGATCGTAAATAGGAAAGCGCGCTCATCGAGTTCCTCCGTGAGAATTGGGACATCTTCGCATGGAAACCTTCTGACATGCCGAGTGTAGCGAGAGAACTCGCTGAGCACACTCTTAATATTGATCTGAAGTTTAAGCCGGTCAGGCAATTCCTTCGGCGGTTCAATGAAGAGTGACGTAAAGCTATCGGTGAGGAGGTGGTCCGGCTCTTAGCCGCCGGGTTTATTGTTGAAGTTATTTACCCTGAGTGGTTGTCTAACCCGGTGCTTGTACTTAAGAAGAATGGCACCTGGCGGATGTGTGTGGATTACACGGACTTAAATAAGGCTTGTCCGGCTGATCCTTTTGCTCTCCCCCGTATTGATCAAATCATTGATGCTACGGCGGGTTGTGAGCGTTTGAGCTTTTTGGATGCTTACTCTAGTTATCATCAGATCAAGATGGCAGTTAAGGACCAGGAGAAGACGGCCTTCATTACTCCGTTTGGAGCCTTCTGCTATGTGTATATGCCTTTTGGGCTCAAGAGTGCCCAGGCGACTTATCAGCGGTGTGTAAAGAATTGTCTCCACAATCAGATTGGGCGCAATGTTCACGCTTATGTGGATGATATAGTGGTGAAATCCAGAGAGAAGGAAACCTTGATAGATGATTTGAAGGAAACCTTTGATAATCTCCGGGTCTATAAGATGATGCTTAACCCGGCCAAATGTGTGTTTGGCATACCAACAGGCAAGCTTTTGGGTTTTATGGTTTCTAACAGAGGCATTGAAGCTAATCCGGAGAAGATCAAGGCTATCACCTCTTTGGCTAAGCCGGCATGCATCAATGATGTTCAGCGACTGGCGGGTCGTATCGCTGCTTTAAGCCGGTTCATAAGCCGTTTAGGTGAGAAGGCCATACCGCTGTATCAGATGATGAAGAAAACAGACAGTTTTGTCTGGAGTGACGCTGCTAATGCTGCCTTTGAAGATTTGAAGAGGCAGTTGTCTGAACCACCGGTCCTTGCGGCTCCCATTGATAAAGAGCCACTGCTGTTATACGTGGCCGCTAACTCACCTATTGTTAGTTTTGCAATTGTGGTGGAGCGCAAGGAGCATCCGGTTCAACGGACGGTTTACTATATCAGTGAGGTGCTCAATGAGTCTAAGCAAAGATATCCGCATTGGCAGAAGCTTGTTTATGGGGTGTTCATGGCGAGCCGAAAGCTTAAACAATACTTCCAGGGTCACCCCATCACCGTGGTAAGCTTTGCTCCTTTGGGAAACATCATCCAGAATAGAGAGGCCACAGGACGAGTCGCCAAGTGGGCCTTTGAGCTTGGGCCTCATGGTTTGAAGTATGTGCCACACACTGCTATTAAATCTCAGGCACTGGTCGACTTCATCAATGATTGGACAGAGCTGCAGGCACCTGAGGAGAAGCCGGATAACACATATTGGACTATTCATTTTGATGGATCGAGGCAGTTGGAAGGCTCGGGGGCTGGAGTCGTTTTAACTTCCCCTTGAGGTGACAAATTTTGTTATGTGCTCCGGCTCATGTTTCCTTGTACTAACAATGCCGCTGAATATGAGGCCTTGCTCCACGGTCTTCGGATGGCCAAGGAGATGAATTTAAGTCGGGTGAGGTGCCTGGGCGACTCAGATTTGGTGGCTCAACAGGTGTCAGGCAAGTGGGACTCTAAGGATCCCCTCATGGCGGCTTATTGCCGAGAAGTTGATGTTGTAGCTGGGCACTTCAAGGGTTATCAAGTGGAGCACATTGATCGAAGGAAGAATGAGGCGGCTGATGCTTTAAGCCGGCTGGGATCTCAGCGTAAGCTGGTACCGCCTAACACCTTTTTGGATGTTTTGCATAATCCTTCTGTCAAGTTACCCACAGAGGAAGACTTAGTTGTTCTAGACCCAGAAGCGCAGCTGGTGGCAGCTCTTCACGTCATCCCGCATTGGACAGTGCCATATTTGGCTTACATGACCCGGGGAGAGTTGCCTGAGGATGAGACCTTGGCGAGACAAATCATCTGGCGGTCTAAATCCATGACAATTGTTCATGGTTAGTTGCATCATCGCAATGTCACTGGGGCGTTTCAACGTTGTGTGTCACCTGCGGAAGGTCATGAAATACTTCGGGAAATCCATGAAGGCGATTGTGGTCATCATGTCGGCTCAAAATCTCTTGTGGCCAAGGCTTTCCGTCATGGATTTTATTGGCTGACGGCTCATGCTGACGCGGAAGACCTGGTCAGTAAATGTGACGGTTGTCAAAAATTCTCACGACGAGCTCATGTGCCGGCTCAAGAGTTGAGGATGATTCCAATTACTTGGTCGTTTGCAGTCTGGGGGCTTGATATGGTCGGGCCTTTCAAAAGGTCCAAGGATAAAAAGACACACCTCCTGGTGGCGGTGGATAAATTTACAAAGTGGGTTGAGGCAGAGCCGGTCAGTAAGTGTGATGCAGCCACGGCGGTTCAGTTCATGAAAAAGGTGATCTTTCGTTTTGATTTTCCACACAGCATCATAACTGACAATGGCACTAACCTCTCCAAAGGTGCTATGGAAGAGTTCTGTCAACGAGAGCATATCCGGCTTGATGTCTCAGTGGTAGCTCATCCTCAATCCAATGGTCAAGCTGAAAGAGCCAATCAGGAGATCTTGAAAGGTATAAAACCCCGGCTCATGGTCCCCTTACAGCGGACGCCGGGTTGTTGAGTGGAGGAATTACCCTCTGTAATTTGGAGCATCAACACTACACCTAACAGATCTACGGGTTATACACCTTTCTTCATGGTTTATGGAGCAGAGGCGGTCCTACCAAGTGACATCCGTCATGATTCACTCCAAGTGGCGGCTTACATTGAGGCTGATAATGAACAAGCTCGCCAAGATGCACTTGATTTGTTGGATGAAAAGCAAGACTTGGCAATAGCCCGCTCGGCGATTTACCAGCAAGACCTGCGCTGCTACCACAGCCGCCGGGTTAGATCCAGAACCTTTCAGGAAGGTGACTTAGTGCTCCGGCTCATCCAGGATCAATCCGATATGCACAAGTTATCCCCCCCCTTGGGAAGGACCCTTTGTGGTCAGCAAGAACCTGAACAACGGGTCATATTACCTCATCGATGTTCGAGAGCACAAAGACTCACGTAAGTCGGAAGAGGAGACCCGCCGGCCGTGGAATATCGCTCATCTTCGGCCCTACTACACTTGAGCCACTGGCTCTCAGGATGTACATATTTTGAGATGTATATATTATGAAAAGAAATAAAGCATGATCTATGTCCTTTTCATCCTCAAAAGTTTACATGTCTTCCTTATTATGTTGTTGAAACAACCAACAGGGAGCAGATCATATTTGAATCCGGCTTTCCCTTTAGTACGGCTTACGATCATATCTGAATCTAGCCATGATCACTTGGGGGCTTCCTGTTCAAACATAGGTCGTATTCGAACCAAAGAGAACATAGTTGTCGATACCCTCTTGATCGGCATACTGCCAAGCTCACTAGGGGGCTTCTTGATCGTATCCGAATCATAGCTCAAACCCTTTGAGTCTGACGTGGATCATATTCGAATCAGCGTCATTAAACAACTTTTAAGGTCACTTGGGGGCTTCCTATTCAAACATAGATTGTATTCGAACCAAAGAGAACATAGCTGTCGATACCCTCTTGATCGGCAACGCCAAAGCCACTGGGGGCTATATGATCGTATCCGGATCTTAGCTTAACCCCTTTGGAATGGTTTACTGATCGTATTCGAATCAGAAGCATTTGAATTTTGTTTATTTCTCATAATACTTTGCAATCACAATTGTTTGACTGTTTTGAGATCATTTTAAAAGCATTTATGGCGTGGTTTTTGTTCCGGCAGTTTAATCTTGATCAAATATGGTTGTTAGCGCATAACAAACATCATATGTGCCACGTTTTTTAGGATTGAGCTCTTACCATCATTGTTCGGGTCACATAAACCGGCAAGGTAATCAAAGGATCACAGGTATGCTGTTATGATTATGTCTCAAGGATATAATTGAGAACCGGCTTTTATGATTTTTTGATTCATACTCTGGGTTATCTATACATTATATGACCCTCTATGCGGTAAGCCGCTAAGGGACTTGTGTTTGTTCTATAGGCAGGGCAATGCAAGTAATTTTTTCGGCATGAAGAAAGCATAAGACCAGTATAAACCGGAAGAATATAGCGATGGCGGCTTAAGAAAGTGTTTAGCGCCTCAAACGTACGCGATGGCACGACAAAATCAAGTGTTTTTTCTACCCTATTACAAGACTCCCTGAGTTTGGATAATGAAGCATTGTTTTTAGCAAGACATGAATATAAGTCGCCCGATGGATCATTTGTTTTGTTGACCTGAAGCTTCCGGGTCATCCCTTTCCGCTCCTCCGTCTGTTGCCCTGCCTTGAAGGTTGATGATGACCAGTCAATGCCATTCAAAGCTTCAAATTCAGCTTCATCATCAATTAACCCGGCCGGATCGACTTCAGGGGCGAAGGTATGCTTACGAATTGGAGGGATCAGGCTGACTGCATCATAGTGTGGCGTTGGGATTCTCTGGTTCTGGCTGTCATAACCCGGATGGTACTTGGTAAGGTGTGTGTCGTTCCCAATCAGAGTGGCCACAGAACGTATTTCCCTCACGTAGGCGGTGAAATCCTTCTAGTCAAATAAGGTGATGTCCTCCTTCAGGCTTGGGTATCCAAGGGAGATGTCGGCCGGGTCTAGTTCTGGTAGCCACGCCTTGGCCCGGCTTAATGCGGCTATGGCCCCGGCTCTTGCAGACGCCCGCCTTAACTCTTGGACCCGTTGAGGTAGCACAGCAAGCCGCCTTAGTACGTCCGCCAGGAGATTGGGAACCTCATTTGACAAAGCCACAACGGCCAAAGCACGTTGTGACCCGGTGTAGAGTTGTTCCATCAGGGTATAAACCTCCTTCAGCTTTATCAACATGCTCTGGTTTAGATTAGAGCTCCTAGGGCCTGCATTAACAAGTATCAGGCAAGCCGGAGGTGACAATGGAGAGACTTGTCGGAAAAAGACTTATAGTATTTAATACTTGCAGAATAGCTTACCAAAGATTGCTGACACCATCTGAGATATATGTCGTTTTAAGCCGGATAACTCAGCAGTGGTTTCTGCGAGAGCCGCTTCCGCTTTCTCCCCCCGGTTAATCAAAGAGACCTTTTCATCAGTCCAAGCCTTCTTCTCTGCTTCAAAGCTCTTTTTCAATTTTTCTTGTTCAGATACACTGAACTCAAATTTGGAGTTAGCCTTTTGGATTTCAGTTTCTTGAGCTTCCAGGCGATTCTTCAAGTCAGCAATCTTCGATTAAAGTTGACTCATGGCGGCCTGTATCAACGCCGGGTTACAGTCAGAATTATTATAATGCAACATTAAGTCCCAAGCACTTTGCAAGCAAAGACACTTGACACTTGGGGGCTAATGTATGCTGAAGAACTCTGAATTACTGCGGCGGTTCATGGAAATTAAGTCCCAGGCACTTTGCAAGCAAAGATACTTGGCACTTGGGGGCTAATGCATATTGCAGTTCAAAGTATTATATTACATCGGTTCAAATATCTTATTTTAAAGCCGGCCTTCGGGTGTTATAGGATAAGCCGGGCGTCTGACAAGCAGTGCTAAGCGGATTCTAAGTCTACATCATATTTTCTCATAAGCAATAGACTTGGGGGCTGGTATAGTAAGTATGAATAAGGAATAGGAACAAAAGTTATACCTCGGATTTTTGATGTATCTGTTTCACCATGTCAACTTCCAGGTAACGACTGCTGTGCACTTGACTTATGTAGCCAGAGACAATTTCTCCAATACTCAGATGAGTATAATCAGTGACGTCCAGTTTGGCTTTGCGATGTTCCAAAAGTTCTTCCTTGGCAGAGCACTTGGCCAGTACAGTGGGTCTTCCCGGTTCAATAAATTAAGTCTTAATGATCTCGACTTCCGGGTCATCTGCCTTAGCCGGGCTAGGAATCTCTGGGTTAACGGATCCATCAAGAGCTTGTTCGGCAGGCGGATCAGAAGTAGGTGCAGGGATGTCATGGGCCGGTTCAGGCGGCGGCTCATGTGTGGAGGTGTCAGGAGCGGTTGTTCCGAGCTCCGGGTCAGTCACGACCGGCTCTTTGGTCGGCTTATTTTTCTTGGCCCTCTTGCTGGGTTTCACTTGTACGATGTGTGCAAATTAGAAGGGTTAGTACAAAAGCATGAGTAAGATAAGCATAAGATAAACAGGTTAGCATTACCCTGGAGCGGTTTTGAAAGCCGGCATATTGGACTGCATGGATTCATCAGAAGAAGTATGGGCAGTTTCCTGTTTACAGAAAGATTAGAAGATGATATGCAACCTGATCCAAAAGATAATAAGTATAGGTAAGAGACAAAACCTCGACCCGGCGCTTCCGAGAAGGAGTATTGGGTAAACTGGAGGATAACTCATCGCCCCCACTAGTCCGGGTTTGACGGCGGCTCTCATGCTGTTGTTGCTTCAAAAGAAAGTGAGGGTCTAAATAAGCTAAAGGCTGTGAAAACCTTACTTTCTGGGTTACTTGTCGGAATTTCGGTCTTGGCAAGGGTGGTGAGTCGGAGGAAATAGGTATTACCTCTTCCTCAACTGCTTGGTTGTTTCCCGTGTCATCCTGAAAGGAATTAATGTCAATAAGACAATGATAAAAGAGTCAGAGGAGTTAAGGATTACCTCTTCTTCATCATCAGAAGTATCGTCCAGTTTAAGTAAATCTGAAGTGCTCGGCTTCTTCTTCCGGGTTCCTGCCTTGGCGGCTTTCCTCTCGGCTCTCTTGGTCGCTCTGGCCTGTTTGGCAGCCTCATGGTCATACGGGACTTTCCAGAATTTTTCATTTGCCTATGAATAATGAGAAAGGGTTATGAGTAAAAGCAAGGCATTCCACAATGAAAGTACAAATTTTTTAGGTTAATGACTTACTGAAGGAGCCGGATTATTCTTGCAGAATGGAAGTAAGCCGAAGGTGTTGCTAACCACTGAGCCCTCTTTGAAAAGAGATTGAGTCATGGCAGGACAATGACGCAGCGGGTCATCCTTTTCGCCTGAGTAAGTGCACATCAAGCCAGGGCGGCGGTTTAACGGAATCACCCGCCATGAGATCTAGACTCGGACCAAATCAATGCCATCTAAGTCATTCCCCAAAAGAACCTTGATTTTCTTTATGGCGGGGGCAAGCTGTAGACGTTCAACAACAGATAACTTATCCGGCAATGGATGGTTGGATTCAAGGCGCAGAGCGCGAAAGCCGGGCAGCGGGTTCTCATTAGCCGGAGAAGCATCCTGGCAATAGAACCACGTCTGGTTCCAATCCTTAGGGTGGCTTGGCGGCTCAGCGTATGGGAAAAGGCAATCCCTCTGTCGCTGAATTGAGATACCACAAAGTTCCAGGCTGGGCCCATTGGCACGTTCATTCTGGCGGTTTAAGTAAAACAACTCTCTGAAAAGTAAGAGGTTGGGTTCTTCTCCAAGATACACCTCGCAAAATACTTGGAAGTTGGAAATGTTTGATACGGAATTGGGCCCGATATCTTGAGGTCTGAGGTCAAAAAAGTGCAAGACATCCCTGAAGAACTTTGAGCCGGGTGGAGCAAAGTCCGGCTCATATGATCAGTAAAGACAACCACTTCCCCTTCCTTGGGTTGAGGTTTTTCCTCTGACGGATCAGGAGCACGATAGGACATGACTTCTTTCTTGGGCAGATAGCCAGTCTTCACAAAATCAGACAAGGTGCTTTCAGTAACAATGGACTTGACCTAGTTACAGGTCACAGGTGCTTTGGGAGCTTTGGGTGCCATTATGCAGCTGGAAGCCTATGACAAAATAAAATTTTCCGGTTCAGTTTAACCTGGAGGAGAACATTTGAAATTATGTTCAAGATGGCGGCTTACGAAGGGGCCTAATGACATATGGCTAATTGCATCTGGTCAGTTAAGCCGCTATGAATATCAGAAGCAGTTAAGTTATTTTAAACCGCCAGGAGTTGGCAAGGGTATCAATCAGTATTATCTTTTTTAAACCGGCCATACGGATTGCCATGGTTAAACGGATCTAACAGATGCAGTTTTTTGACTAAGTATGGAACAAACAGGTTTCACAAGTTGCAATTATTATTTTGGATCAAATGGTCGTTCCAAAAAAGAAAATATTCTAGACCTAAAACCAGTACATATGAGTTCATAAGCTCGAATGAGGCCTCTATACAAGTGAAAAGGGATTTCTTTACATTTAAAATGGGGGCGGAACAGCTGCTGCATAAGTTTTTACTACCTTATAGATCGAATCAGGCTGCGGTGGCGAAATCTATGAAGGGTTCGTGATGAACAGCGATGAACACCGATGAACTTGAAAATCCTAATGGGGATCTAAGATATGGAAGGGAAGGAACTTACGGATGCAGACTTGCTGCGAAGGTTCGCCGTCGATCTCTTGTCGAGTTCAGGTTGATGCAGCGGCCTGAGTTGGTGAAGACGAGATGCTCTGCGGCGGCGGCGGCGGCGGAGCTCGAGCAGCAGAGAAGTCGCGAGAGGAAGAAGATGACAGAAGTGGGAGAATGTAAAATACCTAGGGGTCGTACCTATTTATAAGGGGAGACTGACTAAGAAAGCGCGAGAAACGAGGAGGCCAGGCGTGATTATCCAACTACTCCGACGCCTAGATTTTTGGAATGGTCAGTAAAGATAAAGATCCGTTAAGATATGACAGAGTAAAATATGAATTTAATGGAAGATGATGCCACGGTAGGTTATCATGAATCCAGAAGATGACGTCACGGCGGGTTATAAACCTTTGCACAGACAGAAGACAAAAGGCTTTTCTTAAGATATTCAAGATTGACATGAACCAGTTCAAATCAATCTGGGGCCTAATGTTGGGGATATAACTTTTTGTGTAAACCGCCCAGGAGGGGGCCGGGTTACGCAAAGGCTATTCATCATTGAAGCCCAAGATCAAGCATGAAGATGGCGGTTCAATAAGGGGTCTAAAGCCCACAGGCGACATAAGGCCCGTAGTGGTAAACCGCCATAATGGCATGACTTGTGTTGTAAGGCAAGATTAACTAGTCACCGAGCCGGACACTGTTTATGAGCCGGCCGGGACTCTGTAGGCCGCAGGGTGTCAACCCGTGTATATAAGGGGACGACCCGCCGGTGGCTTAGGGTAAGAAACATCCAATCGAGAGCCGGGCATAGCGTATTTCGCTCCCTGGTCATTGAAACCCTAGCAATACCAACCCAACTAGACGTAGGCTTTTACCTTCATCGTAAGGGGCCGAACTAGTATAAAAACTCTCTCGTGTCACTTGTCCCGTTAACCCCTTTAAGCGTCCTAGTTGCGATGGCTCCATGACTAAGTCCTTTCACGAGGACATCTGTCATGACAATTCCACGACAGTTAATTCCACGACACAAATGATATTTCTATTTCTAATGCTGAAACACAATCTGGTAATGAACACGAACCTAATGATAATGTTCATGATGATGCTCAACCTAGCAATGATAATGATATAGAAGTTGAACCTACAGTTGATCTTGATAACCCACAATCAAAGAATCAACGTTATGATAAGAGAGCCTTTGTTGCTAGGAAGCATGGTAAAGAAAGAGAGCCATGGGTTCAGAAACCCATGCCTTTTCCTCCAAACCATCCAAGAAAAAGGATGATGAGGATTTTGAGCGCTTTGCTGAAATGATTAGACCTATCTTCTTGCGTATGCGATTAACTAATATGCTCAAAATGAATCCTTATGCTAAGTATATGAAGGATATTTTTACTAATAAAAGAAAGATACCGGAAGCTAAATTTCCACCATGCTTGCTAATTACACTTTTAAGGGTGGAATACCTAAGAAACTAGGAGATCCAGGAGTACCAACTATACCATGCTCCATTAAAAGAAACTATGTTAAAACTGCTTTATGTGACCTTGGAGTCGGTGTTAGTGTTATGCCTCTCTCTTTATATCATAGACTTGACTTGAATAAGTTGACACCTACTGAAATATCTTTGCAAATGGCAGATAAATCAACTACTATACCTGTCGGTATTTGTCAGGATGTGCCTATTGTGGTTGCAAACGTTACTATTTTAACGGACTTTGTTATTCTTGATATTCCCGAGGACGATAGTATGTCTATTATTCTTGGAAGACCCTTTTTGAATACTACAGGGGCTGTTATTGATTGCAAAAAAGGCAATGTAAAAAAAGGCAATGTTAGTTATATTTTATATTGCAATCAATAACAGCCCCTGCAGTATTTCCTGTCTGTTTTCTGAATTATCCGTGCAATATAAAATACCCCGAAAATAAAAGTTCTCCAAATGCCTTGCCAATTTAATATGATTTTTTCTGGAATATTTGAGAATATCTGGCACTGAGAACACACCAGGGGAGCAAGCACCTGGCCACGAGGGTCCAGGGCGCGCCCCCTGCCTCGTGGGCCCATGGTGGCTCTCCTCCACTTATTCCTGCATCCACACACTTCTTCTTCCTCCCAAAAAAATCACCATCCAGCTCAAGCACGAGTTCTAGCTCATTTTACTGTGATTTTTGATCTCCTTGCTCAAAGCACCTCTCACAAAACTGCTTTAGGGGATTGTTCCTTGGTATGTGACTCCTCCATTGGTCCAATTAGTTTTTGTTCTAGTGCTTTATTCATTGCAAATTTGTGCTGCCTAGGCGACCATGTTCTTGAGCTTGCATGTGAAATTTATATGGTTCTAAGTAGTTCTAATGCATGATATAGGCTTTAGGCACTTGTAGGAGTAGTTGCTATCAATTTTGTTGAGCTTGGTTTACTTTTATTTGAAGTTACTAAAGATTTCAGAATTTTTCAGAAAATAATGAGATTTTTGAGGGGCTCATCGAGCCGAAGCTCGAAGGAAAAGCAAGATGAAGAAGCAGAGAGGCCCAAATATAATTTTCCTCGCACCGCGGAGGCCTCACCGACTTCCTCCGTGACCAACGCGAACAATCCGTATCTCATTCCGCTGGTGGCCATTCACGCCTACCAGAACCCTACATCAGCCATAGAGCCGGAGCCGGAACCACAATTTGATCCTCCATGACAATATAATTACCAGTGGGATCCGGAGATGATTGCCAACCAGTGGCAATTAGAGTCTTCTTCATCTCAGTACGACACCAACTACAACTTTGGATATCCGCCAGGCCATCCGTGGCAATAGACCAACTTAGGCCAAAAGCCTAAGCTTGGGGGAGTACGTATTTCCCACCGACATTACATTTATGTTCACACACTCATTGCTAGATGTCGGTGCTCATACTTTCTCACTGTAATATCCATGCTAGCTTATTTTCTTTTTCTTGCTTTCTTCTTGTGTGTTTAATAAACCTAAAGAAAAACCAAAAAATTAGTGTAGCTTTTAGTTAAGTTTACTTTTCTTGCTGTAGTGGTAATAATTAAAAAGAAAACCCAAAAATATTTCTCGTTCTTCTTTTTCTTGTTGGGAGCTTTCCTGTGTAAATAGTTTTATTTCTTTTCTTTTCTTTGGGAGTCGATAGGAGAAGACCATAATTAAATTGTTAAAGTGGCTCTTATATGCATTGTTATTGATTTAACCAAGAGCCCATATTGCCTTGTCTTCTCCTGTTTATTGAATGCTCGCAGATTCTAGCTTAGTCCAATGCACATGCACTCTTATTATTTTCACATTGTTCGGTCATGCAAGTGAAAGGCAATAATGATGATATATGATGGACTGATTGAGATGAGAGAAGTTGGTATGAACTCGACCTCTCTTGTTTTTGTAAATATGATTAGTACATCGTTCCTGATTCAGCCTATTATGAATAAACATGTTTGCAATAACAATTAGATATTATAGTTGCTTATGCCATGCTTGATTAGCTAGGAGCTTATAATGGTTTACCTTGCGTGCCAAGATGCTATTAAAATGGTTGTGATGTGGTATAGTGGGGTGGTATCCTCCTTTGAATGATTTAAGTGACTCGACTTGGCACATGTGGACTTGGCACATGTTCACACATGTAGTTGAAACAAATCAACATAGCCTTCACGATCTTTGTGTTCATGGTGGATTATATCCTACTCATGCTTGTACTCAATGTTTATTAATTTTAATGCATGTTCATGACTGTTGTCGCTCTCTAGTTGGTCGCTTCCCAGTCTTTTGCTAGCCTTCACTTGTACTAAGCGGGAATACTGCTTGTGATCCAATCCCTTAAACCCCAAAGTTATGCCATATGAGTCCACCATACCTTCCTATATGCAGTATCTACCTGTTGTTCCAAGTAAATTTGTATGTGCCAAACTCTAAACCTTCAAATCAAATTCTGTTTTGTATGCTCGAATAGCTCATGTATAAACTAGGGTTGTCTGTATCTTCCATGCTAGGTGGGTTATTCTCAAGAGGAGTGGACTCCGCTCCTCACTCACGAGAAAATGGCTGGTCACCGGGATGCCCAGTCCCATGCTTTATGCAAATCAAATCAAAATAATTGCAAACAAAACTCCCCCTGGGACTGTTGTTAGTTGGAGGCACTCGTTGTTTTGAGCAAGCCATGGATTGATGCTTGTTGGTGGAGGGGAGTATAGGGGATGTTTGGTTTCTGCCCAAGTCAGCCTCGCCAAATCATGGGCGCTGATAGCGAGCCGAAAAATTGGCGAACGATTCCAGCGCCCTCGTTTCTACCAATACATTGGCGCAAAAGAACGAGGAGAGAGTGGAGGTGTGGTGGCGTACCAATTATTTGGATCCCATCCAAACGCCCATGCCACGGCTGGTCAACGACCAATTTTTTGGTCGGGCAGCTAGGGATCTAAACCAAACAGCCCCATAAACTTTACCATTCTGTTTGGGAACCGCCTATAATGTGTGTAGCATGGAAGATATCGCCATCTCTTGGTTGTTATGTTGCAATGAAAGTATGCCGCTCAAAATATTATTTATCTCTATTTCAAAATCGAGCTCTGGCACCTCTACAAATCCCTGCTTCCCTCTACGAAGGGCCTATCTATTTACTTTTATGTTGAGTCATCACCCTCTTGCTAAAAAACACTAGCTGGAGAGCACAACTGTCATTTGCATCCATTACTATTAATTTATATTGGGTATGACTATGACTGGATCTCTTTTACCATGAATTACAATGTCTACTCAGTCCTTGATCTTTAAAGGTGCTCTGCATTTATGTTTTGCGGTCTCAGAAAGGGCTAGCGAGATACCATCATATTATATCATATCATGGCTGTTTTGAGAAAGTGTTGTCATCCGAGATTTATTATTATTGCTCGCTAGTTGATTATGCCATTGATATGAGTAAACATGAGACCTAAGTGTTATTGTGAATGTGGTTAGTCATAATCTTTGCTGAAAACTTGAATGTTAGCTTTACATATTTACAACAACAAGAGCAAACAGAGTTTGTAAAAGTTTTTCTTCATCACTTTCAGTTTATCAACTGAATTGCTTGAGGACAAGCAAAGGTTTAATCTTGGGGGAATTGATACGTCTCCGTCGTATCTACTTTTCCAAACACTTTTGCCCTTGTTTTGGACTCTAACTTGCATGATTTGAATGGAACTAACCCGGACTGACGCTGTTTTCAGCAGACTTTCCATGGTGTTATTTATGTGCAGAAACAAAAGTTTTCGGAATAACCTGGAACTCCACGGAACATATTTTTGGAAAATATTAAAAATACTGGAAGAAGAATCCACGTCAGGGGGCCCACACCATGTCCACGAGGGTGGGGGCGCGCCCCCTACCTCGTGGGCCCCCTGACGCTCCACCGACCTCAACTCCAACTCCATATATTCACTTTCGGGGAGAGAAAAAATCAGAGAGAAGGATTCATCGCGTTTTACGATACGGAGCCGCCGCCAAGCCCTAAAACCTCTCGGGAGGGCTGATCTGGAGTCCGTTCGGGGCTCCGGAGAGGGGAATCCGTCGCCATCATCATCATCAACCATCCTCCATCACCAATTTCATGATGCTCACCACCGTGCGTGAGTAATTCCATCGTAGGCTTGCTGGACGGTGATGGGTTAGATGAGATTTATCATGTAATCGAGTTAGTTTTGTTAGGGTTTGATCCCTAGTATCCACTATGTTCTGAGATTGATGTTTCTATGACTTTGCTATGCTTAATGCTTGTCACTAGGGCCCGAGTGCCATGATTTTAGATCTGAACCTATTATGTTTTCGTGAATATATGTGAGTTCTTGATCATATCTTGCAAGTCTATAGTCACCTACTATGTGTTATGATCCGGCAACCCCGAAGTGACAATAATCGGGACCACTCCCGGTGATGACCGTAGTTTGAGGAGTTCATGTATTCATTGTGTGTTAATGCTTTGGTCCGGTACTCTATTAAAAGGAGGCCTTAATATCCCTTAGTTTCCATTAGGACCCAGCTGCCACGGGAGGGTGGGACAAAATATGGCATGCAAGTTCTTTTCCATAAGCACGTATGACTATATTCGGAATACATGCCTACATTACATTGATGAATAGGAGCTAGTTATGTGTCACCCTATGTTATGACTATTACATGATGAACCGCATCTGGCATAGTTCTCCATCACCGATCCAATGCCTACGAGATTTTCACATATTGTTCTTCGCTTATTTATTTTTCCGTTGCTACTGTTACAATCACTACAAAACCCAAAAATATTACGTTTGCTATCGTTACCGTTACTTCCATATTACTTTGCTACTAAACATTTTGCCGCAGATACTAAGTTATCAAGGTGTGGTTGAATTGACAACTCAGCTGCTAATACTTTAGAATATTCTTTGGCTCCCCTTGTGTCGAAACGATAAATTTGGGTTGAATACTCTACCCTCGAAAACTGTTGCGATCCCCTATACTTGTGGGTTATCAGCTACCTGTCAAAGCAGATCTCTTGTTGGGTCTCGATAGCTCCTCAGAGATGGATTCAGAGACACATGACCAGTCATATTCCCCCACCGAGGTGTATGCTCTAACTTGGCACGGTTATACTGCTCATATCATGCGTATGGTGTCTTGCATTGCATAGATTAGACATCATATACACAATATTCAACACCATGTTCTTAGTTCAGACATCATATATAATGCCCTCTCTTTAGCATATAAATCACATATGTGAATTAAATGATGCGATCCTGATTACTTAGATAACATGTAGGTGAATTATGTCATGCGATCATGTTTAGTTATTCATCATATTTTTGAATTATGCTATGCTATGCTATCCAGTTTAGATAGACATCATATATGTGAAATTATGTCATGCTTGTGACGCCCGGGTAATCAAGCTACAGTAACCCTCTGTTATGATGCCACGTCACCACGATAACTGCTGCTAATCTCGTGTTAGATTAGAACCGATCCAAATTCAAATTCAAATTAAGTCAAGCAATAAAAGTTTTCGATACTCAAAACTAAAATGTTCTTATTGTGACAAATAAATCATGGATAGTATTGGCGGAGGAATAACATTTTTATAAAATAATTAATTACCCTAAAATGATTAAAACAACAGCAAAAATAATTAAGTGAATACCTTTTTCAATTAATAAAATTCTAAACTAATTTATTTCGGGGTAAAACAATTATGGCGGGGGTGGTCCTCAAACATTAATTTAAGAGTTGTTATCATTTTTAAACTAAAAATAATATGTATCTAAAATAAAATAGAACAGAAAAATAAAAAATAAAAAGAAGAAAGGAAACCAGAATGAAAAGAAAGAAAGGAAAAGCACCCCCCCCCCCCGCTGGGCCTCGGCCCAGCTGGCCACTAGGCTAGCCAGGCCGGCCCGGCCGGCGCCCTCGTATAACCCCTCCAAACCCTAACCCACGTCGCCCGTAACCCCCACTCCTCCCTCGATCCACCTCGTCTCCCACACCGCCGCCACCACACGCAACACAAGCGCACACACACTCACGCACGCCCCGTGCCTGGGGGACGAGCGCCCCAGCTCGATCCCCTCCTCCCGCACGGCCGTGCCGCGAAGGCCGCCGCCAGCAGGCGCGACCTCTGCCCTCGCGTCGCCGCTGGCCGGCGCCAGCCTTCCCCGTTCCCCCTGGCCAAGCTGTGGCCATGCCCCGGCGAGCACGCTCGCGCCCGCAGGCCTTCTCCTGCCCCGCCGGTCTTCGTCGTCGACCCTTCGCCCCGGTGCCTCCCCGGTCATGTCGAGCTCTCCGTCGACCTCCTCCCTGTGAGCCTCGTTCGTTCCCCGCCATTCCCTTCAAATCCCTTGCCATAGCCGCCGCTCGCGAGCTCCGTCCGTTCGTGCACACCCCTGCCTGTGCGTGTGCTGGCCTCGTCCGCCACTACCGCGCCCAACCGCCGCTGCCGCCCCGGGGCCGCGGCCACCTCCCCGCGCCGTGAATGGACCGACGCCCCGCGCGCGCCCACCGTGGTCGTGGCCCGCACGCGCTCACCCCGCGCCCCCAGATACTCTGCTTTGCCGTGGCCACCCCGCATCCTGCCCTGCTCCTCGCGCCGTCGCGCACGCGCGACACTGCCGCTCGGCCGCGCCACCAACCCCTGCCATCGTGCGCCGGTCGGTCCCAAGGCCGCCCGTGGCCGTACTCCGGCATCCCCCCTGTTCTAGCCACTGCTCGCCGCCGTCGGCGGGCCTCGCCGTGGCCCTCGCGGCCGACGCTCGGGCATGCCTCGTGCCGGGGTCGGACGCCCGCTCCCGCTGCGTTTGTTCGAGCGTCGCCCGTTAGCCCGCCCGCTAAGGCCCCAGAGCCTCTGGCAATCGGGCCCCACGCGCCCCCAGTATGGTTTTATATAAAAAAAGAAATAATAATAATAATAATAATCAAAATAATTAAAATAGTAATTAATTAATTAAAGAATTAATTAACTTAATTAATTGTGTTTAACTAACCTAATCAATTAACTAAACTAATTAAACATGTTTAGTTAGTCATAGACAATGACAGTAGGACCCACATGTCAGTTTGACTAGGTCAACTGACTAGTTGACCGCTGACACAATAATGACGTCATGCTGACATCACAAGTCACTGTTTTGGATAATTCGGATTTAAACAATTAAATTAATTCTAGAAAATAGATAAATCTTTAAAAATTAATATAAAATAAACCGTAACTCGGATGAAAATACTTTGTACATGAAAGTTGCTCAGAACGACGAGACGAACCTGGATACACAACCCGTTCGTCCGCCACGCATCCCTAGCATAGCAAACTCGCAACTTTCCCCCTCCGGCTACTTTGCCCGAAAACGTGACACCCCGGGAAAACTTTCCCGGATGTTTCCCCCCTTCACCGGTATCATCCCATACCGCGTTAGGGCACCTCTAACGCC
Source organism: Aegilops umbellulata (assembly GCA_032464435.1). Taxonomy (NCBI): domain Eukaryota; kingdom Viridiplantae; phylum Streptophyta; class Magnoliopsida; order Poales; family Poaceae; genus Aegilops; species Aegilops umbellulata. The sequence goes on from CP136055.1 coordinate 407,697,982, forward strand.
ATTACTTGTCATGTCATGCATCACTATGCATCTGCTTGCTTAAATATTTATTGTTTCTCCCCCCTCTTCTCTCGATAGACACCGAGACCGACGCTGCTGCTGCCCCGTTCGACTACGGAGTTGACGATCCCCCTCTCTTGCCAGAGCAACCAGGCAAGCCCCCCCCCCCTTGATCACCAGATATCGCCTACTCTCCTCTATACTGCTTGCATTAGAGTAGTGTAGCATGTTACTGCTTTCGTTATTCCTATCCTGATGCATAGTCTGTCTTTGATACTGCTGTTGATACCTTTACCTGCAATCCTACTTGCTTAGTATAGGATGCTAGTGTTCCATCAGTGGCCCTACACTCTTGTCCGTCTGCCATGCTATACTATCGGGTCGTGATCACTCGGGGGTGATCACCGGCATATACTATATACTTTACACTGTTACATTACCTGTGATACTGTTCGGCGATGGGGGCTGAAGGGGCAGGTGGCTCCATCCCGGTAGAGGTGGGCCTGGGTTCCCGACGGCCCCCGACTGTTACTTTGTGGCGGAGCGACAGGGCAGGTTCAGACCACCTAGGAGAGAGGTGGGCCTGGCCCTAGTCGGCGTTCGCGATACTTAACACGCTTAACGAGATCTGGGTATTTGATCTGAGTCTGGCCTTTTGGTCTATACGCACTAACCACCTACACGGGAGTAGTTATGGGTATCCCGGCGTCATGGTATCATCCGAAGCACTTCGTGACGTCAGCGACTGAGCGGCGCGCGCCGGGTTGGACCGCGTAACGTGACTTCCTTTGAAATGGAGGTTGCTAGGTCTGCACCCCTGCAGGAAAGTGTGTCCGGCCAAATGGGATCAAGCGTGTTGGGCTATGTGGTGCACCCCTGCAGGGAAGTTTATGTATTCGAATAGCCGTGTCCCTCGGTAAAAGGACGACCCGGAGTTGTACCTTGACCTTATGACAACTAGAACCGGATACTTAATAAAACACACCCTTCCAAGTGCCAGATACAACCCGGTGATCGCTCTCTAACAGGGCATCGAGGAGGGGATTGCCGGGTAGGATTATACTATACGATGCTACTTGGAGGACTTCAGTCTACTCTCTTTTATATGCTGCAAGACGGAGGCGACCAGAAGCGTAGTCTTCGATAAGACTAGCTATCCCCCTCTTATTCTGGCATTCTGCAGTTCAGTCCACTGATATGACCCTTTACACATATATCCATGCATATGTAGTGTAGCTCCTTGCTTGCGAGTACTTTGGATGAGTACTCACGGTTGCTTTTCTCCCCCTCCTTTTCCCCCTTTCCCTTCTACCCGGTTGCCGCAACCAGATGCTAGAGCCTAGGATCCAGACGCCACCTTCGACGACGACTCCTACTACTCTGGAGGTGCCTACTACTACGTGCAGCCCGCTGTCGACGACCAGCAGTAGTTAGGAGGATCCCAGGCAGGAGGCCTGCGCCTCGTTCGATCTGTATCCCAGTTTGTGCTAGCCATCTTATGGCAACTTGATTAACTTATGTCTGTACTCAGATATTGTTGCTTCCGCTGACTCGTCTATGATCGAGCACTTGTATTCGAGCCCTCGAGGCCCCTGGCTTGTATTATGATGCTTGTATGACTATTTTTTTATTTGTAGAGTTGTGTTGTGATATCTTCCCGTGAGTCCCTGATCTTGATCGTACACATTTGCATGCATGATTAGTGTATGATTGAATCGGGGGCATCACAAGTTGGCATCAGAGCCGACTGCCTATAGGAATCCCCCTTCCACACTCCTTGGCCGAAGTCGAGTCTAGACATTGCAAAAACTTTTACTAACTTGGCTGTGTGCATTACGGGCCCACGTCGCCATCGGGTGGTACTAGGATCTTTTACTCCTCGACCTTTACTCTGGGACTCTGAACTCTCTTCTACTCAAGTTAAACGATTTTACTAACTCTGACTCTAGGTTCTCGATAATACTTTCTCCCGGAGAGCCCCTTATTACAGATGATCGTCTGTTGCACCAGAAGAATCCAAAGATACTCTCTGATGTTCTCTTGAGACTTTATGACGTCGCTTTTGCAATTCCCTTCCATCGATAAAACCCTATGGATAAGCACGTATGCTCGCCATTCATACAATGTTTCCCAGTTGATCTTGTTATTACAAGATACCTCGAAATTTCCTATGTTGTTCCGAGAATCCTTTGAACTTACTGCCTTGCTGTTCTTTGCCACATGAATACCCCTACGGATAATTTCTCGCACTTATCGGGTATCTTCTTATTTCCAGTTGTTCAGGTGTTTCGCCAAAGACTTCAAAATATCATTCGATCTTCCGAAAATCCCGAGCAGCCTATTGCTCTTGAAATTCTCGCTTGCTTGCATTCTGTTTAATCCCATAAGTTTCGTAATCTTATTGGCCTCCCTTGTCTTTATCATTTTAAGTCCGTTGATTCAATAGGTAGAGGATACTCGCATTCCTCAGTCGAATCCTAGGATTCATCCTTCCGGCTCAGACGTCATTTGGATATGAGCTGGTTCTTAACCAATCAATGCCTTGATCGTTGATGCTTCCAAGTCTATTGAACTTATTCATTTTCGATCATAACGATTGCTTCTGATCCCTTGATTTGGAGATCATAATAATTCCTTGGCATTTGAGCTTTGGATTAGTCGGTTGTTTCTATAAACCAATGCCCTTGCATTGTTTTCTTCCTCTGATGGTGTGTCGATGCTCACATCAGCTCCGTTATGGAATGTCAGATCCTTTGTTGAATTTATTATCCGACAATGTCCTTCACAACCAAAATTCTTGTGAGTTCTTTACCTGATACATAATGCCCTTGGTAAATTATATCATCTGCTTGGCCAACCATGCTCTGCTTCCGAGCTGGTGGTATTTACTATTGAAGCTTGTGGTATATGTTTCCACGATACCCTAACGGGTTGAACCTATGCCTTCCTTTATATGTGTGAACTCGGAAGTTTTCACGAGTCATACTCATCTGGTATTTCACCAGGTAAAACTTTCAAATCTAATGCCTTTATCAAAGCGAAAAGTGAATGGAAGGTTATACGTTGAAGAAGTGGGAGTCGACCTTGAACCTTGCGTTCATGCCCAGGGACACGATGTATAACTTATCATGGAAGCTGCTCGTAAAAATAATTACCCCCTTGTTATAAGTTCGTCTTGTATCCGTGGTTCGATCCTTTATGACCATGGATTCCGACCATGTTCTCCTTTAAATACCATTTCTCGTGCAAGTTTAAGCACATGTTTTCTGCATAGCAATACCCCAGCCCAACCTCTACTTTGATCTGTCGTCGAGTATTACCCCCTGGTGACTCGAGAATATCAAAGAACTGTGTTGCTTCCTATGAGTCTTCATCTAGTATTGCTTCTCGCCGTTTTCAGATTTTTCCCGGGTTCTGAGTTATTAGTCACTCGAGAACACCGATAAGTGAATTGGTTCCGCACTACGATTCAATAACTCTAAGTAATTCTCGATGCTTACGATTTTAATAATCCTTCAAGTCATTCCTAGCCTGATTGGCTATATCATTATCGTGCTGATTTTAACTGTGCTACCTGGTCCTTATTCCCGGAGTACAACTTTCGGCGATGAGCTAAGCTTACGTCGATCTTCCTCATCATATCATTTCGCCTTGATCAGCAAGCTTGATTTCGAGTTTGTGTCGTACCCATGGTTCCAATAACCTCTTGCTTCATCATTCCTTTGACTTGATGTCATCGCTGATCGATTACATCTTCAGGAAATCTCTCGACAAATGTGTCGTGATCATTATCAACATTCTGAGCTTTTCCAGAACATTAATCAAATTCATGATGAGAATTACCATCCTTGCCCTCGATGATTTGAGTTATCATCCACAACATTATTGCATTCCATCCAACACAAAACTTGTTCCTGTTTTGTGTTGTACCTTGAGTTCCTTGCTATCCAACTCATGTTATGTTCTACCGCGGAGTATTACCACCTTTGGTGTCAAGAATGTTGTGCGTATTGCTCCACCTCTTAAGAATTCTTTCTATAATGATACTTCTCACCATCACCAATCTTTCTTGGTCCTCGTGTTGATTCCAACCGAGGTACCCACAAGTGAACGGTGTTGTTTGGATTATGCACTTCTAGCAACCCTATTGCTTTGAAGTTAATGATTGATAATTCATTCTTAGCCTATCGGTTGCTGAACCACCATTCTAACGTTGATCATGCTACTATAAGCCCACATTTTGGGTGCACCTTTTCAACCAATGTTTAATTGTGTATGTTTTCCTCGAGCATACACCATTATATCATTTGATCTGACTAATGTTATCTCCTTGTTCACATGATTGTGGAAATCCATCATCTTGGAAATTTTGATGGATTGTCGCTGACTCCATCAGCCATCTCCTCGTCCTCTCCTTGGTTAAATGATGAACTCATGATTCAGAACTTGCTTCCATAGTACATTTCCCGAGAATCTTGCAACTCCATCTCATCTAATTGTGTTGCCCCCTTTTCCTTCTCGGGCATCATGAGTCTGAGTTATCTTGACACCAATCAGATATGAATCTCGGTCAGATATGATGGTTAGAACGTTTTCCAAGAGTCATAACGTTGGTCCATATATAACCCAGTAAGGTGATATCATGCCTAGCCCACCTGGTCGGAGGACCTATTGCTATAGTATCCTTTTACAAGGTTAGCCATTCTTCCATGAGGAAATTTTAAGACTTATTCTATAAGTTGTTTCCGATGGATCCTTTGTATCCAAAGTCTGACCTTTGCTTGAAGACCATGCCAATGTTATCTCGAAGCATGTTTGTGGTACTCCAATTTTTCATTAAGAGCATTGAAAGCACAATGCTAAGTTTTCTTTATCCATTATCCAAACACCGTTGTATGGGTAATATCATGAAATTCCTCTCCCATTACCTAAATGGTTTTCTACTTTCTATCCTATCATGGATATCATGCACTGCTTGTCCTTGGGAAAGTTATACCCCTGAAATATGTGTTTAAACACATTATCCTTTCCATTGTTGTTTAATCCGATGGTCACATTTTCCTTTCCATTGGGCTATTTAACCTTTCTTGTGATCTATATGATCTAAGCAGTAATATTCTCCTACTTATGTAAACCCCTCGGTGTACAGTTCTGTCAGCAAGACCCTGTTACTATTGTTGATGACATTCCGATAGCCACCGATGGACGAGAACTTTGCCTATTGGTCTGCCTCGTTCAACGAGCAGGAAAATGGTTCTCTTCGTCCCTCGCCCTTGGTACCGACGTTGCCGACATAATTGATAGGCTATCCTCTGACATGCCTTGTTATCATGACTGTGCAAAATATCACCGTCCTTCGTACTTTTGAACCACATGGTGGGCCCATAACCCACAGGTCCACTGGATCGAAACCTGATTCTTTTTTTCAAACCGGGTTCTAATGGATCCTTTGCACCTGCCTTCGTATGTGATTCACGAGCTAAATGCTATACCATTATCCATTATGGAATCAAACACCATGTTATTCTTGTTGTTCAAACCCCCATTCCAGCTTCTGTCTAGTCATCGAATGATTGCCTACCCGTTTAAAACTTTGGTACCATCGTCTATTGCACTCAACGAATTCACTGAAATACAACTCGCGGGGTACCTTGTGTATTTCCCATTGAGTTCACCGCCAGATGCCCAGCTTTGTGGAGATGCGTTCTTCCAAAGTTTTTTTCCCTTGGTCGCTTTCGTAGGACGATGGAGATCCCGAAGAAAGGATGACGACTTGATCAGGGTGACTTGAAGTAGAAAAATGAAGACATCAAAGAAAGGGATCAACATCTTCGAAAGGGCAGCCAAGACCGAGAAGACTCGTTAGGTTTTCGCTACCAGCACCTTCCCCCCCTTACTCCACCGCGTAAATCTCGGGACGAGATTTCTTGTAGTGGAGGAGAATTGTGACGCCCGGGTAATCAAGCTACAATAACCCTCTGTTATGATGCCACGTCACCACGATAACTGCTGCTAATCTCGTGTTAGATTAGAACCGATCCAAATTCAAATTCAAATTAAAGTCAAGCAATAAAAGTTTTCGATACTCAAAACTAAAATGTTCTTATTGTGACAAATAAATCATGGATAGTATTGGCGGAGGAATAACATTTTTATAAAATAATTAATTACCCTAAAATGATTAAAACAGCAGCAAAAACAATTAAGTGAATACCTTTTTCAATTAATAAAATTCTAAACTAATTTATTTCGGGGTAAAACAATTATGGCGGGGGTGGTCCTCAAACATTAATTTAAGAGTTGTTATCATTTTTTTAAACTAAAAATAATGTGTATCTAAAATAAAATAGAACAGAAAAATAAAAAATAAAAAGAAGAAAGGAAACCAGAATGAAAAGAAAGAAAGGAAAAGCCCCCCCCCCCCCCCCGCTGGGCCTCGGCCCAGCTGGCCACTAGGCTAGCCAGGCCGGCTCGGCCGGCGCCCTCGTATAACCCCTCCAAACCCTAACCCACGTCGCCCGTAACCCCCACTCCTCCCTCGATCCACCTCCTCTCCCACACCGCCGCCACCACACGCAACACAAGCGCACACACACTCACGCACGCCCCGTGCCTGGGGGAGGAGCGCCCTAGCTCGATCCCCTTCTCCCGCACAGCCAAGCCGCGAAGGCCGCCGCCAACAGGCGCGACCTCTGCCCTCGCGTCGCCGCTGGCCGGCGCCAGCCTTCCCCGTTCACCCTGGCCAAGCTGTGGCCATGCCCCGGCGAGCACGCTCGCGCCCGCAGGCCTTCTCCTGCCCCGCCGGTCTTCGTCGTCGACCCGTCGCCCCGGTGCCTCCCCGGTCGTGTCGAGCTCTTCGTCGACCTCCTCCCTGTGAGCCTCGTCCGTTCCCCGCCATTCCCTTCAAATCCCTTGCCATAGCCGCCGCTCCCAAGCTCCGTCCGTTTGCGCACGCCCCTGCCTGTGTGTGTGCTGGCCTCGTCCGCCACTACCGCGCCCAACCGCCGCTGCCGCCCCGGGGCCGCGGCCTCCTCCCCAAGCCGTGAATGGACCGACGCCCCGCGCGCGCCCACCGTGGACGTGGCCCGCACGCGCTCACCCCGCGCCCCCAGATACTCTGCTCTGCCGTGGCCACCCCGCATCCTGCCCTGCTCCTCGCGCCGTCGCGCACGCGCGACACTGCTGCTCGGCCGCGCCACCAACCCCTGCCAACGTGCGCCGGCCGGTCCCAAGGCCGCCCGTGGCCGTACTCCGGCATCCCCCCTGTTCTGGCCACTGCTCGCCGCCGTCGGCGGGCCTCGCCGTGGCCCTCGCGGCCGACGCTCGGGCATGCCTCGTGCCCGGGTCGGACGCCCGCTCCCGCTGCGTCTGTTCGGGCGTCGCCCGTTAGCCCGCCCGCTAAGGCCCCAGAGCCTCTGGCAATCGGGCCCCACGCGCCCCCAGAATGGTTTCATATAAAAAAAGAAATAATCAAAATAATAATCAAAATAATTAAAATAGTAATTAATTAACTTAATTAATTGTGTTTAACTAACCTAATCAATTAACTAAACTAATTAAACATGTTTAGTTCGTCATAGACAATGACAGTAGGACCCACATGCCAGTTTGACTAGGTCAACTGACTAGTTGACCGCTGACACAATAATGACGTCATGCTGACATCACAAGTCACTGTTTTGGATAATTCGGATTTAAACAATTAAATTAATTCTAGAAAATAGATAAATCTTTAAAAATTAATATAAAATAAACCGTAACTCGGATGAAAATACTTTGTACATGAAAGTTGCTCAGAACGACGAGACGAACCCGGAGACGCAACCCATTCGTCCGCCACGCATCCCTAGCATAGCAAACTCGCAACTTTCCCCCTCCGGCTACTTTGCCCATAAACGCGAAACCCCGGGAAAACTTTCCCGGATGTTTCCCTCCTTCACCGGTATCATCCCATACCGCGTTAGGGCACCTCTAACTCCGTTACTTGTCATGTCATGCATCACTATGCATCTGCTTGCTTAAATATTTATTGTTTCTCCCCCCTCTTCTCTCGATAGACACCGAGACCGACGCTGCTGCTGCCCCGTTCGACTACGGAGTTGACGATCCCCCTCTCTTGCCAAAGCAACCAGGCAAGCCCCCCCCCCCCCTGATCACTAGATATCGCCTACTCTCCTTTATACTGCTTGCCTTAGAGTAGTGTAGCATGTTACTGCTTTCGTTATTCCTATCCTGATGCATAGCCTGTCTTTGATACTGCTGTTGATACCTTTACCTGCAATCCTACTTGCTTAGTATAGGATGCTAGTGTTCCATCAGTGGCCCTACACTCTTGTCCGTCTGCCATGCTATACTATCGGGCCGTGATCACTCGGGGGTGATCACCGGCATATACTATATACTTTACACTGTTACATTACCTGTGATACTATTCGGAGATGGGGGCTGAAGGGGCAGGTGGCTCCATCCCGGTAGAGGTTGGCCTGGGTTCCCGACGGCCCCCGACTGTTACTTTGTGGCGGAGCGACAGGGCAGGTTAAGACCACCTAGGAGAGAGGTGGGCCTGGCCCTAATCGGCGTTCGCGATACTTAACACGCTTAACGAGATCTAGGTATTTGATATGAGTCTGGCCTTTTGGTCTATACGCACTAACCACCTACGCGGGAGTAGTTATGGGTATCCCGGCGTCGTGGTATCAGCCGAAGCACTTCGTGACGTCAGCGACTGAGCGGCGCGCGCTGGGTTGGACCGCGTAACGTGACTTCCTTTGAAATGGAGGTTGCTAGGTCTGCTCTCCGGCCGCGTACGCAACGTGTAGGTGTGCTCAGGGCGATGGGCCCAGACCCCTGCGCGCTTAGGTTTAGACCGGCGTGCTGACCTCTCTTTTGTGCCTAGGTGGGGCTGCGACGTGTTGATCTTCCGAGGCCGGGCATGACCCAGGAAAGTGTGTTCGGTCAAATGGGATCAAGCGTGTTGGGCTATGTGGTGCACCCCTGCAGGGAAGTTTATCTATTCGAATAGCCGTGTCCCTCGGTAAAAGGACGACCCGGAGTTGTACCTTGACCTTATGACAACTAGAACCGGATACTTAATAAAACACACCCTTCCAAGTGCCAGATACAACCTGGTGATCGCTCTCTAACAGGGCATCGAGGAGGGGATTGCCGGGTAGGATTATACTATACGATGCTACTTGGAGGACTTCAGTCTACTCTCTTTTATATGCTGCAAGACGGAGGCGACCAGAAGCGTAGTCTTCGATAAGACTAGCTATCCCCCTCTTATTCTGGCATTCTGCAGTTCAGTCCACTGATATGGCCCTTTACACATATATCCATGCATATGTAGTGTAGCTCCTTGCTTGCGAGTACTTTGGATGAGTACTCACGGTTGCTTTTCTCCCCCTTTTTCCCCCTTTCCCTTCTACCCGGTTGCCGCAACTAGATGCTGGAGCCTAGGATCCAGACGCCACCTTCGACGACGACTCCTACTACTCTGGAGGTGCCTACTACTACGTGCAGCCCGCTGTCGACGACCAGGAGTAGTTAGGAGGATCCCAGGCAGGAGGCCTGCGCCTCGTTCGATCTGTATCCTAGTTTGTGCTAGCCATCTTATGGCAACTTGATTAACTTATGTCTGTACTCAGATATTGTTGCTTCCGCTGACTCGTCTATGATCGAGCACTTGTATTCGAGCCCTCGAGGCCCATGTCTTGTATTATGATGCTTGTATGACTATTTTTTTATTTGTAGAGTTGTGTTGTGATATCTTCCCGTGAGTCCCTGATCTTGACCGTGAGTCCCTGATCTTGATCGTACACATTTGCGTGCATGATTAGTGTACGATTGAATCGGGGGCGTCACAATGCTATTCGCTTTAGTTAAACAATATACGTGTCAACTATTTCATGCCCTCTTTTTTCCACACTATCTATTGCATCTGTCTCTCATACAATGTATGTACATTCAACTATGTTTCCTGTTTATCAGCCATTTGAATTGGAGCGGGTGATGCCAGCATCTAGCAGACTAAAAACGCGGTCTTTAAATAAAACAGTGCTACCTCTTGGTGGAGATAGCACCCCGGTTGTACATGCACGAGAACCAGCCCTACCACACATAACCCAAACTCTCGCAGATTGTACCTCTACTGCGATGGACAGAGAACCAGCTTCACCCAATCTAACCCCAACCCTAGCAGATAGTAACCCAGTTCCTGTTGACACAGCACCATCTCCACCACAGAGCTCCCAAACAAGAGTACTTAGTAAGGCAGCTCCAGTGCCCAAAGGGCCAGTACTACCACGGCGAACCCCAACTCCACCAGTTAGTACGCCTATTCCTGTGGAGGAAGCACAACCAGCTAGTCGTAGTTTAGCATCTATCACATTTGATGTTGTTAAATCGTATGTGCGTATCTTCCCATCTTGGAAACATTATACTGAAGATAAAGGAAAATGCCAGTTGCAGGTGTTTGTCCAGGAGTTATGTGTAAGTAATGTTATTCATGGCAATTACTTTGCTTTGTCCCATAGATCCTACCTCCATGTTGGTTATAATACAGCAAATTTTCCCATTTTTCTCTATAGAGAAGGACCGATTTCGAAACTCAGGATGAGGTAACCTGTGCTAATACCTCTGCTATCTTCAAGAATGCTTGGTGGCAGTATCAGAATTACCTGAAGAAAACGTACTTCACCGGCAAAGAAACTCATCAAATTCCCTTACGTTCTCCTGAGACACATTTACTGGACGATGATTGGGAACGCCTTGTTCTGTACTAGTCCCGAACCAAGAATGTGGTAAGGTCTATGAGATCATTTTCTATTTTTAAGTACTATATTCTTGCGTCTTACTGTACTCTGTTCATGTAGAACAAGTGCCTAAACCTGAAGAACAACTGTTCTAATTTAAGATTCCATTGCTATCATAGTTCAAAAAAGCGCTAGGTGTTAATTGTGTGTTTTGCCACCGCCTTGTGCTTTACTGACCAAAGCGCATGCTTATGCGCAGTTATGCACAGATTAAGCGTAGTTATGCGCAATGCGTTTCGCCAACGCCTAGAGCCTAGGCGCGCCTTTTTTAACTATGATTGCTATTGTGCATACTGCTTTGCTCTTGTATCACTGTATTTACTCATACAAAATTATTTTTAAATTGAAGGATCCAATCGAAACTGCAATGGCACAGCAGGTATGTTCACGCATGTTTCTTTAACAAGCTTGCTCTTATCAATAGCTCTGCTGATTTCAATTTCAATTGTGTATACAGTTGAATTCTCATATCATGCACATTACTAGCATCACAATAGAGCCAATAGTGTTATTGTACATGTAGACCCGTGGTACCCATCTGAAATCTTGTTGTGCCGTGTAGTTTTCCACGCTTTGTATTCTTTCACTGCTGCTTTGTCTTGAACTGATATGATTTGAACCGTGTCTCCATTTTGATTTGGCAAGACAATGCAGTGACCATAGGACATAGATATATGTTTGTTTGATGCTTTTATTATGTACTAGTACTTGGCAATAGAAGACTTGGTAGTTTAATCATGTCCACCTTACTAATGAACTGGTTCACCGAAATGAGTTTCATATACTAGTACATGCTAAACTATTATGTGTCTGCTTGTTTCTTCTTTTAGAATGCTGACAGAATATTGGGGAAGAGTGCCTTATTAAGCAATGGTAAAGGAAGTAATGCAGATAAGGTTCAGGATAGTGACACATCCTTGTTGGTCTCCAACAAAGCTGATAAGACAGCTAAGGAAGACTATCTCGAAGACAGTGAGACAACCCCAAAGTCCTATCTTGGTTTAGTGTTGGAGTTACTGGCCACTACCACTTGCACAAGCTATTCAAACTCACTGTCTGGATCAGTTCGGTTTCTTGAGTCTCAACTACAAGCTGAAAGACATCGATCAGCTGTGCTGCGACAAGAAGCGGAAGGACTGCGGAAGTCCCTGGAGCATTCAGATGCATACTTTCTGGTGCAACAGCAAGCGTTGGAGGATTTTAGCGCCAAAAAGGACAAAGCTAATAAGCTTGCTAAGCTTATTGCCAGCATGGTGGATACCACGTTTCTTGAGCTCTTATGAAGTTGTTTCAGTTATGCTCTTGTTTTGCTGTCGCGTTTATTTGCACTGGTGGCCAATTTTGACGGCCAGTGTATGTAATATGTTGCTTTGTTCCCTATATTTGCACTGGTGGCGAACTTTGATGCCCAGTGGATGTAATATGTATAATAGCAGCAATAGGCTAGCGTTAATTGCTTGCTTATTTATTTCCTTATTGTCTTGTTTAGTTGTTTGCTTGTAGTCACTGCAGTTCTTTTTCTGTGTTTTTCTAATAATCATGGCAACACACGGACTGTTGTAACCATGGGCCTCCTGCGGGCCATATGATCCATGGGCCTTCTACGGGCCGTAGGATCCAATGGCCTTCTATACGGGTCGTAGGATCCATGGGCCTTCTACGGGCCGTACGATCCATGGGCCTTTTACGGGCCGTAGGATCCATGGGCCTTCTACGGGGCGTATCATCATTTCGCCAATCATGGGCCATACTATTCATGGACAATAACGGGCCGTTTATTGGCCGTATTTGATAACTCTATGAAAACAGCCCAACGGGTTTTTTCGACATGAAAACGGCCCAACGTATTAACGGGCCGCAAACGGGCCAACTGTAACCATGGGCTGAATTTGGCCCACAAGCAGAAAATGACAGTAACGGGCCGTAAGTAAGCGAATGTTGGAAATGAGCCCAAGATTAAATGGGCCCTGAGAAGGCCGAAAGATATCATGGGCTGGAAACGGCCCAACGGAATAATGGGCCATTAATGGGTATAAAGTGATACACTGTTCATTACAGGCCAGTTTTACCACGGGCCGTTAAGGGGTCGAGGGTTACTAAGGGCATCATATGGGCCGAAAGACGTCATGGGCCATACATGGGCCGGAAGTTAAAACGCGTCGGAATTATATTGGATGGCCCAGATGACGCTACTGGGCCTAATTCGGATAGGCCGTAAACGGGCCCTGGGATAGCGGGCTGTAAATGGGCTATATGCGAACAGGCCGTTAACAGGCTTGCCGTGGGCCGGCCCACCACCTTTTGACCAAGTCAAACGGGCCAGCCTTTTCACACAAATGGGCCTCTGTCGGGCCGTGCCACGTGTCGACGTATCATAGGCGCTTTGTGTCCAATGAGTGGATGACATCTTTCCCAACGGTGAGCCGACACGTGTTTCCTCCAGCCAATGATGATTTTACACATGGAAAATTCCCATTGGTCGGGGCTGTTAACGGGTTATCGGATCCAAAACTGGACCCGATAGCTTAACGGCGTTCCGTTACGGTGGATGCCACGTGTCGGTCACCCTTGACGAAAGCACTTCTGTGACGCGCGATTTATCGTCATGGAAGTGGACACTTCCGTGATGATAATTTTGGTAATGTCATGGAACACTTCTACGACAGCACAGGTATGACTATATTGATTCTGTCATAAATTTGTCATGGATGTACATGCATGACAAAAAACACGACCTAGTGTGACAAACATGTATCATCACGGAAGTGTATTTTTTTGTACTGGAGGTCATCGGCGTCCGGAGGCCGGACATATGTGCCTTGGAAATTGTCGCGGAAGGCGTCTTCCAAGTCTTCCCAGCTGCCAATGGAGTTATCTAGGAGGTTGTTTAGCCAGTGCCGGGCTGGTCCCTTTAATTTTAGTGGGAGGTATTTAATGGCGTGGAGATCATCACAGCGGGCCATGTGGATATGGAGAAGAAAATCCTCAATCCATATTGCGGGGTCAGTTGTTCCATCATATGATTCAATATTCATGGGTTTAAACCCTTCTGGGAATTCGTGCTCCATTACCTCGTCAGTGAAGCAGAGGGGGTGTGTGGCGCCTCTATATCGGGCCAAGTGGCGACGTAGTTCGGATGGAGTCCGTCTGCAGTTTTCGGCCCGAACGTGGTTATGCTCGTCGCGTCCGGCTAGATAGTCGTCATCGCGTGCCGAGGCACGCCCCCACGATCCGTAGATTGATCTGGTCTGACCCGCTTTATTTTCCAGATCCTGCCGCGGGTCGTATGTATATCATCGAGCTGTTGTGTCTCTACCTTTACGGCGAGGTAGTATGGGCTGGTGTCCGGCTCAAGTTCCCGTTCCATCCACGTGGTTGGTCAGTCGCGTTACGTGTTGATGGTGCGGGCTCCAGTGCCTCGTCGTCGAATTGAGGTAGCAGTTGTCGCTTCGGGTAGCTTTTGGTTGGTCGTGCAAGGCCGTATTCCTCGACTGCCAGGACATTAGTCCATCTGTCGTTGAGCGTATCCCGTTTGGCTTGAAGTCGTTGTTGCTTCCTCTTCAGGCTCCTCACGGTTGCGATGAGCTGTTGTCTAAAGCGTTCTTGCTCGAGGGGCTCCTCTGGGACGATGAAATCTTCGTCACCGGGGCTTATGTCATCTTTGGAGGGTGGTATGTAACTCCTTTCCTCCGAGTCCTCGCTTCCGACTGGCTTGTCGGGGTTACCCTGCCCCTCCTCCCTATCATCATGTTCGGGTGTTGGTTTGACGGAGGCATCTGGGTCTTCGGCGTTCTCCGGAGTGCTATGGTCTCCATTGCTGGTATTGCTTTCCTTGCCACGGCGTGATTTTGAACAGCGTCGCTGATGCCGCTTCTTTGGTGGTTTATCAGTGTTGCCGTCCTTGATTGGATCCTTACTTCCCTCACCGTCGTCCTCTCTTGGCGTATCTACCATGCATACGTCAAATGTGGAGGTGGCCGCCCAACGTGTGGTATGCGGCGGGTTTTGGCTTTGTTCGTCTCCGGCATCAACATCCATACCGTAGATGTCTTTGGAGTTACGGTCAAGCATGTCGGTAAGGTCCTCGACAATGGCTATGAAGTGGGTGGTGGGTGGGACGTGAAATTCCCTGCTCTCGGCCCCTAGTCTGGGTGGGTCATAGTTCGGACGTGACCCCTCTGTAATGACGAGGGATCGCATCAAGTCCAGAGCCTCGCTTAAAGGCGAGGTTTGGCCAGGGAGAGGGGAGTCCGTGGAGTACGGCAGGAAGGAGACTCCTTGGCCGAGCTCACACTATGTTGACTCCGAGGGTTCAGAGCCAGTGTCCGGAGAAGAGTCCGGCTTTATGATAGTTGTCAGCGACACTACATACTCCAGCTCTCCCGTACTGGGCTTAGTGGCCGCAGATAGTCCGGTAGGTTCAGGAATGCTGTCCTCGGACCTGGCGATGCACTCCGGATCTAAAGCCAGAGTGGAGGTTGGGGTCATGAACCCTTGGAAGATCAAGTCTCCTCGGATATCAGCGACATAGTCTAGATTTCCAAAACTAATCTGGTGACATGGGGCGTAGCTGTCGATCTGCTCTAGATGGCCAAGTGAGTTGGCCCGCAGTGCGGAGCCGCCGAATACAAAGATCTGGCTGGGGATAAAAACATCCCCCAGGGCAGCATTGTTGTAGATGACTGATGGATCCATCGAACCTTCTGATGACGACGCAGCGGGACTCTCAATGAAAGCACCAATGTTGGTGTCAAAACTGGCGGATCTCGGGTAGGGGATCCCGAACTGTGCGTCTAAGGTCGATGGTAAGAGGAGACGGGGGACACGATGTTTACCTAGGTTCGGGCCCTCTCGATGGAGGTAATACCCTACTTCCTGCTTGATTGATCTTGATGAATATGAGAATTACAAGAGTTGATCTACCACGAGATCGTAATGGCTAAACCCTAGATGTCTAGCCTATATGATTGTGATTGCCCCTATGTACTACACCCTCCGGTTTATATAGACACCGGAGGGGCCTAGGGTTGTACAGAGTCGGTTTACAGAGGAAGGAATCTCCATATCCGAACGCCAAGCTTGCCTTCCACGCCAAGGAGAGTCCTATCCGGACACGGGAGGAAGTCTTCTGTCTTGTATCTTCACGGCCCACTAGTCCGGCCCACGTCACATAGCCCGGACGCCCGAGGACCCCTTAATCCGGGACTCCCTCAGTTGGTCTTCATGTTTGGTTAGGGAAACCTGATGATCCTTGGTTCGTCCTTCTAAACATTGTGACAGTTTGAATAAAGCTTCGCGAGTTAGCCTAGAATAATATCTTTTTTTCTTGTTTCTCAAAAAACAAAATTGCCTTTTTTTCAAAAATTATGAAGAAGGAACGTTCTCTAAACAAGCTTCACTAGTACAACCCTCTCATTAGTGGCATCCAAATGTGCCCTGTAGCAGCGTTCCGGTGGATCGCCGCTACTATTGTGCCGCTGGTAGAAAATAACCAGCAGTGTCCGGACAAATGCTGCTAAGCAGTAGCTCTCCAGGAAAAGTCAGGGCAGGACGCCGCTAGTTCCATCTCGGCTTGCAGCGTGTGGTGTGCGTGAACGCTGCTAGTTACGCGTCGATGTAGTAGCGTTCGCCCTTTGCCATGCACTACTGGTGTAAAATGCCCCAAAAAAATATATAATGCATTTATTTAGTTTGGAGGAAGTTGTACCACACAAATTTACCAGCATGGCAGCATTTAGACCATCAAAATCAAATGTAGCAATTATTATTGGATCATAAACTAAACATATGAACTCTTCAACACAAATAACTAGCATCACATAGTACCTAGCTAGCAATTCTAGAAAAATCCACATAATGGTCCAACCATAAAAAGTACTCAACACAAGTGCAATCATAATTGATGTAAATAGACATGCATGCATGTTGGACTCTAAGACTCCTACTCGTCGGTAGTCGTCTTAGCAATGGTATGCACAAAGAGAACGGGGCCTCCATGTCCTACGTGGATGGTGCCGATTATCTTGTCTCCAACCTTGGTGAAGTCGCAGATGTCACAGATCTCCTGCCATCCGTTGATGATGAGACATCCATCTTTTGACGATGTTGAGTAGGTGCATGTGTTGGGGAAAGTAGTATTTCAAAAAATTTGCATACGACCACGCAAGATCTATCAAGGAGAAGCATAGAAACGAGCGGGGAGAGTGTGTCCACGTACCCTCGTAGACCAAAAGCGGAAGCGTTAAGTAACGCGCTTGATGTAGTCGAACGTCTTTGCGATCCAACCGATCAAGTACCGAACACACGGCACCTCCGCTATCTGCACACGTTCATCTCGGTGACGTCCCTCGAACTCTAGATCTAGCTGAGGCCGAGGGAGAGTTTCGTTAGCACGACGACGTGGTGATGGTGATGATGAAGTTATCAACGCAGGGCTTCGCCTAAGCACTACAACAATATGACCGAGGTGGAAATCTGTGGAGGTGGGCACCGCATACGGCTAAGATCAACTTGTGTGTCTTTGGGGTGCCCCTGGCCACATATATAAAGGAGGGGAGGGAAGAGGTGGCCGGCCCAGGGGGGCGCCAGGTGTGGGGAATCCTACTAGGACTCCCCTGTCCAAGTAGGATTCCCCTCCTCTTTCCTATTTCTAGTAGGAGAAGGAGGGAAGGAGGAAGAGGGGAGAAGGAAAGAGGGGGGCGTCACCCCCTCCTAGTCCAATTCGGACCAGCCCATGGGGGGCGCTGCCTCCCCTTGTGGCCCATCTCTACTTTCCACTAAAACCCCATTAAGGCCCAATACTTCCCCCCGCGAATTCCCGTAACTCTCCAATACTCCAAAAAATGCCTGAATCACTCGGAACCTTTCCGATGTCTGAATATAGACTTCCAATATATCGATCTTTATGTCTCGACCATTTCGAGACTCCTCGTCATGTTCGTGATCTCATCCGAGACTCCAAACAGCCTTCGGTACATCAAATCACATAACTCATAATACAAATCGTCATCGAACGTTAAGCGTGCGGACCCTACGGGTTCAAGAACTATGTAGACGTGACCAAGACACATCTCCGATCAATAACCAATAGCGGAACCTGGATGCTCATATTGTCTCCTACATATTCTACGAAGATCTTTATCGGTCAAACCGCGTAACAACATACGTTGTTCCCTTTGTCATCGGTATGTTACTTGCCCGAGATTCGATCGTCGGTATCACCATACATAGTTCAATCTCGTTACCGGCAAGTATCTTTACTCATTCTGTAATGCATCATTCTGCAACTAACTCATTATTCACATTGCTTGCAAGGCTTATAGTGATGTGCATTACCGAGAGGGCCTAGAGATACCTCTCCGTTACTCGGAGTGACAAATCCTAATCTCGATCTATGCTAACTCAACAAACACCATCGGAGACACCTGTAGAGCGTATTTATAATCACCCAGTTACGTTGTGACGTTTGATAGCACACTAAGTGTTCCTCCGGTATTCGGAAGTTGCATAATCTCATAGTCATAGGAACATGTATAAGTCATGAAGAAAGCAATAGCAATAAACTAAACAATCATAGTGCTAAGCTAACGGATGGGTCTTGTCCATCATATCATTATCTAATGATGTGATCCCGTTCATCAAATGACAACACATGTCTATGGCTAGGAAACTTAACCATCTTTGATTAACGAGCTAGTCTAGTAGAGGCATACTAGGGACACTCTGTTTGTCTATGTATTCACACATGTACTAAGTTTCCGGTTAATACAGTTCTAGCATGAATAATAAACATTTATCATGATATAAGGAAATATAAATAACAACTTTATTATTGCCTCTAGGGCATATTTCCTTCAGTCTCCCACTTGCACTAGAGTCAATAATCTAGTTCGCATCGCCATGCGATTTAACATCAATAGTTCACATCGTCATGTGATTTAACACTCTATAGTTCACATCACCATGTGACCAATACCCAAAGGGTTTACTAGAGTCAATAATCTAGTTCACATCTCCATGTGATTAACACCCAAAGAGTACTAAGGTGTGATCATGTTTTGCTTGTGAGAAAAGTTTTAGTCTACGGGTCTGCCATATTCAGATCCGTAAGTATTTTGCAAATTTCTATGTCTACAATGCTCTGCACGGAGATATTCTAGCTAATTGCTCCCACTTTCAATATGTATACATATTGAGACGCAGAGTCATCTGGATCGGTGTAAAACTTTGCATCGACGTAACTCTTTACGACGAACTCTTTGTCACCTCCATAACCGAGAAATATTTCCTTAGTCCTATTTAGGTACCTAAGGATAATTTTGACCGTTGTACAGTGATCTACTCCTAGATCACTATTGTTCTCCCTTGCCAAAACTCATAGCAAGGCATACAATAGGTCTGGCACACAGCATGGCATCCTTTATAGAACCTATGGTTGAGGCATAGGGAATAACTTTCATTCTCTCTATCTTCTGCCGTGGTCGGACTTCGAGTCTTCCTCAACTTCACACCTTGCAACACAGGCAAGAACTCCTTCTTTGACTGTTCCATTTTGAACTTACTTCAAAAACTTGTCAAGGTATGTACTCATTGAAAAAACTTATCAAGCATCTTGATCTATCTCTATAGATCTTGATGCTCAATATATAAGCAGCTTACCCGAGGTCTTTCTTTGAAAAACTCCTTTCAAACACTCCTTTATTCTTTCTAGAAATTCTACATCATTTACGATCAACAATATGTCCTTCACATATACTTATCAGAAAGGCTGTAGTGCTCCCACTCACTTTCTTGTAAATACAGGCTGCACCACAAGTCCATATAAAACTATATGCTTTGATCAACTCATCAAAGCGTATATTCCAACTCCGAGATGCTTGCACCAGTCCATAGATGGATCGTTGGAGCTTTGCACACTTTGTTAGCACCTTTTGGATCAACAAAACCTTCTGGTTGCATCATATACAACTCTTCTTTAAGAAATCCATTAAGAAATGCAGGTTTGACATACATTTGCCAAATTTCATAAAATGCGGCAATTGCTAACATGATTCAGACAGACTTTTAAGCATCGATACAAGTGAGAAAATCTCATTGAAGTCAACACTTTGAACTTGTCGAAAACATTTTTGTGACAATTCGAGCTTTGTAGATAGTAACACTACAATCAGCGTCTGTCTTCGTCTTGAAGATCCATTTTATTCTCTATGTCTTGCCAATCATCCGGCAAGTCAACCAAAGTCCATACTTTGTTCTCATACATGGATCCTATCTTAGATATCATGGCCTCAAGCCATTTTGCGGAATCTGGGCTCATCATCGCTTCCTCATAGTTTGTAGGTTTGTCATGGTCAAGTAACATGACCTCCAGAACAGGATTACCGTACCACACTGGTGCGGATCTTACTCTGGTTGACCTACGAGGTTTGGTAGTAACTTGATCAGAAGTTTCATGATCATCATCATTATCTTCCTCACTAATTGGTGTAGGAATCACTGGAACTGATTTCTATGATGAACCACTTTCCAATAAAGGAGAAGGTACAGTTACCTCATCAAGTTCTACTTTCCTCCCACTCACTTCTTTCGAGAGAAATTCCTTCTCTAGAAAGTATCCATTCTTAGCAACAAAGATCTTGCCTTCGGATCTATGATAGAATGTGTACCCAATATTTTCTTTTGTGTATCCTATGAAGACACACTTCTTTGATTTGGGTTCGAGCTTATCAGGTTGAAACTTTTTCACATAAGCATCACAGCCCCAAACTTTAAGAAACAACAACTTGTGTTTCTTGCCAAACCAAAATTCATATGGTGATGTCTCAATGGATTTAGATGGTGCCCTATTTAACGTGAATGCAGCTGTCTCTAATGCATAACCCCAAAACGATAGTGATAAATCGGTAAGAGACATCATAGATCGCACCATATCTAACAAAGTACGGTTATGATGTTCGGACACACCATTACGATGTGGTGTTCCAGGTGGTGTGAGTTGCAAAACTATTCCACATTGTTTCAAATGAAGACCAAACTCGTAACTCAAATATTCGTCTCCGCGATCAGATCGTAGAAACTTTATTTTCTTGTTACGATGATTTTCCACTTCACTCTGAAATTCTTTGAACTTTTCAAATGTTCCAGACTTATGTTTCGTCAAGTAGATATACCCATATCTGCTCAAATCATCTGTGAAGGTCAGAAAATAACAATACCCGCCGCGAGCCTCAACACTCATCGGATCGCATACATCAGAATGTATTATTTCCAATAAGTCAGTTGCTCGCTCCATTGTTCCATAGAACGGAGTCTTAGTCATCTTGCCCATGAGGCATGGTTCGCAAGCATCAAGTGATTCGTAATCAAGTGATTCCAAAAGTCCATCAGCATGGAGTTTCTTCATGCGCTTTACACCAATATGACCTAAACGGCAGTGCCACAAATAAGTTGCACTATCATTGTGAACTTTGCATCTTTTGGCTTCAATATTATGAATACTAGATGATACCCCGCGCGTTGCCGAGGGACTTCATAGGTACATGATCTAGAACTATAAAGCTTAATCATAGATGAGATCGTATAACAATAGACATAGTGATGGAGTATAGTTGTGGACAACACTATGACAGATGGTTATAAAATTTATTATAGATACTAATGGATAGAAAATTGTCTATGATACTGAGATGACATAATATGTATGTTTATTTATCTAAAACAATAAGTGGATGATTTATAATATGAGGTGTATAATCCTTGTGCCGTGGTAGTGCTTGTACGGAGCTTTTCCTCGTTATGACTGACAAATAACAAAAGCTTAAGAAGGTATGCATGATTACTGTAATAAAATGCTGCATATTCTGATGCCTGATACATACCTCTCTTGTTGTCCGTTGGTTTGCACTTCTGCATAGTAAAATATGGAATAAATATAACAGATACAATTCAGCAGATACACCCGGTACATGCTGCATATTTCGATGCCTGATACATACTTCTCATGTTGTCCGTTCTTCTGCATACTTTCTAATAGATGTTTGTTCAGCATGTACCAGACTCAAATCTTTAATTATCCTATCCAAATTTAGCTATGAGGGCCAAAACGTACCATGCTATGAGTTCATTTTTATTTTGAATAATTTGGATGCTATGAGCTCATGATAGGAGAGATAGTGACATGTCTGACCTATAAAAGAGTTTGAGAAGATGGTCAATGATCAAATAGATAAATATCTTGCTGCTATAGATAAAAATTATTCTGCACAAACAAATAGACTTTCAACCTGCTTGGATTTTGATCAAATTCCTTGTCGACATAGATTTTGGAAAGGAAGCATAGGGGATTAAATCTCGAATACGGCTGCAGTATGACATGTTGTATTATTTGCTGCATAAAGAAAAAAGGGATATTTAAATCTCTAATTGAAATACATATCAAAACTTCTATTGTAGTGGGCTCACATCAACGATCAAAGAAGATCCCAGCTGCAGCTCACGTACATAAACTTGGCTCAGGCAGCGCAGGCACAGGGACTTAATTCGAGAACACGGCCATAGTTTGATCGTGAGGACGGCACTGCCTGCAGGAAAAGAACTGAGAGGAAAGAACAGACCTTAATAAGGCCACCATCGCTGCCCAAAAAAGGCCACCATTGCTGCAGTACAATGGTGTCTCTGAATCAGCCAGGGCGGACGGGAGGACGTCGATCGAACGCCCCTGTAAGCGGTGGCTGTCAATGGAGGCCCTACCCCGCGTAGCAACCACAATATTTAGCCAGTGTGACGTGTGGTAGGCAAAACGTTGGAATGGAGAGGAAGACCAACGGGGAGGTCACTATTCCGGCCGGCCGCTCAAATACTTTGTCAATTAATCTTCTAGAATGCCCGGGATAGTGGAATTAAATGGCAGTTCATAGTGGATGGTAACTTGAAGAACAAAGGAAGAGACGCGCAATTAAAAAACCTTGGGGGAAAATATGCTAGCAAGTGATGTCACGTGAGCATGGAGAAGAAAAAATAATTGTGAGATGAAGTCACGTGGCTGAAAATTGCTGAGGTGGCTAGATGATGATGTGGATGGGCTGCATGTTCAGAGAATTAGTAGTAGTGGGGATCAACTTCTTAAGAATGTTAGATGTGTATCACTACGACCGAGATTCAATAAACCATTTATATTTAGTGTATGACCGTAGAAGGTTTTATTTATGTAAATAGAACAACAATTATTCTTTGACTTAAATGAATAATCGTATTGCAATAAACATGATCTAATCATATTCATGCTCAACGCAAACACCAAATAACATTTATTTTAGGTTCATCACTAATCTCGAAGGTAAAGGGAGTGTGCGATGGTGATCTTATCAACCTTGGAATCACTTCCAACACACATCATCACCTCGCCCTTAACTAATCTCTGTTTATTTTGCAACTCCCGTTTCGAGTTGCTACTCTTAGCAACTGAACCAGTATCAAATACCAAGGGGTTGATATAAACACTAGTAAAGTACACATCAATAACATGTATATCAAGTATACCTTTGTTCCTTTTGCCATCTTTCTTATCCGCCAAGTATCTTGGGTAGTTCCACTTCCAGTGACCATTTCCTTTGCAGCAGAAGCACTCAGTTTCAGGCTTGAGTCTAGCTTTGGGTTTCTTCACGGGAGTGACAACTTGCTTGTCATTCTTCTTGAAGTTCCCTTTCTATCCATTTGCCCTTTTTTTGAAACTAGTGGTTTTTGTTAACCATCAACACTTGATGTTCTTTCTTGATTTCTACCTTCGCCGATTTCAGCATCGTGAAGAGCTCGGGAATCGTTTTCGTCATCCCTTGCATATTATAGTTCATCACGAAGTTCTAGTAACTTGGTGATAGTGACTAGAGAACTCTGTCAATCACTATTTTATCTGGAAGATTAACTCCCACTTGATTCAAGCGATAGTAGTACTCAGACAATCTGAGCACATGCTCACTGGTTGAGCTATTCTCCTCCATCTTGTAGGCAAAGTACTTGTCAAAGGTCTCATACCTCTCGACTCGGGCATGAGTCTGAAATACTAATTTCAGCTCTTGGAACATCTTATATGCTCTGTGGTGTTCAAAACGTTTTTGAAGTCCCGGTTCTAAGCCGTAAAGCATGGCGCACTAAACTATCAAGTTATCATACCGAGCTTGCCAAACGTTCATAACGTCTGCATCTGCTCCTGCAATAGGTCTGTCACCTAGCGGTGCATCAAGGACATAATTCTTCTGTGCAGCAATGAGGATAATCCTCATATCACGGACCTAGTCCGCTTCATTGCTACTATCATCTTTCAACATAGTTTTTCTCTAGGAACATATCAAAAATAAATGGGTAACTACATCGCGAGCTATTGGTCTACAACATAGTTATGCAAATACTACCAGGACTAAGTTCATGATAAATTAAAGTTCAATTAATCATATTACTTAAGAACTCCCACTTAGACATTCCTCTAATCATCTAAGTGATCACGTGATCCAAATCAACTAAACCATGTCCGATCATCACGTGAGATGGAGTAGTTTTCAATGGTGAACAACACTATGTTGATCATATCTACTATATGATTCACGCTCGACCTTTCGGTCTCAGTGTTCCGAGGCCATATCTGCATATGCTAGGCTCATCAAGTTTAACCCGAGTATTCTGCGTGTGCAAAACTGGCTTGCACCCATTGTATGTGAACGTAGAGCTTATCACACCCGATCATCACGTGGTGTCTCAGCACGACGAACTGTCGCAACGGTGCATACTCAGGGAGAACACTTATACCTTGAAATTTAGTGAGGGATCATCTTATAATGCTACCGCTGAACTAAGCAAAATAAGATGCATAAAAGATAAACATCACATGCAATCAAAATATGTGACATGATATGGCCATCATCATCTTGTGCCTTTGATCTCCATCTCCAGAGTATTGTCATGATCTCCATTGTCACCGGCATGACACCATGATCTCCATCATATTGATCTCTATCAACGTGTCGTCACATCATCGTCTCGCCAACTATTGATTTTTGCAACTATTGCTATCGCATAGCGATAAAGTAAAGCAATTACATGGCGCCTGCATCTTATGCAATAAAGAGACAACCATAAGGCTCATGCCAGTTGCCGATAACTTTAGAGAACATGATCATCTCATATAACAATTTATATCTCATCACGTCTTGACCATATCACATCACAACATGCCCTGCAAAAACAAGTTAGACGTCCTCTACTTTGTTGTTGCAAGTTTTACGTGGCTGCTACGGGCTTAGCAAGAACCGTTCTTACCTACGTATTAAAACCACAACGATTTTTCGTCAAGTGTGTTGTTTTAACCTTCAACAAGGACCAGGCGTAGTCACACTCGATTCAACTAAAGTTGGAGAAACAGACACCCACTAGCCACCTGTGTGTGAAGCACGGTGGTAGAACCAGTCTCATGAGCGCGGTCATGTAATGTCGGTCTGGGCTATTTCATCCAACAATACCGCCGAATCAAAGTATGACATGCTGGTAAGCAGTATGACTATTATCGCCCACAACTCTTTGTGTTCTACTCGTGCATATAACATCTACGAATAGACCTGGCTAGGAAGCCATTGTTAGGGAACATAGTATTTCAAAAAAATTGCCTACGATCACGCAAGATCTATCTAGGAGAAGCATAGCAACGAGTGGGGAGAGTGTGTCCACGTACCCTCGTAGACCGAAATCGGAAGCGTTAAATAACATGGTTGATGTAGTCGAACGTCTTTGCGATCCAACCGATCAAGTACCAAACGCACGGCACCTCCATGATCTGCACACGTTCAGCTCGGTGACGTCCCTCGAACTCTACATCCAGCTGAGGTGGAGGGAGAGTTTCGTCAGCACGACGGCGTGGTGATGGTGATGATGAAGTTATCGATGCAGGGCTTCGCCTAAGCACTACGACAATATAACCGAGGTGGAAATCTGTGGAGGGGGCACCGCATACGGCTAAGATCAACTTGTGTGTCTTTGGGGTGCCCCTGGCCACGTATATAAAGGAGGGGAGGGAAGAGGTGGCCGGCCCAAGGGGGGCGCCAGGTGTGGGGAATCCTACTAGGACTCCCCTGTCCAAGTAGGATTCCCCTCCTCTTTCCTATTTCTAGTAGGAGAAGGAGGGAAGGAGGAGGAGGGAAGGAGGAAGAGGGGAGAAGGAAAGAGGGGGGGCGCCCCCTCCTAGTCCAATTCGGACCAGCCCATGGGGGGGCGTGCTGCCTCCCCTTGTGGCCCTTCTCTCCTTTCCAATAAAGCCCATTAAGGCCCAATACTTCCCCCGGCGAATTCCCGTAACTCTCCGGTACTCCGAAAAATACCCGAATCACTCGGAACCTTTCCGATGTCTGAATATAGCCTTCCAATATATCGATCTTTACGTCTTGACCATTCCGAGACTCCTCGTCATGCCCGTGATCTCATCAAGGACTCCGAACAACCTTCAGTACATCAAATCACATAACTCGTAATACAAATTGTCATCGAACGTTAAGCGTGCAGACCCTACGGGTTCGAGAACTATGTAGACATGACCGAGACACATCTCCGGTCAATAACCAATAGCGGAACCTGGATGCTCATATTGACTCCTACATATTCTACGAAGATCTTTATCAGTCAAACCGCATAACAATATACGTTGTTCCCTTTGTCATCGGTATGTTACTTGCCCGAGATTCGATCGTCGGTATCACCATACATAGTTCAATCTCGTTATCGGCAAGTCTCTTTACTCGTTCCGTAATGCATCATTCTGCAACTAACTCATTATTCACATTGCTTGCAAGGCTTATAGTGATGTGCATTACCGAGAGGGCCCAGAGATACCTCTCCGATACTCGGAGTGACAAATCCTAATCTCGATCTATGCCAACTCAACAAACACCATCGTAGACACCTGTAGAGCATCTTTATAATCACCCAGTTACGTTGTGACGTTTGATAGCACACTAAGTGTTCCTTCGGTATTCGGAAGTTGCATAACCTCATAGTCATAAGAACATGTATAAGTCATGCAGAAAGCAATAGCAATAAACTAAACGATCATAGTGCTAAGCTAACGGATGGGTCTTGTCCATCACATCATTCTCTAATGATGTGATCCCGTTCATTAAATGACAACACATGTCTATGGCTGGGAAACTTAACCATCTTTGATTAACGAGCTAGTCTAGTAGAGGCATACTAGGGACATTTTGTTTGTCTATGTATTCACACATATACTAAGTTTCCGGTTAATACAATTCTAGCATGAATAATAAACATTTATCATGATATAAGGAAATATAAATAACAACTTTATTATTGCCTCTAGGGCATATTTCCTTCAGGATGGTATGTCCGTCTCGTCATACACAACAAACTGCATCGTCAGAAGGCCACGCCTGGCCGGGAGACATGCCGCCGCCATGAGGAGCAGCCTCCACAGCCACGCCAGGCAAGGCAGCGCCACACTCTGGCCTAGCAACCCCACCCCGCGCCGCGTCCACCATGCGAGAGGGCGATGGATCCCTGCCGGCAGCTAGGTTTTCCCTCCTGTCGCTCGCGGGAGTGACGGGATGGGCTGGAGGAGGTTTTATATTTTCACATTGTGAATGTCAGTATTTTTTCTCTATAAAGTTGGTCAAACTTTATGAGATTTGACTTCAGACAAATCTTTTATGCAGACTAAAAAGGACCAGAGGGAGTATTAAATAAAAATTGTGTTGAACTAACCAACCTATCTGGTGCATTTATGGTTGTTCATGTAGCAAGATATTGTGTTTATCATTTTTGTAAATGTATGTCTTTCTGTAAAAGTCCAAAATTGAAGCAAAACAAAACAGAATTTGCACGCATGCGTCAGTTTCTTTTGGTGGAGTACTGGACTGACTACCGGAGTGTAAGTTGTATGCATGCGTAAGTTTTGTTTGCGGATTAAAACACGCTATAGGCGTCAAATGCATAGATCGGATGGCTATTATTAGTGTATATGCGGATTAAAACAGGAAAATACACAGAAGCACCTGGGTGCCCCCCCCCCCCCTATATGGATATTAAATTTAAAAAAATCTGAAATCTTGGGATATGAAACTTGGGTGACCAATGTAGTCCCGTATGAAGTTTCGTAGAAAAATATCAGAAAATGTATCCGGGCGAAGAAAATACAGCGCAAACTAAAATTCATCCAAACCGTTTTTTCTATACATAGGAATTTTTTTGTCTTTTTTGCAACGAATATTTTTTCTGATATTTTTTCGCCAAATATCACACGAAAGTAGATTGGGCACCCAAGTTTCATATCCCAAAATTTCAGATTTTTTTTTAATTTCCCGATAATTTCTTGAACTTAATTTTCATATAGGGTGTGGAGCACCTAGGTGCTACAGATCCGCTTCCGATTAAAACACGCTTATTTGGGGATTAAATGCATGCAAATTGTACAAACTAGCCAGTTGTTACGTGTGTACAGAATTGGGGATGGAGGCAGCACGGATATATGGTTACAAAACTGGATCCCTCGTGATAGTTTTAAAAGGCCTATCACATCCTTAGTGCCAAATCCACCTCGGCGGGTAACGGATCTTATTTATGCTACTACAGCACAATGGAACGAGGGGCTGGTTCGCTATTCATGCAGAGGAGATCCTAAAAATACCAATGTGTATGCGCAAGCAGCCGGATTTTTGGGCTTGGCACGAAGAACCAACGGGCTGTTTTACCGTTCGGTCTGCATATAGGATGATATTGCGTACGAAGATGAGTAGAGAGGGATGGTGGAATGAGGCCGACGGCTCATCCACGGGGCAGAACAGCAGGTTTTGGAGCACTATATGGCATATCCAGGTACCCTCGAAACTTCGTATGTTCTTATGGAGACTTGCTAGACATTCTATGCCCAGTGGCGAAGTGCTTCATCATCGCCATATGGCCGAGACAGACACTTGCGGCTTGTGTGGACTGTGGAGCTAGGGACACATGGAGACATACACTCCTCTCCTGTGCTCTCTCAAGAAGCGTATGGGCTATCACACCAGAGGAGTTGGTCGAGAAAATCATCACACGCCAAGAGGAAGACGCAAAGGACTGGTTATTTGCTATACATGAAATGCTAGATGCTCATGATTTCACCCGTGTTGTCGTAACCATGTGGGCAATTTGGGCTGCAAGAAGAAAGGCAATTCATGAGGATATATTTCAATCTCCACACGCTACTGCGGCTTTCATTAATAAGTATCTTTCAGAGCTGGAGATAGTTAACAAAAGGGAGACGAATGCAGTACCACGGAGAGTCATGCGGAGTGCAACGTGGGTGCCGCCAAGCCAAGGTTGTGTCAAGATCAATGTTGACGGAGCAGTGGCAGTGAGGAGGAAACATGGTTCTGTGGGAGCAATCTGTAGAGATCAACAGGGCAACTTTTTGGGGGCTTCGGTCATTGTGTTTAAGCATATCACAGAGCCTCAAACGCTGGAAGCCCTAGCTATAAGGGAAGCTCTCTCATTGGCTGATGATCTAAATGCACGAGATATACAGATTGCTTCGGACTACAAGGTGGTTGTCGACGAGCTGCATCAAGGCAAGCTAGCTACTTATGGAGCTGTCCTTCGGGAGATATTGGAACACTCTTCTAGTTTTTTAACTTGCAACATAGGTCATGAATTTAGGAGCTCAAACTATGAAGCTCACAATCTAGCGAAACATTCTCTCTCCCTCGCGGTTGGCCGACATGTGTGGTTAGGCCAGCCGGGAGATCTTCAGTTCGTCCCTGTAAACATTGTGACGGGTTAATAAAGTTTCGCGAGATTGTCTCAAAAAAAAATTTAGTGTTTGCTTGCACTTGGGCCCTTGTATTATTCTAGTGGCTTGTAGAAAAAAAAACAATCATATGGGTTGTCATTTGCTCCTGCGGTGTGCGTCGAGGCTTCATTAAAAAAAAGAAAAAAGAGGCATGCGATTAAAACACGCTTATTTGGGGATTAAATGCATGCAAATTGTACAAACTAGCGAGTTGTTACGTGTGTACAGATTTGTGGATCATTAGTGTTTGCTTGCACTTGGGCCCTTGTATTGTTGTAGTGGCTTGTAGAAAAAAAAAACAATCATATGGGTTGTCATTTGCTCCTGCGGTGTGCGTCGAGGCTTCATTAAAGAAAAGGAAAAACAGGCATGCGGTGAGCGTGGATCGAACACGCGACCTTCAGATCTTCAGTCTGACGCTCTCCCAACTGAGCTATCCCCGCTTGTTGTAATCTGTGCCTGAGGCACATAAATATACTGCTATGCCTGGTCCTAAACAGAGGCGTACGCGTCGGCTGTTCTAAGTACTCCTGTCTCCTTCGTCACGCAGGCGGCAAGTGGATGTGTAGGACTAGGACAGCAGCGCGCTCTTCGTTAATTTCACCTCCCATCGGCAAGCCCCGCAGCAGGCACACAACAACACTGCACAAAACTGTGCTCAACAAAAAAAAAAAGAAACCAGTGCACGAAAGCAACAGATGTTGCGGATCTTCCCCCAGACCCAGCGAGAAGCTGGCAATGGCATGTCGTTTTGCAAGGAGTGTACGAAGTGGAGAAGGACTCTGAGGAAACCGGTACGGAAAAGTAGGATCGCCTATCAGGGAGGCGACGAGGGTTTCCCTTGCGCACCGCCGGTGACGCCGCCGGTTCCCTCTCTCAACTTCTTTGTACCGATTCGTGATATGAATGAAAAAATTCTAAGAGAAAAATACAAAGTCACCAGCCCCAGTCCATAAAAAAACACCGGTAAGAGCAACTCTAACATGCCGACCCAAACGGACGGTAATTTTGTCACTTTTTGTACGTTTGAGTTGGTCGCCCGCTCAACGTCCGTCTTGTTTATAATTTGAGTCAGCAGTGTGTCCAACGCGTCGATCCATATTTACCCGCGTGGCCAGCCTGCCGCCGTTTTTAAACAAATGTACACACATTTTGCATAGTTTCACAAGCAAACAAAAATAGCATAGTTTCGCAACCAAATAAATTTAGCATAGTTTTACAAGCCGAATAAAAATTAAATTGTCTCAAATACATTTTAAAAAAGATACATCTATTGGCTGACAACATGAGCCCACATATACTCAACCAAATCATTTTGCAGCTACATTTGAGTTTTCCAATCACACATTTCATGATGAATTTGGGTGAACTGTGCAACATTGCGGCTCCTCCTCCGTGCTCAAGCACAAGCCGCACAACACTCTCACCTTGAAACTGAAACCCTTGATCGTAAATACATTCCGGGTGTTTATTCTCTATGATCATATTGTGCATGCTCACACAAGCAGTCATCACCTCCCACAACTTCTTGGTGCTCCAAGTTATAACAGGATACCGAACAATGCCCTATCGAGATTGCAGAACACCAAAGGCACGCTCGACATCCTTCCTAGCACTCTCCCGCTCTTGGGCAAATCTTTTCCTCTTCTCTCCAACAGGGTCGGGGATTGTCTTCACAATAGTGGTCCACTAAGGATAGATACCGTCGCCTAGGTAGTATCATTTGTCGTAATTGTGGCCGTTGATGGTAATACTCACTGGCTGGCTGTTGCCTTCGCCAAGCCTTGCAAACACCGACAAGCGTTGAAGCACATTGATGTCATTGTACGATCCAGCCATGCCGAAGAAAGAGTGACAGATCCAGAGATCTTGTGAGGCCACGGTCTCAAGTATGATAGTGTTAGCCCTGACATGGCCCTTATACTGCCCTTACCAAGCAGAAGGACAGTTCTTCCACTCCCAGTGCATGCAGTATATGCTACCAAGCATCCCTGTGAAGCCCCTGCTGGCATTCATCTCCAACAAGCGGGCTGTATCTTGAGCAGTCGTCTCTCTCAAGTACTCAGGGCCAAACATGGCAATCACAGCTTTGCAGAACATGTACATGGACTCTAGAGATGTAGACTCGCTCATACGAACGTACTCATCAATGAGATCACCAGGCACTCCGTATGCAAGCATCCGGATGGCTGCAGTGCATTTCTGATGAGACGAGAAGCCAATCTTTCTAAGGGCATCCTCTTTGCACTCGAAATAATTATCGTATCCGACCACCCCCTCTCTAATATGGTTGAAAAGATGCCTAGCCATACAAAAACACCGACGGAAATTCTGATGTTCGAACAACAGGTTGGTTGTGGCAAAGTAGTCCTTCCAAAGAAGGAAATGGTAGCTCTCTCGGTTGCGATTCAACGTCGGAATATGGCCCGGGATCGAGCCCCGGAACAACGGGCGCTGCCTATTAAGGTGGTCATGGACTAACACGGCAGCCAACATCTCCTCCTCATCATCGGACGAGGAATCGTCGGAGTCGCACAGGAAATTGTGAAAAAAGAACTCGTCGGCGGAGTCCATTTTGTACCTTGAGAAAAATTGTCGAACAACTTGCGGGCATCGACGAAGAAGCTGGCTAGCGAAGAGATGCACGCCTCCCCTGGACCAGGTGGCTGGCCTGGCGGCGTCAGACGAGCGTGTCGGCGTCAGGACAACGGGCGGTGTCGGACGAAGGAGCTGGTCGGGGGCGGGGACGCGGCTTCCTACTCGCGGCGACGTCGGACTGGGAGGGGGTGGGAAGCTGAGGTGGGCTGATGGTGAGGCGGTTGTGGCGGTGACGTGGGAGGTGGCGGCGACGTGGGGAGGTGTGTCGGCACGGGGTGCTGGCAGAGGCACCGGAAATGGGCGGCAGTGGCGACGGGGTGGGGCGGGCGAGGGCTTGTTGTTGATATGGGTGGAAGAGGATGACCAATGTGTCACCTACTAGCGGGCCAAGGAGAGGAATAGGAGCGCGTCTGTTTCGTGTCCACGCCGATGCAAATCAGACTCGAAATTGGGTCGGGAATGGATCGGCAGTCGGACAAAAGCAGTGCATTGGGTCAACTTTTTTTAGTCCGTGCCGAACCAAATAGGCGCGCCCGTCGGCGTGTTGGAGTTGCTCTAAGTCACCGGGTATATCCATCCAGTCCAGAGACCTCAGATCAGCCTATCAGAGCACGCAGCTGGCCGCCACCAACCAGCCCGGACGCCAAGGACAGGCAGGTTGGTGCAACCGGCCGTCACAGTCACAGCCTCACAGAGCATAGCATGCCTCTCGGGTCGCAGCAAAAATATGCTCCGTGTCGCAATGCTCATGCTGGACACACTAACTGTATTCTGTAACGTGGAGCATTTTTTTTATTTTTTGAAATTTACGTGGAGCACTTAATATCTGTGAGCATGGCGACGTAAACCGTTGGGGGTGCAGACAGAGTGCAGAGATCTGCATTCCGTCAGGTGAGGTAGGGCAGCTCTCTTTCAGCCAAATGGCCTACAGCTTGGCACCAATAATGGCCGGAGAAAACAGCCGGAGCCTTTCATCAGGGCAAAGTGGCAGAGGCCGTTAGCAGAGCAGCGGCGGCAGCTTTTGCCCCAGCAGCAGTAGTATTGCAGAGATAAAAGCGAACCCACGATTAAAGTAAATCTGCTAAACATCAGCTAAAATCATTGTCTCGCAGCAAAGCGCAGCCCTGCCATGTACGTAATGTGATGGAGGTGCGTCAAATGGGTCATTTCGTTCCATCATTGTTGGACAGTTACCGCAGATGCCAATCACACCACACCACACCAGAGCCTTTGCATCAGTAAAACGATTCCTACAGATAGAGGGAGAGGCTTCCATTGAAGCAAAACAAACAATCGAGTGGTACAAGAGTGGCACTGTGTTAGATAGATCAATCGTCACTCACAGACAGCAGGGAGTGGCAGAGCCGTGGCAGTGGCGTAATACACTGTAGTAACAACTGGTGACAAGCACAATCACAAACCCGACGAGATGGAGTGGTAGTAAGATCTAACAGGCTTGTATCTACAGTTGCTACCTTGGAATCTCTGATGCTGCTCAGATTCTCGATTGATTCTTTCTTCCCAGACCAAAAACCACGCAAAAGAAAACACACGGTGCACGCAAAGGAGAAAGGGAGGTAAAGAAAATGCGAAAGTACGTAGGGCAAGCCACACCACACAGCAGCAGGCAAGCAAGCAGGAACACCTGGCTTGGCTTGGCTCCAAGAATTAGGCAGCAGGGCACGGGCAGGTCAGCGCATGCGATCACGTAGACAGGCGCGCGGCTCGGCGGTCACCGGGACTCCTCCTCTGGCCGCCTGGAGGAGCCGGAGAGCGCGGAGAGCAGGTTGAGGTGGTGGTGGTGCCCCTGCGCCACCGACGACGCGTACGCCTGCGCCTCCAGCGACGGGGCGAGGCCCCAGGGCACGGGCCGGGCCTGCAGCGCCTCCCAGAACGACGGCGCCGCCTCGTGCTCGTGCTCCTCGCGCGGCCGCTTCCCGAGGAGGGAGACGGCGGCGGAGGAGGGCGCCGAGGAGCAGGAGAAGACGGCGGGGGTGGTGCCGGAGCCGGTGGCGGCCAGGATGGACGGCTCGGCCTGCCGGAGCAGCCACTCCACGGTCTGCCCGTCCGACTTGAGCCCCAGCTCGCGGGTGAGCTGGAACACGCGCGCCGCGCACACGATCGGCATGCGCACGCGCCGCCCGCGCCCGTTCACCTTGCTGTGCCGGTCCTTGGCGCCCTTGGCCGCCGCGGCCTTCCTCGGCGCCGGCACCGGCACCGCCACCACGGCGTCGTCCGCGGCCTCGGCCGACGAGAAGCCGGGCATTGCCATCGTCTGGGACATGGGCGTCGCCGTCGGCATTGCCATGGGCCGGTAGAGCTGGAAGGTGGCGGCGTCGCGAGATGCCATGGCTAGCTGCTGGTGGCTGAGCTTCCGTTCGGGTGGCGCACAGATGTGTGTGGGGAGGTGATCTGATGGGGATGGATGGATAGGGCCTTGTCCGCTTGGTCCCTGACCCTGTGGGGTGCAAATTTATAAAGGGGCTGGAGTTTCATGTGCATTTTTCTTTGTATATTCTTTTTAGGCCCTCTGGCTCTGATACGTCACAAGTATGTACCACAAAGTCATACACATTTCTGAGTGTGCATGTCAGAAAAAAATGCACATATGAAGCTGCTTTACGTGTTCCACTCTGCATGAGGAAAATACACTGACTTTGTCGAAAATGCACGTACGAAGTTGTTGGTTACACATGTCTCTCTGATGAAAAATAATTTACGAGGAATTGTGACGAAAATTATGAGTCCAGCTTGAACATGAGGTGGCCGCTTTTCTTGCAGGTTTGAACAAGAGGCTTCAGCTTTTTGGGAGCTCCATATGCAATTATTGGGAAGTACGTAAACAGATGGAGGTATCTGAAGTCTGAACCTGAAAACCTGAATGTAGCACTTGGGCACTTGGCTCAAGAAGTCTGAAGTACGGTGCAGTGCAGTGCAGAGGACAGGAGCACTGCAGCCGTGCAGGGGCAGGCATGGAGCACTGCAGCAGGGGCACTGTGCACTGTAGGCATTGGGGGGCAGGCCACATGGGGGTCTTCGTCTGGTAGCTCTCTCCTCTCTATGGACGGCTGTATTATCTCAACTCACCTTGCTCAAGCCTGTAACATTGATCTGCGTAGAAGAACTTTCGAGGTTTACAAAAAAAATTGTCATGCCGCATTCGCATTGCATTCCATTGGCTTCAGGTAGGCCCTCCGAAATGTCATTTGTCACGCCTAGCTCATGCAAAGCGTCCGTATGCAAAGAAAGGGAAAAAAAAAGGACTTGCATGGATGCTGTTACCCTGGAAATGGCGATGGTCTGATGGAGACCCAGCTACCAGGTCATTTTCAGCCGATATTCAGCGAGACTGATAAACAGATTTCTACGAGTCATTTTCAAACAAAAGGCCAGGTTACGGGTGCAGCAGATGGTGCGATGCAGACGGACGGCAATTATCCATGAAGTGCTGAGAGTACTAGTAGCAGCAGCTAGCAACGATCCATGTAGTAGTTGGATTGCGGGGCGCTGCTCGCCTACATGTGTGGTGGAGCCGCGGCTGCGCAACCGGATCATCGGGGGGATTGACGGCTCGCCAGACGCGACATGTTGCTGTTGCGCCCAGCCTGGACCACATTGGTTGTTCCGGGTCATGATCGCGCTACAACCCTCTTTCATCTTCCTTGTGCAGCGTACATCGCCACTCCAGTCGGCAGTTGGACGCCCGTTCCTTTTATTCCGATGACCTACCAGATGTACGAGCGGCATGGCGAATGATTGGGACCATAAACCCTGGGCGCTCAATCCCATGTGCATTTAGTACCGTCTTGTAACTGAAGCAATTTATCATGTACACTTAATTCCAATAACCTCGCGTTTCGAAGGAAAAACCACTGTACCTCAGCAAATACTCCCTGTGGAAATACTTGTTGGAGAAATGGGTCAAATACTGGTCAAAGAAATGGGTCTAAATACATCCAACGAGTTTTCGGACAGAGGGAGTAGATGAGAGATCCATCCACATGATCTATTTTGGCGACCACTAGATAAATAGAGAGCGGGCAAGCAATTCTAGCTTCAGATCCGACTAATTCGGAAGAAATGTTGTTGACATGTGCAAACATTACCCACCCTTTCTAATCAACCAAGTTACACCAATGATACATACTCTGTTGCAGCATCTACGGTCTGTACACAAAAGCCAAGAAGACAAAAAGAGC
Organism: Aegilops umbellulata; assembly: GCA_032464435.1. Classification (NCBI taxonomy): domain Eukaryota; kingdom Viridiplantae; phylum Streptophyta; class Magnoliopsida; order Poales; family Poaceae; genus Aegilops; species Aegilops umbellulata. Next base: position 407,734,410 of record CP136055.1, read on the forward strand.
AAATGATTTATGTACAGGTACAGCCAACAGACATGCAAATTTACATTTCACATGCTTGCTGGCACGGCCGAAATAATCCAGCTAAGAAAGAAAAAGACATCTTGCTTGATGACTTCACTGATCATTCAGACGTGCGCGCTTCATCGTTTCCATCATCAAGCAATGGCCTGAGGTTTGATCTCTCGGTGGCAAGAACACCATGCTCGCTCTGCTCATTGAAACGATCAACACTATGCAAAAATATTCCTGCAGAGAGTAAATATGTCCCAGCTTCAGCAAGGTATCACAAATACACACTAAAATGCATTACTGCAGGGCAAGTTTAAATTTATTATAGGATAAGCATATTCAATCTACACATTAAGGCACGGTAGCGATTCGGTTTGGTTTCAAATCATTCTTGCATATGACTTCTAAACATGAAGGAGTCTCGACAGCTTGAAACAGTACAATCCTTTTAATCAGCAAGTGAAAACATGAGATACTGCCCAGAGGTTATATGAAGTTATATAATTATACTATAATAAGAGAACATACCCCAAAACCAAAATCCAAATGCACCAACGAGGACGGATGTCAACAAAAGCGCCGTTGTTCTCCAGTTATGGATTTGGTCCTGCATCAAAGTTCCAACAGTAAAAGCACAATGTAAGAGTCGACGATGCAACAATACTGAAAAGCATCACCATCCAAGTGGTGTTGGATGCAACTAAAAAGCTATAGCCATAATGCATCAACATCTGCTAGGGCACTAATAGAGCGATAAGAGGACAAATAAATATTTGGGGTACTCCCTCCGTATCAAAACATAAGACCTTCTTTTGTCTGACAAAAAAACGTCTTATATTTTAATACAGAGGAGTATTTACATATAAAGCAATCCATTATGACAAGCATTGAGACATCAACATAACAAAATATTTGCATATGAGGGTAATCTCATTTACTCCGTACATGAAAATAATGAACCTGATTACATACAGAGGACATGGGCAATTAAGTTGCTGAGCAAGTAATTCTTTGCCTATGATTCATTGCGAACAAGCACAAGAACAAGTACCTGAATAAACCCAACAAAGGGTGAAGAAGGCACATCACCAAATATATGGATTGAAACAGTAGACATAGCCATTGATAATGGCCGCAAACTTGGTTTCACAGAATGAAGGCATATGTAGTTTACTGGAGCCTGTAGGTTCAAAGGATAAGTATATGTGAAGAACTTAACTAGACAACAAGTTGAAATGCTTAGCAGCATGACAAGTACATACAAATAGAAGCAAGTTGTTTAAAAACATTGTCCGTTTTACATCCAATACCCGTACAGCAACTAGACTAACTTCCAATGTAAAGATTTTCAAAAGTGGGAACCAAGATAATAAACATAATAAAATAAGACTTTACGTTTCTTTGTGTTCCTAAATTAGCAACAATAGTTTCAGAACTCAGCCACGTACTATGAGTCAGAATGTAAAGTGTTGTGAAAGTAGTTAAGCAAAGGAAGTATTTACCTGAGTTGCAAAAACCAAGAGCTCCCCCACTGAAAAAAAGGGTATGAATCCATAAAGGCTCTTGAAACAAAAGGCACCGAAACAAAATATCGCCCCTAGGAAAGTTGCGCCAGAAAGAAGCTACAAGAAAAGAAATCACGTCAATTGAAGTAAGAATTACATAATTAATACAGTAGTAACCAGCATATACAGTTTCCTTTAGCTTCATTGCTCAAGCCTCCAGACTGGCATGTGCTCCCAAAGTAGTGATCTAAAACGTCTTTTAAAAGTTTACAGAGGGAGTACTACTCAGTAGACATAAGTATAAGAGCATCTCTAGTGGCTTGTCTAAATTTGGTAGTCTATATCTTCACATACACAATGGTGTAAAAAAAATTCATTTTAGACAACCTCAGTTTTTCAGTGGATTGTCTAAATTTGGTAGTTTATATTTCCAACGGTTACATTTTGGACGTGGCGCGGGTGTCCTTCTCGTCTTCAACAGCTCCGGATTGGCACGGGAGAGAGCTCACGAGGAGCAGCACTCGTTTGGACATCCTCGCTCGGTAGTCCAAATATAGACGATGTGTAGCTAGTCTGATGGATGTCTAAAATTTAGACCACGCCATACACCAGCCGCTGGAGACGTTTTTTGGCCTCTGGTGGTCTATATCTGGCTTAGACTATGGGATACACTAGCCACTAGAGATGCTTAACACACCCATGTTCAACATTATGCCGGCTAGTATATAAAAAAGAATATCTGGGCATGCCTACTTAATGGTCTAATGTCATTCTGCTAAAGAACAAATAAGGCAACAGGCAATGATAAGAACTAATCCTAGGCACATGCCCAAAAAGAATAACACATTAACTAGTGATTGCATGTCGTTAGCAAAAAAAAAGATCATCCGGAGGTCAGTAGCCTAGAATCAGTTATTAAAAACAAATGTAAAATCATCAACTTAAGATGATGGTATATTCTTGCTAATAGAATAACCACACACCTATCAAGCTATTTGAGAACATACCTTAAAATTGGACAAAAAAGCTGGGTTCTTTTTTCTTAAAAAATACTCCAGTTAGAAGGCAAAAAAATGCAAATATAACATTGTAAAAAAAAATTCTTACCTTGAAAGCATTAGAAATTGTAGAGTCTATCTTGTCAAGGATGAAACCCCCTGCAAGGGTTCCAAATATTCCACACACTATTGTTATTCCGCCAAACATTAGATCTGCACTGGCCTGGTATGACAAGTTCAGCATGAAAGGTTATCCAGTGAAATGGCAATGTATTGAAGTGTGATAATATAAATATTGTGGTAGGTCTAGGCTACACTAAAGCAGAAGACCAGGACTTTCATACAGGTAACTAAATAATAATCAATGCTCAAATAAAAATCAACAAATATGGCCCTATGCATCGGAAAAACAGACTACAAGGAATTACCATGTGATAGATATCCTGACCAGCCTTGGGGCCCCAATAGGAATAGGCACCAATGACAAAGTTGTAGAAGATGTAACCTGGAATTGCCCAATTAAATTTACCGCAGTTACAAACAGAAGACTATACTTCGCAAAAAAGAGTTGCAAATGAAATGAATTTCAGAAGTATCAATCATACTCCGAATTTGGACATGAAAGACATGTGTTACTAATTATAAAGATTCATTTGAAGCAACGTACCACAAGAGAACCTTATTGCCCAAATTTTTGAATGCTGAATGAAGAATCTATAGCCAGAGCCAAGATTTGTTTAGAAAATGTTTTTGTCCGGGCACTTGATTGTTTTTGCAGGACAACAGTTATGTTACAGAATTAGGAATCAGGACACAAATGACAACGAATTTTGGCAGAAAATCGGCAAGGATGTGACTAATATGACAAGCCTTTATAACCTATGGATTAACAGTAACATTTTATGCGGAATCTGCCACAAAAGTTGAACCAATTGTGCTTAACTTGAGCGAGAAAACAACAGTGGATCAGAGTACATGTTGTTTCACCAACTATATTTAAATGCAGACTGTATATGGAAGATCTACTTGTCTAACATCAAGGATGAAGTATAGCACTGAACACAGCTGAGTTTAGCATTTAAAAACCTCATGTTAAGTATAAAAAAGAAGCATCTAGCATAATAGAGTTCAAATAATTGCATAACATGTGAAAGAAGATCTGACCTGCAACATTGACAACATAGACTCGCTCTTGTAGCAATTCTTTCATATCTTTCCCAAAATGATGGATTTCAATCATAACTTTCTTCCCGAAACTGGAGCTGCATGATGAAAATGTGAATATTCAAACGATTTTGTACTAGGTTAATGCAAGTAAGCTACTAAACTTCTATTTGAATAGGTTAGCACATCAGTTAAGTAACTACAACATCATTCACTTTTACCTAGATCATCAACAAGGAAAAGGTGCTGTGTATTCCGGTAAGGTAAGAAAAGGAGAGAAACAACACTGTATGAAGATATAAAATCAAGGCACTGATCGAACTAGCAAAGAAAAAACACAAAGGAGGTGCTTACAGGGAAGATTTTTCTGGAAGCTTTTCTGCAAGGCCCTCAACTATAGCAGGAACACCCTGCTTTATTCCATTATTACCTGGAATAGTTGGAAGGGAAATGAGCAATTGAACAAGGTGGTGTTTACTGGCGCTTGAGCTTCTGTGAAGTCACACACCCCAGCAGCCAGGAGGAGGCAAATTCAATTCAGTATGATGCTGTATCCAGAAATGTCAATGAAAGTAGCCTTTGATGAATAAGCCCTAAAGCAAATGAACAAGGTCATCTAGGATACATGATTGCAAGTTAGTCATACTATTTTCTTCCCTAAAATAAAGTCCGCTGCTTTTGTGCATTTTGAATACAAGGGGAGGTCGAAATAATTCAGAAGGCTAAGCAAATCATCAGTTTTGCCCTTAGTTGTTTTCCTATTGAAAATGCTTAAGATCCTTAGGAGCATAGAATGTCAAGCATATTATCACGGTTCAACTCAGCACAAAAGTAGTAGCCCTGTAACCCAAAATTTTAGCATAACACGCAGAGAGATAGAAGTCGCGAAAAGGAATTTAATTTGGAAGATGTTTTCTGAAGTGATTTTCACTCGTGTACTGTAAGCAAATCAGTGCAGAGAAACAGTGAGTTCTTCTAATAACTGAATGGAGCAAATTATGAATTTAACCTTTCAAGGGAGTATTCAAGCACTCTTTAAAGGCAAAGATGGTGTAACAACGTCAAACTAAGTAAAGAGCAAAGGGACATACTTGTCTCATCTTGAAGCTCCGGACTGAGCATTGGACCATACTCTTTTGTCTTTTTGTTGTGAGTAAATCCTGGTAAACAAATCACCATCCCAAAAGAAAGAGAAAACAAATGGAAGAAAGTCAGGGTGCCAGAATACCGAAATAGAAATTAGTAGTGTTGTCTACACTGATACGCAAAATAATACATACTCACGCCCTCCCTCCATCCCATGATATAAGATGTTATTACAACCATTATATGAGTATAATGGTTGTAATAAAAACTTATATTATGGGATGGAGGGAGTAAAACAAAGCCACACCTTTGAGCTCTAGTGGCTTTATCACAAAGCCCAGAATGACAAAAGGAAGCATCAAAATTGACTCTCCCCAGAAAGCAGCACGCCAGTGCAGATGACCTCCAACCTGATGAGATTTTAACATTTTGAACAATACAAGGTCAAGTTACACTGGTAATGCACCTGTTTCTCAACCCATATAACTTGAGGCAAAACCAAGAAGCAAGAAAGAAGAAAAGTGTAGCATATATAACACTTACCAACCCACCATAAACATAACCCAGTGCTATCCCAGTGGGTATACACATGTAGAACATAGCAAGCCATGCAGTTTTCTGGTAACATAATTAGCAGCAATGTTAGTTGTTGACTAACATAAGACACGAGAAAAAAAAACAGTACTATGTAACCAAACCTCCTAAGCAAACATTAAACTACATAACATCATGATTCATGAATGTATGCATTATTCAAGGAACAATTCATTCACCTGATTTAAGAACTAGAAGCAACTGCTGAAGAATTTTTTAGCCTAAGCTAATCAGCTCAATACAGAGATGAGTGATGAGGACGGCGTTTCTACTCCGCATGAACAATAAATTTGAAGAGAAAAGCAGAAATTTTAGATATTTTTTGGCACTTTAATGTTCTATAGTGTGTGCACAATTTCATGAACAAATGACATCCATGGTGCTAAAAAGCAAAAAATTCAGATACTTTTGGCACTTTAGTGTTCTATAGTTGTGTGCAGAATTTCGTGAACAAATGACATCTGTGGTGCTCTGGACCAAAAGGGGAAGAAAACAGTGCTACAAATTGCCTATTTGTTTCTTTGGAGCACCAATTTTATTTATTTTTTGTCCAGAGCACCATGGATGGCATTTCTTAACGAAATTTTGTGCGCACCTAGAATACTCGAGCATCTTTGGTACCAAACAAATTCAGATTATTTTTTGCTATTTTTTTTTAGAAAAATGTTCATGCGGGAGTATATGAGCTCAGGCTCTGAAAGCAATTACCGGATGAGTGATCCATTACAATTCTGGATTACATGGTATTTATGTATTGTATTGATTAACACATTTTGAATGCCCTGTAGAATTTTGCCTCAATGACATGGGTTTGACAGTTTGCTCCTTCTGTTGTGACATATAATGATTCGGAGAAAGATCATTCATATCCTTGAAACGTCATAAACATAATACATGTGCAAAGATGTAGATTATTTCCAGAAGAATGTTGCTTCATGATGGGACTTGGGTATAAAAACAAAGCCAAGCAAACACAAGATATGTTCACATATACACAGAAAACAGTGTTAGAAATCTAAAGGCATCACAAGATTAACAGGACCTGTGCTGCTGGTGCATTGTCATCAATGAAAGGAGCTGCGAGACTTATAAACGAAGCTTCACCAACACCAACTAACCTAATTAACATGTTGTGGAATAGATCACATGATTAGCAGAGTTTTATTAAAAAAATACACAGATCGTTAACATATAGGAAGTACTTACATGCGACATATAGTAATTGACCAGAAATCAAACGAGCACCCACAGCCAGCTGTTGCAATAGTCCAGACTAACAATCCGACACCAATAAGCCTGAAAGGATTGTGACTGCAAGGAGGGGGGGAAATCTATCACATGCAGAAAACATAGCACCCTTAAAGGCTTGCGTCAAACCATATTAAAACAATGTTAGTCTGTAGTCTGTATTGTTATTTGAAGAATATGTGTCCATCCATAATATCTTTTCCTACTGCAATGAGCAATATATAGAAATAAAGTTATAGTACATCAAAAAAGGGCCGTAAGATACTAACATTTTTGCCAATGACGCAAATATCGGGGAAGCCACCAACAACCCTACCATAAATGCTGAGGACAACACGCCATCTTCAAAATTGCTCAGATTGAAATCACCCCTGCAGACAACATGGCATGAGATAGAGAAAGAAGAAAATTATAATGTGGAAAAAAGACGGGAATTGTGTACAATGGCACTGTACAACAATTTAATTTGGAAAAGGGATGTAGCACAGCTTGGTAACTTGCAATTTGTAACGAACTAAATTATATGAGCATTTCTCCTGATCTAAGCTCTCGCTTATAGTAGCTAAGACATGCAGCAAGTGTATTAAGTTCAAAGAAATGTAGCATTTTGTAGAAAAGTTTCTGGCAGGACTTACTGAATTCCAGAACCTGATGAGCATGTGCCACCAGAACAACTACCACGGCTGCCATTGACACCATTACTTGCTATTACTCCCCGGTCAACATAATTTAGCATGTTGATTATGCAGAACATCACAAGTAATCTGCAACCATTAAAAGTAATTAACTCAACCACTGCATAAATGGACTCTTTACAGTGAGAACACAAGACCTGACAGAGTATGTCATGCTAATTTAATCTGCATAAATTACAGCTTCTGGCATGAAATGATTGACTAAATTCAGATAATGGTAATGCCCACGGGATACTGAGCACACATGCACTAAACTGCTACTGTCGTCTGCATAAATAACAAGTTTTGAACTCAAGACCCACACAACGTGGAATTATTGACATTGCATCACCATGTCCTCCAATTCCGCTAAATGTCGCAATGAAGAGGCCCAAAACTTCGAAAAAAAATCAGAGCCACAGTGAGCACATGATACACTAACAAGATAAACTGTGCCAAACAACAGGATAACAACCAAATCACCACTCTATCTTGTCGAAATTGAGACCAAATCTACTATGCAATTTTCACTGCATATCAAAAGAGTTGGAGACTATCTCGCCAGAAAAAAGGCTTGGGCCACGGTTACCAAATAACGCCCACGCGCGCACAAACGTTTTCAAGACCGCCACAAACGGGAACAACCTGCATCACGCCAACGCCAAACTAGTACAAAACGCAGATCCACGGCACTAAAGCAAGCCAGCATAGAGAAACGGACAAATACTAAAACCAGAAGTCACGAAAGGAACAAGCAGAGATTCAAGAGAAATTTCGGTTAAGGAGATGGAATCATACAGCACATATATCACTAATGATTGTTAGTAGTATGAGCAATGATTTGTTATCAAGCGTAACAAACTGGCCAAATCTCCTAGCGCGCTCCCATCTGACCTCAACCTGGCATCGCTGAAGGCTCGCAGCTCAAATCAACGCAATGGCAGCTCAATTGGAGCTCGCGAGAACCCAGAATTCCCAAAATAAGCAACCAAATCGCCCAATTTGAATCAACAAATCTGTCCCAGAACTCCGCGAAAAACCCGTGCAACCGAACAGTTCAAACCTACTATACTAAGCCAACGCTGCCGCTCAATCTCGCTATGCCCCGGGTTAGTACTTAGTAGTAGTAGTACCTCTTTGGGGTGAACCAGGAAGGCTTCTCCTCCGCGAAGCCGCTGGTGCTCGCTTCGGGGCCCGCCTCGATGTCGCGCACCACGGTGACCGCCATGGCCTGCGCCGCCGACGCCTCCTCCACCTGCTTACCTTCCGCCGCTAAATTCTCGGCCGGAGCAGCAGCCGCAGCCGGGGCCGGAGCCGGTGGCGCGGAGGCAGCGAGAGGGGGGTCGGCGAGGGAGGGGGAGGGGGAGCCGTCGACGGGGGATCCCACAACCACCACGACCTGGGCGTCGTCCCTTGCGGCTGGGGCTGCGTCGGATCCGCCCATATACTACAAAAAATATATGCGCCCGGAGTTTGACTCGCGATCGGTTTTCGGCCGGGGAGAGAAATCGTGGCCTACCGGGATTCCTTCCCAAATATCTATCCCATGGACGGGATGGGGTTTATAAACAGTCTGTCTCGACAGTAGTATTACTCGTGCGAGAACGGGAAACCGGATAATACGGGGCGGGCGGCAGTTGGTTTAACAGTAAAGGCTGGCGGCTGGCGGGCGGGTCGATGGATATTCGGTGAAGATGTTTGTGGCGACGACGCAACGTCTGTCGTGGGTTGCTTTGCTGCTGGGTGGTGGGAGATTCTCTCCTCCCCTCCCCTCTATCTACTTCCCTGTTCCCCGTGCACCGCGGCTGTACTTCTTCTTCTTCTTCTTCCCCGGCGCCGTGATCTGGACGCCGGGCGCGGTGGCGGTGCGGGGAAAGGGGGCGACCGGTGGTGGTGGAGGGGTGGGGGCAGGAGAGCGGCGGGCCGTGGACCTGGCTCATGGACGGGTTTATCTGGACTGACTGACGTTGGTATCTCCATCTGAGATGCCCTTCAATCAATGTTCGGTCCTGCAAATTAGCCGTGGTTGGTGACCTACATTTGGGACGTCGCTTTTCTCGCCTGGATATACGACGGACGGACGGACAATTCTTTACTTTGCGCGCAGTTGGTCTCCATCCATCCATCCATCGAATTTTGGTGGAGTGCGTGCGTGCGTGCATCGTTTCTTCCCAGGCTGCTGCAGGTTCTTGGTTTTGACGGTTTTACCCCCCTCCCCTCTTTGTTTCCCGCTGGGCGCCTGCGAGTGAGCACCGTCACGTCAGTGAGTCAATGATGAAGGCTTGCTGCGCTGATCATGGCTCCATGGGCCCGGCTCACAAAGGCATCTCCCAATTCACACCCGTGGTGGGGCGCTCCTCTGTCTTGCGAATGCCGCCTTTTCTCCTTCTCCGGGCGTTAGTTTATCCTCATGCGTGTGATCTTCTTCGTCTTGGACCAGCGACAGGCGGAGATTAGCTGTTGGGTCGAGGCGCCCCACCCTGATCCCTGATCATTCGTCCCCTCCACTCCAACGGCGCGCCACCATCTTCTGTTCCACATTCAATCGCATTCACATTGCACGTGACGGCCGCTCCACCGTTTGGATATTGCCTTTGCTCGCTTTCTGTTTGAGCAGGCGAGCAGCATCCCCATCTTTCACGTATCGCATCCATTTGTTTACAACATTTTGCTTCGGAAACTTTTTTGCTCCATCACTTCGTGTTATCCCATACTCCCGATGGCTCAGTAGCAGCTTAGGGGCAATATGGCATGTAGTACTAATAAGGGCATTTTCAAGGCGGACTCGCAAACAGCCCGCATCCGTATAAATTGTGAGAGGCTGGGAGTCATCCAACGCGGGCTTGTATTAGCCCGTGGGGATGTCCGTACGTGATTTCTTTCGCAAATCAGAGATAAAAGTTTTTTTAAAAGTACACTTAGGCGTACTTATTGCGAACAACGAGCGTAGCACGAACACCACAGCAGATGAGACCAAATACAACCACCAACGGCTAACAAAACTACAAAGTAAAAGTGTTTGCCCTAACTGAGAACAATATCGCGTCTTAACCAACACCGGGCACCTCCGGAGACAAAAGTGGGGAGCTTTGTGGGAGTCAGGACACACGAAACGCACGAGTCCGACACCCCCGGCCCACCCAAAGCCCTTCCCGGACTCTGCGACTCCATCCTCTCCGATTTCTCTCTTTCCTTCTGATGCGGAGCATTCCTCAACCATCCCCATGGACGTCACACCGCCACCGCAAGCACGGAGAGGACCTACGATGAGAGCTCGCGCACGCGCCGTGGAAACCAAGGTGAACTCTTTCCTCTTCGAGTTTCATTCGGATTCACACGAGAGTCGGATTCTACCTCATATGGAAACTCTATGCACTCGTAGGTATCAAGAAGAAGACCGTGAAGAGTCGAGGACAGAGATGCAAGCACACACGGAAGAAGAGAAGGAAGAAGGACGACCGAAGCGCCAAGCAAGGGAGGCCCCGGACCACCCCGGGTGCCCGGGCCATCAACCCCCGGGTGCCCGGCCCCTACAGCCCCAAGGCCGCCACCTCCCTGACCGGACCGGGTGCCAGCACCCCGACCCCCGGGTGCTCGCACACCGTCCACCGGGTGCCCGGACCCCTTTACCCCGGGTGCCCAGACCCATCCGAGTGTGTCTGCGTTTTCAGGGTCATTTTGGACCTTTGTATCCTCTCTCCCTCTATTTCATCCCTAGACTATATATACTCTTTCCCTAGCTCATTTAGAGGGATAGCAAAGCATATGAGAGACATTAGAGAGCTTTGCTCTTTGTAGCCACTCCTCTAGGAGATAAGACCTCCTAGGAGAAGATCCCTAGTGGATATCAAGCCCCATCTTCGGAAAGATCCCCATCATAGGATCATCAAGACCTCTCTCCTCATAGGATTGAGATGAACTAGTTACCTTGTATCTTTCTTTTATTGTCCTTGGATCATTGTGACCTCTTGTGTGTTCTTGGATCTAGCATATGTGTGATTGGATCTAGTTAATTTGAGTGTTTCCCTCTCTTGTGTTCTTCGTGTTCTTGGGGATTTCCCCTCCAATTCGTGAAAGATCTCCATCTAGGGTTCCACCCTACAACACCTTCTTTCTCTCTTGTCTTCTCCGCTGCTCCACCACCATGCCACATCCTTGCAGCAACTATGTGTTTCCGTCACCTCTAGCGCTACAGCAGGGTTCCACCCCCGCTTCTCCTCTGTCTTCGTTCAACCCCTGTCCTCTGACCGCCTCGCCAGGTACCATCCGCTACTACTATTCTCACCATGTCCGACAACTATTCGATGAATCAACCGAGATGTGCTTTTTTCTAACCTACGGAGCATTTGAGATAAATATTTAGGAACGGAGGGAGTACTCCACTGCACCGAGATGTGATTTTTTCTAACCTACGGAGCATTTGAGGCTGACCAAGAGTGCGTTGTCCATGCACGACCATGCGTTTTGTGTACCATGCACGACCAGCCCAACGTTTGTTTTTTACATGCTCGGTTTTTTTTGCGGGTAAATGCTCAGTTGGTTAACTAGTTTGCAATCGAGCTTAATTCGATGTGCTTTTAAATTCCACTTATGTATATGATGACTCGCATAGTCTCTTTATGTTTGGCTTAAGAAATTCTCGAAACATGAGACTTCTAATCAATGTTGGTATTGCCTTTGTGCTCTTAAAAAATTGGCACTGCAAAAATGGTCCTTGCTTGGAAAATAAGTGAACTAATGATCCTTTTGAGCTTATCAAAATAGCTTCACCACCACCATCAAAAAAGATAAACAAAAAATAACTTTATCGATGAACATCTAACTGATAACCCTGGCCCACCTTATGATAGCAGAGGGAGCTCTAGTCCCCCTCCCCCTAGTGACACCACACTAAATTTCTTTACTAGCTACTTAAATTGGAACTTCAATACATATACACCCTGTAATTATCATCTGTATCATATTATCACATATAAATGATGTATTCAAACATTATTTGTACATATAAATTACATTTCTATGTATATTTTGTCATAATGACGTTCATAGTGCAATATATACTCGTGGACATACTTCTTCCATTCTGTTATAGTCATTGGGCCATTGTACCCAGCTTGCATCGGACTCTCCAAAATGCCGGTCCCGGTCCTGCAGACCCTAGGCAGAGGGTGGCAGCACGTATCTGCAACTGCCTACTTGCGGGCCCTGGCGTTCGTGTCCAAAACAGCGATCACCGGTCCAAGTCAACAAAACCATATCATTTTCATTCCCTGAAACACATCCATATAATTGAGCACATAGGCTTTCATTTACCAAACCACCGAACTGTTGGGGAACGTATTAATTTCAAAAAAAATCCTACGCACACGCAAGATCATGGTGATGCATAGCAACGAGAGGAAGAGTGTTGTCCACGTACCCTCGTAGACCAAAAGCGGAAGCGTTATAACAACGCGGTTGATGTAGTCGTACGTCTTCACGGCCCGACCGATCAAGCACCGAAACTACGGCACCTCCGAGTTTTAGCACACGTTCAGCTCGATGACGATCCCCGGACTCCGATCCAGCAAAGTGTCGGGGATGAGTTCCGTCAGCATGACGGCGTGGTGATGATCTTGATGTTCTACCGTCGCAGGGCTTCGCCTAAGCACCGCTGCGATATGACCGAGGTGGAATATGGTGGAAGGGGCACCGCACACAGCTAAGGAACGATCACGAAGATCAACTTGATCAATTATTGTGTCTATGGGGTGCCCCCTGCCCCCTATATAAAGGAGTGGAGGAGGGGAGGGCCGGCCCTCTCTATGGCGCGCCCTAGGGGAGTCCTACCTACTCCCACCGGGAGTAGGATTCCCCCTTTCCTAGTAGAACTAGGAGCCCTTCCAAGTAGTAGGAGTAGGAGGGAAGGAAAGGGAAGGGAAAAGGAGAAGGAAGGAAGGGGGCGCCCCCCTCCCTAGTCCAATTCGGACCAACCCATGGGGAGGGGTGCGGCCACCCTTTGAGGCCTTTCTCTCCTTTCCCGTATGGCCCATTAAGGCCCAATACGAATTTCTGTAACTCCCCGGTACTCCCGAAAATATCTGAATCACTCGGAACCTTTTCGATGTCCGAATATAGTCGTCCAATATATCAATCTTTACGTCTCGACCATTTCGAGACTCCTCGTCATGTCCCCGATCTCATCCGGGACTCCGAACTCCTTCGGTACATCAAAACATATAAACTCATAATGATACTCGTAACGTTAAGTGTGCGGACCCTACGGGTTCGAGAACAATGTAGACATGACCGAGACACGTCTCCGGTCAATAACCAATAGCGGAACCTGGATGCTCATATTGGCTCCCACATATTCTACGAAGATCTTTATCGATCAGACCGCATAACAACATACGTTGTTCCCTTTGTCATCGGTATGTTACTTGCCCGAGATTCGATCGTCGGTATCTCAATACCTAGTTCAATCTCGTTACCAGCAGGTCCCTTTACTCGTTCCGTAATACATCATCTCGCAACTAACTCATTAGTTGCATTGCTTGCATGGCTTAAGTGATGTGCATTACCGAGAGGGCCCAGAGATACCTCTCCGACAATCGGAGTGACAAATCCTAATCTCAAAATACGCCAACCCAACATGTACCTTTGGAGACACCTGTAGAGCTCCTTTATAATCATCCAGTTACGTTGTGACGTTTGGTAGCACACAAAGTGTTCCTCCGGCAAACAGGAGTTGCATAATCTCATAGTCATAGGAACATGTATAAGTCATGAAGAAAGCTATAGCAACATACTAAACGATCGTGTGCTAAGCTAACGGAATGGGTCATGTCAATCACATCATTCTCCTAATGATGTGATCCTGTAAATCAAATGACAACCCATGTCAATGGCTAGGAAACTTAACCATCTTTGATCAACGAGCTAGTCTAGTAGACGCATACTAGTGACACTCTGTTTGTCTATGTATTCACACATGTATTATGTTTCCGGTTAATACAATTCTAGCATGAATAATAAACATTTATCATGATATAAGGAAATAAATAATAACTTTATTATTGCCTCTAGTGCATATTTCCTTCAGTCTCCCACTTGCACTAGAGTCAATAATCTAGTTCACATCACCATGTGTTTCAACACCAATAGTTCACATCACCATGTGATTAACACCCATAGTTCACATCGTCATGTGACCAACACCCAAAGGGTTTACTAGAGTCAATAATCTAGTTCACATCGCTATGTGATTAACACCCAAAGAGTACTTAAGGTGTGATCATGTTTTGCCTGTGAGAGAAGTTTAGTCAACGGGTCTGTCATATTCAGATCCGTATGTATTTTGCAAATTTCTATGTCAATAATGCTCTGCAAGGAGCTACTCTAGCTAATTGCTCCCACTTTCAATATGTGTCCAGATTGAGACTTGGAGTCATCTGGATCAGTGTCAAAATTTGCGTCGACGTAACCCTTTACGACGAACCTTTTTGTCACGTCCATAATCGAGAAACATATCCTTATTCCACTAAGGATAATTTTGACCGCTGTCCAGCGATCTACTCCTAGATCACTATTGTACTCCCTTGCCAAAATCAGTGTAGGGTATATAATAGATCTGGTACACAGCATGACATACTTTATAGAACCTATGGCTAAGGCATAGGGAACGACTTTCATTCTCTTTCTATCTTCTGTCGTGGTCGGGTTTTTTGAGTCTTACTCAATTTCACACCTTGTAACACAGGCAAGAACTCTTTCTTTGACTGTTCCATTTTGAACTACTTCAAAATCTTGTCAAGGTATGTACTCATTGAAAAAACTTATCAAGCGTTTTGATCTATCTCTGTAGATCTTGATGCTCAATATGTAAGCAGCTTCACCGAGGTCTTTCTTTGAAAAACTCCTTTCAAACACTCCTTTATGCTTTGCAGAATAATTCTATATTATTTCCGATCAACAATATGTCATTCACATATACTTATCAGAAATGTTGTAGTGCTCCCACTCACTTTCTTGTAAATACAGGCTTCACCGCAAGTCTGTATAAAACTGTATGCTTTGATCAACTCATCAAAGCGTATATTCCAACTCTGAGATACTTGCACCAGTCCATAGATGGATCGCTGTAGCTTGCATATCTTGTTAGCACCTTTAGGATTGACAAAACCTTTTGGTTGCATCATATACAACTCTTCTTTAATAAATCCATTAAGGAATGCAGTTTTGTTTATCCATTTGCCAGATTTCATAAAATGCGGCAATTGCTAACATGATTCGGACAGACTTAAGCATCGCTACGGGTGAGAAGGTCTCATCGTAGTCAATCCCTTGAACTTGTCGAAAACCTTTCGCAACAAGTCGAGCTTTATAGACAGTAACATTACCGTCAGCGTCAGTCTTCTTCTTGAAGATCCATTTATTTTCAATTGCTTGCCGATCATCGGGCAAGTCAACCAAAGTCCACACTTTGTTCTCATACATGGATCCCATCTCAGATTTCATGGCCTCAAGCCATTTTGCGGAATCTGGGCTCACCATCGCTTCTTCATAGTTCGTAGGTTCATCATGGTCTAGTAACATGACTTCCAGAACAGGATTACCGTACCACTCTGGTGCGGATCTCACTCTGATTTACCTATGAGATTCGGTAGTAACTTGATATGAAGTTACATGATCATCATCATTAGCATCCTCACTAATTGGTGTAGTAGTCACAGGAACAAATTTCTGTGATGAACTACTTTCCAATAAGAGAGAAGGTACAATTACCTTATCAAGTTCTACTTTCCTCCCACTCACTTCTTTCGAGAGAAACTCCTTCTCTAGAAAGTATCCATTCTCAGCAACGGATGTCTTGCTTTCAGATCTGTGATAGAAGGTGTACCCAACTGTCTCCTTTGGGTATCCTATGAAGACACATTTCTTCGATTTGGATTTGAGCTTATCATGATGAAACTTTTTCTTATAAGCATCGCAACCCCAAACTTTAAGAAACGACAACTTTGGTTTCTTGCCAAACCACAGTTCATATTGTGTCGTCTCAACGGACTTAGATGGTGCCCCTTTTTTTTAACGTGAATGCAACTGTCTCTAATGCATGACCCCAAAACAATAGTGGTAAATCGGTAAGAAACATCATAGATTGTACTATATCCAATAAAGTACGGTTATGACGTTCAGACACACCATTATGTTGTGGTGTTCCAGGTGGCACGAATTTGTGAAATTATTCCACATTGTTTTAATTGAAGACCAAACTCGTAACTCAAATATTTGTCTCCGCGATCAGATTGTAGAAACCTTTTTTTCTTGTCACGATGATTTTCCACTTCACCCTGAAATTCTTTGAACTTTTCAAATGTTTCAGACTTATGTTTCATCAAGTAGATATACCCATATCTGCTCAAATCATCGGTGAAGGTCAGAAAATAACAATACCCGCCGCGAGCCTCAATATTCATCGGACCACATACATCAGTATGTATGATTTCCAACAAAACTGTTGCTCGCTCCATTGTTCCGGAGAACGGAGTCTTAGTCATCTTGCCCATGAGGCATGGTTCGCAAGCATCAAGTGATTCCAAAAGTCCATTAACATGAAGTTTCTTCATGCGCTTTACACCAATATGACCTAAACGGCAGTGCCACAAATAAGTTGCACTATCATTATTAACTTTGCATCTTTTGGCTTTAATATTATGAAAATGTGTATCACCACGATCGAGATCCAACAAACCATTTTCATTGGGTGTATGACCATAGAAGGTTTTATTCATGCAAACAGAACAACAATTATTCTCTAGCTTACATGAATAACCGTATTGCAATAAACATGATCAAATCATATTCATGCTCAACGCAAACACCAAATAACACTTATTTAGGTTCAACACTAATCTCGAAAGTATAGGGAGTCTGCGATGATGATCATATCAATCTTGGAACCACTTCCAACACACATCATCACTTCACCCTTAACTAGTCTCTGTTTATTCTGCAACTTCCGTTTCGAGTTACTAATCATAGCAACTGAACTAGTATTAAATACTTAGGGATTGCTATAAACACTAGTAAAGTACACATCAATAACATGTATATCAAATATACCTTTGTTCACTTTGCCATCCTTCTTATCCGCCAAATACTTGGGGCAGTTCCGCTTCCAGTGACCAGTTCATTTGCAGTAGAAGCACTCAGTCTCAGGCTTAGGTACAGACTTGGGCTTCTTCACTTAGCAGCAACTTGCTTGCCGTTCTTTTTGAAGTTCCCCTTCTTCCCTTTGTCGTTTTCTTGAAACTAGTGGTCTCGTCAACCATCAACACTTGATGTTTTTCTTGATTTCTATCTTTGTCGATTTTAGCATCACGAAGAGCTTGGGAATTGTTTCCGTTATCCCTTGCATATTATAGTTCATCACGAAGTTCTACTAACTTGGTGATGGCGACTAGAGAATTCTGCCAATCACTATCTTATCTGGAAGATTAACTCCCACTTGATTCAAGCGATTGTAGTACCCAGACAATCTGAGCACATGCTCACTGCTTGAGCTATTCTCCTCCATCTTTTGGCTATAGAACTTATTGGAGACTTCATATCTCTCAACTCGGGTATTTGCTTGAAATATTAACTTCAACTCCTGGAATATCTCATATGGTCCATGACGTTCAAAACGTCTTTGAAGTCCCGATTCTAAGTTGTTAAGCATGGTGCACTAAACTATCAAGTAGTCATCATATTGAGCTAGCCAAACGTTTATAATGTCTGCATCTGCTCCTGCAATAGGTCTGTCACCTAGCGGTGCATCAAGGACATAATTATTCTGCGCAGCAATGAGGATAAACCTCAGATCACGGATCCAATCCGCATCATTGCTACTAACATTTTTCAACTTAGTTTTCTCTAGGAACATATATATAACATAGGGAAGCAACCACGTGAGCTATTGATCTACAACATAGATATGCTAATACTACCAGGACTAAGTTCATGATAAATTAAAGTTCAATTAATCATATTACTTAAGAACTCCCACTTAGAAAGACATCCCTCTAATCCTCTAAGTGATCACGTGATCCAAATCAACTAAACCATAACCGATCATCACGTGAAATGGAGTAGCTTTCAATGGTGAACATCACTATTTTGATCATATCTACTATATGATTCACGCTCGACCTTTCGGTCTCAGTGTTCCGAGGCCATATCTGCATATGCTAGGCTCGTCAAGTTTAACCCGAGTATTCTGCGTGTGCAAAACTGGCTTGCACCCGTTGTAGATGGACGTAGAGCTTATCACACCCGATCATCACGTGGTGTCTGGGCACGATGAACTTTGGCAACGATGCATACTCAGGGAGAACACTTTTATCTTGAAATTTAGTGAGAGATCATCTTATAATGCTACCGTCAATCAAAGCAAGATAAGATGCATAAAAGATAAACATCACATGCAATCAATATAAGTGATATGATATGGCCATCATCATCTTGTATTTGTGATCTCCATCTCCGAAGCATCATCATGATCTCCATCGTCACCGGCATGACACCATGATCTCCAACATCTTGATTTATATCAATGTGTCGTCACATGGTCATCTCGCCAACAATTGCTCTTGCAACTTGCTATCGCATAGCGATAAAGTAAAGCAATTATTTGGCGCTTGCATCTTATGCAATAGAGAGACAACCATAAGGCTTTTGCCAGTTGCCGATAACTTCAACAAAACATGATCATCTCATACAACAACTTATATCTCATCACGTCTTGACCATATCACATCACAACGTGCCTTGCAAAAACAAGTTAGACGTCCTCTACTTTGTTGTTGCAAGTTTTACGTGGCTGCTACGGGCTTAGTAAGAACCGTTCTTACCTACGCATCAAAACCACAACGATAGTTTGTCAAGTTGGTGCTGTTTTAACCTTCGCAAGGACCGGGCATAGCCACACTCGGTTCAACTAAAGTTGGAGAAACTGACACCCGCCAGCCACTTGTGTGCAAAGCACGTCAGTAGAACCAGTCTCGCGTAAGCGTACGCGTAATATCGGTCCGGGCCGCTTCATCCAACAATATCGCTGAACCAAAGTATGACATGCTGGTAAGCAATATGACTTATATCGCCCACAACTCACTTGTGTTCTACTCGTGCATATGACATCTACGCATAAAACCTGGCTTGGATGCCACTGTTGGGGAACGTAGTAATTTCAAAAAAAATTCTACGCACACGCAATATCATGGTGATGCATAGCAACGAGAGGGGAGAGTGTTGTCCACGTACCCTCGTAGACCGAAAGCGGAAGCGTTATGACAACGCGGTTGATGTAGTCGTACGTCTTCACGGCCCGACCGATCAAGCACCGAAACTACGACACCTCCGAGTTTTAGCACACGTTCAGCACGATGACGATCCCCGGACTCCGATCTAGCAAAGTGTCGGGGATGAGTTCCGTCAGCACGACGGCGTGGTGACGATCTTGATGTTCTACCGTCGCAGGGCTTCGCCTAAGCACCGCTACGATATGACCGAGGTGGAATATGGTGGAAGGGGGCACCGCACACGGCTAAGGAACGATCACGAAGATCAACTTGATCAATTGTTGTGTCTATGGGGTGCCCCCTGCCCCCGTATATAAAGGAGTGGAGGAGGGGGAGGGCCGGCCCTCTCTATGGCACGCCCTAGGGGAGTCCTACTCGCATCGGGAGTAGGATTCCCCCTTTCCTAGTAGAACTAGGAGCCCTTCCAAGTAGTAGGAGTAGGAGGGAAGGAAAGGGAAGGGAAAAGGAGAAGGAAGGAAGGGCCCCCCTCCCTAGTCCAATTCGGACCAGCCCATGGGGAGGGGTGCGGCCACCCTTTGAGGCCTTTCTCTCCTTTCCCGTATGGCCCATTAAGGCCCAATACGAATTCCCGTAACTCCCCGGTACTCCCGAAAATACCCGAATCACTCGGAACCTTTCCGATGTCCGAATATAGTCGTCCAATATATCGATCTTTATGTCTCGACCATTTCGAGACTCCTCGTCATGTCCCCGATCTCATCCGGGACTCCGAACTCCTTCGGTACATCAAAATATATAAACTCATAATGAAACTGTCATCGTAACGTTAAGCGTGCGGACCCTACGGGTTCGAGAACAATGTAGACATGACCGAGACACGTCTTCGGTCAATAACCAATAGCGGAACCTGGATGCTCATATTGGCTCCCACATATTCTACGAAGATCTTTATTGGTCAGACCGCATAACAACATACGTTGTTTCCTTTGTCATCGGTATGTTACTTGCCCGAGATTTGATCGTTGGTATCTCAATACCTAGTTCAATCTTGTCACCGACAAGTCTCTTTACTCGTTCCGTAATACATCATCTCACAACTAACTCATTAGTTGCATTGCTTGCAAGGCTTAAGTGATGTGCATTACTGAGAGGGCCCAGAGATACCTCTCCGACAATCGGAGTGACAAATCCTAATCTCAAAATACGTCAACCCAACATGTACCTTTGGAGACACCTGTAGAGCTCCTTTATAATCACCCAGTTACGTTGTGACGTTTGGTAGCACACAAAGTGTTCCTCCGGCAAACGGGAGTTGCATAATCTCATAGTCATAGGAACATGTATAAGTCATGAAGAAAGCTATAGCAACATACTAAACGATCGTGTGCTAAGCTAACGGAATGGGTCATGTCAATCACATCATTCTCCTAATGATGTGATCCCGTAAATCAAATGACAACCCATGTCAATGGCTAGGAAACTTAACCATCTTTGATCAACGAGATAGTCTAGTAGAGGCATACTAGTGACACTCTGTTTGTCTATGTATTCACACATGTATTATGTTTCCGGTTAATACAATTCTAGCATGAATAATAAACATTTATCATGATATAAGGAAATAAATAATAACTTTATTATTGCCTCTAGGGCATATTTCCTTCACGAACTTCACAGATAACACAAGGGGGTACATTATATTAACAAACTGAGAAAATATGAACAACAAAGATCCATGAAAAAACCAAAAGTTACTCTAGGTCCTTTGAAGTTTGTTATCTCCTGGTGAAAAGTTTACAAAACACCCAACATGCAGAACCTTCGCTATAAAAAAAATTGAGAGCCACATAAATCGTTCACCGCAATATTTAAGAAACTTAGATCGTAGAATGCACTATGGATACACCTTTTATAAGGCAGGCTACCGAAACCGTTTCTTTGTCGTATGGTTGGAGAAAAGACCATAAAGACAAAACAAGGAAGAAGCACCAAGTGTAACATACTCATCGTAACTGCCACCATCAAGTCGAGTTGAAGCACTAGATGACATGCTGATGGACCGAGAGCCATCAACCCATAAAGTATATGTCACAGCCCTAGAATCTTGCAGTGTAAATTGTGGCAATTAGTTGCATTAGTGAGCATCATGCATCATCCTTCAATTTTTGAAACTTGAATCGGGGATTTTTAAAGCCTCGAAAGTGCATTTGTAAAAGAAGGGCAAGAACCCTGAAAATTGCATTCAATGAAACCAAAATTTCCTTAATTAATGTTTAATAATTTTCGCAAGGGTTTGGTCCAAACCAAAAATATTGAACATTTTTAAGGATATATTTTGGGCATTTGAATTTAAATCAATACTATATTTGAATTTGAACTTATGTTCAAATATATACTGAATATATGTTCAAACAACATGAAAGTTACCTGTAAGATAAAAGTACCCACTTGGGGTAAGCACCAAATACTCTTAGGGAATTTGTTTGTTTGCTTCCCGTTATAACCGAACTAGTGGTTAGGACACGCCATGCGCGCGTCTCTTGAAGCGGTCCGGTGTGCACTTCTTTTGCCTATGTGCATCCATAGCTTTGGTTCAATACTGGATGACACTTATGTACAATTATTTGAATATAGGTGCATATGCTATCTTTGCTGACTTCAACCTTCAGGGGAGTTCCAAAATTTATTACAAACTTACTATTATGAGGATCACAAGTGCTCAGACGCAAGTGTTTTCCATTTCAATTTCCATAAAACTAATGCATGCATCTGGTGCAAACATATAAGAACAAACACATATTTATGCATATTTCATTAAGTATGTGCCAAAAATATCAACAAGAGAAGTTGAAAGTAAACTGTATGGTTTGGCCTCAAGTCCCACCATCCTAGGAACTTTGAATCATCATCCTTGTGATAGTTAACTAAAAATGATCAATGGTTGTGGATGAGGCACTTCTAAGCCTTGTTCTTGAAATAATAAAGAAGACGGCATGGGGAAGATTATAAAATTAGAATTGATGTGTTTGAAAAATGAAGATTGGACAATAGGGTAGCCATTGTTCCGACTGTAATTGGTGGGTACAAATGCTCCTGATGTGAATAGTAAAAAAATAAAAAAATCTGAATTTTTTGGCATACTTTAAAAAATGTTTGTTGTGCATGCAAAATTTCATCACGGAATCACATTGGTGGAAGACGTGATAAAAAAACAAAATCGATGCTCTGAAAATGTTTACATTTTGTACTTCTGATATTGGTTTTTTTGCCACAACTTTCACCAATGTGATTTCGTGATGAAATTTTGCATGCACAACAAACATTTCTTAAAATATCTCATAGATTTTTTTTGATTTTACTGTTCATATAGGAGCATTTGAGCTCGATCGCACCGCCGGTGACCTCGTGGTGGACAAGAGCCCGTACAGCGCCTTCGCCGTCACGGGGCTCGAGGAGGCGCTCGGCGGGATGTGCGTGGAGGAGGTGGTCGTGGCGGGCGTGATGACCAACCTGTGCTGCGAGACCACCGTGCGGGACGCGTTCGTGAGGGGCTTCCGGGTGTTCTTCTCGGCCGACGCCACGGCCACGGCGAGCCGGGACCTGCACGAGGCGACCCTCGCCAACATGGCCTACGGGTTTGCTACATCGTCGACTGCAAGCGCAAAATCACTACATTAATCCTTTTTCGTTTTTTCTTTGGCTCTCGATTTGGCCTTGCACATACTGTTCAGAAAGGAAAACAGGAACACAAGGCCAGCACAGATTTATTTTGACACGAATTAAGACAGCTCATATCATTTGCAGCGAGGACGTGTTGAGCTATTTAGCTCCAACACAATCAGTTTGACTTGACATCTATATGATAATATGAACACCTAATTTCAGGAGTATGCAGGAGTATCAATCAACGATCAGGTTAAATCAAGCATCCTGGTTCATGATAATTATCCACACCCATGCAAATTTCACTAAAAGGGGATGCACATTAAAAAGCAGAGAAGTTAGCCAAAATATCTGACACATGTCCCAACTGTGTAGTGGAAACATAATCCATTCAGCCATGGCTGGGGTTTATATGTTACGCAGAAAGGCAACAATATTAATATAAACATAAGGGATCATTTCATCACCATTGGAACTGTGAGAACATGCCATATATCACAATCTGCAGTTGATGAAACTAAAATCACACAATGCAGACGAGCAACACATTTCAGTAATTCAGATTGTTTTTACCGCCTCATTAGTGAAGTTGTATTTCCCTAATGTTGTCTTATGGAGGGAATCCAGGTCACACAGACTCACAATGTACGTTACTAGATCAAGGAATGATCAGATATAATATATTTTAGGTGTAAATGCAGGTGAGTTCACAGGAATTACTTGACAGCACAAGTGAGCGAAAAGTATGGTTCTATACTTCTATCAAATATTAGCAGTCAAAATCACACAATTTACTCTGTAGGTTTCGTAGTCTCCTGATGCAATAGCATGCATTCCTAGCTTTGGGACAGCTCCTCTTCCGATGGATTCCCCCAATCAGATTCTTCCAGAAGGGGAAATGTCGGGGTGCAAAAGTAAGCATCATCTTGTTCTTCCTCTGTTCTTGCTACCCCCTTCATCCGATTAGCTGCCTCCTTCATTTCCTTACGCCGGTGCTTCTGTTTCTTGCTCTCAGCCCTTCTCCTCTGCATGTTTTCCAACTTGTTCCTCTCATGCTCCTCTGCTGTCTGGACCAGTAGCTCCTTTTGCTGCCGGATGAGCGTCTCTCCCTCCTCATGATCTTGCTTCTCATCCATGGCCTTTTTTTCTTGCTCGTCTTGCTCATACATCTGGTAAAGTTTCTTGATCAGATTCTCCAGGGGAACAGTAACGTCAATGAAATCAAGACCAGCACTGGCATATAGTGGCTCCTCCGTGAACTTGGAAGATACATAGAACCATCGTTCTGTGAAAGTCAGGGCCACGGTGGCGGACGGGCAGTGCAATGTAAAGAGAGTGTCATGAAGTTTCACACCAAGCCCTTTTATATACGACATGATAGAAATCCCATCACCGTTAGGCAACCTCTTGATAACGGCGACTTCTCTTAGCGGCACAGAGGAGCCCTCCTCGATGACACCATCTTTGCGCCATGGTCTCCCCATGTATGTGTCATCGATCTGGTAGGAGAGCGCACCAGGCTGCCCACCCACCCCTGCCTGCTCCAGATGAAGTCCGTCTGGTCCGGCAATCAGGCGTGCGACGCGCATAGCGTAAACGTACCCTGGTCGCTCCGGAGGGAAGCGGGTGTACTGCTTCTGCCACCATGATACTTGGGCTTTCTTGGCTGACGCCTTCATCTTGAAGAGAAAGAAGGGGCACTTGGGGTTTATCTTCTTCCTCTCGCTGACTGAATAACAGGGGTGCTGCCATTCATATAGTTCAGGGTCCTTGCGTCGCTTAACAAATGAGGCGAGCAGCTGCTCGAGCAGAAGAGCATGTATCTCTCCTTCGGCCTTTAGGCCAGTACGGAAGGCGATGGCGAGGGCATCCTCCGCCTTTATCCCGCTCCGGACGAAGAGGTGGATGACCTCCTCGGCCTTGAGACCCCTCTGGACGGCGAGGCAGAAGACCGCCTCGGCCGGGGACGCGTCCCCCAAGTCCATACCCGCCTCCAGCCCGACCTTTACGGCGAGAGAGAGCTCCCTTGGCTCAGAATTCAGGCCGTGCTGGACGGCGAGGGAGTGGGCATCCTTCCCATCCTCAGCCTCGATCCGGTCCCGGACGGCGAGGGAGAGAACTCGGGCAGTGCCCCCCTCCGGACGACGCATCCAGACATGTAGGCGGGATCGACCTGCTCGTCACTTCTCCGGCTCCGATAGATGGGGCCGAACCTGCGCCGCCGCTTCTCCGGCTCGAATCGATCGCGACGGACTATCGCCGCCGAGGGGAAGTTGGGAGATTAGGGTTTGGTTGCTAACGCCGAGTGCTCCTCTTTTTCCAAAAAAACGTGGGGTGCGCCTATTCGAGGCCCTCTGCGGCCAGTGCGTCAAACAGACTGTTTTGCCAAGGGCGCGCCTGACTGGGCCGAGCCGAGCCGGGTTAAAAAACAAGAGAAAAAAAATAAAAATGGACAAGCATAAAAAAATGAACATTTTCTAAAAAATACGAACATTTGTCAACAAGTTTGTGATATTGTTTGACCAACAAAAAAATAAAGCACAGGCATCTTTAAAATTTCAGGAACATATTTTTAGACGTGAACATTATAGAAAATTGGGAAGAAATTTAAAAAAAAATAAGAGAAGGAAAAACCATAAACAAAACTGAAGGAAAAAATTAAAAGGTTTTCAAAACCGGTTTACCCTTTTTTTTACAGAATCAAAACCGGTTTACCCTTTTCTTTTACAGAATCAAAACCAAAATCGGACTGGAAATTCAAAAACTGGAATACTATATCAAGCGTTAAATGGGTGGGCACACTCTACTTAGTCAGGATCTGTCCGTGATTACGCCTTCAAGTTAACGCAACACACATCAAATAGGGATAACCACTAAACCATTTGTTTCTTGGGTAGATACTGGAGTCTATTTGGGCAAAATCACTAATTAAGGGATACCTTTTGAAAAGATCACTCCCAGCTTCTCTGGTGGTGAGAAGTGTCCCACTATCACAACCTGTGAGTTCTGTTTGTTTTTCATAGTCTCATTTTTCAAAAAAAAAAATCCCTTTACACTGCATGTGAATCATGAATATTTTTCACTGTTGCATTACTCGCGTCGAGATCTTTAAAACTAGTCCTATGTTAATACGTCTGCACAAACTCTTTGAGAAAAAAGGAAAAAGAAAACTAACAAAGAAAAAACATAAAAATTCGGAAGCACAACTATGCTTCACACAGAAGCATATTTTTTGCTTTTTTTTCACTTTTCAGGGTGCGAAGTGCAACTATGTGTTTCCACTTTGGGAAAACGCAATTGTGTTTCACGTGGAAGCATAGTTGTGCTTCTCCACGAAGCACAACTGTGATTTTCACTTTTTATGAAGCACATCTGTGGGAAGCACAGCTGCGATTCACGCGATAGCACTACACTTTATGGTGACGATGTGCTTCACGTGAAAACATAACCGTGTTTCTTACATGGTGTGCTGAACGAGAGAAAACAATCGGGAAAAAAAATAGAAAAAACCACACAAAATCCGAAAACCAAAAGCCCAAAAACTAAAGGTAGTAAAAGAAAAAATTGTGCTCCCGCGGGTGCGCCCAACGCGTGACATGTGACGAAAGTTAGGCGCACTACGCGACACGCTAGAGCACTCCTACGCGCGTCCATTGGGAATCCTCCAACCAGGCACCCGTTGACGAGCGCGACTATGTCTCTCCTTCAGTGAGTCCAGCTTCAGACTCGCTAAAGAGGGCGCGAGATGGCCCGGCCCATGCGCTCGACAGGCCGCAGCCACTATTTTTTTTCCTGTTTTTTGTTCTTGTTTTTCACTTTATTTTTTACTTTTTTTATACTTTAAAATATATATTAAAAACACATTTGAAAAATGTTGAACAAGTATTTTGAAAATGTTGAATAAGTATTAAAAATGTTGAACAAGCATTTGAAAAATATTGAACAATCGTTCGGACAATGTTGAACATGTATACAAAAAAAGTTTAATCACTTTTTTTAAGAAATGATTAATTTTTTTGATCACGTATATAAAACTGTAATTTTTTTTTAAAATGTCGAACAAGTATTAAAAAAATGTTAATTAAGCATTTGGGAAATGTTAAATCTGTATAAAAAAATGTTTATCATGTATTAAATAAATGATGAAATCAATTTGACTGTGTATATAAAAATGTTAATCAAGTATTTGAAAAAAATATTGAACAACTGTTTGAAAAATGTTAATCAAGTGTTTGGAACATGTTAAATGTGTATAGAAAAAAGTTGACCATGTATTCAAAAAGTGTTAATCTTTTATTTGAATACCATTTATCAAGAATTTTAGAAAATGTTGAAAATATATACAAATTTTTTGACCATGTATTAGAAAAATGTTAGAAATGTGTATGAAATTTTTTGACCATGTATTCAAAAAATGTGTAGAAATAAAAATAAACCAGAGAAAAAGGAAAATAAAACATAAAACCAAAGAAACAAATGTAAAAGAGAAAAAAAGGAGGAAGAAAACAAAGAGACACAGAGAAAGAGGAGAAAGAAAACCAAACCCGAAGAAAAAGGAGAAAGAAAATAAATATGGATAAATACAAAGAAAAAACAAAGAGAAACCAAAACAAAAAAACAAGAAAAAACTCAAAGTATAACACCGAAGAAAAGGAAACCGGAGAAGAAATAAGAAAACCAAACAAAAAACAAAAGAAGACAAAAAAAAGGAGAAAAAGGGTGAAAACAAATACAAAAAAACCGCTCTTCTCCTTCTAGTAGGCCGCGGCCTGCTTATTTAACAAGAACTTGATGTTAGCTCAGTGGCAACACTGCTGCGTAGCAACCAGCAAATCGCAGGATTGATCCCCCATGTGAGCACTCCCCCTTTTTACGCTATTTCTTGAAAAAAATCACGAATGGGCCGGCCTGATAGCTACAGATGTTTCAGCGAAAGAAACTTTCCATCTCGCTAAATGCGATAAATAGTCACTGCTCCCGTTGAGTAGTTACTCACTTGTTTGTCGGGCTTCCATTTCCTTTAATTTATCGGGTTTGTGCTATTATGGGCTACTATATTATGCGCTCGATGGTACCATTAACTTTTAGAGGGTTGGGCTTGATGGTACTCTAGTGGGCCACATTTCATTCTCGTTTCTCTGATAATTAATTAAGTAGAAATTATAAAAAGTGCAACTGCACTACTTATTTTTTAGATGAACAGGGAGGGCCTTCCCGGTTCCATTAACTACAATGAAACCATACAAGTTGTAGCTCAGTCGCTCCAAAAGGTAGCCAAATTTAAGTATCACAGGTCCGAAAAAGCGGTAAACTAAAGATATGGCGTGCATGCATGAGCAATTTTAAGACTCATACATTCCCTCATTAGACTAAGTGGGAATCGACACACTTGCAGAGAGGGGCCTCCTTTCTTTTAAGTGGGGGAGCAGTGGGTGGCTGCGACGACCAACTAATACTAAGCACTGACGCCGGACTTGCTCCCTTTTTAGCCTCGTTTTTCTTCTATTCTGTGTTGCGCCCAGGGGGTCCAGTCCTTCCCACCAAACTTGAGCTTGTCCCGGGCTCTTGGAAGCATGTCAAAGCTCAGTCACTCGTCAGTAGAAAGAGGATTTCTCAAGTGCCCAGCCAGGAAGAGGGAGAAAGCTTCCAACTGGGCTTTTTCCATCTCCCCCTCAAAGGATAATCCAATTCCTGGTTGTAGCTTGAATTTGCCCAATCCTGTTTGAAATATCTCCATGATGTGTTATTAACAATCATAGAATTGCTATATTTCCACAAACACCACATGGAGGCTGCCTAGGACACATTAAGGGCAGAGTTATTTTTATTAGCTACCCAATAATAACAATTGATAAGTAATCACCCCACTATAGTGCAAACATGTCTATTTATTGGGGTTCGGATGTATTTAGCTACCACACATTCAAAGAACAAATGATGGACATATTCATCATCAAAATAAAACACACAATCAAGGGGTTTGATGATAGATCTCCTCTTTATTCCTAGCTACGTTGACTCCCACTGGGGCGACATTATTACGAAAGTTCCGCACATTCCTCTCTTTTCACAACTCCCACGAGATGAGCAGCATCAAGGAAGCAAGCAGTCTTCGCTGATTGGGTCTTATTGTTAGCATTGTGGCTCAATCACTCCTTAATGAAAGGCGCATCACTTCAATAAGAAGGATACACACCATGGGGACCAAACCAATCTTTGATCATGCGCCAAAGTCTGACAATGTATCAACATCGGAATAGAAGGTGGACGACAACCGACTGCTGGACCTGCTTGCATTGGGGACAAAGGTTACAACTTGGCCACCCACGACGTTGAAGCCCGTCCGCCGTCCAAATCCTATTGTCGATTGGCAGACATGCGGAGAACATGCATTTAGGAGGCGCCCAAATCACCGAAATGGTCGAAATCATGGATGTGTCGGTCTGGCCAAAGAACCGCGTCTTGTAGGTTGCTACCGCCAAGTAGTGTTTATCAGTAGTCAACTTTCAAGTGATAGTGTTGGGCATGTCTATGTCGAGTGGACATGGGAGACCCTCTCCCAAAGGGTGAAAATTTCAGAGAGGTGTTCGCCGATGGTGCCCTGCAAACCGCCCACCTTGGAAGTCTAGAAGTTGTCCTGTGGAGCCAATCAAACTAGCAATTCTTCTTTTTCTTCGACAAGCCATAGATTTTAGGAGGCAGATCTTTGGGCCTAATCCCATGGAGCCAAGAAGACTCCTAAAACTACTTGGAGCTTGGTAGCCGCGGCAAAGATATCTCAATAATGAAACCGATAAAGAATACGTGTATACTAAGTTATGTCGATTTATTAATAACATAGGACTTAGCTGTTCAATACTTACAGCAAAATTAGTTTCGCTTTATGCCTTCATGCAAACAGACGAAAGGAAATGGCTTGTTGTCATCAAGCTGAAATTGCTGTTACCAGATCCCGCTGTTCAGCTCTGATCGGGCGTCTTGTCGACTGTGCATCATCCATGGCCCCGTCATACTCGACGTGCCCAGGAAAAGGATCTGCCGTCTTGGACCTGGATGTCTGGAGCTTTGACACGTTTTCTTCCGTGTCCCGGACCGAAGCCTCCAGCTCTCACCTTCCGTGTTCCCCGCGTGCGCAGCGCAGCCGCACCGCTCACCGCCCCAAATTTCTCGTGATCTCTAAGGCGATCGCGCTCAGCATCCCACCGCCCACCACGTCTACCATGCCGCCCCCGGCCGCTCCCTCCTCGTACAGCAGGTACGAGACGCGCCGCCGCGACCCCAGCCCGCGCGAGGCGGCACTCCTCGTCATCAACGTGCAGGGCCACTTCGCGTCGCTGGCCGCGCCGGCCATGCCGGCCATCGCCGCCATGGTGGCGCTCTGCCGCGGCGCCGGCATGCCGGTCGTCTACACCCGCCACGTCGACCCGGAGCCCCGGAGCCGCCCGCTGGCCGAGTGGTGGGCCGGCGACCGCATCGACGCCGGGACGCCCGCCGCCGAGCTGCTCCCCGGGGCCGGCCGCGCCGAGGGTGACCTCGTGGTGGAGAAGAGCACGTACAGCGCGTTCGCCGGCACGGGGCTCGAGGGGATGCTCCGCGGGATGGGCGTCGAGGAGGTGGTGGTGGCGGGCGTGATGACCAACCTGTGCTGCGAGACCACCGCGCGGGACGCGTTCGTGAGGGGCTTCCGGGTGTTCTTCTCGGCCGACGCCACGGCCACGGCGAGCCGGGACCTGCACGACGCCACCCTTGCCAACATGGCCTACGGGTTCGCCTACATCGTCGACTGCAAGCGGCTGGAGGCGGCATTCCGGAAGCACAAGTGAAGTGCGAACACCTACCTAGCTTTGTCGTAGTTCACTCTGCCTAATGCATGTGCACGACAAACTGTTCCTTCAACGTAGTGAAGTTGATCTTCCAGACTGTTGTCAGTGCCACTCAAAATCACCACATTGATCCGTTCGTTTCTCTTTGGCTCTGGCTTTGGCCTTGCAGATATTGTTCAGAAAGTAAAACAGGAACACAATTACACAAGGCAGCACAGAGTAATTTTGACACGAACAAGATGTTCATATCATTTGCAGCGAAAAAGTGTTGAGCTATTTAGCTACCACACAATCAGTTTGACTTGACATCTATATGAACATAAGGGATCATTTCATCACCGTTGAAACTCTGAGAACTTGCCATATATCACAATCTGCAGTCGATGAAACTAAAATTACACAGTGCAAACGAGTAACACATGTTGGAAATATGAGCAATTTACCATATGATTTTATTAACAGAAATACTAGATAAAACATGACTATTATAGCATAGAAACAAGTCATGCAATTTGACAGTGAGAAGGTAAATAGCATATGCAAATATGAAATGTAACCAAACATGACTATTATAGTATTTTCCTAATGTTCTTGTGGAAGGAAATCCAGGCCACAAACTCACAATGCACATTACTAGATGAAATGAAGGGCTGATCAGATATACTCCCTCCATTCCAAGATAAGTGTCTCAACTTTAGTATGACTTTGTAGTAAAATTAGTATAAAGTTGACGCACTTATTTCAGGACGGATGGAGTAAGAGCAACTTCAACGGCGCGACCCAAACGAACGCGCGCTTTGTCCACTTTTTGTCCGTTTAGATCGGCCAGGTGGACGTGCGCGTCCGCATTCTGAAATGGGTCGGCTTGACCGCCCAACGAGGAGGCTAACCCAAATGTGCCAGCGTGAAAAAAAAACCCCGCACATGAAATAAACATAATTAAACATAAGTGACCGGTCAAACATCGTCCAAAGTCCACTTAAACCTAATTAAATATTAACTAAAACATAAAAAAAATCTGCGCCCACCTGCTGCCGCCCCGCACGCTGCCCTAAACGTCATCGGCCTTGCCCTTGCCCTTGGCATCGACGCCACCGTCGCCATTGCCGGTACGTTGCCAGGCCAGCCTCCTCCGGCGTCTGCTGGGGCGGCGACATTGCGGCTTGCCGCGCGCGCCCCTCCTCCTCCTCCTCCTCGAGGCGGAGCACCTCCGCGTCGCTTTGGAGCATGGCCTCGTAGCGCATTTGCTCCTCGTCGTCGGCCTGCTCCTGGAGGAGCCAGTGCGCCTTCCAGCGCTCGAGTTGGGCCGCCTCCTGCGCCGGCGTCGCGGCGAAGTGGACGAGAGGCACGCTCACCCACTCGCGGGACTGGCCGGTCCATGAGTAGGCCTCCTCCGGCCAAGTGGGTAGAGGCGGGGAGCGCTTCGGCATCGGCTCTGACATCGGCTCTGGCTTGGGTTGGACAGACGGCGACGGTGGCGGCACGAACAGCGGGGTGTGGACGGAGTCCCCCGTCGCCGACAGGGCAAGGGCTTGCTCTAGCCCATCCTAGTGTGCGTCCTCCTCGAGGCGGCTAGCCTCCAGCGCGTGCTGCAGGGCCTCCTCGAGGGTGGCTTGGTACTCCGCCTCCATGTCCTCCGGCTCTACCTGCGGGGGCGGCGGTGGGAAAGGCGGCGGGACGGTGTATCGACAAGACCTCAAACAGTCTGATCTCCGTGCATCAGTGTCATCCCTGGATCGGTAATGTTGACATGCACAGTACTATTGCGGAACGTAGTAATTTTTAAAAAAATCCTACGCACACGCAAGATCATGGTGATACATAGCAACGAGAGGGGAGAGTGTGTCAACGTACCCTCGTAGACCGAAAGCGGAAGCGTTAGCACAACGCGGTTGATGTAGTCGTACGTCTTCACGATCCGACCGATCAAGTACCGAACGCACGACACCTCCGAGTTCTGCACACGTTCAACTCGATGACGTCCCTCGAACTCCGATCTAGCCGAGCTTTGAGGGAGAGTTCCGTCAGCACGACGGCGTGGTGACGATAATGATGTTCTACCGACGCAGGGCTTCCCCTAAGCACCGCTACGATATTATTGAGGTGGACTACGATGGAGGGGGGCACCGCACACGGCTAAGAGATCCAAAGGATCAAGTGTTGTCTCCAAGGGGTGCCCCCTCCCCGTATATACAGGAGTGAAGGAGGGGGAGGGCCGGCCCTCTCTCTATGGCGCGCCCTAGGAGGAGTCCTACTCCCACAGGGAGTAGGATCCCCCCTTCCAAGTAGTAGGAGTAGGAGTCAAGGAAAGGGGAGAGAGAAGAGAAGGAAGGAGGGGGCGCAGCCCCTCCCCCTAGTCCAATCGGACTAGGCCTTTGCGCGCAGCCTCTCCTCTTTCTTTCCCGTAAAGCCCAATAAGGTCCATATACTCCCCGGCGAATTCCCGTAACTCTCCGGTACTATGAAAAATACTCGAATCACTCGAAACCTTTCCGATGTCCGAATATAGTCGTCCAATATATCAATCTTTATGTCTCGACCATTTAGAGACTCCTCGTCATGTCCCTGATCTCATCCGGGACTCAGAACTACCTTCGGTACATCAAAACACATAAACTCATAATATAACCATCATCGAATTTTAAGCGTGCGGACCCTACGGGTTCGAGAACAATGTAGACATGACCGAGACACGTCTACGGTCAATAACCAATAGCGGAACCTGGATGCTCATATTGGCTCCCACATATTCTACGAAGATCTTTATCGGTCAAACCGCATAACAACATACGTTGTTCCCTTTGTCATCGGTATGTTACTTGCCCGAGATTCGATCGTTGGTATCTCAATGCCTAGTTCAATCTCGTTACCGGAAAGTCTCTTTACTCATTCTGTAATACATCATCCTGCAACTAACTCATTAGTTACAATACTTGCAAGGCTTATAGTGATGTGCATTACCGAGTGGGCCCAGAGATACCTCTCCGATAATCGGAGTGACAAATCCTAATCTCGAAATACGCCAACCCAATATGTACCTTCGGAGACACCTGTAACCTTTATAATCACCCAGTTACGTTGTGACGTTTGGTAGCACACAAAGTGTTCCTCCGGTAAACGGGAGTTGCATAATCTCATAGTCATAGGAACATGTATAAGTCATGAAGAAAGCAATAGCAACATACTAAACGATCAAGTGCTAAGCTAATGGAATGGGTCAAGTCAATCGCATCATTCTCCTAATGATGTGATCCCGTTAATCAAATGACAACTCATGTCAATGGCTAGTAAACATAACCATCTTTGATCAACGAGCTAGTCAAGTAGAGGCATACTAGTGACACTTTGTTTGTCTATGTATTCACACATGTATCATGTTTCCGGTTAATACAATTCTAGCATGAATAATAACATTTATCATGAAATAAGGAAATAAATAATAACTTTATTATTGCCTCTAGGGCATATTTCCTTCAAGTACTTGAAGGATTTATAACAGAGTAGCAATCACACACTTATTACATCGGATGTCTCAAAGTGAACTTATTACAAATAATATGGCTTAAGGCCATCTAAATACGATAACAACGGAAGGCTTGGAAGATAAAGTGAGTCCATCAACTCCAACGGCATCACTGAGTGAAAGACCACGACCTAAGGCTCCTTACTCGTCGTCTGAAAAGTCTGCAACATGATACGTTGCAGTCCGAAAACGGGTCAGCACATGGAATATGCTGGCAATGTAACACAAGAGAGTAATGAACAGAATAAAGCTATCACTACATGCATATATGGCTGGTGGAGGCTGTATGGTTAATATGTTTTGTGAAAAGCCAATTTTTTCCTACAACAAAGGAATATATTTTATTTAACTACAAAGTTGGTTGAAAACATGGAGAATGGTAAACCCCATCTCAATCCCAATTAAAAGGTAATCAATATCTCAATCAAATTTTATAACTAAGAGTGATGAGATCCACATGATAATCCAAGAACTAGATACTCAAGACGTCCATAACCGGGGACACGGCTAACCATGATTAGTTTGTACACTCTGCAGAGGTTTGTGCACTTTTCCCCACAAGACTCGATCTCCTCCGTTTGATTTCTTGCACTACATGATGTTTGAGAAACGGATGACCGAAACACAGTCTTTCCGAAGAGGTCTCTTTAACCGATAGATAGGCCTGTACACCTACAATCCCCTACATCTGCTAGCCCATCATGAAAAAGTTTCCCACAACTTACTCAACTATGCCATAGCCCATATTGGCATGTGGCTGCACACGAAAGTTTCTAGCATGAATAATCTTATGATTCCTTTGAGCTTGGGTGGCATTCCATAGGAGAATCACACGGGACCCCGGGATTTCCAAAAATACAAGCAATCACAGGAATTCCCCAGGTGCCTCAATCCACCCAGATGTGTATGAAAGTTGCCACCTTAAGTAAACCATTAATTAACAATAGTCACAACTATCATGAATTCACTCAAAACCAATCCACGTCCACGAGCATAGCGTAGCAGTATAAGCAACGTAGAAGTAACTCCCAAGGTTTGATAATAAACAGGTGAATAGGTACTACCTCATCTACTTCCCAAACCCACAATTTAAAATCAGATCCTAAGCATGCAATTGTTTGAGGATTGATGTAATGCAATAAAAATGGGTAGTAAAGAGGTATGATCAAAGTGTTACTTGCCTTGCTGATGATCCGCAAAAACTAGAGACTCGTAGTAGCACGCTTCACACTCCGGGTACTCTATCGCAAACAAACAAGCATACAATAAGCAATCAAGCAAGGGCACGGGCAAACTCAAATAAGAGATCTAACCAGAAAGTTCAACTTAAGAACCCCGGTTTGCAAAAAGAATCAAGTCAAACGAAGCAACAAAACTCAAACGACGAAAGAAACAAGCTTCGTTTACTAATCTGGACTAAAGTCAAATTTTACAGTGGCAAAATCTTGTTTAAGTTGGTTAAACAGAAAGAGGGCTTCGAGACGAAACTCTAGACGCTTGAATTGCCTGATTCCGATAAAAGAGTGAAAAGTTAAACTAAAACGAAAATGGGATCAGAAATCGCTATCGAAAATAATTGCGGAAAATCTGAGAAAAAGAAAAAACTGACGAACAGGCTAACAAACGAACGTTCGCTGTCTGCGGCTAAACGATGAAAACCGTTCGTTAAAACGAACGTATGAACGAGCGTTTGCTAAATAAATAAACCGAAAAAAACCGAACCGATCTAATCTAAAAAAAGAATCTAGGTTTTCTAAAAAAACGAACGGTTAACCGAAAAAAACGGAGACGAACGGCGGCGGCTACCTCCGGCGGCGGTCCGGCGGGGCGGGGCGGCTCTAGCGGCGGCGTCGGCGGCGCGCGGCGGCGTCAGGCGCGGGCGGCGGCTAGGGATAGGGTTTGGGCGCGGGTGGGCTGGCGGCTGGGCCTTGGGGCGGCTCGGGGCAGCGGCTTATAAAGCCTCCCGGGCGGAGTCCCGCTCGGGTACGACCCGGAGTCGGTTTCTCTCTTTTTTTAAAATAATTCCTACGTGCAGAAAAAGAAAGAAAAGAAGTACTAAACGGACTCCAAAAATCCTGAAATAAATTTTCCCCGTCCTCTAAGAATAGGCTGGACAAGGTGAACATTTATTTGGGCCTAAAATGAAATTTTGAAAAATGCATATTTTTCCTAACTAAAAAAATAGCGATAAAACTCCGAATAAAATTTTTGTTTGATTTTAACATTAAATCTTCGATATTTCTTTATTTTGAGGAAGTCATTTTATCCTCTCTCTTTTATTTTTATAAAAGAAATATTCAAGAGAAAACAATTAAAATCAAACGATCCTCTTTTCAAAATTTGAGAAAAACTCGAATATGACAATAATGAAATCCCCAACTCTCTCCGTGGGTCCTTGAGTTGCGTAGAATTTCTAGGATCAAACCAAAATTCAATAAAATATGATATGCAATGATGATCTAATGTATAACATTCCAAATTGAAAATTTGGGATGTTACAGACGGCGTCGACACCCGAATGTCGTTGCTCCTCGTGTTCGAGGGCGAACGAAGCCTCCCAGTTGGGAGAGTTGGCGGCGTACTCACGCAGTCGACGCTGCTCTGGCATGAGCTGCTCACGGCGCCTGCGCACCTCCTCGTCGTGCGCCCGCTGACTCCGTGGAACCACCGGCACCAGGATCTGTTGCGGATCCAGGTGCCAATGGTGCGGCAGCGTGACGTCGGGGTACGGCAGCGGCTGCCTGTACTCCCAGTGCCACCGCGCTTGGTGCACCGGGATGTGCAGACACCGACGACTAGGGAGGAAACGCGCCGACGCTGGAGGAGAAGGGGGAGGGGGAGTACGGGAGGACGAGGCGCCGGGGGTGCCCTTGCCCTTGCCATTGCTGCTGCCGAAGAGGCTCATGGCGCGCTAGGGTTTGCTGTCGCCGGCAAGAAAGCAAAGGGTGTGGTGGGGGGGCCAAATGTGGACGGGAGAAGTGGATGAGGCTGGCCCCCGCCGCACGCGTACTTAAAAAGGGACGCTTCCACTGGCTGACTAGGGGACCCGTTGTCGGTGGTCGTCATAAATAAGACGACAGGTGGCCTACAGGTGGGGACGCGGCGGACGCCGAGGAGACACGCGGCGCGTCCGCGTTGACGCATCTCGGGCGCAATTTTGGGTCGGAAATGGGTCGGCGCGGACGCCAGGCGGACGTGATTTGCGTTTGGGTCGGCGCGTTAGGCCTCCGCTTTTGTCTGCGCCGACCCAAACGGATGCAGACGGACAAAATGGGTCGCCCCATTGGAGTTGCTCTAATATACTTTTGGTGTACTGCAGGAAAGTATGGTTCTATCGAATGTTAGCAGTCAAAATCACTCGCTCATACTCCGTTTCAGTCTCCTCATGCAATAACGGGGGATTTGATTATTTGCCACCATTTACTTCAGACTTTGATAATTTGCCACCATTTACTTTGTAATTGATTCAGCGACACTCTTTCCTTTTGGCTTTGAACTTTTGCCACTTTTCAACAAAAAACAAACCTTAAAAAAGATAGAGAACATAAGAGAACAAAATAGAGGACTAATATACCCTTACCTGTTTGACCCAAACTACACAACGGTAAGCCAAAATGGAAAGGGATGAACTCATTGCTCCCCTACTACACCTTGTGCTGCTCTCCCTGGCCTTGCTGCTCGTCGCAGGCTCTTGTTGCCCTGCTGTCGCCGCCCCTCTTGGTCCCCTCCTGCGCCTTTTGCCGAGCCACCAGCGCCCTGCTGTTATTAAAAAAAAACCAATGCCCTGATAGTGCAGTCTCTCCACCCCCTACTGTTCATTGAAATTTGCTCAAGCTAGTTGTAATGCATTGAACCGTTGATCCGAATTGAATGAAACTTTCCCAGATTAGTCGCACATATATGAATGTTCTTCACAGCTTCATTGAAGCTAACCCATGACATACCAGAAATGTTGAAATCAAACACAACATCATGCTTGTCAACAACTTGCTCGCTTCCATCATCAAGCTTGTAGACATAACGAGCTACTCTAATAGTTCATGTGAACACCAACTGCAGTGGAGGCGGCCTACTCGAAAATGACCAATAACGAACAATATACGATGGAAAGAGCAGCAAATCTAGAACTTGATTGTAGGGCAGGCTTGAACAAGCGAGGAGGCACCGACATGGGCCAAAAAGCAGCCAATTTGCTGGGCTGGGCCCTGATCATGAGCAGTAAAGGCAAAATTGTTTGGGTTGGAGGGCAGGCTCAAGCCTGTTAAAGCCTGTACAATAGATTCACCCCTGGATGGAGTTAGCGTCTATTCGCCAACGTGCATTCGGATGAGCACCAAAAAGAAGCTACTTTGCTTTCTCACCTCAGCTCCGGAACAAAGAAA
Organism: Aegilops umbellulata; assembly: GCA_032464435.1. Classification (NCBI taxonomy): domain Eukaryota; kingdom Viridiplantae; phylum Streptophyta; class Magnoliopsida; order Poales; family Poaceae; genus Aegilops; species Aegilops umbellulata. The sequence continues at coordinate 407,773,360 of CP136055.1, forward strand.
AGAGGAAAGTCGAAGCCATCTGCAACAACGTGCTCACCTGTCTTCAGTTCAGCCATCTCCAGCACCTAGCTCATCTGCAACAACAAGCAAGCAAACAATCATGAGGCTCCAGCAGCAAGCAAGCAATCATGAGATCTCCACGAGCAGCAGCAGCTCCCCGGCGGCCCACCATGCACGGCCAAGTGCAGCAGTAGCTGAGGCGCGCACGGGCACGCGGGCGACAGGGACGCACAGGCAAGCTGTGGCCGGAGAGGCGGTGCATAGGCAGGTGGTTGCCAGCGGCGGAGCAAAACATGAGGGGCGGCGGCGGCGACTAGTCACCCTAACCCTATGTGGCCGGGGAGAGGAGCGAGGAAGAGAGACTCACCCCTTGGCTACTATGAATGATGCTTATGATGATGCTAGTACTTTGCTTGATAATGATGATGTGCCACTTGGTGAATTTCTTGATGAACAAATTGCTAGAGTAATACAACATGATGTTGTTGAATCTGATGATGAGCTTGAAACTGAAACTCCTGAAACACCTGCTAGAACTAGCCTTCCTAGATATGAATTTCCTAAGGTACCGGAAGGTTATGTTATGAATGAGGAAACGACTAGAGATATTCTTGCTTGTAAGGATAGAGATGATCTAGAGAAATTACTATGCAAGTATAAAGAAAAATCTCTGAATGCTAGAATGAAATGTGATCCTAAGTTTGCTACTTCACCTATCTTTATTGCCGATAAGGATTATGAATTCTCTGTCGACCCAGAGTTAATTACTTTGGTTGAATCTGATCCTTTCCATGGTTATGAAACTGAAACTGTTGTGGCACATCTTACTAAGTTGGATGATATAGCCACCTTTTTACTCATGACGAGAAAACTCGCTATTACTTTATTCTCAAATTATTGCCTTTCTCGTTAAAGGGTGATGCTAAAGCTTGGTACAATACTCTTACTCCTGGTTGTGTGCATAGTCCCCAAGATATGATTTATTACTTTTTTGAAAAATATTTTCCTACTCATAAGAAACAAGCTGCCTTACAGGAAATATTTAACTTTGTTCAAACTAAAGAAGAGAGTCTCCCACAAGCTTGGGGGAGGCTTTGCCAGTTACTTAATACTTTGCCTGATCATCCTCTTAAGAAAAATGAAATACTTGATATCTTCTATAATGGACTAACCGATGCTTCTAGGGACTTCCTAGATAGTTGTGTTGGTTGTGTTTTCAGGGAACGAACTATTGCTAAAGCTGGAGAATTATTGAGTAACATATTGAAAAATTATGATGATTGGACTCTTCCTGAACCACCGGCTAAGCCCACTCCAAAGAAGAGGGGTATATTATATCTTCGTCCTGAAGATATCCAAGAGGCAAAAAAATCTATGAAGGAAAAAAAGTATTAAAGCTGAGGATGTTAAAATTTTACCTCCTATTGAAGAAATACATGGGCTTAATACACCACCATTGCCTAAGGTGGTAGAGGTAAATTCTCTTATGAAGTTCAATGAAAATGACAATCCTCACAATATGTATCCTAGTCAATGCCTTTAAGAGTCTGAAAACTACATTAGAAAACAAGATCACTTCAATGCAAATGTTATGAAACAATTGAAATACAACTCTGATATGATTGCTCGCTTGAGTGACTTGTTATTTAGAATTTCAAATGATGTTAGAGATGTTGGAAAACATGCTTCTATGGTACAAACTCAGTTAGAACAAGTTGTTAAATCGCAAATAGAATTGCTTGATGAAATGAATAATAATATGCATGACTTTGCTATTAGATTTGCAACTAGAGGAGGTAAAATGACTCAGGAACCACTTTATCCTGAGGGACACCCAAAAATAATTATACAAGATTCACAAAGAAACAACACCACTGCACCTAGTCCTTCTAAAAAGAAAAAGAAGAAGAAAAATTATAGGTCTTTGCATGCTTCTAGTGAACCTGAAATAGAGAAACCTCCTGATAAAGAAAATGAAACTTCTATCTCTGATGTTGAAACTCAATCTAGTAATGAACATCCACTTGGTGATAATGAAAAATATAATGCTGATGTTCATGAAGATACTCAACCAAATAATGAAAAAGTACCAGATAATGATGTTGAGATAGAACCACCTGTTGATCTTGATAACCCACAACCTAAGAATAAAAGGTATGATAAAATAGACTTCATTGCTAGAAAACACGGTAAAGAAAGAGAACCGTGGGTTCAAAAACCTATGCCTTTTCCACCCAGGTCAACTAAAAAGATTGATGATGAAGAATTTGAACGCTTTGTTGAAATGCTGAGGCCAGTCTTTTTGCGTACTCGCTTGACTAATATCTTGAAAATGCCTCCTTATACAAAGTATATGAAAGACATCATCACTAAGAAGAGATAAATACCGGAAGCTGAAATCTCCACTATGCTTGCTAATTATACTTTCAAAGATGGGCTACCTAAAAAACTTGGAGATCTAGGAATACCAACTATACCTTGCTCTATCAAAAAGAATTATGTGAAAACTGCTTTGTGTGATTTAGGAGCTGGTGTTAGTGTTATGCCTTTCTCTTTATATAAAAGACTTGACTTGAATAAACTCACACCTACTGAAATATCTTTGCAAATGGCTGACAAATCAACTGACATACCTATCGGTATCTATGATGATGTGCCCGTTGTTGTTGCTAATGTTACTATTTTGACTGACTTTGTTATACTTGACATGCCTGAGGACGACAACATTTCAATTATCCTTGGTAGACCCTTCTTGAATGCTACAGGGGCTGTTATTGATTGCAATAAAATCAAGATCACTTTTCATATTAATGGTAATGAGCAAACGGTGCACTTTCCGAAGAAACAATTCCAAGTGAATGGTATTAATGTTATTGAAAAATCTCCGACAATCACTATTGAAAGTTTTCAAATACCTATACCTACTGTCAAAAAGAAATATGAAATGCTTATTATTGGGGACATCCATATCCCCATTGAGGTAACTTAGTGATTTACGAAAGTTCTTAGGTTTCATGCTAATCGAAAATGGTTGTTAATAAGACCCGATCAACCTTATTAATGAATCATTTTTTAGCGGTATGAAGTTGATGAATATTTAGTAAGCACTACCTTCTGTCCCTACCTTTTGTTTTCTGTTTTCATTAGTTAAATAAAATAAAATGCCATGTTTTGTCTGTTTTCTGAATTTTCCTGCAATAAAAAAATGACCCAAAAATAAAAGTTCTCAAAATGCCCTGAAAATTTTATACGATTTTTTATGAATATTTCTGAATTTTTGGTGCAAATAATACCAGAGGGAGGTGCACCAAGTGGGCATAACCCACCTGGGCGCGCCAGGACCCCAGGCGCGCCCTGGTGGGTTGTGGTCCCCATGTGGCCCCCTCACTTATCTCTTTAGCCCACATCCTCACTTACATCCAGAAAAATCTACATTGCTCTCTCTCCCGTGTTCTTGAGCTCAAACCCGCGGATTTCGATCTCTTTGCTCAAAGTTCCGTTTCCGAAACTGTTTCGGGGGATTATTGCTTGGTATGTAACTCCATCGTTTGTCCAATTAATTTTTGTTTTAATGGTTTATACTTTGAATAATTAGCTACTCTTGGTGCCGATGTAGATGTGCTTGCATGTTGAATTCTTAGTGTTATAAGTAGTTTGAATGCTTGTTATGGCCTCTATGTATCCCTATGAGTAGTTGCTATCAATTTTGTGAAGTTTTGTTGAGAAAATTTTGTGGACTAAACATTCAGATTTTTGTTCGTAGGAAAAATTGTACGCGGACTTGATGAACCTATTTAGAAGGAGTTCTTCGAGGAGACGATCCTCGGGGGCATCTTCTAGTGACAGTTCTGCTCTCCGGTCTTATGTTGAACCAAGTGAAAGTTCCACACGAGATGCCGCCACCAAAACATGCTTATGGCCTTGTGATGAATATATGATGCGTGTGGGCATTAAGGAGGAATTTGAGCAATATGTTCACAATGCTGGTCTCAGTCCCTACCTTTCAGATAAGTGTGGACAACGTCAACTTCTCACTGAATCATTTGTCAAAGGATTTAAATATTTTCCACGTGAGTCTAGGGTGTCGTTTATGCTTTATGATAATCCATTTACTATTCCACTAAAGAACTTTGCTTACCATTGCAAACTTTCATTTTGGGGTTCGCTTGATGAGCCACCAATGGCTGAGTATGAGTCTTTCTTGACTAGCCTTTGTTACGGTGAAAATAGGGGAGTGAGACAAGGAAGAATAAAGAGCATTCACTTTCCCGCAATTCAATATTTTGCATTACTTGACGGGAAATGCATAGTAGGCAAGCAAGATTGTAGCATACTTTGTGTGCCAGACTTGAGCCTCATTCACACCGCTCTCACTGGTGAAAAGAATTATAACCTTGGAGCGATTGTTGCACGTAGACTTCAGCATAACGCCAAAAGTGGCTGGTTCTATGGTGGAATTTACGCCACGCGTTTGGCACGAGGGCTGGGTGTTTCACCTTTGCCCTTTGATCCTATTCTACCCATGCAGTATTTAGATTCTAACACCTTAAAGGAGCATAAGATTCTCAAGGGAAAGGTTGATAACTTCACTTATAATTTGTTGTTTAGCCAATCACATGTTGTTGACACATATTTGCCTGCGCCTGTGATACGTCTCCAACGTATCTATAATTTTTGGATTGCTCCATGCTATATTATCTAATGTTTTGGACAATATTGGGCTTTATTATCCACTTTTATATTATTTTTGGGACTAACCTATTAACCGGAGGCCCAGCCCAGAATTGCTGTTTTTTTGCCTATTCGGTGTTTCGAATAAAAGGAATATCAAATGGATTCGAAATGGAATGAAACCAACTAGAGAAGTTATTTTTGGAAGGAAAGCTACCGGAAAAACTTTGAGTACACGTCAGAAAAGGAACGAGGGAGCCACGAGGCAGGGGGCGCGCCCTCCACCCTCGTGGGCCCCTCGTGGCCCCCTGACGTACTTCTTCCGCCTTATATATCCATATACACTAAAAACTTTGGGGAATAGAATAGATCGGGAGTTCCGCCTCCGCGAGCCTCTGTAGCCACCAAAAGTCAATCGGGACCCTGTTCCGGCAACCTGCCGGAGGGGGGGAACCCTCACCGGTGGCCATCTTCATCATCCCGGCGCTCTCCATGATGAGGGAGTAGTTCACCCTCGGGGCTGAGGGTATGTACCAGTAGCTATGTGTTTGATATCTCTCTCTCTCTCTCTCTCTCTCTCTCTCTCTCTCTCTCATGTTCTTGATTTGGCACGATCTTGATGTATCGCGAGCTTTGCTATTATAGTTGGATCTTATGTTTCTTCTTCCCCTCTACTCTCTTGTAATGGATTGAGTTTTCCCTTTGAAGTAATCTTATCGGATTGAGTCTTTAATGACTTGAGAACACTTGATGTATGTATTGCCGTGCGTATCTGTGGTGACAATGGGATATCACGTGATTCACTTGATGTATCTTTTGGTGATCAACTTGCGGGTTCCGCCCATGAACCTATGCATAGGGGTTGGCACACGTTTTCGTCTTGATTCTCCGGTAGAAACTTTTGGGCACTCTTTGAAGTACTTTGTGTTGGTTTGAATAGATGAATCTGAGATTGTGTGATGCATATCGTATAATCATACCCACATATACTTGAGGTGACATTGAAGTATCTAGGTGACATTAGGGTTTTGGTTGATTTGTGTCTTAAGGTGTTATTCTAGTATGAACTCTAGGGCTGTTTGTGACACTTGTAGGAATAGCCCAGCGGATTGATTGGAAAGACTAACTTTGAGGTGGTTTCGTACCCTACCATAATGTCTTCGTTTGTTCTCCGCTATTAGTAGCTTTGGAGTGACTCGTTGTTGCATGTTGAGGGATAGTTATATGATCCAACTATGTTATTATTGTTGAGAGAACTTGCACTAGTGAAAGTATGAACCCTAGGCCTTATTTCCTATCATTGCAATACCGTTTATGCTCATTTTTATCACTCGCTACCTTGCTGTTTTTATATTTTCAGATTACAAAAACCTATATCTACCATCCATATTGCACTTGTATCACCATCTCTTCGCCGAACTAGTGCACCTATGCAATTTACCAGTGTATTGGGTGTGTTGGGGACACAAGAGACTCTTTGTTATTTGGTTGCAGGGTTGTTTGAGAGAGACCATCTTCATCCTACTGATACATATCCAACGTATCTATAATTTTTGATTGCTCCATGCTGTATTATCTACTGTTTTGGACTATATTGGGCTTTATTTTCCACTTTTATATTATTTTTGGGACTAACCTATTAACCGGTGGCCCAGCCCAGAATTGCTGTTTTTTTTGCCAATTTCAGAGTTTCGGAGAAACAGAACATCAAACGCAGTCCAAACGGAATGAAACCTTCGGGAACGTGATTTTCTCATTAGATAAGACCCAGGAGACTTGGACCCTCCGTCAAGAAAGCCACGAGGCGGTCACGAGGGTGGAGGGCGCGCCCCTGCCTCTTGGGCCCCTCGAAGCTCCACCGACGTACCTCTTCCTCCTATATATACATACGTACCCCCAAACGATCAGATACGGAGCCAAAAACCTAATTCCACCGCCGCAACCTTATGTATCCACGAGATCCCATCTTGGGGCCTTTTCCAGAGCTCCGCCGAAGAGGGCCATCATCACGGAGGGCTTCTACATCATCCTAGCCCCTCCGATGAAGTTTGAGTAGTTTACCTCAGACCTTAGGGTCCATAGTTAGTAGCTAGATGGCTTCTTCTCTCTTTTTGGATCTCAATACAATGTCCCCCCCTCTCTCATGGAGATCTATTTGATGTAACCTTCTTTTTGCGGTGTGTTTGTTGAGATTGATGAATTGTGGGTTTATGATCAAGTCTATCTATGAATAATATTTGAATCTTCTCTGAATTCTTTTATGTATGATTGGTTATCTTTACAAGTCTCTTCTAATTTTCAGTTTGGTTTGGCCTACTAGATTGGTTTTTCTTGCCATGGGAGAAGTGCTTAGCTTTGGGTTCAATCTTGCTGTGTCCTTTCCCAGTGACAGTAGCGGTAGCAAGTCACATATTGTATTATTGCCATCGAGGATAACAAGATGGTTTTTTATCATATTGCAAGAAACTATCCCTCTACATCATGTCATCTTGCTTAAGGCGTTACTCTGTTTTTAACGTAATACTCTAGATGCATGCTGGATAGCGGTCGATGAGTGGAGTAATAGTAGTAGATGCAGGCAGGAGTCGGTCTACTTGTCTCGGACGTGATGCCTATATACATGATCATACCTAGATATTCTCATAACTATGCTCAATTCTGTCAATTGCTCAACAGTAATTTGTTCACCCACCGTAGAATACTTATGCTCTTGAGAGAAGCCACTAGTGAAACCTATGGCCCCCGAGTCTATTCTCATCATATCAATCTCCATCACTTTATTATAGATTTGGTTTTTTACTTTGCCTTTTACTTTTCACTTTGCATCTCCATACAAAAAATACCAAAAATATTATCTATCATCTCTATCAGATCTCACTCCCGTAAGTGACCGTGAAGGGATTGACAACCCCTAATATCGTTGGTTGCTGTTGAGCTATTGTTTTAGTGTAGGTACGAGGGACTCGAGCGTAGCCTCCTACTGGATTGATACCTTGGTTCTCAAAAACTGAGGGAAATACTTACGCTACTTTGCTGCATCATCCTCTCCTCTTTGGGGAAATCCAACGCAGTGCTCAAGAGGTAGCAAGAAGAATTTCTGGCGCTGTTGCCGGGGAGTCTGCACAAAAGTCAACATACCAAGTACCCATCACAATCCCTATCTCCCGCATTACATTACTTGCCATTTGCCTCTCGTTTTTGTGACGTCCGGATAATTAGACTACAGTAATTCCCCGCTAATGATGCCACATCGCCTTGGTTACTGTTGATAAACCCGCATTAGTTCGAAACCGGTTCGAGTTCAAATTCAAAATCAAGCAAACAATAAAAAAATTTCACACATTAAAATTAAAATGTTCGGAGTGTGCCAATTAATTCTTAGGTATTTATGGTGAAGGAAACACACTTTTACAGAGTGCCTAAGTATTTTAGAATGAATTAAAACAGAAAAGGTAATATAAATAAAAAGGTAAAGGCAAAACAGAAAATAAAACAAAACTAAAAGAAAGAAGAAAAGACCCCCCCTCTCTCCCTGGGCCGAATGGCCCAACTGGACATCCAGGCCACTAGGCCGCCCCCCACTCCCCATAACCCCTGGGGCGACCGAAACCCTAACCCCCCAATGACCGCACACTCCCCCCACTCCCCACGTCTCTCCTCTCCCCTCCCGATCCGATCTGGATCGGGAATGAAACCGCTCCCCCCTCTCTCGCGGTGTCTCGCCCACACTCCGCCTCTGGACTTCCCCATCACCACACGCCCGCGCCGTCCCGCACCCGACGCGCCCACGAGCGCCTCGGCGCTCGACGCCGCCGCCGCCCGGACCGCCTGGACCTCGTCGGACCTACCACGCCGTCCTGCTTCCTCTCTGATGCCGTCGTCCCCGTCACCCCCTCGATTCTCGCTGCCCCGGGCCCTACTCCTCCCCTGTGAGCTCCCCCTCCCTCCTAACTCGGTCGCGGCCGCGCCCTCTCCCCTCGCGCACGCGCGCACGCGCCTGGCGCCGCCCGCTGCCGCCAGCCACTGCGCCGCCCGTCCCTACTGCTGCTGGCCGCGCCTGCTCCTGCCCACGTGCGCCCCGGCCAGCCGCCGCTGCCTGCGCCGTCCGCTTCACCTTGCCGTCGCCCCGTGCACGGCCTCGCCTCGCCTTCCCTGCTGACCGACTGCTACCCTCGTTCTCTGCTGCCCACGAACCTCTGCCGCGGCCCCGCGCTCTCTCTTGCACCCACCCACGCCGGCCACTGCTCGCCTGGCCTCGCCCCCTCGCTCCGCATCGCCATCTCCAGCCTCCTCGTGACGCTCAGGCCGCGCCCGCTTGCCCCCCCTCGCGCCTGGCTAGCCATGGCCGCGCCCGAGGCCTCTTCCCCCTGTCGCGTGGTCGGCCCGGCCCCGCCGCTCGCCGGAGCTGGCCGGTCCTTCCCATACGGGCGCCCCGGTGGCCTCCGCCTGCGCCCCGGGTTCCCATACGGGCGCCCGCACGCTCACGGGGCTTCGCCCCAGCAACCGCGCCCGTTAGCGCTAACCCAGCACCCGCAAGGCCCCTATGGGCCTATGACAGATAGGCCCCGCCCACAGAACGTTTTCACAAAAATAAATTAATAATAATAAATTTAATTTATTAATTAACTAAATTAATTAAGTTAATTAATACTAGTTAATTAATCTAATTAACTAGTTAGTTTAATTATACAGTAATTAGATTAGTTAAACCCTAATTAGACTAAACAGTCAATGACGAACGGGACCCACACGTCAGTTGACCAGTCAACCCTCTGTTGACTGCTGACGTCATGTTGACGTCATGATGATGTCAGCAAACACTGTTCTGGATAATGTTGAATTAAAATATTTAAATTAATCCTAAAAATGATTTAAATCTTTTAAAAATCATATAAAATAAACCATAGCTCAGATGAAAATACTTCCTACATGAAAGTTGCTCAGAACGACGAGACAAACCCGGATACGCAGCCCGTTCATCCGCCAAACATTCCTAACATATGAAACTCGCAACTTTTCCCCCTCCGGCTCCTCTGCTTGAAAACACGAAACGCCGGGAAAACTTTCCCGGATGTTTCCCCCCTTTCACCGGTATCATCCCATACCGCGTTAGGGCACCTCTAACGCGTTACTTGTCATGTCATGCATCAGTATGTATCTGCTTGCTTAAATATTTATTGTTTCTCCCCCTCTTATCTCGATAGACACTGAGACCGACGCTGCTGCTGCCCCGTTCGACTACGGAGTTGACGATCCCTCTCTCTTGCCAGAGCAACCAGGCAAGCCCCCCCCTTGATCACCAGATATCGCCTACTCTCCTCTATACTGCTTGCATTAGAGTAGTGTAGCATGTTACTACTTTCGTTATTCCTATCCTGATGCATAGCCTGTCCTTGTTACTACTGTTGATACCTTTACCTGCAATCCTACCTGCTTAGTTTAGGATGCTAGTTTACCATCAGTGGCCCTACATTCTTGTTCGTCTGCTGTGATATACTATCAGGCCGTGATCACTTGGGAGGTGATCACGGATATATACTATACTTTAAACATGATACATGTGGTGACCAAAGTCGGGTTGGCTCGAGGAGTACCCGCGAGAGATTCACGGATTGGGGGCTGAAAGGACCTTTGTCCCGACGGCCCTCTGTGTGGATCTTTGTGGCGGAGCGGCAGGGCAGGTTGAGGCTACCTGGGTGAGAGGTGGGCCTGGCCCTGTCCGGCGTTCACGGATACTTAACACGCTTAACGAGATCTTGGTATTTGATCTGAGTCTGGCCATTTGGTCTATACGCACTAACCAACTACGCAGGAAAGATATGGGCACTCGGCGTCGTGGTATCAGCCGAAGCCTTCATGACGTCAGCGACTGAGCGGCGCGCGCCAGATTGGGCCGCGTAACGTGACTTCCGTTGTACTGGAGGTTGCTAGGTCTGCTTCCCGCCGCGTTCGCAACATGCAGGTGCGCTCAGGGCGATGGGCCCAGACCCGTGCGCGCTTAGGTTTAGACCGGCATGCTGACCTCTCTGTTGTGCCTAGGTGGGGCTGTGACGTGTTGATCTTTCAAGGTCGGGCATGACCCAGGAAAGTGTGTTCGGCCAAATGGGATCAAGCGTGTTGGGTTATGTGGTGCACCCCTGCAGGGAAGTTAATCTATTCGAATAGCCGTGTCCCTCGGTAAAAGGACGACCCGGAGTTGTACCTTGACCTTATGACAACTAGAACCGGATACTTAATAAAACACACCCTTCCAAGTGCCAGATACAACCCGGTGACCGCTCTCTAACAGGGCATCGAGGAGGGGATCGCCGGGTAGGATTATGCTATACGATGCTACTTGGAGGACTTCAGTCTACTCTCTTCTACCTGCTGCAAGACGGAGGCGACCAGAAGCGTAGTCTTCGATAAGACTAGCTATCCCCCTCTCATTCTGGCATTCTGCAGTTCAGTCCACTGATATGGCCCTTTACACATATATCCATGCATATGTAGTGTAGCTCCTTGCTTGCGAGTACTTTGGATGAGTACTCACGGTTGCCTTGTTTCCCCTTTTCCCCATCTCTCTACCCGATTGCTGCAATCAGACGAAGGAGCCCAGGAGGTGCCTACTACTACGTGCAGCCGCTGACGACGACCAGGAGTAGTTAGGAGGATCCCAGGCAGGAGGCCTGCGCCTCGTTCGATCTGTATCCCCGTTTGTGCTAGCCTTCTTAAGGCAAACTTGTTTAACTTATGTCTGTACTCAGATATTGTTGCTTCCGCTGACTCGTCTATGATCGAGCACTTGTATTCGAGCCCTCGAGGCCCCTGGCTTGTATTATGATGCTTGTATGACTTATTTATGTTTTAGAGTTGTGTTGTGATATCTTCCCGTGAGTCCCTGATCTTGATCGTACACATTTGCGTGCATGATTAGTGTACGATTGAATCGGGGGCGTCACAAGTTGGTATCAAAGCCGACTGCCTGTAGGAATCCCCCTTCCACACTCCTTGGCCGAAGTTGAGTCTAGTCGATGAAAATTGTTTTACTAACTTGGCTGTGCGGCCCCTGGGCCCACGTCGCCATTGGGTGGTATTAGGATCTTTTATTCCTCGTCTATACTCTGGGATTCTAATCCCTCTTCTATTCGGGTTAAATGATTTTGCTGAAATCTAATTCTAGGTTCTCGTTACCACTTCCTGCCGGAGAGCCCCTTCATTATAGATGATCGACCGCTTCAACAGAAGATTCTGACAATACTCTCTGATGTTTCCCCGAGACCCTGGTGTCCTTCGCCGTTGCAATTCCATACCACCGATAAATCCCTATGGAAAGCTACATACACTTGTCGTCCATAAACTTCATTCCAAGTTGATCTTGTTATTACAAGATACCCTGAAATTCTCTCTATTGTTCCAAGAATCCTTTGAGCTTACTGCTTTACAGTTTTTGCCTCATGAATACCCTTATAGATAATTCCTTGCACTTATCGAGTATCCGCTCTTTCCTAGTTGTTCATGTGTTCCACAAAAGTTTTTGAAATACCATTTGATCTTCCAAAAATCCTGGGCATCCTCTTGCTTTTGAAATTCTTGCTTCCTTGCATTATGGTTAATCCCATAAGTCTCGTAATCTTATTGGCATCTCTTGTCATTATCGTTTTGAGTCTGTTGATTCAATTTGTTGCGAACGCTTGCAATCCTCAATCAGATCTTAGAATTCACCCTTCTGGCTCAGATGTCATTTTAAACGTGAGCTAGTTCTCGCCAATCAAATTGTCGTCGATTGTGCCCCTATGGCTAATGAACTTATCCATCCTTGATCAGAGCGTCTGCTTCTGACCCTTTGCTTTGTAAATCATAATTCCTTTGAAATTGAGCTCTAAATTACTCAGTTTTTCTATAATCCAAGGTCTTTGCATTGATTCTTCCCCTGGTTGTGTGCCGATACTCACATCAGATCCTTTATGGACCATCAGAACCTTGTTGGATTTTATCCGACAACGTCCTTCATATTCAATAACCTTGTGAGCCTTTCCTAGGATACATAATGCCTTTGCAAAATTGTATCCTCTACTTTCTCAACCATGCTCTGCTTTCGAGCTAGTGATAATTACTCTCGAAGCTTGAGGTATATGTTTCTAAGATGCCCCAATGGGTTCAACCTATACCTTCTCTAAAACCGTGTGAACCCGAAAGTTTTCATGAGTCATACTCTTCTGGTGCTTCGCCAGATAAAATTTCAACACTGCAACTTCTTCAAAGACGAGAAGTGAATGAAAGGTTATGCATTAAAGAAGTGGGAGTCGACCTTGAACTTTGTGTTCATGCCCTTGGACCCGATGTGGAATCTATCATGGAAGCTTCTTGTATTAAAGCACACTTGTTATAAGTTCATCTTGTATCTATGTTGGTCCTTTGCAACCGTGGTTCCGACCATGATTGATCATCTTTGATCCTTTTCCCGGACAAGTTGAATCACTTGTCCTCTGCAGATCAATGCACCTGTCCAACCTCTATTATGATCTACCTTCGAGTATTACCCCGTGGTATCTCGATAATAGCACAAAACCATATTACTTCTTATGAGTTCTTCAAGTATTATTTTCTCACCGATTCCAATTTCCCCCGGGTTCTGAGTTGTTAGACACTCAAGGACACTAATAAGTGAATCAATTCCGCACTCCGATACTATAACTCTAAGTAATCTCCGTTGTTTATGATTTTATTAAACCTTCAAGTCATTCCTAGCCTGATCGGCTATATCATTAATGTGCTAAATTTTAACTGTGCTACTTGGTCCTTATTCCCGGAGCACAGCCTTTGGCGATGAGCTAGGCTTACGTCGATTCCCTCGTCTTATCGTCCTACCTCAAACAACAAGCTTGATTCCGAATTGGTGTCGTATTCGTGGTTCCAATAATCTTCGCTGCATCAGTCCTTTTGCTTGATGTAGTCATTGTTCGATTGCTTCTTCGTGGAACCTTTCGACAAAATGTGTCATGATCATCATTAGCATTCTGAGCTCTTCTAGGATATCAGTTGAATTCATGTTGAGAAATACCATCCTTGCCCTCGATGATTATTGTTATCATCGACCACTTTATTGCCTCCCGTTCAACACAAAACTTGTTCGTGTTTTGTGTTATACCTCGAGTTCCTTGCTATCCAACGTTTGTTCTTCTTTACCTTGGAATATTACCATCTTTCATGTCAAGTATGTCGTGAGAATTTCACCATCTCTTATGAATTGTTGATACAAGTTATGCTTCTCACCATCACCATCCTTTTCATGGCCCCCGTGTTCCAACCGGAATACCGACAAATGGAGTGTGATGTGAAACATTCAAAACTTCTAGCAACCCTATTGCTTGTAAGTTAATGAATGATAGTTACATTCTTTGTGTATTGGATATCGAATCACCATTCTATCATTGATCATGCTACTATAAGCCCACATTTCGGTCGCACCTTTTCAACCAATGTTTAATTGTGTATGTTTTCCTCGAGCATACCTCATTATATCATTTGATCTGGCAAATGTTATCTTTTTGTTCACATAATTGTGGAAATCCATCTTTTGGAGATCTCAATGAATAGTTGCTGAGTTCATCAGCCACCTCCTCATCCTCTCCTTGATTTAATGATGAACTCCTGATTCGGAACTTGCTTCCATAGTTCATTTCCCGATGATCTTGCAACTCCATCTCATCAATTTGTGTTGCACCTTTTCTTCTCAGGCATCCTGAGTCTAAGGTATCGTAACACCGATCAGATCTGAATCTCGGTCAGATATGATGGTTGGAACATTTTTCCAAGAGTTATAACACTGGTCTTTTATGACCCGGTAAGGTGATGGCATGCCCAACACACCTGGCCGGATGACCTATTGTTATAGATTCCCTTTTAGCAAGGTTATCCATTCTTCCATGAGGAAACTATAAGACTTATCCTATAAGTTGTTTCCGATGAATCCTTTGTGTTTCCAAAGTCTGACCTTTGCTTAAAGACCATGTCAACGCTATCTCGAAGCATGTATGTGGTACTCTGATTTTCAATAAGAACATTTGAAGCACAAGGCTAAAATTTCTTTATTAATTACCCCAAACACCGTTGATTTGGTAATGTCATGAACTTCCTCTCCCGTTACCTAAATGGATTTCAATGTTATATCCTGTCATGGATATCATGATCTGCTTGTCCTTGTGAAGGATATACCCCTGAATAATGTGTTTAAACACATTTCCCTTTCCATTGTACTATTTAATCGGATGATCACCTTTTTCCTCTCCATTGTTTTTGTTTAACCTTTCTTGTGATCTATATGATCTAAGAAGTAATAACTCACTGCTTATGTAAACACCTTGATGTACACCTCTGTCAATAAGACCCTGTTACTATTGTTGATGACATTCCAGTGACCACCGATGGACGAGAACTTTTCCTATTGGTCCGCCTCGTTCAACGAGCGGGGAAATGGTCCTCTTCGTCCCTCGCCCTTGGTATCGATGTTGTTGCCGACATAACTAACAGGCTACCCTCTGACATGCCTTGCTATCGTGACCGTGCAAGATGTCACCGTCCTCCCTACTTTAACCCACATGATGGGCCCATAACCCACAGTTCCGCAGGATCGAAACCTGACTCTCCTGTACACCCTGTTGTCAAAGTTATTCCTCTCACTTGACTTTGTATGTAATTCACGGGCCACCTGCCTGTTGATCTATTCAGGTATCAGATGCAATGCTTATTCACATTGCTCTAAACCCCTTCAACACTTTGTTTCAGGCATCGAACGATTGCCTGCCCGCTTGAAACTTCCCATGATACCTCTTTATTTTGCTCTCGATATTTTCTGAAGTTTCAATTCAAGAGTTACTTCCGCTATCCTTCCCCGATGATATCGACCGGATAGTCAACCTTGCAGAGGTCCGTTATTCTGGAATAACCATCCTTTATTCTTTCGTAAGTACGATGGAGTTCCTGAAGAAAGGACGTCGACTTCATCATCATGACCTGAAACAGAGAAGTGAAGACATCATTGTATTGGACAGGCCTCTTCGAGGAGAGCAAGCAAAGACGAGAAGATCCGTTAGACATTCGTAACCAGAACTTCCCCCCCTTACACCCCTCTTAAATCTCGGGACGAGATTTCTTGTAGTGGAGGAGAATTGTGACGTCTGGATAATTAGACTACAGTAATTCCCTGCTAATGGTGCCACATCGCCTCGGTTACTGTTGATAAATCCGCATTAGTTCGAAACCGGTTCGAATTCAAATTCAAAATCAAGCAAACAATATTTTTTTAAAACATTAAAATTAAAATGTTCGGAGTGTGCCAATTAATGCTTAGGTATTTATGGTGAAGGAAACACACTTTTATAGAGTGCCTAAGTATTTTAAAATGAATTAAAACAGAAAAGGTAATATAAATAAAAAGGTAAAGGCAAAACAGAAAATAAAACAAAACTAAAAGAAAGAAGAAAAGACCCCCCCTCTCTCCCTGGGCCGAATGGCCCAAATGGCCATCCAGGCCACTAGGCCGCCTCCCCACTCCCCATAACCCCTGGGGCGACCGAAACCCTAACCCCCCAACGACCGCACACTCCCCCACTCCCCACGTCTCTCCTCTCCCCTCCCGATCCGATCTGGATCGGGAATGAAACCGCTCCCCCCCTCTCTCGCGGTGCCTCGCCCACACTCCGCCTCTGGACTTCCCCATGACCGCACGCCCGCGCCGTCCCGCACCCGACGCGCCCACGAGCGCGCCTCGGCGCTCGACGACGCCGCCGCCCGGACCGCCTGGACCTCGTCGGAACTACCACGCCGGCCTGCTTCCTCTCCAACGCCGTCGTCCCCGTCACCCCCCTCGACTCTCGCTACCCCGTGCCCTACTCCTCCCCTGTGAGCTCCCCCTCCCTCCTAACTCGGCCGTGGCCGCGCCCTCTCCCCTCGCGCACGCGCCTGGCGCCGCCCGCTGCCGCCAGCCACTGCGTCGCCCATCCCTACTGCTGCTGGCCGCGCCTGCTCCTTCCCACGTGCGCCCCGGCCAGCCACCGCTGCCTGCGCCGTTCGCTTGCCTTGCCGTCATCCCGTGCACGGCCTCGCCTCGCCTCCCCTGCTGACCGACTGCTACCCTCGTTCTCTGCTACCCACGAACCTCTGCAGCGGCCCCGCGCTCTCTCTTGCACCCGCCCGCGCTGGCCACTGCTCGCCTGGCCTCGCCCCCTCGCCCCGCATCGCCATCTCCGGCCTCCCCGTGACGCTCAGGCCGCGCCCGATTGCCCCCCCTCACGCCTGGCTGGCCATGGCCGCGCCCGAGGCCTCTTCCCCCTGTCGCGTGGTCGGCCCGGCCCTGCCGCTCGTCGGAGCTGGGCGGTCCTTCCCATACGGGCGCCCCGGTGGCCTCTGCCTGCGCCTCGGGTTCCCATACGGGCGCCCGCACGCTCACGGGGCTTCGCCCCAGCAACCGCGCCCGTTAGCGCTAACCCAGCACCCGCAAGGCCCCTGTGGGCCTATGACAGATAGGCCCCGCCCACAGAACGTTTTTAGAAAAATAAAAAAAATAAATTTAATTAATTAATTAACTAAATTAATTAAGTTAATTAATCCTAGTTAATTAATCTAATTAACTAGTTAGTTTAATTATACAGTAATTAGATTAGTTAAACCCTAATTAGACTAAACAGTCAATGACGAACGGGACCCACACGTCAGTTGACCAGTCAACCCTCTGTTGACTGCTGACGTCATGATGATGTCAGCAAACACTGTTCTGGATAATGTTGAATTAAAATATTTAAATTAATCCTAAAATGATTTAAATCTTTTAAAAATCATATAAAATAAACCGTAGCTCAGATGAAGATACTTCCTACATGAAAGTTGCTCAGAACGACGAGACGAACCTGAATACGCAGCCCGTTCGTCCGCCACACATTCCTAACATATCAAACTCGCAACTTTTCCCCCTCCGGCTCCTCTGCTCGAAAACACGAAACGCCGGGAAAACTTTCCCGGATGTTTCCCCCTTTCATCGGTATCATCCCATACCGCGTTAGGGCACCTCTAACGCCGTTACTTGTCATGTCATGCATCACTATGCATCTGCTTGCTTAAATATTTATTGTTTCTCCCCCCTCTTCTCTCGATAGACACCGAGACCGACGCTGCTGCTGCCCCATACGACTACGGAGTTGACGATCCCTCTCTCTTGCCAGAGCAACCAGGCAAGCCCCCCCCTTGATCACCAGATATCGCCTACTCTCCTCTATACTGCTTGCATTAGAGTAGTGTAGCATGTTACTGCTTTCGTTATTCCTATCCTGATGCATAGCCTGTCCTTGTTACTACTGTTGATACCTTTACCTGCAATCCTACCTGCTTAGTTTAGGATGCTAGTTTACCATCAGTGGCCCTACATTCTTATCCGTCTGCTGTGCTATACTATCGGGCCATGATCACTTGGGAGGTGATCACGGATATATACTATACTTTAAACATGATACATGTGGTGACCAAAGTCGGGTTGGCTCGAGGAGTACCCGCGAGTGATTCACGGATTGGGGGCTGAAAGGACCTTTGTCCCGACGGCCCTCTGTGTGGATCTTTGTGGCAGAGCGGCAGGGCAGGTTGAGGCTACCTGGGTGAGAGGTGGGCCTGGCCCTGTCCGGCGTTTGCGGATACTTAACATGCTTAACGAGATCTTGGTATTTGATCTAAGTCTGGCCATTTGGTCTATACGCACTAACCAACTACACGGGAAAGATATGGGCACTCGGCGCCGTGGTATCAGCCGAAGCCTTCGTGACGTCAGCGACTGAGCGGCGCGCGCCAGATTGGGCCGCGTAACGTGACTTCCGTTGTACTGGAGGTTGCTAGGTCTGCTTCCGGCCGCGTTCGCAACATGCAGGTGCGCTCAGGGCGATGGGCCCAGACCCGTGCGTGCTTAGGTTTAGACCGGCGTGCTGACCTCTCTGTTGTGCCTAGGTGGGGCTGTGAC
Organism: Aegilops umbellulata; assembly: GCA_032464435.1. Taxonomy (NCBI): domain Eukaryota; kingdom Viridiplantae; phylum Streptophyta; class Magnoliopsida; order Poales; family Poaceae; genus Aegilops; species Aegilops umbellulata. Next base: position 407,792,012 of record CP136055.1, read on the forward strand.
GTGTTGATCTTCCGAGGCCGGGCATGACCCAGGAAAGTGTGTCCGGCCAAATGGGATGCGTGTTGGGTTATGTGGTGCACCCCTGCAGGGAAGTTAATCTATTCGAATAGCCGTGTCCCTCGGTAAAAGGACGACCCGAAGTTGTACCTTGACCTTATAACGACTAGAACCGGATACTTAATAAAACACACCCTTCCAAGTGCCAGATACAATCCGGTGATCGCTCTCTAACAGGGCATCGAGGAGGGGATCGCCGGGTAGGATTATGCTATACGATGCTACTTGGAGGACTTCAGTCTACTCTCTTCTACCTGCTGCAAGACGGAGGCGACCAGAAGCATAGTCTTCGATAAGACTAGCTATCCCCCTCTCATTCTGGCATTCTGCAGTTCAGTCCACTAATATGGCCCTTTACACATATATCCATGCATATGTAGTGTAGCTCCTTGCTTGCGAGTACTTTGGATGAGTACTCACGGTTGCCTTGTTTCCCCTTTTCCCCATCTCTCTACCCAATTGCTGCAATCAGACTAAGGAGGCCAGGAGCCAGACGCCACCGTCGATGACGACTACTACTCCGGAGGTGCCTACTACTACGTGCAGCCCGCTGACGACGACCAGGAGAAGTTAGGAGGATCCCAGGCAGGAGGCCTGCGCCTCGTTCGATCTGTATCCCCGTTTGTGCTAGCCTTCTTAAGGCAAACTTGTTTAACTTATGTCTGTACTCAGATATTGTTGCTTCCGCTGACTCGTCTATGATCGAGCACTTGTATTCGAGCCCTCGAGGCCCCTGGCTTGTATTATGATGCTTGTATGACTTATTTATGTTTTAGAGTTGTGTTGTGATATCTTCCGTTGAGTCCCTGATCTTGATCGTACACATTTGCGTGCATGATTAGTGTACGATTGAATCGGGAGCGTCACAGTTTTCCTCTCCCGCACTTCACCCTTGCCGTTTTATTCACCCTCTCTTTTCCGTTTGCCTTTTTTCTCGCTTGCCTTTTGTTTGCTCGTGTGTTGGATTGCTTGTTTGTCGCGATGGCTCAAGATAATACCAAATTGTGTGACTTCACCAATACCAACAATAATGATTTCCTTAGCACTCCGATTGCTCCTCTTACCAATACTGAATCTTGTGAAATCAATACTGCTTTGTTGAATCTTGTTATGAAAGATCAATTTGCCGGCCTTCCTAGTGAAGATGCCGCTACTCATCTGAATAGCTTCGTTGATTTATGTGATATGCAAAAGAAGAAAGATGTCGATAATGATATTGTTAAATTGAAGCTATTTCCTTTTTCGCTTAGAGATCTTGCTAAAGCTTGGTTTTCGTCTTCGCCTTAAAATAGTATTGATTCTTAGAACAAGTGCAAAGATGCTTTTATCTCTAAGTATTTTCCTCCTGCTAAGATCATCTCTCTTAGAAACGACATTATGAATTTTAAGCAACTTTATCATGAACATGTTGCACAAGCTTGGGAGAGAATGGAATTAATGATATGTAATTGTCCTACTCATGGTTTGAATTTGTGGATGATTATACAAAAAAATTATGCCGGATTGAATTTTGCTTCTAGAAATCTTTTAGATTCGGTCGCGGGAGGCACTTCTATGGAAATCACTTTAGGAGATGCTACTAAACTCCTAGACAATATTATGGTTAATTATTCTCAATGGCACAGTGAAAGATCTACTAATAAAAAAGTGCATGCGATAGAAGAAATCAATGTTTTGAGTGGAAAGATGGATGAACTTATGAAATTATGTGCTACTAAGAGTGTTTCTTCTGATCCTAATGATATGCCTTTGTCTAATTTGATTGAGAATAATAATGAATCTATGGATGTGAATTTTGTTGGTAGGAATAATTTTGGTAACAAAGCGTATAGAGGGAATTTTAATGCTAGGCCTTATCCTAGTAATCCTTCTAATAATTATGGAAATTTCGACAACAACTCTTATGGAAATTTTAATAAGATGCCCGCTGAATTTGAGAATAGTGTTAAAGAGTTTATGAATTCACAAAAGAATTTTAATGCTTTGCTTGAAGAGACATTGCTTAAAATTGATGATTTGGCTAGGAACATTGACATAATTTCTCTTGAGGTTGATTCTTTAAAGCTTAGATCTATTCCTCCTAAGCATGATATCAATGAGTCTCCCAAAGCCATGAGAATTTCCATTGATGAGTGCAAGGAAAGAACCACTAGGACGCGTGCTATGAAAGATGCCTTTATTAGAGCGTGTTCTTCCAATTCCTATGAAAATCAAGATGAAGATCTAAAAGTTATTGATGTGTCCCCTATTAAATATTTGTTTTGCAATATGAATCTTGATGAAACTGAATATGATCTTCCTTTACCTAGAAGACGTTCCAAAAATTCGGAGTATTTAGATCTTGATAATGAAATTGATAAAAGTGGGATTGAAAGAAATAGAACCCTAGATGTTGCTAAACCCACTATATTGGATTTCAAGGAATTTAATTATGAAAGTTGCTCTTTGATTGATTGTATTTCCTTGTTGCAATCCGTGCTAAATTCTCCTCATGCTTATAGTCAAAATAAAGCCTTTACCGAACATATTGTTGATGCCTTGATGCAATCTTATGAAGAAAAACTTGAGTTGAAAGTTTCTATCCCTAGAAAACTTTATGATGAGTGGGAACCTACTATTAAAATTAAAATTAAAGATTATGAGTTTTATGCTTTGTGTGATTTGGGTGCTAGTGTCTCCACTATTCCCAAAACTTTGTGTGATTTGCTAGATTTCCTTGATTTTGATGATTGCTCTTTAAAGTTGCATCTTGCGGATTCCACTATTAAGAAACCTATGGGAAGAATTAATGATGTTCTTATTGTTGCAAATAGGAATTATGTGCCCGTAGATTTTATCGTTCTTGATATAGATTGCAATCCTTCTTGCCCTATTATTCTTGGTAGACCTTTCCTTAAAACGGTTGGTGCAATTATTGATATGAAGGAAGGGAATATTAGATTTCAATTTCCATTTAAAAAGGGCATGGAACACTTCCCTAGAAAGAAAATAAAATTGCCATATGAATCTATCATGAGAGCCACTTATGGATTGCCTACCAAAGATGGTAATACCTAGATTAATCCTCACTTTTATGCCTAGTTAGGGGCGTTAAACGATAGCGCTTGTTGGGAGGCAACCCAATTTTTTTTTGCTTCTGTTTAGGAATAAATAGTCCATCTACCTTCTGTTTAGATGTGGTTTTGTGTTTCAATTAGTGTTTGTGCCAAGTTAGACCTATAGGATCTTCTTGGATGATAGTTATTTGATCTTGCTGTAATTTCCAGAAACTTTCTGTTCACGAAAAAAATTGTTTAAAATCATATCAATCTCCATCACTTTATTATTGCTTTGCTTTTTTTACTTTGCCTTTTACTTTTCACTTTTCATCTCTATACCAAAAATACCAAAAATATCATCTATCATCTCTATCAGATCTCACTCCCGTAAGTGACCGTGAAGGGATTGACAACCCCTAATCGCGTTGGTTGCGTTGAGCTATTGTTTTTGTGTAAGTATGAGGGACTCGAGCGTAGCCTCCTACTGGATTGATACCTTGATTCTCAAAAACTGAGGGAAATACTTACGCTACTTTGCTGCATCATCCTATCCTCTTCGGGGAAATCCAACGCAGTGCTCAAGAGGTAGCAAGAAGAATTTCTGGCGCCGTTGCCGGGGAGTCTGCGCAATAGTCAACATACCAAGTACCCATCACAATCCCTATCTCTCGCATTACATTAGTTGCCATTTGCCTCTCGTTTTCCTCTCCCCCACTTCACCCTTGCCGTTTTATTCGCCCTCTCTTTTCCTTTCGCCTCTTTTCGCTCGCTTTTCGTTGCCATGTCGGAACCAAAAAAGAATTAGGGGATCTCTGCCAAGTTTTAGTGATCTAGACAATCCAGCTATCTTATCTAAACTCATAAATAAAAATACTATGGAAAAACCTGCCGGAATTATCAATGAAAACCCTAGCAATTCTGATGAAGAAGATTCTGGAATATTTTGTTATTTACTTGATGAATCTTTGAAAGATGCTTGGGATAGGCTATTAAGGATCCGTGCTAGCTATGTACCGCAATACCAAATTGATGTTTACTTAAAAAGCTTTTATGTTGGGTTACCCGTTTCGTTCAAACAGGTTTTGGATTCTATCTTTGAAGAGGGTTTTCTTGAAGGGGACCCTATAGATACCTATTAAAAGATGAAAGCTATATTTTGGAATCCCGTTAACAAGAAAGTTGAAACTACCTCTCTTTTGCTTTCCTACCAAAACGACTCTATCAAAGAGATAAAAGCTAGCCTAAATGCCAATTTCCGCAACATACTTAATCTTTCTTCTACCATTAATGGCCATGTACTTTGTCAAAATAGAAGGATTAATTCCATAGATAGCAAGTTTGCTCTCTTCTTCCCTAAGACCAAAGATGGTAAACCCTAGATCTATCCTCGCTTTTATGCCTAGCTAGGGGCGTTAAACGATAGCGCTTGTTGGGAGGCAACCCAATTTTATTTTAGTTTTTTTATTTTTGCTTTTGTTTAGGAATAAATAATCCATCTACCTTCTGTTTAGATGTGGTTTTGTGTTTTAATTAGTGTTTGTGCCAAGTTAGACCTATAGGATCTTCTTGGATGATAGTTATTTGATCTTGCTGTAATTTCCAGAAACTTTCTGTTCACGAAAACAATTGTTAAAAAAGTCACCAGAACGTGGTAAAATACTTATTTCAATTTTTGCTGATCAATAAACAAATTGTATAGGTCTTCCTATTTTGTTAGATTTTTTGGAGTTCCAGAAGTTTGCGTTAGTTACAGATTACTACAGACTGTTCTGTTTTTGACAGATTCTGTTTTTCGTGTGTTGTTTGCTTATTTTGATGAATCTATGGCTAGTAAAATAGTTTATAATCCATAGAGAAGTTGGAATACAGTAGGTTGAACACCAATATAAATAAAGAATGAGTTCATTACAGTACCTTGAAGTGGGCTTTTGCTTTCTTTCGCTAACGGAGCTCACGAGATTTCTATTGAGTTTTGTGTTGTGAAGTTTTCAAGTTTTGGGTGAGATCTTTTGATGTATTATGGAACAAGGAGTGGCAAGAGCCTAAGCTTGGGGATGCCCATGGCACCCCTAAGATAATCCAAGGACACCAAAAATTCAAAGCTTGGGGATGCCCCGGAAGGCATCCCCTCTTTCGTCTACTTCCATCGGTAATTTTACTTGGAGCTATATTTTTATTCACCACATGATATGCGTTTTGCTTGGAGCGTCTTGTATTATTTGTGTCTTTGTTTGTTAGCGTGCCACAATCATCCTTGTTGTACACACCTTTTGAGAGAGCCATACATGAATTGGAATTTGATAGAATACTCTATGTGCTTCACTTATATCTTTTGAGCTTTATAGTTTTGCTCTAGTGCTTCACTTATATCTTTTAGAGCACGGTGGTGGATTTGTTTTAAAGAAACTATTGATCTCTCATGCTTCACTTAGATTATTTTGAGAGTCTTAATTAGCATGGTAATTTGCTTAATAATAATATGCTTGGTATTCAAGATTTGTAAAACTTTCTTTTGAGTGCGTTGAATACTAAGAAAAGTTTGATGCTTGATAATTGTTTTGAGATATGGAGGTGATAATATTAAAGTCATGCTAGTTGAGTAGTTGTGAATATGAGAAATTCTTGAGTTGAAGTTTGCAAGTCCCGTAGCATGCACGTATGGTAAACATTATGTAACAAATTTGAAACATGAGGTGTTATTTGATTGTCCTCCTTATGAGGGGCGGTCGAGGACGAGCGATGGTCTTTTCCTACCAATCTATCCCCCTAGGAGCATGCGCGTAATGCTTTGGTTTTTGATGACTTGTAGATTTTTGCAATAAGTATATGAGTTCTTTATGACTAATGTTGAGTCCATGGATCATACGCACTCTCACCCTTCCATCATTGCTAGCCTCTTCAGTACCGTGCATTGCCCTTTCTCACATTGAAAGTTGGTGCAAACTTCGCCGGTGCATCCAAACCCCATGATATGATACGCTCTTTCACATATAAACCTCCTTATATCTTCCTCAAAACAGCCACCATACCTACCTATTATGGCATTTCCATAGCCATTCCGAGATATATTGCCATGCAACTTTCCACCATACCGTTCATCATGACACATTCGTCATTGTCATAGTTCTTAGCATGATCATGTAGTTGGCATAGTATTTGTGGCAAAGCCACCATTCATAATTCTTTCATACATGTCACCCTTGATTCATTGCATATCCCGGTACACCGCCGAAGGCATTCATATAGAGTCATACTTTGTTCTAGTATCGAGTTGTAATCATTGAGTTGTAAATAAATAGAAGTGTGATGATCATCATTTTCTAGAGCATTGTCCCAAGTGAGGAATAAAAAAAATAAAAAAAGAGAAAGGCCATAAAAAAAGAAGGCCCAAAAAAATAAAAAAAAGAGAAAAGAAAAAATGAGAGAAAAAGAGAGAAGGGACGATGTTACTATCCTTTGCCACACTTGTGCTTCAAAGTAGCACCATAATCATCATAATAGGGAGTCTCTTGTTTTGTCACTTTCATAAACTAGTGGGAACTTTTCATTATAGAACTTGGCTTGTATATTCCAACGATGGGCTTCCTCAAATGCCCTAGGTCATTATGAGCAAGCAAGTTGGATGCACACCCACTTAGTTTCTTTTGTTGAGCTTTCATACATTTATAGCTCTAGTGCATCCGTTGCATGGCAATCCCTACTCCTTGCATTAACATCAATTGGTGGGCATCTCCATAGCCCATTGATTATCCTCGTTGATGTGAGACTTTCTCCTTTTTTGTCTTCTCCACATAACCCCCATCATCATATTCTATTCCACCCATAGTGCTATATCCATGGCTCGCGCTCATGTATTGCGTGAAGGTTTATAAGTTTGATATTATTAAAGTATGAAACAATTACTTGGCTTGTCATCGGGGTTGTGCATGATGAGAGCATTCTTGTGTCACGAAAATGGAGCATGACTAAACTATATGATTTTGTAGGGATGAACTTTCTTTGGCCATGTTATTTTGAGAAGACATAATTGCTTAGTTAGTATGCTTGAAGTATTATTATTTGTATGTCAATGTGAACTTTTGTCTTGAATCTTTCGGATCTGAATATTCATACCACAATTGAGAAGATTTACATTGAAATTATGCCAAGTAGCACTCCGCATCAAAAATTCTCTTTTTATCATTGACCTACTCGAGGATGAGCAGGAATTAAGCTTGGGGATGTCTGATACGTCTCCAACGTATCTATAATTTTTGATTGCTCCATGCTATATTATCTACTATTTTGGACTATATTGGGCTTTATTTTCCACTTTTATATTATTTTTGGGACTAACCTATTAACTGGAGGCCCAGCCCAGAATTGTTGTTTTTGCATATTTCAGAGTTTCGGAGAAACAAAATATCAAACGGAGTCCAAACGGAATGAAACCTTCGGGAACGTGATTTTCTCATCAGATAAGACCCAGGAGACTTGGACCCTCCGTCAAGAAAGCCACGAGGCGGTCACGAGGGTGGAGGGCGCCCCCCTAGGGCGCGCCCCCTGCCTCGTGGGCCCCTCAAAACTCCACCGACGTACTTCTTCCTCCTATATATACCTACGTACGCCCAAACGGTCAGATATGGAGCCAAATACCTAATTCCACCGCCGCAACCTTCTGTATCCACGAGATCCCATCTTGGGGCCTATTCCGGAGCTCCGCCGGAGAGGGCCATCATCATGGAGGGCTTCTACATCATCCTAGCCCCTCCGATGAAGTGTGAGTAGTTTACCTCAAACCTTCGGGTCCATAGTTAGTACCTAGATGGCTTCTTCTGTCTTTTTGGATCTCAATACAATGTTCTCCCCCCCTCTCTCGTGGAGATCTATACGATGTAATCTTCTTTTTGCATTGTGTTTGTTGAGACCGATGAATTGTGGATTTATGATCAAGTCTATCTATGCATAATATTTGAATCTTCTCTGAATTCTTTTATGTATGATTGGTTATCTTTGCAAGTCTCTTCGAATTAACAGTTTGGTTTGGCCTACTAGATTGGTTTTTCTTGCCATGGGAGAAGTGCTTAGCTTTGGGTTCAATCTTGCGGTGTCCTTTCCCAGTGACAGTAGGGGCAGCAAGGCACGTATTGTATTATTGCCATCGAGGATAACAAGATGGTTTTTTTTATCATATTGCATGAAACTATCCCTCTACATCATGTCTTCTTGCTTAAGGCGTTACTCTGTTTTTAACGTAATACTCTAGATGCATGCTGGATAGCGGTCGATGAGTGGAGTAATAGTAGTAGATGCAGGCAGGAGTCGATCTAGTTGTCTCAGACGTGATGCCTATATACATGATCATACCTAGATATTCTCATAACTATGCTCAATTCTATCAATTGCTCAACAGTAATTTGTTCACCCACTGTAGAATACTTATGCTCTTGAGAGAAGCCACTAGTGAAAGCTATGGCCCCGGGTCTATTCTCATCATATCAATCTCCCTCACTTTATTATTGCTTTGCTTTTTTACTTTGCCTTTTACTTTTCACTTTGCATCTCTATACCAAAAATACCAAAAATATTATCTATCATCTCTATCAAATCTCACTCCCGTAAGTGACCGTGAAGGGATTGACAACCCCTAATCGCGTTGGTTTCTGTTGAGCTATTATTTTTGTGTAGGTACGAGGGACTCGAGCGTAACCTCCTACTGGATTGATACCTTGGTTCTTAAAAACTGAGGGAAATACTTACGCTACTTTGCTGCATCATCCTCTCCTCTTTGGGGAAATCCAACGCAGTGCTCAAGAGGTAGCACCTACGCCTCCCACGGATTGATAAACCTTAGGTCATCCACTTGAGGGAAATTTGCTACTGTCCTACAAACCTTTGCACTTGGAGGCCCAACAACGTCTACAAGAATAAGGTTGAGTAGTAGACATCAAGCTCTTTTTTGGCGCCGTTGCCGGGGAGGTGAGTGCTTGAAGGTATATCTTTATATCTTGCAATAGAATCTTTTTGTTTCTTGTTTTAGCCCTAGTTTAGTTTATAAAAGAAAACTATACAAAAAATGGAATTGAGTTTACCTCATACGCTTCATCTTTTTAATATCTTTCGTGAGTATGATGGAAAAGAAAATTGTGCCAAAGTGTTAGAAGAAGAATGCATTGAAATGTTTGGCACTAAAACTTTGAATGATCAGCATGATTGCAATGTTGTTAGTATGAACTCCTTGAATATCCATGGTACTAATGATGATTGCACTAGTTATGATGAAAATGTCTCCTATAAACATGTCAATTTTTGTGGAGTGCATTGGGTTTGCAAGTACACACCAAATAGGGAAGATAGATATTGCAAGAGGCATAAGTACTTAGAAACTAAATTGTTGCAAGAAAGTCTTGATGATTGCGCTGAAAGATTCAATATTTATCGCGCTCCTTGTGAACTTTGCAATGAACATGGTCATTTAAAGCTCCAATGCTATTTGTTTCATGATCAAGTTGTGTCCAAATATTGTGATAATTTGATTACCCTTGAGCATCATAAAGAGCTTAGCCTTCTTTTGGGGTATGAAGAAATGAAACGTATAACTGAGGGTATTCCAAAATTTAATCTTGATAGATTTCTTGATTTTGATCTAGAGAATATTTATATGTATTGTGCGGTGAATTGTATTGAAAATCCTTATATTGCCAATTACATAAAGAAAGGAAAACAAATATAGGATGAAGAGAATACTAACGAAAGGGAAGAGACTTCCCTATATCCTCCTATTATTTCTTATGATGAATCAGGTAACGAGGAGGAGCCTTCTATTCAACCAATCTCATTAATAAGGAGCTCCAAAAAGAGGATTGAACCCACACGTGATGTGGTGAATAAGAAGAAAAGGAAAAGGAAGAGAGGTAAAAAGATATCTCTCCCAAATAATGTTGCTCCTATCATTGTTGTTCCTCATGAAAATGAATCAAAAATAATTGTGGAAGATGATGCACTTGATGATGATCTCGTTATGCCTATTGCTTGTTGTGATGATTATGATTGGGAAGATAATGATACTTCTTATGATCTTGAAAATCTTTTTGGCACTTGCTTGGAATATGACAATTGCTATACTATTGGTGCTATCCATACCATTAATGACGAGAGTGATTATGCTTATGATATGAAAAGGCCCAAGCTTGGGGATGCTATGTTTCATGAAGATGATATTTTTGAGAATATATTTGCTGCAATTAATGTTTGTCCCAAGCTTGGGGATGCTACGTTTAATGAAGATGATATTTTTAGTATCCCAAGTTTTGATATGCAAATTTGTTATGATGATAGCATGCCTCCTACTTATGATGATTATATTTATGAAAGTGGGTTTGGAAGAGTGTCAACTTTAGGAAGTAATGATCCCACTATTTTGGAGGATGTTGAATCTTATAATATTTATGAAAGTGGATTTGGAGAGGTCATGACTTTATTTAGTGATGAATCCACAATTTCAGAAGAGGTTTCAATTGATTATGATGAGAACAAAGTTGCTACTTATGATGATTATTGTGATGAAACTTATGCTATAAAAAGTAGTGATGATTATATTTACAAAACTTGTAATGATTATGATTACCCCTTTTCTGAACATTACTCTTTTAATGTGGAAACAATTTATAGTATTCAAGCCTTTTATGATACTCCCACTACTCTGAATGAGAAGAATTTTGCTTGCGTGGAGAGTAGTAAAAATTCTATGCTTGTAGATCATGAAAAGAATGCTTTAGGTGCTGGTTATATTGTTGAATTCATTCATGATTCTACTGAAAATTATTATGAGGAAGGAATATATGCCTGTAGGAATTGCAATAATATCAAGTTTCCTCTCTATGTGTTGAAAATCTTGAAGTTATGCTTGTTTTACCTTCCTATGCTAGTTGATTATTGTTCCCATAAGTTGTTTGCTCACAAAATCCCTATGCATAGGAAGTGGGTTAGACTTAAATGTGCTAGTCATATTCTTCATGATGCTCTCTTTATGTTTCAATTCCTATCTTTTATTTGAGCATCATTGAAATCATCATGCCTAGCTAGGGGAGTTAAACGATAGCGCCTGTTGGGAGGCAACCCAATTTTATTTTAGTTTCTTGCTTTTTGGTTCTGTATATAATCCATCTAGCTTATGTTTATATGTGGTTTTATGTTTTAATTAGTGTTTGTGCCAAGTAGAACCTTTGGGAAGACTTGGGTGAAGTCTTTATGATCATGCTGTAAAAAAACAGAAACTTTAGCGCTCACGAGATTAGCTAAAACTTTTTACTGGAGAGTGCTATTTAGTTGATCATTTTTGCAGATGATTACTATACAAACTCCTCAGGTCCGCCAATTTATTTTAGAATTTTTGGAGTTCCAGAAGTTTGCGTTAGTTACAGATTACTACAGACTGTTCTGTTTTTGACAGATTCTATTTTTCGTGTGTTGTTTGCTTATTTTGATGAATCTATGGCTAGTAAAATAGTTTATAAACCATAGATAAGTTGGAATACAGTAGGTTTAACACCAATATAAATAAATAATGAGTTCATTACAGTACCTTGAAGTGGTGTTTCTTTTCTTTCGCTAACGAAGCTTATGAGTTTTCTGTTAAGTTTTGTGTTGTGAAGTTTTCAAGTTTTGGGTAAAGATTCAATGGACTATGGAATAAGGGGTGGAAGAGCCTAAGCTTGGGGATGACCAAGGCACCCCAAGGTAATATTCAAGGATAACCAAGCGTCTTAAGTGAGGAATAAAAAAAGAGATAGGCCATAAAAAAATAGAAGGCCCAAAAAAATGAGAGAAAAAGAGAGAAGGGACAATGCTACTATCCTTTGCCACACTTGTGCTTCAAAGTAGCACCATAATCTTTATGATAGAGAGGCTCTTGTTTTGTCACTTTTATATACTAGTGGGAATTTTTCATTATAGAACTTGGCTTGTATATTCCAACAATGGGCCTCCTCTAGTGCCCTAGGTCTTCGTGAGCAAGCAAGTTGGATGCACACCCACTTAGTTTCTTTTGTTGAGCTTTCATACATTTATAGCTCTAGTGCATCCGTTGCATGGCAATCCCTACTCCTTGCATTAGCATCAATCGATGGGCATCTCCATAGCTCATTGATTAGCCTCGTTGATGTGAGACTTTCTCCTTTTTTGTCTTCTCCACATAACCCCCATCATCATATTCTATTCCACCCATAGTGCTATATCCATGGCTCACGCTCATGTATTGTGTGAAGGTTTATAGGTTTGAGATTACTAAAGTATGAAACAATTGCTTGGCTTGTCATCGGGGTAGTGCATGATGAGAGCATTCTTGTGTGACGAAAATGGAGCATGACTAAACTATATGATTTTGTAGGGATGAACTTTCTTTGGCCATGTTATTTTGAGAAGACATAATTGCTTAGTTAGTATGCTTGAAGTATTATTACTTTTATGTCAATATGAACTTTTATCTTGAATCTTTCGGACTTGAATATTCATACCACAATTAAGATGAATTACATTGATATTATGCCAAGTAGCACTCGGCATCAATAATTCTTTTTTTATCATTTACCTACTCGAGGACGAGCAGGAATTAAGCTTGGGGATGCTTGATACGTCTCCAACGTATCTATAATTTTTGATTGCTCCATGCTATATTATCTACTGTTTTGGACAATCTTGGGCTTCATTATCCACTTTTATATTATTTTTGGGACTAACCTATTAACTGGAGGCCCGGCCCAGAATTGCTGTTTTTTATGCCTATTTCAGTGTTTTGAAGAAAAGGAATATCAAAGGGAGTCGAAACGGAATGAAACCAACTGGAGAAGTTATTTTTGGAAGGAAAGCTACCGGAAAAACTTGGAGTACACGTCAGGAAAGGAATGAGGGAGCCAGGAGGCAGGGGCGCGCCCTCCCTCCAAGCGCGCCCTCCACCCTCGTGGGCCCCTCGTGGCTCCCCTGACGTACTTCTTCCGCCTATATATATCCATATACCCTAAAAACTTCGGGGAACAGAATAGATCGGGAGTTCCGCCGCCGCAAGCCTTTGTAGCCACCAAAAGTCAATTGGGACCCTGTTCTGGCACCCTGCCGGAGGGGGGGAACCCTCACCGATGGCCATCTTCATCATCCCGGCGCTCTCCATGATGAGGAGGGAGTAGTTCACCCTCGGGGCTGAGGGTATGTACCAGTAACTATGTGTTTGATGTCTCCCTCTCGTGTTCTTGATTTGGCACGATCTTGATGTATCGCGAGTTTTGCTATTATAGTTGGAACTTATGTTGCTTCTTCCCCTCTACTCTCTTGTAATGGATTGAGTTTTTCCTTTGAAGTAATCTTATCGGATTGAGTCTTTAATGACTTGAGAACACTTGATGTATGTCTTGTCGTGCGTATCTGTGGTGACAATGGGATATCATGTGATTCACTTGATGTATGTTTTGGTGATCAACTTGCGGGTTCCACCCATGAACCTATGCATAGGGGTTGGCACACGTTTTCGTCTTGATTCTCTGGTAGAAACTTTTGGGCACTCTTTGAAGTACTTTGTGTTGGTTTGAATAGATGAATCTGAGATTGTGTGATGCATATCATATAATCATACCCACGGATACTTGAGGTGACATTGGAGTATCTAGGTGACATTAGGGTTTTGGTTGATTTGTGTCTTAAGGTGTTATTCTAGTACGAACTGTAGGGCTGTTTGTGACACATATAGGAATAGCCCAACGGATTGATTGGAAAGACTAACTTTGAGGTGGTTTCGTACCCTACCATAATCTCTTCGTTTGTTCTCCGCTATTAGTAGCTTTGGAGTGACTCTTTGTTGCATGTTGAGGGATGGTTATATGATCCAACTATGTTATTATTGTTGAGAGAACTTGCACTAGTGAAAGTATGAACCCTAGGCCTTGTTTCCTATCATTGCAATACCGTTTACGCTCACTTTTATCACTCGCTACCTTGCTGTTTTTATATTCTCAGATTACAAAAACCTTATCTACCATCCATATTGCACTTATATCACCATCTCTTCGCCAAACTAGTGCACCTATACAATTTACCATTGTATTGGGTGTGTTGGGGACACAAGAGACTCTTTGTTATTTGGTTGCAGGGTTGTTTGAGAGAGACCATCTTCATCCTACGCCTCCCATGGATTGATAAACCTTAGGTCATCCACTTGAGAGAAATTTGCTACTGTCCTACAAACCTCTGCACTTGGAGGCCCAACAACGTCTACAAGAAGAAGGTTGAGTAGTAGACATCAGCCTGCTCTCTTTGATTATCACAACAGAGGAAGACATTTTGTTCTTGAGAGCGAAGCTCGAGCTCACAACGCAGCAGTGATGGCAGCACAGCAGGCTGACGCCTCCGCACCGAGAGCCTGTGTGAGCTACCACGCCAACTACTATCCAGACTACTGATCGACTACCAAGTTAGGCCAAAAGCCTAAGCTTGGAGGAGTACGTGTTTCTGACCGACATTATATTCATGTTCACTTATATCATTCTATTTGTCGGTGTTCACACTTTTTCATTGTATCATCCATGCTTAGATTTATTTTCTTGCTTTCTTCTTGTGTGATTGAAAAACTTTAGAAAAACCAAAAAAATAGCTGTAGTAATTTACTTTCCATGCATGCTTAGTAGTAGTACTAAAAAGAAAACCCGAAAAGATTTTCTTGTTCTTTTTTTTGCTTGTTGGGAGCTTTCCTGTGTAAATAGTTTTTCTCGTTTTTGCTTTTCTCTTTTATGTCCTTGTTCAAGAAAAGCAAAAACTCCAAAAATATTTCAGTGTGTTTCTCTGAATTTCTTTTATTTTTATTTGAGTTGCATCAAGGAGAAGACCACGATGAAAATATTGAGTGGCTCTCATATGAATAAATGTTAATCTAATAAAGAGCATATTTTACCTTGTCTTCTCCTGTCGAATAAAATGTTTGCAGATTCCAGCTTAGTCCACGGCACTCTTGCACTATTATTATTTTCATATCGTTCGGTCGTGCAAGTGAAAGGCAATAATGACGATATTCGATGAACTGGCCGTGGCAGAGAGAAACGGGTATGAACTCGACTTGTTCTGTTTGTGTAAATATGTTTAACCTAGTATCCATGATTCAACCCATTATCATTAAATATGTTTGCAATGACATTTAGAGATTATAGTTTCTCATGCCATGCATAAGTAGCTAGGAGTGGATAAGGATTTATCTTGGATATCAACATTGCGTTAAAATGATTGTGATGTTGTATGATGATATGTATCCTCCTCCGAATGTTCGAGTGGCTTGACTTGTGTAACGCCCCCGATGTAACTTGCCATATTTGTAATCCAACTCTTGCCATTTTCGGCTATGTGTTATGATATTCCCTTCGTGGTTGGGTTCTCTCCGTTTTGCATTTTGGTCATGTCTTGCATTTCATATCATGTCATCATGTGCACCGCATTCGCGTACGTGTTCGTCTCATAAATCCGAGCATCTTTCCCGTTGTCCGTTTTGCAATCCGGCGCTCCTATGTCTCCCGGCGTCCCCGTTTACATTTCTTCGTGAGCGGGTATTAAACATTCTCGGAATGGACCGAGGTTTTACATGTGGCCTTGGTATAGCACCGGTAGACCGCCTGTCAAATTTCGGGTCAATCGGAGTTCGTTTGGTACTCCAACGGTTAACCGGGTAACCGTGAAGGCCTCGTGTGTGTTGCAGCCCAACACCCCTTCAAAACAGCCCAATAACCCATCTAAGTCACTCCCATGTCCTCCGCCGTTCGATCACGATCGCGTGGGCGAAAACCGCACTCCGTTTGGAGCTCCCTAGCTCCTTCTGTCTATAAAAACGTCTCCCGCGTCTAAATCTGAGAGAGTCTCACCCCGAAACCCTAGCTTCGCCTCGGAATCCGCGCCGACAGCCCCGCCGCCGCCGGCCACCTCACCGCCGCCACGTGTCGCGCCCCCGTTGGCTCCCCGCCGCCAGCTCAGCCGCCCCAGCCAACCGGACGACGCCACGTCACCCGGCGCCGCCCCACTTCGCCGCCGGGCCCAGATCCGGCCCCCGCGGCCTGCTCCGCGCCGCCCGTCGCCTCCCGCACCGGCCCGCTCTGCGCCGCCCGCCAGCCGCGGCCCCGCGCCGGCCTCGCCGTCGCCCCGCTCGCCGTCTCCGGCGGCCGCCGCCGCCTCGCCGAGCGCGCCCCCGCGCCGCCCGGTTCCCGCCGCCTCCGGCGACCGCCGCCGCCCACTTCTCCGCAGCCGCCGGCGCCGCCCCGCCTCCTACCTCACCGCGTCACGCCCGCTCTCCGGCGAGCCGGCCCGCCCCGAGCCCGATCCGCGCCAGATCCGACCTGGTCAACCCTACGGTTGACCCTCTCCCTCTCGTTTTTTTTCTCCAAGTCCCCTAGATTTCACATGATCATCACTTGTTTCGCATGCCATAACTTTGCATCCGTAACTCCGTTTTGCGCGGATAATATGTCATTTTGTTCGTCTCGAAGAGTAGATCATTTTGTTACATTGCATCATTTTCATTTGAAGTCATATTGATGCCCGAAATGCTGTTAGAAGAGGGCTAGTTGATGTTAGTTGCTGGATCTTATCTGATCATGCACTTTTGTCATTTTTGCCATGATTGATGTGTACCTCTTATGAAGTTGAGTCCTACATGAGTTTTGTAATATGCCATGTTACCTATCCAGAGGATTTTGCCATGTATTTTTTTGATCTATGTGGTGACTAGCACAAGCATGCAAACTAGGTGTCTTGATGTTGCTGATTTCAGAGACTTAGTGATTTCATTAAGTCCCTGACTGCTGTTATTTTCGTGCCATGTATTCATGTTGTTTCTGAGTGATCTGTGCATAATTTGAGCATGATCAGTAAGGGAGTTTTGAACTTGAGTATTTTCTTAATCCATCCATGCCTTTGTTTGCAATTATGGAGTGCCATAGCTTGAGTCAATCGAGCTCTACTTTTGCTTCAAAATATTGCTGGCAGATTGTTTACGTGTTATTCGATTTTGCCAAGCTTGGTGTAGTTGATCCTTGCATTATATGATGTTATTATTGCCATGTCTAGTTACTATGCCATGTATTCTTGATGTATGTATGCTTAGTATATCATGAATTGCTCTGTAGTGAGTGCATCGAGCTCACGAACATGCCTAGTCGTTATCAGTTTTCTGCCATGTCCAGTTTTCTGCTAAGTCTGAAACCTGTAACGAAACTTGCTTATTTGACATGGGTGTAATCATATTTTATGGTCCTTTTTGGCTTATGGTCAGTAAGGGACTTTTGTCAAGTGCTTTGAGTAGATTCATGCCATGCCTTACTTTGCTATGTTATGAACCTGTAGCATGTTGTTCCATTGCTCTGAACATGTCATCCTGATGATAGTTTCTGCTTGTTGATATTTTCACTAAGTCTGAGAACTTGTTATCGTTTGCACTTTTGCCATGATGGTTTGGACCTGTTATGATGTGATTTAGCCGTAGCTCAGTGTTCATCTTTTGTCGAGCATCTTGAGTAGATTACTGTCATATGCTTTGTTGCCATGTTTGGGTGCAGTAGCTTAATTATTTGTTGCTTGCTAAGTAGCATCATGCTGGTTATGGCTGTTTCGTGTCATTCTTGTATTGCTTGCCATTTGCAAACCGTGCATCCGAATCCGGTGATCTTTATATCGATTTCAACCGAAATCACCTCATCTATCCAGTGGCATGCTTGGTTTGCCAAGATTATGCCCTGTTCATCCTTGACCTCCCGGAGCATGCATTCGCATTGCATATTCACCTCTCGCATATCATGCCATGTTTTGCATCATATTGCTTGCGCATTGCATCGTGGTTGATTTTGGTTCCTCTGCTTGTTCTCTTGTCTTGGGTAGAGCCAGGAGACAAGTACGTGAACGAGGAACCTGTTGAGAATGCTTACGAGGACCAAGCTTTCGACAACTCTGAGAACCTTGCAGGCAAGATGACCATACCCTCGAAATCACTTCTATCTTTGCTTGCTAGATTGCTCGCTCTTTTGCTATGCCATGCTGCGATACCTACCACTTGCTATATCATGCCTCCTATATTGCCTTGTCAGCCCCTAACCATCCATGTCCTAGCAAACCGTTGTTTGGCTATGTTCCTGCTTTGCTCAGCCCCTCTTATAGCGTTGCTAGTTGCAGGTGAAGATGAAGTTTGTTCCTTGTTGGAACATGGACTTGTTGTTCCTTGTTGGAACATGTTTACTTGTTGGGATACCACAATACCTCTTATTTAATTAATGCATCTATATACTTGGTAAAGGGTGGAAGGCTCGGCCTTATGCCTGGTGTTTTGTTCCACTCTTGCCACCCTAGTTTCCGTCATACTGGTGTTATGTTCCCGGAGTTTGCGTCCCTTACACG
The DNA here is from genome assembly GCA_032464435.1 of Aegilops umbellulata. Classification (NCBI taxonomy): domain Eukaryota; kingdom Viridiplantae; phylum Streptophyta; class Magnoliopsida; order Poales; family Poaceae; genus Aegilops; species Aegilops umbellulata. The sequence continues at coordinate 407,810,494 of CP136055.1, forward strand.
GTTGGGTGATTTATGGGACCCCCTTGACAGTTCGCCTTGAATAAGACTTTTCCAGCAAGGCCCAACATTGGTTTTACCTTTTGCCACCTAGCCTTTTTCCCTTGGGTTCTGCAGACTCAAGGGTCATCTTTATTTTAAACCACCGGGCCAGTTCTCCTTCGATTGCTGGTCCAAACTAGAGCCCTTTGCAGCGCCACCTCGGGGCAACTCGAGGGCTGGTTTTAGTTGTACGGAGTGTTCATCCGGATGTGCCCTGAGACCGAGATATGTGCAGCTCCTATCAGGATTTGTCGGCACAATCGGGCGGCTTTGCTGGACTTGTTTTATTGCTGTTGAAATGTCTTGTAGTCCGGGATTCCGAGATTGATCGGGTCTTCTCGGTAGAAGGAATATCCTTCGTTGACCGTGAGAGCTTATCATGGGCTAAGTTGGGACACCCCTGCAGGGTATTATCTTTCGAAAGCCGTGCCCGCGGTTATGAGGCAGATGGGAATTTGTTGATGTCCGGTTGTAGAAAACCCGAAGTTGACCTTAACTAAAACACATCAACCGCGTGTGTAACCGTGATGGTCTCTTCTCGGCGGGGTCCGGGAAGTGAACACGGTTGTTGGAGTTATGCCTGACGTAGGTTGTTTCAGGATCACTTCTTGATCACTTCTAGCTTCTCGACCGTGCTTTGCTTTCTCTTCTCGCTCTCTTTTGCGCTGTAGCCACCATATGCTAGTCGCTTGCTGCAGTTCCACCTCACAAACCCCTTTCCCACCTTTAAGCTTAAATAGTCTTGATCTCGCGGGTGTGAGATTGCTGAGTCCCCGTGACTCACAGATATTACCACCTCAGTTGCAGGTACCAACGATGTCAGTGCTGATGACGCGACCGAGCTCACTTGGGAGTTCGATGAGGAACGTGGCCGTTACTATGTTTCTTTTCCAGATGATCAGTAGTGGAGCCCAGTTGGGTGATCCGGGGATCTGTTTAGCATTTGGGGTAGTCTTCTTTCATTTTGGTGCCGTAGTCGGACCTTGAGTGTAATCTGTTTGATGGATGTTATTTATGTACTTGTGTGAAGTGGCGATTGTAAGCCAACTATGTATCTTTCCCCTTTATTTATTACATGGATTGTGTGAAGATTACCTCACTTGCGACATTGCTTTCAATGCGGTTATGCCTCTAAGTCGTGCCTCGACACGTGGGAGATATAGCCGCATCGAGGGCGTTACAACTTGGCACATGGTCATGCATGTAGCTGAATCAAAATCAACATAGCCTCTATGATATTTATGTTCATGGTGTTCATATCCTACTCATGCTAGTATTCAATGTTACTTATGCATAATGCCTGGTTATGACTGTTGTTGCTCTTTAGCTGGCCGCTTCTCAATCTAATTGCTAGCCTTCGCCTATACTAAGTGGGAACTCTGCTTGTACATCAAAAACCTTGAACCCAAAGTTATTCCAGATGAGTCCACCATACCTACCTATATGCGGAATTACCCTACCGTCCTAAGTAAATTTGCATGTGCCACCTCTAAAAACTTCTAAAAATTATCCTTTTTGTGTGCCTGGATCGTTCATGGAACGACAGGAGGTGGTCGGTATCTTCCATGCTAAGCAGGTTATTCTCAGGTCGGGTGTTTATTCACTCGCCATCGCACGAGAAAATGGGCGGTAATAGGGATTCCCAGTCCCGAGCTAAAAAATGCAAATAATTAAACAAAACTCCCTTGAGACTAATGTTGGTATGGACGGCACCCGTTGTTTCGGACAAGCCGTGGAGTGTGATTGATGGTGGAGGGGGAGTAAACCTTTACTTTTATCGCTTGGGAACTGTCACTGGCATGCTTAGCATGAAAGATGTTGATAACTGATGGTCGTGAAATGAATAAGAAGGGTGCATGTCTCAAAATATCATTTATCTCTGTTTTAAAAATTGAGCTCCGGCACCTCTGCAAATCACTGCTTCCCTCTGCGAAGGGACTTTCTATTTACTTTTATTTTGTGTCATCACCTTCTAAATCAAGCGCTAGAAACTGAGAGAGCACATCTGTCATGATTTAATCATTGTGTGCAGCTAATGTTGGGTGCATCATGACTGGATCTTTTCTACCATGAATTACAATGTTTAGTCGCTGCTTGAACTTTGGAGGTGCTCTGCAGATACCACTATTGTCATATTATATCATGGTTGTTTTGACAATGTGTTGCTGTTTGAGATCTCTTATTATCGCTCGCTAGCTGATTATGTCATTGATATGAGTTAATATAATCTTTTAAGTGTTATTGTCGACATGGTTAGTTATAATGCTGGCTGAAAACCTGGGTGCTGTTTAAGCTTATTTATGCAAACATGAGCAAAAGAGTTCGTAAAAGTTTTTATTTCTCACTTTCAGTTTATCAACTGAATTGCTTGAGGACAAGCAAAGGTTTAAGCTTGGGGGAGTTGATACGTCTCCAACGTATCTACTTTTTGTCACGCTTTTCCTCTTGTTTTGGACTCTAATTTACATGATTTGAATGAAACTAACCCCGGACTGACGCTGTTTTCAGCAGAACTATCATGGTGTTGTTTTTGTGCAGAAATAAAAGTTCTTGGAATGAAACGAAACTTTGCAAGGAATTTTTATGGAATAAAAGAGGATTTTTTTTGATCCAAGACCCACCAGAGAGGGGCCCCTTGGTGGGCACAACCCACCAGGGCACGCCCCCTCTCCTGGTGCGCCCAGGTGGGTTGTACCCACCTGGTGGCCCTGCAGACGATCCCCCTGATACTATAAAATCACATATTTCTAGAAAAAAATTCAGGGAAAAAGAATTCTCGCGTTCCATGAGAAGAGCCGCCGCCAAGCCCTGTTCTTCCTCGAGAGGGCAGATCTGGAGTCCGTTTGGGGCTCCGGAGAGGGGGATCTTCGTTCTTCTTCATCACCAACCCATATCCATCGCCAATTCCATGATGCTCCCCACCGGGAGTGAGTAATTCCTTCGTAGGCTCGCTGGTCGGTGAGGAGTTGGATGAGATTTCATCATCTAATCGAGTTAGTTTTGTTAGGGCCTGATCCCTAGTATCAACTATGTTCTTAGATTGATGTTGCTATGACTTTGCTATGTTTAATGCTTGTCACTTTGGGCCCGGGTGCCATGAATTCAGATCTGAACCGTTTATGAATTCATCATTATATCCATGTTTTAGATTCGATCTTGCAAGTTATAGTCACCTACTACGTGTTATGATCCGACAACCCCGGCCCACTCTCGATGATGACCGTAGTTTGAGGAGTACATGTATTCATTATGTGTTAATGCTTTGTTCTGGTTCTCTATTAAAAGGAGGCCTTAATATCCCTTAGTTTTCAATATGGACCCAGTTGCCACGGGAGGGTAGGACAAAAGATGTCATGCAAGTTCTTTTAATAAAGCACATATGACTATTTACGGAATACATGCCTGCATTATATCGATGAACTGGAGCTAGTGTCGTATCGCCCTAGGTTATAACTATCCCATGATGAATATCATCCAACAAGTCACCGATCCAATGCCTACGAATTTATTTTATGTTACTGTTGCACTTGCTACAAAATACTGCTATCACTGTTACTGTTACCGTTGCTGCTGTCACTATTATCAAAACTATCAAACTACTTTGCTACTGATCACTTTGCTGGAGATAATTAATCTTGAGGTGTGGTTGAATTGACAACTCAGCTGCTAATACCTTCAAATATTCTTTGGCTCCCCTTGTGTCGAATATATAAATTTGGGTTGAATACTCTACCCTCGAAAATTGTTGTGATCCCATATACTTGTGGGTTATCACTCCTAACTTTGGCATGGTTCCTCTTCGCCTCTCTCTCCTCATGATCTTGTTTGTCATGCATGGTCTTTTTCTCTTGCTCCTCTTCCTCGTACATCTGGTAGAGTTTCTTGATCAGATTCTCTAGAGGAACAGTAATGTCTATCAAATCAAGACAGGTACTGGCATACAGTGGCTCCTCCGTAAACCTTGAAGAGACATAGAACCACCGTTCTGTGAAGCTCAGGGCCATGGTGATGGACTGGCAGTGCAACGTAAAGAGAATGTCATGAAGTTTCACACCAAGCCCTTTTATTTTATTTCATTTCATTTTTTTGAAAAGGAAATATATTAACATCACTCCCTTTTTTTAGAAGGGACGATGATTGTTAGACTGACAAACCCAGCCAGACCCATAGATGACCTTGTCCGCATCCTCGCCCTTGAGACCGTTCTCGGCGTCGTTGTAGAAGAGCTTCTCCCCTCTTCGACCTTGTGAGCGATGCCGCCGGCAGGGTAGAGGGTCACATTGGCCTTCAGCCCAACAGCGACCGAAATGGTTTCCTCCACATCCTCGCCTTGATCCTATTCCGGACGGCAAGGGAAGTGAACTCCTTGGCCGGTGGCAACATCCGGGCATACTCACTCATCTAGACTGGAGTCGATCTCCGGGTCCAATCGATCGCGACAAACCTATATGACGTGCATGCGACAGTTCGAGGGCACCCTTATGTCTCGCTTATAGCGAGACCGAGGGAAGCCTCGGGTAAGGGCAGCTCCACATGGGCCGGCCTAGGTGCACTTGAGGGCACATCCTCGTTTTTTAAATCTTTTTCACATTTTTTGTTTTCTTTTTTTATTTTGTTTACCTTTTTACACTCCCGAAAATTATAATATATGTATTAAAAATATATAATTTACATAATATTTTGAAAAATGTTAATATGCATTTAAAAATGTTAAATATGTATTGAATGTTGACCATGTATACAAAAAATGTATACAATGTGTGAAAAAGTTGATCATGTATTTCAAAAATGTTAATCAAGCATTTGAAAAAAAGTTAACAAGTATTTCAAAAAGTTTAGTCAAGCACTTGACAAATGTTAAATATATATAGAAAAAATGTTGACCATATATTCAAAAAAGTTGAACCAACACTTCAGATAGGCTAAATGTGTATAGAAAAACGGTTGACCATGTAGTCAGAAAATGTTGAACTTGTATTTAAAAATGCTAAATGTGTATAGAAAAAATGTTAAGCAGGTATTAACAAAAAGATAACCTTGCATTGTAATAATGTTAAATATGTACATATTTTTTTACCATGTATTCAGAAAATGTTAAACTTGTATTTGAAAATGTTAACAAAACATATGGGAAAATTGTTAAATATGCATAAATATTGACCATGTATTCAGAAAATGTTAATCTAATTTTTGAATTTTTTTAATCAATCATTTGAAAAATGTTTAAAAAATATTGTATAGAATAAATGCTGGCCATGTAGTAAAAAAATGTTTGTATTTTAAGAACCTATATTATAAAAATGTATTAGATATATAACAAAAATGTATATTGGAAAATGGTGAAAACATGAGAGAGAAACAAAACAAAATATGCAAAACGAGAAAGAAAGAAACAAAACCAAAGAACAAAAAAAGAATAACAAATAAAACCGAAGAGGATCAAAGAAAAAAAGAGAAAATAAAAGGCAGTAAAAACCGGGAAATAAACAAAGAAAAACTAGTGAAGAACAAGAAAAATCTTTTGAAAAAAGGAAACCACTGGAAACCTGGCGCCTTTCCTTCAAAAGTACGCGCCCGAGCTACACTGTACGGACTTGAACAGTCTCATAGGATGTGGTATAATCGTTTCAGAGGTTTCGTTCACCAGAAGGGCTACATGAGCAATGAAGATGGCCCATGTATTTTTATACGTCGATTCTAAGATGGATTCTGTATAATTTTGATGTACGTGAACGATTTAAATAAAATTAATACCCCTTGGGATATTAAGGAAGCGAGTTTCTACCCTGATGTCGGAATTTAAGATGAAGGATTTAGATTTCACATGGCGTATCCTTCTAAGACTTTGATGATCAAGAGATCTTTATAGCAAGACAAGAACCCGTTCATGCCTAAGGAAGGGCCAACTCTTTTGGAGCTTATGGCTGGTTGTGGAAATAAGCTTCCCTCTCCACGGATTATTGTAAAAGAAGCTTACTAGTCAACCCTTAATTAGTAGGCTTCTAAAATTATTTTTTAGATTGGGCTTCTAGAATAAGCTGGGAGGGGCAACTTATTTTCACAGGCGACCATAAGCCCTAAAAGAACTCGCTCGAAGAGGGGGAGGCAATTCTGAGACCGGAATTTCCTTACCAGAGTGCTGTTGGAGCACTCATATACCTCTTAAACTGTACATGGCTTGACATTGTGTTCGTCGTCAATTTGCTTGCTAGTATAGTTTTGAGCCTATCATAAGAAATTTGAAAGGCGTTAAGGACATTTCCCCTTACCTACAAGGAATCGCATATCTTGGTTTATTTTATAGAAGGAATCAAGACCTAGCTATTATAGGCTATGTTGATGGAGTAGGGCGTTTTGGTGCCGAGGCTCATCTACACCCTGTTAGAAAAAACATCGTAAAAAATAAAAAAATCGAATTCAAAACAAAATTTGTGCGATAGACAATTTGATGGTGAGGCCCATTCCAAAATTCAAGTTATTTGGACATCTGAGAAGCTCTTAGCAAAAAAGACAAATCGGAACAAAACAGTACATGAACAATATACATTTTTACACACTCCCAATTTGTCTTTTTTTCTGGGAGCTCGTCAGATGTCTAAATGATTTGAAAATTGGAGCGAACCTCACGCATCAAATTGTCTACCGCATTTTTTTTCTAGTATTTATTTTGATTTTATCGTCAGTGTGGGTGCAGATGAGCTCGTGTGCAGAGATGGATTTTCCATGTTAATGCTAGATACCTATCGGACCTTTATACTTCTGTTGAGGAACGTAGTAATTTAAAAAAAAATTACTACACACACGCAAGATCATGGTGATGCATAGCAACGAAAGGGGAGAGTGTTGTCTACATATCCTCGTAGACTGTAAGCGGAAGCGTTATGACAACACGGTTGATGTAGTCGTACGTCTTCACGATCGATCGATTCTAGCACCGAAAGTACAACACATCCGCGATCTGCACACATTCGGCTCGGTGACTGATGCGACCGTTGACAGAAAAACAATGGCGCGAATAATTTCCCCAATCTTTCACGGTACGGTGTCTCCTGAAACGATGTGGCGCTCGCGATCTTGTAGATGCAATCACCACAAAAACAACACGCACACCCAAGAAAGGAAGTACGTGGACGATCCTTCACGGATCAGCAGCAAACTAGAGACGGCGTCTCTAATCCCTCGCCAAAACACAAAGCAATAATTAAAGCTCCTTGACAAAAACACGCGATGGGGAGATACCCCGACTTGCTTTTCCTCTGTTCCAGAACCAAAACAACCTCCCCCAAAAAAAAACCTCTCTAGAAGAATAAATAGTGCGCTGGCCCTGACCGGCATAAACCAATCGTACCTGACTAGTACTTCTCTAAATATCCTAACAGACTATTATTCTAATCTAATTAACAACCGGCTAATTAGCGCGGCAATTTAGGCACGCAGGCCTTTTCTTTCCAAACAAAGATGCGTACGTGTCAGGTCCTTTTTTTATTGAAATCAACATGTTGGTTGCCATCCACACATGGAGTCTTGTAATCCCAGCTTTCCTTGCGTTCTGCATGCTTCTTGACCACGTAGCTAAACCGATCAAAACCAATCTTAGACTGGTTCAAGGGCTGCACTCCTCCTGTTATCCAGCCTCCCCGTATATGAGTATTATTTTTCTGTCGCCACTTCGGTGTTGTACAGTTTGACGGCCTTACCGTCACAAATTGTTGACGCAGTGCAGGCACAATATACCTCTCTTTTATTCCTTCGGTGTCCTTATTAACAGGATCAGTAGCGAGAACACATGGGGTCACACCAGTGACGTCCCACGAACTCACGTTCCAGTAGAGTGTCGAGGGAGGGCTTCGTCAGCAGGACGGCCTGATGACAGTGATGATGAAGCTACCGACGCAGGGCTTCGCCTAAGCACTGCAACGATATGACCGAGATGGATTCTGGTGGAGGGGGCACCGCACACGGCTAAGATCAATGTCTGTTGTGTGTTCTAGGGTGCCCCTGCCCCCGTATATAAAGGAGCAAGGGGGAGGCCGGCCGGCCTAGGGCGCGCCAAGGAGAGGGGGGAGTCCTCCTCCTAGTAGGAGTAGTACTCCCCCTTTCCTAGTCCAACTAGGAAGGCGAAGGGGGAAGGAAGGAGAGGGAGAGAGGGAGGGCAAGAAGGGGCGTCACCCCCCTCCTTGTCCAATTCGGACTCCCAAGGGGGGCGCGCGGCCAGCCCTAAGGCCCCCTCCTCTCTCTCTTTCAGAAGGCCCATGTTGGCCCATTAGTTCCCCCGGGGGTTCCGATAACCCCCGGCACTCCGATAATTATCCGGTGACCCCCGGAACACTTCCGGTGTCCGAATATAGTCGTTCAATATATCAATCTTTATGTCTCAACCATTTCGAGACTCCTCATCATGTCCATGATCACATCCGGGACTCCGAACTATCTTCGGTGCATCAAAACACATAAACTCATAATACCGATCGTCACCGAACGTTAAGCGTGCGGACCCTACGGGTTCGAGAACTATGTAGACATGACCGAGACACATCTCCGGTCAATAACCAATAGCGGAACCTGGATGCTCATATTGGCTCCCACATATTCTACGAAGATCTTTATCGGTCAAACCGTATAACAACATATGTTGTTTACTTTGTCATCGGTATGTTACTTGCCCGAGATTCGATCGTCGGTATCTCAATACCTAGTTCAACATCGTCCAGCAAGTCTCTTTACTCATTCCGTAATGCATCATCCCACAACTAACTCATTAGTCACAATGCTTGCAAGGCTTATAGTGATGTGCATTACCGAGAGGGCCCAGAGATACCTCTCCGATAATCGTAGTGACAAATCCTAATCTCGAAATACGCCAACCCAACAAGTACCTTCGGAGACACCTGTAGAGCACCTTTATAATCATCCAGTTGCGTTGTGACGTTTGGTAGCACACAAAGTGTTCCTCCGGTAAACGGGAGTTGCATAATCTCATAGTTATAGGAACATGTATAAGTCATGAAGAAAGCAATAGCAACACACTAAACGATCAAGTGCTAAGCTAACGGAATGGGTCAAGTCAATCACATCATTCTCCTAATGATGTGACCCCGTTAATCAAATGACAACTTATGTCTATGGCTAGGAAACATAACCATCTTTGATCAACGAGCTAGTCAAGTAGAGGCATACTAGTGACACTCTGTTTGTCTATGTATTCACACATGTACTAAGTTTCCGGTTAATACAATTCTAGCATGAATAATAAATATTTATCATAATAAAAGAAAGTATAAATAACAACTTTATTATTGCCTCTAGGGCATATTTCCTTCAACTTCTGGTGGAACTGCGTTTTTCTGGAAATAATAATAGAGACTCTAACCTCTATTTTCTGTGTCTATTTACTTCCGGGCCCGCCTGCAGGGGTTGCCGAACAAATGCAACTTCTGAAGAAAAAAAATTATCTGAACCGTGAAACAGAACTGCGAGAGAAGACAAATGCCATGGCAAACCTGTGCAGTGACCTAAGCCATTGACTGACCGTGGCAGTACGAAGCACGCAGTGAGCAGTGAACAAGCCGCCGTCATCTCCAGGGGAAACGATTGTAGCCGGTCGACCGGCTAGCGTTTCGGCCGGTCGCTGGCTGCTCGTTAGATCTAGGTGAATCGTTGGTTCTCTCTTTGACCACACACGTGCTTATCCTTTTCTTTTTATTCCTCAACAAAATCACCATCCCTCGTCTTCTACTCCACAGTCCACACGGGTGGAGTGCTTCTCCCGTTGAAACTCCATGAATCCACCTCTTATCCTCTACCTCCTACCAATCCATTGATGTGATGATTTCCTTTTTTTAATCTCTAAAACGCGGTCGTGGCCGGCAAAGCTACGTCATTGGTCGGAGCTGCATCCGTGGTCGGTGAAGCTGCAAGGTGCGACGCGTCGCACTGTTTTGCTACAACCAGCTATGATGAAATTGCGACCGACACGAGGCAAAGCTGCAACCATCAACGCCAATTGCCACGTCCATCACTTTTTTTGCTGGATGCAGAGAAAATGAGGGTTGCAACCGGTGTTCAACGGAGCTGCAACCAGCATCACAAAATGCTACGACCAACATCCTTTTTTGCTGGAACCAGAGAGCAGGGCGGCTGACCAGCGCGTGAAGAAGTTGCAACCGGCAACTCCAAATGCTACAACCGGCATTCTAAAAAGCTACATCTGCCATCTGAAAAAGCTTCAACAGGAGACGAGGAAGCTGGCGGCAGCGGCTGCTCAACCGCGAAAAGCTGCAACCAGCAGCTGAGAATTCTACATCCGGCAACTGAAAAAGCTTCAAACAGGAGAAGACAAACCAACAATGGCGAGCGACGAGGACGGATCTGCGAGAAGGCCAAAGATGGGGACGATGACGAGGAGATGAAGTTGGAATCGTGATCCGTCGGAGATGCAACCATGGGGCAGGGGAGCTGCGTACTGCACGCGGCGGTTGATGCTGCGATGACACGATAACACATACCATGTGTGAGATGATACGACAACGACAGTCGACGGATGCTTCAAGCAGGTTGTGGGATTTGTACATGGGGATCCGCTGAAGCGACCATGGCCAGCGAGCCAGCCGGTACAAGGACATGCTCCGACGACGGCGAATCACAGCGAAGCGGCCAATGCACAAGTAAGCTGCAACCCATGGTAAGAAAAGCGTCAGCCGTGGGCCGTGGCTTTGTAGAAGCTACGACGAGCATTTGCAGAAGCTGCAACCGGTGAAGGCGATGTGACAGCTACGCCCGGCGGTGTGGTAAGCTGCATTGCTGCAACTGGTTCAAGGAAAAGCTCCAACTAGCGACTACCTAAGCTGCAACCTTTTCTGTGAGTTTTGCTTGGACCGGTGAGATGACAAAATACTATGTGGGAGATGATTTGCTGGGACTGACTAGACGACAAGCTGCAACCAGCAAGATGATTTGTTGGAACCAGAGACATGCCATGTTCCAACAAGCTTTTTGCATGAGGTGACGAAGACAAGTTGCGACGGTGATGCAGGGTGACGACGACAAGCTGTGACGATGGATGGGGCATTCACGGGAACTGGGGCATCGCGAATCGACGGTAGCGCCTTTTGTGCGGGCGTATGGCAGGGTGCTGCGGGGCGGCAGCAGCAAGGTGCGACGACGATGCATGGCGGCCACGGCGAGCTGTGACGACAGACGCGACATTCACGGGAGCTAGGGCAGCGAGTCGACAAGCAATGGTGCAGCGCATGGCAACGGCGACGCGTTTGACGCTAGCAGATGACGGGTTGCTTGCGTTTAGCGCGTTCAGTTTTGCTTGAGGTTAGTGCGTTCAGCTCTGCATGCCCTAACAATAAAAAGGATATTGATCCAATGGTTATAACTGGGATGAGTTCAACGGATCCAACGGATGTGCTATGACCGGCGGGGCGACTCGGCCGGCGCACCGGCGCAGAGTAGTGCCCCATCTCCAGGCTCCCATAGGTACCCCCACACGACGTCCTCGCCAGTAACCACCTAGTACCAAACACTCACTCCACCAAGCCAAATAATTTACCACCACCATCTTTCCCTAACCTTCTCACTTCTTTACTGCCGCAAAATCCTACTCGTAAGCTTTTCTTCCCCCTCCCTCCGTTTTTAAACCAGCCTTCCTCGTCATCTCGCCGCACACCCCAAGGGACCAGAAGCCAAAAACCCAAGCAGAGCAAACTGCACACACAGAAGCAGCCGTGGGCATGGCCATGGCACTGCTCCTCCTTGTCACGGCGGCGTCGGCGGCGGTCGCCGGAGCGTCCTGGAGCCCGCGGCCAGAGGCCGACCTCGTCACCGGGCTCCCCGGGCAACCAGAGGTCGGGTTCAAGCACTACGCCGGCTACGTGGACGTCGGAACGGGCGGCGACAAGGCGCTCTTCTACTGGTTCTTCGAGGCCGAGAAGGAGCCGGAGAAGAAGCCCCTCATGCTGTGGCTCAACGGAGGTACGCACGCACGTGTTCTTCGCTAGCTCTGCAGATCTCTCGGTTGCTGCCCACTCGTGATTCCTGCTTTCGCTTTCAGTGTTCCATGACGAACATTTCGATAATTTTAGCCTACTCCCGTAGCGGTGTCATGCGAAAAATGCAGCCGCAGAGTGCGGCCGTCGGTTGCAAATTCGCTAACCTACGCTAATTTTTCGGCACGGCACAGTGAGCCTTTTCAGTTTTCAGTTTCTAACTTGCTCATAAATGTATAGCTACCAGTATGTTTCTAGCAAACATGTAGCATAGACAAAGCAGTAGGTGCAATACGACGAATGCAAGGCAAAACCGTAGCCTTGGATCGATGTGCTCTTCCATTCTCCATCTTGTTCATTTCTAGCGCATCCATCCAAATGTGCTGCTCATTTGGCAAGTCCTATTCGGAGAAGCTCGCTGGAGCCCTGCAGGCAGTTGCAACTGCCTGCAGGGCCGCCTGGCCACCCTGTCTGCGGCGACGGAGGAATGGCGCTTTCCGGCAATAAAAGCTCAAAGGCAAAGGCGCCAGAATCCGTCCACAGGGAAGGCTAGGAGGCATGCACTCAGATTCAGAGCAGCAGGGAGGGGAGAGCATAGGCTCGCGGCGCAGAGAAAAAGACGCTGCAAAAGATGGCAAAAGGAGAAAGGCAGCGCTACAGGAGAGCAGATCCTGTTCCTGCCCTGCCCTGCAGGCCCGGAACAAGCAGTGGAAGAGCGCCATGGCAGCACGGACAAAGCTCGAGGGCCATGGCTCTAGAGGAAAGATGGGCAAATGGGGCACCTCCCCACCCCACCCCACCGTGGGACCTGCATTAAACCAGATTGTATCAGAAATGCCCTTGGGTCCTTGCGGATTTACAAAGGTTAATTCCTGAGCCTCTGCTGCGGCGTGAGCATGTGTTTCTTCAGAGCTACTGCGAGAATATCTCGTAAGCGTTACGGTCTGATGTTACATCTTTGTCCTGGTATCCAGCACGTGTTAGTGTCATCATAGCTGCCAGGTGATAATCTTTTATACGAGGATACTACTCAGGAGTCAGGAAGCGTGGATATGCATGGAGATTTTTCCGTAGGATAAAGAAACAGTGAGAAAGAAAATGTCGAAATCAGTCGGTTAGCTGACTGCTACTACTGCATGGAAGTGCGGGGTCTTCGCCGCTTTGACTGGTAGGGTAGTCGGCAAATCAGCTGTCTCATCCCCCTGTCCTCGCCTTTGCGTCTGATTTCCCAGTAAGAACAGTAGTGTCATTTTGATAGGCTAAACAATTCGATAGGCTATCCATCTCGCACTAGCCAGTGGATAAGACTGTCAACATATGTGCAGAGCGAGCAGTCAATTGATCTGCAGTCGCCTCTTTACAACTGAATTATTTGTCTGATGGACCGAAAGATAATAAATCCTTGTGTGACAACTGTCTACCGTGCGATTGCAGGGCCCGGGTGCTCGTCCATCGCCTACGGCGCCGCGCAGGAGCTGGGCCCGTTCCTGGTCAGGGGCTACGGCGCCAACCTCACCCGCAACGCCTACGCGTGGAACAAAGGCAAGCACACGCCACACAGTGCCACTCTCTCGCTGAACTCCATGAAGAGAAACGTCTGATCGTGTACCTCCAAATTTCACGCTGTGCCGTTTGATTTTCAGCCGTGAACCTGCTGTTCCTGGAGTCGCCGGTGGGCGTGGGGTTCTCCTACACCAACAAGACGGCGGACCTGAGCCGCCTCGGCGACCGCGTGACGGCGCAGGACTCGCACACCTTCCTCCTCAACTGGCTCGCCAAGTTCCCCGAGTTCAAGGGCCGCGACTTCTACATCGCCGGAGAGAGCTACGCCGGTATGTACGTCTGAACTCTGAAGCAGCAGCGGTACTCCATTATATTAGTTTTAATGATATAAGCTAAGCTGCATCGTAATCTGTGGGTAAAGATAATCTGTTGCTGAAGCTGCCGTGATCTGCTTTGTTGCAGGGCACTACGTCCCACAGCTCGCAGATCTCATCTACGAGGGGAACAAAGCGGCGGGTGGAGGCAGGATCATCAACCTCAAAGGCTTCATGGTAAGCTCCACCCCGAAAGGGAAATCGGTCCCGTTTATCATGCTTGCAATCATGCCATTAGGACTGTTAAGTGGCAGGTGAAACAGCTTCTACACTCGCGTGCCTACGATCATAGTAGTTAGTTAGTTAGTTAGTGACCAAGAAAGATAAAGAGGAAAAGGAAAAAGAGTGTGAAAAGATTCAGTGCTGCGGAAAGAAGATTATTCCAAAGATGGTCACGAGCGTGCCTACGGATCTCCACTACGTACTACGTAGTATCTTTGCTCGCTTTAGCTCCCGGCCAACTGCCTGTGCCAAGCCCTTTGTAACCGCGGTAATAATTCCATGCATGCATCGTGCGCCCCTGCGAAGTATCTGCTTTTGTACTTGAGCCTGCGACCATTTCACCTGCGCCGTTGTCCGTGCCTCTTTTTTCCCATTCGTCTCTGGTGTGGATTACGGTAACTGATTAATGATTGGATATATTGGGTTGTCAACACAGATTGGCAACGCGGTGCTGAACGACGAGACGGACCAGCTGGGCATGGTGGAGTACGCGTGGAGCCACGCCATCATCTCCGACGAGCTGCACTCGTCGGTGACGCGGGAGTGCGACTCCTTCAAGGAGGAGGCCGACGGCGGCCGGCCCGGGAAGGCCTGCTCGTCGGCCGTCCGCGCCTTCATGGGCGCCTTCGACGACATCGACATCTACAGCATCTACACCCCGACGTGCCTCTCGCCCTCCGCCGGCTCCCCGGCGCCGCGCCCGTCCAGGCTCGTCGCCGCGCCCCGGCTCTTCTCCCAGCACGTACGTCCTGACCTCTCTCTGACATGTCTGATAGAGTGCATACAGTGTGTGCGAGAAAGAAAATAATTTTCTTGTCGTGGTGGTGGTGCGTACGCAGGAGGCATGGCACATGATGAGGCGTGCGCCGGCGGGGTACGACCCGTGCACGGAGGCGTACGTGACCAGGTATTTCAACCGCCAGGACGTGCAGCGGGCGCTGCACGCCAACCGGACGCGCCTCAAGTACCCATACTCGCCTTGCAGGTTGGTGTTGGTACCCTACCCCTACCCTACCCTACCCACGCTCTCCTCTGTCTTCTCTACCCTGCTCTGCCCTGCTCAACCCATCCAGGCCACACGCAGTCAATACTGCACCTGCACGCTACTCTGCCTACGATCCTTCCAGCTCGTGGCCTGCACGGCAATGCACTCCTGCCAGTACAAATGGACCCCCATCCACCTGCTACCAGGCTACCAGCCATGAAGTGTAATGGCGGACGCCCCGTCCCCAGATCTGATGTTGCAACTTGCACCTGCATTGATCCTTCTGTGCTACACACGGACAGCAATTGCGAATTACCACCATCCATCATCTACTGCAAAGTTGCACGGTTTCAACATAGTAGTACCACTACTTGCGTACTAGCTCTTGCAGAATGTGGTCAGTAATGACATTGAAGGGCTTGTTTGTTTTGTGGCGCAGCGCGGTGATAAGTAAATGGAACGACTCGCCGGCGAGCGTACTCCCCGTCCTGAAGAAGCTCATGGCCGCCGGGCTGCGCGTCTGGGTCTACAGGTACTGAACGAAACCTTGTGTCAAAAACTCCATGGCAATGTCCTCCTGAACTCACATGCGATATGTGATGCGACGCAGCGGCGACACGGACGGGAGGGTGCCGGTGACGTCGACGCGGTACAGCGTCAACGCGATGAAGCTGCGGGCGCGGGCGAGGAGCGGGTGGAGGGCGTGGTTCTACCGGCAGCAGGTGGGCGGGTGGGCGGTGGAGTACGAGGAGGGGCTGACGCTGGTGACGGTGCGCGGCGCGGGGCACCAGGTGCCGCTCTTCGCGCCCGACCGCTCGCTCGCCATGCTCTACCACTTCCTCCGGGGCCAGCCACTGCCGGCCGCCGCTCCACGCTAGCGCAAGTGTGTGTGTGCGGTCCATTGTTCTGCTCAGCAAAGCTACGAGCAAGTGCCTCATAGTTGCTAAAAGAAAAAAGCAAGTGCTTCATTGCGTAGCGTTGTTGTATGCCTGTGACTGATGTGACGGTATCAATGTGGGATTTTCATGGGAGGCTAAAAGTGTATTTTACCGGAACTGTAGAGCATTGCCGTATATCAGTTTATTACCAGCCCCAAGAACAACTCTAGTAGATTTGTAAAACCTCGCCGGCCCTTATAACTCGGAGCGTTTTACACAATCTGCTCCTTTTTCGGCCCGAGCAGATCCGATAAAAAAGGCCCGACTCGTAAAAAAAATTATAGGCAGCCTGTATATTCTCGCCGTTTTACCACTCGCATCTGCCATTTCCCCCACCCACCTCCGCCGCAATCCCACCAACTTCGGCAACCAACCTTCTCTACTTCAGCGCCTGATTCCCGCGCGCACACACTCTTTTAGAGCAAATCCATGGCCGGCGGAGGTCGCGGGTGTGGGGGCACCCTGGCACAACGCCGAGGCCGACAGCTTCAGCCTGGGCGCTCGAAGCAGGCAGAGAGCATGGCGCCCTCTCACACAGCCATGGCCGAAAGGCGTGGAGCAAGTTCAACGAGATTGGGGACGCACTTTGGCCCACCACCAAGGGTCTCCATGAGGCAGAGATCGAGCTCCACACCCCAAAGGAGGCAGTGGCGACCTGTGAAGACGGCGCCAACGCACGGCTCGAGGCGGCGAAGGAGGTGTACGACCTCGTGTGCGTCCTCTACAAGTCGTCGACCGAGTTCTACCTTAACATGAAGCCCTAACTAGTTTAGATTAGGTTTCATCTACTATGTGCTTAAGTATGAACTCCCTCGTCTCACAATATAAGATCATTTTTTAAGCTAACATAACTTGAAAAACAATCTTATATTATGGTGATGGAGAGAGTATGTTTGAATGTATAAACTCCGGTGAACTTGATGACGCGAAATTTTAAGCTTCAAATATGTAGTATGGATTTACAGGATATGTCCTGCCGTGCATCTTACATGATCTGCTAGAGCTGTTCTAAACAAGAACTTGTCACAGAAACAGAACATTGAATAGTTAGGCTGACATGCTCATACGCGCGGCAGCCGCAGCACTGTACTGATTTTGTGGCACACCATAAGGTTGGTTTTACCCGTGTCTATTGTAGTCTCTCCGTAAAGAAATATATGAACGCCTTTAGTGATCTAAATGCTCTTATATTCTTTTATCAAGGGAGTATCACGAAGCAGGATATACCATAGGAAAATTCAGGATTTCGATCTGAGGAAAGCTCCAATAATGCTAAGGTTTGTTCCTAGGACCTCTTTGTATGATTTTCTCACTTACTTGCAACGACCACAATACACACTAAGGCTGGGGAAATTCCTCAACATGCATGACAATAGATTTTACAAATCGTGTTAGTTGCTATCAGTACTCCAAAGCCCTTGTCAACAGATAAAGCAATTATTGTTGCATCATCTGGCCAACTAAATATTGTCTAGCCCGCTGAGGACTAAAATTGAGAGTAGAATCGACTACACAGCTAACTGCAGAAAATTTCAACTGAAGGTTTTCTTCCCTTATAAAACCAGTGAGAAATAAAAGTGACAGGCTCACAGCACAGCAGCAGAAGCATAACAATCAGCAACGACGAACTAGCATAAACTTGTTAGGCACAGTTTGCTTGACATAACCACATTCTGATTATAACAAGCAGAGAGATGAACAACACCCTCAATGAAGTGGTAAGCCATCACAGAAGCAACATGTCTAGGCCTCGTGAGAAACAAGTCAGGTTTGGTGAGAGAAAAACAGTGAACCGGTGATACATCAAAGACTACAATGGTAACATAAAATATCTAGAGACAGACACTAACACTTCAGATTTGACATAGTACAAAGAATGTAGAAGTCCTTGCACAATATCACAAGTCAAACAAAATGCATGTGCAAAGGATTAGGTATAGGAGGCTATCGCATAAGAATAGTTGATTATATAGCACCATCCTAGTTGTTATGACAATAATTAGGCACATTTCTAAAATAACAGAACAATTAGGCAGGGAAAGTGGATGGCCTTGGTTAATACTTCTTCCACTGAAACATCAACGCTCACCTTTTATGTTATATCAACATGAGAACACAATTCATTGTTCCAAATATCGGCCAGTTAATCGGCATCTCGGTCAGTTAATCGCTACTGGGTGGGTCACCGAATAGCTGATTAACTGATTTATCGGCCGATTAACTGGAAAATTCACCGTCCCTACTCAGCACCCGACTGATATGGTACCACTTACTGATATCCTGAACAGTGACAATTTGTAACATCTAATCTACAGTTCACCGCATAAATCAAGCAGAATATGTTTGGAACTCCAGACAATAAAACTTGGTTGAACTGAACATCATGCTGGTGGCTTACACAATTTTACTATTTTAGCTGCCAAAGATTATGCAGTCTATCCTTCCACAACTGGTGGTGGCTTACATGATTTTACTATTTTATACTCCCTCCGTTCCTAAATATAAGACCTTTTAGGGATTCCACTAGACTACATACGAAGTAAAATGAGTGAATCTACACTCTAAAGTATGTCTATATACATCCGTATGTAGTCCATAGTGGAATCTCTAAAAGGTCTTATATTTAGGAACAGAGGGATTATATGCCAAAGATCATGTAGTCTACCGTTCCACAACTGGAAGTAGGATGAAGGTAAGTTAATGACGTGAGTTGTGAGGTGACATTTTCTTTTGACAATGCAAGGCAGCAGCTCTGCTGATTTCAGTAAGATAGAAAAAAGAAATACAGAGTGACCTGGTTTATAAGGGAAACTAGGCTGAAAACCACAAAGCCCGGTAAAAAACTGAGAAAGCAAAAGAACAAAAAGACAAAAACAAAAGTAGGACGCGAGAGCTTAGGGATAGGGACTAGAGGAACAGATTCACACAAGACATCAAGGAATATCACCTAATCCAAACACAAGAGTGCCAAGGCCCAAGACGATCAGACGAAGCTAAAGAGCAACCGATCTATCCAGCACACACTCAAAGAGACTCAGCCAAACCAAGCCTGGCCAAACACAAATTTTTAGATCTAACATGAGTGCTGCAAATGTGTCATCCAGCTACAGGGCATAATTTCTGTAAACCTATAAGGTAATCAAATATTTTGTTGTTCGAAATTTAGGTATGCCTTCAAGGTCCAAACTATGATGCAGCATATTTGTGCCATGTGTATATCAAGCATAAATGAGCCAAAGGTTGCTGCCAACCAGGCCAGGAAGCCTCTCATTAGATGATTTATGTCTTGTAGGAAGTGCTACTTAAGAACTGCTAAGAGGTCCTATTATGATTGGATGAACAGATGTATAGTAAACCATCTACAGACCCGTTGACCTATACTAAACTCTAATGAACCATTCAAAATTAGCATTATGTTCTGATGAGCCCAAAATTCTCACACCAGATGGTCCATGCTATAGACTCGAATAAATATAAGCTATACCCAAAGCTCAAACAGACAAGGTACTGCTTACATATTATTCCAATACTGCACAATTTCACAGGAATGTGGTCCATACGAAACACCTATTAAGGAAATAATGGATCATCAAACTTTATTGCCAGTAACATACATATATGCTGCGGATAGCACCAGGAGAATGCTAGAAATCTCCGTATATAACAGATGTGATACAAAAATATGGCTGACTGACTACTGTGTACTCCCTCGTTCCATAATTCTTGTCATGGTTTGAACTAAAACCATGATGACAAGAATTATGGAACAGAGGGAGTATTAGTTAACTTATGGTTCAATTCATATGGTTTGACCTATCAAATGGAAAAGCAGTTTGTCACAATGGGTTTGTTTTCAGTGATAGGCTGCGTGTTCTTCTATTATAGTAATATAAAGGTAAAGGTACTATTACAGATTAATTCCCTTGAAAGATAGTGGTCATCAGTGATATATTACTAGTAGTATTGAATTAAACAATAAAGCGTTGTTTCTTTACCAAAGACAAACTGGACAGCATTGATTGTATGAAATTCCAACTGATGGATGACTATTGGAATGAAATTAAATAATCAAGGAGGCACAACTAAAATTATGGTATCAATTCATTAAATGAAATCACATACATCAACAAGGCGCAATAAAATTATCGAACACAAGATACAAGAATCAGCAATTAGAAATTTGTTTTATACCATTCCCAACTTGCTCCAATAGGGCAACGAAAAATGTCCCTACTGTTGTAAACATGCCGCATTTATCCTTTATGTTGGGCTACTACCTTTGATTTCAGACAAACATAACATCAGCTATGATGGCTAAGTAAGCAAGCAAGGATTGCATCCATTATAAGCAGCAGATTAATTCAAGTAGCAAAACATCAGCTTAGCTAGTGATAAACCGTCTGCCGCAGAATAACAAGTTGTAACCTTATGTAAGAATTAAGCATTGAATGTTGAAATCCAAGGAGACAGCTACAGGAACGCAAAAAGGATTGCACCTTGCAACCACCCATCAAGCTGGAGACGGCTCCTCCGTTCCCTTGTTTTCCCCTCCTCCGCCGTTCTTCGGCGGCTCGCTGCTCACGGCATCAGAAACGAGTGAAATCGGGCGGTGCTCGATGACCTCATCGATGAGCCCCCAGGCGTGCGCCTCCACTGGGTCCATAAACATATCCCTCTCCATACACTGCTCGATGCGGTCGATGGCCTGGCCCGTGTGCTTGGCGTAGATCTTGTTGAGGCGGTCGCGCACCTTGAGGATCTCCTTGGCCTGGATCGCAATGTCGGAGGCCTGCCCGGAGGCGCCGCCCGACGGCTGGTGGATCATAACCCGGGCGTTGGGCAGCGCGCGGCGCTCGCCGGGCGCGCCCGCGGCGAGCAGCAGCGAGCCCATGGAGGCGGCCTGGCCGATGCAGAGCGTGGTGACCGGGGAGCGGATGTACTGCATGGTGTCGTAGATCGCGAGGCCCGCGGTGACGACCCCGCCGGGGGAGTTGATGTAGAGGTGGATCGGCTTGGCGGGGTTCTCGGACTCGAGGAAGAGCAGCTGCGCGACGACGAGCGAGGCCGTGTCGTCGGCGATGGGCCCGTGGATGCAGACGATGCGCTCCTTGAGGAGGCGCGAGAAGATGTCGTAGGCGCGCTCCCCGCGGGAGGTGTGCTCGATGACCATGGGGACCAGCCCGTACTCGCGGCGCGGGGCGTGGCCCGCCGCCGGGGAGGGCGAGAAGAAGGCCCGCGGGGCGGCGGCGGAGGCGAGGCGGCGCAGCATGGCGGCGGCGCTAGGGTTTGGGGCCGGGTTTAGGGGACTGGGTCTGGGATTGGGTCCCGGCGCGGCGAGGTGAGACCGAGACGGCGGGGTGGGGAGGGGTGAGGTTGGGGTTAGGGTCAGACGAGTGGGGCCGTGGGGAAGCATGGTGGGGCCGGGAGGGGGTGGCTTCGTGGGGACGCCATTGGTGGGGGTGGCTTGTAGGTGAGAGTGAGGCTACAAAGGCTGCGAGGATGGGGGAGCTAACAGGTAGGTAGTGGTGGGTTGCGATGTGTGAGGGAAAGGGTGAGGTTGTTCCTTCTTATCTGTTCAACTTGGGCCGGGCTGAACTCTTATGGACCCTTACCAGAAAGCTTGGGGAGGCGAAAGGAGATCTCCCATTTTTTTAAGCCGGGTTGTGGCGATGCTTAAAACTATGTGGCTAGGGCAATTCCTATTTAGCACCACAGGCGCCGGTTTCTTCTGCTTTTTCCAAACCGTCGTCTGCAGCAGGTTTCGCACGCGTCTAGTTGGGTTGGTCCATATTATTTTTTCTGCTAACTCCAAAAACTAGGTGCAGCGTCGGCGGTTCGAACTCACGACCTAAAGAATAGAGAGCCACTAGTTAACGAGCGCTTCTTTGGGAGCCTCGCAACGATCAGCGCTAATTGGCGCTCTCACCCATTTGCCACGTGTGGCGCTCTAGGTGTTTCTTCCGGAATTTTTTTTCCGCACGCGTTTTCGGCTATTTAAATGTTTTTTTCGACGTTTTGGTTTTTCACCGGTCTTACTTAGCTTTTTGATAAAAAAAAATGTGCGAAAAAACGCGTTTTATTTTTTTCCTTTCACGAAAGTCACGATTTTGCTTTCGCGAGAGACGGTTTTGCTTTCACGAGAGTCATGGCCGTGCCTCTCGAAAACAAAAAAAATGTGTTTTCTGTTTTTTTTCTTTCGCGAGAGTCACGGTTTTGCTTCCGCGAGAGGCACGGTTGTGCTTTCGCGAGAGTCATAGCCGTGCCTCTCGGAAACGAAAAAAATGCGTTGTTTGTTTTTTTCTTTCACGATAGTCACGGTTTTGCTTCCATGAGAGGCACAGTTGTGCTTTCGCTAGAGTCATTGCCATGCCTCTTCAGAAACGAAAAAAAAGTATTTTCTATTTTTTTCCTTTCACGAGAGTCACGGTTTTGCTTTCGCGAGAGGCACGGATGTGCTTTCACGAGAGTCACGGCCGTGCCTCCTCAAAAAACGAAAAAAACGCGTTTTTTTCCTTTCGCGAGAGTCGCGGTTTTGCTTCTGCGAGAGGCACGGTTGTGATTTCGCGAGAGGCACGGGGCATGCCTCTTTCGCAAAAGGAAAAACCCGTGCTCCCGGATCGAATCATGTGCTTCCTGTGCCGGCCCGCTACGCTGTGTGCGAGCGCCTGTATCGCTAGCGGGTGCCTTAAGCACCAAACACGAGCTCCCTGTGGCTAGCTCTCATCAGGAGAATTAACCAAGCCTCATATTATCCGTAGCCTTATTTTGAATGAGTTGTCGTTATTTGAGATGAAATAAAGCTAGCCATCTCATATGACTCTTAAAAAAACTAAGCCTCATCTAGATCTTACACTGCTTTTTGTAGGGAAAACTCTTACACTACTTGATTTTATGTGAAGATTTATGTGGTTTTTTTTATTGATCAAATAGTATAAGTGTTAGATGTAACTATAGTAATTCGGATGAGAATTAGCAAATTCATTTTGCTTATAGAAAAAACACACCCTATTCGGCGATCTAAAAATAACCCACACAACCACTATCAACCTTAGAGGATGCTGCCAAGTTTCTCCCCCACGCCGCCGCATCGGCCTCCCTCCTCTTCCCTGTCTGGTAGCCTCGGCGGTGGCAAGAAAAGTGGGGACTCGTCCGTCCGTTTTTCTCTCTCCTTATGTTTTGTTCCCCAGTGACATCAGCGAGGTAATGGCGGCGATGACATGTCAATAATGTCATTTCGATCTCTACCTACCTCGATGATATTCAATCCGGTGTCGGCGAAGGGCCTGCGAGAGTTTATGTTCCTGAATATGCTGGTCTCTTGAGATCTTAGCAGTTGGTGTGTCCTTCAAGGAGAGCAATCAGCTGGCCATTGGTGCAACGACTTCAACATCTTCTTTTGTGTTGTTTTGCGGCATGGTTCAGTTTCTCAAACCCTCTGGACTGATGGTAATGGATTGCAAACTTGTTAGGGGGGTTGGGGGAGTGATGCTCCAACCTAATGCTTCTTCAGCGACTTTTAGAACTCATCTCAAGGGGGCGAGTGATTATTGCACTCTTTAAAGTCTAGTATGGCGAAGATAAGAATCCCCAGATCTAGAGAGCGGGAGGAGAATTTACCAAATTTACGGGTGCAGCCTGCAGGGAGGGACAAGAGGCCACGACTGATAGGAACGAACTTGCGCCATCAACAATTCCACCACAACGGTGGCGGCACACGAACAATGGAGCAATAGCCAACACCATGGCCATCCCCGACCTCAGAATCTCCATTGGAGTCAAGAGCCCAAAAGTAGTTACCAGCGTGTTGTAATGCCTGGATAATTAAGCTACAGTAATCCCCCGCTAATGATGTCATGTCATCACATTACTGTTACTAATCCATGGTTGATCAAAATCACAATCCAAATTCAAATTTAAAATAAAAAAAAATCCAAAATTCAAATTTCTCAAACATGCAAAATAAAATGTTCAAGTGTGATAAATAATCTCTGGTTATTTTTCATGTTGAAACCCACATTTTTGCAAAGTGTTTAAATGCCCTAAACTAATCAAAACAGTGGCTAAAAATAATTATTAAATGCTTTTTAAACAATAAAATTGCAAAGTATTTTATTTATGTACCAAACTTTTTATGGCAGTAGCATATTTAGTAACATTAAATTAGGTGCTAGTTTCATATTTTTTGAAAGTAAAATAAGGTCAAACTAATAGGAGAAAACAGAAAATATAAAAGAAATTAGAAAATAAAATGAAATGGATAAAAAGGGAAACCCCCATGTCCCCTGGACCTTAGTCCACAGCTGGCCCAGCCGACCGAGGTACGTTGGCGCGTCCCCGACGGACCAGCTCGCAGGCCGCGCCGCTACAGCGCCGCCGAGGGGGATAAAGGCACCTCCTCGGACGCCTCTCTCTCCCTCCCCGAAACCCTAGCCCCCAAATCCCCCATCTCCATCTCCCTCGCTCGCTCTATTCGCCCCGCGCGAGATCGCCGCGTCACCGCCGCTGCGTCGTCGTCACCACGACCAACGAGCTCTCCGCCGCGGGAGAACCTACCAGGAGCCCCGCCTCGCTCGTCCACACCGTCCTCGCCCGCAAGCTCGAGCCGCGGAGGTCGTCACCGCCGGATCGAGCCATCTTCCTCTGTCGGCCGCCGCACCTCGCCGCTCGACCCGCTCGTCTCCGACCAGCCCCGGCCTCCTCGAGCTCGCCACTGAGCTCACTGTGAGCTCTCCTCTGGTTCCCTCTATTTCCCTCGTCGAACCCGTCGCCGTAGACGCCGTACACCACCGCGGCCGAAATCACTGGAGCTCGCGCTCGCCACGTCCGCGCGCGCTCATGACCGTGCGCTCAGGCGCCCCTGCTAGCGAGCCCGAGCCCTCGCGCGCCCACTCGTTCCTCCCTTGGCCAGTCGCGGCCCCGCCCGCAGCTGTCCGCTGCGCGTTCCCCTGCTGACGCCGCCGCTGCCTCCTCCTACTGTTGCGGTGCTGCTGCCTGCCGCTATGCTCGCCTGCTGCCGTGGCCGCCCGTGTAGCCCCGCGCCTCTGCCCCTCGCTGCTAGTTGCGCTGCTGCTCGCTGCTTGGCCGCTGCTTGCTGCTATGCGTATCTGCTACTGTGCTGCTCTGCTTGCTGTGCCCTGCTTGCTACTGTAGCTGCTACTAGTTAGCTTTTTAATTTCTACGTTGACTAAGCCTCTAAACAGCCCCTAATCAGCGGTTAAATAGCTGTTAATATGTGTAAAAATAATATGAGTAGGTAGTACACTTGACAAGACTCAAATGTCTCCATTGGACCAAATCCACTTGATGCATGGATTAAATCCTATAAAAATCATAAATTGCTATCTTCTGTTAAACAGAGAACAGATTTAACCTCTAGCATTGTGTGCTGCGTGTTGTGTGTGTGCCGTGCGTGTGGCCGGCTGGGTTCTGCCCAGTGGCCGGCCCTTGTTAGTATTAGGTTTATCTAGTAGTATTAATTAGTGCTAAGTTAGTCTAGTAGTAGATGACATGTAGGCCCCATTAAATAAGTTAGGTTTATTTAATTGTTTAGGTAAATAGTCCATGACATGTGGGTCACAGCTCTCCTTTTGACTAGTCAAATTGACTCGGTCAACTCGAATTAAAAGTAATTTAGACTCTGCAGATCTTTGAAAACATTTGTTAAATCTTTGAAAAATCATAGAAAATAGCAACGTATACCGCCATGTCATGCTTAGTATTGCATATGTGTGCTTTGTATTTACTGTTTCTTCACCCTCTTCTCTCCGGTAGACCCCGAGACCGCTGCTGATGCCCCTGTGATCGACTACGTCGACGACGACCCTTCTTCCCTTTTAGCGGAGCTTCCAGGCTAGCCCCCCTTTGATCATCCCGATACTGCCCATTCCATTCTCTCATGCTTGCATTAGATTTTGCTATTGTAATTGATTGCTCATATTCTGATGCATAGCCTGCTTTTGTACCTGCTATCTGCTTATCCTAATCTGCTTAGTATAGGTTGGTTAGAGATCCATCAGTGACCACCACCTTGTCCTTGTTGCCCCTACTTCATCATCGACGACTCGATCAACGTGATCGACGATCAGAGCCCGACACCTCACATCACATCACGCCCTTTTTTGTTGCTCGACTCTACAGAGTTGCCATCGAGTGCCGAGGGTGGAACCTCATACATCACTCCTGATGAGATCTCTGTAGTGTAGCTATTCAGTCGTGGTCAATGAGGGTGATTTCCTCTTTCACCATTCCCGATACGGCTCTGTCGTGCAACACCTCAAGTGTGAATCTCGAGGGTGGATCCTCTTACGTTCACCTTGATGATCACATCGATGGAATCCTCCGGGGGTGATTCCTCGGGTTTTCCCCTTGATGTTTGGACACACGGTTACCTTGACTTTACTTGAGACATTGGTGAAAGTCGGACGGGCCCGGAGAGCACCCGGGGAGTTGTTACGGTGGCGGCTGGCTGTTTAGCGGTATCACCCGGAGGGGGTGATAGCTGGACTTGTCCCGACAGCCGTCACTTCTTTTAATAATACACTAACAGGTTTGGGTATTTGTTCTGAGTTGGCCTTTGGCCTTTACGCACTAACCACCACGCGAGAACAGATATGGGCCTCGACGTCGTGGTATCAGCCGAAGCTTTGTCAGACGTCCAGTTCAGCATTGTGGCACGGTTGGGCCGACACCATCCATGTATAGGTGGAGCCTAGACCCGCCCTGCATGCAACGACCCGGAGTGCAACGGGCGATGGGCCCAGACCTCGGAGTGCTTAGGATGTAGACCGGCGGGGACCTCTCTGCTGAGCCTAGGTAGGGCTACGACGTGTTGATCTTCCGAGGCCGGGCATTGACCCAGAAAAGTGTGTCCGGCCAAAGCAATCAAGTGTGTTGGAAAACGTGGTGCACCCCTGCAGGGAAGATATATATTTGAATACCGTGTCCACGGTAACGGACGTTCAGACTTGTATCTTGATCTTATACAACTAGAAATGGATACTTGATATGTGATGGATATGTGGCCCCGGGATTGATTTCTACAGGGAGTCGAGGAAGGATCTCTGGGCCTTAATGTTACAACATGCTTGTTAATTAACTGCTATTCTTTACTCTTCTACATGCTGCAAGATGCTTGGAGCTGCTTGAAGATGTTAGTCTTCGATAGGCTAGGCCTTCCCCTCTACTCTGGCATTCTGCAGTTCAGTCCACAGATACAACCCTTCCATTTGATACCAATGCATACTTAGTATAGATATGATGCTTGCGAGTACTTTGGATGAGTACTCACGGTTGCTTTGCTCCCCCTTTTCCCCCTTCTTTCTTCTTTCTAGTTGTTGCAACCAGATGGTGGACCACAGGAGTCAGATGCCACCCTCGCCGACTATGACTACTACCCCGGGGGTGGCTACTACTACGTGGAGCCCGCTGACGACTAGGAGTAGTTAGGAGGTCCCAGGCAGGAGGCCTTGCCTCTTCGATCGTTGCTTTGTTTGTGCTAGCCTTCTTAAGGCAGAACTTGTTTAACATATGTCTGTACTCAGATATTGTTGCTTCCGCTGACTCGCTTATGTATCGAGCTATGTATTCGAGCCCTCGAGGCCCCTGGCTTGTAATATGAAGCTTGTATGACTTCCGTTTGTGTTTAGAGTTGTGTTGTGATATCTTCCCGTGAGTCCCTGATCTTGGTCGTACACGTTTGCGTGTATGATTAGTGTACAATCGAATCGGGGCGTCACACCTGTGACGAGATCGACGAGGAGACAGATCAAAGGTAAAGCAAACCATGGACGACAGGGAAGAAGGGCGAGGGGGGGTGTCGTGGTTCTAAGACTGACAGTAATGTAGGGGGGGGTAGGTATGGAGAGGCAAGATCTTAGCTATGGAGTAGTTGTAAGTACACGAGATTTACGAGTTCAGGCCCTTCTCAGAAGAAGTAATAGCCCTACGTCTCGGAGCCCGGAGGCGGTCGACTGGATTATATGCGTGTGAGTTACAGGGGGTGCGAACCCTTTACACTGAGGAGGGGTGTGGCTTATATAGAGTTCGCCAGACCCGGAGAGGCAAGATCTTAGCTATGGAGTAGTTGTAAGCACACGAGATTTACGAGTTCAGGCCCTT
The DNA here is from genome assembly GCA_032464435.1 of Aegilops umbellulata. NCBI lineage: Eukaryota > Viridiplantae > Streptophyta > Magnoliopsida > Poales > Poaceae > Aegilops > Aegilops umbellulata. Next base: position 407,838,665 of record CP136055.1, read on the forward strand.
CTCAGAAGAAGTAATAGCCCTACGTCTCGGAGCCCGGAGGCGGTCGAGTAGATTATATGCGTGTGAGTTACAGGGGGTGCGAACCCTTTACACTGAGGAGGGGGGTGCCTTATATAGAGTTCGCCAGACCCCTCCGGCCCTCAGTTATGCAGGGTTTAAAGTACATTAAGGTTGGGCGTTACTGGTAACGCCTCTAATAAAGAGCTATGATGACCATAAAAGCTACTCAATGACCGACCGTTAGCGTGCGGAGTGGCTTTAGGTCTCCTGACCGTCGAGTGGTTGGATCTTGGTCGAGTGATTGCTCCATGGTCGAGTGTCTTCGAGTCCGTCGAGTGGAACACCTCCAAGTCGATTGAAAGGTTATTTCTTCTAGGGATGTCCTTGGGTAGGGCAGTTAGGACAGGTCCATGGCTCTACCCTAGGTACATGACTTCATCATTAGCCCCCGAATGGATCGAGGTTTGAGTGGGGAAGGAGTTGAGAATTCTTCCGACCCATTCTTCGTGCCATGAGTACATCTTGTTGCGGATCAATGAACGTGGGTGACGTCAACAACTTCTTTTTCAGTCACCTTGATCCATTCTTAGTTTTTGTCGAATGAGTTTATTTACTTGAAGAGCTCCGAGTGACGGTGTGGAGGAGATCTTCCGTCTGTCACGTTTCTCTGCTGCTCGTGGATTTAGCGGGATTCGAATTTTGGGAAGCGCGCGGGATGGAGGAGGCCGCAGTAATTGGATGGGATAGAGCAGAGCCGCCTTGATCTCCGCGCCACCTTTTTCGCCACGTATCGCGCGCGCGACTGTTGCGGGATTTGACATGATCGTCCGGGCCTACCAGTCAGTCACTCGGAAGTAACCACATATAAGGCACCGGACCGGGGTTTTTTGAACAGTGCGTTCTCATTTCCTCCTCTTCTCCTCAGACTCCTCCGCCGCGTTCGCTCTCGCCCCAGTGCCGCCGCTCCGTACGTGTCTCGCCGGCGACGATGGGGAAGGAGAAGACGGTGGCGCTGGAGCGGGCGAAGAAGGCGACGGCGAAGGCGAAGGGGAAGACGACCAGTCGGGGCGGATCTTCCTCAAGGACCGGTCTGCCGAAGGGTTGGATCCAGGGCGACTGGATCCGCTCAACGATCCGCCAAGAAGACCTCGACGACCTGGCCGATGGAGGACTGATCCCCCATGGATCGGTGAGGCTTCCGGGGAAGGAATCCGAGCCGCAGCCTCGGGAGGGTGAGCGCGTTCTCCTTGCCACCCACGTCGACCGTGGGTTTTCTCTGCCTCCTCACCCTTTCTTTCGGGGATTTCTGAATTTCTTTGGGGCACAACTCCACCACTTCACTCCCAATACCATCGTGTATCTCGCTGCTTTCGTGTCTTTGTGCGAGAATTTGTTGGGTTGTCGGCCTCACTAGGGTCTTTTCAAGCACATTTTCACCTGTCGCTCTCAGACGGTGAAAAAGGCTAATCCGAGTGACGAGAGAACACAAGTGATTCAGATGTGTGGGGGGCTTGGGGTTCAGATGAGAGGAAAATGTTCCTTTCCGGCCATGATTCTTCCCGACTCGATCCGTGGAAGGCAGTCGACCTGGTTTTACTGCAAAGACCAGCCGACGCCAGGGCAGTCGACTGGACTCCCTCCTTTTACCATGGACCGAGTGAACAAGCCCTCCTCTTTGAAGGTGATCCCGGAGGAGAAAGCACAAGTTAAGGTGCTGGTCGAACGAGTAGTCCAGCTTATCCGTGACGGGGTCACTGGTATGGATCTCTTGGATGTCTTCCTCTGGCGACGCATCCAGCCACTTCAAGCTCGGGACCATCCGATGTGGATGTATTCAGGAACTGAGGACACCACTCGGATCCACCCAGAGGAGGTCGAGGATGCCACGCTAGAGGGGTGGCTGACGAGCATCACCGGAAACAGGGACAACCCCAGGGGAGTCAGGAGAGTTCTTCCATTCGACCAGTCCCATGAACCAGACAAGGTTCGACTCTGAACTTCTGACTATGATCTGGATCCGCTCGCCCGCCTGTTTATGCTACGTCGACTGACTTTTATTTTTCCTGCTTTCTTCTAGGCCTTTATCGACATGTACTCAATGCCCAACGGAGAGCAAGAGCAGGACCCGGAAGGAGAGGCGAGCGGCGGCGATAGTGGCGATTGCCATTCTGACGGGGAAGGGGATGAGGAAAGTGACGACTCAAGTGACGAAGATGAAGTCGAGTCACCTCCTCGCGGGGAGAGGCGATCCAAGCTTGACCAAGACCGGCCGAGCGCCCGTGAAAAGGCGATTGCTTAGACTGGCCAGTCTTCAAAGTGTCCTCGGACATCTTCACCGACCCCGACTGAAAAAGCGTTAAAGCAGCCCAAGGTTGTAGAGCAGAAACCTCGGAAGGCGTTGCCGAAGATTAAGATTGACATTCCCGTCGCTTCTGCGTGAGTGTCTCCTTTTGTATTCACTCGACGCTTCGTGCTATTTATTTTTCCTTGATTTAACCAGTTGAACTTTGGAACTAGCAGCGCTGCTACTTCCGGGACTTCAGTTTACATAGATGAGGATGAGGCAATGGAGGATGCAGTCACTTCCACTCTGGGTATGATTTCTGACATTTTGTCTTCATTTGGTCGACTCAACTGTAACATATACCATTGGGTGATGTAATTTTGGCGATTGATCTTTGAACAACTCCTAACATTATCGACCTCCCCGATGATGACGATGAAGAGCCTGAGAGACCTTTGACGAGGAAGAATAGGAGAGCTCCTGCAGACAGGGTGCCACAGTCGACGCCGATAGCGGAACCAGTCGTTCAGGACGCTGGTGATGCTAATCGAGCTTGTGTTACCTTCGCCGTACCATTGTCGAGTGCCCTGCCCTCTTCGTCGACTGCTCAAGCCCCTGTCGATCCACCTTCAGTTTTTGCCACCCATCATGTCCCAGAGGACGAAGTGAATGCTGCCAAGGAAGCCATACGCCAAGCAGGTATTATGATGGAGAAGATGAAGACGATGCGGGAGGCCAGTCAGGCCGCCTATGACGCCAGCTCGGCTCTCCAAAGCAATGTCCAGGTTCGCACGTCGACTGATTTTCTTGGCTTGCTCTGTTAGGATATGGTACCTGAAAACTCTCTTTCCAAGGATCTTTGCATCTGTACACCCGCTGGGTGTGTCGATTGAACTTTTTGGACTAGTGGGGGCACGCTGAGTGCACCCACTGGGTGTAGTCCCCGAGACTACGGTGGACTGTTGGCAGTCGACTGTAGTCTTTATACTGTGTTGCTTCGCTCAAATTTCTGCACTTGGTCTGGTCAGGCCATTCCGAATGGAATCTTGGAACCAGTGGGGGCACGCTGAGTGCACCCACTGGGTGTAGTCCCCGAGATCGTGGTAGACTACTGGCAGTCGACTACGGTCTGAAGAGCTTGTTTGTTGCTGTCTTTCTTTGTAAAATAACTCCTCCTCCCCGATTGTAGAAATCTTGTGATCTTGGAGCTCGTTTTGTTGACTTGGAGAAACAACAGATCCAACTCAACCTTGACTTGGAATTGGCCAAGATAGAGCTGCAGAAGGCCAAGGACGACGCCAATGGTAAGACGGATTTATCGACTGGTTTGTCTTAAGCTTGGATTTCCTTTCGCTCTTTCTGAATTAAGCATCATTTCTTTTCAGAAAAATTGAACCAAGCTCTGGCGAAGAAGGATCAAGATCTGGCTGCTGTTCAAAAGGAGGCTGAAGATAAAACTGCTCTGGCTGAACAGAAACTGGCTTCAGTCGGCCAATTGGAAGAAGAGAATGCCAAGATGAAATCTGCCCTGGACGCAGCCAACAAGGAAGTCACGCGCTTGAAGAAGGACAAGGTTAACCTGAACGAGAAGATGGAAGGCATCGCTCGCAGGAGGGACGATCTGGAAAGCTATCTGAGGAGTCTTGGCAAGAAGTTTTTCATCAAACTTGAAGGTATATATTTTGTTCCGACTGAGTTTTTCTTCGTCGACTCGGCATACGAAAAAACCGACTTATCCTTGGATCATGCATGCAGAATTTTGCAGAGACTTCGAAGAGGAGACTGGGCAAATTGAGCCAAACTTGGACCCCATCAACTCTCATATGAAGGACGAAACCACTATGAATCTGCTCTGACTCGAATCCCGCATCGACGGCGTTGTTGACTACTTGGCTCGACTGAAGGTTGCCACGTCAAGGATTGACACGGCACTTTGGCCAAGGGCAACGCTCCAGAGTGACCTCGAGTCACTGATGACTCGGCTTAACGAGATCCTTGGTCGAGTGCAGGAGTGGAAGAAGTCTTCTGCCCGGTGCGGTGTTGATGTGGCTCTGTCTTTGGTTCGTATCCACTATAAGGAGGTGCTAGAAGATAAGCTGCCAGTGATCAAGGTCGCCAATACCAAAAGGCATGATTTCCGATCTTTCATGGAGAATTTCATCGCTGCCGCCACTCGGATCGCCGACGGTGTCGACCTGGATGAGTTTGTCGAGCCTGCCAGCCCTCCTCCCGCGGAGTAAACAAACTTTTATGCCCCACCTTAAATTTGCCTCGGAATGCCGAGTGGATTTTGTAATCGTTAAACTCCTTCGGGCTGAATGCTCGAGTACTTTGATCTGCGGTCTGGGACCTTTAGGATTTATCTGAACTTGGTTTATCGTTGAATATCTTCATGAACTCTCTGTCGAGTGGAACTTGTTCTTCACTTGAGACAACTTTTGTATTTATAGCACAGCTCCGAAGAAGAAGGTAGCAGTCGACTTGCACCTCGTCGTCCTTGCGGATTGGGATGTGTTTCAAACTTAGGCGAGTACTGGACTGCAGCTAAGCCCTCGAGTGGGAGGATTGCTCTCCACTCGATAGGATTTTAATACTTAGGCGAGTACTTGGACTGCAGCTAAGCCCCCGAGTGGGAGGATTGCTCTCCACTCGTTAGGATTTTAAATACTTAGGCGAGTACTTGGACTGCAGCTAAGCCCCCGAGTGGGAGGAATGTTCTCCACTCGGTAGGATTTTAAATACTTAGGCGAGTACTTGGACTGCAGCTAAGCCCCCGAGTGGGAGGATTGCTCTCCACTCGGTAGGATTTTAAATACTTAGGCGAGAACTTGGACTGCAGCTAAGCCCCCGAGTGGGAGGATGGCTCACCACTCGGTAGGATTTTCTCAAACTTAGGCGAGTACTGGACTGCAGCTAAGCCCCCGAGTGGGAAGCTGTCTCACCACTCGGTGGGATGTTTTCAAATTTAGGCGAGTACTGGACTGCAACTAAGCCCCCGAGTGGGAAGCTGGCTCACCACTCGGTAGGATTTTTTCAAACTTAGGCGAGTACTGGACTGCAGCTAAGCCCCCGAGTGGGAGGCTGGCTCACCACTCGGTAGGATTTTCTCAAACTTAGGCGAGTACTGGACTGCAGCTAAGCCCCCCGAGTGGGAAGCTGGCTCACCACTCGGTGGAATTTTTTCAAACTTAGGCGAGTACTGGACTGCAACTAAGCCCCCATGTTGGTGTCAAAACCGGCGGATCTCGGGTAGGGGGTCCCGAACTGTGCGTCAAGGTCGGATGGTAACAGGAGACAAGGGACACGAAGTTTACCAAGGTTCGGGCCCTCTCGATGGAGGTAAAACCCTACTCCTGCTTGATTAATATTGATGATATGGGTAGTACAAGAGTAGATCTACCACGAGATCAAGGAGGCTAAACCCTAGAAGCTAGCCTATGGTATGATTGTGTATGATGATGGTTCCGTCCTACGGACTACGACCCTCCGGTTCATATAGACACCGGATAGGGTTAGGGTTACACATAGTCGGTTACAATGGTAGGAGATCTTGAGTATCCGCATCGCCTAGCTTGCCTTCCACGCCAAGGAAAGTCCCATCCGGACACGGGACGAAGTCTTCAATCTTGTATCTTCATAGTCCAGGAGTCCGGCGAAGGTATAGTCCGGCTACCCGAACACCCCCTAATCCAGGACTCCCTCACCCCGAGTGGGAAGCTGGCTCACCACTCGGTAGGATTTTTTCAAACTTAGGCGAGTACTAGACTGCAGCTAAGCCCCGAGTGGGAGGCTGGCTCACCACTCGGTAGGATTTTTTCAAAATTAGGCGAGTACTGGACTGCAGCTAAGCCCCCGAGTGGGAGGCTGGCTCACCACTCGGTAGGATTTTTTCAAACTTACGCGAGTACAGGACTGCAGCTAAGCCCCCGAGTGGGAGGCTGGCTCACCACTCGGTAGGATTTTCTCAAACTTAGGCGAGTACTGGACTGCAGCTAAGCCCCCGAGTGGGAGGCTGGCTCACCACTCGGTAGGATTTTTTCAAACTTAGGCGAGTACTGGACTGCAGCTAAGCCCCCGAGTGGGAGGCTGGCTCACCACTCGGTAGGATTTTTTCAAACTTAGGCGAGTACTGGACTGCAGCTAAGCCCCCGAGTGGGAGGCTGGCTCACCACTCGGTAGGATTTTTTCAAACTTAGGCGAGTACTGGACTGCAGCTAAGCCCCCGAGTGGGAGGCTGCCTCACCACTCGGTAGGATTTTTTCAAAGTTAGGCGAGACGGATTCGCAGATAAGCCACCCACTGGGGGATTTCTCACGCAAACAGAAGCAACAACAATCACTGGGAAAATTATAACACGCTTGTCTTTGATAAATAAACTACAGAAGTTTTTCTTATTACATCTCATCCGAGTGAGAATTCAAGTGTAAAAGGGGCGGAGTAGCTCCGCGTTCCAAGCTCGTGGCTCGTCAATCTGGCGATCGACATTGTAAAGGTGGTACGCTCCATTGTGGAGGACTCTGGTGACGATGAAGGGACCTTCCCAAGTAGGAGCGAGCTTGTGTGGTTTCTGCTGATCCACTCGGAGGACCAAGTCTCCTTCTTGGAAGGCTCGACTCTTCACATTTCTGGCGTGGAATCGACGCAAGTCTTGCTGATAGATGGTTGATCGGATCATGGCCATTTCTCTTTCTTCTTCCAGGAGGTCGACTGCGTCCCGCCGGGCTTGTTCTGCTTCAACTTCAGAGTAGAGCTCGACTCGGGGTGCATTGTGCAGCAGGTCACTCGGCAAAACTGCTTCAGCTCCCTAGACCAGAAAGAATGGGGTTCTTCCTGTCGACCGGTTCGGGGTGGTCCTCAATCCCCAAAGTACTGATGGAAGCTCGTCGACCCATGCGCCTGCTGCGTGCTTGAGATCGCGCATCAGTCGGGGTTTCAGTCCTTTGAGAATCAGACCGTTTGCCCTTTCCACTTGTCCATTCGACTGGGGGTGAGTGACTGAAGCGTAGTCGACTCGTGTGCCTTGAGAGGCGCAAAAAGCTCTGAACTTGTCCGAATCAAAGTTTGACCCATTATCAGTGATGATGCTATGCGGAACTCCATATCTGAATATCAACTCTCTGATGAAACTGATAGCAGTGCAGGTATCGAGATTCTTGATAGGCTTAGCTTCAATCCATTTGGTAAACTTGTCGACTGCCACTAATACATGAGTGAATCGCTCCTGCCTGTTCTCAATGGACCAACCATATCCAATCCCCAAACAGTAAAGGGCCAGACGAGTGGAATGATCTTTAGGGCTGACGCGGGTTTGTGGGACATGTTGGAGTACAACTGGCATCCTTCGCATTTGTCGACTATCTCTTTCGCCATTTCATTTGCTCTTGGCCAGTAAAATCCCGCTCGGTATGCTTTAGCCACAATGGTCCGAGAGGACGCATGATGACCACAGGTCCCCGAGTGGATATCATCAAGGATTATCTGCCCTTCTTCTGGTGTTATACACTTCTGGCTGACTCCAATCGCGCTTTCTCTATACAATTTTCCCTTTATGACTGTAAAGGCCTTGGATCGACGGATGATTTGTCGAGCCTCTTCTTCGTCCTCTGGGAGTTCTTTCCTCAGGATGTACGCGATGTATGGCACCGTCCAGTCGGGAGTGATGACCAAGACTTCCATGATCAGGTCGACCACTGCTGGTACTTCAACTTCAGTCGGATCCGTGGCACTTTTTGGCTGCAGGGCTTCTTCCGTGAATGGATCTTCTTGAACTGATGGCGTGTGGATGTGTTCTAAAAACACATTGCTGGGAATGGCTTCTCTCTTGGAACCTATTTTTGCCAAATCATCAGCTGCTTGATTTTTCAGTCGGGGTATGTGATGAAGCTCTAACCCCTCGAATTTCTTCTCGAGCTTTCTCACTGCATTGCAATAACCAGTCATAGCTGGACACCTGACGTCGCACTCCTTCATCACCTGATTAACCACCAAATCTGAGTCGCCATAGACCATGGGGCAACGGACGCCGAGTGAAATGGCTATGCGCAACCCATACAAAAGTGCTTCATATTCCGCCTCGTTATTGGAGGAATCAAAGTGAATCTGGAGAACATATCTGAGCTTATCTCCTCGGGGGGAAACCAATACTACCCCAGCACCGGAACCATTCAACATCTTAGACCCATCGAAGAACATGGTCCAGTGCTCCGAGTGAAATTGAGTCGGTTGTTGCTGTTCAAACCACTTGGCGATGAAATCTGCTATTGCTTGGGACTTGATAGCTTTCTTTGCCTCAAACTTGATATCCAGGGGAAGGAGTTCAATCGCCCATTTTGCCACTCGACCAGTTGCATCTCTGTTGTGCAGAATCTCTGACAATGGAGCGTCGCCGACGACTGTAATGGAATGGTCAGAGAAGTAATGTGCAACCTTCTTCGTGGTCATATAAATCCCATATACAAGCTTCTGGTAATGAGGATATGTTTGCTTTGATGGAGTCAAAACTTCAGAAACATAATATACTGGGCATTGAACTTTAAAGGCTTTTCCTTCTTCTTCCCGCTCGACCGTAAGTACCGTACTGACGACTTGTCTCGTGGCTGCAATGTAAAGCAGCAAAGGCTCAGCAAGCACCGGCTGGGTGGAGAGCAGAGCTTTTAGCTCTGCAAACGCTGCATCAGCTTCCGGAGTCCACTCGAACTTGTCAGACTTCTTCATCAGTCGGTAAAGAGGCAATGCCTTTTCACCGAGACGAGAAATGAATCGACTTAAAGCGGCCAAGCAACCAGTAAGCTTCTGGACATCGTGCACACGCACAGGACATTTCATCCGGAGTATAGTACCGACTTTTTCTGGAGTGGCGTCGTTTCCCCGTTCGGAAACGAGAAAACCGAGTAATTTTCCGCCAGGGACTCCGAATGTGCACTTTGATGGATTAAGCTTGATATCATACCTTCTGAGGTTGGCAAAGGTTTCAGCAAGGTCAGTCAGCAGGTCGGAACCCTTCCGTGACTTGACCACAATATCATCCATGTATGCTTCCACATTCCGACTGATTTGAGTGAGCAAACACTTCTGAATCATCCTCATGAACGTGGCTCCGGCATTCTTGAGGCCGAATGGCATGGTAACATAACAGCAGCACCCGAATGGAATGATGAAAGCTGTTTTGATCTCGTCGGATCCATAAAGACGGATCTGATGGTACCCGGAATATGCGTCTAAAAAAGACAGTCGCTCACATCCCGCAGTCGAGTCGACTATCTGGTCGATGCGGGGGAGAGGAAAATGATCTTTTGGGCAGGCCCGATTGATATGTTTAAATTCAATGCACATGCGAAGTGACTTGTCCTTCTTGGGGACCATGACAACGTTGGCGAGCCACTCGGAGTGGTAAATCTCTCGGATGAACTCCGCTGCTAAGAGCCGAGCCACCTCCTCGCCAATAGCCTTTCTCTTCTGGACGACGGACCGTCGGAGATGTTCTTTGACAGGTTTCACTTTTGGGTCGACTCGTAGGCGGTGCTCAGCCAGCCCCCTGGGAACACCCAACATGTCAGAAGGCTTCCATGCGAAGATGTCCAAGTTCTCACGGAGGAACTGGATGAGCGCTTCTTCCTATTTGGAGTCGAGTGTTGTTGAGATATGAGTCGGAGCAGCATTGGGATCGGTCGAGTGAATGTGAACCGGCTTCGTTTCGCCAGACGACTAAAAAGCTGATTCCGTAGCGGGCTTCTTGGCTCGCAACAAATCACTCGGGTCCGCAGTCTTCTGGTACTCCTACAGCTCTACCACTGCCATCTGGGCATCAACGATTTTTGAGCCTTTCTGAAAACATTCTTCTGCCTTCTTCCGATTGCCCGAAACAATGATCACACCTTTGGGACCAAGCATCTTCAATTTGAGATACACATAACATGGTCGAGCCATGAAGCGCGCATAAGCTGGCCTGCCCAAAATAGCGTGATAAGCACTCTGGAAGTCCACAACCTCGAACGTCAACTTTTCTTTGCGGTAATTCTTGGAATCACCGAAATCCACATCGAGAGCAATTTGGCCGAGTGACTCAGCCTTCTTCCCAGGAATGACTCCATGGAAACTCATGTTGCTGGTAGTGAGTCTGGACATCGGAATGCCCATCCCTTTCAACGTCTCTGCATACAGAATGTTCAAACCACTGCCACCATCCATTAAGACTTTGGTCAGTCGAGTGCCTTCGACAACTGGGTCGACCACCAAAGCTTGCCTCCCAGGGGTGGCAATGTGCGTTGGGTGATCGGACTGGTCAAATGTGATGGCAGTCTGAGACCACTTCAAATAACTGGGTGTCGCCGGAGCTACCATATTCACCTCACGGTTGATAACTTTCAGTCGACTTTTGCTTTCAACATCAGCAAAAATCATCAGGTTGGAATTGACCTGGGGGTATCCATCATCACTATCTTCCTTGTCCTTGATTTTGTCCGATTCCTTTTCCTTATCTTTAGACTGCTTGCCCTGGAACTGCTGAATCAAGAGCCGACAATGTCGAGTGGTATGTTTCGGGTAAATGAGTTTACCCTCTTCATCTTTCTTTGTGTGGATGTGACATGGCCAATCCAACACATCATTTCCGTCTTGGTCTTTAACTTTCTTGGGGTTCCAAGGCCCTTTGGGTTTCCCCTTAAACTTTCCTTGAGTCACAGCCAAGGTTTCCCCAGGAGCAGCTGGCTCGGCTTTCCGCTTCTGTTTCCGATTGGAATTTCCTCCTCCGGTTTCTTGGGCGACTGACTTGAGCTTGCCACTCTGGAGTCGATCCTCATCTTCACCATTAGCGTACTTGGTGGCAATCTCCATCATCCGATTCAGAGACACGTCTCTGGTTCGACCGAATTTCAGATTCAGTTCTCTGTTCTTGACGCCTTCCTTGAAGGCACAAACTGCTTGGTGGTCAGGCACATTTTCTACCGTGTGATGCAACGTGATCCATCTCTGGATGTAACCCCTCAAAGTTTCATTCGGCTTCTGCACACAAGACCGCAGTTCGGTCAGCCCTGCGGGTCGCTTGCATGTTCCTTCAAATATTGTGACAAACACTCGGGCGAGATCTTCCCAAGTGTAAATGCTGCTAGGTGCTAACTAATTCAGCCACGCTCTGGCCGAGCTCCCCAACATGAGAGGTAGGTGCTTCATGGCCACTTCATCATTGCCACCGCCAATCTAGACGGCCACTCGGTAAAGCCAAGTATCGGGCTTGGATTCACCAGTGAACTTACTGACTCCAGTCACCAACCTGAAGTTGGGAAGAATCGCCGCGGCCCTGATGGCTCTACTAAAGCACACTGGCCTTGAAACATGCACTCTGCTGCTGGTAGGTGCATCTCTGTCGTGACCTTCTCGGTGAGCTCTGTTTCTGTCGACCAAACCTTGAAATAGAATGGATCTCGCATCAAAGCCTGGTTCTCTGGGGTCGACTGGAATCCTCCGCCCAACACTATGAGGGCGCCAGTCATCCTGCTGTCGAGGCACGTATGATCCACTCCTTGGAGGAGGGGTGGGCACTTGACGTCGATCCTCACGACTGAGCCGGTGATCATACTGCTCACGGTTCCTATATTGATCACGCCGGTCCTCACGTCCCTCACGCCTCGGGGGCGATATTGGGCTGTGGGCGACTGAACTGTATCTGTAGCAACGGATCTGCTGTGGATTCTATTCCGCGACTGTGACACAGCTGAATTCTGGTCTCCTGCCTCCAGGAGTAATGCTCTGATCTGCAACAAGCCCCTGCCAGCCTCTGACTGAGAGGGCTGGATGGACTCTGCTATACGGGCTGCAGTTGCTAAATTCTGAATCGGAGTTCGATATACCTGAGTTGGTGGTGGAAAGAGCTGACGTCGACTGGATTCTGGAACCCGTTGTCGTGCGCGCTCGTCGAGTGCTCGCTGGAGATTATCCAGTCGAGTGCGTTCAGCCAAGTTGGCCAAGCGCGTGTCCTCCAAGGCGCGGGCCTCGGGGGTTTCTCCAACAATAGGAGTGTGTAGCGCATCCATGTTTCGGCGGCGAAGTTCCTCTCTTTGCAGCGACGTGAGAGGCTCGGGGAGATATTCTTCATGGGCGTGCGATGGGTCGCCGCCGCCGGCGCCTCCGTCGGTGCGGGGAAAACCGGGAGGACTGCGAGGTCCATCGACCATCAAAACCTCCTCCGTCGGATCACTGCTGCCGCACTCGGATGCAGTCTCTGCGGAGCCAGTCGACAGATCGAACAGGCCGTAGAGAGATTCGTCGGGCTCAATCCCCGCAACTTGAGGGGTGGCCGACTGGCGTGCCACCGCGTGTCTCACCCGTCGTTGAAGTCTCGACCGACCGGCGCGCTTGCGCCGGCGGGAAACAGGGAGGGAGGACAGCACAGGGGCCGACCGATAATGGGTCGGCGGTTGCCGCAAGAGGACACCACGGACGCACGCGCGAAAGTGCGTTGCCCCGCGAACAGGAAGCGCGTCGACGTCGAGCGGGGCCTCCTGAAGCCAAGCAGAGTCATCGGCGATGAACGTGAGCGCACCGAGACGGATCTCGCGACCCTCTACCAAAACTCCGCCTGAAACCATGATGATTTGGATCGAAAAAAATGCAACTTCTCCAACATGTCGCTAAGACACCTGCCCCACGGTGGGCGCCAACTGTCGTGGTTCTAAGTCTGACAGTTATGTAGGGGGGTAGGTATGGAGAGGCAAGATCTTAGCTATGGAGTAGTTGTAAGCACACGAGATTTACGAGTTCAGGCCCTTCTCAGAAGAAGTAATAGCCCTACGTCTCGGAGCCCGGAGGCGGTCGACTAGATTATATGCGTGTGAGTTACAGGGGGTGCGAACCCTTTACGCTGAGGAGGGGGTGGCTTATATAGAGTTCGCCAGACCCCTCAGGCCCTCAGTTATGCAGGGTTTAAAGTACATTAAGGTTGGGCGTTACTGGTAACGCCTCTAATAAAGAGCTATGATGACCATAAAAGCTACTCAATGACCGACCGTTAGCATGCGGAGTGGCTTTAGGTCTCCTGGCCGTCGAGTGGTTGGATCTTGGTCGAGTGATTGCTCCATGGTCGAGTGTCTTCGAGTCCGTCAAGTGGAACACCTCCAAGTCGATTGAAAGGTTATTTCTTCTAGGGATGTCCTTGGGTAGGGCAGTTAGGATAGGTCCATGACTCTACCCTAGGTACATGACTTCATCAAGGGGGGCTCAAGAGAACCAGCACAGGGGCCTCCGGAGAGAGGGGGAGGAAACTGCTACAACATACATGAGCACGTAATGTCCAATTAACTGATTTCGCAAAACTGCAGCCAATCATGAATTTCTCAAAAATAATTTTCAAAAAGAACTGATTTTCTCTGATAGATTGAAGTACAAAAGTAAAAAAGGCTACTCCGGATTGAGTTTCTAAAAACTATGCACATGTGACGCTTTATGTACCCCAAAAAAAACGAAACAAATCCAATAGAATGTCTGAAAATCTTGAGGCGGGCTTGGCTAATGGGCACTGCTACGCGTTGGCCGGCGGATCTTTTTAAAAGATCGGCCGCCTAACGAGCCGTTGATCTAGTGATTGAGCAGCCCGGGGTCACCTTCCACCATTGCAACACATGTCGTGTTGCGGAAATTTTCTATAACATGGGTTATGTTGCGATTTTTTTGTAACATATGTGAAGTTGCAAATTATTTTTGTAACAGATGTTTTGTTGCGGTTTTTTTAACAGAGATCTTGTTGCAATTAAAAAAATTGCAACTGGTCTTGTTGTAATTTTTTGCAACAGGGGTTTATTACAGTTTTTCTGCGACAGGGACCTTGTTGCAGAAACTCGCTGAGCAACGACCACGTCGACCGAAATAAAGGCCAATGCTCCCTCGGGACGGTGGGGCGACGGTGTACGCAGCTCCCCGTGGTGGACACAGATGCCGGTGCTCCCCTGGGACGGTGGGATGCAGCATGAGTCCAGGCACACCGCGACGGCCGACGCTCATGGTGAAGGTGGGCTGCAGCGGCAGCGCCCACGCCTGCGACCTTGTCGGCGTGCTGCCAGCGGCAGCGGTCGAAGTAGTGCGAGAAGGAGTTGGTTTGACGGGGGGCTTGGGAGGAGCACGAGTGATGGCTGCTCTCGTGGGGATCCAGATCCAGATCCCGCAACATACCGGTTGTCGTGGTGGGAGAGATTGTAACAGCGATTCAGTTGCGAAAACTAGTCTAGATAATATGTTGCTTCTAGCCATCTGATTAAAATTTGATCCAACGGCCACGAAGGCGGCGGACGCACGCGTGATCATCCGTCGGGTGATCTCAATCATTTCCCTTGGCTAATAGATTGAGATCCAAAATCTAAAAGGACCACGCGTCAAATCTACAGTTCTTTTTGTGGGTGTCAAATCTATAGTGGTGTAACTAGCTAGGATATCTTGCACTACATCGTACACTTGCCCATCCCTATGGACGCTGCCGGGCGCTGCTCTTTCTTGGTTAGCACAACGCAGAGCGGGCTTGCATGGCATATGTCGACGCCGAACAAGCGGAAGTGGCGCTCCTTGAAGGCCCAGATCTCGACGACGTCATTCTCCTTGAAGCAGCATCGGGTGATGAAGTCCAAGTACCCTTCCCCCTTGATGATGTTGCCATGGCTGCTCTCCCACCGCCGTCAGCTGCAGCTGCTTGGTGCCGGTGTGGACGTTGCACACGACGACGGGAAGCCCGCCGTGCTTCTTCTCCTGCTTCTTCTTTCTCTTGATCCTCCCCTGCTGCAGCTCCTCTTCGGTCGGCGGCAGCCTTGGCGGCCTCGGAGATTCCTTGGTGCCCTCACACGGTATCCTGGCGGCGTCGAGCTCCTCAGGGGCGAGGATCGGGCGGAGGCTGCGCAGCACGCCCGCTGTCGGGAGACGGGACCGGTTCTGCTGCGCGTCGAGGTCGGTGGCGGTCACGACCTTCTCGTCGACGAAGGTCACCGTCATGTCGAGCCGGAGGTTGAAGTGTGCGCGTATCCACGCCGGCTCGGCTCGGGGAGCGACGACGGAGAGCGGGACGACGTCTATGGGTGCGGCGTCGACGGGCGGCGCCAAGAACGGTGTTGAGCATGTGTACGTGTATGTAGGTCTGGGTTTTGTATGCCGCACCTGTAGTGTCTCTCTTCCTCTGTATTTACTTGTATCTTGGGAGACAAGACACCGGTCGCACCCCTTGTACCTATATATATGTGCCTAGTGCATGATCAATCAATTATCGATGCACCAAATCATTCTCTACATGGTATCTATTGCAAGTCGATCCTCCAGCTTCCACTAACCCCGTAGCCCCACGCCGCCGCCGCCACCCATCTCCCTGCCGCGCCCCTCCCGCCGTGCCGCCCTCTCCACCCCGCCGCGCCGCCCCTCTCCTCCCCACCGCGCCGTCCCCTTCACCACCTCTTCGCCGCATGTCGTCCAACGCCTCCACCTACTCCAACCCCTTCGCCGTTGACCCTGCTGAAATCCGCGACATCAACGTCCACGCACGCGTCCCCGTCGTCCTCGACGCCTCCAACTCCATGAACTTCGCGTGGAAGACGTACTTCATGCCTCTCTTCCGCGAGAACAACCTCGTGGATCATGTGGATGGCACCGTTGACTCCCGCGCCATGGTGGATGACGCCGAGTGGACCGCGATCGATGCCACAATCACTACAAAAAAAAGATACATCCGTGACATTTTGGACCGAACGAATTTTTTTCCTGTCAATACTTATGACACTTCTATGACAATAATTGTGACAAAACACGGTATCATTATAGATGTGGTGGGGTCCTATTTCTATGACAAAAAATCATGACAGAAAATGGGCTTTTCGTCCTGGGCGGGCCGGAGACGCAGCTGCATGACATTCTTTGGGCCGTCCATGACGGAAAAATATCGGGTGTTTGCGGTTACGGTGGGTGGTCGGGGCCGAGCGATGTGCGTTTCTCTCGTACACGCACACGCGTGGGTGCGAGGCGTTGGGCTCTAACTGAACCCGAGCGATTGCACTGCAGGCTACGCGTTACTGAACCCAAGCGATCGATCGATGGCTGTTAACTGAACCCGATCGAGCGATTCCTTCGCTACTGCTGCTAACTGAAGCCGATCGATGCTGCCTCTGAATGAACAGTGAGCGTTGCTGGGGGTTTTGGATGAACAGGTCCCGGTGAGGGTGGATGAACAGGACCCTGTGGTGTTGCCTCTGGATGAACAGTGAGCGTTGCTGGGGGGTTTGGATGAACAGTTCCCGATGGGGGTGGATGAATAGGACCCCGTGGTGTTGCCTCTGGATGAACAGGACCCCGATCGATCGAGCCGGTTGGGGCTGGATGAATAGGACCCCGTGGAGGGCTGGATGAACAGGACCACCCCGTGGAGGGCTGGATGAACAGTAGACGGTGGAGGGCTGGATGAACAGTAGCCCGTGGAGGGGTGGTTGAACAGGATCCCGTGGAGAGGGCTGGTTGAACAGTAGCTGGTGGAGTAGCGCGCGGTGGAGGCTGGATGAACAGGAGCCCGTGGATGAACAGTCGCAGGTGGAGGCTGGAGGAGGTCGACGGTGAATGAATAGTAGCCTGTGGAGGCTGTAGGGGGTCGACGGTGGAGATGAACAATATCCCGTGGAGTCCCATTTTGCGGTACGCCACACCCCTCCCGATGAACAGGACCCCCGTTTCGACCGTAGCACTCCAACACAAGTCCGTTTCCTCTGTTTTGCGGTACGCCACACCCCTCTCGATCAACAGGACCCCCGTTTCGACCGTAAGAGGTTCGTTTCCTCCGTTTTGCGGTATGCTAGACCCCTCCCGATGAATAGGATCCCGTTTCGAACGTGGCCGATCGAACACAAAGCCGTTTCCTCCATTCTGCGGTACGCCAGGCCTCGTTTCCATCGGCTATTCCATCCAGGCTCCCATGCATTCCGTTGCCTCCCGATGAACACGACACATTCCGTTGCTTCCCCATGAACACGACGACAACGCAGTTTCTCTGTCGACCCAGCCATGTACACGAGCCCTGACCGTACGTACGCGCGAGTAGGTGTTCGAGACCCCGCCCGTATGTATGTACGTGGCTGTATTTACTTTCTTGCACCCTGGCCGCTGTACGTACGTGTACATGCTATGTGCGCGCCTCTACTACGACACGTGCGCGCCTCTACATCGACCAGTATGTACGTACACATTCGCGACCAGAATGACAACGCTACGTACGCTTCGACCAGGTGGGTCCCAACTGTCAGGCGCTTCCTTGCGTGCGAAGATGTAGCTGGTGGGTCCCAGCGGTCAGGGGGACAAATCGTTTTTTTTTGCCCAGACACACTTCCTTGCGTGCGAAGATGTAGCTAGTGGGTCCCAGCAGTCAGGGGAAAATGTTTTTTTCGCGAAATACGGCGACCCGTCCGATGGGTCCCCCTGTCAGGTGGAGGAATAATTATTTTACGCGTAATAAGGAGGCACTTGCTGCGGCCGTGGACCCAGCTGTCAGCCTTTCCACGTACAGTCCATGTCCGGTGGAAGCCATTCCTTGACCACGTTGACCACGCCGCGCCGAGAGCACCAGGGCGGTGGATGACGGCGAGGCCTAGCAAGGGGACGACGTGGAGCTGGGGAAGACGCTGCAGTGGATGCCCACGCGTAGAGGAGTTCGAGGGTTCACTGGTTCGCTGCGGTGTGAGGCTGCCGTCGCCGCAGAATAATAGGGGGTGTGGGTGAGTAGAGGGATGGCCTAGCCAGCAGTGGGAATAGTAGTTGGCGGTGAGGCCTCCGTGGCAGCACAGCCGGCCACGGGAGGCAGGAGCATGCGGCACGACCGGCGCTGCTTTGGGCGACTGGAGCAAGAAGACCAGAGGTTGAAGAAGCACTACAGTCGTTGGATGGACGTCGTTTGGTCACTGGAGCTAGAATCATTCATATTGACTAAGTTGACAAAGCCCTCCGTCCCCGTCAACTTAGTAGGCCCACAAGTCAGCCTCCCACCAAGGTGGGTCCCAACTAGCAGGGGGAATATTCATTTTTTTGTGCGTAATAAGGAGGCACTTCCGGTGGCTCCGAGCTGACAGCGGGGGGAATGCTTTTTTCGTGTAATAGGATGGCCCGTCCGGTGGGTCCCAGCAGTCAGAGGGAAAACTTTTTTCGTGAAATACGGTGGCCCGTCCGATGGGTCCCTGCTGTCAGGTGGAGGAATCATTATTTTTCGCGTAATCAGGAGGCACTTCCTTGCTACCGTCGTGGACCCAGCTGTTAGCCTCTCCACGTACAGTCCACGTCCGATGGAAGCCGTTCCTTGACCATGTTGACCACGTCGCGCCGAGGGCACCAGGGCGGTGGACGATGGCGAGGCCTAGGAAGGGGACGACGCGAAGCCGGGGAAGACGCGACAGTGGAAGCCCGCGCGAAGAGGAGTACGAGGGTTCACTGGTTCGACTGCGGTATGAGGTTGCCGTCGCCGCAGAATAACAGGGGATGTGGGTGAGTAGAGGGATGGCCTGACCAGCGGTGGGAGTAGTAGGGGCGGTGAGGCCTCCGCGACATCACAGCTGGCCACGGGAGGCAGGAGCACGCGGCACGACCGGCGCTGCTTTGGGCGGCTGGAGCAAGAAGACCAGAGGTTGAACAAGCACTACAGTCGTTGGATGGACATCGTACGGTCACTGCAGCTAGAATCGATTATATTGACTAAGTTGACAAAGCCCTTGGTACGCGTCAACTTAGTAGGCCCACATGTCAGCCTCCGAAACGGTGCGCCTCAGATGTCAGGGGAGGAATCATTGTTTGGGCGGCTGAAGCAAGAATATCCGAGATTGAAGAAGAAGCACGACATTCGTTGGATGGACATCCAACGGCCACAACTGCCAAAACCGTGTGTTGTTGACAAAGCCTTGCATACGCGTCAATTTAGTTTTTTTGGGACACGTCAACTTAGAAGGCCCATAAGTGTGTGGCAGAGAATATATAGCCCATTTGCAATTTGTAAGAATGTACACCCATTTTTATTTCTAATGGAATTTACTACAACTCATTTACAATTTGTTAAAAGTACAGCCCATTTTCTAGCTAGGACAATGATTAATAATTTCAACCAACCGTTCAAAACAGAATTCAGAAAATATTCCCACATTTTTATGTGATCCGAAATATTTTTATCTGAAATTTCTAGTTAGATTAAATATAATTTCAAAATAAAGTTGTATTACGTTAAAACCCAATGAAATATTGCACGCGCAACAAATAATGAAATTAAAATTTTCAAATTCCAAAAATAATATATTTTTAAAACTAATTACGCGTTTGGTGCATTTTTTATAGTTAGTGCCCAGTTATTATAATTACATCCCATTTATTATTTCTTAAAATCCATTTTCTTGTTAAGCCTAATGCATACCTCCTAGGAAAGTTTGCATCCCAGCGGGGCGGAGAATGACAAGTTGACCCGGATATTGTGTACAACTGTCGGCCCAGTTGCATTGCTGATGTTGAAAAAAAAAGCCCGTATAGTACAGTACAACCTAACATGGCTATTCAACCCACATTCAGCGACGCGGAAAGGCCCAAACAAGACTTCTGTACAACTTTTTGAAGTCAATGAACTCAATTAATAACTTAAGAAAAAAGTTAGATTACAATGGAACCTAATTAAAAGCTATCACGAGCAAAGAAATAATTCAACGGGTCCCACTTGTGCGTGCGTGTGTGTGTGAGAGACCCATCGGTCGATGCTAGTAAATACATCTTTCAGCCATATGCATTGCTGATGCTCAGTAAAAACTTATATAGTTGACACAATCATATAGAACATCATAGCACACTCCAAAAATTTCATGCACGCGGCACAATTAGGTTGGAAGCAGTGGATCGCTACTGGTAAGGCTATGTCGAAACCAACGAACTCGTACATAACGGTTCATCGTCTTTATCAATTACAGGGAAATATCTTGAATGTTGTGCAAAGAAAACAGACAGACAACACAATAAGTTCTGCTAGCACATTAAGTTGACATACAACCCTTTCTAAAAAAAGTTCAGGTACAAAATTAGTACAAGCCACAATCAAATGTACTGGCACATCAGTGCTTCACACCCATAGCTCGGATTTAACTAGTATCTAACAAGATTCAGTTGTTACCTCAAATTAGAGCACATCCAGGCAGCCAGCCCCGCCTCTTCTCCCAAAGAAGCAGTGGCCTCCGCCGCGCGATGGAGTAGGCCCCGTGCCATCCATTATTCCGAGCAACACGGGGAAAGTCTGACGTTGACTCCTGTAATGGACGTCGTCGATGGACCCTGGCACCAACGGCGGCGGCAGGACTTCGATTGATGGATTGACCACTTCTTCGACATGCACGAACACTCGATAGTACAACCCTAACGTGGTCCGCGACGGCCTTGGTGGCGACGAATAGTACAACCCCGGTTCCTGCACCGGTATCTCAACACCAATCACCTTCGGTATGGTGGACGACTTCTTCATTCATGCCATAACCGTCAGAGCTCAGCTGTCTGGAGGAACAAACATACTTACGAGCTCACCTCCAAGGTTGTTGATAAGCTCATTCATGGACTCACTGTTCCAAGCATGTCGAGGCATGCCGTGGAAGGTAAGCTTTGTTAAAAACTCAAGCTCAGAGGGCACCGAGCCCCATCCTCGGTGCCACCGATCAAAGCTCACCAGCACGCCATCGCAGAACAAACGCCGGGAAGATTCGAACACACGACTGCAGTCGAAAGTTGTCCGGAACCTGACGAAGAAATCAGCCGGTGGCGGACAGACTTCGACGAGCAAGTCACTTATTTGGATGCCGTGTGCAATGCCAAGAGCTTTGACAAGGTTGTCCGGCAAGATGGGAGGCCGGTCGCCGTTGATGGTTACCATCAGCACTTTGCCGGCAAACTGGTCGTCAAGCGCCGCCATGCCACTGTTGACCGACAGCACGCAGCGATCGAAGGCAGGACGAACCTCAGGACTCCGGCTCGGAGATCCGCGTTGATCGACGACATGATAGTGAGCTTGAGTACAGGGAGTACAGGAGGGGGATTTGGGGGAACTGGAGTAGGAATCGAGATTCCAGAGGTGGGGGAGGGGCGGGAGATTGGGGATGAAAAGGTAGCTTGAATTTCGAACACGCACCAATATGCTCTCGGCGCACAAGCACACAAAAACACCGGTGGCGCCCACATGTCGGCCTAAGAGTCCTTATTCTTTCTTTTTTGGAGAGCCCGACCTTTTTTTTGAGGATCTTTTGAGAGCCCGGCCTGATAGTCATAATTGACCTGTTTGGCATTGCGTTACTACTCGTCCCATATTCAACGACACCTCACTAGCCCAAACAAGTGTACATCATCGAAAAGACACTAAGCTCAAATTATATAACTTGAAAAAAGGAGATACACTCTGAACACTGGAGAATGGTGATGCCCTCATTTAGCCCACCAGTAGTTCGAGACAATAAACAGTTCGAAACAATGATATATACAACATTCAAACACTGACTAGCGACTACTACTAACATAAAAAGCAAGACATGATAGTTCATAAGAAGTCTTGCTACACCACCAAAACGCACCCATCTGCAGCGCTCAGACTCTCATGATCCAGACGAAAATGACATTCTAAACAGAGGCAACTATTACATAGTAAGAGTGACATAGACGAGGATGACCAAATGACAAGGAATATGCATAACAAAAGAAAGAACTACCCATCCAGAACAAGCATAAAAGACAACAAAGTCATTCGAAGAGATGATCCAACACCATCATAATTTGCAGCCCCGCTTTAGCTACCAATGATCCGGAGACACCAGTACTCCACCCTTTCGACGCAACAGCCCAATTACCTATCAACCTGAAGGCTTGAACCACATCACTGCCTGTCGTAATTGAGACATCCAAGGATCAAAGTTAATCTGGAAGCCTTTGTCATTCTCACCTTCTTTTGGCTGCAGGCTGTATCATTGACAATCAGGGGAGTTTGCTCCTGAACTCCTAGGGCTCGTCGTGTAGACACAGTTTTCCATAGCAAACAGAGCCTCTCTGCCATCAAGGTCCTTGCCAACGGTGATCTCCTGGTTAATCGGATAATTGAGTCTGAGAAACAGAGAGTGTGAACCAAGGCTGTTTACCTGCCTCCAACTAAAAAATCCTGAAGGCCCCAACAAGCTGGTATCCTGCTCATAGACGTAGCAGCCACTGTCCGGATACTCACGTATTTCACGGTGCTTGTATACAGTGGGGTTTTTGCAATATAACTTTTCCAGCTCATGTGTCCGAATGATCATCAGTCTTTTGCTGTCGTCTTATCGAGCGAGGAACCAGTTGTGCTTCCCTGTTTTTGGCAAAGGTGGTGTGATTACAAAGGCAGTAACTGTAGGGACACTACATCATATAAAAAAGGACATGCATTGTTAATGTAAGATCGGAATTGTTCAGAGTATGAGTAGGATAATGCAAGAAACAACATTGATATGTCTCTGTTGGAACTGGGAGGAAAATACAGGGAAATGTATAATGGGTTCGAAAATATAGAAGTGCCATGCATGGTTATACTCATGTTATCTCGCAATCGATTCTTCACAGGAAACTACCATGTCATGCATGTCATGTAATCATGTTATGTCCTCACAAACAAATTCTTCAAGGTAACTAACAGACCATGCATTGTTATATACTCGTGTTCTGTGGGCAAATTTTTTGTGAGGATATTATTCTAGCCATTGATTCCTGAAGGGCGAATATAGGTATGTACACATGGTAAGCATTACAGGATTTCACTACTTCCAAATATAGAGTTCTCCATATGCACACTTCCCTAATGTGTGGTTAGATGAAACCAACAGTGTGGTGCATGTTTCTACATTATGAAAATGAGGAAACTAACATGACCATTGATACACACTCATATTTAGTAGTAGTATATAGATTACTGTAAAATAAGGAGAATATCCATATATTCCTAACCGTTTGATTATTCAGGGGTACAAATTGTCTGTAATGACATGATCACAATCGCATGAATTAACTCATTCCAAATATAGCTGATTTACGACGTCTCTAATACATTGCCATAGTTCTACTCAAATTCTGCTCAAACAGGGATATGCCAATCATCACAAAAAGTTCAAACAATGTCATGGCATCATCATTAACATGAGACGGAAACAATTTACACGCGCCGTCCCAGCAATACGTGGTGCCATCTGCTTTGTCGAT
Organism: Aegilops umbellulata; assembly: GCA_032464435.1. NCBI lineage: Eukaryota > Viridiplantae > Streptophyta > Magnoliopsida > Poales > Poaceae > Aegilops > Aegilops umbellulata. The sequence goes on from CP136055.1 coordinate 407,862,162, forward strand.
CACGTAGATGATGCAATTGCGTTCAATAGCATCACAGAAGTGTGTATCAGCTTTGACGATGATCCACTGCGAGCCGAGTTGTCTCCAGCTAAAGAAGGCACCGGCGTAAAGATAGGCGAGTCCGCGGTCGAACAAGGCAATTAGCTTGAAGTCTGCGTAATTCGCATGTCGTGTGGGCACTTGGCAGATTACAATCTTCTGCGAAACAAGGTCCGTCCAACTGACGTGGTAATCTAGATGACTAGGACCGCGATATTAAAACTCTATATAATCCAACGGAGAAAGGACACTAGTAGAAAACGGGCCTATTGTCCCGGTTCATAAGGGCCTTTTGTCCCGGTTCAGGAACCGGGACTAAAGGGTCGTTACTAATGCCCTGACCCTTTAGTCCCGGTTCAAACCAGAACCGTGACAGATGGGCACATCATTCTCAAATCCTTTGTCAGGCACAGCATTCTCTGCCTTCCACTGCAGTAATTCCAGTACGGTACTAAGCTTTGTGTTGCCATCTTCGCAATTGGGGTACAACCCTTTTTTGTGATCCTCTAACATGCGATCGAACTTCAGCTTTTCCTTTTGACTTTCGCATTGCGTCCTTGCATCGACAATGACCCGGCGGAGATCATCATCATCGGGCACATCGTCTGGTTCCTCTTGATCTTCAGTAGCTTCACCCGTTGCAGCATCATTGGGCACATCGTCTGGTTCCTCTTGATCTTCACCAGCTCCCCCCATTGCAGCATCATCGTATTCAGGGGGCACATAGTTGTCATCGTACTCTTCTTCTTCGCCGTCTTCCATCATAACCCCTATTTCTCCGTGCCTTGTCCAAACATTATAGTGTGGCATGAAACCCTTGTAAAGCAGGTGGGTGTGAAGGATTTTCCGGTCAGAGTAAGACTTCGTATTCCCACAATTAGGGCATGGACAACACATAAGACCATTCTGCTTGTTTGCCTCAGCCGCTTCGAGAAATTCATGCATGCCCTTAATGTACTCGGAGGTGTGTCTGTCACCGTACATCCATTGCCGGTTCATCTGTGTGCGTTATATATAATTAAGTGTGTCAAAAACCATTACAGAACATCATGAATAGATAATTAAGTGACCAAATTAATAGAAGTTCATCATCACATTAAAACCAAAGTACATACATAGTTCTCATCTAACAACATATAGCTCTCCAGAGCATCTAATTAATTAAACCATACATTGAAACTATGTAAAACATTTCAATGCGAAAACAAACGCGATCATAATCGCAACCAAGGTAACAATTGATCCAATGGCATAATGATACCAAGCCTCGGTATGAATGGCATATTTTCTAATCTTTCTAATCTTCAAGCGCATTGCATCCATCTTGATCTTGTGATCATCGACGACATCTGCAACATGCAACTCCAATATCATCTTCTCCTCCTCAATTTTTTTTATTTTTTCCTTCAAGAAATTGTTTTCTTCTTCAACTAAATTTAACCTCTCAACAATAGGGTCGGTTGGAATTTCCGGTTCACATACCTCCTAGATAAATAAAATCTATGTCACGTTGGTCGGCATAATTTTCATAAACAATAAATAAACCAATAGTTATAAAGATAGTATATACCACATCCGAATCATAGACAGGACGAGGGCCGACGGGGGCGGAAACCAAAACCATCGCACTATATAAGATGCAATAATAAAAGTAAGAAAATGATACAAGTATCTATCTAAACATACAAGTAAGAATATTTTTCCTTTCAGAAAGAAGATAAGAACAAGAGGCTCACCATTGTGGTGCCGGTGATGAGATCGGCGCGGGTGATCGACGTCGGTGAAGACGGGGGCGGGGCGTGATGGACCGCTAAACCTAGATAATTATTGAGGAAAATGGAGCTTAGAGGTCGAGCTTGGAGAGAATAAAGCTTAAGTAGTGTGGCTCGGGCATTCCATCGAACACCTTGTGTGCATAGGAGGTGAGCTAGAGCACCACCAAGCCCTCTCCCCCTCGGCCAGAAAAAACAGAGCAGTGTGCTCTGCTCTTGCGCGAGGGGGTATATATAGGCACCACTATTGGTCCCGGTTGGTAGCATGAACCGGGACTAACGGGGAGCCTTTGGTCCCGGTTCAAGCCACCAACCGGGACCAATGGTGGTGGGCCAGGAGCCAGGCCCATTGGTCCCGGTTCGTCCCACCAACCGGGACCAAAAGGTCCAAACGAACCGGGACCAATGGCCCACGTGGCCCGGGCGCCCCCCTGGGCTCACGAACCGGGTCCAATGCACCCATTGGTCCCGGTTCTAGACTGAACCGGGCCTAATGGGCTTACCCGGCCTGAACCTTTGCCCCCTTTTCTACTAGTGGGATAATCTCATGGGAGGTCTGGAAGTTCACGAGCACCAATTTTTTTCCGTCTTCTCTGAAGGCAGCCATCCAGTGGGAGTTCATGCCGACCCAGTACATACGTGCCAAGAAGTTTCGGGTGATGGTGATCGGATCGAAGTCGAGGGAAATGATTTACGTCGACCCACTATATACCCACAAAGAAGTTTCGACTAATGGAGATCGGATTGAAGTCGAGGGGCATCATGTACGCCTGCATATCATGGTGAGCCAATCTCGTAAGACCAGATAGCAGCAAGTAGGGTGTCTTGAAATGCTTTGGCCTTGCTTTGATGATGGCCGTGTGCACGCCCCTCGAGCATGCAGCCAGCCATAGGGCGGTCAACATATCCATACACGAACAACAGAGGTCGAGGACGTCACTGGGGAGATTGCTCCAATCGCGGCTCATACGGATCCTGCGCGGTTCGCGTTCGGCCATGGTGGAGTTTGGAAGGTGGGGTTTTGGGGGCTTGATTTACGGGGGAGAAGGCTGTCGGTGCTGGAGCGGCTAGCGAGGGAAGAGTGGTATTGGAGGAGGTGAGCGAGCCAAGGGTACGCGGGGGCACAGTGAGATGATGAAGAGTGACCTCAAGATCTCCGGCGAGACGGAGATGGAGATGGAGTGTTGCTATGGGAGAGGGAGACGAGGCGAGGCGTGCTATATAGCGGCGGTGACAGTGACTGCACAGTGCACAAGGTGAGGCTGACTTTGGTAACCCAGACACGCCGCTTGGACTGGTGTCACCTCAGGCGCAGGGTCTTGTCACTTCACTATGAGGACCGGATGAATAATGGTATTTTGACCATCAAGTGTACCACAATTGTACTACTACTACTAGTAGGAGTAGTAGGAACATGAGTAGTACTCCCGTGCTAGCATGCCCCTGGGTTCACTTCATCCTCCAGCTATCATCCATATTGCGAGCAGAACCAAATTCTCGTGCATGTGGAAGCGCGAAGAAGGACTTTTTTTGAGGATAACCGCATATTCCTTAACCGTAGTAGGAACATGAGTAGTACTCCCTCCGGTCCTCTTTTGTCTGGGCATAACATTTTTCAGTATTTCTCTAATTAGTCTGCGTATATACCCTTTTGCATGCGCCCATTTCCCTCCATGCCCCGCATTCACAGCATTAATTAGCGTACGCATGAGCAGCTGCAGCCGGACTCCAGCCAATAAACTGCAGCATGCAAGTGGGCCATTCTGTGCGCGTGGGAGAGAGAAAAGGCAACCGAAGAGCCCGTCCAATCCATTGCATGCAGCAGTCAAACCACCGCACCTCTCCTCATGCATGCGCATAACTTCTCCCATTTACTTCTCCATCGGGAACCAATTTTCCTCGACTTTTTCACTACTCCTTGATCTTCATTTGCATCCAAACCACACTGCATTCACATTGTTTTAACCTCTTCACATCCTCCTGGAGTAATTCTGAAGCCCCTATAAATAATCATCTTCTTCAGTTAGACTAGCCATCTAATCCTAATTCTCCAAACCATAGCCCTCCGGTCGAGTGGTTCCAAATGGCGAAAGAGATCGAGATGCAGGTTTTTAGCGTCCAACATGTCCTCAGCGAAGGCTCGTTGAGCATAGTTGCCACAGTCACCGACCACCCAAGGGTTGTTCGGAAGTGGATCAACAATGCATCCAACTCCCTCCAACATGTCCTCAAGAAGATTGATACTAGACGTACATGCTGATTGATACAAAGCTTTACAGGAAGAGAATGTGGCATCATCTAATTGCCCCCCTGATTTTCACTGATGGGCCCGCCCTCCTAATTAAATCTCTGCCAATCACAGCCCATCTGCCCTGTAAACTCCCCGTAACTTCCTGTACGTCTAGCATTGCTCGTGTCGTGCCGGACGGGCCGTGGAGTACTCCCGATTCCCGGGCGTGTGTGGGGGGAGTGCGATGTGAACGCGGCAGGCCTTTTCCTTTTACTAGCAATGTGCCCGTGCATTGCGACGGATCCAAAGTAGTAGAATAGTAGTACTTGTTCAAAAACTTGAAAAAAATCACTCTTGTTTTGATATACTCCTGATATATTACTCCCTCCATTCCTAAATATTTGTCTTTTTAGAGATTTCAAATGGACTATCACATACGGATTATATAGACATATTTTGAAGTGTAGATTCACTCATTTTGCTCTGTATGTAGTCACTTATTAAAATCTCTAGAAAGACAAATATTTAGGAACGGAGGGAATGCTTTTCACTCAAAATATATTTCTTAGGCTGTTTTGATGAGGTGTGGGAGGGATGTGGTTGCTTTCAAGATAATAAGGGGGTTTCTGCAAATTGGAGCAGAGAAGTGGGCTATTGTTGCAAAAAATGCCACAACTTACTTCACAGCCGTTAGATGCAGATCTAATGGTCAGAAACGGCGGATGGCAGACACACCACCATCACCAAGTGAGTCTTTTATAGGAGTAGGAGTACAGAAACATGTATAAATTGTGACATTTTGGTTATGCTCCTTGGCACGATCGATATATAGAAATAACGATTGGAAACGCTAGGGCGGGGCTATTTCCGCCAGACAAGCAGGGTACATAGTAGCTAGGCTGGCGCATCATCGGTTTGGTCATGCGCGGTCCGACATGTTCTAGTGTTTCTAGCAAGATGCCTGCGCGTTGCACGAAGTTGATGGAAAAGGTAAGCACAACTTATAAATTGACGGATAGAGTACTAGTTACAGTGATGCATATAATTAAGCAAAGGGATCTGAAAGTATCGAGAAGAGGTTGAAGTGGAGTTTTGGCACAAGTTTAACAAACACAATACATATCAAGCAAGCATGCAAGGAGTATATGAGCAGCGGAAAGTAAAGCATGCAACTTGCAAGAATGTAAGGGGAAGGGTTTGGAAAATTCAAACGCAATTGGAGACACGGATGTTTTTGTCATGGTTCCGATAGGTGGTGCTATCGTGCATCCACGTTGATGGAGACTTCAACCCACGAAGGGCAACGGTTGCGCGAGTCCACGGAGGGCTCCACCCATGAAGGGTCCATGAAAAAGCAACCTTGTCTATCCCATCACGGCCATCGCCCACGAAGGACTTGCCTTACTAGCGGTAGATCTTCTCGAAGTAGCGGTAGATCCCTATCGGTGAAACCGAGTTGCCTAGGGTTTGTGGCAGTGGCTATGACATCTGAACTCGGTGGCGCCGGATGGAGAGAATCGGTGGGGCCGAGTTTGACTTTTGGTTTAGGTCATATGTGGATGTGGGAAGGTAGTTGAGAGTTTTGGAGCATATCACTAAGCACTTTGAGCAAGCAAGCCATTAAGCAACACCTCATCCCTCCTTGATAGTATTGGATTTCCTATAGACTCAATGTGATCTTGGATCACTAAAATAGAAAATGTAGAGTCTTAATCTTGAAGCTTGAGCCAATCCTTTGTCCTTAGCATCTTGAAGGGGTTCCACATCCTTTAGTCCATGCCACTTAATTTGTTGAACTTGTCTGAAACATACTAGATAAAAGTGTTAGTCCAACAAGAGATATGTTGACATTAATTACCAAAATCACCCAGGGAGCACTTGTGCTTTCAATCTCCCCCTTTTTGGTAATTGATGACAACATACATCAAAGCTTTAGATAAAGATATAGAGAATAACAAGTAAAGCTTTGGAAAGACATGTAACAAGCATAGGCTCCCCCTAGATGTATGCAATCATGTGAATATGGAATATAGAAGCATGTGAGAGCATAACCATGACAGAGAAGGCAATGTGTTACATGTATCTTGGCTATATGCATCAGAGCAAAAGATACGAATATGGGAAATGTACCTTCATGCCCATGAGTCCTTCTTGCAAACAGTATGTACATCAGCAAGAGTTTCTCATACACATGACTATGATGCATATACTTACCTTGTGGTCTTGAGTTGTCTAGGATGGGATGAACCTGCGTAAACAAGGTTAGATAACACAGATGCACCTACTAGCTAGAGCAAACAAAAGAAACCACAAGAGTACCAAGACTGGGATGACATGTAGAGTGAGTACAGAGTACCCCGATAGATATTGACATGTACCCAAAGGTAAAGATATGCAATGAATTTAAGAAATTTCTTTCCCTTGGATGTCTTGCTCCCCCTGAATCTAGCATGGGATACTGGGAGAAGATAGGGAACAGAAAATCAGAGCTGAAAGAAACAAATGAACAGAGCTAATGCAAATAAGCACATATGAACATGCCTTTCCCCCAAGAAGACATGTGGCATCTCTCCTCTTGAACATCAAGCATCTGGGATCCTTGAAGATTACTCTTTCCTGGAGTATTCCCTCCCCCTAGAGATATGATCAAGCTTTGATGTGATCTCTCTCTCCCCCTTTGACATCAATTTCCAAGAAGGGTCTTCTAGAATTTGTTGTGAATGGGTTCGGTCCTTGAATCACAGTACAAAGCATTAAGGTAAATGTGATGCTTGCAGAGGACAAGATTCATTGAGTGGAGCTGGATCAAGAGTAAAACAGGAATAAATGGCAAAATGTTTTTCCTGTGGAGAATTCGGTGGCACCGAGTTGAATGTTTCGGTTGCACCGAGAAACGTCGGTTAGACCGGAAACATGAAACCGGTGGAACCGAGTTCATCACAGAGAAAATCACGTGTCACCTCAGCTCACTAGAAAAACAAGATCTCACAAAGATTTGCAATGAATTGGATGCAGAAAATGCAGAACAAAAAACAAAGAAAAGAAACTAAAAGATCTAGATGAAGTTTGAAAGGGGAAACAAATATGCATGAGACAAATGCAAGAACACAGAAAGGAACACAAACGAACTTCATCTAGAGTTGGACGGTGACAAAGTCACCTATGTTAGAGTACATTGACTTAGGAGTCAAGTGAGATCACTTGATCATAGGTCGTACTCATCGTTTAAGCTCAAAACGGGGTTGCCATTTTTCGTTTAAGCATCTTGATGTATTCACATCTTGTCGAGTTGCTTTGACTCATGACTTGGAGTAAAGCTTCTCTAAGACGGAATAACATACCTTGGGTGGTGGTGTTGATCGTGATCATATAGTTGAACTTGTGTGGGTTGCTCAAGGTTGATGTAGCTCATTAAGAGTTGGGAGCACCACTTGGAATTTGAGTTCATCTACCTACATGGGTTGGTTTTCGCAAGGAAGAGCACTTGTGTATCCAAAATGACAATCATGAAACTCAACATAGAATTTGTCAAAGGATATGTTTGAATGGTTTCGTGCTTCCTTGTCTTCAACCACCATTGTGTAGAGACTTGGTGATGTAGAGATCACTCAAGATGTGAGTGAGTTGCAATCTCATAGATTTAGATTCATCCAAGTACCTACAAGGGTTAGATAACATGCAAGATGCAAATTTATCCAAGACATAAGATAATCATCATAAGAGAAATATCAAGGATTAGTCACAAGCTCAATTCTTGCATGTTTCCAATGGAGTTCCTACTCCAAGTTTGAAGCATCAATGATGTTCAATTCACTTCTTAACCTGCAAAACACTTTCTCATCAAGTGGTTTAGTGAATATATCCGCTAATTGCTTATCGATGCGAACATGCTTAAGGTTTATGTCACCCTTAGCAACGTGATCTCGAATGAAATGATGACAAACTTCAATATACTTTGTTCGAGAGTGTTGCACAGGATTGTGAGCAATCTTGATAGCACTTTCATTGTCACAAAGTAATGGAACATGTTTCACATATATCCCATAATCTTTAAGAGTTTGGGTCATCCAAAGTAATTGAGCACAACATGAACCAGCGGCAATGTATTCCGCTTCGGCGGTGGATAAGGATACCGAGTTCTGTTTCTTGGAAGACCAAGACACAAGAGATCTACCAAGGAATTGACAAGTACCCGAAGTGGACTTTCTATCAACCTTGTCACCGGCATAGTCCGAGTTGGAGTAGCCAACAAGATCAAAGGAAGCCCTCTTTGGATACCAAATGCCAAAATTTGGTGTATGTGTTAAGTATCTCACTATCCTTTTCACGTCCTTAAGATGACATTCCTTAGGAGCAGCTTGATATCGTGCACACATGCACACACTTAGCATGATATCGGGACGTGAAGCGCATAGATATAATAATGAACCAATCATAGAGCGATAAACCTTTTGATCAACCGGTTCACCATCTTTGGTCAAATCAAGGTGTCCACTAGTAGGCATGGGTGTAGTCATACCTTTGCATTCTTGCATATTGAACTTCTTGAATAAGTCCTTGGTGTACTTCGTTTGAGAGACAAAGGTACCTTCCTTAGTTTGCTTGATTTGCAAACCAAGAAAGAACTTGAGTTCACTCATCATAGACATCTCAAACTTCTCCGACATTAGCTTCCCAAACTTTTCACTAAAATGAGGGTTAGTTGATCCAAATATAATATCATCGACATAAATTTGGCATACAAATAGTTCTCCATTAACCCTTTTAGTAAAAAGAGTAGAATCTATTTTTCCAATTTCAAAGCCTTTTTCAATAAGGAACTTGGTCAAGCATTTATACCATGCTCTAGGAGCTTGTTTAAGACCATAAAGGGCTTTGTGCAGTTTGTAGATATGATTAGGTTTCTTAGGATTGACGAAGCCGGGAGGTTGCTTAACATAAACTTCCTCCTCAATTTCACCATTTAGAAAAGCACTTTTAATGTCCATTTGGTACAAAGTGATATCATGGTGATTAGCATAAGCAAGTAAGATGCGAATGGACTCAAGTCTAGCAACAGGGGCATATGTCTCACCATAGTCCATACCTTCGACTTGTGTGTAGCCTTGAGCGACGAGACGTGCTTTGTTGCGAACTACTTGTCCATCTTCATCTTGCTTGTTGCGAAACACCCATTTGGTACCGATGATGTTGTGGTTGTTGTCGGGCTTCTCGACCAATGTCCATACTTGATTTCTCTCAAAGTTGTGTAGCTCTTCATGCATAGCGTTTATCCAGTCTAGATCCTCCAATGCTTCTTCAACCTTCATAGGTTCAATGCTAGAGATGAATGAGTAATGTTCACAAAAGTTAGCCAAACGAGTTTTAGAGCGAGTGATTCTCCCGGTTTGGATATCATTGTAGATTTGCTCCATGGGATGATCTTTAGCAATTCTTGCTCGAACTCGTGAAAGCTTTTGCTTGGGTCTTGGTTGAACATCTTCTTCATCTTGCTCTTCATCTTGGCCGTCTTCATTGTTAGCATTGTCGTTTTCTTGTCGTGGTGGAGAGGGAGGTTGTTGACGTTCGTCTTGATGCACTTCCTCGTTTTCTTCATCTTGGTGTGTCCCACTTGTGGATGCTTCCGTATCAACTCTTGGTTCACCTTGTCGTGAGGTACACTACACCACGACAAAACTTTAGGGGCAATCAACTGCCGGGAAAGGTTAAATATCCATGTCACTTGTACTGCCGTCAAAGATTTATCTGCCGGGGAAAAAATTATAGGGCGTCCTAACTGCCGGCAATGGTTAACCTTGAAGGGCAGTTAATCTGCCGGCATGTTTACGGTCAGCCTCTCTGCCCTGAAAACTGATCGACGGCAGAATCATTGCCCGTATGCACGTTGGCGGCCCACAAAACGTACGGCCCAAAAAGCACACGAGGCCACGGGAGACGTGAAACGGGTAGAAGTCACTAGAAGCACCACGAACCCTAATTATTTTCCCCTTCACCGAATCCAGTCCCCACCTCTCCTTCCCTCAGCCGCCACTCACCATCCCCAATTCCCCATCTTCATCGTGCTACAAGCACCATCGCCGCCTGCCAGTGCCGCCCCTGGATACCCCACGCACGCGGCCGCTCTGGATCCCCACCCATGCCTTGCCGCCGCCGAGTGTCGTCGCCGCCTCATCCCCCACCCATGGCGCCATCTTCGGATCCCCATCCACGCGGCCGTTGGAGGTCAGCGGAAAGTTTGGAGGCGACCTCCGCGAACGGCCTGACGATCTTGCTTCCGTCCACAGCACACAGTCGACGTTGGCGTTGGCAGGTTCGTCACCATAGCGGCTGCGCTGGTGGGGTGAGCCTGGCCTTCGGTGCGCTCTACCCGCCGTTCAACTCAAGTTGCATGCCCCCGCCATCACGGGCGGGCCTGCAGGTCTAGCTCCCACCACCTCTCTATTCTTCTGCTTTGCACAGCATGTGTGCGTATGCTGCTCCCTCTTCTTCCTTTCTATTCCTCTGTTCTGCTAACTGAATGGTCCAGATAAAGTTTATTCTGGAGAGTTTTGCTGCATGATAACTATGTACTACTAAATATGTTCTGTTTTCGTCTCTCTTTCCCTCTTGTTAAAATCATATCCTCACTGCAGCTATAGCTTAATCAATCAAATTCATATGTCCTGTTTAGAATTTCGTCAGTGAAAAAAGCCCTCATAATTCAAATAATAGTTCTAGTTGTTGTTCAAATATTTTGTTTCAATTCTACATATACATGGAGCCAATAGATGTGACTGAATATGGGCTTCTGTGGGTCTGCTGTTCTTGGTTGTTCAGAAATGCATGGCTCTAGTTTGCTCTGTCTAGAAGCTTTGCAATGCTGCATATTCAGGGAGCCAATAGATGTGACTGAATATGAGCTTTTGTGGGTCTGTTGTTTTTGGTTGTTCAGCAATGCGTAGCTAGCTCAAGTTTGCTCTGGCTAGAAGCTGGTACTGGCAAATGTCGATGTGGCCAGATGACATTGTGTCAATTGAGTTTGAGTCAGCTAGTAGCAATCTAGCATACATATTTTGCTCTCAAATGCAGTCCTTTAGTTATATTTAAATAAGACGATATGTTCTAGAATATGAGTTAATGAACAAATAACATGCATGCTTCTTAGATTGGTTTGCATATTTCGCTGTTATGAACATGATATACATGATTCGTAAATGCTTATATCTTGCTATTACGAAAGTGATATCCTTTTTAATGATATGATGCAGTTGTAGTGGTGTGTAACATGTATTCATTGTAATGTTTTCTTACTTTTGGAGATTGGTTAGTATTTTGTGGTGGCTGTAGCTGGCTTTTTCTCCTAAAATTTACATCTGTACAAATTGACCAGAATACACATGCCATAAATTCACCTTTTCTCCTAATAGTCTTATTCTTAGCACTCCGATCTTTGTAGAAAAAACCTTACTGGGTCCAAAGCTGTCCAGATGCATGGTGAATGCTGGCTGAGATGTGGTGCAACACGGAATGGAAAGAAAATTCTTGTGCTTGCAGGGAGCGGAAGCAGATGTTATTGGGGTCACCGTTAAGATAGTGCTTTTTTGGCCCGCTACCAAGGAAAAATGGTGGGTTCCTACTTGATTAAAACTATCATCTTTGTTCTTATTTTTTTCAGAAAAGGTAAAACCACTCCAGATTCTGCTCTTCATTCAGAATATTCACAAGTAAATGATTTTATTGCTTGTATACAAGACATTTCAGCCACTAGCATGGAAGTAACAAAGCTGGTCATTTTAATTAGGCTCACAAGCAACTGAATTATGTAGGTCGTTCCTCCACTCAGGGGACATGATGCCATCCCGCTGTCCCTTCATTGTGATGCTGCCGTGGACGCGCATATTGGGCTGCACTCTTAGGATGGACACCAATATTGGCTTCCTCTCGCCAGCGCTGGGGTTGTGAGGAGCATGAAGTATTGCCGCCTCACGTTGTTATTGCTAGAGTAATCATTGTAAGTTCTATCTTTACTTTTTATCTGAAAGGATTGCTATTGCAGTGCAATTGTTCTGGGTGGTGTAGTATCTTGGCACCTTATTAGTATGAACATGATATGCCATTTATTGTCTCTCTAATGAATACATACTGCAGTACTTGCTCTTTCTAGTGTTAGTTTTGGTTTGTAGACCATCTATCCTGTTTACATGATTGTTGTCTTGAAAACTATGGTATTTTTTTATGTGAAGAAGCATTAATGCATTTTAGGACTCGGCTTCCTCGCGTGAGTGTGTTGCTTGCTTTTTTGTATTTCTGCAAGACGAAGGTTTGGTGACTGATCTGATTGGTATGTGTATGATGTCCTTGTGTCCGTATATTCTTCAGTGGAATAATTGTTGTATTATTTTGACTAGCTCTTACTTTCAGGTGGTTGTCAAAATACACTATGGAACATAAATACTTGTGAGATGTATTAATTAATTAGTTGCTTCTCTTTTCAGGTTATTTTATACTGGTCTTGTACTCACAAGTTTATAGATGTGTGTTTATACACTATGGAATCTAAGGGAATTTTTGGACATCTTAATATCTATCTGATGAAGTAGCACTCTAGGATGGATCATTTTCTAACTGAAACCAGATGTTGTATTTAGTGATGTTGCATTTGTAGGACATATGCCCATGTATGTACGTATGTATGTATGGACGATGGATTGTTGTCCTTTTGGCTGTGAGGTAGTACTGGACTTGTGAACCTACAAATGTATATCTAATTATGTATGCCGTCATGTAGTACTGGGCCTGTGAACCTACAGATGTATAGCTATGTATTGTTGAGATATATTATGATGCAACCTAATTACTCTACGTGTGTGAAGTTCCATGTATACAATGTATTCTCAATTATGGTACAAGATCAAGTGGAGAGAAATGATAGGTTGAACTGGAAGGGGACATTTGTGTCAACAGTACACTTAATTAAGGGCACAACCATTGCTAGGAATTCTTGTATCTGCCCTGGATTGTCAATCTGCCGGGAAAAATTGACTTGCCAGGAATAGTTCTAATTGCCGGCAAAGCTTCAGCCATCTAGGGCAGTGGATCTGCCGGGCTTTCTTTTAACTGCCGGGAATGGTCTTTCCTGACAGGACTGAAAAGGGCAGTTTGTAAGTGCCGGCAAAAGGCATTCCCGGCACTTTTTCTGCCTCCACTAGCTATTTTTCTTGGCAAATAAGGTGACACCTAAGTTTTGTCATGGTGTAGTGGTAGAAGCTTCCACTTGGACGGACGAGGTACTCTCCTTCATCTCCGTTGGACGAATCTTGCCAATAGAAAAGTCTTGGATGGCTTCCGAGGGATCTTTGTCTCCTACATTAATTGGCAATTGCTCTACTTGCGAGCCGTTAGATTCATCAAACTTCACATCTACCGTTTCTTCAACCTTTCGGGTGAAATTGTTGTAGACACGGTATGTGTGAGAGTTTGAGCCATAACCAAGTAGGAAACCTTCATGAGACTTAGGAGCAAATTTAGAACGATGACGCTTATCAAGAATGTAGCACTTTGAGCCGTATACTCGAAAGTATCCAACTTGGGGTTTGTTACCGGTGAGGAGCTCGTATGCCGTCTTGACGAGTAGCTTGTGAAGATACAAGCGATTTGTTGCATGACAAGCTGTCTCAACCGCTTCCGCCCAAAAGTGTTTTGGCGTCTTGTACTCATCAAGCATCATTCTTGCCATCTCGATAAGAGTCCGGTTCTTCCTCTCAACGACTCCATTTTGTTGAGGTGTGTATGTAGCCGAGAACTCATGTGAAATCCCTTCTTCGTCAAGAAAGGTGTCCACATTTGCGTTCTTGAACTCTGTTCTGTTGTCGCTCCGAACCTTCTTGATCTTTACGTCAAATTGATTTTGGGCTTTCCTAGCAAAGTTTTTGAAGATCTTTTGGACCTGCAATTTGTCATCAAGAAAGAACACCCACGTAAATCTTGAAAAATCATCAACTATGACTAGACCAAATGAGTTACCATCGAGACTCTTGTAGGCATTTGGACCAAAGAGATCCATGTGAAGTAGCTCGAGTGGCCTTCTTGTGGTCATGATGTTCTTAGCGCGATGACTTCCTCCAACTTGCTTCCCTGCTTGACAGGCACTACAAAGTCTAGCCTTGTCAAATATGACATCGCTAACGCCAAGGATATGATTCCCTTTAATGAGTTTGTCAAGGTTTCGCATGCCCACATGGCCTAGCCTTCTATGCCACAACCAGCCTTTAGAAGATTTAGCAATTAAGCAAGTTCTAGGTTGAGCCTTTTTAGTGAAATGAACAATGTAAAGATCTCCTCTATGTATACCGGTAAAGACCATTTTATGATTATCTCTACGAAACACTTGGTAGTCTACTTCAGTAAATAGGACATTGAAACCGAAATCAGCAAGTCTAGATACTGAAAGTAAATTGTAGCCAAGAGATTCAACGAGCATGACATTTTGTATGGAGCTATCATGTGAGATGGCCACCTTACCAAGGCCAACCACCTTACCCTTTGAATTATCACCAAAAGTTACATACTTTTGAGGGCCGTCGTTTCCAGCAAGCTCACGGAACATGTCTTTATCTCCGGTCATATGATCAGTACATCCACTATCAAGGACCCATTCCTTTCCTCCAGCCATGTAGTCGCGAAGATTTGCCATGAGACCAAAGTGTCGCATCGCATCATCAAGATCATAGTCACTATCATCATCCTCATCATAGTATCCATGTTCAACATCATTTTGTGATTGATCAATTCCTAGAGAGGGTAATTCATTAGACAAATGATTATCACAATGGTCACCTTTATGAATTCTAATAGCTTCGGATATGATATCGCTAATGATCCCAACATTTCCTATGGCACGCATGAGATTGGTAAGCTCAAATAGACAATCACCAAAGCTAGGATCACTAGAATTCATCTTACTCAAAGCAATAGACTTATGGAGAATTTCGTCTAAATTTTTCAAGGAGTAATCTGGAAATCGTTCCTCAAGAAATTTCCATATAGTATAGGCACAATCAAGAGTAGGCAAACTAGCAATCAAATTTTTGGGCAATCCTATTATGATAAGTGAGGGAGTCCTGGATTAGGGGGTGTTCGGATGGCCGGACTATACCTTCAGCCGGACTCCTGGACTATGAAGATACAAGATTGAAGACTTCGTCCCGTGTCCGGATGGGACTTTCCTTGGCGTGGAAGGCAAGCTTGGTGATGCGGATATTTGGATCTCCTACCATTGTAACCGACTTTGTGTAACCCTAACCCTCTCCGGTGTCTATATAAACCGGAGGGTTTTAGTCCGTAGGACAACACAACATACAGCAATCATACCACAGGCTAGCTTCTAGGGTTTAGCCTCCTTGATCTCGTGGTAGATCTACTCTTGTACTACCCATATCATCAATATTAATCAAGCAGGACGTAGGGTTTTGCCTCCATCGAGAGGGCCTGAACCTGGGTAAAACTTCATGTCCCTTGTCTCCTGTTACCATCCGCCTAGACGCACAGTTCGGGACCCCCTACCCGAGATCCGCCGGTTTTGACACCGACATTGGTGCTTTCATTGAGAGTTCCTCTATGCCATCGCAATCAGGAAGGATGCCTCTTCCCGTCTTTAAAGACGGCGCCGTTACTAAGGGAGCCTTGGCTGTCGGCCAAACTCTCCGGCTAGGTGGTTTTCTTATGACCACCTGTTCGGCTGTTGCGCCGACGGTGACCTCTCGGGTCATCAAAAGCAATCTTCACGTCAGCTCGGAACTCGTCGAGCAGTTAGATCCAATGGAGCTCTCTTCCGTAAACGAGCTCTTGGATCGCATCGCCGCCTTGGAGGTCGCTACAGATTACGACCAAGTTGGGCTTAAACCCGATCTAAGAGAAATTAACTCTCCCCAAGCCACCCATTACGTTGCCGTGGTCGAGGCGCAGTGCGGCGATCCTTCATCTATCTTAAAGACTAGCTACGTCCGGATTCCCGATCCCTCCAAGCCGGATACCCGCGGAGGGGAGGACGTAACTCAAGACCTGAACTTAGAATCAGGCAGCGGGCTAGATTCATTGGGCAACTTCCAAGAATCCAAACTTCAGAGTTCGGAAACTCCTTGGCCTTTGAGTCTCAGATTGGGTGAGGTTTCGGATTTAATTACACCCACCCACCCGAACATAAGCGATCTATCCCAAATCAGGCAAAAGCCCGAAGAAACAGTACATCATTACTGGGCCAGATTCCTCCTGGTTATGAATAGGATAAAGGACTGCCGCGAGGAAGACGCAATTTCAATATTCTGCAATAATTGCACGGACAAGGGAATCCTTAACGCCATAAGCCGTTGTGATATTACACGCCTTTCTGACTTGGTGTCCATAGTACAAAAGTACTGTGCGATGGAAAGCGCCTGGAAAACCGAAATACAATTTTGGGATAATTTGGCCCTAAAAGGAAACCCCGTCCGGAACAAAAGGGTGCATCATCGACAGACACCCGGGTTAAACACCAAAAAACAAAAACCCTCTACAAGGCATGGAACCGTACTGGAAGGATGGCTTAATGGACCTTGTAAAATTCACAGTACAGAGGGCGCCACGCCCACTCATAGCCTTAGAGCATGTTGGATACTCCGGCAGGTGGCCAAAATTGGCGAAGATCTCCTAATTCCGGAGGCCGCAGAAAGCCACCCCAGGGTCACCAGTACACTCTTAACAGTCTTCGAGACTTTCACATCAAATAATATGCGAAAAAGAACACTCCGCAGCCTTGCCGAAGTCTACCAAGTAGCAACAATAAACCCATGGAGTGACACGGCTATTACTTTTAATGCCAGTGATGAACCTAAATTCCGAACAGCCCGAGCACCAGCCGCACTGGTCCTCAGTCCAATAGTGGACGGCTTTCGCCTCACCAAGGTACTCATGGATGGAGGCAGTGGATTGAACCTCATTTATAAGGAAACCCTTCAAAAAATGGAAATAGACTGGAACCGCATTGAACGAAGCAGCACAACCTTTAGAGGAATAATCCCCAGTTGGGAAGCGCGCTGTACAGTAAAAATCACACTAGATGTGGTGTTCGGCACGCCGGATAATTACAGGTCCGAAGAGGTCACGTTCCTTGTGGCCCCGTTCAGTAGCGGATACCATGCTCTGCTCGGGCGGGAAGCATTTACAATCTTCCAAGCAATGCCCCATTACGGGTACATGAAGCTCAAGATGCCCGGGCCAAATGGAATCATCACTCTCGCTAGTGATCCCGACACAGCACTCCGTGCCAAAAATAAGACAGCCGCACTGGCCCTTGAGGCACTATCCGAAGCCCTAGCGGCTAAGGAGCTGACTGCGCTGCGCTCCATGTTGAACAGGGACGATGTGATACTCGACAAGAGATCCAAGTCCACCTCCTTTAAACCAGCGGATGAAATAGTCAAATTCCAGGTCCATCCAACGGACCCCAATAAAACAGCTTCCATCGGAGCACAATTAAACCCTGATGTAGACGCCGCATTCCGAGAATTCCTATGTGAAAATTGGGACATCTTCGCCTGGCACCCTTCAGACATGCCAGGAATCCCACGCAGGCTGGCCGAACACAGCTTAAATATCCTAAAAGGATTCAAACGTGTCAAACAAGCCCTTCGGCGTTTCTCCGAACCCAAGAGATAGGCCATGGGAGAGGAGCTAGCCAAGCTATTGGAGGCCAAATTCATCAGAGATATAAAACATCTGGACTGGCTAGCAAACTTGGTGATGGTACCAAAGAAGGACAAATCCTGGCGCCTGTGCGTTGATTTTAAAGACCTTAACAAGGCTTGCCCAAAGGATCCCTTCCCCCTCCCCCGCATCGATCAAATTATCGATGCCACTGCAGCACACGATTCGTTGTGTTTCCTCGACGCATACTCCGGCTACCATCAAATCAAGATGGCAGAGTCAGACCAAGCCGCAACGGCATTCATCACACCATATGGCCCATTCTGCGTCAACACAATGCCCTTCGGGCTCAAAAATGCCGGCGCAACATATCAACGCATGATTCAGACATGTCTGGCAAACCAGATCGGCAAAAGAGTGGAGGCATACGTGGATGATGTGGTCGTAAAAACAAGACATGTCGAATCTCTAGTAGACGACTTGAGGCTTACATTTGATAACCTCCAAACATACGACATCAAGCTCAACCTGGAAAAAATGCGTTTTCGGCGTTCCAGCCGGAAAGCTCTTGGGCTTCATCATATCCGACAGAGGAATTGAAGCAAATCTAGCCAAGATCCGAGCTTTGTCGCAATTGGATATCCCAAAGGACCTCAAACAAATACAAAAATTGACCGGATACGTGGCGGCTCTAAGCCGCTTCATCTCCCGCTTGGGGGAAAAGGCACTACCCCTCTATCACCTCCTTCGGCGCACCAAACACTTCGAGTGGATGGATGCCGCCACGTCCCGACTCGACGAAATAAAATCCATATTGGCAACAAACCCAGTCATGGCCGCGCCAAATATCGGCGAACCAATGCTATTGTACATTGCAGCAACCCACCAGGTTGTTAGCGCAGTGCTCGTCGTCGAACGAGAAACGGACGGACACAAATTCCCCCTTCAAAAGCCGGTCTACTATGTGTCCTCTGTCCTCACTCCATGCAAATCACGGTACCCGCATTATCAAAAGATTGCATACGCGGTATTCATGGCATCCCAGAAGCTGCGACACTACTTTCAAGAGTGTTGATAACAGTAGCCTCCGAAGTACCACTTAATGATATTATAAACAACCGCGAAGCAACGGGCCGGATTGCAAAATGGGCCATCGAGCTCCTCCCATTCGATATAACTTATAAGCCACGGTGAGCTATTAAGTCGCATGTTTTGGCTGACTTCGTCGCAGAATGGACGGAGGCCGAACTCCCTAAAGAGTACGGCACATACTCAAACTGGATCATGCATTTCGACGGCTCTAAAATGTTGGCCGGTCTGGGGCTGGCGTCGTTTTGACGTCCCCCACGGGAGACACGGTCCAATACGTACTCCAGATTATGTACACAGACTCCAACAATGCAGCTGAATATGAGGCCCTTTTACACGGTCTCCGGATGGCAGTATCCATGGGCATTCAACGCCTAGAGGTGCGTGGGGATTCACCTTGCAATATCCCAAATAAATGGAGACTTTGATGCCAAGGATCCAAAAATGGCAGCTTATCGCAACGCCATCCTAAAAATGTCAGCTTGGTTCGAAGGGCCCGCATTTCATCATATAGTCCGGGAGAACAATCAGGCGGCAGACGTCCTGGCATGCATCGGCGCAAAACGCGACGCAGTCCCCCCCAACATCTTGTTGGAACGGCTGTTCAAGCCATCCGTAGTATGGGAAGGGGAATCCGGCAATAACATTTCGGACTCAACCACACTGCCCGATGACGAACAATCTGACACAATTGGAGGCTCCGCCAATGAAGTCACACCTTTAGCCCACGTAATAATGGCCGTTATCGCCCCGTGGACAGAACCATTCCTACCTTACCTTACTAGGCAGAAACTCCCAGAGGACCAAAACGAGGCACGCTGCATAGTGCGGAGATCTAAAGCCTATAAAGTCCATGAGGGAGAGCTTTATAAGAAAAGCACTACCGGAGTCCTTCAAAGGTGCATCTCCGAAGAGGAAGGGAAGAACTTGGTGGCTGAAATTCACGCCGGACTCGGTGGTCATCACGCTGCAGCTCGGTCCCTTGTAAGCAAGGCTTTCCGTACAGGCTTTTATTGGCCAACGACCCGGGCAGACGCTCAGGACTTAGTCCAACGATGTGTCGGTTGCCAGCTTTTCGCAAACCAAAGCCATATGCCACCCACCGCCCTCCAAACTATCCCCATAACATGGCCCTTTGCGGTCTGGGGGCTTGACATGGTGGGACCCCTTAATGGTGGAACCCACAAGAAAAAATACTTACTGATCATGGTGGATAAGTTCACCAAATGGATAGAAGCCAAGCCTGTTAAGACGGCCGAATCCGGACCAGTGATAGACTTCATTTCCGGGGTCGTACACCATTACGGCATCCCCCACAGCATCGTCACTGATAACGGCACGAACTTTACGGCCGACGAGGTAAAACTCTGGTGCAAAAACATGGGCATCAAGCTCGATTATGCCTCCGTCCATCACCCACAAACTAACGGCCAGGTCGAACATGCAAATGGTCTTGTTATGAGCGGCATTAAACCCAGATTAGTGCGATCCCTCAAGGAATCCAACACGCACTGGGTAGAGGAGCTCGACTCCGTACTCTGGGGGCTGCGGACCACGCCGAATCGCACCACTGGATACACACCATTCTTCATGGTGTACGCAGAGGCCGTTTTGCCTTGCGACATAATTCATGACTCACCTCGAGTGCACATGTACAAAGAAAGAGAAGCCGAACTCGATCGGCAGGACAGTTTGGACACCTTGGAGGAGGAGTGTGACGTGGCAAAAGCCCGTTCCGCATTCTATCAACAGCAGGCTCGAAGATATCAAAGCAGAGAAGTGCGGGCCAAAAATTACAATATTGGCGAACTAGTTCTACGCCTGCCGGACAAGAAAAAGGACAAACTGAAGCCCAAGTGGGAAGGTCCCTTCATAATCGACCAGGTCCTGACTGGTGGAGCGTACCGCCTGCGAGATGCATCGGATAACCGACTCGAGCTGAACCCATGGAACGCAGCCCGTCTCCGAAGATTCTATGCCTAGCGCCGGACTCTGTGTTCGTCTCCTTCCTCTGTCCATTTTTTACATTTTTTGTCTTACATTTCTCTCCTTCCCCCCTTTTTTCTCTTATAGCCCTTAAAAGGCTCATCAAGTGACGCGCTACCCGCGCTCACTAAACCTGGGGGCTTCTTTAAACAGAAGCTTATTTATATGGGCTTCATGCCCAACACATGTGTCAAACTTCCGCATGTACCTTTTATTCACCATTATATGCATCGATATGACTTAAGTTTTGGCCAAGCTGGGTTGCCTGGCTCCTGTGCTTACCCCTACGTTCCCGATTGTTCGGCTAGGTGGTAAAGGGAGCACCTCTGCGATTGTTACTGCCGGGTCAGCCGGATGTGTACCTCAGACTGGGTGAAGCCGAAAGCTAGCGTTCTTAAGGGAATATTCGGTCGGTGAACTAAATATGACCTTTTACTTATTTACTTATGTGCCCCCAGATGCCTTTTCTGCATTCGCAGTCCGGACATGCACTGTAGGGCATGCCTCCCAGAGAAAGGAACCCCTAACGGAACTATTCTCCCTGGAAGATGTTTCTTACTAACCATGTAATATAACATTACTAGTTGGGCACTTGTCTGATAAAGCACTAATGACCCCTACGCCTGGTCTCCATGCATACCCCGGTTCTTATATAATCGCAAGGGTATTCGGACACACTCCGGACCGTCAGGTCCCGAGGTCGAAGCGAAAAGGTCAACAATGACAAACGATCTATAATCCGGCTAGAAGGCATTATAAATGTCAATTAATTTACATAGTCACTTTGGCTGATTGTGTTCCTCTTCAATACCATCTAACAGGCTGTCTAATTTATAGTCCTGCTGGGAATACTTTGCGGCCAATTCTACTTGGCCGTATACTAAGCTTACAGGGATCTCCTTCCCATCGGGCCCCACAGGTCCGACCTCGGCCATGTGGTTTGGGTCAGCCTTTGTGTACCGCGTCTTCACCATGGCCCAGGCCTCCCTCGCGCCTTGACGGCAGGCCGATATCTTCCACAATCGGAAGCACCGCCGCGCTCCCTTCAACTTCTCTGCAAGATCTCCAAGGCCCTCGGGCATGGAGAGGGATGGCCATAAGGCTTGGGCAACGCCTTGCATCGCCTGCCGAACTCGCTCGTGGAGTTGCGAGAGCTCGGGAAGAAGGTCAACCGTAGAACCGGGCATCTCCTCTGCACGACGACCTGTTAGCATACCTACAGACATCACTCTGTTAGTCGACTTCCTCGCCGAACTCTTTTTTCAAAGTTCGTTCAAGCACTTACTAAATATGCCGCGTCGAAGCCGCTGATTCTCCTTAACGGAGTCCGACAGCTGGGCTCGAACATCTTTCAGTTCAACACCCAGCTTGGTGTTGGCATCCTGAAGATCATTCTTCTCCCGCCTCACCTTTGTCAGCACGCTCTCGCCAGCCTTTAGCCGACGTAGGAGTTGTTGCCTGTCCGGATCTAGTCTGGTGCCATCTGCAATTTCATTTGTCAGATTTGCACATATGCCGCATTTCACACTTATCTTTTTGAAGCATATATTACCAGAGGGGGTCTCCTTAGGCTCCCCTGTCGCGGCCAGTGCGGCCTCAAGTTGGGATTGGCACTCTTTTAACTCGTGAGACAACTGGGTATTCTTCTCTGAAAGAACTTGCATATTACATGATCCTTAAATTAGTTATTCTCACTGCTTCAAGTCTCAGGGGCTACTGGTATATATAACCATTAAAATTTTCTCACCCGTATGTCTTTTACATATTGCTCCGTGGCTCTGGCTAGACCATTCTGAGCGGCACGGAGATATGCATCTCCCGAATTGAAGGCATCCAACGCCTCTTGGGAGAGACAGGCGTCGCGAAGAACTGTCCGGCGACGCCTGTGGTTTATGGCACTTTCCACCTCGGAAGAGGTGGCAGACAGCCTGTCCGCGTCCTCTGTCGGAGGAGCGTCCGGTGCGCGCCTCGTGTTCGCCTTCGCCTCCGGTCCGGGCTTTGGAGCCTGGCTGGTGGAGGCGCGATTGGCAACCTCTCCGGATATAGTCCGGTGACGTCTCTTTGTCCTGAACAGAGCACGAGTGTTAACATGCCTTGAAGGAATAACACCTGGGAATAAGAGGGCACGCTATACCTTTGCACCGGCGCCTCAGTCCGGACTTCACTTCTTTTTATCCCACGGGGCCATGCTGCCCCTTGTTGGCTAGTCGCCGCAGGCTCAGCCTCCCGCCTCGAGAATCTTCCTTGCAAAATACGGTTGTTGTCAGGAAACTGAAAACACGCAAGGACGGATTCCTTTTCGAGGTGCTGGGACTCCAGTCTCAGTTACCTAGGAGGCCGGGAGTAGCCCCGGGTAATCGGCCGTAATGGCCACCAGGGCATTGTCCCTGCTCAGCTGATAAAACACCCCGTCAATCAGCTCCGCGGACAGGTCCAGATCCTCTTCGGAGGCCGGATCGAGGGACCGTTCTAGGTCCTCGGGCTGCGGGGGAGGGCTATTTATTTCCTTTACTTCCTGGCGCAGTTCCTGCGTTGAAATCATCAGACTATATAACTAATGATGGGATTATAAAACGGACGGGCAAGTAAAATTGTCCACTTACCCAACTCGGAGGATTGTACATAGTAAATCCACCTTGGGGGTCGATGCGGAGAAATTCCTCCTCTTCTCCCTTGTACAAAGCGGACAAGATCTTTATTAGAGCGGCAGCCGAGTCCGGCCCCTTGCGGCCGTGACGGGTAGCGTCATCCTCCCCGTTAAAGTCCCACATGGGGTGGCTTCTATACTGAAGCGGTTGCACCCCCCGCATGATGCATACGGCCATGACTCCGATCATGGTTAGTCCGGAATGAGCTAGCAGTCTTATCCGGCCCATCAGGTAAAGGACGTCCCTGTCACTTTCTTTCTGAGAGCTCCGTGGACGCCAGCTTAGGCGCTTCTTCAGGGGAGCACTATTGAACTCAGGAAGGCCGATCCGAATAGGATTCGGTAGCGGGACATCCTCTATATAAATCCATTCCGAAGGCCAGTCCTCGGACGCCTTCTTTGGGGTTCCGGATAAATATCCGGTCCCGGCGATGCGCCACACTTCGGCTCCGCCCACTTGATATACTGACCCCCTCTGAGAGCGGGGCACCAGGAAGAATAGCCTCTTCCACAGCGCGAAGTGAGCCTCAACACCCAAGGACAGCTCGCAAAGGGCAACGAAGCCCGCGATATGCAAGATAGGGGCAGGTGTGAGGTTGTGCAGCTGGAGGCCATAGAACTCCAGAAGCCCCTGGAGAAACGGATGAATTGGAAATCCGAGTCCCCTTATTAAATAAGGGACAAGGCATACCCGCTCTCCTTTGGAGGGAGTGGGGGCGCTCTCCGCCTGCTCTCCGCCATTATAGGTGGCAAGTCCGGCTCGAACCGGGACCATGTAGGCCGGAGGGAGGAATCCCTTGGTCTGAAGCGATACTAGCTTGCTATGCGGGATGGAGCACCTCTCCCAGTCTCCAGGCTTAGGACTGGAAGGGCGAGAGGAGTTGCGACGGCTGGCCATGGTGGAATGGATCTTCGTTGGATGCGCTCTGATGACTACTCGCGGATGGGAGAAGGTGTGGTTTGGATCTAAATCCCCATTCCTTTAAATAGGCGGCTCATTTACGCGGCTAGGGGTGTGAATGTGAAAACACCCAGTCTTTTCGTATTCGTTTGGCACATGGAAGGTGGCCATTATTGGGCGTAGAAGCCAAGGAGTGCTACATTCACAAGAAACATGACATTATTCAACAGGTACACGGAATCTGGAGGAGAACCCGCCTTGCAATGCCGAAGACAATCTGCACGCCGGACTCGTCGTCATTGAAGCCTGGTTTGGGGGCTATTGAGGGAGTCCTGGATTAGGGGGTGTTCGGATGGCCGGACTATACCTTCAGCCGGACTCCTGGACTATGAAGATACAAGATTGAAGACCTCGTCCCGTGTCCGGATGGGACTTTCCTTGGCGTGGAAGGCAAGCTTGGTGATGCGGATATTTGGATCTCCTACCATTGTAACCGACTTTGTGTAACCCTAACCCTCTCCGGTGTCTATATAAACCGGAGGGTTTTAGTCCGTAGGACAACACAACATACAACAATCATACCACAGGCTAGCTTCTAGGGTTTAGCCTCCTTGATCTCGTGGTAGATCTACTCTTGTACTACCCATATCATCATTATTAATCAAGCAGGACGTAGGGTTTTGCCTCCATCGAGAGGGCCCAAACCTGGGTAAAACATCGTGTCCCTTGTCTCCTGTTACCTTCCGCCTAGATGCACAGTTCGGGACCCCCTACCCGAGATCCGCCGGTTTTAACACCGACAATAAGATTGATGGTTCTAAGATTGCGAATCATGTCAAGATCCTCTTCGGGTGTGGGATACAAGGGATCAATATGAGGTGTACAAGGGCTAGCAATGTACTTGTTCAAGTCATATTCATGGAAAATCTCAAGCATTTCATTTTTCCACTCATGAAAATATTCTCCATCAAGAATAGGCACTCTATGTCTAAGACTCCCCAAAGTAGACACATCCATCTTCCTCCAAAGGAGTTTAAACCAAGCCAATGGAGACCAATGCTCTGATACCAATTGGAAGGATTGAGAAAAGGTGTCTAGGGGGGGTGCTTAGACACTAAGTACCAAAAGTTGCAGTTTTTAATTTCTGTAAGTTGAAGTGGAGTTTTGGCACAAGTTTAACAAACACAATACATATCAAGCAAGCATGCAAGGAGTATATGAGCAGCGGAAAGTAAAGCATGCAACTTGCAAGAATGTAAGGGGAAGGGTTTGGAAAATTCAAACGCAATTGGAGACACGGATGTTTTTGTCAAGGTTTCGATAGGTGGTGCTATCGTACATCCACGTTGATGGAGACTTCAACCCAAGAAGGGCAACGGTTGCGCGAGTCCACGGAGGGCTCCACCCATGAAGGGTCCATGAAAAAGCAACCTTGTCTATCCCATCACGGCCATCGCCCACGAAGGACTTGCCTTACTAGTGGTAGATCTTCACGAAGTAGGCGATCTCCTTGCCCTTACAAACTCCTTGGTTCAACTCCACAATCTTGTCGGAGGCTCCCAAGTGACACCTAGCCAATCTAGGAGACACCACTCTCCAAGAAGTAACAAATGGTGTGTTGATGATGAACTCCTTGCTCTTGTGCTTCAAATGATAGTCTCGCCAACACTCAACTCTCTCTCACAGGATATGGATTTGGTGGAAAGAAGATTTGAGTGGAAAGCAACTTGGGGAAGGCTAGAGATCAAGATTCATATGGTGGGAATGGAATATCTTGGCCTCAACACATGAGTAGGTGGTTCTCTCTCAGAAAATGTGTATTGGAAGTGTAGGTATGTTCTGATGGCTTTCTCCACGAATGAAGAGTGGGTGGAGGGGTATATATAGCCTCCACACAAAAACTAACCGTTACACACAATTTACCAATCTCGGTGAGACCGAATTGAGAAACTCGGTCGGACCAATTTAGCAAACCTAGTGACCGTTAGGATTTTCAGTGGGACTGAGATTCAACTCGGTAGGACCGATATGGTTAGGGTTAGGGCATACGTAATCTCGGTGTGACCGATTACACAAACTCGGTGGAACCGATTTTGGTAATAAGCAAACAGAGAGTTGGTCAGGCAAACTCGGTGAGACCAATTACACAAACTCGGTGGAACCGATTTTGGTAATAAGCTAACCAGAAAGTTTGCATTGTAATCTCAGTAGTACCGATTGCTCAATCTGGGTGAGACCGATTTTCGTAATGGACATACACAGAGAGATTACAATCCCATCTCGGTGAGACCGAGATCCCTATCGGTAAAACCGAGTTGCCTAGGGTTTGTGGTAGTGGCTATGACATCTGAACTCAGTGGCGCCGGATGGAGAGAATCGGTGGGGCCGAATTTGACTTTTGGTTTAGGTCATATGTGGATGTGGGAAGGTAGTTGAGAGTTTTGGAGCATATCACTAAGCACTTTGAGCAAGCAAGCCATTAAGCAACACCTCATCCCTCCTTGATAGTATTGGCTTTCCTATAGACTCAATGTGATCTTGGATCACTAAAATAGAAAATGTAGAGTCTTGATCTTGAAGCTTGAGCCAATCCTTTGTCCTTAGCATCTTGAAGGGGTTCCACATCCTTTAGTCCATGCCACTTAATTTGTTGAACTTGTCTGAAACATACTAGATAAAAGTGTTAGTCCAACAAGAGATATGTTGACATTAATTACCAAAATCACCCAGGGAGCACTTGTGCTTTCAGTATCACACATGTCGGTATTGACTGGAACAAGAATGCAATAGCATAATAAGAATTAAGGCCACGATGATGATGCGATCACAGTGGTGGTTACAGAAGGCAAGAAGAAAGATGCATCCATCAACGTAAGACCTCCTCCTCCTCAACTTAGTGCGACGGGCCACCTACCGGCGGCTAAGGAGCGGCGGCTTTTGTGGCAAGGTCGAGGTGCTTCTCAGCAAAGGCATCCAAGGCTTCCAGCTGGTTGAGGAAGGCCAACGTCCTAGCGTCCTCACTTGCCTTGTAGATACCTATGTACACGATTTGCTCGTACACGTGGATGTGTAGGTCGACGAATTCTAGCAGGGCGAGGCGCCTTGCGGCGAGCGCGACCTCCAGGTGGACATTCTTCATGGCGTCAACGGGCAGTCGCAGGGCCACCAGTGCTTGAAAGAGGTTCCGGCCATGGAGGCCGATTAGGCTGGCAGGCAATGACGAGCCCAGGCACGCGGGCTGGGGGAGTACGGCAATGTCGTCCCCGAGCTTCTTGAGGACGGTTAACTTGTTGGTGGTGGCAACGATCATCTGGTCCAACTAAGAGTCGTAGTTGGCATCGACGGCGGCCATCCACCAGCCGGTCTCCAACACTATCTGGAGACGATCCTTGGTGCCATGCCGCAGGCCGACATCGTGGACCATCTGGCACAGCCGCTGGCTGCTCGCGCGCATTGTTGCCATGGGTCTAGAGTGAGCTCTTTTGCGCTTAGTGTAGGTGCTTAGGCAAATGCTTAGGTGCGTACGATGTGGTAGATGCATTGGAATGGAGGGGCGCCTTTATATGAGGGCAAACTCCGTTGCATTCACATCGTGCAGCCTCTTTTCCCGGTCCTCCTCCCATTACTTCCCTCATGCATTAATTGAAGGAGGATGCATTGGCCGTTCAACATTTCGGGAACCGCTACTCCCTCCCTCGTCTGCATTAAAGCCGTATCCGGAACTGCACCGCCTGCTGTCAAATCGAATAATATTGCGCCGCCCGCTGCACGCCCAGCTGAACACACCTCCTCGCCTCCATCAAACCCCTCCGTTAAATCCGCATGCAAACCGAGAAATCTACTCTGGCCACACGTCCGTTCATGAGCGGACCGAAATTAAACGCAACACCGGCCAAGCTCCTATCGTCCTCCCTCTATTTACACGAGGCCAGACAGACAGCGAGCAAGAATCACATCCCTCTGCCGCTCCCCCATCTCCTCCTTCGCCATTTTCTCCACTCTTCCGATGGCTTCCGAGGAGCCGTTCTCCGGCATATTACCCGACTAGGTGGCCCGCCGAGCCCTTCGGATACGGACGAGGCCGCTCGGTGCTTCACCAACCTTGCTTGGCCTGACGGAGCCAGTTGCCGCCCCAAGCAGGCACGCGGTTCAGCAACTCGCCGCTCCAGTTCAGCTCAATGAGGAGTGGCGAGTGGCTCCACGCCGGCACGATGGCGAGCACGCCGGTACGGGCGTCACCGCTGCCGCGTCGTTACCGCACCACTAGTGTCTGCGGTGCCGCGCCTCCCGTGTCTGTGGGCGTGCCTCCCGTGCCTGCGGCAGCGGCATGCAGGCAGAGACAGAAGCCGGGTGCATGGAGGGTGACGAGTCAGTGGCGAGCTTCTCCGTGTCCGCCGCCATCATCGAGGATAAGTAGAACATGGGAGGCCGCCGCCACTTGGTTCCCATGAAGGCCACCGCCGAGGCGACGACTGCGCATTCAGGTGGTTTCTTTGCTTCTTCGTCTCTTCCTAGGACCTTCGTCGACCCCGCAAAGTGTCTGTCGGACATGAGGAAGACAAAGGGATCCGCGGGCGACCATTTAGGTTATGTACTCCCTCTCCAGCTGGCGGGAAATTTTTGTTCTAAGAGTGGATAAATTGTATGTATCTATAACTAAAATAAGTCTAGATACATTCATTTCTAGAACACGTATTTCTGGACGGAGGGAGTATTAATTATACCAAGAGAACCGGATTTGCACCGCTTAGTTCATGTAAATGTAATGAAATACATCATGTTTATATGAAGATCCGGCTTTTTTATACGAAATCCTTCATGCTTATATGAAATCAGTCCGTGTTTGCAGGAATTTCATCTGGTTGGTTCGAGTTGTGAAAATGTATGCCGCTGGCGTTTGATGTCGTCCTCCGCGGAAGGAAGCGGGAGGAAATTTGCCGGCTGTCGTTGGAGATGCTCTTATGCTGAAAATAATAGAGTGACATCCAATCCATTTGAGTTAATTGCGTGTATGATTGTCCCTCTATAAAAAGTTAATTGCATGTACAGTGTACACGTGACTTGCAGTGTGGCTACAGCTTCGTACAGAAAGTTAGAAAAAAACAAGTCCATCCTTAATCTTGTATTCTAAGTACTCTGTGGGTTCCACTGCTAGTACAGTAGCGAAAGAAGTATATATTAAATAAGTAATATATAATATAAAAATCTAAAGTTAAAGACAAAATTCGAACTCATGTCATCGCGTTGCGAGCATCCGGCGCTAACCAGTCAAGCACATTTTTGTTGTAGACCATGCTGGAGATATATCTCCATGTCTACTCTTATACTCCATCCATTCATAAATATTTGACGTTTTTAGATTTCAAATGGACTACCACATACGGATGTGTATGTAGACATATTTTAGATGTAGATTCACTCATTTTGCTCCATATGTAGTCACTTGTTGAAATCTCTAAAAATACAAATATTTAGGAACGGAGGGAGTAGAAAACAGAGTTGGTGATGATGGTGTGCGTGCCATCCTGCAATATAGGCCGTCAGATTTATATCTAACGGATAGGAAGAAAACTATGACAATTTTGCAAAAATATACCCACACCCCTCTCCATGTTCGCAAATACGGCCTTCCCTCATTCATCATTTTCTCTCACAAGATAAACTACTCATACAAATGCATCTTGATCTTTCGTGCAACGCACAAGCATCTAGCTAGTTTCTTTTAAAATAGTTACTACGATAATTGGGTTGAAGTGATATTTTTTATGTCTGCCCCGAATGATTTCAGATTCACTAGTAGTAACAAAGAAAAGGTTGCCTTGTTAATTAATAGAAAACAGGGTGAACACTATCACATGAGGCCGGTAAAAACGAGGCACATTGGGTTCAGCGTCATCGTCACTACAGCTGTGCGCGCGTGAGAAGTCTACATATCGAGGGGGCTACTGAGCGAGGCACAGAGACACAATGTTCGAGAGATAAACCAATTGACAGATTATGATCAGATCAAGTTGTCACCCTTCTGCTGTCATTGTTGGGGTGGGGGAGGGGGAGGGAGAGAAAGACGTATCAAGAGTGTGCGCGGTAGGCACAGAGGCACAACTAGCGAGTGTGTGTGTGTGTGTGTGTGTGTTTGAAATAGGAGTAGATAGATTACTATCAAGATCGAGGTGCCGCCCTAATCCTTCGGTGTCGGGTAGTGTGTGTGTGTGTTTGAGAGAGAAGCCACTCAATAGAATAGTATCAAGATCGAGGTGTCACCCTACTCCTTGAGTGTTGGGAAGTGTGTGTGTGTGTGTGTGGTTGTGGGTGTGTATGTCGAGGGGGGGGGCCGTGACACTTACATATCCCTACTCTTATAAAAACAGAGTTGGTGATGATGGTGTTCCTGCCATCCTGCAACATAGGCCATCCGATTTATATCCGACGGATAGGAAGGAAACTGTGGCAATTTTGCAAAAAGATACCCACACCCCTCTCCGCATTTGCAAATAAGGCATTCCCTCGTTCATCCTTTTCTCCCACAAGATAAACTACTAATACAAATGCATCTTGATGTTCGGTGCAACACATGGGCATCTTGCTAGTAGGGAGAAGGAGTTTGTGTGACACATATCTAGCTATATTAAGGGATAGGTAGATAGCATTTGTGCGAGGTATACTTAAAGCATCACGAAGATAAACAAAACTGTGTGCATGCAAGTGCCGGAAAAAATGAAGCGAGAAACAATGTGTGTGTGTGCGCGCGCGTGTGTGTGAGAGAGAGAGGGAGAGAGAGGGAGGGAGGGAGGGAGAGAGCGAAATCTCAAAACAAAAGGTGCTCTGCTGGAATGCCATTGTATGTATTCATATGGTTCTGGAACTCGAGTTAACCTTAGGCATATGTGTGAGAGACATTATTATACTTTGAGAAATTAGTGGCTGTGGGTGGGCGGAATTAAAGGGGTGGGCGTGTTCGATAGAGAGAGCATGTGTGTTTTTGTGTGAGAGACTTGTAGGACGGGGTAGAAAGATGAATTCTAGCCTTGACGGAGGGAGAGAAATACACGAAGTGCGCGTGTGTGATTCCGATGCCCACAGGGAGATGAGATATGTATGCGTGTGAGAGAGATTGCACAATTCATTCACGTATCACTATCTAGCGATCGTGGACGTGCATCGCTTAAACATAAATCAATATCTACTTCATCTCGTGGCCAAAGGTACAATATCGATTCAACGCTATAAAGATTGGACACTCACATATCACATTTTTTTCTATTTAAATAAACCTTTTCAGTTGTGCATGCCAAAGTTACTGTGATGTTTCTTCAAAAAACCAATGTAGCTATCATGTACATGCACCATTGTTATTCTTGCATTCAAAATCATTAATCTTGGATGATTTAAGGTTCTATTATGAAGTAATATATGTAATATTCATATATGAATTCAACTGGTACGCAATTTATGAAATGGAGGCTATGTAATCATATGAGGTAACACTTTTAAGTAGCGGACTACAATGTCCATTTCTTTTTGTGCGCCTCTATACTAACACGTCAATGCATTATGTTTAAAGTAAATAATCAATTGCACTAAATTATCTATTTACATGAGAAATACATAGCCTGAGCGTTTGATCCCTTTTTTGTGAATGCGCCACTACACCCGTACGATTGGCCGCACCCATGTGAACGTCCAAGTTATCGGCGCACCATCCCGAGTTATTGTCTTTTTTCTGGGGTGGACTTCACACCAGTTATTAACTGCTGACGCGTGCCCCGTGTACACAGTCTCGCATGACCTTCCTGCTAACACGGTCCAAAATTAGTTGAAACTGGATACGAATGATCCCGCCGGCGGCAAAATCTCCCGCCTCCTTCTAAAATTTCCGCCACCTTAGTCTTTAGCATGCGAAGTTCCCCTTTTGTCCTTGATGCACGGAGACCAACAATTACAATACCGCCCTCATCTACATAATAGGTCGGGGCTGCTTTGGTAACTTCCGGTCCCCCCCACTACACGGCACCCCCATTTCCTCTTCCCCTCCCGCAAAAACGACTAACTCCACAACACAAGAGCATCTCAGATCACGCCGTCCGTACTTCATCGGCATTTCTCCCCTCCCCTCTCAAAACCCTAGACTGCTCATCCACCGGCATACCAGAGCCCATTCGCTACCAGCGGCGTCCACCTCGCCGGGTCTGCTTCTACGACCGCATCTACCCCTCCCACCTCCCCTAGAAACAAGTAGAGTGCTCATCCACCACTGAACCATAGCCCATTCAGTGTCGGCCTTGTCCACGGCGCCGGATCTGCTTCGCCGGTACTCTCGTCAACCGCAGCGCATCTGCAGTGGCTCATTCGTACTCCCCATCGGAGAAGCTTCGTCCACACACCCCGGAGCCGCCCCACCGACGCCCCGTCGACAGCCTCTGATCCTCTTCGCTGACACCTTCCTCAATCCTACCGGAGCCGCTTCGCCGACACCATCGTCAACCCCACCGGAGTAGCTTCGTCTATACCATTTTCAACCCTACCGGGGCCTCTTTGCCAACTCAAAAGTCTACGGCGTCAGATCCGCTTCCTCGCACCCTCATCCAACCTACCTGAGCAGCTTCTGATGCCCCATTCACGATGCAGATCCGCATCATCGACACCATCCTTAACCCAACCACCGGAGCAGCTTCACCTACGCCCTCGTCCACGGCCACAGATCCGCTTCGCCCACACCATAGTCCACCCTACCGGAGCCGCTCCACAAACACCCTACTCAACGGCTCTAGATCTCCTTACCAGACCCCGACAGCCAGCGCAGCGTCATCACCCTTGACGTTTCTAACCTGATTCCCACTGTCTGGCAAGATGCCAAGCACCCGCCATGGCCTAGGTACTTGTCACCTTTAAACCCGTCCAGCATCACATGCCCGATGTACTTCAAATATACTAACAAGTCGCTGTTACCTGTTATGCAGCTGTCAAAAACTACAAGGACAATGTTTCTTCTGGATCTAACAGCTTGGCCAACCAAGATCCTGGACCGAGGTATTGCTATGATCTTGAAAGCGCGTCTCTCTCTCTCTTGTATTGTTCTGTGCCTGCCAGCGTGCTTTGCTAGGATTTTCGACCAGTAATCCCTTTGTGTAGAAAATGATTTCTACTACTGGCTGCTAAATTAGATATGTAGATGTCATACATGATACTACCTCGTACCTCCGTTTCTAAAGAGATGTCTGAAATTAGCCGTGTCAACTTGCAGATAGGGTTACACAACAAAAAAGTACAAGATGTATGTGGCAATTTCATGGAACATCGCAAAAAAAGGAGAGCCAGCGGTGAGCCTATACAGTGTGCTATGGTACGTCACTCCTCCATTGCAATCATCGTGACATGTTATTTGTATGTCAGTTCTATTGGCCAAATTTCTTAGGGACGGTTATTACGAGTTATCCTAAAAAAATAAGCACCTGTGAATATAAGCTCCATGTAATAAGCCAACCAGTTCTTTTCATTGATCAGTGAAAAGTCTAGATTGCATTATATTTTTTCATTTTGCTGCCCATATGAAAATTAGTTTGACTTGCAAACATCACAAATTGAACCCAGTGCAGTAATTAATATGATAGGAAAACAGACCATCACTATTTCCTCAAAATGCAAATACAAAGATACCATCTACTTGGCACAATCTACTTTGGTCAATGTTTTCCATAGAGATCTCATTGCCTAATTTAAACGAAGAATACATGACCCATGTTTAAATGAAGAACAATTATTTATTGAAATTCGATGGTCCAAGTGGATGGTTATTATCATATAGCAGCAGCACCTGAAAGCATCATATAGCAGCACCACGAGCTCATAGCAACTCATCATACATCAGCAGCAGCAGTGTGCAATTCATCATATACCACCAGCAGCTCATAGCAATTCATCATATAGCAGCAGCAGGAGCAGCTCATAGCAATTCATCATATAGCGGTAGCAGGAGCAACTCATAGCAATTCATCATATAGCATCAGCAGGAGCAACTCATAGCAATTCATCATACAACAGCAGCAGGAGCAGCTTATAGCAACTCATCATATAGCAGCAGCAGCAGCTCATAGCAATTCATCATATAGCAGCAGCATCTCATAGCAATTCATCATATAGCAGCAGCAGCTCATAGCAGTTCATCATATAGCAGCAGCAGGAGCAGCTCATAGCAATGCATCATATAGCAGCAACAAAAGCAGCTCATAGCAATTCATCGTATAGTGGATCAGAATGAAAATTTGGCAAAAAATCAGAGGAGATCCTCACCTTGTTGGATGAGCTGATCCTTCAATAGCACCTCAAGGCCACGGCCTGGGAGGTGAGGAAGGGGAATAAGATGCAAGCGGGCAGGGCAATGGACGCTTGCGTGTTTGTTTTTACTTGAGGGTGAGGTGTGACGCGGGCGTCAGCAGTTGCATTTTGAGTGTAATATAGGCAGATGATACGTCCATTTTGCATCAGGCTTTTATATCGATATTTATTGCATTATGGGCTGTTATTACGCGTTATGTCACAATACTTTTGCCTATTCTCTCTTATTTTACAAGGTTTACATAAGGAGGGAGAATGCCGGCAGCTGGAATTCTGGGCTGGAAAAGGAGCAAATATTAGAGACCTATTCTGCGCAACTCCAAAAGTCCTGAAACTCCACCAAAGTCGTTTTTGGGAATAATAAAAAATATCCAGCGGAAGAAGTTCACCAGAGGGGGCCCCACTTGTCCACGAGGGTGGGGGCGCGACAATCCCCCTAGGGGGCGCCCCCTACCTCGTGGGGCCTCTGTTGGCTCTCCGATGCCCATGTTCTGCTATATGAGGTCTTTTGTCGAGGAAAAAATCAGAAGCAACCTTTCAGGACGAGACTCCGCCGCCACGAGGCGGAACCTTGGCGGAACCAATCTAGGGCTTCAGCAGAGCTGTTCTGCCGGGGACACTTCCCTCCGGGAGGGGGAAATCATCGCCATTGTCATCACCAACGCTCCACTCATCGGGAGAGGGCAATATCCATCAACATCTTCACCAGCACCATCTCCTCTCAAAACCCTAGTTCATCTCTTGTATCCAAATCTTGTCTCCAAGACCGGGATTGGTACTAGTAGGTTGCTAGTAGTGTTGATTACTCCTTGTAGTTGATGCTAGTTGGTTTACTTGGTGGAAGATCATATGTTCATATCCTTTATGCATATTATTACCCCTCTGATTATGAACATGAATATGCTTTGTGAGTAGTTACGTTTGTTCCTGAGGACATGGGAGAAGTCTTGCTATTAGTAGTCATGTGAATTTGGTATTCGTTCGATATTTTGATGAGATGTATGTTGTCTAGCCTCTAGTGGTGTTATGTGAACGTCGACTACATAACACTTCACCATTATTTGGGCCTAGAGGAAGGCATTGGGAAGTAATAAGTAGATGATGGGTTGCTAGAGTGACAGAAGCTTAAACCCTAGTTTATGCGTTGCTTCGTAAGGGGCTGATTTGGATCCATATGTTTCATGCTATGGTTAGGTTTACCTTAATACTTTTGTTGTAGTTGCGGATGCTTGCAATAGAGGTTAACCATAAGTGGGATGCTTGTTCAAGTAAGAACAACACCCAAGCACCGGTCCACCCACATATCAAATTATCAAAGTACCGAACGCGAATCATATGAATGTGACGAAAACTAGCTTGACGATATTCCCATGTGTCCTTGGGAGCGCTTTTCCTTATATAAGAGTTTGTCCAGGCTTGTCCTGTGCTACATAAAGGATTGGGCCACCTTGCTGCACTTTATTTACTTTTGTTACTTGTTGCTCGCTACAAATTATCTTATCACAAAACTATCTGTTACCACTTATTTCAGTACTTGCAGGGAATACCTTGCTGAAAACCGCTTATCATTTCTTTCTGCTCCTCGTTGGGTATGACACTCTTACTTATCGAAAGGACTACAATAGATCCCCTATACTTGTGGGTCATCAGCAGACAACAGAGTCATTACACTATTCCCCTTCCCTTCAATTTTTAGTGAGGTTCTACCCGAAATACCCCCCCTCCAAAGAGAAATTAGTTAAGCCCAAGCCCATAACTCAAAATGACTTATTTACATCTTTTATGGATTATTTTGACAATAAGCCCTGAAAAGGTGGAATAGAACTGACCCTTAACCTGCAATTCAATTGTGCGTGCAATGATGAATCACTCCTGCCTGCTATAGTGTACATTTAGGCATCATCATACATGGCATAACCTAATACATGTGCATTCCATTGTAGAATCTGGAATATGCAATGTTTATGTTAGTTCATACGTTGCGCATGATGTTTAAATGCCCCTTAAATCTGGTCAGTCAAGTGATGGTCTTTAAGCCTCCTTCTTTGCTTCTTTTATTGATATGTAATATTTGCTCACACATCTGTTCAATTGCTTGTTTGCATCAGCCAGCCATACTAGAACTGTTTGCTTTGATTACTTGTTGGTCTTGACCTAACACTCTAACAGATCTTGTGAACGATTTAAACACTAAGGGCTGCTGTAGTGGGGCCTTTTCTAACTCATAGATGACATAAAGGTTTGGTTGTACACTAAAGTAGGCTCTCCAAGAGTACATGGAGATCAGTTCGAAGGTATGCCTAGTTTTTACATAGTGCAGACATAGTAAATGCTCATTTCATTGTGTGCAAATGCAAGAGATGCGGCATGTTTCATTATGTGGTGTTGTTTTGTTATAATCTCATCCTTTTATGTTCACAGACTGGAAACTATGCATATTTATCTTCCAAGGAGACGAGTAACTAGTTTGTGTCACCTTGCAGAGGGGGTGCAATGAAGATAAGATTGAGGATTTCCAAGTACAAGATGTTAGGAAGGAGCCTTGCAAGAGAAGTAGGAGCTACGCTGAGCCGCTTCAACCTGTTAAGGTAAGTCACTGTATCCAACTCAACAGTTCAATTCCTTGTTTGTTTCAGGCATAGTTAATTTGCTCTTTTCAATTGCTTTATTTGTCCTCAGTTAATGAGATGCCCAAAGAATGATGCCTGATGTTGGGTACTTGTATAACTATTAGTTAACATAATTAAAGGCCTTACCATTTAATTACTCTACTGAAGTGTGCCTGAAGCTTTGAAGTCTATTAACCAACTATTATTGCATGAGGCTCACAATCTAGTTTATACTAGGCTAATGATTGCATAGTTTTGCTTGCTATAGTATGTTTGTATGAAACCCTCTACTGTTCATTATGCTCCCTAAGATTTTAATTGAGCTACAGAATGGCCAACTGTTTGCTTACTTCTACGCAACGTGTTGTCTAAATTTGTAACCTATCTGTGTTTTGGATTGGGCCCCAACATCATGCTCATCTAGTGAGCTAAGAGAGATTTCTGTATGCAGGCTGCACAGACTACATTTTTTATAATTTTTAAAATATCACCTGCTTATGCTTCATGACATGTAACATTATTGTTAGTCCTGTTTTGCCATGTACAGAATAGTCTGTCTTGCTCGCTTCACTGTTGTAACAATATTTTTGCCCTAGTAATGTGTACTTACAAAAACATTTCAGGATGAATTGACATCAACACAAAGATCTACGAGCAGTGCGGCATGGCCGTTACCGAATGATTATGGATTGGAATTGGAATGTGCTGATGTTCTCGAGCATCAACTAGAGGTGGCAAGACAATGTGTACATGATTCTCAACGTACAATCAACAAGTTGAGACTGGATGTGCAGGTATTAGATCCAGGAGTCAAAAAAAATGAAACAAGACACTGAGGTAACAACGAAGGAATTGGAGATTTTGCAGACTGAAATTTGTGCTATCTAAATCCGGCCAATCATATTTTCTGAAGAGATTATAGTTTAAATGGTGTTGGGGATATTGCTATTTGAGGTAAACCGGCCTACAGGGCCCGGGTTAGCTCCGTCAATGGACCCGAGATGTTAAAGCCCAAGGAGAAATAGAAGGGCCCAAAGCCTATAATTGGTTTAGAGGTCTCAGGGCGTAAACCGGCCTGAGGTAAACTTGCATTGTAAGTTAGGAATAGAGAGACCGACCCGGGCACGTTTATGAACCGGGGGTTGGAACTTTACAGACCGACGGGCGTCACCCGTGTATATAAGGGGACGACCCGACGGCGGTTTAGAGAGAGGAGAACAACTCGAGGTTTAGGCGAAGCTTATCGCTCCCTAGCCCTCGAAACCCATCAATCCCATCACAACTAGACGTAGGCTTTTACCTTCATCGAAGGGGCCGAACTAGTATAAACTCTGTGTCCTTGCGTCCGCTCTAACCCCTTCAAACTAACCCGTTGCGATGGCTCCACGACTAAGTCCTTTTGCCAGGACATCTGCCGTGACAAATCCACGACAGTTGGCGCCCACCGTGGGGCTATCGCGAGATGGTTTCAAGTTTTTGGAGGGCCGCTTTGAAGGACTCGAGGGTTACGCTGTGGGTCGGATGACCAAGAGACGCCGCGGAAAACTCTACATCGACAGCACAGGCTGGGGCCCCGACGCCGGCTCGATCGAGTGCGGGTACCGGGTCCCCTTTGGCGGCATCCATGTTTTCATCGGCAAGATCGGAGAACCAGGCCCCGAGTTAGGCGTCTGCGCCGACCTCGTCGAGACAGCTCAGTGCACGAGATCGACCCTGGCTAAACCGACCAGGAAGCACGCCTTCGTGGGAGTCATCCACGGAGGAAGCTACGAGGAAGGATCCGAATCTAGTGACGAAACCGCCATCTACTCCGGCGATGAAACGTCGACCGGGGAAACCGAATCTCTTTACCAGCTGCAAGATGATTGGATTGGGGGCGGCTCCGATGGCAACAGTATTCCGGACCCCTCTGATCTGCCCTATCGGGTTGGGATCTTCATGGCTGGAACACAGGCGGTACCACGATCATCAACTGCAGCAGCAGCGATCTCCGGATCGGCAGCGGCAACGGCTGCGCGGGCAGGAGGCCCTACGGGTTCACCAGCCCAAGTTTTGTCAGACCTGTTTGACGCACTGGCAGCGCTCATGGCGGAAGCCAACCCGGTGGATCAGGAGGTTCACAATGCTGAGATTGCCAAAGTGAGAGAGCAGATCACTCAAGCTAAAGCGGAGTTGGCAGCAGAAGAGGTCAGGATGACGGCGGAGCGCGCCGCTTTGGATGCACAGGCTTACAGGCTCATGATGGACCAGAATGCGTCTCAGGAAGTCCTGAAGAGGAAATCCCGATCTCGATTGCCCGCAGCCCTCGACGCCCGAAATCTCTTCAACACCCCGGGGGTAAACCGTGCGGAGGCGACAGTTGGCGCCCCGTTTCAGCACCGGATAATAAACCTGCCTCGTCACAACACTGGTACACCACAGGCCGTGCCAACGCCGTCAGGTCATTATTCCAACCCGATGGATAACCTCGTCGCGGCGGCAGCTCGGCTGGAAGCCATTCCGATCGAAGGCGATTCACCGCAGGACGTAGAGACACGCCGGGTCAAGGAGCTCCTTAGGACCGCGTTGGCCCAACAAGAAGCATATTCACAAAGCCGTGATCGGATTCACTCCACCCCTCGCCCCAGCAGGAGCCATAGTAGGCGCATGGAGGAGCCGGTTGTGTCAAGCAATGCCAGGCGTGAAGCGCTCCGCGGCAACAACCCGACGGGCGTCGACAATGCTCAGGAGAATGTGGATCGCACCCGTGCGCGGGACGCCGGATTAGCAGCGCAGCATCAGGCTCGTCAGCTTACACCTATCTTCCCAGCGGCTACGGTTGAACCGGGGGTGGTCTCCAGTTCTTTGGGAGTACCGTGCCTTGTTCCCGCTTTGCGCAACGTACGCCTGCCCAAAGACTTCAAAGGCCCCCGCAAGGTACCAAACTACACGGCAGATCAGCCTCCGGAGACATGGGTGGAGAGCTATGAAATGGCTATGGAGATGCTGGATGTGGATGACACGGCGTGTGCCAAGTATTTTACTATGATGTTAGAAGGAACGGCCCGGACTTGGCTAAAGAGCTTACCGCCTAATTCAATTAGTTCGTGGGCCCAATTGCGCGCCCGGTTTGTCAA
Organism: Aegilops umbellulata; assembly: GCA_032464435.1. Taxonomy (NCBI): domain Eukaryota; kingdom Viridiplantae; phylum Streptophyta; class Magnoliopsida; order Poales; family Poaceae; genus Aegilops; species Aegilops umbellulata. The sequence continues at coordinate 407,902,542 of CP136055.1, forward strand.
GAATTTCAAGGACACGTGCAAACAGCCAATGTCGATTGTTGACCTAGCAGCCTGCGTTCAGCAAGAAGGGGAATCAACTACCCATTGGGTGCGGCGTGTGTCAGAAGTTTTGCACTCATCAGATCGCATCAATGCAGACACCGCCGTGGTGCTGTTGGAAAGCAACTGTCGGTTTGGCCCTTTGAAGCTAAAGCTGGGCCGGATGAAGCGTGATTGTACGGACATAGGAACGCTCATGACCGCTTTAGTGAAGTATGCGGATTCTGACAGTACCAAGGATCCTGACTCTGGTGATGACAAAGCAGGGAAGGGAAAGAAGAATAGCAACACCAAAGGCCAGCAATATCGACCGACAGGTAATGGAGCCGGAGGTAAGCGTAAACCGGACGGGAGCATGGACTTTGTGGCCAACACAAGTGCACAGAATAAAGGCCAGCGGCGTAAGGGGAAACAGCCAAGTTTCCGCGCAAATCCCGGTCCTAATCCGGAGCGTTTGAACTTTTTCTTAAACCAGCCCTGTCCGAAGCACGGAACAAAAGAGGAACCAGCAACCCATCTTTGGAAGGATTGTTATATCATGAAGGAATTCAAAAGCTCAAACACTTTCCAATATGATCACAGCCCCGGCGGCGGTTCAGGTTCCGGATCAGGATACGATGGCGAGAATCCCGGTCCAGGGGTCCAGGGTAATCCGGGCGGACAGGACAGCCGAAATAATCAAAATAATCAAAGTGGTTACGGACAGCAGCAATCAGGTTATCAGAGCAACCCGAAACAGTTGAGTGGTGGACAGTATCATGTCTTCACTACAAGCTTGGATAAACGGGATAGAAAGCTTCAGAGGCGGGCAGTCAGTGCTATCGAACCGGCCACGCCTCACTATCTGCGCTGGTCGGAACAGCCTATCATATGGAGCCGAGAAGATCACCCTCCCAGGGTTTATAATCCGGGTCAGTTAGCATTGGTGGTGGCGCCTCAGGTGGGAGGTTATAAGATCACCAAGGTGCTCATGGACGGAGGGAGCAGCATTAACATCTTGTATTATGAGACCTTCCGTCGCATGGGACTAGTGGATAAGGATCTCAAACCGACCAATACCGTGTTCCACGGGGTGGTGCCTGGCAAGTCTGCATATCCGGTTGGTAAGATAGCCCTTGAAGTGGTCTTTGGCGATAGTCACGATTCCAGATCAGAGACGCTGACGTTCGAAGTGGTTAAAATCCAAAGTCCGTACCACGCTTTGTTCGGACGGCCAGCCTATGCAAAATTTATGGCACGGCCCTGCTACGTGTATCTGCAACTTAAGATGCCGGGTTACAAGGGCACTATAACGGTTCATGGCAGCCGTCGAATCGCTTTGGAATGCGAGGAAGGAGATGCGACTTATGCAGAATCGGTTTGTGCTACGGAGGAGCTAAAGCAGTACAAAGACAGTGTTGACCCGGAGGACATGACTTCGTTGAAGAAGCCAACCACGGACCACGATCCGGCCTTGAAGTTCAAATCGGCTGCCGAAACTAAGCTTGTTGACTTCATACCTGGCGATTCGTCCAAGCAGTTCAACATCAGTGCAAACCTGGATCCAAAATAGGAAAGCGCGCTCATCGAGTTCATCCGTGAGAATCGGGACATCTTTGCATGGAAGCCGTCTGACATGCCTGGTGTACCGAGGCGACTCGCTGAGCACACCCTTAATGTGGATCCTAAGTATAAACCGGTAAAGCAGTTCTTACGCCGGTTTAACGAAGAAAGACGTAAAGCGATTGGTGAGGAAGTGGCCAGGCTCCTGGCAGCTGGGTTTATCATTGAGGTTTTTCATCCCGAATGGCTTGCTAATCCGGTGCTGGTTCTTAAGAAAAACGGCACCTGGCGCATGTGTGTGGATTACACAGACTTGAATAAAGCTTGTCCAGTGGATCCTTTTGCTCTCCCCCGGATTGATCAGATCATTGATGCTACGGCAGGTTGCGAGCGTTTGAGTTTTTTGGATGCCTATTCGGGTTATCACCAGATCAAGATGGCAGTTAAGGACCAGGAGAAGACGGCGTTCATTACTCCCTTTGGAGCCTTCTGCTATGTATCCATGCCCTTCGGGCTTAAGAGTGCGCAGGCTACTTATCAACGATGTGTGCAAAATTGCCTCCACGAGCAGATTGGTCGTAATGTGCATGCTTATGTGGATGATATTATGGTTAAGTCACGAAAGAAGGAGACCCTGGTTGACGATTTGAAGGAGACTTTCGACAACTTGAGAGTGTACCAAATGATGCTCAACCCAGCTAAATGTGTTTTTGGTGTACCTGCAGGCAAGTTGTTGGGATTTTTAGTGTCCCATAGAGGAATTGAGGCCAATCCGGAAAAGATCACAGCCATCACCTCCCTGGCCAAACTGAAATGTGTCAATGATGTTCAGCGCATGGCCGGGCGGATTGCAGCGTTAAGCCGGTTTATCAGTCGCCTCGGTGAAAAGGCGATTCCCTTGTATCAAATGCTCAAGAAGACGGATCAATTTGTCTGGAGTCCGGAGGCTGATAAAGCGTTTGAGGACTTGAAGCGACAGCTAGTCAATCCGCCAGTGTTGGCAGCCCCTGTAGATAAAGAGCCACTCCTGTTATATGTTGCAGCGAATGCCAGAGCGGTTAGTGTGGCGATGGTGGTAGAACGAAAGGAGGCTGGAAAGGAACATCCGGTTCAGCGACCGGTTTACTACATCAGTGAAGTGCTTATCGAGTCCAAACAAAGGTATCCGCATTGGCAGAAGCTGGTATATGGTGTTTTTATGGCAAGCCGGAAGCTGAGGCAGTATTTTCAAGGACACCCCATCACGGTGGTCAGTTCTGCTCCTTTGGGTGACATCATACAGAACCGGGAGGCGACCGGTCGGATTGCCAAGTGGGCTATCGAGCTCGGACCGCACGATTTAAGATACGTACCCCGGACGGCCATAAAGTCACAAGCACTTGTTGATTTCATAAACGATTGGACAGAGTTACAAGCGCCTGAGGAGAAGCCAGATAACACCTATTGGACCATTCATTTTGACGGGTCAAGACAATTGGAAGGCTCGGGGGCTGGAGTCGTTTTAACTTCCCCACGAGGTGATAAGTTTTGTTATGTCCTCCGTTTAATGTTCCCCTGTACAAATAATGCGGCTGAGTATGAAGCTTTGCTGCATGGTCTTCGGATGGCTAAAGAGATGAATCTGAGCAGAGTTAGGTGTTTTGGTGATTCGGATCTGGTGGCTCAGCAGGTATCTGGCACCTGGGATTCAAAGGACCCGCTCATGGCTGCATACCGACGTGAAGTAGATATGGTAGCCGGGCATTTCAAAGGCTATCAAGTGGACCATGTGGACCGCAGAAAGAATGAGGCAGCAGACGCTTTAAGCCGCTTGGGCTCTCAGCGTAAATCGGTCCCACCCAATGTTTTCTTGGATGTATTGTATCACCCATCGGTACAGCTACCCGGTGAGCTGGAGTTGGCTGTTCCTGATCCGGAGGCTCAACTAGTGGCGGCTCTTCACGTCACCCCGGATTGGACGCTCCCTTATCTGGCATATATGAACCGGGGTGAGTTGCCAGAAGACGAAAGCTTGGCTCGACAGATAGTACGGCGGTCCAAGTCTATGACCATTCTCAAAGGAGAGCTACATCATCGCAGCGTGTCAGGAGCGCTGCAACGGTGCGTATCCCCTGAGGAGGGGTGTGAGATATTACGTGAAATACATGAAGGGGATTGCGGCCACCATGCCGGTTCAAAATCATTGGTGGCTAAAGCGTTCCGCCACGGTTTCTACTGGTTAACTGCTCATGCTGATGCAGAAGACCTGGTCAGGTTATGTGATGGTTGCCAGAAATTTTCCAGACGAGCACACATACCGGCTCAAGAATTGAGGATGATTCCAATCACTTGGCCGTTTGCGACTTGGGGCCTCGATATGGTTGGGCCTTTTAAGCGTTCCAAAGATAAGAAGACCCACTTACTGGTGGCGGTTGACAAATTTACAAAGTGGGTGGAGGCAGAACCTGTCAGTAAATGTGATGCTGCCACGGCGGTTCGGTTTATAAAGAAGGTGATCTTCCGGTTTGGCTTTCCACACAGCATCATCACAGATAATGGTACCAATCTATCCAAGGGGGCCATGAAAGAGTTCTGTGCACGGGAGCATATACGGCTTGATGTTTCTTCGGTAGCGCACCCACAATCTAATGGTCAGGCAGAACGAGCGAATCAAGAGATCTTGAGAGGTATCAAACCCCGGCTTCTGGTCCCTTTGCAAAGGACGCCGGGTTGTTGGGTGGAGGAGCTACCGTCTGTATTATGGAGCATCAACACCACGCCCAACAGATCTACGGGGTTTACGCCGTTTTTTATGGTCTACGGAGCAGAGGCGGTTCTCCCAAGTGATATACGACATGACTCACCTCGTGTGGCGGCGTATGTTGAAGCGGACAACGAGCAGGCACGGCAGAACGCTCTTGACTTGTTGGATGAGGAACGTGACTTAGCAGCTGCCCGTTCAGCGATTTACCAGCAAGATCTTCGCCGTTACCACAGCCGTCGGGTTAGGACCAGAACTTTTCAGGAGGGGGATTTGGTGCTTCGGCTCATCCAGGATCAGTCTGATCAGCATAAATTATCCCCGCCTTGGGAGGGACCTTTTGTGGTCAGCAAGAATCTGAATAATGGGTCATACTACCTGATTGATATTCGAGAGCACAAAGATTCGCGCACATCAGAGGAGGAGACCAGCAGGCCGTGGAACATAGCTCATCTTCGACCTTATTATGCATGAGCCTTGGGCTCTGTTTATGTACATATCATGACCATGTATATATTATGATTAATACAATAAACCGGAGCCTCGAGTAAAGCGGGGTCTCTGCTGTTCTTCACATCATGCGTGTTCTTCCCCTTGAGGTCGCTTCACAGAAGATCAAATTGAAGATTCCGGTTTAAAAGCCGGTTCAAGGGAAGATGTCTCCCACAAAGCTGTGAAGCTCTTAATATCCGGTTCAATATCCCGGTTCAAGCATGGGGCTTCCTGTTCAAACATAGGTCGTATTCGAACCAAAGAGAACATAGCTATTCAAACATGGGGCTTCCTGTTCAAACATAGGTCGTATTCGAACCAAAGAGAACATAGCTATTCAAACATGGGGCTTCCTGTTCAAACATAGGTCGTATTCGAACCAAAGAGAACATAGCTATCCCTATAAAGTCAGTTGGGGACCTAGTCGGCCTGAACCGTAGCTACACCTCCGGGGGGCTTGGTCATGTCTTGACGACGGTAATGCCTTCTGGCTGGCACATTTGCCACTGAATCAGTTGGGGACCTAATCGACTTGAACCGTAGGTTACGCCTTAGGGGAGCTCGGTCATGTCTTGATGATGGTAATGCCTTCTGGTCGGCTTTTTAGCCAATGAATCATTTGGGGGCTTGGTCGTGTCCGAACCAATGCAATGCCACTTGATCGGCCCTTGGCCACTGAGTCACTTGGGGGCTTGGTCGAATCCGAACCAATGCAATGCCATTTGACCGGCATATTTGCCACGATTCAGTTAGGAACCTAGTCGACCTAAACCGTAGCTACACCTCTTGGGGGCTTGGTTTATTTTGTCTTGACGATGGTCACGCCTTCTGAACGGTTCATAGCAACCACTATTTGCATGCGTTTTACTATCGCGTTGGCCTCTCGTATTTGGTTTTTGTTTTTTGCCTTTATTGTGGTATTTTTTGTTCTTCGGAACGTCAAGTATTTTTAAACCGATTCAGCTGACACAGCCTGGTCCGTTTTTTAACCCGGAGGCAAGTTGCCCGGTTTGGCAAAGGCGCATCACGGTTCATAGGGTCGAAAGATCTTGTGTACTCAGTAAAGACGGGAAACATAAGTTGGAAAATGTCATTGGAAAGGGCATCAGTACCCGTGCGCGAAGGCACATTCAAATGCAGAGGCATTAAACTATCTTATTACAAGGCAGCGTAGTGCCTGAATATATTGTTTCTTGACAGATTAAAACGTCACCAATTAAGGTGAACCGGAGCGTTGATTACGCCTGTTCGCCGCCTCGGTTCGAAGGCTGTGGATCATCTTGCGCCGCTTCAGCTCTATCTTGGCTACCCATTGGCTGGAAATCAGCAGTGGTCCAGTCGATTCCCATTAGCGCTTGAAAGACAGCTTCTTCGTGAATCAGCAAAGACGGTTCAATGTCAGGGGCGTAGGTATGCTTACGGATTGGAGGAATAAGGTTTCCCGCTTCAGGGACCGGGGCAGCTACTCGTTTGTTCTGGTTATCGTATTGGGCTTGGTAATATGACAGATCTGCTTCCTCAGCCAATTGACAAGCTAGGGGGCGCACCGCCCGGTTTATCGCCCTCAAGTCATCTTCACCAAAGTCTGAACCGTCTTCTTTCAAGCTGGGGTATCCTTGGGCCGCTTCGACAGGATCGAAATCTGGTACCCACGCTTTGGCCCGGATCAAGGCAGTGATGGCTCCAATTCGAGCAGCTGATCTTTTCAACTCTTCAATCCGGGCTGGAAGCATAGATAACCTTTTCAACGTGTCTTGAATCAGGGACGGTGCAGGGTGGTTATGCGATGCAGTGGTGATAGCTCTTTGTGCTCTGGTGTACAACTGTTCAATCAGAGTATAGGCAGCTTTGAGTTTCATCCGCACATCAGAACCCAAGTGTCCAATACGTGTGCCTGCAGTGTTTCAGAAGGGATTACAAACCGGACATAGGACATAGCGGACAAGGTACAAATTGGAAGAAGGGCATCGAAGGAAATTTACCAAAGACGGCAGAGGTCATGGAGTGTATCTGTCGCTTCACGGTGGATAATTCATCAACCACCGGTTTAAGAGCAGCTTCGGCATTTTCAGCCCTCTTCGTCAAAAGAGCTTTTTCAGTAGCCCAATCAGCTTGTTCCTTTTTGCGGCTTTCTTTCAGCTGTTCCATAACGGTTAAGGCATTGGTCAATTCATCCTTCGCTTTTTCAGTTTCAGCCTGTTGGGTTTTTAAGATTTCCTGAAGGTCCGAGACTTGTTTCGCTTTGGTCTTCAGATCCCCCTGCAGCAGGTCGTCAACAGTGTTCAGAAAATATTGCACGGTTTGGAAGTATCAACCACACAAGCAAGTTATGTGCTCGATACTTGGGGGCTAATGCATACTTGATTTTAACGCATGTTTTCCATTACAAAAAGTCCCAAGATTAATACAAGTATTTAAACTTGGCACTTGGGGGCTAATGGTTATCTGATGATGTTTTCTGGTTACGACCTATGTTGAAGCCTTGGGTTTTCTAAACCGGACCTTAATTATCAAGGCAGCCTGATCCGGTTTACCATCTCGGTTTGGAAGTATTGATAAGCTAAGTTGCAATGGAATGAAGCACAAGAGAGTTACCTCAAGTTTCTCCTTCATCATCCTGATCATGCCAGCTTCATAATCCCGACTGGTGTACAGTCGGTTCAGGTACCCAGAATAAAGATCCGGGGCGCTTAAAGCGGCGTACGTAGAGGAGTCAAGGTCCCATTTGCCCTTTATGGCCGAGATTTCGTCCTTGGCAGTATGCTTGGCTAAAGTAGCAGTGTTCCCCGGTTCAGAGTGACCAATGCCGGTAATCACAACATCATCATCCTTGGAGTCGCTGCTCTGCAGTGGCCCTGTCAGTTTTTCAACAGTTCCAGAAGGGGGGATGGATTCCTCAACCCGAACAGGACTGGCAGGCGGATCAGTACGGCTGGCAGGTTCGGTAGGCCTTTCTTCAGCACAGGTGTCATCTTGCGGAGATAGATAATTTTGAATATCTTCACGACCCAGAGCGTCAGCACCAGGAGTTTTCTCCGGTTCAGGAGCGGCAGTTCCTTCAACCGGGTTATCCAGACGAGCCTTCTTGCTCGGTCTAGGTTTAGCCCTGGAAAAAACCCAAAGATTGAAAAAACGGTGTAAGATGGATTAAGAGACCCATACAGAGATATGTTGTGATCGGTCCAACTTACCCAATAACTGTCTTCAGCGGTGGCAGCTGAGTGGCTGAAGATTCACCAGAAGATGAATGGGAGGTGACCTGATAATCGGAGTCAGATGGATTAAGAGGCTGACGAGTTAAACCTGCTTTAGGAGGAAAGCTAGCGCATAAATCGGAGACCTCTGAGCGGCGTTTCCGAACCGGGCTATTCGGTAAACCAGCGGAGGTAACTACCTGGCCGCTATGCCGGGTGGTGCGTCGAGCTTCATGTTGTTGGGTCTTCACAAGAAATTTGGGATCCAAGTAAGCAAGAGGATGAGAAAATTTAATCTTCCGGTTTGCTTGACGAGGTTTTTTCAAAGGCAAAGGAACGGCATCAGAAGAAAGAATAGTTACCTCTGGGCCTTCAGCATTGCTCGCTTCAGCGTCGTCCTGACAACTATCATCATCAATAAGACGTATAAAAAGCAAGCCAACTGAATCGAGGTCTACCCCAAGGTCCGGATTACCCACATCATCTTCCTCTAAATCCGGGGTAGAGGAAGCGGTGTTCCTTTTCTTCTGAGCGGGCTTCTTCACCCTCGTTTTTGGTCGGGTTACCTTTTCGGTCGGCTCTTGAAACTTCTTGCTCCAAAACGGATCATCTCCCTGTTTCAGAAAGGACTGGAGTTAGCAATATGGGTATAAGGAGATCATAAATTCTATAACAAACAGAGGGGAGATACTTATAGCAGGTGGTTTGTTTGTGGCGCAAAATGGAAGCAGGCCGGTTCGGGCGCAAACATATTCCGGTTCATTCAGCATCTTTTTCACAGCTTCAGTGACTTCGTCCTCCGTCAGCTGAATGTTGCAGTGTCTCAAAGGATCATCAACTCGGCCCGTGTATTGGCACATTAAACCGGAGCGGATGCTAAGGGGCAGGATGCTCCATGAAATCCAGCAACGGGCAAGATCTACCCCCGTTAAACCGTTAGCCATGAAGGCTCTGAGCTTGGACAGCTGAGGGGCATACTTACTCCTCTCTTTGGCGGTTAGCCTTGGGGGGAAGGGGTGTGTATTGCTAAGTCTCTCTGGACGGAAGCCGGGCAGTGGATTTTCTTCAGCAGGGGAAGTGTCCTTGCAATAGAACCAAGTGTAATTCCATTCTTGCGGATGACTATGCAACTTGGCGTGAGGATAAGTCACCTCTTTCCTCTTTTGAATCGTCATACCACCCAGTTCCATATTAGGGCCGTCGGTGAATTCAGTACGTCGGTTCAAATGAAACAGGTCCCGGAACAGCTCTACAGTAGGTTCCTCCTGGAAGTACACCTCGCAAAGCACTTGAAAATGGCAGATATTCGTGACTGAGTTTGGACCAACGTCTTGTGGGCGCAACCTAAAGTTAGCCAGGACGTCCCGATAAAATTTTGAACCGGGTGGATTAAAACCCCGGGCCAGGTGATCCGCAAACACCACCACTTCTCCCTCCTGTGGGGTAGGAGGACATTCACCCCCTGGAACCCTCCAATGGATGGCATTTTTGCTACTCAAAGCGCCAGTCAGAACTAAGTTGTTTAATTGGGTCTCAGTGACGCGAGAGGGAACCCAGTTGCATTCGTACACCTGTTTTGCCATGAGTAAATCTACAAGACAAAGGTATTCCGGTTTAAGAACAAGTGTGATTGTAAACCGAAGATGCTCTTATATAGAGTGAAGTTATGTGCAATGATATCATCTAACGGTTCATCAAGGGGACTAATGGATATATGGATTGGGTTGCTCGCTCTGCTGGAAGTTAAACCGACCAGATCTAACAGTTGTGAATATGAAAGCAGAAACAGATCCCATACAGATTCTTTCAAAGCAATGGATCTACAGCTAGGGCGAAAAAGAAGTAAAAATATGAGGTTTGGCTCGCAGCAGAACAGCATAAGTTCGACAAGCAGGGAAATGAGTGGGATCTAAGGAGATGAGTACAGATTTATAGAGATGAGTACATAGCATCATCATCTGTTCGCAAAAGCTCTCAGCGGGTATCGAACTGACGATGTCGTCCTAGCGTCAAAGCTGCTATGGGGAGGAACAAGGAACAGTGGCAAGATGACGAACCCTAGAACAGATCTAAAAGCAAGAAGAACAGGGGCCTTACCGGGATCCAAACGGATGTGAAAGGTCGCCGCGGTGCTCTGGTCCGATCAGGTTGATGCAGCGGCCGGAGTTGGTGCAGTAGCTGACGGCGGCGGCGGAGCTCCGAGGTCTGGGTCGTGAGGAAGACGAAGAAGGGGGCGAAAGGGAGGAAAGGAAGATGGCCTTCAAGTCCTATTTATAAGGCGCGGCGCGCGTGCCAGGCGCGCGAATCCAGGGGCCGGAGATTTCGGGAGCCCAGCCGTCGCCCTGATTATTGCGGATTAGCAAAAGGAGACGGTAACTTTGCACTGACGTCATATCGGTTTATCGCAGCAAAAGGAGACGAAGAAACGGCGGTTCAACAGTTACTGGAAGACATTTGAAGACAGAAATTCTTATTAAGGATTGACATGAACTTGTTCAAATCAATCTGGGGCCTAATGTTGGGGATATTGCTATTTGAGGTAAACCGGCCTACAGGGCCCGGGTTAGCTCCGTCAATGGACCCGAGATGTTAAAGCCCAAGGAGAAATAGAAGGGCCCAAAGCCTATAATTGGTTTAGAGGTCTCAGGGCGTAAACCGGCCTGAGGTAAACTTGCATTGTAAGTTAGGAATAGAGAGACCGACCCGGGCAGGTTTATGAACCGGGGGTTGGAACTTTACAGACCGACGGGCGTCACCCGTGTATATAAGGGGACGACCCGACGGCGGTTTAGAGAGAGGAGAACAACTCGAGGTTTAGGCGAAGCTTATCGCTCCCTAGCCCTCGAAACCCATCAATCCCATCACAACTAGACGTAGGCTTTTACCTTCATCGAAGGGGCCGAACTAGTATAAACTCTGTGTCCTTGCATCCGCTCTAACCCCTTCAAACTAACCCGTTGCGATGGCTCCACGACTAAGTCCTTTTGCCAGGACATCTGCCGTGACAAATCCACGACAAATGGTAAGTTATGTTGATGCGCGTCCATGATGTATGAGTTGTATTAGCCCAGTGTATGTATTTTGCTGTTTGTGTATGCATTATTATCACTGCTGCCAAACCATAATGCCGAGTGGGTATAATCGGCTGTAATTTCTTTATTGTATAGTGTAGGATTATTCTACGTTTCTATGCCTTAGTCTCTTTATTGTATAGTGTATGTTTTTAGAGGTGATAGTATAGAGTAGGATAATTCTTTGAATATGCTATATCGTTCAAATGGGGGCCAACTCGCCCAAACATTGTAGTGACCATGGCCCTCCATAGGCCGTACGATCCATGGGCCATCTACGGGACGGACGATCCATGGCCTTCTATGGTCGTCGGATCCGCGGGACTTCTATGGGCTCTTGGATCCATGGGCCTTCTATCGGCTGTCGGATCCATGGGCCTTCTATGGGCGTCGGATCCATGGGCCTTCTGTGGGCCGTCGGATCCATGGGCCTTCTATAGGCCGTCGGATCCATGGGCCTTCTTTGGGTCGTCGGATAAATGGGCCTTCTATGGGTCGTCGGGTCAATGTGCCTTCTACATCCCGTAGGATCCATGGGCTTTCTACGGGCCGTCTCATCTATGGGCCTTGTACGGGCCGTATAAGGGGCCGTAAACGGGCTAGAGTGGAAATCATACGTTTTATGGGCTGACCATAACGGGCCGTTAGTAGGCCGTATTTGATGATGCTATGAAAATGGCCCAACAGATTAACGGACCACAAATGGGCCGACTGTATCCATGGGCTGAATTTGGCCCACAAGTAGAAAAGGCCAGTAACGGGCCGTAAGTAACCGAATGCTGGAAATGAGCCGAAGAATAAATGGGCCCTGAGAAGGCAGAAAGGTAACACGGGCTGGAAACGACCCAATGGAATAATGGTCCGCTAATGGGTATAAAGCGATACACTGTTCATTACGTGCCGTTAAGGGGGCGAGGGTTACTAAAGGCCTCATATGGGCCGAAAGACGTCATGGGCCATACATGGGCCGGAAGTTAAAACGGGCGGGAATTATATTGGACGGACCAGACGACGCTACTAGGCCTAATTCGGATAGGCCGTAAACGGGCCCGGGGTTAGCGGGCTGTAAATGGGCTATATTCGAACATGCCGTTAACAGGCTTGCCGTGGGCCGGCATGCCACCTTTTGACCAAGTCAAACGGGACGGCCTTTTCACAGGAATGGGCCTCTATTGGGCCATGCCACGTGTCAACGTATCATAGGCGCTTTGTGTCCAATGAGTGGATGACATCTATCCCAACGGTGAGCCGACACGTGTTTCCTCCAGCCAATGATGATTTTACACGTGGAAAATCCCCATTGGTCGGGGCTGTTAACGGGTTATAGGATCCAAAACCAGACCTGATAGCTTAACGGTGTTCCGTTACGGTGGATGGCACGTGTCGGTCACCCTTGATGAAAGCACTTCTGTGACACGCGATTTATCGTCATGGAAGTGGACACTTCCGTGATGATAATTTTGATAATGTCATGGAACACTTCTACGACAGCACAGGTATGACTATCTTGATTCTGTCAGAAATTTGTCATGGATGTACATGCATGACAAAAATGTGACCTGCTGTGACAAACACGTATCATCACGGAAGTGTATTTTTTGTAGTGCATCATCCGGTGGTTCTTCACCACCATCTCCAAGGACCTGTTCCACACGGTCATGAGCACCGGCGATGACGCCCGCACCTTGTGGGTCAAGCTGAACGGTCTCTTCATCGACAACAAGCTTCAGCGCCGTGTTTTTTTCAGCAGGAATTTTTTGACTGTCACTAGGATGAACAGTCCATTGATGACTACTGTCGCTGCCTGAAGACGTTGGCGGATGAGCTCCGCGACATTGGCACCAAGGTTGATGACGACCTCCTCCTCAGCACGCTCACCGCCGGCCACAACGAGGACTTCGGCAACGCCGCCTCCAACCTCACCTTGATGCCGAAGCCCTCCTTCCCCAAGTTCGGGGCATACTTGCGGTTGGAGGAGCGCCGGATGAAGGGGGTCAAGAAGCACGTGCAGCATCACGCCCTCGCCGCCGGCACCTCCCATGGCGCCCCACCACCGGCCACCCCACCCGCGCCGCCCCAGCAGCCGCCGCCCCCCGCGCCTCCGGGGTACTTCCCCCTGCCGCCCGCGCCCCCCGCTCCTCTCGCTACCCCCAGCAGCCAGGGGGCGGGCGCCGCGGCAACCGTCGCGGGGGCGGCCGCAAGCAGCAACATGCATCGGGGGGGTCAGCAGCAGCAGCAGGCCAACCCTCCGTGGACGTATGGCACCAACCCGTGGACTAGCGTTGTCCACGCGTACTCAATGCCGGTCCCTCGGGCTCCCGCTCCGGGCATCCTTGGGCCTCGTCCGGCGAGCCACCAGGCCCTCTTCGCCGCGCAGAACGCTACTCCCTACAGCGGCTACGGTGTCGCACCCCTGCCCATGCCCGCCTACGGCGCCGCCCCCGCGCCGGCTTACGATGTTGCCCCCGCGCCGGCCTACGGCAGGTTTTACACTCCTCAGGTGCCGCCGCCATGGGACCCGACCCTTCTCGCCGCCCTGCACTCCGCCCCACCACCGAGTTCCTACGATGGCGGTGGTGACTGGTACATGGACTCGGGCGCCACCGCTCATATGACTCTCATCCCGGTAACCTCACGTCTGCCACTCCCGTTCATACTCCCACTTGCATCACCGTTGGTAACGGTTCTTCTCTACCCATTACACATGTCGGTCATATGCCGTTTCCTTCTACTTCTACTCCCGTTAACATGTCTAATGTTCTTGTGTCTCCTAACTTAGTCACTAATCTAGTTTCTGTTTGTCGTCTTGCTCGTGAGAATCCTATAACTGTTGAATTTGACGATATCGGCTTTTTTGCGAAAGGACGCCCGTACACGGATGGTACTCCACCGATGAGACAGCTCGGACGAGCTTTACCCGGTGCATCCCTCTGGCGCCACCACCACCCGTCGTCCTGCCGCCTTCGCCGCTAGTGTTGACCTTTGGCACGCCCGCCTCGGTTACCTCAACTCCACCGTTATGCGTCAGATTCTTCAGAGTTTTTCTTTCGCATGTAATAAGGTTGACGACCACACTTGTGAGGCTTGCCGTCTTGGCAAGCACGTTCGTCTCCCCTTTAGCGAGTCTACACACATTTCCACCTTTACGTTTCAGTTATTGCATAGTGATGTTTGGACGTCCCAGTTGCGAGCAACACGGGCTATCTATACTATTTGGTGATATTGGATGATTTTACTCATTATGTGTGGACATTCCCTCTCTGTCGCAAGTCCGACGCTCTTGCCACACTCACAGCCTTTTATTCATATGTCACCACACAGTTCGGTCGTCCTATTCACTCCTTGCAAACTGACAACGGCAAGGAGTTTGACAACATCGCCGTCCGCAATCTTCTTGCGTCCCACGGCACCATTTTTTGCCTCACTTGTCCCTACACGTCACAGCAGAATGGTCGCGCCGAGCGCGTCAGTCGCACCCTTAATGACTGTATCCGCACGTTGCTCTTCCACTCCTACGTGCCTCCTCGGTTCTGGATGTACGCTCTCGCGACCGCCAGCCTTCTCATTAACATTCGACTGTGTCGTTCGCGCTGGAACTACACTCCTCACCAGCTCTTCTTCGGTGCGGTTCCATCTGATGATGGTCTTCGCATTTTCGGGTGTCTCTGTTATCCTAGAACCGCGTCCACTGCTCCTCACAAACTTGCTCCCCGGTCACTTCCATGCATCTTCCCTGGTTATCCTCTCAACACCAAAGGTTACCGGTGCTATGATCCAGTGTCCTACCACGTTTTCACTTTGCGGCATGTGTACTTTGATGAGCTGGTGTTCCCGTTTCAGCAGTTACCATCACCCTCGGCTTCTCCCGCGGCGCGGTTCGCCCCTGCCTCCTCCTCTGGCGAACCGCCCAGCCGCGCACTGGGCTCGGCCCTGCCCGCGCTCCCCGCGCCGGCGGCCCCCATCACTGCGGCCCCCTCGAAGGCCCCTGTTGTCGCGGCTCCCTCGGCGGTTCCCGTCGCCGCAGCCCCCTCGGAGGCCCCCATCGCGGCCCCTCACCCCTGTAATCGCGGCCGCACCCCTCACCGGTGTGGTCACTCGGGCTCGGACTGGGACACTTCGTCCTAGCATGCGCCACACGTCTGACGAGTACGCGTGTGCTGCATCTACCGCGACACTGTCTCCACTCCCCACCTCCGCTCACGCAACTCTTTGGGATCCGAACTGGCTTGCTGTGATGCATGAGGAGTTTGACGCCCTGCAGCGCAACCGTACGTGGCAGCTTGTCCCACGGCCTCCTCGTGCCAATGTGATCACTGGCAAGTGGGTCTTCCGCCATAAGACTCGCCCCGACGGCTCTCTCGAGCGCTACAAGGCGCGTTGGGTGGTGTGCGGTTTTCGCCAGCGTGCCGGCATGGACTTCACCGACACCTTCGCCCCGGTTGTCAAACCAGGCACGATTCGCGTTGTCCTATAGCTTGCTGTTTCTCGCACCTGGACAGTTCACCAGCTCGACGTGTCTAATGCTTTTTTACATGGCCATCTCGACGAGCAGGTGTTTTGTCAGCAGCCTACTGGTTTCGTCGACACCGACTATCCGGACCACATGTGCTTGCTCTCCCGTTCTCTACGGGTTGAAGCAGGCGCCTCGGGCCTGGTACCAGCGGATCGCGACCTTCCTTCAGCAGCAGGGGTTCCGGTCCACACGGTCCGATGCCTCCCTGTTTGTTTATCACCAGGGTCCTGCCACCGCGTACCTCCTCCTGTACGTCGACGACATCATCCTGACTACCTCCTCGCCAACGCTCCTTCAGCAGATCATAGCTCGCCTCAGCACTGAGTTCGCCCTCAAGGATTTGGGGGCTCTCCACTACTTCCTCGTCATCGAGGTTGTGCATCGGGCCACCAGCTTCTTCCTGCATCAGCAGAAGTAAGCCTACGAGCTTCTGGAGCGAGTGGGGATGCTTAACTGCAAGCCTGCTCCTACGCCTGTCGACACGAAGGCTAAGGTGTCCGCCGTCGAGGGATTCCCGGCGTCCGACGCTCCCTTCTAGTGCTCCATCGTCGGTGCGCTTCAGTACCTCACACTGACGCGTCCGGACATTCAGTACGCTGTCCAGCAGGTGTGCCTTCATATGCATGCTCCT
Source organism: Aegilops umbellulata (assembly GCA_032464435.1). NCBI lineage: Eukaryota > Viridiplantae > Streptophyta > Magnoliopsida > Poales > Poaceae > Aegilops > Aegilops umbellulata. The sequence continues at coordinate 407,918,764 of CP136055.1, forward strand.
AGTGATACTCATTGGGCTCTGGTGAAATGTATCCTTCGGTATATACGTGGCACTACAGCTATGGGTCTCACCCTGACGGCATCACCTGACACCAACCTTGTCGCCTACTCTGACGCCGACTGGGCTGGGTGTCCCGACACTCGACGCTCCACTTCCGGCTACTGCGTCTACCTTGGGCCCTCTCTGATTTCATGGTCGTCTAAACGATAACCCACGGTCTCACGATCGAGCGCCGAGGCCGAGTACAGGGCCGTGGCCAACGCCGTTGCGGAGTGCTCTTGGCTACGACAGCTACTTCAGGAGTTGCTATGCGAGGTTACCAAGGCGACGCTTGTTTACTGCGACAACATCTCCGCGGTGTATCTCGCTGCCAACCCTGTCCATCACCGATGGACGAAGCATATTGAGCTCGACATTCACTTCGTCAGGGAGCACGTCGCACTTCGTCGTGTTCGAGTTCTCCATGTGCCCACCCATCAGCAGTTCGCCGATGTCATGACGAAGGAACTATCCACGTCGATGTTTTAGGGCTTTCGGTCCAGTCTCTGCGTCATCGGCGACGCTTCGACTGCGCGCGCGGGGGGGGGGGGGGGGGTGAACATGTGTACATGTACGTAGGTCTGGGTTTTGTATACCGCACCTGTAGTGTCTCTCTCCCTCTGTATTTACTTGTATCTTGGGATTCAAGACACCGGTCGCACCCCTTGTACCTATATATATATATATATGCCTAGTGCACGGATGCACCAAATCATTCTCTACAAACGGGACCAGAGCACCGGAGAGGGAGAGGCTGTCCGCGTTGGCCCGCTGCTCCGCGGCCCTGGGGTCGTACACAGCCAGGGTGAGGGCGTGCGGTCTCTTGCGGCCGGCGTAGCGTGGCGCATCCCCTGCCTTGGTAGGGGTGATAATGGAAAGGTTACAGGTGGTTTTGTCAGGGACATGGGACGACATGGTGCGCGTTCGATCGACTGCACGCAGGCAAGCAGGCTAGTTCACTAGGGTTGTTGTTGCAATGGGTGGGCAATGGGATGGTTCATGCCCCAGATTATAATATATAGATGGATGCTCTATTGCTCACCGGGCCGCGTCAGCCGCCACGTGGGAGAGGGATGTGACTGTGCTCCGGACTCGCTCTCCTCCTGGCCGGAGAACACCGGGCTTTCACCGGATTGGGCACATTAATTGTTGCCAATCCGATTTGCGCTCGTCACCGTGTCCCCCTCTGGTATAGTATAGCCTTGATAGCTGCTCCTCCCCACATGAATCTCACTCGGCGGCGCACCAGCTCCTTGCGAATCCAAGTAGGATCAAGGAGAGCCCGGAGCCCCTAGCTGACGCTCGCGAGCGTCAAGCGGCAGCACTTTCCTGCAGCGCGCGATCCTAATGGGCCAGCCCATTCAGTGTTCCGAGTGTTCGCAATTAATAGGCTCCGCAATTATCTAAGAACTGAATGCAGCGGCAGATCCAAACTAAATCGACCATTTTTTCTAATGTTGTTAACACAAAAAAATGAATAATCTTGGAAATCGTGAACAAATTTCAAATTCAAAAAAACATTTAAAACATGAACACTTTATGGAATCATGAAAAAAAGTTTTAAAAAATATGAACATTTATCGAAACTGCGAATAAATTTTAATTATTATTTTTTGAAGTGTGAACAATTTTTTAAATAATGTTTCTAAAATACACAATAAACATTTTTTTAGTATAAGGCAAGCATTATTCAGATACACATTGTTTTTTTTTCAAAATACGTTGAAACTTTTTCAAATGCACGCTGAACAAATTTTATATACACGATAAACAATTTTAGTATACACAATGTACATGTTTCAATGTATGATGATCTTTCTTTTCAATAAAGCGATTTTTTAAACATAAACCATATTTTAAATCATGAACACAATTTGGAATTATTAAATTCTGAACATTTTTTAAAATTTAAATTTATGAAAAAGGGGAAGAAATAAGCAGGAAAAAATAAAATGAAAAAAACTGGAAATCTGATAAAAGAAAACAAAAACAGGAAAAAAAAACCGGTTGCTCGCTTGAAGTGGGACGGCCCGTGTGACGTCGCTCGCTTGGTTCACTTCAGTGGCACGAGCGGCAAATAGGATCCCGAAATCACTAATTAAGGAGTACTCGTTGCAAAGATCACCCCAACTCTCCAGGTTGCGACAAGTGGCGCACATGCAGCGCGCCACTTGTCACAACCTGGGAGTTTTCCTTTTTTTTCGTAGATCCGTTCATTCAGAACGTTTTATCTCTCAAACCGTGCATCCAAATCTCGAACCACTTTCACCGTTGGATTCCTCGCGTCGAGATCTCAAAACTAGATACCATGTTGATAGGTTTTGACGAACTTTTTTTCAGAAAAAAAACGGACGAAAAAACCGAACTGGGAGCATGGGTTTTTTCGCTTTCCGAAAGAAGCACGCCCGTGCCTCTCGAGGAAGCAAAACCGTGACTCTCGCGAAATAAAAAAAATGAAAACGCGTTTTTTCGTTTCCGAGAGGCATAGCCGTGACTCTCGCGAAAAAACAACTATGCCTCTCGCGAAAGCTAAACCGTGACTCTCGTGAAAGAAAAAAACAGAAAACGCGTTTTTTCCTTTCCGAGAGGCACGGCCGTGACTAGTCCTGGCCATCTCCGGCCCGGCCCTGTCGGCCCACCCAGGCCCGACCCTAAAATCCAGGGCCTAGGCCCAATGGGCTTGCCCGTGGGCCGGGCTTGAGCCTGAGTTTTGAGCCCACCAACAGGGCCTGGACGGGCTTGGGCTTGGCATATTGGCATTTTAAGGAAGAGGCCCAACCCACGGCCCTAAGCCCTAAGGGCTTTTGAGGGCTTTTTACCAGATGGGTCGGGCTTGGGCTTGAAAAGTAGGCCCGATGGGAGGGCCTGTGCGTCAGTTTTCTGCCGTGGGATTTTTTAGGCCCGGCCCATGGCCAGGTATAGCCGTGACTCTCATGAAAGCACAACTGTGCCTATCGCGGAAGGAAAACCTGACTCTCGCGAAAGAAAAAAAGACACGTTTTTTCCGTTTCTGAAGAGGCACGGCCGTGACTCTCGCGAAAGCACAACCGTGCCTCTTGCGGAAGCAAAACCGTAACTCTTGCGAAAGAAAAAAAATGGAAAACGCGTTTTTTTTCTTTTCGAGAGGCACGATCGTGACTCTCGCGAAAGCAAAACCATGACTCTCGCGAAAGGAAAAAACAGGATTTTTCATGCAAAAAAAGTTTTTTTTCCAAAAAAAATTATCCAAAAGCTAAGGAAGACCGATGAAAAACCAAAACGTCAAAAAAACCATTTAAAAAGCCGAAAACGCGTGCAAAAAAAATTCGGAGGGCACGCCCAAAACGTGACACATGGCGAACGGCTGAGAGTGCGCCAAGTGACGCTGATCATTGCGAGTCTTCCGAAGAAGCGCTCGTTAACTAGTTGCTCTCATAGGATCCGTGAGATCAAGCAAGGAAGCAAAGCTGATGGGCCACGCCTACTTCTAGAGATGCAAGCCCACCGCGTCTGCATGTGTGCAGCAGTTCACGAAGCAAAATATTGCACTAATCTTCGTTAGTACAAGCTCTTCAAGCTCTGTGCCCTAAATGTGGGCACACAGGATACGTTCTTGAAATAGTGTAGATTTTTTTACGAAAAAGTATCGTAGATTTTTTAGGAAAAAAATAGCGCAGCTATATACTTGATTAGTCAATACATTAAGTCCATGTTATCTCTACTATTGAAGGAGAGTTGATAGTCCAACATCCACGGTTTATTTTTGCCTCACCTCCGTAAAACCCACCTCTAGCTTACGCCATCTTCTCATAGTACACGAGGATCATTTCAAAGATTTGCTAAAGCTTTAAAAAGGGTCTGCAAAGGTAAGGTGAGGCGACGGACTTGAACTGAATAATGCTAGAGCAAGAGTGGATAAAGAGAATGACTACCTAATTACACGATATAATAAGAACTTGGCTTGTATATTTCAACGATGGGCTTCCTCAAATGCCCTAGGTCTTCATGAGCAAGCAAGTTGGATGCACACTCACTTAGTTTCAGTTTGAGCTTTCTTATACTTATAGCTCTAGTGCATCCGTTGCATAGCAATCCCTACTCCTCACATTGACATCAATTGATGGGCATCTCCATAGCCCGTTGATTAGCCGCGTCGATGTGAGACTTTCTCCCTTTTTGTCTTCTCCACATAACCCCCATCATCATATTCTATTTCATCTATAGTGCTATGTCCATGGCTTGCGCTCATGCATTGCATAACGGTTGAAAAATCTGAAGCGCGTTAAAAAGTATGAACCAATTGATCGGCTTGTCATCGGGGTTGTGCATGATGTGAATATTTTGTGTGGTGAAGATGGAGCATAGCCAGACTATATGATTTTGTAGGGATAACTTTCTTTGGCCTTGTTATTTTGAAAGACATGATTGCCTATTAGTAGGCTTGAAGTATTATTGTTTTTATGTCAAATTATAGACTATTGCTTTGAATCACTCGTGTCTTAATATTCATGCCATGATTAGATACATGATCAAGATTATGCTAGGTAGCATTCCACATCAAAAATTATCTTTTTTATCATTTACCTACTCGAGGACGAGCAGGAATTAAGCTTGGGGATGCTGATACGTCTCCGTCGTATCTATAATTTTTTATTGTTCCATGCCAATATTCTACAACTTTCATATACTTTTTGTCAACTTTTTATACTATTTTTGGGACTAACATATTGATCCAGTGCCCAGTGCCAGTTCCTGTCTCTTGCATGTTTTTGGTTTCGCAGAATATCCATATCAAACAGAGTCCAAACGGGATAAAAACAGACGGAGCTTATTTTTAGAATATTTGGAAAATCTGGGAAAAAGATCAACGTGAAACGGTGTCCGAGGTGGCCATGAGGCAGGGGGCCATGCCCTCCCCAGGAGGGCGCGCCCCCACCCTCGTGGGCCACCCGTAAGGCGGTTGATGCCCTTCTTCGGCCGCAAGAAAGCTATTTTTTGGAAAAAAGTCACGGCGAAGGTTTTAATCCAATCGGAGTTACGGATCTCCGGATATAAAATAAACGATGAAAGGGCAGTAGAACAGAACGTAGAAACAGAGAGAGACAGATCCCATCTCGGAGGGGACCTCGCCCCTCCCACGCCATGGAGACCATCGACCAGAGGGGAAACCCTTCTCCCATCTAGGGACAAGGTCAAGGAAGAAGAAGAAGGAGGGGGGCTCTCTCCCCCTCGCTTCCGGTGGCACCGGAACGCCGCCGGGGGCCATCATCATCACCGCGATCTACACCAACACCTCCCCCATCTTCACCAACATCTCCATCACCTTCCCCCCTCTATCTACAGCGGTCCACTCTCCCGCAACCCGTTGTACCCTCTACTTGAACATGGTGCTTTATGCTTCATATTATTATCCAATGATGTGTTGCCATCCTATGATGTGTGAGTAGATTTTCGTTGTCCTATCGGTGGTTGATGAATTGCTATGATTGATTTAATTTTCTTGTGGTTATGTTGATGTCCTTTGGTGCCCATCATATGAGCGCACACGTGGATCACACCATAGGGTTAGTTGTATGTTGATAGGACTATGTATTGGAGGGCAAGGATGATAGAAGCTTCAACCTAGCATAGAAATTGATGCATACGGGATTGAAGGGGGACCAATATATATTAATGCTATGGTTGGGTTTTACCTTAATGAACGTTAGTAGTTGCGGATGCTTGCTAATAGTTCCAATCATAAGTGCATAGAATTCCAAGTCAGGGATGACATGCTAGCAATGGCCTCTCCCACATGATACTTGCTATCGGTCTAGTAAAGTAGTCAATTGCTTAAGGGACAATTTTGCAACTCCTACCACCACTTTTCCACACTCTCTATATTTACTATATTGCTTCTTTACCTTACAACAACCCCTAGTTTTTATTCTCGCGCTCTTTATCTTCTTGCAAACCTATCCAACCACACCTACAAAGTACTTCTAGTTTGATACTTGTTCTAGGTAAAGCGAACGTCAAGCATGCGTAGAGTTGTATCGGTGGTCGATAGAACTTTAGGGAATATTTGTTCTACCTTTATCTCCTCGTTGGGTTCGACACTCTTACTTATTGAATACTGTTGCGATCCCCTATACTTGTGGGTTATCAAGACCTTTTTCTGGCGCCGTTGGCGGGGAGCAATAGCGTGGGGTGAATATTCTCGTGTGTGCTTGTTTGCTTTATCACTAAGTAATTTTTATTTGCTGTTCTTAGTTGTTCTCTATCTTTAGTTATGGGTAGGAAACGCAAAATACCAAAAAAAATTAGTTGTACCTACTGAACCAATGGTTGAAGAACCACTCAAAATCTATCACAATGCTGAAGCATATTACCTGGATCATCTTCGATCCATATGTGCTCGTGCTGAAACCCCAACTAGCTTAGTTGAGGGAAAATCTTTAGATGAGCATGCTTGGTATGTGCGACACTGTATATCTGAAAAAGGGAAACTTTTATTGGGCCAAATTCGTCGTTTGCAATGCTATGCTTGGAATTTATGTGAAATATATGATTTTACTTGTTGTTCTGAAAACCCTAAAAACACCTTCCCTACCAATGTGAGTTTAGTGATAATGGAATCGTATCTTCGTTTGCTAAAGGTGTTTATAGTTACTATGATGCTCAACAAATTGAAGAATTTGTTGCTTTTAAGGGTGCTTATGAAATTGCTTCATTGATTGAAAAGTATGGTGCTACTCTTTACAAATCTGAAAATTTTGCCATACTTAAATATTGCTATGATAATTATGCTTCTAATGCCTATGTTGAACCATATATTGAGGACTACTCCGCTGTCCAAGAAGAGACTAATATTTTGCAGGAGTCTATGGAAGAAGAAATTGATGAAATGTGAGCTCATTGGATGAAAAAGATGATGAGGAGAGCGAAGAACAAAAGGAGGAAGAGCGTATTAGCTACCCGTGCCCACCTTCTAATGAGAGTAACTCTTCAACTCATACATTGTTTAATTTCCCTTCGTGCTTACCGAAGGATGATTGCTATGATGACTGTTATGATCCCGTTGATTCTATTGAAATATCCCTTTTGATGATGCTTGCTATGCTTGTGGCCAAGATGCCAATATGAATTATGCTTACGGAGATGAACTTTCTATAGTTCCTTATGTTAAACATGAAATTGTTTCTAATGCACCCACGCATGATAGTCCTATTATCTTTTTGAATTCTCTCGAATATACTATATCGGAGAAGTTTACACTTATTAAGGATTATATTGATGGGTTGCCTTTTACCGTTGCACATGATGATTTTGATGAGTATAATATGCATGTGCTTGCTGCTCCTACTTGCAATTATTATGAGAGAGGAACTATATCTCCACCTCTCTATGTTTCCAATATGATAAAATTGCAAGAAATTGTTTATACTATGCATTGGCCTTTACTTTGTGTGCATGAATTGTTATTTTATGACATGCCGATGCATAGGAAAAGAGTTAGACTTCGTCATTACATGATATATGTTGCTTTGTGCTCACTACTAAATTACAAATCATTTCTAATTAAAATTGGCTTTGATATACCTTGGGATCCGGGTGGATTCACTACTTGAGCACTAGATGCCTAGCTTAATGGCTATAAAGAAAGCGCTGCCAGGGAGACACCCAGAAGTTTTAGAGAGTCATTTATTTCTGTTGAGTGCTTTCATATAGTATAGTTTAAAAACAACAAAAATAAAGAGGGGAACCCAAAACTTTTCAAAACGAAAAGTGAAGGTGAGAAAGGCGAGCATTGCGAAAGTGGGGGACGTCCTTGAACTTTGTTCATGCCCATGGGAACTTTGTGAATCTTAATTACAGAAACTTTTCAATAAAAATAATTATCCCCTTGTACAATTCCATTGTATTATAAAAATAATGTGCCAAGGTTTGCCTTTAGGATGTTTACAATGCTTGTTGGTTTGTACGGTGCAGGACAGAAACTTTGGCTGTAGTGCGCGATTTTACATTTTTTACTGGAACGTCAAATGGTTCTGATTCTTTTTGCACTGTCTTTCTGTACAAATATTTTATATTTTGTAATTTTGGCAGAATTCAGAAGTATGGTGAATGTTCAGATTATTACAGACTGTTTTGTTTTAGACAAATTCTGTTTTTGATGCATAGTTTGCTTGTTTGATGAAACTATCAATTTATAACAGTGGATTAAGCCATGAAAAAGTTATATTACAGTAGACACAATGCAAAAACAAAATATGAATTGGTTTACAATAGTACTTAGAGTGGTGATTTGCTTTATTATACTAACGGATCTTACCGAGTTTTCTGTTGAAGTTTTGTGTGGATGAAGTGTTCGATGATCAAGAAGGTCTCGATGTGAGAAGAAGGAAAAGAGGCAAGAGCTCAAGCTTGGGGATGCCCGAGGCACCCCAAGTAAATATTCAAGGAGACTCAAGCATCTAAGCTTGGGGATGCCATGCCCTCTTTCTTCAACAAGTATCGGTTATGTTTTCGGATTCCTTTCGTTCATACGATATGTGCAATCTTGGAGCGTCTTTTGCTTTTGTTTTCATTTTATTTTATGCACCATGCTGGTATGAGATATTCCTTGGTTGATTTATAGAATGCTATTTGCACTTCACTTAAATCTTTTGAGTATGGCTTTATAAAATGCTTCATGTGCTTCACTTATATCATTTGAAGTTTGGATTGCGTGTTTCTCTTTACATAGACAACCGCCATTTGTAGAATGCTCTTTTGCTTCACTTATACTTGTTAGAGCGTGGGCATATCTTTTGTATAAAGAATTAAACTCTCTTGCTTCACTTATATCTATTTAGAGAGATGACAGGAACTGGTCATTCACATGGTTAGCCATAAAATCCTACATAAAACTTGTAGATCACTGAATATGATATGTTTGATGCCTTGCAATAGTTTTGCGATATAAAGATGGTGATATTAGAGTCATGCTAGTGGGTAGTTGTGGATTGTAGAAATACTTGTGTTGAGGTTTGTGATTCCCGTAGCATGCACGTATGGTGAACCGTTATGTAACGAAGTCGGAGCATGAGGTATTTATTGATTATCTTCCTTATGAGTGGCGGTCGGGGACGAGCGATGGTCTTTTCCTACCAATATATCCCCCTAGGGGCATGCGTAGTAGTACTTTGATTCGAGGGCTAATAAACTTTTTCAATAAGTATATGAGTTCTTTATGACTAATGTTGAGTCCATGGATTATACGCACTCTCACCCTTCCATCATTGCTAGCCTCTTCGGTACCGTGCATTGCCCTTTCTCACCTCGAGAGTTGGTGCAAACTCCGCCGGCGCATCCAAACCCCGTGATACGATACGCTCTATCACACATAAACCTCCTTATATCCTCCTCAAAACAGCCACCATACCTACCTATTATGGCATTTCCATAGCCATTCCGAGATATATTGCCATGCAACTTCCATCATCATCGTATACATGACTTGAGCATTTATTGTCATATTGCTTTGCATGATCGTAAGATAGCTAGCATGATGTTTTCATGGCTTGTCCCTTTTTTTTATGTCATTGCTACGCTAGATCATTGCACATCCCAGTACACCGCCGGAGGCATTCATATAGAGTTATATCTTTGTTCTAGTATCGAGATGTAATATCGAGTTGTAAGTAAATAAAAGTGTAATGATCATCATTATTAGAGCATTGCCCCCCCAAAAGGAGAGGCCAAAGAAGCCTAAATAAAAAAATGGGGCCAAAGAAGCCCGCAAAAAAAAGGAAAAAGGGGCAATGTTACTATCGTTTTACCACACTTGTGCTTCAGAGTAGCACCATGTTATTCATATAGAGAGTCTCTTGAGTTATCACTTTCATATACTAGTGGGAATTTTTATTATAGAACTTGGCTTGTATATTCCAACGATGGGCTTCCTCAAATGCCCTAGGTCTTCATGAGCAAGCAAGTTGGATGCTAACCCACTTAGTTTCAGTTTGAGCTTTCATATACTTATAGCTCTAGTGCATCCGTTGCATGCCAATCCCTACCCCTCACATTGACATCAATTGATGGGCATCTCCATAGCCCGTTGATTAGCCGTGTCGATGTGAGACTTTCTCCCTTTTTGTCTTCTCCACATAACCCCCATCATCATATTCTATTCCACCTATAGTGCTATGTCCATGGCTTGCGCTCATGTATTGCATGAGGGTTGAAAAAGCTGAAGCGCGTTAAAAAGTATGAACCAATTGCTCGGCTTGTCATCGAGGTTGTGCATGATGTGAATATTTTGTGTGGTGAAGATGGAGCATAGCCAGACTATATGATTTTGTAGGGATAACTTTCTTTGGCCTTCTTATTTTGAAAAGACATTATTGCTTTATTAATAGGCTTGAAGTATTATTGTTTTTATGTCAAATGATAGACTATTGCTTTGAATCACTCGTGTCTTAATATTCATGCCATGATTAGATACATGATCAAGATTATGCTAGGTAGCATTCCACATCAAAAATTATCTTTTTTATCATTTACCTACTCGAGGATGAGAAGGAATTAAGCTTGGGGATGCTGATACGTCTCTGTCGTATCTATAATTTTTTATTGTTCCATGCCAATATTCTACAACTTCCATATACTTTTTGGCAACTTTTTATACTATTTTTGGGACTAACATATTGATCCAGTGCCCAGTGCCAGTTCCTGTCTGTTGCATGTTTTTGGTTTCACAGAATATCCATATCAAACAGAGTCCAAAGGGGATAAAAACGGACGGAGCTTATTTTTGGAATATTTGGAAAATCTGGGAAAAAGATCAACGAGAAACGGTGTCCGAGGTGGCCACGAGGCAGGGGGCACGCCCTCCCCAGGAGGGCGCGCCCCCACCCTCGTGGGCCACCCGTAAGGCGGTTGATGCCCTTCTTCGGCCGCAAGAAAGCTAATTTTTGAAAAAAAATCACGGCGAAGGTTTCAATCCAATCAGAGTTACGGATCTCCGGATATAAAAGAAACAGTGAAAGGGCAGCAGAACAGAACGCAGAAACAGAGAGACATATCCAATCTCGGAGGGTCTCCCGCCCCTCCCACACCATGGAGACCATCGAACAGAGGGGAAACCCTTATCCCATCTAGGGAGAAGGTCAAGGAAGAAGAAGAAGGAGGGGGCTCTCTCCCCCTCGCTTCTGGTGGCACCAGAACACCGCCGGGGGCCATCATCATCACCGCGATCTACACCAACATCTCCGCCTTCTTCACCAACATCTCCATCACCTTCCCCCTCTATCTACAGCGGTCCACTCTCCCGCAACCCGGTGTACCCTCTACTTGAACATGGTGCTTTATGCTTCATATTATTATCCAATGATGTGTTGCCATCCTATGATGTCTGAGTAGATTTTTGTTGTCCTATCGGTGGTTGATGAATTGCTATGATTGATTTAATTTCCTTGTGGTTATGTTGTTGTCCTTTGGTGCCCATCATATGAGTGCGTGCGTGGATCACACCATAGGGTTAGTTGTATGTTGATAGGACTATGTATTAGAGGGCAAGGGTGACAGAAGCTTCAACCTAGCATAGAAATTGATGCATACGGGATTGAAGGGGCCCCAATATATCTTAGTGCTATGGTTGGGTTTTACCTTAATGAACGTTAGTAGTTGCGGATGCTTGCTAATAGTTCCAATCATAAGTGCATAGAATTCCAAGTCAGGGATGACATGCTAGCAGTGGCCTCTCCCACATGATACTTGCTATCGGTCTAGTAAAGTAGTCAATTGCTTAAGGGACAATTTTGCAACTCCTACCACCACTTTTCCACACTCGCTATATTTAATTTATTGCTTCTTTACCTTACAACAGCCCCTAGTTTTTATTCTCGCGCTCTTTATTTTCTTGCAAACCTATCCAACAACACCTACAAAGTACTTCTAGTTTCATACTTGTTCTAGGTAAAGCGAACGTCAAGCGTGCGTAGAGTTGTATCGGTGGTCGATAGGACTTTAGGGAATATTTGTTCTACCTTTAGCTCTTCGTTGGGTTCGACACTCTTACTTATCGAAAACTGTTGCGATCCCCTATACTTGTGGGTTATCACGGCACAAGTAAACAAATCTTGAATAACGCCTTTTCCAATAATATTACTGCTACCTACACGGAGTTTTTAGTGTGCATGATAGTAGGTTCTTCTTCACGAGGATCATCCTTAGCAAGATCATCAAATTTTCCTCAAGATTATTACTAGTTTTTTCAACGATAACCTCAACAGATTCAGGCATGATGGTAAATCATGCAACCTAGCACACAAGCGAACAAAATAAAGAACGGAAAGAAGACAAATAAAAAGGAAAATATTTTCGTGTTTTTGTGAAAATGTTTTAGAGGGGGAGAGGAAAACGAGAGGCAAATAATGAATAATGTAAATCCAAGACATGAGAGTTTATGATGTTGGGTAACGAGGTATTTCAAAAAAAATCCTACGATCACGCAAGATCTATCTAGGAGATGCATAGCAACGAGAGGGGAGAGTGTGTCCACGTACCCTCGTAGACCGAAAGAGGAAGCGTTTAGTAACGCAGTTGATGTAGTCGAACGTCTTCACGATCCAACCGATCCAAGTACCGAACGTACGACACCTCCGTGTTCAGCACACTTTCAGCACGATGACGTCCCTCGAGCTCTTGATCCAGCTGAGGACGAGGGAGAGTTTCGTCAGCACGACAGCGTGGTGATGGTGATGATGAAGTTGCCGGTGCAGGGCTTCGCCTAAGCACTACGACGATATGACCGAGGTGTTAAACTATGGAGGGGGCACCGCACACGGCTAAGACAAATCTTGGAGTGCCTTTGGGGTGCCGCCTTTATATACATGGGCATGGGGCACCCCGAAGGCACACGAAGATTTGTCTTAGCCATGTGCGGTGCCCCCCTCCTCAGTTATACACCTCGTCATATCGTCGCAGTGCTTAGGCGAAGCCCTGCACCCGTAACTTCATCATCACCGTCGCCACGCCGTCGTGCTGACGGAACTCTCCCTCGGCCTCAACTAGATCAAGAGTACGAGGGACGTCATCGAGCTGAACGTGTGCTGAACACGGAGGTGCCATACGTTCGGTGCTAGGATCGGTCGGATCGTGAAGACGTACGACTACATCAACCGCGTTGATAAAACGTTTCCGCTTTCGGTCTACGAGGGTACATGGACACACTCTCCCCGCTTGTTGCTATGCTTCTCCTAGATAGATCTTGCGTGATCGCAGGAATTTTTTTGAAATTACTGTGTTCCCCAAAAGTGGCATCCGGGCCAGATCTACGCGTAGATGTTATATGCATGAGTAGAACACAAAGATTATGGGCGATAATAGTCATATTGTTTACCAGCATTTCATACTTTGATTCGTCGGTATTGTTGGATGAAGCGGCCCAGACCGACATTACATGACCACGTTCATGAGAGTGGTTCTACCGCCGTGCTTCGCACACAGGTGGCTAGTGGGTGTCTGTTTCTCCAACTTTAGTTGAATCGAGTGTGACTATGCCCGGTCCTTGTTGAAGGTTAAAACAACACACTTGACGAAAAATGGTTGTGGTTTTTATGCGTAGGTGCTACCTCTTGAGCACTGCGTTGGTTTTCCCTTGAATAGGAAAGGGTGATGCAAAAAAGTAGCGTATGTATTTTCCTCAGTTTTTGAGAACCAAGGTATCAATCCAGTAGGAGACCACGCACGAGTCCCTCGCACCTACACAAACAAATAAGAACCTCGCAACCAACGCGATAAAGGGGTTGTCAATCCCTCAACGGTCACTTACGAGAGTGAGATCTGATATATATGATAAGATGATATTTTTGGTATTTTTATGATAAATAGTAAATAAAGATGCAAAGTAAAATAAACGGCAATAGAAGTAGATAAGTGTTGGAAGATTAATATGATGGAAAATAGACCTGGGGGTCATAGGTTTCACTAGTGGCTTCTCTCGAGAGCATAAGTATTACGGTGGGTGAACAAATTACTGTTGAGCAATTGATAGAATTGAGCATAGTTATGAGAATATCTAGGTATGATCATGCATATAGGCATCACGTCCGTGACAAGTAGACCGACTCCTGCCTGCATCTACTACTATTACTCCACACATCGACCGCTATCCAGCATGCATCTAGAGTATTAAGTTCATAAGAACAGAGTAATGCTTTAAGTGAGATGACATGATGTAGAGGGATAAACTCATGTAATATGATATAAACCCCATCTTGTCATCCTCGATGGCAACAATACAATACGTGCCTTGCTGCCCCTGCTGTCACTGGGAAAGGACACCGCAAGATTGAACCCAAAGCTAAGCACTTCTCCCATTGCAAGAACGATCAATCTAGAGGCCAAACAAAACTGATAATTAGAAGAGACTTGCAAAGATAACCAATCATACATAAAAGAATTCATAGAAGATTCAAATATTGTTCATAGATAAACTTGATCATAAACCCATAATTCATCGGTCTCAACAAACACATCGCAAAAGAAGATTACATTGAATAGATCTCCACGAGAATCGTGGAGACCTTTGTATTGAGATCCAAAGAGAGAGAACAAGCCATCTAGCTAATAACAATGGACCCGAAGGTCTGAGGTAAACTACTCACACATCATCGAAGAGGCTATGGTGTTGATGTAGAAGCCCTCCGTGATCAATGCCCCCTCCGGCGGAGCGCCGGAAAAGGCCCCAAGATGGGATCTCACGGGTACAGAAGGTTGCGGCGGTGGAATTAGGTTTTGGGCTCCGTATCTGGTAGTTTGGGGGTACGTAGGTATATATAGGAGGAAGAAGTACGTCGGTGGAGCAACGTGGGCCCACGAGGGTGGAGGGCGCGCCCATGGGGGGTAGGCGCGCCCCCTGCCTCGTGCTCTCCTGGTTGCTTTCTTGACGTGGACTCCAAGTCCTCTGGATCACGTTTGTTTCTAAAATCACGTACCTAAAGGTTTCATTCCGTTTGGACTCCGTTTGATATTCTTTTTCTACGAAACACCGAAATAGGCAAAAAACAGCAATTTGGGCTGGGCCTCCGGTTAATAGGTTAGTCCAAAAAATAATATAAAAGTGTATAAGAAAGCGCATTAATCATCCAAACCAGAATATAATATAGCATGAGGCAATCAAAATGTATAGATACGTTGGAGACGTATCAAGCATCCCCAAGCTTAATTCCTGCTCGTCCTCGAGTAGGTAAATGATAAAAACAGAATTTTTGATGCGGAATGCTACTTAGCATAATTTTCAATGTAATTCTCTTAATTATGGTATGCATATTCAGATCCGAAAGATTCAAAACAAAAGTTTAATATTGACATAGAAATAATAATACTTCAAGCATACTAAATAAGCAATTATGTCTTCTCTACAAAATTATATAGTCTAGCTATGCTCTATCTTCACCACACAAAGTATTTAAATCATGCACAACCCCGATGACAAGCCAAGCAATTGTTTCATACTTTTGGTGTTCTCAAACTTTTTCAATCTTCACGCAATACATGAGCGTGAGCCATGGATATAGCACTATATGTGGAATAGAATAGTGGTTGTGGAGAAGACAAAAAGGGAGAAGATAGTCTCACATCAACTAGGCGTATCAACAGGCTATGGAGATGCCCATTAATAGATATCAATGTGAGTGAGTAGGGATTGCGATGCAACGGATGCAATAGAGCTATAAGTATATACGAAAGCTCAACAAAAGAAACTAAGTGGGTGTGCATCCAACTCGCTTGCTCACGAATACCTAGGGCATTTTGAGGAAGCCCATCATTGGTATATACAAGCCAAGTTCTATAATGAAAAATTCCCACTAGTATATGAAAGTGACAACATAAGAGACTCTCTATCATGAAGATCATGGTGCTACTTTGAAGCACAAGTGTGGTAAAAGGATAGTAGCATTGTCACTTCTCTCTTTTTCTCTTTTTTTTTATATCTGTCTTTCTCTTTTTTTATGGCCTCTTTTTTTTCGTCCGGAGTCTCATCCCGACTTGTGGGGGAATCATAGTCTCCATCATCCTTTCCTCACTTGAGACAATGCTGTAATAATGATGATCATCACACCTTTATTTACTTACAACTCAATACTTAGAACAATATGACTCTATGTGAATGCCTCCAGTGGAGTACCGAGATATGCAATGAATCAAGAGTGACATGTATGAAAGAATTATGAATGGTGGCTTTGCCACAAATACGATGTCGACTACATGATCATGCAAGGCAATATGACAATGATGAAGTGTGTCATAGTAATCGGAATGGTGGTAAGTTGCATGGCAACATATCTCGGAATGGCTATGGAAATGCCATAATAGGTAGGTATGGTGGCTGTTTTGAGGAAGGTATATGGTGGGTGTATGATATCGGCGAGAAGTGCGCGGTATTAGAGAGGCTAGCAATGGTGGAAGGATGAGGGTGCTTATAATCCATGGACTCAACATTAGTCATAAAGAACTCATATATTTATTGCAAAATCTACAAGTTATCAAAGCAGAGTATTACGCGCATGCTCCTAGGGGTATAGATTGGTAGGAAAAGACCATTGCTCGTCCCCGACCGCCACTCAGAAGGAAGACAATCAATAAATAAATCATGTTCCGACTTCATCACGTAACGGTTCACCATACGTGCATGCTATGGGAGTCACAAACTTTAACACAAGTATCTCTCAAATTCACAACTACTCAACTAGAATGACTCTAATATCACCATCTTTATATCTCAAAACAATTATCAAGCATCAAACTTCTCATAGTATTCAACACACTCATAAGAAAATTTATATTTATATTTTTTTCTTTACTAATCTTGGATGCCTTTCATAATTAAAGCAAGTTACCATGCTGTTTTGTAGGACTCTCAAAATGATATAAGTGAAGCATGAGAGAACAATAGTTTATGTAGAACAAATCCACCACCGTGCTCTAAAAGGTATAAGTGACGCACTAGAGCAAAAACTATATAGCTCAAAAGATATAAGTGAAGCACATAGAGTATTCTAACAAATTTCGAATCATGTGTGTCTCTCTCAAAAGGTGTGTACAACAAGGATGATTATGGTAAACTAAAAAGCTAAGACTCAAATAATACAAGACGCTCCAAGTAAAACACATATCATGTGGTGAATAAAAATATAGCTCCAAGTAAAGTTACCGATGGAAGTAGACGAAAGAGGGGAAGCTCCAAGTAAAGTTACCGATGGAAGTAGACGAAAGAGGGGATGCCTTCCGGGGCATCCCAAAGCTTAGGATTTTTGGTGTACTTAGATTATCTTGGGGTGCCATGGGCATCCCCAAGCTTAGGATCTTGCCACTCCTTGTTCCATAATCCATCAAATCTTTTACCCCAAACTTGAAAACTTCACAACACAAAACTTAACAGAAAATCTCGTGAGCTCCGTTAGCGAAAGAAAAGAAAACACCACTTCAAGGTACTGTGATGAACTCATTATTTATTTATATGGGTGTTAAATCTACTGTATTCCAACTTCTCTATGGTTTATAAACTATTTTATTATCCATAGATTCATCAAAATAAGCAAACAACACACGAAAAACAGAATCTGTCAAAAACAGAACAATCTGTAGTAATCTGTAACTACGCAAACTTCTGGAACTCCAAAAAATCTACCAAAATAGGAAGACCTAAATAATTTTTCTATTGATCTTCTGCAATTGGAACCAATATTTTATCACGTTCTGGTGATTTTTAATAATTGTTTTCGTAAACAGAAAGTTTCTGGAATTTTCAGCAAGATCAAATAACTATCATCCAAGAAGATCCTATAGGTTTAACTTGGCACAAACACTAATTCAAAAACAAAACCACATCTAACCAGACGCTAGATGGATTATTTATTCCTAAACAGAACCAAAAGGCAAAAAATTAAATAAAATTGGGTTGCCTCCCAACAAGCGCTACCGTTTAACGCCCCTAGCTAGGCATAAAGATTTCGATGATGATCGCATGAAAGACAAGAATTGAAGCACAAAGAGAGCATCATAAAACACGTGAAAAACACATCTAAGTCTAACATACTTCCTATGCATAGGCATCTTATAGGCAAACAAATTATCAAGGCAAGCAAAAACTAGCATATGCAAGGAAGCGGAAATAAACAATAGCAATCTCAACATAACGAGAGGTAATTTAGTAACATGAAAATTTTATACAACCATATTTTCATCTCTCATAATAATTACATGTAGGGTCATAAGAAAATTCAACAATATAGCTATCACAAAACATATTCTCAACACGATCCTCATGTATGCAAAGTTGACACTCTTCCAAAATAGTGGGATTAACATTAACTAAAGTCATGACCTCTCCAAACCCACATTTATCAAAGACTTCATAAGATTGAACATTCTCTAAATATGTGGGATCTAAAGTTGACACTCTTCCAAACCCACTTTAAATATTATTTCAAACATTATTATCAATCTCATATTCATCATGGGGCTTAATTTTTTTTTCAAGATCATAAGAAGAATCACCCCAATCATGATCACTGCAACAAGTAGAGGGCATAGCAAAACTAGCATCCCCAAGCTTAGGGTTTTGCAGGTTATTAGCACAATTTACATCAATAGATTGTATAATAAAATCATTGCAATCATGCTTTTTATTCAAAGATCTATCGTGAATCGCTTCATAAAGTACTTCATCACAATTTCCAGATTCACGAATTTCAGGCAAAACCTCATAAAGATAATCTAGTGCACTAAACTCACTAGCAATAGGTTAATCATAATTGGATCTCTTAAAGAGATTAGCAAGTGGATGAGGATCCATAGACTCTTAGCAAGCGAAGATGCAAGCAAAAAGAAGGCACATGGTAACACAAGATTGAGCGGAGGAAGGGAGAATAAAGCGACAAAGGTGAAGTGGGGGAGAGGAAAACGAGAGGCAAATGGCAAATAATGTAATGTGAGGGATAAGAGTTTGTGATTGGTACTTGGTATGTCTTGACTTGGCGTAGATCTCCCCGGCAACGGCGCCAGAAATCCTTCTTGCTACCTCTTCAGCACTGCGTTGGTTTTCCCTTGAAGAGGAAAGGGTGATGCAGTAAAGTAGCGTGAGTATTTCCCTCAGTTTTTGAGAACCAAGGTATAAATCCAGTAGGAGACCACGCACGAGTCCCTCTCACCTATACAAACAAATAAGAACCTCGCAACCAACGCGATAAAGGGTTGTCAATCCCTCAACGGTCACTTACGAGAGTGAGATCAGATAGATATGATAAGATAATATTTTTGGTATTTTTATGATAAAGAGTAAATAAAGATGCAAAGTAAAATAAACGGCAATAGAAATAGCTAAGTGTTGGAAGATTAATATGATGGAAAATAGACCCGGGGGCCATAGGTTTCACTAGTGGCTTCTCTCGAGAGCATAAGTATTACGGAGGGTGAACAAGTTACTGTTGAGCAATTGATAGAATTGAGCATAGTTATGAGAATATCTAGGTATGATCATGTATATAGGCATCACGTCCGTGACAAGTAGACCGACTCCTGCCTGCATCTACTACTATTACTCCACACATCGACCGCTATCCAGCATGCATCTAGAGTATCAAGTTCATAAGAACGGAGTAATGCTTTAAGTAAGATGACATGATGTGTAGAGGGATAAACTCATGCAATATGATATAAACCCCATATTGTTATCCTCGATGGCAACAATACAATACGTGCCTTGCTGCCCCTGCTGTCACTGGGAAAGGACACCGCAAGATTGAACCCAAGGCTAAGCACTTCTCCCATGACAAGAACGATCAATCTAGTAGGCCAAACCAAACTGATAATTCGAAGAGACTTGCAAAGATAACCAATCATACATAAAAGAATTCATAGAAGATTCAAATATTGTTCATAGATAAACTTGATCATAAACCCATCATTCATCGGTCTCAACAAACACACCGCAAAAGAAGATTACATCGAATAGATCTCCACAAGAATCGTGGAAAACTTTGTATTGAGAAGCAAAGAGCGAGACGAAGCCATCTAGCTAATCACTATGGAACGAAGGTCTGAGGTAAACTACTCACACATCATCGGACAGGCTATGGTGTTGATGTAGAAGCCCTCCGTGATCAATGCCCCCTCCGGCGGAGCGCCGGAAAAGGCCCCAAGATGGGATCTCACGGGTACAGAAGGTTGCGGCTGTGGAATTAGGTTCTTGGCTCCATATCTGGTAGTTTGGGGGTACGTAGGTATATATAGGAGGAAGAAGTACGTCGGTGGAGCAACGTGGGCCCCACGAGGGTGGAGGGTGCACCCCCCTGCCTCGTGCTCTCTTGGTTGCTTTCTTGACGTGGACTCCAAGTCCTCTGGATGATGTTTGTTCCGAAAATCAAGTTCCCGAAGGTTTCATTCCGTTTGGACTCCGTTTGATATTCTTTTTCTGCGAAACACCGAAATAGGCAAAAAAACAACAATTTGGGCTGGGCCTCCGGTTAATAGGTTAGTCCCAAAAATAATATAAAAGTGTATAACAAAGCCCATTAATCATCCAAACAGAATATAATATAGCATGAAGCAATAAAAAATTATAGATACGTTGGAGACGTATCAGTAGGTAAGAACGGTTCTTGCTAAGCTCGTAGCAGCCACGTAAAACTTGCAACAACAAAGTAGAGGACGTCTAACTTGTTTTTGCAGAGCTTGCTGTGATGTGATATGGTCAAGACGTGATGATATATAAATTGTTGAATGAGATGATCATGTTTTGTAGAAGTTATCGGCAACTGGTGTAACGCCCCAAGACCGACGCTCCAGAAGACTTCCATATATTTCGAGTTTTGCCGTGTGTTTCAATTGCTTTGTTGCATTCATCATGTCATCTCTTGCATTGCATCATGTCGTCATGTCATCATATCATTAATTTTTGCAACTCAACTAAACAAATCATATGGATCTTTGGTCCATTTAAATCGAGGGATGTTCAAAATGGTGATTTCTCTTTATAACTTATCCTCCCAATATTAGGGAGCTATTATAAAATATTCCGTCGAGGTGGAATTAACCATAACACACTTGCAAAATATTCCATGCCTTTGTTATCTCGATTCTTGTTCTCCAAACTTTGCCCATAAATTCTTTCTTCACTTTCCGGAGTTCTATCAAAAATCTCAACATTTTGGCCACTCTTAAACCTTGTCCTAATTCAAACCATTTGAATTAAATTCAAACGAGTTTGAATTCAACTCCTCACGTGTGCCCACTTCTATTTTTCCGGGATCAAGCTCATTTTTGTGAGTCCAGGAAAATTGGCCCCATGCGCAAATTCTTTCTCTAATCCCTCTCTTTCTTTTTCTTCTCTCTAGTTCTTTTCTGCCAAAGAAAATAAGGGAGAGAGAAGAGAGAGACCCCCAGTGCAGCCCGCTTAAGGCCCACCTATGGCCTGACCTAGCCGGCCCAAGAGGCCCGCCCGATCTCCTCTTATCCACCCACTCGCTCGACCCCCCTCTCCCTCGTTTCCCTCGCGCCGCCGCCCGCAACACACTCATCGCCAGGGAGAGGAGCTCCCCGCGCCCTTGCCCCGTCCCTGACCGCCACTCCCCCTGCTCCTCCACGCGGTGCCGACCGGCGACCACGACGAAAGGTAACCGCACCGGAGCTCCTTCCTCTACGCCCTCTCCTGGAGCCGCTCGCTGCTGGTGCTCTTCATCGAGGCACAAGTCCCGCCGCGGTTGTTGCTCTGCTCCTGCCCTGCCGGTCGCCTCTGCCTCGACCCCGCGTCCTCGCCTCCGGCGACCGTCGTCGCTCCGTGCACCCTGGCCATCCTCCTGCGCCCCTCGCTCCTCTGCTTCGTCCTCTGCCGCGACCATCTCCTCCCCGACGCCTTGCTGCTGCTGTTGCTGCAAGACCACCACGGCGCCGTCATGGAGCCCTAGGTCCGAAGATGACCACGACCACACATCTCTCCTTGTACCACTTTGGAGTTCGGGACCATCAAGTACCCCGACGCTCATCACCATGCACGACTACAACATCAAGGGAACCACTACCCTCGACTCAGGGACGCCAAGTACCCCTACTACCCGTGTACGACTACGTGATTTCATCAAGTACCCCTCAGATGCGCCAAGTTCGACTACATGGACCACCAAGTTCCTCTACCGATGACGCTCCAAGTTCATCCAGATTGTCATGTACACTACCGTCGCGACAACCACTACTTCCACTACCGTCGCGAGAACGACTACTTCCCACGACGACCCATGTACAACTACTTCCACATCGAACTTGATCCGCCCCGAAAATGCACGCTTCGAAGGTATAACCCCAAGACGACCGCCCGTGAACGAATGCTTGTGTGTTGTATGAGATGCTCGAGTTTGCACCGTGATCGAATTGTCTTTGTACGTTCCTCGTTTGCCATGCCACCGTCATGTGGGACACCCGGTATCCGGGATCACTCCCCATCTCTTGCATGTTCCCCACATTCACGCACTTGCTTCTTTTGCATCGATATCTCAATGAGTTGTCGGAACCGGATTGTTGTCGTGGCACCATTTCCATTGCCGTTGCCGTGGCACCCCTTTCGTTCCGCCATGGTGACCAAATGCTTCATAACATGCTCATGTCAACATTTTCATAAAATTGCTTAAAACTTGCATTTGTCATCCGCATCATAATAACAACATTTAAAATGTTTATATTTGTTGTTTCCATCAATTTGCTAAATGCATATGGGGATTTACCGGATTTGTTGTTTGTTATATCCGGCCCCATTTAAATTGTTTACATGGTATAGTTTTGTTATGCTTCACCTATTGCCATGTTAACAAACATTTAATATTGTTGAGTACCTAACCGGAAGTGAACTAAATAATTAGTGTGGTGTTTCGTCAATATGCAACTCGTTGCATATTGTGTCCCACTTAACTTGTAGTATTGTTTGTGCACTTTGCCATGCCATGCCTCTTTAAACCGGACATGCATCATCCTTGGTTGTGCATCATGCCATGTTTATGTTGGTTGTGCATCATGCCATGTTTATGTGATGGTTGTTTACTATGTTGTTTGCTTCTTTCCGGTTTGCTTATCTCGTTAGCTTCGGTTTCGTTCCGGAATTGTGAGGACTCGTTCGACTTCGTCCGTTTGTCTTCTTCATGGACTCGTTCTTCTTCCTTGCGGGATCTCAGGCAAGATGACCATACCCTCGAAATCACTTCTATCTTTGCTTGTTAGTTGCTCACTCTTTTGCTATGCCTATGCTGCGATACCTACCACTTGCTTATCATGCCTCCCATATTGCCATGTCAAGCCTCTAACCCACCTTGTCCTAGGAAACCGTTGTTTGGCTATGTTACCGCTTTGCTCAGCCCCTCTTATAGCGTTGTTAGTTGCAAGTGAAGATGAAGTTTGTTCCTTGTTGGAACATGGAGATGTTGTTCCTTGATTGGAACATGTTTACTTGTTGGGATATCACAATACCTTTTATATTATTAATGCATCTATATACTTGGTAAAGGGTGGAAGGCTCGGCCTTATGCCTGGTGTTTTGTTCCACTCTTGCCGCCCTAGTTTCCGTCATATCGGTATTATGTTCCCGGATTTTGCGTCCCTAACGCGGTTGGGTGATTTATGGGACCCCTTGACAGCTCGCTTTGAATAAGACTCTTCCAGCAAGGCCCAACCTTGGTTTTACCATTTGCCTCACCACCACCTACTTTTCCCTTGGGAGTCGCGCTCTCGAGGGTCATCTTTATTTAGCCCCCCCCGGGCCAGTGCTTCTCTAAGTGCTGGTTCGAACCGAGCCGCCTGCGGGGCCACCTCGGGGAAACTCGAAGCCTGGTTTTACTCGTAGCCTGTCTCATCCGGTGTTTCCCTGAGAACGAGATATGTGCAGCTCCTATCGGGATTGTCGGCGCATCGGGCGGTCTTGCTGGTTTTGTTTTACCATTGTCGAAATGTCTTGTAGCCGGGATTCCAAGACTGTTCGGGTCTTCCCGGGGAGAAGGAATATCCTTCATTGATCGCGAGAGCTTATCATGGGATAAGTTGGGACACCCCTGCAGGGTATTATCTTTCGAAAGCCGTGCCCGCGGTTATGAGGCAGATGGGAATTTGTTAATGTCCGGTTGTAGAAAACCCGAAGTTGATCTTAATTAAAATACATCAACCGCGTGTGTAACCGTGATGGTCTCTTCTCGGCGGAGTCCGGGAAGTGAGCATGGTGTTGGAGTTATGCTTGACGTAGGTTGTTCTAGGATCACTTCTTGATCATAGTTGTTCGGCCGTGCTTTTGCCTCCTCTTCTCGCTCTCTTTTGCGTATGGTAGCCACTAGATATGCTAGTCGCTTGCTGCAGCTCCACCTCACTACCATGTCCTACCTTTAAGCTTAAATAGACTTGATCTCACGGGTGTGAGATTGCTGAGTCCCCGTGACTCACAGATACTTCCAAAACCAGTTTGCGGGTGCCGATGAAACCGTGCAGGTGACGCACCCGAGCTCAAGGAGGAGCTCGATGAAGATCTTGTTCATTGTGTTGTTTCATTTCAGTTGATCAGTAGTGGAGCCCAGTTGGGACGATCGGGGATCTGTGTAGCATTTGGGGTAGTCTTCTTTTATTTCGGTTCCATAGTCGGACCTATATTGTATCTGTTTGATGTAATGCTTACTCATGTTTTGCGTGAAGTGGCGATTGTAAGCCAACTATGTATCTCTTTCCCTTATGTATTACATGGGTTGTGTGAAGATTACCTCACTTGCGACATTGCTTTCAATGCGGTTATGCCTCTAAGTCGTGCTTCGACACGTGGGAGATATAGCCGCATAGAGGGCGTTACAACTGGCAGGAGCCTTATGGTTGTCACTTTATTGTATGAAATGCAATCTCCATGTAATTGTTTTACTTTATCACTAAGCGGTAGCGATAGTCGAGATAGCAATAGTTGGTGAGACGACAACGATGCTTCGATGGAGATTAAGGTGTCAAGCCGGTGACGATGGTGACCATGACGGTGCTTTGGAGATGGAGATCAAAGGCACAAGATGATGATGGCCATATCATATCACTTATATTGATTGCATGTGATGTTTATCCTTTATGCATCTTATTTTGCTTAGTTCGGCGGTAGCATTATAAGATGATCTCTCACTAAATTTGAAGGTATAAGTGTTCTCCCTGAGTATGCACCGTTGCGATAGTTCTTCGTACCGAGACACCACGTGATGATCGGGTGTGATAAGCTCTACATTCACATACAACGGGTGCAAGCCAGTTTTGCACACGCGGAATACTCGGGTTAAACTTGATGAGCCTGGCATATGCAGATATGGCCTCGGAACACTGGAGACCGAAAGGTCGAGCGTGAATCATATAGTAGATATGATAAACATAGTGATGCTCACCATTGAAAACAACTCCATCTCACGTGATGATCGGACATGGTTCAGTTGATTTGGATCATGTGATCATTTAGATGACTAGAGGGATGTCTATCTAAGTGGGAGTTCTTAAGTAATATGATTAATTGAACTTTAATTTATCATTAACATAGTCCTCATAGTATTTGCATATCTATGTTGTAGATCAATAGCTAGCGATGTAGTTCCCTGTTTATTTTTTGATATGTTCCTAGAGAAAAATAAGTTGAAAGATGTTAGTAGCAAAGATGCGGACTAGCTCCGTGATCTAAGGATTATCCTCATTGCTGCACAGAAGTATTATGTCCTTGATGCACCACTAGGTGACAGAACTATTGCAGGAGTAGATGCAGACGTTATGAACGTTTGACAAGCTTGGTATGATGACTACTTGATAGTTTAGTGCACCATGCTTTACGGCTTAGAAACAAGACTCCAAAAATGTTTTGAAATGTCACGGAGCATATGAGATGAAATTGGTATTTTAGACTCATGCCCGAGTCGAGAGGTATGAGACCTCTCACAAGTACTTTGCCTAAAAGATGGAGGAGAATAGCTCAACCAGCGAGCATGTGCTCAGATTGTGTGGGTACTACAATTGCTTGAATCAAGTGGGAGTTAATCTTCCAGATAAGATAGTAATTGACAAATTTCTCTAGTCACTATCACCAAGTTACTAGAACTTCGTGATGAACTATAATATGCAAGGGATGACTAAAGTAATTCCCGAGCTCTTCACAATGCTGAAATCGGCGAAGGTAGAAATCAAGAAAGAGCATCAAGTGTTGATGGTTAACAAAAACCACTAGTTTCAAGAAAAGGGCAAAGGGATGGAAAGGGAACTTCAAGAAGAATGACAAGCAAGTTGTCACTCGCGTGAAGAAACCCAAAGCTAGACTCAAGCCTGAAACTGAGTGCTTCTACTACAAAGGAAATGGTCACTGGAAGTGGAACTGCCCTAGATACTTTGCGGATAACAAAGGTATATTTGATATACATGTTATTGATGTGTACTTTACTAGTGTTTATAAGCAACCCCTTGGTATTTGATACTGGTTCAGTTGCTAATAGTAGTAACTTGAAATGGGAGTTGCAAAATAAATAGAGACTAGTTTAGGGTGAGGTGATGATGTGTGTTGGAAGTGATTCCAAGGTTGATAAGATCACCATCACACACTCCCTTTACCTTCGGGATTAGTGTTGAACCTAAAATAAATGTTATTTGGTGTTTGCATTGAGCATAATATGATTGGATTATGTTTATTGCAATACTGTTATTCATTTAAGTCAAAGAATAATTGTTATTCTGTTTACATGAAGAAAACCTTCTGTGGTCATACACCCAAGGTGAATGGTTTATTGAATCTTGATCGTAGTGATACACATATTCACAATATTGATGCCAAAAGATGCAAAGTTAATAATGATAGTGCAACATATTTGTGGCACTGTCGTTTAGGTCATATTGGTGTAAAGCGCATGAAGAAACTCCATGTTGATGGGCTTTTGGAATCACTTGATTATGAATCACTTGATGCTTGCGAACCATGCCTCATGGGCAAGATGACTAAGACTCCGTTCTCCGGAACAATGGAGAGAGCAACTGACTTATCGGAAATAATACCTACTGATGTATGTGATCCGATGAATGTTGAGGGTATATCTACTTCACATATGATTTGAGTAGATATGGGTATATCTACTTGATGAAATATAAGTCTGAAACATTTGAAAAGTTCAAAGAATTTCAGAGTGAAGTGGAAAATCATGGTAACAAGAAAATAAAGTTTCTACGATCTGATCGCGGAGACGAATATTTGAGTTACGAGTTTGGTCTTCATTTGAAACAATGTGGAATAGTTTCGCAATTCATGCCACCTGGAACACCACAGCGTAATGGTGTATCCGAACATTGTAACCGTACTTTATTAGATATGGTGCGATCTATGATGTTTCGTACCGATATACCACTATCGTTTTGGGGTTATGCATTAGAGACAGCTGCATTCACTTTAAAATAGGGCACCATCTAAATCCGTTGAGACGACACTGTATGAACTATGGTTGGGCAAGAAACCTAAGTTGTCATATCTTAAAGTTTGGGGCTACGATGCTTATCTGAAAAAGTTTCAACCTGATAAGCTCGAACCCAAATAGGAGAAATGTGTCTTCATAGGATACCCAAAGGAAATAATTGGGTACACCTTCTATCACAGATTCGAAGGCAAGATATTCATTGCTAAAAATGGATACTTTCTAGAGAAGGAGTTTTTCTCGAACAAAGTGAGTGGGAGAAAAGTAGAACTTGATGAGGTAATTGTACCTGCTCCCTTATTGGAAAGTAGTTCATCACTGAAATCAGTCCCAGTGATTCCTACACCAATTAGTGAGGAAGCTAATGATGATGATCATGCAACTTCATATGAAGTTACTACCAAACCTCGTAGGTCAACCAGAGTAAGATCCGCACCAGAGTGGTACGGTAATCCTATTCTAGAGGTCATGTTACTTGACCATGACGAACCTACGAACTATGAGGAAACAATGATGAGCCCAGATTCCGCGAAATGGCTTGAGGCCATGAAATCTGAGATGGGATCCATGTATAAAAACAAAGTATGGACTTTGATTGACTTTCCCGATGATCGGCGAGCCATTGAGAATAAATGGATCTTCAAGAGGAAGACGGACATTGATAGTAGTGTTACTATCTACAAAGCTTGAATTGTCGCAAAAGGTTTTTGACAAGTTCAAAGTGTTGACTACAATGAGTTTTTCTCACTAGTATCGATGCTTAAAGTCTGTCCGAATCATGTTAGCAATTGTCACATTTTATGAAATCTGGCAAATGGATGTCAAAACTGCATTCCTTAACGGATTTATTAAATAAGAGTTGTATGTGATGCAACCAGAAGGTTTTGTCAATCCTAAAGGTGCTAACAAAATGTGCAAGCTCCAGCGATCCATCTATGGACTGGTGTAAGCATCTCGGAGTTGGAATATACGCTTTGATAAGTTGATCAAAGCATATAGTTTTATACAAACTTGCGGTGAAGCCTGTATTTACAAGAAAGTGAGTGCGAGCACTATAGCCTTTCTGATAAGTATATGTAAATGACATATTGTCCACCGGAAATGATGTAGAATTTTCTGAAAAGCATAAAGGAGTGATTGAAAGGAGTTTTTCAAAGAAAGACCTTGGTGAAGCTGCTTACATATTGAGCATCAAGATCTATAGAGATAGATCAAGACTCTTGATAAGTTTTTTTAATGAGTACATACCTTGACAAGTTTTTGAAATAGTTCAAAATTGGAACAGTCAAAGAAATAGTTCTTGCCTGTGTTGCAAGGTGTGAAGTTGAGTGAGACTCAAAGCCCGACCACGGCAGAAGATAGAGAGAGAATGAAAGTCACTCCCTATGCCTCAGCCATAGGTTCTATAAACTATGCCATGCTGTGTACCAGGCCTATTGTATACCCTGCCCTGAGTTTGGCAAGGGAGTACAATTTTGATCTAGGAGTAGATCACTGGACGGCGGTCAAAAATATCCTTAGAGGACTAAGGAAATATTTCCCGGTTATAGAGGTGATAAAGAGTTCGTCGTAAAGAGTTACGTCGATGCCATCTTGGACACTGATCTGGATGACTCTAAGTCACAATCCGGATACATATTGAAAGTGGGAGCAATTAGCTAAAGTAGCTCCGTGCACAGCATTGTAGACATAGAAATTTACAAAATACATACGGATCTGAATTTGGCAGACCCGTTGACTAAACTTCTCTCAAAAGCAAAACATGATCACACCTTAGTACTCTTTGGGTGTTAATCACATGATGATGTGAACTAGATTACTAATTCTAGTAAACCCTTTGAGTGTTGGTCACATGGAGATGTGAACTATGGGTGTTAATCACATGGTGATGTGAACTATTGATGTTAAATCACATGGCGATGTGAACTAGATTATTGACTCTAGTGCAAGTGGGAGACTGAAGGAAATATGCCCTAGAGGCAATAATAAAGTTATTTGTTTCCTTATTTCATAATAAATGATTATTGTTCATGCTAGAATTGTATTAACCGGAAACTTGATACATGTGTGAATACATAGACAAAACAGAGTGTCCCTAGTATGCTTCTACTTGACTAGCTCGTTAATCAAAGATGGTTAAGTTTCCTAGCCATAGACATGTGTTGTCATTTGATGAACGGGATCACATCATTAGAGAATGATGTGATGGACAAGACCCATCCATTAGCTTAGCATAATGATCGTGTAGTTTTATTACTATTGATTTCTTCATGACTTATACATGTTCCTTTGACTATGAGATTATGCAACTGCCGAATACCGGAGGAACACCTTGTGTGCTATCAAACGTCACAACGTAACTGGGTGATTATAAAGATGCTCTACAGGTGTCTCCAAAGGTGTTTGTTGAGTTGGCATAGATCGAGATTAGGATTTGTCACTCCGTGTATCGGAGAGGTATCTCTGGGCCCTCTCGATAATGCACATCACTATAAGCCTTGCAAGCATTGTGACTAACACTACTAGGAAAAGGGCTACTAATGGTGCACCAGATTTGCCTACTAATGGCGCATCACTGGTGCGCCATTAGTATCACGCCACTAGTACTTTTTACTAATGGCACACCACTGGTGCGCCATTAGTATCTGGTATACTAATGGCGCACCACTAGTGCGCCATTTGTATAGGCCACGGTGCGCCATTAGTATAGGCCACTGGTGCGCCATTAATATTTTTGAATTTTGAAGGCGGGAAAATAGTAGTGGCACACCGTCTAACCCCCACCGTGCGACATTGCTATTTTTGAATTTTGAATTTGGATCTGGATCATGATTTGTTTGCCCATTTTTTTCTCGTTTTTTTGCTCGTTTTTTGGCACGATATTATTTCAAATTTTGTTCCTGTTTTTGGATCTTCTACGTTCTTTTGCCGTGTTCTTTTGCCGGAGAGGAGTTCGCCGGAGAGGAGGAGGAGGAGGTCACCGGAGAGGCACTCGCCTACATCGCCGGAGAGGAGGAGGAGGTCGCCGGAGAGGAGTTCACCGGAGCATCGGAGAGGAGGAAGGAGAAACCATGAGGGGATGGGAGGAGAGGAGGGAGGAGGAGCTCACCGGAGAGGAGGGAGGAGAAACCGTGAGGGGAGGGGAGGGGAGGAGAGGAGGGAGGAGGAGGTCGCTGGAGAGGAGGAGGAGGTCGCCGGAGAGGAGGAGGAGGAGGAGGTCGCCGGAGGGGAGGAGGGTAGTATGGTGGAGGAGAGAAGGGAAGATGGAGTGGAGAAGAGGAGATGGAGTGGAGGAAAGGTGGAGTGGAGGAGAAGAATGAAGAGGTAAGGAGGAGAGGACCACGCCCAGCCATATATACGGCATAGTAATGGCGCACCGCGGGCAGGTGCGCCATTACTAACTTTTTTTATTTTTTTGATTTATTTTGAATTTGAAGGCGGGAAGATACTAATGGCGCACCATGGGCAGGTGCGCCATTAGTAACTTTTTTTTTGACTTATCTTGAATTTTGAAGGCGGGAAGATAGTAATGGCGCACCATGGGCAGGTGCGCCATTAGTAAGTTTGAATTTTTTTTGCCTCTCTAGATCTTAAAAGCCCCGTATCTTTTTTCTGTTAGGTTTTTGAGGATTTTGAAAATGTTTAACGGACTCCCCTTGTTAAATTCGGATGTAACTTTTCGAGTAGATGATTTTTCATATAAAAAACTTTTTCATCCGAGTTCGTATGCCAAAGTTATGCCCATTTTTACAAATTCTTGAGAGATTTTGCAAAAAAGTCGAAAATTCATGTTTGTAAATTTTGCTAAGAACTAGATCACATATCACATGGGAATCTTATTTTCTTTTATTTTTTTGACATTTCTATCATTTTCTTTTATTTTTTTATAAACTGAAAAGGCGGTCCAGGGGGGTGCATTCGGGGGAATGTTTGGGCCAAATTACTAATGGCGCACCATCCCACGGTGCGCCATTAGTAGTTTTGAAAAAAAAATACTAATGGCGCACCGTGGATGTGGTGCGCCATTAGTATTTGCACACTAATGGCGCACCAACACATGGTGCGCCATTAGTATTTAGTAATGGCGCACCACATGTACAGTGCGCCATTAGTGTCCATATTGGCTATAGCTGTTTTTGTAGTAGTGTAATGAGTTAGTTGCGGGATGATTCATTACGGAACGAGTAAAGAGACTTGCCGGTAACGAGATTGAACTAGGTATGAGGATACCGACGATATAATCTTGGGCAAGTAACATACCGATGACAAAGGGAACAATGTATGTTATTATGTGGTTTGACCGATAAAGATCTTCGTAGAATATGTAGGAGCCAATATGAGCATCCAGGTTTCTCTATTGGTTATTGGCCGGAGATGTGTCTCGGTCATGTCTAAATAGTTCTCGAACTCGTAGGGTCCGCACGCTTAACGTTCGATGACGATTTGTATTATGAGTTATGTGATTTGATGTACCAAAGGTTGTTCGGAGTCCCGGATGAGATCACGGACATGACGAGGAGTCTCGAAATGGTCGAGACATAAATATCGATATATTGAAAGGCTATATTCTGACATCGGAAAGGTTCCGAATGATTCAGGTATTTTTCAAAGTACCGGAGAGTTACTGGAATTCACCGAGAGAAGTAATGGGCCTTATTGGGCTTTAATGGAGAGTGGGGAGAAGGGCCAAGAGGTGGCGCGCGCCTCCCCCCTGCCCAAACCGAATTGGACAAGGGGTGGGGGTGCGCCCTGATACGTCTCCAACGTATCTATAATTTTTGATTGCTCCATGCTATATTATCTACTGTTTTGGACTATATTAGGCTTTATTTTCCACTTTTATATTATTTTTGGGACTAACCTATTAACCGGAGGCCCAGCCCAGAATTGTTGTTTTTTGTCTGTTTCAGTGTTTCGGAGAAACAAAATATCAAACGGAGTCCAAACGGAATGAAACCTTCGGGAACGTGATTTTCTCAACGAACGTGATCCAGGAGACTTGGACCCTACTCCAAGGAACAAAATAGGCGGTCACGAGGGTGGGGGGCGCGCCCACCCTCCTAGGGCGCGCGCCCTACCTCGTGGGCCCCCTGTTGCTCCACCGACGTACTTCTTCCTCCTATATATACCTGCGTACCCCCAAACATTCAGATACGGAGCCAAAAACCTAATTCCACCGCCGCAACCTTCTGTACCCACGAGATCCCATCTTGGGGCCTGTTCCGGAGCTCCGCCGGAGAGGGCCGTCATCACGGAGGGCTTCTAGATCATCCTAGCACCTCCAATGAAGTGTGAGTAGTTCACCTCAGACCTACGGGTCCATAGTTATTAGCTAGATGGCTTCTTCTCTCTTTTTGGATCTCAATACAATGTTCTCCCCCTCTCTTGTGGAGATCTATTCGATGTAATCTTCTTTTTGCGGTGTGTTTGTTGAGAACGATGAATTGTGGTTTTATGATCAAGTCTATCTATGAATAATATTTGACTCTTCTCTGAATTCTTCTATGTATGATTGGTTATCTTTGCAAGTCTCTTCGAATTATTAATTTGGTTTGCCTACTAGATTGGTCTTTCTTGCAATGGGAGAAGTGCTTAGCTTTGGGTTCAATCTTGCGGTGTCCTTACCGGGCAGCAAGGCACGTATTGTATTGTTGCCGTCGAGGATAACAAGATGGGTTTTTTATCATATTGCAGGAAACTATCCCTCTACATCATGTCATCTTGTCTTAAAGCGTTACTTTGTTTTTAACTTAATACTCTAGATGCATGTTGGATAGCGGTCGATGAGTGGAGTAATAGTAGTAGATGCAGGCAGGAGTCGGTCTACTTGTCTCGGACGTGATGCCTATATACATGATCATACCTGGATATTCTCATAACTATGCTTAATTCTATCAACTAGATGACCAGTTGCGCCAAATGGCGCAAAGACCCGTTTAAAACCATGTTCGTGTTGAAAATATTTGCATTTTTTCAATAACCGTATATTTGGGTACATTTGGTAAGAACTTATACCCCTATATATTTTCCTTTCATGGAGGTATATGAAAGCAGTAAGAAAACGAAAAAGAAAAAGACTGCATACTCCATTTCTTTTCTGTGCAAGCCTATGAGGAACACCAAAGCAAACAAAACCCATGAGGTAGTCGTTCAGATTTTTTTCACAAGGCCATTGAGAAACACCAAAGTAAGAAAAGCTATCAGCCAACATACTCAAAAATCACACATTTTCCCCCTAAAAGAAGAAACCCAATGTCCTAGCTCAACCAGCCGGATAAGATAAAGCACAAGCAGGAAAACAAATAACCTGACAGAGGCTGATACTCAAGAGGATGTAGCTAATAACAGAGCGCCATTATCAATCAATTAAAGCAAAGGTATACTGCATAAAGGTGTTTGTACAGTAAATCGGCCATGTTGTTGTTAGGAACCAATGGAGAACAACTAAAAGACCGATGGCTTTCTAGTGCAAGAATTAACTGGGTAGACCAAATGTCTTTTGTTCCCTTTTGCAGCACATACTTGGAATGGCAAATAAAGTGTGCGTTAGGTACTTATCATGACAGAAGCTCAGTCTCAAAGGCATTTTCCTAAGTATGTCTTTAACAAATACTCCAAAAAATGTAGAACTGAATGAACGACTTTTCGTACAGCGAGAAATAAACTGAGCAGGCTGTTGTTGAGGTTGGTTATGCATAAATAAACTGAAAGAAATTTGTGGTTTTATTCAGAAGGTAGAATAAGAAGGGAATGCTCAAGCATGCTACTATATGTTCTTCTGTGTGAAAGCTTAAGTGATTGTACAGAATTATCTCACATAGAGAGGCAAGATGGTAACAATAGATTACAAATGTATCACGTGCAACAACCAAAAGGGGTTAGCAAATAAACGCTCTAAAGGGTACAAAACATTTCTGAGTAGTTTGATCCCACATCTCATTCTGCTACAAATTAGCTCACACAAAAAGATGACGACAATGGGAATACAGTTGATCTTGTACAACAACGGTAACAAAAAAGAGTAACTTTCAAGGAAACAAACAATATATAAGCAACATATAATCAGACATCTCATTCCCCCGAGATATTTGAACAAACATGTGATGGATAACCTGACTTTCTCGATGGAAACCTCCTAGGAACCTCAATCTCTGACAGGATGCAAACTACCTCAATCCTGTTGGGAACCAGGCAACCTCACTGCATGTTTTCGTAGAGATGAAGGCTTGTAACCACCAGGAGTACTGCATAATTTACAACCGCACTCATGGCCTACATAACTATAGATGGGCACTCTGCAGATGACAAATAAGAAAACCATAATGAAAAGACTGTATGTTGATATGAGATAATATGAATTGAGTATTTTAGCACATATAAGCAACTACTACCTTGCTACTGCACTGCCTACCACTGAAGCGCGATGACCATTGGCAAATAGCTTGTTGATCAGGAGATTTGCAAGGCTAGCTTATTTTTCTAAATTTAATCAAGTCATCTGTGCATCGTCATTAGTGATCTACGTCACACACATTCGGCACGGTTTAGTTGTAACTCTACATACTAATGGCGCGCCTCCTTAGCTTATTAAGCAAGCTCACCTGCTCTGTCACCTCTTCCTGAACTCACACTGATGGCTCGCCTCCTTAGCTAACTATACGATCACGCGACCACAGAACGTCCTTCTCCAAGTAGGGTATACCTTGCGTCACTGCAACTAAAAAGGAAAGAATATGAATGAATTGAGAGGGTGGTGGATACATATGTTGACGCTGGCAAAGGAAGCAGATCACATACATGTTTGAATGAATATATAATCTATTACAGACCTTGCCAAGTAGAAACACAGTGACAAGCTAGCACAAGATGCATCAACTTATATATTAGCAACCCCAGAAAGAGGGCACCAAAAATAGAACATCGTTGGGGCAAGTTGGATAATGAGTTTCAGTTAGGATAGGATAAGAGTTAACAGTCAGTACATGATAAGACTTACAGTAGCATGCAAGCAGTATCAAATAAATCTAAAAAAGCAAGCCCGCAGGTAGGCACAAGCTGAAGCAACTCTCAGTTTGCCGAATGTCTGACCTCACTTAAACATGGATTGGAACTTTTAAACTACCAAAACGGGTGAAACACTATCATGGATTGGAACACATGTGTAGGAATACGCAGACCAACAATTTGGCTTGAGCAAGTCTAATAAAAAAGTATCAAAAGGGGTGAAACAATAACCTGAGAGTATGAGGGATGACAAATGCGCGCTCGTCATGAAGCATCGACATGGTGCAGATTTGGTTTTCTGAAATAAAGCATTACCAATTAACGTTTTTTTTTCATCACACATGTCCAGAGATGACCAACATATTAAATCTCCTTCTTAAAGCATGCAAGCCGGCAATATATGTAGCAAACCGTCAGCTAAAGTAAGATACTGGACACAAAATGTTATTTACATAGCAGCAAAATGCTCTGCTGTACAAAAAACATATAGTATCACAGAAAATCTCCCCCAAAGAAGCTAGTTTATTTTCACATCGCTTGTTTACCTTTCTGATAACTAAAACAATGTGTCAATGAAACAAGAGAATAAAGTTATAACCAGATTGATCAAGAAACCTCTATTGCTTGCATATACACCAATGAAAGGTAGCTGGCAATCTGAAATTGCAAACCTGGCTAAAGAAAGTGAAAGCTCTAAACTTGAAAGGAAACATGGGGGAAGCTGAGCAGTGATGGCACCATACTTCCAAGTGCCTCGCTGTTGTCGATAACTCCCGCAGACTACCAAGAAGTAATTGCTGCTCTCTGTGGCCTCCTTTGGACGATCATCTGAGACCATCGTACTGTATGCCAAGAAACAAGTCGGCATGGGGAGTAAATATTTTTCAGATCAAGGACGACTCACCAGGGGGCGGGGAAGGAAGTGGAGCGCCGCCGGCCACAACACGTGAAGGCCACGGGACGGGAACCTTCACCCCGTCCTGCTCCATCTGCTTGTTGTTTTCGATGGCATGAAACTAATCTAGCAAACTCAATCTACCAAGATGATGCCCCATTAATTTTTTCATATAAACACACACATATATATATAACAAACTGAGTAGGGATAAACAATAGGCTATAGGAGTACATGTAGGTAGCGGAATAAAACAACATCACACTGTGCAAAGGAACGCCCCTGGGCTAGAACGAATAGTTTCCTATAAAGAAGCATCTTCAGACAGATAGATCCAAAGATGCACGGACATGCAAACAAATGACCTCTCATATTACGACACCTCTAGAAGCAGACTCCTCTGGACTTTCCCTACCAGCCACAACACTCCAGGCCGGACACAAGAGCCAGTTTTGCTGTATAAACTATCGGCAACAAACAGATTGTCCAGAGGTAGAAGACAAACCTGCCTAGGAGACACCGACCACCACAACGACTCTGCTTACAACCAACGACGAGCAGCAACTTGCCTAGGTCAAGCCTGCACATCAGCCCGCGCTGAATGAACCGCTGCAGTTCTACAACAAGAACAACCGGGGAAAAGCAGATTGATGGAGGAAAGGGAAACACAGTCTATGAGGAGAATGAACAACTACAATCATGAGGACCAACGGATCAGACACGTACCTCAACCATCTTGCCGGCGGCGCCGTCTCCATGACGAACCACGATGGCCTCCTGCTCTCCTCCATCTCCCCAGCTGCTCAAGCCCACCGCGACCAATCCGATGCTTCTTGTCCTCGGCACCTATCTCCCCTGCTCCTTGCAATGGTGGCGGCATGGGAGAGAGAGAGAAGGACAAGGAGGAGGAGAGGTGGCGGGGCGAAGATCTGCGCCCGATGCAGAATCATGGCGCGCGGCGCGTGATGCCGGCGACCTGCGCCCGACCCGGCTGGACCGAGAACTGTCACACCCGCTGCTGCACCTCGAGCGCCGGGGAGAGAAGGCGGTGTCGGCCGCCGCGTGGAGCCGGCAGCGCGACGGGAGGGAAGGAGGGGATCGGAGGAGGGGGAGCACGGGAGAGAAGGCAAGGGAAGGAGGGGATCGGGAAGGAGAGAGCAGGGGAGAGGAGATATTTTCACGGGACCCTGCTCGCGCTGCTTTTCACCCGGACATAAGCGCGCACACACGCGGTCGCTGCGAGGCTGGCCCATGTGCAAGGCTGGCCGATGCGTCAGTGCGGTGCGGTGGTGCGGTGTTTTTTCCGGTCGTGTGGTGCGGTGCGCCCTCGCTCCCACGCGCTGCGGTGCTTTTTCCATTCGGGTGGTACCGTGCGCTGAAGCCATCGGTTGTGACTAGGAGTCTACGAGGCTTTATATGTTAGATTGCTCAACAGTAATTTGTTCACCCACCGTAGAATATTTATACTCTTGAGAGAAGCCACTAGTGAAACCTATGGCCCCCGGGTCTATTTTCCTCATATTAATCTCCATCACTTTAATCTTGCTTGCTTTTACTTTTCCCTTTGCATCTCTATACCAAAAATACCAAAAATATTATCTATCCTCTCTATCAGATCTCACCCCCGTAAGTAACCGTGAAGGGATTGACAACCCCTAATCGCGT
Organism: Aegilops umbellulata; assembly: GCA_032464435.1. NCBI lineage: Eukaryota > Viridiplantae > Streptophyta > Magnoliopsida > Poales > Poaceae > Aegilops > Aegilops umbellulata. The sequence goes on from CP136055.1 coordinate 407,956,798, forward strand.
TGGTTGCATGGAGCTATTGTTTTTGTGTAGGTACGAGGGACTCGAGTGTGGCCTCCTACTGGATTGATACCTTAGTTCTCAAAAACTAAGGGAAATACTTACGCTACTTTGCTGCATCATCCTCTCCTCTTCGGGAAAATCCAACGTAGTGCTCAAGAGGTAGCAAGAAGAATTTCTGGCGCCGTTGCCGGGAAGGCTTACGCAAGGTCAAGTCAAGATTTGGACTCCCGACAACGAGCCATTTCTGGCGCCGTTGCCGGGGAGTCTACGCAAAAGTCAACATACCAAGTACCCATCACAATCCCTATCTCCCGCATTACATTAGTTGCCATTTGCCTCTCGTTTTCCTCTCCCCCACTTCACCCTTGCCGTTTTATTCGCCCTCTCTTTTCCGTTTGCCTTTTTCCCATTCGTCTTTTGCTTGCTCGTGTGTTGGATTGCTTGTTTGTCGTGATGGCTCTTCCTAGATTTGGTGATCTTCACCTTAAAAAACTAGAAGAGATTGAAAACAACGTAGGAAGTTTATGGTTTTGCAATTTGAGCATTATAATTTCTTTAGAAACGAGCTTTAGGAACAAAAAAGTTTTATGAGCTATATGAACAAAGAGCTCGATGATATGTTTAAGGAATTTGATGGTGTAAGATCTCAAATTGCTCATCTTGAAAAATTAACTGCCGAAATTTCAGATATGCAAGCTACCTTAATCAATAAGATGGCTGCTAAACCGGATTCCTATGAAAATGAAGATGAAAATCTAAAAGTTATTGATGTGTCCCCTATTAAATCTTTGTTTTGCAATATGAATCTTGATGAAACTGAATATGATCTTCTTTTACCTAGAAGGCGCTCCAAAAATTCGGAGTATTTAGATCTTGATGGTGAAATTGCTAAACATGGGATTGAAAGAAATAAAAATCTAGATGTTGCTAAACCCACTATATTGGATTTCAAGGAATTTAATTATGAAAGTTTCTCTTTAATTGATTGTATTTCCTTGTTGCAATCCGTGCTAAATTCTCCTCATGCTTATAGTCAAAATAAAGCCTTTACCGAACATATCGTTGATGCCTTGATGCAATCCTATGAAGAAAAACTTGAGTTGAAAGTTTCTATCCCTAGAAAACTTTATGATGAGTGGGAACCTACTATTAAAATCAAAATTAAAGATTATGAGTTTTATGCTTTGTGTGATTTGAGTGCTAGTGTCTCCACTATTCCCAAAACTTTGTGTGATTTGCTACATTTCCATGATTTTGATGATTGCTCTCTAAACTTGCATCTTGCGGATTCCACTATTAAGAAACCTATGGGAAGAATTAATTATGTTCTTATTGTTGCAAATAGGAATTATGTGCCCGTAGATTTTATCGTTCTTGATATAGATTGCAATCCTTCTTGCCCTATTATTCTCGGTAGACCTTTCCTTAGAACGGTTGGTGCAATTATTGATATGAAGGAAGGGAATATTAGATTTCAATTTCCATTAAAGAAGGGCATGGAAAACTTTCCTAAAAAGAAAATAAAATTGCCATATGAATCTATCATGAGAGCCACTTATCGATTGCCTACCAAAGATGTCAATACCTAGATCTATCCTCGCTTTTATGCCTAGCTAGGGGCGTTAAACGATAGCGCTTGTTGGGAGGCAACCCAATTTTTTTTTGTTTTTTTGTTTTTGCTTCTGTTTAGGAATAAATAATCCATCTAACTTTTGTTTAGATGTGGTTTTGTGTTTTAATTAGTGTTTGTGCCAAGTTAGACCTATAGGATCTTCTTGGATGATAGTTATTTGATCTTGCTGTAATTTTCAGAATCTTTCTGTTCACGCAAACAATTGTTAAAAATCACCAGAACGTGATAAAATACTGATTCCAATTGATGCTGGTCAATAAACAAATTTTCTAGGTCGTCCTATTTTGATAGGTTTTTTGGAGTACCAGAAGTTTGCGTTAGTTACAGGTTACTACAGACTGTTCTGTTTTTGACAGATTCTGTTTTTCGTATGTTGTTTGCTTATTTTGATGAATCTATGGCTAGTAAAATAGTTTATAATCCATAGAGAAGTTGGAATACAGTAGGTTTAACATCAATATAAATAAAGAATGAGTTCATTGCAGTACCTTGAAGTGGTCTTTTGTTTTCTTTCGCTAACGGAGCTCACGAGATTTCTCTTGAGTTTTGTGTTGTGAAGTTTTCAAGTTTTGGGTGAAATCTTTTGATGGATTATGGAACAAGGAGTGGCAAGAGTCTAAGCTTGAGGATGCCCATGGCTCCCCCAATATAATCCAAGGACACCAAAAATTCAAAGCTTGGGGATGCCCCGGAAGGCATCCCCTCTTTCGTCTACTTCCATCGGTAATTTTACTTGGAGCTATATTTTTATTCACCACATGATATGTGTTTTGCTTGGAGCGTCTTGTATTATTTGTGTCTTTGTTTGTTAGTGTGCCACAATCATCCTTGCTGTACACACTTTTTGAGAGAGCCATACATGAATTGGAATTTGATAGAATACTCTATGTGCTTCAGTTATATCTTTTGAGCTTTATAGTTTTGCTCTATGTGCCTCACTTATATATTTTAGAGCATGGTGGTGGATTTGTTTTAAAGAAACTATTGATCTCTCATGCTTCACTTAGATTATTTTGAGAGTCTTTAATAGCATGGTAATTTGCTTAATAATAATAACAATAATAGGCTTGGTATTCAAGATTTGTGAAACTTTCTTTTTAGTGCGTTGAATACTAAGAAAAGATTAAAGCTTGATGATTGTTTTGAGATATGAAGATGGTGATATTAGAGTCATGCTAGTTGAGTAGTTGTGAATTTAAAGAATATTTGCGTTAAAGTTTGTGATTCCCGTAGCATGCACGTATGGTGAATCGTTATGTGATGAAGTTGGAGCATGAATTATTTATTGATTGTCTTCCTTATGAGTGGCGGTCGGGGACGAGCGATGGTCTTTTCCTACCAATCTATCCCCCTAGGAGCATGCGCGTAATACTTTGCTTTGATAACTTCTAGATTTTTGCAATAAGTATATGAGTTCTTTATGACTAATGTTGAGTACATGGATTATACGCACTTTTCCCTTCCTTCCACCATTGCTAGCTTCTCTAATACCACGCACTTTTCGTCGGTATCATACACCCACCATATACCTTCCTCAAAACAGCCACCATACCCACCAATCATGGCATTTCCATAGCCATTCCGAGATATATTGCCATGCAACTTTCCACCGTTCCGTTTATTATGAAACGCTCCATCATTGTCATATTGCTAGCATGATCATGTAGTTGACATCGTATTTGTGGCAAAGCCACCGTTCATAATTGTTTCATACATGTCACTCTTGAATCATTGCATATCCCGGTACACCGCTGGAGGCATTCACATAGAGTCATATTTTGTTCTAAGTTTCAAGTTGTAATTGTTGAGTTGTAACAAAAATAAAAGTGTGATGGTCATCATTTTCAGAGCATTGTCTCAAGTGAGGAAAGGATGATGGAGACTATGATTTCCCCACAAGTCGGGATGAGACTCCGGACGAAAAATAAAAAAAGAAAAGAAAAAAAGAGGCCAAAAAAGAGAGAAAAGGCCCCAAAAAAAGAGAGAAAAAGAGAGAAGGACAATGTTACTATCCTTTTACCACACTTGTGCTTCAAAGTAGTACCAAGATCTTCATGATAGAGAGTCTCCTATGATATCACCTTCATTTACTAGTGGCAATTTTTCATTATAGAACTTGGCTTGTATATTCCAATGATGGGCTTCCTCAAAATGCCCTAGGTCTTCGTGAGCAAGCGAGTTGAATGCACACCCACTTAGTTTCTTTTGTTGAGCTTTCATATACGTATAGCTCTAGTGCATCCGCTGCATGGCAATCCCTACTCACTCACATTGATATCTATTGATGGGCATCTCCATAGCCCGTTGATATGCCTAGTTGATGTGAGACTATCTTCCCATCTTTTTGTCTTCTCCACAACCACCATTCTATTCCACATATAATGCTATATCCATGGCTCACGCTCATGTATTGCGTGAAGATTGAAAAACTTTTGAAAATGTTAAAGTATGAAACAATTGCTTGGCTTGTCATCGGGGTTGTGCATGATTTAAATTCTTTGTGTGGTGAAGATAGAGCATAGCCAGACTATATGATTTTGTAGGGATAACTTTCTTTGGCCATGTTATTTTGAGAAGACATGATTGCTTTGTTAGTATGCTTGAAGTATTATTATTTTTTATGTCAATATAAACTTTTGTCTTGAATCTCTCGAATTTGAATATTCATACCACAATTAAGAAGATTTACATTAAAATTATGCCAAGTAGCACTCCGCATGAAAAATTCTCTTTTTATCATTTACCTACTCGAGGACGAGCAGGAATTAAGCTTGGGGATGCCTGATACGTCTCCAACGTATCTATAATTTTTGATTGCTCCATGCTATATTGTCTACTGTTTTGGACTATATTGTGCTTTATTTTCCACTTTTATATTATTTTTGGGACTAACCTATTAACCGGAGGCCTAGCCCAGAATTGCTGTTTTTTTTGCCTATTTCAGTGTTTCAAAGAAACAGAATATCAAACGGAGTCCAAACGGAATGAAACCTTCGGGAACGTGATTTTCTCACCGAACATGATCCACGAGACTTGGACCCTACCCTAAGGAACAAAAGAGGCGGTCACGATGGTGGGGGGCGCGCCCCCTGCCTCGTGGGCCCCCTGTTGCTCCACCGACGTACTTCTTCCTCCTATATATACCCACGTACCCCCAAACGATCAGATACGGAGCCAAAAATCTAATTCCACCGCCGCAACCTTCTGTACCCACGAGATCCCATCTGGGGGCCTGTTCCGGAGCTCCGCCGGAGAGGGCCGTCATCATGGAGGGCTTCTACATCAGCCTATCACCTCTGATGAAGTGTGAGTAGTTCACCTCAGACCTATGGGTCCATAGTTATTAGCTAGATGGCTTCTTCTCTCTTTTTGGATCTCAATACAATGTTCTCCCCCTCTCTTATGGAGATCTATTCGATGTAATCTTCTTTTTGCGGTGTGTTTGTTGAGACCGATGAATTGTGAGTTTATGATCAAGTCTATCTATGAATAATATTTGATTCTTCTCTGAATTCTTTAATGTATGATTGGTTATCTTTGCAAGTCTCTTCAAATTATCAATTTGGTTTGGCCTACTAGATTGGTCTTTCTTGCAATGGGAGAAGTGCTTAGCTTTGGGTTCAATGTTGCGGTGTCCTTACCCAGTGACAGAAGGGGCAGCAAGGCACGTATTGTATTGTTGCCATCGAGGATAACAAGATGGGGTTTTTATCATATTGCATGAAACTATCCCTCTAAGTCATGTCATCTTGCTTAAAGCGTTACTCTGTTTTTAACTTAATACTCTAGATGCATGCTGGATAGCGGTCGATGAGTGGAGTAATAGTAGTAGATGCAGGCAGGAGTCGGTCTACTTGTCTCGGACGTGATGCCTATATACATGATCATACCTAGATATTCTCATAACTATGCTCAATTATGTCAATTGCTCAACATTAATTTGTTCACCCACCGTAGAATACTTATGCTCTTGAGAGAAGCCACTAGTGAAACCTATGGCCCCCGGGTCTATTTTCCTCATATTAGTCTCCATCACTTTAATATTGCTTGCTTTTTACTTTGCCTTTTTACTTTTCCCTTTGCATCTCTATACCAAAAATACCAAAAATATTATCTATCCTCTCTATCAGATCTCACTCCCGTAAGTAACCGTGAAGGGATTGACAACCCCTAATCGCATTGGTTGCGTGGAGCTATTGTTTTTGTGTAGGTACGAGGGACTCGAGCGTGGCCTCCTACTGGATTGATACCCTGGTTCTCAAAAACTGAGGGAAATACTTACGCTACTTTGCTGCATCTGTTGGGGAACGTTGCAGAAAATTAAAAATTTTCCTACGGTTTCACCAAGATCCATCTATGAGTTCATCTAAGCAACGAGTCAAGGGAGAGAGATTGCATCTACATACCACTTTGTAGATCGCGAGCGGAAGCGTTCAACGAACGGGGATGAGGTAGTCGTACACGACGTGATCCAAATCACCGGAGATCCTAGCACCGAAAGGACGGCACCTCCGCGTTCAACACACGTACGGTCAGCGTAACGTCTCCTTCTTCTTGATCCAGCAAGGCAAAGGAGAGGTTGGGGAAGAAGACTCCAGCAGCAGCACGACGGCGTGGTGATGGTGGAGCCGCAGTACTCCGACAGGGCTTCGCCGAGCTCTATGGAGGAGGAGGAGGTGTTGGAGAGGGAGAGGGAGGAGCCAGGAGCAAGGGTGCGCTGCCCCCCTCCCCTCCCCCCTTTATATAGCCCCTTGGGGGGGGCGCCGGCCCTAGGAGATGGAATCTCCTAGGGGGGGCGGCGGCCAAGGGTGGGGCTTGCCCCCCAAGCAAGGGGGCGCCCCCCCTCTTTAGGGTTTTCCCCTTTAGGCGCATGGGACTCTAGAGGCTGGTTCCCCTTGGCCCATGCAGGCCAAGGCGCACCCCCTAGAGCCCATGTGGCCCCCCGAGGCAGGTGGCCCCACCCGGTGGACCCCCCGGGACCCTCCGGTGGTCCCGGTACAATACCGATAACCCCGAAACTTGTCCCGATGGCCAAAACAGCACTTTCTATATATAATTCTTTACCTCTGGACCATTCTGAAACTCCTCGTGACGTCCGGGATCTCATCCGGGCCTCCGAACAACATTCGGGTTACTGCATATACATATCTTCACAACCCTAGCATCACCGAACCTTAAGTGTGTAGACCCTACGGGTTCGGGAGACATGCAGACATGACCGAGACGGCTCTCGGGCAATAACCAACAGCGGGATCTGGATACCCATGCTGGCTCCCACATGCTCCACGATGATCTCATCGGATGAACCACGATGTCGAGGATTCAATTAATCCCGTATACGATTCCCTTTGTCAATCGGTATTTTACTTGCCCGAGATTCGATCGTCGATATCCCAATACCTCGTTCAATCTCATTACCGGCAAGTCACTTTTCTCGTACCGTAATGCATGATCCCGTGATCAAACACTTTGATCACATTGAGCTCATTATGATGATGCATTACCGAGAGGGCCCGGTGATACCTCTCCGTCAAGCGGAGTGACAAATCCCAGTCTCGATCCATGTCAACCCAACAGACACTTTCAGAGATACCCGTAGTATACCTTTATAGTCACCCAGTTACGTTGTGACGTTTGGCACACCCAAAGCACTCCTACGGTATCCGGGAGTTACACGATCTCATGGTCTAAGGAAAGGATACTTGACATTGGAAAACTCTAGCAAACGAACTATGCGATCTTATGCTATGTTTAGGATTGGGTCTTGTCCATCACATCATTCACCTAATGATGTGATCTCGTTATCGATGACATCCAATGTCCATAGTCAGGAAACCATGACTATCTATCGATCAACGAGCTAGTCAACTAGAGGCTCACTAGGGACATATTGTTGTCTGTTATTCACACATGTATTACGATTTCCGGATAACACAATTATAGCACGAATAAAGACAATTATCATGAACAAGGAAATATAATAATAATGCTTTTATTATTGCCTCTAGGGCATATTTCCAACAGTCTCCCACTTGCACTAGAGTCAATAATCTAGTTACATTGTGATGAAACGAACACCCATAGAGTTCTGGTGTTGATCATGTTTTGCCTTAGGGAGAGGTTTAGTCAACGGATCTGCGACATTCAGATCCGTGTGTACTTTACAAATTTCTATGTCTCCATCTTGAACATTTTCACGAATGGAGTTGAAGCGACGCTTGATGTGCCTGGTCTTCTTGTGAAACCTGGGCTCCTTGGCAAGTGCAATAGCTCCAGTGTTGTCACAGAAGAGTTTGATTGGCCCCGACGCATTGGGTATGACTCCGAGGTCGGTGATGAACTCCTTCACCCAAATTGCTTCATGTGCTGCCTCCGAGGATGCCATGTACTCCGCTTCACATGTAGATCCCGCCACGACGCTTTGCTTGCAACTGCACCAGCTTACTGCCCCACCATTCAAAATATACACGTATCTGGTTTGTGACTTAGAGTCATCCAGATCAGTGTCGAAGCTAGCGTCGATGTAACCCTTTACAATGAGCTCTTCTTCACCTCCATAAACGAGAAACATTTCCTTAGTCCTTTTCAGGTACTTCAGGATATTCTTGACCGCTGTCCAGTGTTCCTTGCCGGGATTACTTTGGTACCTTCCTACCAAACTTACGGCAAGGTTTACATCAGGTCTGGTACACAGCATGGCATACATAATAGAACCTATGGCTGAGGCATAGGGGATGACACTCATCTCTTCTATATCTTCTGCCGTGGTCGGACATTGAGCTGAGCTCAATTTCACACCTTCTAACACAGGTAAGAACCCTTTCTTAGATTGATCCATATTGAACTTCTTCAATATTTTATCAAGGTATGTGCTTTGTGAAAGACCTATGAGGCGTCTCGATCTATCTCTATAGATCTTGATGCCTAATATATAAGCAGCTTCTCCAAGGTCCTTCATTGAAAAACTCTTATTCAAGTAGGCCTTAATGCCGTCCAAGAGTTCTATATCATTTCCCATCAAAAGTATGTCGTCTACATATAATATGAGAAATGCTACAGCGCTCCCACTCACTTTCTTGTAAACGCAGGCTTCTCCATAAGTCTGCGTAAACCCAAACGCTTTGATCATCTCATCAAAGCGAATGTTCCAACTCCGAGATGCTTGCACCAACCCATAAATCGAGCGTTGGAGCTTGCACACCTTGTCAGCATTCTTAGGATCGACAAAACCTTCCGGCTGCATCATATACAATTCTTCCTTAAGGAAACCATTAAGGAATGCCGTTTTGACATCCATTTGCCATATTTCATAATCGTAGAATGCGGCAATTGCTAACATGATTCGGACGGACTTCAGCTTCGCTACCGGTGAGAAAGTCTCATCGTAGTCAATTCCTTGAACTTGTTGATAACCCTTAGCGACAAGCCGAGCTTTATAGATGGTCACATTACCATCCGCGTCTGTCTTCTTCTTAAAGATCCATTTATTTTCTATGGCTCGCCGCTCAACGGGCAAGTCAGTCAAAGTCCATACTTTGTTTTCATACATGGATCCTATCTCAGATTTCATGGCTTCCAGCCATTTGTCGAAATCCGGGCCTGCCATTGCTTCCTCATAGTTCAAAGGTTCACCGTTGTCTAACAACATGATTTCCAAGACAGGGTTGCCGTACCACTCTGGTGCGGAACGTGTCCTTGTGGACCTTCGAATTTCAGTAGGAGCTTGATTGGAAGTATCTTGATCATCATCATTAATTTCCTCTCTAGTCGGTGCAGGCACCTCAGGAACGTTTTCTTGAGTTTCGCCATTTTCCGGTTCAAGAGGTAACACTTCATCAAGTTCTACTTTCCTCCCACTTACTTCTTTCGAGAGAAACTCTTTCTCTAGAAAGGATCCATTCTTGGCAACAAAGATCTTGCCTTCGGATCTGAGGTAGAAGGTATACCCAACAGTTTCTTTAGGGTATCCTATGAAGACGCATTTTTCCGACTTGGGTTCGAGCTTTTCAGGTTGAAGTTTCTTGACATAAGCATCGCATCCCCAAACTTTTAGAAACGACAGCTTAGGTTTCTTCCCAAACCATAATTCATACGGTGTCGTCTCAACGGATTTAGACGGAGCCCTATTTAAAGTGAATGCGGCAGTCTCTAAAGCATAGCCCCAAAAAGATAGCGGTAAATCGGTAAGAGACATCATAGATCGCACCATATCTAATAGAGTGCGATTACGACGTTCGGACACACCGTTACGCTGAGGTGTTCCAGGCGGCGTGAGTTGTGAAACTATTCCACATTTTCTGAAGTGTGTGCCAAAATCGTGACTCAAGTATTCTCCTCCACGATCTGATCGTAGAAACTTGATCTTTCTATCACGTTGATTTTCAACCTCACTCTGAAATTCCTTGAACTTTTCAAAGGTCTCAGACTTGTGTTTCATCAAGTAGATATACCCATATCTACTCAAGTCATCAGTGAGGGTGAGAACATAACGATAGCCACCGCGAGCCTCAACACTCATTGGACCGCACACATCGGTATGTATGATTTCCAATAAGTTGGTTGCTCGCTCCATTGTTCCTGAGAACGGAGTCTTGGTCATTTTACCCATGAGGCATGGTTCGCACGTGTCAAATGATTCATAATCAAGAGACTCTAAAAGTCCATCTGCATGGAGCTTCTTCATGCGTTTGACACCTATGTGACCAAGGCAGCAGTGCCACAAATATGTGGGACTATTGTTATCAACTTTAACTCTTTTGGTATTCACACTATGAATATGTGTATCATCACGTACGAGATTCATTAAGAATAAACCATTAACCATCGGAGCATGACCATAAAACATATCTCTCATATAAATAGAACAACCATTATTCTCGGATTTAAATGAGTAGCCATCTCGAATCAAACGAGATTCAGACACAATGTTCATGCTCAAACTTGGCACTAAATAACAATTATTGAGGTTTAAAACTAATCCCGTAGGTAAATGTAGAGGTAGCGTGCCGACGGCGATCACATCGACCTTGGAACCATTCCCGACGCGCATCGTCACCTCGTCCTTCGCCAGTCTCCGTTTATTCCGCAGCTCCTGCTTTGAGTTACAAATGTGAGCAACTGCACCAGTATCAAATACCCAAGAGCTACTACGAGTACTGGTAAGGTACACATCAATTACATATATATCACATATACCTTTTGTTTTGCCGGCCTTCTTGTCCGCTAAGTATTTGGGGCAGTTCCGCTTCCAGTGACCACTTCCCTTGCAATAAAAACACTCAGTCTCGGGCTTGGGTCCATTCTTTGGCTTCTTCCCGGCAACTTGCTTACCGGGTGCGGCAACTTCCTTGCCGTCCTTCTTGAAGTTCTTTTTACCCTTGCCCTTCTTGAACTTAGTGGTTTTATTCACCATCAACACTTGATGCTCCTTCTTGATTTCTACCTCTGCTGATTTCAGCATAGCATATACCTCAGGAATGGTCTTTACCATCCCCTGCATATTGTAGTTCATCACAAAGCTCTTGTAGCTAGGTGGAAGCGACTGGAGGATTCTGTCAATGACCGCTTCATCCGGGAGATTAACTTCTAGTTGAGTCAAGCGGTTGTGCAACCCAGACATTTTGAGTATGTGTTCACTGACAGAGCTATTTTCCTCCATCTTACAGCTAAAGAATTTGTCGGAGACTTCATATCTCTCGACCCGGGCATGAGCTTGGAAAACCATTTTCAGCTCTTCGAACATCTCATATGCTCCATGTCTCTCAAAACGCTTTTGGAGCCCGGGCTCTAAGCTGTAAAGCATGCCGCACTGAACGAGGGAGTAATCATCGCAGCGTGACTGCCAAGCGTTCATAACGTCTTGTTCTGCAGGGAGAATAGGTGCGTCATCCAGCGGTGCTCGTAGGACATAATCTTTCTTGGTAGCTATGAGGATGATCCTCAGGTTCCGGACCTAGTCCGTATAGTTGCTGCCATCGTCTTTCAGCTTGGTTTTCTCTAGGAACGCGTTGAAGTTGAGGACTATGTTGGCCATTTGATCTACAAGACATATTGTAAATATTTTAGACTAAGTTCATGATAATAAAGTTCATTTAATCAAATTATTTAATGAACTCCCACTTAGATAGACATCCCTCTTCTAGTCATCTAAGTATTACATGATCCGAGTCAACTAGGCCGTGTCCGATCATCATGTGAGACGGACTAGTTAACATCGGTGAACATCTTCATGTTGATCGTATCTTCTATACGACTCATGCTCGACCCTTCGGTCTTCTGTGTTCTGAGGCCATGTCTGTACATGCTAGGCTCGTCAAGTCAACCTAAGTGTTTGCATGTGTAAATCTGTCTTACACCCGTTGTATGTGAACGTTAGAATCTATCACACCCAATCATCACATGGTGCTTCGAAACAACGAACTGTCGCAACGGTGCACAATTAGGGGGAACACTTTCTTGAAATTATTATGAGGGATCATCTTATTTACTACCGTCGTTCTAAGTAAACAAGATGCAAAACATGATAAACATCACATGCAATCAAATAATAAATGTGACATGATATGGCCAATATCACATAGCTCCTTTGATCTCCATCTTGGGGCTCCATGATCATCTTGTCACCGGCTTGACACCATGATCTCCATCATCATGATCTCCATCATCGTGTCTCCATGAAGTTGCTCGCCAACTATTACTTCTACTACTATGGCTAATGCGTTTAGCAATAAAGTAAAGTAATTTACATGGCGTTTCTCAATGACACGCAGGTCATACAAAAAATAAAGACAACTCCTATGGCTCCTGCCGGTTGTCATACTCATCGACATGCAAGTCGTGATTCCTATTACAATAGCATGAACATCTCATACATCACATATAGATCATTCATCATTCATCACAACTTTGGCCATATCATATCACAAAGCACTTGCTGCAAAAACAAGTTAGACGTCCTCTAATTGTTGTTGCAAGTTTTACGTGGCTGAATTAGGGTTCTAGCAAGAACGCTTTCTTACCTACGTGAAAGCCACAACGTGATTTGTCAACTTCTATTTACCCTTCATAAGGACCCTTTTCATCGAATCCGCTCCAACTAAAGTGGGAGAGACAGACACCCGCCAGCCACCTTATGCAACTAGTGCATGTTAGTCGGTGGAATCGGTCTCACGTAAGAGTACGTGTAAGGTTGGTCCGGGCCGCTTCATCCCACAATACCGCTGAAGCAAGATAAGACTAGTAGCGGCAAGAAAGTTGACAACATCTACGCCCACAACAAATTGTGTTCTACTCGTGCAATAGAGAACTACGCATAGACCTAGCTCATGATGCCACTGTTGGGGAACGTTGCAGAAAATTAAAATTTTTTCTACGGTTTCACCAAGATCCATCTATGAGTTCATCTAAGCAACGAGTCAAGGGAGAGAGATTGCATCTACATACCACTTTGTAGATCGCGAGCGGAAGCGTTCAACGAACGGGGATGAGGTAGTCGTACACGACGTGATCCAAATCACTGGAGATCCTAGCACCGAAAGGACGGCACCTCCGCGTTCAACACACGTACGGTCAGCGTAACGTCTCCTTCTTCTTGATCCAGCAAGGCAAAGGAGAGATTGGGGAAGAAGACTCCAGCAGCAGCACGACGGCGTGGTGATGGTGGAGCCGCAGTACTCCGACAGGGCTTCGTCGAGCTCTACGGAGGAGGAGGAGGTGTTGGAGAGGGAGAGGGAGGAGCCAGGAGCAAGGGTGCGCTGCCCCCCCCCTCCCCTCCCCCCTTTATATAGCCCCTTGGGGGGGCGCCGGCCCTAGGAGATGGAATCTCCTAGGGGGGCGGCGGCCAAGGGTGGGGCTTGCCCCCCAAGCAAGGGGCGCCCCCCTCTTTAGGGTTTTCCCCTTTAGGCGCATGGGCCTCTAGGGGCTGGTTCCCCTTGGCCCATGCAGGCCAAGGCGCACCCCCTAGAGCCCATGTGCCCCCCCGAGGCAGGTGGCCCCACCCGGTGGACCCCCCGGGACCCTCCGGTGGTCCCAGTACAATACCGATAACCCCGAAACTTGTCCCGATGGCCAAAACAGCACTTTCTATATATAATTCTTTACCTCCGGACAATTCCGAAACTCCTCGTGACGTCCGGGATCTCATCGAGGACTCCGAACAACATTCGGGTTACTGCATATACATATCTTCACAACCCTAGCGTCACCAAACCTTAAGTGTGTAGACCCTACGGGTTCGGGAGACATGCAGACATGACCGAGACGGCTCTCGGACAATAACCAACAGCGGGATCTGGATACCCATGTTGGCTCCCACATGCTCCACGATGATCTCATCAGATGAACCACGATGTCGAGGATTCAATTAATCCCGTATACGATTCCCTTTGTCAATCGGTATTTTACTTGCCCGAGATTCGATCGTCGGTATCCCAATACCTCGTTCAATCTCGTTACCGGCAAGTCACTTTTCTCGTACCGTAATGCATGATCCCGTGATCAAACACTTTGATCACATTGAGCTCATTATGATGATGCATTATCGAGAGGGCCCGGTGATACCTCTCCGTCAAGCGGAGTGACAAATCCCAGTCTCGATCCATGTCAACCCAACAGACACTTTCAGAGATACCCGTAGTATACCTTTATAGTCACCCAGTTACGTTGTGACGTTTGGCACACCCAAAGCACTCCTACGGTATCCGGGAGTTACACAATCTCATGGTCTAAGGAAAGGATACTTGACATTGGAAAACTCTAGCAAACGAACTATGCGATCTTATGCTATGTTTAGGATTGGGCCTTGTCCATCACATCATTCACCTAATGATGTGATCTCGTTATCAATGACATCCAATGTCCATAGTCAGGAAACCATGACTATCTGTCGATCAACGAGCTAGTCAACTAGAGGCTCACTAGGGACATATTGTTGTCTGTTATTCACACATGTATTACGATTTCCGGATAACACAATTATAGCACGAATAAAGACAATTATCATGAACAAGGAAATATAATAATAATGCTTTTATTATTGCCTCTAGGGCATATTTCCAACAGCATCATCCTCTCTTCTCCGGGGAAATCCAACGCAGTGCTCAAGAGGTAGCACGCCCCCCTTTTCTTCTTCCTCTTCCTCTCTTTCCTTCTCTCCTACTCCGAATAGGAAAGGGGAGGGGAATCCTACTTGGATTGGGGAGTCGTAGTAGGATTCCCCACACCTGGCGTGCCCCCCTTGGGCCGGCCACCTCTTCCCTCCCCTCCTTTATATATGTGGCCAGGGGGCACTCCAAGATTTGTCTTAGCCGTGTGCGATGCCCCCCTTCACAGTTATACACCTCTGTCATATCGTCGTAGTGCTTAGGTGAAGCCCTGCGCCGGAAACTTCATCATCATCGTCGCCGCGCCGTCGTGCTGACGGAACTCTCCCTCGGCCTCAACTGGATCAAGAGTACGAGGGACGTCATCGAGCTGAACGTGTGCTGAACATGGAGGTGCCGTACGTTTGGTGCTAGGATCGGTCGGATCATGAAGACGTATGACTACATCAACCGCGTTGTCCGCTTTTGGTCTACGAGGGTACGTGGACACACTCTCCCCGCTCGTTGCTATGCTTCTCCTAGATAGATATTTCATGATCATAGGATTTTTTTTTAAATTACTGCGTTCCCCAATAATAACACCTAGATTGGATATGAACTCCTTCATCCAGACTCCTTCATTTGCTGCTTCCAAAGCAGCTACGTACTCCGCTTCACACGTAGATCCCGCCACGACGCTCTGCTTGGAACTACACCAACTAATAGCTCCACCATTCAATATAAATACGTATCCGGTTTGTGACTTAGAGTCATTTGGATCAGTGTCAAAGCTTGCATCGACGTAACCATTTACGACGAGCTCTTTGTCACCTCCATAAACGTGAAACATATCCTTAGTCCTTTTCAGGTATTCAGGATGTTCTTGACCACTGTCGAGTGATCCACTCCTGGATTACTTTGGTACCTCCCTGCTAAACTTATAGCAAGGCACACATCAGGTCTGGTACACAGCATTGCATACATGATAGAACCTATGGCTGAGGCATAGGGAATGACTTTCATTTTCTCTCTATCTTCTGCAGTGGTCGGGCATTGAGTCTGACTCAACTTCACACCTTGTAACACAGGAAATAACCCTTTCTTTGACTGATCCGTTTCGAACTTCTTCAAAACTTTATCAAGGTATGTGCTTTGTGAAAGTCCAATTAAGCGTCTCGATCTATCTCTATAGATCTTGATGCCCAATATATAAGCAGCTTCACCGAGGTCTTTCATTGAAAAATTCTTATTCAAGTATCCTTTTATGCTATCCAGAAATTCTGTATTATTTCCAATCAACAATATGTCATCCACATATAATATTAGAAATGCCAAAAAGCTCCCACTCACTTTCTTATAAATACAGGCTTCTCCAAAAGTCTGTATAAAACCATATGCTTTGATCACACTATCAAAGCGTATATTCCAACTCCGAGAGGCTTGCACCAGTCCATAAATGGATCGCTGGAGCTTGCACACTTTGTTAGAACCTTTTGGATTGACAAAACCTTCTGGTTGCATCATATACAACTCTTCTTTAAGATATCCATTAAGTAGATATACCCATATCTTCTTAAATCTTCTGCGAAGGTCAGAAAATAACGATACTCGTTGCGAGCCTCAACAGTCATCGGACTGCATAGATCAGTATGTATTATTTCCAATAAGTTAGTTGCTCGCTCCATTGTTTCGGAGAACGGAGTTTTAGTCATCTTGCCCATGAGGCATGGTTCACAAGCATCAAGTGATTCATAATCAAGTGATTCCAAAAGCCCATCAGCATGGAGTTTCTTCATGCGATTTATACCAATATGACTTAAACGGCAGTGCCACAAATAAGTTGCATTATCATTATTAACCTTGCATCTTTTATCTTCAACATTATGAATATGTGTATCATTACAATCGAGATTCAACAAAAATAGACCACTCATGAAGGGTGCATGACCATAAAAGATATTACTCATATAAATAGAACAACTATTATTCTCTGATTTAAATGAATAACCGTCTCGGATCAAACAAGATCCAGATATAATGTTCATCCTTAACGCTGGCACCAAACAACAATTACTCAGGTCT
This sequence comes from Aegilops umbellulata, assembly GCA_032464435.1. Taxonomy (NCBI): domain Eukaryota; kingdom Viridiplantae; phylum Streptophyta; class Magnoliopsida; order Poales; family Poaceae; genus Aegilops; species Aegilops umbellulata. The sequence continues at coordinate 407,973,592 of CP136055.1, forward strand.
AAAACTAATCTTGAAGGTAGATGTAGAGGTAGCGTGTCGACGGCGATCACATCGACTTTGGAACCATTTCCCACGTGCATCGTCATCTCGTCCTTAGCCAATCTTCGTTTAATCTGTAGCCCCTGTTTCGAATTGCAAATATGAGCAACAAAACTAGTATCAAATACTCAGGCGCTACTACGAGCATTAGTAAGGTACACATCAATAACATGTATATCAAATATACCTTTCACTTTGCCATCCTTCTTATCCGCCAAATACTTGGGGCAGTTCCGCTTCCAGTGACCAGTCCCTTTGCAGTAGAAGCACTCAGTCTCAGGCTTAGGTCCAGACTTGGGCTTCTTCACTTGAGCAGCAACTTGCTTGCCGTTCTTCTTGAAGTTCCCCTTCTTCCCTTTGCCCTTTTTTCTTGAAATTAGTGGTATTGTGTTAACCATCAACACTTGATGCTCCTTCTTGATTTCTACCTCCGCAGCCTTTAGCATCGCGAAGAGCTCGGGAATTGTCTTATCCATCCCTTGCATATTATAGTTCATCACAAAGCTTTTGTAGCTTGGTGGCAGTGATTGAAGAACTCTGTCAATGACACTATCATCAGGAAGATTAACTCCCAATTGAGTCAAGTAGTTGTGGTACCCAGACATTCTTAGTATATGTTCACTGACAGAACTATTCTCCTCCATTTTGTAGTTGTAGAACTTATTGGAGACTTCATATCTCTCAATCCGGGCATTTGCTTGAAATATTAACATCAACTCCTAGCACATCTCATATGCTCCATTACGTTCAAAACGTCATTAAATTCCCGATTCTAAGCCATAAAGCATGGCACACTGAACTATCGAGTAGTCATCAGCTTTGCTCTACGAGACGTTCATAACATCCGGTGTTGCTCCTGCAGCGGGTCTCGCACCTAGCGGTGCTTCCAGGACGTAATTCTTCTGTTCAGCAATGAGGATAATCCTCAAGTTACGGACCTAGTCCGTGTAGTTGCTACCATCATCTTTCAACTTAGCTTTCTCTAGGAACGCATTAAAATTCAAGGGAACGATAGCATGTGCCATTGATCTACAACAACATAGACATGCAAAAACTATCAGGTACTAAGTTCATGATAAATTAAATTTTAATTAATCATATTACTTAAGAACTCCCACTTAGATAGACATCCCTCTAGTCATCTAAATGATCATGTGATCCATATCAACTAAACCATGTCCGATCATCATGTGAGATGGAGTAGTTTTCAATGGTGAACATCACTATGTTGATCATATCTACTATATGATTCATGTTCGACCTTTCGGTCTCAGTGTTCCGAGGCCATATCTGCATATGCTAGGCTCGTCAAGTTTAACCCAAGTATTCTGCACGTGCAAACCTGGCTTGCACCCGTTGTATGTGAACGTAGAGCTTATCACACCCGATCATCACGTGGTGTCTCGGCACGACGAACTATAGCAACAGTGCATACTCAGGGAGAACACTTATACCTTGAAACTTAGTGAGGGATCATCTTATAATGCTACCGCCGTACTAAGCAAAATAATATGCATAAAAGATAAACATCACATGCAATCGAAATATGTGACATGATATGGCCATCATCATCTTGTGCCTTTGATCTCCATCTCCAAAGCACCATCATGATCTCCATCGTCACTGGCTTCCCACCTTGATCTCCATCGTAGCATCGTTGTCGTCTCGCCAGCTATTGCTTCTACGACTATCGCTACCGCTTAGTGATAAAGTAAAGCAATTACATGGCGATTGCATTTCATACAATAAAGCGACAACCATAAGGCTCCTGCCAGTTGCCGATAACGGTTAGAAAACATGATCTTCTCATACAACGATTTATATCTCACCACGTCTTGACCATATCACGTCACAACATGCCCTGCAAAAACAAGTTAGACGTCCTCTACTTTGTTGTTGCAAGTTTTACGTGGCTGCTACGGGCTTCTAGCAAGAACAATTCTTACCTACGCATCAAAACCACAACAATTTTTCGTCAAGTGTGTTGTTTTACTCTTCAACAAGGACCGGCCATAGTCAAACTCGATTCAAGTAAAGTTGGAGAAACAGACACCCGCCAGCCACTTGTGTGCGAAGCACGTCAGTAGACCCAGTCTCATGAACGCGGTCATGTAATGTCGGTCCGGGCCGCTTCAACCAACAATACTGCCGAATCAAAGTAAGACGTTGGTGGAAGCAGTATGACTATTATCGCACACAACTCATTGTGTTCTACTCGTGCATATAACATCTACGCATAGACCTGGCTCGGATGCCACTATTGGGTAACACGGTATTTCAAAAAAAAAATCCTACGATCACGCAAGATCTATCTAGCAGATGCATAGCAACGAGAGGGGTACCATCGTAGACCGAAAGCGGAAGCATTTAGTAATGCGGTTGATGTAGTCGAATGTCTTCATGATCCAACCGATCCAAGTACCGAACGTACGGCACCTCCGTGTTCAGCACACGTTCAGCACAATGACGTCCCTTAAGCTCTTGATCCAGTTGAGGACGAGGGAGTGTTTCGTCAGCACGACGACATGGTGACGTTGATGATGAAGTTACCGGCGGAGGGCTTCGCCTAAGCACTACGACGATATGAACGAGGTGTTAAACTGTGGAGGGCGGCACCGCACACGGCTAGTAGGACTCCATACTCTTGGCGCGCCCCTAGGGAGCCGGCCTCTCTCCCTCCCTCCTTTATATACGTGGGCAGGGGCACCCCAAAGGCACTCCATGATTTGCCTTAGCCGTGTGCGGTGCCCCCTCCACAATTACACACCTCGGTTATATCGTCGTAGTGCTTAGGCGAAGCCCTGTGCCGGTAACTTCATCATCACCGTCACCATGCCGTCGTGCTGACAAAACTCGACCTCGCCCTCAATTGGATCAAGAGCTCGAGGGACGTCATCGTGCTGAACGTGTGCTGAACACGAAGGTGCCGTACGTTCGGTACTTGGATCTGTTGGATCGTGAAGACGTTCGTCTACATCAACCGCGTTACTAAACGCTTCCGCTTTCGGTCTACGAGGGTATGTGGACATACTCTTCCGGTCTCGTTGCTATGCATCACTTAGATAGATCTTGCGTGATCTTAGGAAATATTTTGAATTACTACGTTCCCCAACAGGTATCATCATACCTAGTTCAATCTCGTTACCGGCAAGTCTCTTTACTCGTTCCGCAATGCACCATCTCGTAACTAACTCATTAGTCACATTGCTTGCAAGGCTTATCTTGATATGCATTACCGAGAGGGCCCAGAGATACCTCTCCGATACACGGAGTGACAAATCCTAATATTGATCTATGCCAACTCAACAAACACCTTCGGAGACATCTGTAGAGCATCTTTATAATCACCCATTTACGTTGTGACGTTTGATAGCACACAAGGTGTTCCTCCGGTATTTGGGAGTTTCATAATCTCATACTCAGAGGAACATGTATAAGTCATGAAGAAAGCAATAGCAATAAAACTAAATGATCATTATGCTAAGCTAACGGATGGGTCTTGTCCATCACATGATTCTCCTAATGATGTGATCCCGTTCATCAAATGACAACACATGTCTATGGTCAGGAAACATAACCATTTTTTATAAACAAGCTAGTCAAGTAGAGGCATACTAGGGATACTATGTTTGTCTATGTATTCACACATGTACTAAGTTTCCGGTTAATACAATTCTAGCATGAATAATAAACATTTATCATGATATAAGGAAATATAAATAACAACTTTATTACTGCCTCTAGGGCATATTTCCTTCATATGATGGGTACTTGGTAGGCTTGATGTAGATCCTCCTCGGCAATGGCGCTAGAAATTCTTCCTGCTACTTGAGCTTGCGTTGCTTTTTCCCTTGAAGAGAAAATGATGATGCAGCAAAGTAGAGATAAGTATTTATGCCAGTTAAGAATCAAGGTATCAATCCAATAGGAGGAACACACAAGTCTCCAATGATAGCACATATACAAACAAATAAATACTTGCACCCAACGCGATAAAGGGGTTGACAATCCCTTCACGGTTACTTGCAAGGATGAGAACTGATAGAGACATGTATAAAAGATAAACAAAAGTACAAAACAAAGTAAAGGCAAATAAATTGTAGCAAGGTATTTGGGGTTTTTGGCTTTTGTAGATCTGAAAATAATATGATAAAAATAGACCCGGGGGCCATAGTTTTCACTAGAGGCTTCTCTCTTGAAAGAACGCATACAGTGGGTAAACAAATTACTGTTGAGCAATTGATAGAAAAACACATAGTTATGACGATATCTAAGGCAATGATCATGAATATAGGCATCACATTCGTGACTAGTAGATTGACTCCTTCCTACTTCTACTACTATTACTCCAGACATCGACCGCTATCCAGCATGCATCTAGTGTATTAAGTTAACAAGAATGGAGTAACACATTAAGCAAGATGAATGATGTAGAGGGATAGATCCGATCAATATGAAATAAACCCCATCTTTTTATCCTTAATGACAACAATACAAATATGTGCCTCGCTACCCCTTCTGTCACAGGTGAGGACATCGCAAGATTGAACCCAAAACAAAGCACCTCTCCTATTGCATTAAAAATCTATCTATTTAGCCAAACCAAATCAATAGATCAGAGAGAAATATAAAGATATCTTAATCATGCATAAAAGAGTTCAGAGAAGACTCAAATAATATCCACAGATAATCTGATCATAAATCCACAATTCATCGGATCTCAACAAGCGCACTGCAAAAAAAGATTACATCGACTAGATCTCCAAGAACATCGAGGAGAACATTGTATTAAAGATCAAAGAGAGAGAAGAAGCCATGTAACTACTAGCTAGATATGGACCCATAGGTCTGTGCTAAACTACTCATACATCATCGTAAGGACGACAAGGTTGATGTAGAAGCCCTCCGTGATCGAATGCCCCTCTGATAGAGTATCGGAAAAGGCACCAAGATGGGATCTCACGAGGACAGAAGTTTGTGGTGGTGGAAAAGTATTTTTGGTATGCCTCTAGTATACGGGGAATATATGTGTATTTATGGAGCTGAGATTGGGGTTAGAGGAGCCACAGGGGGCCCACAAGCCTGAGAGGCGTGCCCGCCTAGGGCGCGGCCTCTGGGCTTGTCGTGGCCTCGTGCCTCTTCTGGCCTCCTCCCGAAGCTCCCTAGGTGTCTTGTGGTCCAAAAAAATCCTCAAAAAGTTTTGTTCCTTTTGGTATGGATTTTCTGTAAAAGACAAAAACAGGGAAAAACAGCAACTAATATTGGGCACTAAGTTAATATCTTAGTCCCCAAAAATGATAGAAAATAGCAAAATAATGCATATAGAGCATCCAACATGGATAATATAATAGCATCGAACAATTAAAAATTATAAATACGTTGGAGACGTATCAAAGCCCTCGAGACCGCCAGACAACGCTCCAACGACCCTCGCCATGGCTGGTCCCCCCCCCCCCCACTGGCACCCGGACCGTTCTTCTCGTGATCTATGTAGTCTAACTTGTGTCTCATCTATTTTGACTACTCGCGGTGACCTTATATACTAATCCCAGGTTACATATGTCCAGCTCAAACACCTAACCCTCCGCGTACGCCAAACCTAACTATAGCCGAATACACATATTCAACATAATTTTAACACATGCTGCCAATAGAAGCACGACAGCCTCGAATGTATCCGATTGTTGCATCAGTGTTATGTTCTCTCTGTGTTTGAGAGAAGTTGTAATGTACCCCATCCATCTCAAATTACTTGTCGCAGAAATGAATGAATCTAGACGTATTTTTAGTTCTATATACATCCAATTCTATCAATTTCTGCGACAAGCAAATAGGGGTGGAGGGATTATTATTTGTTACCAAAATATGTATATGGCAACCGTGTGGCAGATTGCGAAACTGCCACACGCATGCAGGGCCGTCAGTTCCGCACGTCCTCCCCGACCGACCTCCCGATTTCTTTCCTTTCCCGCACGCCTCCCGATCTCCTTCCTTTCCCGCACGCCTTCCCCCACCGATTTCTTTCCTTTGCCGCACGCACACCCGCTCATGCCTTCCTAATTTTTGTAATCGTCAATTATGGACCCCGCGCCTTCCTGATTTTCGGCAAAAATAATGCTTGGACTAGGATTTGACCTCTGGTCTACAGGTAATCAACAAAGGGAGCTAACCACCTCACCTATGACACTCATTGCTGAACAAGCTAAGGGAAATACTGTTTTTGACATGTTTTTGCCTTTAATATGTTAGCACTGAAAAACCTTTTTGTTTCAAGCATCGTGGCAACTTTGATCATTGGGAATAAATTTGTTGAACCCCCCCCCCCCCGGTAATTTCTGTAAATAGCACGATAACATTCACGCCATAGACCTGATAATTTAGATATAAACATCGTGGTAACTTTAACCATCGGGGAAGAAAAATGTGAAAGGATACCCGATAATTTATGTGTAAATAGATGGTAATATACACAACGCACATATGATAACTGAGGTAGAAACACCATGGTAACTTTGAGCGTAGGGATTTTTTTGAAAAGATACTCCGGTATCTTCTGTGTAAATAGCACGCTAGTATACCTCCCTCCCCTGGCCTTTTTATGTGTAAATAGCATGATAAAATATGCACTACGATAACTAAACACCATGATAAGTTTTTGACGGGGGGGGGGGGTTCTTGCTGAAACATACCCCTAATAAATTTTGTGTAAATAGCATGATATTTTAAGCACTACGGGCTTGATAGGTTACCTAGAATCACCATGATAACTTTTTGTCCCGGGAAAAAGTTGTTCAAAACACCCCCAATATTTTTTGTGTAAATAACATGATAATATAAGCACCGCATAACCGATAACTTGCAATGTAAACATGATGGTAACTTTTTTACCAAAGGAAAATAAGTTGTTAAAAACATATACTCGTCTTGCGCGTGGGCCTCTTGGATGAACACAACACATGGCGTGCCACGGGAAAATCACATAATGTTTAGTGTCATGAGGGGCACACGTGCTATAGGCGTGATAAGTTACGCAAAACATCGTGGTAATTTTTGACCTATGGAAAAAGCTACCGAAACACACCCAGGTTTTTAGGTGCAAGTACCATGATAATATATGAACTGTAGACCCGGTAACTCATGTACAATCCCTCATGGTAACTTTGACCGGGGAGAGGTTGATGTACATATACCCTGATAACTTATGTGTAAATACCACGGTATTTTACACATCGAAGACCTTATAACTTGTATACAAAACACAGAGGTAACTTTGAAGGGATGTAGTTGTTGAAGCATAGTACCTGGTATGTTCTATGTAAATAGCATGGTAAGTTATGCAACACAGGTCTGATAACTTGCATACAAATACCATGGTAACTTTGTCTTGAGGAGAAATCATGTGGTAGATGTGAAGAAGTGACAGTTTTCTTGGGGGTGGGCACTCGATATGTGTGGGAGAAGCAGGTTTCTCGGACGAGCCTGCGGGGTCGTTTGGAAGGAGGCGAGGTCAAAGAACGAGGGATCGTGTAGTACTTTAAAATAAAAGAAGTAGAGGTGTGGCAGCTTTGCTCATATGGCACACGTGTGTCAAATATCACAGTATGTTTTTTTGCGAGTACTGGTACTTCTATTATTGCACTACAGCCTTTGCCTTTTATCTAAACATGAAGGGATAAGAACCACGTGAGAGGTTGATGTTTGGTCTCTTGATAGCACCTGTGTAACAGTTTATAAATTGAAAATGAGGCTACTAAAGTCTTTGCCCTATCAATTTATCAACAGTAGCCGCCCGCAGTCACACTCACGAACCGATAAGAACCAAGCGAGAGAGGGTGATGCGTGGTCAGGTCTGCGCCCTCTCAAAGATCCAATTCCGGCCGTGCGGTTGCGAGAAGTGACGAAGCGGTCGACAGGAGCTTGTTGTTTTCAAGTTTTCAACAGAAACCATTGTTCGGCGTGGCACGTAGCGACAACAGAGGTCGAGGATCGATGTGACCGTTTTGTTCACTGCCGCAAAGTCGGCTTGGTTTCGGGGAAGCAGTTCCCCTGACGTACTGCACATGCCGTTGGGGGCACTGACCTGTGGGCCTGATTCCCAGCGGGCCCACCTGTCAGTGGCCGGACGGTACCGTGCCGCACGGCAGAGGATCCGCGTCCTGGTTTCGGCAGCTTTCCTTTAGAAAACACCGTTACCAAACTTCAGGTTCTGCCAATTGGCAGATATTTTTGCAGGTAACAGGGTGCTTGCCAATTACACGTGCGCGTGTTAACAACTTTTGGGCCGCCTGATTAGCACATGGTGACGGGAGCACGACCAGCGGCGCCGTTATTAATCTCAACAACAACAAAAAAGGCGGCGCCGTAATCCTCTGAGAAAGAATGAAAGATGCTCGCTCCAGCTTTCCGTCCACTGTATAGTGCCAGAGGCTCTGAACTTATGCGATGTCACACTAAACCATTCTCGATGGTGCGCATAAACTACAACTGTGTCTGTGTTGATGGTACAACCGCTGGTGGTTGGTTTGTTCACACGTGAACTTTGAAGTTCTTAACGCATGCTTATTTGTTAGTTATTACTCCCTCCATTTCATAATATATGTTTTTTTAGATATTTCAATAAAAAACTACATACGAAACAAAATGAGTGAATTTGTATTTTAAAATATGTCTATATACATCCATATATACTTTATATTATAATCTCTAAAAAGACTTGCAGCAACTCCAACCGACCCATTTCGTCCGCCCACGTCCGTTTGGGTCGCCGCGGATCAAAATGCCGGCCCAACGAGCAGACCCAAACCCAAAACGCGTTCGCTTCATGTCTGCGCCGACCCATTTCAGACTCAAATTTGTGCCTTAAATGCGTTGGCGCGGACACGAAGCAACATGCCGCGCTCCCCCTCGGTGTCCGCCGCGGTCCCACTTGGCGGCCGAACAACGACCGAACGCGGTCATATTAATAGCGGCCACCGACACCGGGCCCACGCATCAGCCAGTGGAAGCGTCGGGAGGCCGCCCTTTTTTAATCCACGCGTGCGGGGGGGTGGGTAGCCTCATCCGCTTCCACTGCCGTCCACATCTATCCGCCCCGGCGTGCTTCATTGCCGGCGACAACCAAACACTAGCCATGGGTTTATTCAGTGGCTACCGCAAGAGCAAGGGGAAGCTCACCCTCGGCGCTTCCTCCTCCAACGCTCTTCCTTCTTCACCGCCGCCGGCGCGTGCCCTCCCCGCGAGGCAGCGGCTGCACATCCCACTGCACCAAGCGCGGTGGCACTGGGAGTTCAGGCAGCCGTTGCCGTACCCTGATGTGACATTGCCGCACGACTGGCATCTCGATCCGCAACTGATCCCAGTGTCGGCGGTGCCGCGATCACAGTGGGCGCACGCCGAGGAGGTGCACAGGCGTCGGGCGGAGCTCACACCGGATGCCTGAGTATGCGGCAGACTCTCCCCATTGGGAGGTCTGGTTTGCCCTCGAGCACGAGGAGTAATGGTGGATCGGCGTGCAGCATCACCACGTCAACCCCCTGTCTCCCACAGTCATTAAGCTGGAGGAGCAAGAGGAGGAGGCTGCCTACCAGGCGGCGTTGGCGGCGGCGTTGGCGGCGGCGTTGGAGACCTCCATCAATGAGGAGTGGCTGAAGGCGGAAGTGGAGGAGGCAGACTACCAGGCGATGCTGGCGGAGGCCATCGCCCACTCTACAGTCGGCGACTGCGTGGTGCCGCCGTCACCGCTGCTGCTCACCCCCCTCCCCGACGCCTACGGCCGAGTCGGCCGACCGGTATGTCTGGACCGGCCAGCTGCGGGAGTGGGTCAGCCCCCCTCCTCGTTTGGCTCGTCGCGATGCCGACGCAGGAGGCCATGTACCTAGAGCATTGGATGGAGCACACGCTGGCGGAGGAGCGCGCCGACGACGAGCGGCACATGCAGAGGGAGCGCAAGGAGGAGGAGGACCGCCGCCAGAAGGAGGAGGAGCGCGCCCACCTCGCCACATTGCTGCCGCCGCAGTAGACGCCGGAGGAGGCATCCCTGGCAGCCTATCAAGTCGTGTTCGGCTGGGCTGGGCCGCCTCCAGTCTTCATCGACCTCAGCGGCGACGACGACGACGGCAAGGGCAAGGGCAAGCCCGACGAGTAGGGCATCGTGCGTGCGGGTTTTTAATTTTTTATTTATGTTTAATTACTGTTTAAGTGAACTTTGGCCGGCGTTGACCGACCACTTATGTTTAATTAAGTTTTTTTAAATTTATTTCGTCCACGCGGGCCAAAAATGGGTATGTCTCCCGTTGGGTACATCTGCCGACCCATATCGAAAAGCGGATGCGCATGTCTGCCTGGCCAATCTAAACATACGAAAAGCGGAGAAAACACGTGTCCATTTGGGTCGGCGCGTTGGAGTTTTTGTTATACTCCCTCCATCCAAATTAAGTGACTCAAGTTTGTACTAACTTTATACTAAGGTTAGTACCCCTTCGTAAACTTAACCTAATATTAGTTTACAGAGGAAGTATAAATTTGAGTCACTTATTTCGAAACGGACAAAGTATTTAGGAAGTAAGTAACAGTGTATGTAGTCTTGGCGCCCGTTCATGCATGCATGTAGGGCGATGTTCAGAGGAGAGGCCGTGCATGCAATGGCGTGTGAGCAAGCCAGCATATACACGCACGGATGTCTTCCTCCGTGCTTATAGATGCAGAGGCCGGGGGTAAATCTGCCTACACTGTCCAATTTGCAGGTGGACAACACAGCAGCTTCAGAAGCATAATTTGGAAGATCTGGGCGTCGGGGAAGATCAAGATGTTCCTCTGGTTCCTCCAACAAGACAAGATTTGGTGCAATGACAGGCTGCAACGGAGGGGCTGGGAGAACGGCTACTTCTGCTCTCTATGTCCGAGAAATCTTGAGTCATCCTTTCACCTCTTCTGGGAGTGCCCAATCCCCCTGAAGGTCTGGAACAAAGTTGTTGCCTGGACCGGCTGCCAGGCCCTAAACCCTGCTGGTTGGTGCAATGCAACTACGTCGACGGGCTGCGCTGAGAGGATCCTCGCTGATGCAGCTGCGGGTAACCGCAAGGGTACCAAGTCGATGCTGGCCCTCATTGCTTGGCACATATGGCTGGAGAGAAACTCCTGCGTTTTCAGAGGGAAACAGGCGGATGAGCGGCACATCGTTGAGGCAATGCACCGAGATTTGGAGCAATGGAGATTGGCAGGCGCCAAATGCATAGAGCAGCCCTTCAAGGATATGACGTGAGATATCGGCCTAAAACACACTTTCCTGGGAGCAAAGCCCCTCCCAGTGATCCGCTGTAAATTTTCTTCATTCATCTGACCACTTAATCTGAAACATTTTGTCGCTCTCTTCTGCTAAATCAATGAAACACCAGCCCCAACAGGCCATCCCTATGTATATTATGAGCGTTTTCAAGTTACCTATGTCTGTCTGCGATAATCTGAACAGAATGGTCCAGAATTTTTGGTGGGGGCATCGGAAGGCAAGCGGAAAACACATTGGATAGCATGGCCAAGGATACAAGCTCAGAAAAGCAAGGGTGGCTTGGGATTCAGAGATTTCCGCCTCTTCAACCAGGCGCTCCTAGCGAGACAGGCTTGGCGTTTGCTAACTAATCCCACCAACTTGTGTGTGCAGATTCTCAAGGCACGGTACTATCACGACGGGTGCCTCGAAGATACGGTATTCTCGGGGAATGCATCTCCGACTTGGCAGGCGATTCAGCACGGCCTCGAGCTCTTGAAAAAGGGCATCATATGCAGTGGCGGAGCTTGGGCCAAGATTCTGGAGGGGCAATGGGCTGAGGGGGGGCTAAATTATGAGGTCTGGTCTTATTTGCCTGCACTTATGGCCCAAATACCTAGGGGTTGTTAGGGATTTCTTCATGGGCTGGGGGGCGGTGGCCCAGGTTGCACTCCATGAAGCTCCGCCACTGATCATATGGCGCGTCGGGGGCGGGCAGGACATCCGCATTTGGCGAGACCGGTGGCCGCCTAGGGAGCCATCACGCCAACCCATATCCCCGCAGGGTACGTGCCGCCTAAGGAGGGTGGCGGAGCTCCTGGATGGCGAGGGGTCCTGGCGCATGGACCTGCTCCGCCGCTACTTCCTCCCTGCGGATGTCGACGTCATCACCAGTATCTGTACGTCGACCCGCATCACCGAGGATATTATTGCATGGGCACCGGAGAGGAACGGTATCTTCACCGTTCGGTCCACCTACCGCCTGGCCATGGACGAGCGCGAGCGTCCTTCGGCTTCCGCCACGAGCAGGGCACCGGATGGTCGTCGCGCCATCTGGAAGATCATATGGGGGTGCCCTGCTCCCCCTAAGGTACGCGTGTTCACTTGGAGAGTCGTCACCAACTCACTTGGTACTTGGGCCAATAAAGCCTCGCGACACCTCGAGCTTACTGACATTTGCCCCTTGTGTGGTGTTGAACGCGAGGATGGATTCCATGCGCTTTGCTGGTGTCCCCTGGCAAGAGAGCTCTGGCGAGTTATGGCCTTGGACTCGAACATCCCCAAGGTGGAGGCCATCGTCAACACTGGCCCAGAGTGGATCTTTTCACTGCTGGACCCCTTGGATGAGACGGCGAGACTGGTGGTGCTCATGACCATGTGGAGAGTATGGCATGTTCGAAATGAGATCACACACGACAAGGCGCCGCCCACTGCCGAAGCCTCTCGACGCTTTTTGCACGGATACATCAACTCACTCTTGTGCATACAGCAACTACCTGATGGTAACCTAGAGAAAGGGAAGATGGTGGTCCTGCCTTCACCATCACGCGCTCTAGAAAGTACGGCGCCCAAGGTGCGCGCACACTGGGTACCGCCCTAGCCGGGCTGGGTTAAGTTGAACACGGATGGGAGCTACATAGCGGCCACAGCTGCGGCGGGAGGAGGTATGATCCTGCGTGATGACAGAGGCGAGATCATCTACAGCGCATGTAGGGAGCTACGTACATGCGACAACGCTTTAGAGGCGGAGCTAGCAGCGTGCAGAGAAGGCTTGGAGCTGGCCTTGCACCGATCTAACCTACCTATTCTGGTTGAGTTGGATAGCGCGAAGGCGGTATCGATGATTTCACCATGCGAGATGGATAGATCATCACATCGTGCACTTATAGAGGAGATTCGTAGGTTGGCTGGAAGCGGTGCTAGGGAGATCTCTTTTACTCTTTGTAGCCGTCTGCAGAACAGGATTAGTCATGAGCTGGCCGCATATGGCCGTAGCACTCCGCGCACAGCAATCTGACTTACTGCCGGGATGGATTTTGTTGTAAACCTGGCTCTCGCTGAGAAGCCTCCTCGAGTAATGAGATTTCCTTTTTTCCCGCAAAAAAAAAACACCAGCCCCAAGCTGGTTTCTTCAAAAAAAAAATCTCCACGAATCAACATGTGGTTGAGTTGGTTAGGAGGACAGTGGTATCTCCAACCCATCAGGGTTCAAATTCTGGTGCTCGCATTATTCCTGGATTTATTTCAGGATTTCCGGCGATGCGCTTTCAGCGGGAGGAGACGTTCCCGTCGACGATGAGGCGCCTACGGTGACTTCGTAAATCTCAAAATGATATGCCGGCTCAGTCTCTCGGAGGTGCTCATAAGGGTAGAGTATGCGTGTGTGCGTTTATAGGGGTGAGTGTATGCGCGTGTATATGAGCGTTTGTGTCTGTACTGATGCTAAAAGAAAAATCTCCATTTCAAAAAAAAAAAAAACAAGGCTCGTTCGGCGAGAAGGCACTCTGATCGATCGGGCATGCGGTGCGGTCCTGCGAGTGGCGCGCATGCATGCAAAAGCGCGGGGTGTCCGGAGCCGCTAATAAAACAACAAACTGTTCCTAATCGGTCACGTGTTGAATTGGCGAGTCGACTGGAAAGAGACGATTCACAGTCCCGTACCGCACGCGCATTTGCTGCGATCCACTGCTAAAAGCGGCCGGCCGGCCGGCCGGCCGTCGTGCTTGCTTTTTTTTACAGACCAAATAAGCTTGGTTAAACAGGGAATGAGGTCGGTTAAACACGCGCAGCTACAAATTTAACTCTCATTCTCCAAGTGGCCAAATAAGCTTTGTCGGGGAGAGGGAGGGAAAGAAAACGTGAAGCTTAAAGCAACGACAGAGCCAGCAGGAAATTGGCTCAGCACGCGACCCACCACTATAAATTCCACACACGACGCACCCGTTGGCCACAGCCACATGTGTCCAAACTGAGCCCAGGCCACGGAGATCGACGATCCAACAGCCGATCCGTAAACGCGAGACGTCGACGGCGGCATGGGCGCCGAGGCAGCCACCCCGCCGGCCGTGCTCCTCGTGCCGTTCCCGGCGCAGGGCCACGTCACGCCCATGCTGCACCTGGCGCGCGCCCTCGCCGCGCACGGAGTCGCGGCCACCGTCGCCGTGCCGGACTTCATCCACCGGCGCATCGCGGGGACGACGGCCGGCAGCGACGACGACGGCGTTGCGCTGGCGTCCATCCCCAGCGGCGTCGCGGACTGCGGCGCCGACCCGCCGGGGTTCGCGGAGTTCGCGCACGCCATGGAGCACCACATGCCCGCGCACCTGGAGCGCCTGCTGGCGCGCCGCCGCGTGGCCTGCGTCGTGGTGGACGTGCTGGCGTCGTGGGCCGTCCCCGTGGCCGAGCGGTGCGGCGTGCCGGCGGCCGGGTTCTGGCCCGCCATGCTCGCGAGCTACCGCGTCGTGGCCGCCATCCCCGAGCTCATGGAGGAGGGGCTCATCTCGGAATCTGGTACGCCATGCAGCTGCAGTTGGTTCCCTTCCTTTCTTCCCGAACGTAGGTAACACTGCACACCACCGGAGCTCGCACGCACGCGTAACATGGTTAGAGTTGACCTGGAAAACTAGAGCTTAAGATATTTTAATTATAAAATAAAGTATATAAGGTTAAGAACTTTTTAAGATCCTTGATCTTGCATGCTTGGTGCGGCATGCATGTCACACGCCCCCACATGCTCTTGTACGTACGGTCGCAAGTTGCAACAAAAGTGTTAGTGGTACGTCAGGCACGATCCTAAATCTAAGGCTCGAAGCACTACGTACGATGCTCTCCCCAGATAGAAATAGAAATATGTGTCTCTGAGATCTATCCATCTCCACACACCAAACCATACTCATCAAACATCTCAGCTTAATTAGACGAGATCATGAGTCATGAGAAGAGCTAGCTTCACAACATATTCACCATGTGAGGAAAGGAAAGTTGATGATATATGTACGACCGGAAACCATGAAAATCACATAAACTAGTCATGATCTACGCATGCCAGGAGGATAAGTGGCGTGCGGCGTTCAGTCGTTGGATCTTGGAACCGTTACGTACAACTCCTCCGTTGGAGTATTTGCTACAGGTGCTTGGAGAGTTGATGATAATGGGCAAACATGATTGGCTCTGGCATGTGAAAATAAAAGCCGGCCGGGGACCCGTGTTTCTTTTGGTTAATTTGGTCCCTCTACAGCCGAGTGCTGTGTGGATCTGATCCATCTTGTCTTGGGGCCGGCCAGGGCCAGCAACACATTCCTTATACTATTTCTGAGGCGGCCTTTTCGTAGCTGATCATACTTAGCCCTCTACTTGGCCCAGATGGTAACTCACCAAGTTGACCGGCCCCTCTCCCTCGGGCAAATCGGCGGTCGACACATGATCGCTTCTTTCATTCCATCATGCACACGGAGGGTATAATATCACGTCGAGATATGCATGTAGTACGCTCGCACATGTAGAGGGCATTATTAACGAATAATTTAGGGTTGAGTCGTCTCGGCATAATTAGCAGATCTTAGCTAGGTGGTCTGCATTTGGGCGATTAATTTTTGCCACTCTTTTCTCTGTGAACTGATATAAGACGTTTTAGATCATTGTGGGTTTTACGTAGAGAAACTAAGGGAGGTGCGTTCTTTTTCTTTAGACATACACACACAGACAAGCTATTCGACGAACCACCTGGGCCCTGTGGCTGGCTCGCCCTGTACAGTGTAACCTTTTCCCGTATATGGAACGGGGAATAGTCTTTCTCTTCCGATCATGGTTGTGGTGTGTAGCAACCAGATGATGCGGAAGACGACGACAACACGATCGACTTGGCCTGACCGGTCGATGCAATCACGTACTGACGTACGAGCAGTACATGTACATCAAGCGATGTGACTGCAGTTGCCAACTCGGTCCGTTGGTGCTGCGGCTAGATCGGACGAGCTTTGGGTGCATGATTGAACGTCACCAATCAGCCCACGTGGGACGGTGGCCGGACTGGAATTCACAACTTGTGGGCGGCCTCAGTTTCTACACTATGCGTGCGTCCGTGTTACTTCGATCTATCTAGCTAGTGCACGGCATATGTCGGCACGAGTGCAGTGCAGTGCATGCATGCATGCATGGAGTAGAATCCTTGAGTTTTTTTTTCACCCGCAAAAAAAAAAAAAGAATCCTTGAGTTTTGCATTTCACTGATTCACCCCGTGGATTTTTACTTGCATGCAGGTGCCCCTCAATCATCGCCGAATCAGTCCGACGACGACGGGCTCAGCCAGGGCAAGATACTTCGAGCCCTCGGGATCTTGCCGGCAGAGGTAGAGCTCAAGAACGAAGAGCTCCCATGGCTGGTAGGCGATTCGGCTACCCAGAAATCAAGGTTCGCGTTCTGGTTGCGGGCTCTGCACCGCGCGCGGCGCTTCCGTTCCGTCCTCGTCAACTCCTTCCCGGGCGAGGCCGGTTGTGCCGCCGCCGCAGACGACGGCCACCCGGCGCGGCAGGGCCCGCGGGTCTTCCCGGTGGGGCCACTGCTGGCGGCCGGCGGGGGCGACAACAGCATGGAGCAGCGAGCGAAAGGCGACGGCCCCCCGGTGGCACCGTGCAAGCAGCAGCAGCCCAGCAGCATGTGGCAGGCAGACTCGACGTGCATAGGCTGGCTGGACAGGCAACGTGCGGCGTCAGTGGTGTACATCTCGTTCGGCAGCTGGGTGGGCCCGATCGGGTCCGAGAAGGTCCGCGAGCTCGCGTTGGGGCTGGAGGCCACCGGCCGGCCCTTCCTGTGGGCGCTCAGGAAGGACCCGTCGTGGCGCGCGGGGCTCCCCGACGGCTACGTCGAGAGGGTGGCCGCCGACGGCCGTGGCAAGGTGGTGGACTGGGCGCCGCAGGAGGAGGTGCTCACGCACGGCGCCGTCGGCTGCTACCTCACGCACTGCGGCTGGAACTCCACCGTCGAGGCCATACGGCACGGGGTGCGGCTGCTGTGCTGCCCCGTCTCCGGCGACCAGTTCATCAACTGCGCGTACATCACTCGGGTGTGGGGGATCGGGATCAGGCTCGGCGGCGGCGGCATGAGCAGAGACGAGGTGAAGGACTGCATCGAGAGGGTCATGGACGGCAAGGAAGGGAGGCGTCTGCAGGAGAAGATGGGCGGACTGAGGGAGAGAGTCGTGACGGCCGAGGCGAGGAGCTTGGCGCAACGGAACGTCAAATCCTTCGTAAACGAAATTAGGAGGGACCATCCTCCTTTGTCGATGCAGATGTACAGCATATTGTAGAGGTCGAACACTTTTGTGCCTATCTTGTACATTATCATTTTAGACAGAATGCTTAGATGAGCCCGGCTTTAATATGACTTCATAAAAGCCCTAAACGGTCCGCAACCGTGAACCGCGCCCGCGTTCCTCCCAGGGGCCAGCTCGGGCGAACCGCGCCGCCGCCGCCACCCCCCTACTCAAGCCCCTCCTCGCCGTCGCTGTGCAACGTCGGCGGGCAAAGCCCGCACGGCGGCCGACGGCAGCGGGCCCTCTCCTCTCGCGCGGGGAGATCCCCCGTTGGCGCGGTGCTCAGCCCTGGGCGAGGCGTCCGGCCGGCGGCGGGTGGACGCCAGGGCGGCGGCCCCGGGACCTGGGGGTGGCGTGCCGACTTCTGTGGCTGTTGGGGCAGCGCGGCGGCCGGTTCTGGCAGGGATTAGGGGCGGATTGGGTGTGGCGGCGCTGTGGATCAGATCTGGCGTGGTGGCCATGGCTAGGCGGCTCGGTGGTGGTCGGGTGGAGTGGGAGCGGTGCGGGAGTGACGCGAGGGCTGGCAGTGCGCTGCTGGCACGGAGGGCTGCGCGGTCGGCCTGCTCTGGCTCGACCTGCTCTGGCCGCCTTGGCTGCTGGTGGCGTCGAGGCTCCCGTCGTTGCTCCGGTGCTGGTACATTGGGGCGGCGGCCCCTGGCTGCGGTGGACTCGCCCTCCTCTTCCCGGGGCGGAGGAGCGACGAGGTGGATGGCCATGCATCACGGCTTTTGGGCTGTGGTGTCCTAGAGGCAGCGCTGCATGCTCTTACCGTGAGGGCGGCGGGGCTGTAGCGAGTGGGTGAAGGCCCTGGTTTTCCTCGACCTAGGGTTGTGGTGGACTCGCCGGTTGGCGGCGCGGCGGCATCCGGCTCCCCCCTCTCCATGGTGATGGCCCAAGGTGACATCTTTGCCCTCCCTTCCTGTTTGCCGTGCTCCGGAATTTGATGGACAAGGCCGAGGAGAAATCCGGCGCGACTGTGGCTATGGGCAACGGCGACGCTTGTGGGCGCCGTCTTCTCCCTGGGGCGTTGTCATGGCCGTGTCCATCCCCTGTTCTGTCACCGGGGGAAACCCCAAGCTCGGTTCTCCGGGCCAGGCAGTGGCAGCGTCTCAGTGCCGTTCCCTTCTTGGAGGCGCTGCCTAGGTGCTCGGGGTGCGTCCGGAGAAGTAGCTGGTGGGTTGCCTCGCTCGCTTCGGCGGTGAGGCTTGGGGCGCAAAGTTGTCATGTGCAGGTTGTTGCTGTGGGCATGAGCATCCGGGGCACTATGTACTCCATCATCGGCACCTCTTCGACGGCGTCTTCTTTGAGTTAGGCTTAGCTCCCGTTGTCCCCTTGTCGATTCTCTAGGCATCAAGGGTGGAGAGTGCATTGATCTAGTTTGGTTAGGTGTTTTTGTCATGTTTTGAGGTGTTTGGTTATGGGGGCGTGGCCTGTATGCTCCGTGTCCACCCTCTTCGCCATTGTTTGGCTTGAGCTTGGGCAAGGCGAGTTAGTTGCCGGTGTTGTCATGGTGGATGTGGGTGGTAACCTCTAAGGGTAGCACATTGCTGAACGACATTGTATCAGTCGTCTTGGCTCTTCTCCGTTACTATATAGTACACTGATACGTCTCCAACGTATCTATAATTTTTAATTGCTCCATGCTATATTATCTACTGTTTTGGACTATATTGGGCTTTATTTTCCACTTTTATATTATTTTTGGGTGAGGAGTCCTGGATTAGGGGGTGTCCGTGTAGCCGGACTATACCTTTAGCCTGACTCCTGGACTATGAAGATACAAGATTGAAGACTTCGTCCCGTGTCCGGATGGGACTTTCCTTGGCGTGGAAGGCAAGCTTGGCGATGCGGATATTCAGATCTCCTACCATTGTAATCGACTTTGTGTAACCCTAACCCTCTCCGGTGTCTATATAAACCGGAGGGTTTTAGTCCGTAGGACAATCCCAACATACAACAATCATACCATAGGCTAGCTTCTAGGGTTTAGCCTCCTTGATCTCGTGGTAGATCTACTCTTGTACTACCCATATCATCAATATTAATCAAGCAGGACGTAGGGTTTTACCTCCATCGAGAGGGCCCGAACCTGGGTAAAACATTGTGTTTCCTGTCTCCTGTTACCATCCGCCTAGACGCACAGTCCGGGACCCCCTACCCGAGATCCGCCGGTTTTGACATCGACATTGATGCTTTTATTGAGAGTTCCTCTGTGTTGTTGCTTTTAGGCCTGATGGCTCTTTTGATCATCAACGACGATGCGGTCCGGGGTGAGACTTTTCTCCCCGGACAGATCTTCGTCTTCGGCGACTTCGCACTGCGGGCCAATTCGCTTGGCCACCTGGAGCAAATCGAAAACTACGCCCCTGGCCGTCAGGTCAGATTTGGAAGTTTAAACTACACGGCTGACATCCGCGGGGACTTGATTCTTCGACGGATTCGAGCCACAGCCGAGCGCGCCGCACTCTCTCGACGGGCATGATCTAGCTCTGCCGCCGAACAGTGCCCTGGAGGCCGCACACGCTTCGGTTCCGACCCTTAATTCGGAGCCTACTGCGCCAATCGAGGATGAGTGGTTGGACGCCGCCTCGGGGGCTGCGATCTCAAAGGCGATTGAGCCGAACACCAGCCCCGCACTCCGCAAGGCCCGTGACTCCGAGGGGCCGGATTCCTCTCCGGACTCCGAACCCTCTGCGCGCCTGCCGATCGAATCCGATTGGGCGCCGATCATGGAGTTCACCACCACGGACATCTTTCAGCACTCGCCCTTCGACGACATTCTGAAATCGCTAAAGTCTCTCTCTTTATCAGGAGAGCTCTGGCCGGACTACGGTCAGCAAGTTGGGATACGGACGATGAAGAAATCCAAAACCCACCCACCACCCATTTGGTAGCCACCGTCGATAATTTAAACGACGTGCTCAACTTTGACTCCGAAGACATCAACGGTATGGACGACGATGCAGGAGACGCATATGAACCAACGCCTATAGGGCATGGGATAGCCACCTCATCTCATGATGTGTACATGGTGGATACACCTAAAGGAAGCAACAACGAGGAACACGGGGAGGCAACGAGGGATCGATCTCTCGAAAAGCAATCAAAGCGGCGGCGTAAACGCCGCCCCAAGCCCCGCCTTGACACGGACCCTGCCATAGAGCAGGACGAGCCGGCAGACGACGAGCATGCCCTAGAACAATCGTTCGAACAGGGCAACCCGAACAAAGAAACCGAACAGCCCGTTCCCGGCAAAAACAACATTCCGGACGACCGTACGCCGAATAAGGCCACGGAGCAGAAGAACCTCCACAAAAGGCTCGTTGCAACCGCACGTAGCCTGAAAAAGTAGAAGCGGAAGCTAAAAACTACGGAAGATGCAATCAGAATCAGATGGAGCAAAGTAATCAACACCGCGGACAAATACGGCGACAGTCGCCGCACTAAAAGCTATCCAAAGCGAAAGCTACTGCCTGAATTCGACGAAGAGGCCTTAGAGCCCTCGCACTCAAAAAGTAAGAAAGCCACCCGGTCGGATAGACGACCCCATGGCCAGCATGAAGCGGCAAGCGGCGCCACACTTAAGCCGACATGCGACCCACTTAAGGATTCGCATCAAAAATATGGCCCAGCCAGGTCCATCTATGGGCCAAGAAAGCAAGCTCTCGTAAGCAATGCAATAAAGCCAGTATCCGAATCCGGCACACCCAAATACAGGGGCGCCGCACATCCCCTATGTTTCACCGATGAGGTCCTGGATTATGAATTTCCAGCAGGATTCAAACCCGTAAACATATAGGCATACGACGGAACAACAGACCCTGGAGTCTGGATCGAGGATTATATCCTCCACATACATATGGCCAGAGGAGATGACCTCCACGCCATAAAATATTTACCCCTCAAGCTTAAAGGGTCAGCCCGGCATTGGCTCAAAAGCCTTCCTGAAAACACAATTGGAAGTTGGGAAGAGCTCGAGGATGCTTTCCGAGCAAATTTCCAAGGGACCTATGTCCGCCCTCCGGACGCAGACGATCTCAGTCACATAACTCAACAACAAATTTCTTACTAAAAAGAATCAGATAGTCGACTGTCCGAACGCCAAAGCCCTAGCATCTTTTAGGCACAACGTCCGAGACGAATGACTCGCCAGACACCTCGGCCAAGAAAAGCCAAGAACAATGGCCGCATTGACAAGCCTCATGATCCGCTTTTGCGCAGGAGAGGACAACTGGTTGGCAAGATGTAGCACCAGCGACCCAAGTACATCCGAAACTAGGGATGGAAACAGAAAACCGCGACGCAACAAGGATCGTCGCCGGACTAAAGAAAACAGTCCAAAGAGCACGACAGTCAACGCCGGATTCAAAAGCTCACGGCAAAATCAGAAAAAGCCACCCTTCCAGGATAACAAAGATGATTTATCCAACCTAAACAAAATCCTGGACAGAATATGTCAAATACACAGTACTCCTGGGAAGCCTGCTAACCATACCCACAGAGATTGTTGGGTCTTCAAACAATCCGGCAGACTCAACGCCGAACAAAAGGGGCTCGACACACCAAGTGAAGACGATGACGAACCCCAAAAGCAGAGCACCAGGAAACAAAAGAATTTTCCACAAGAAGTAAAAATAGTAAACTTACTTCACATTACAAAACGCACGTCACCCATAAAGGTACGCGCCATACGGCCTATCCCAAAGGAGCCTCGCCACTGGTTGTCAAAACCAATCGTCTTCGATCATCTGGACTATTCTAGAAGTATCAGGAACACAGGCTGGACTGCCTTGGTACTCGATCAAATAATTGACGGACTCCAGTTTATAAATGTCTTGATGGACGGCGGCAGTGGTCTAAACCTGATATATCAGGATACAATCCGCCACATGGGGATAGACCCAAAAAGAATTCGCCACAGCAAAGCCTCCTTTAAAGGGGTAACGCCAGGTCCGGACACCCATTGTATGGGTTTTCTCCGGCTCGAAGTTATATTCAGCTCTACCGATAACTTCCGCCGCGAAAAGCTAACTTTCCACATTGTCCCATTCTCAAGTCGCTATCAAGCACTGCTGGGACGCGAAGCTTTCGCCCGCTTTAACGCAATACCGCATTATGCATCTCTTACGCTTAAGATGCCCGGTCCACGAGGCATCATTTCTTTGAAGGGGAAGCATTGAGTGCGCCTCCCCCGAGCGGAGGATTGTGATGCCGCTTTAACAGCCCCACAATAAAATGGCTTCACCAGCCAAAAAATTTGAACAGGTCATTAAGACCATGGACACGGATAGACGAATCCGGCACAAAAGTATCATTGATAAAGGCTTAGTGGCCATATACCCCTGCCCTAGGGGCTCCGCACATATAAAATAAGAGACAGTAAAGCTCAATTTTACATATTTTACTTTATAATTTGTTTATTTAATATAACTTTTGTTCGGCACGACCTTTTTTCAACTTAGTTCCTCTCTT
This sequence comes from Aegilops umbellulata, assembly GCA_032464435.1. Lineage (NCBI taxonomy): Eukaryota > Viridiplantae > Streptophyta > Magnoliopsida > Poales > Poaceae > Aegilops > Aegilops umbellulata. The sequence goes on from CP136055.1 coordinate 407,996,676, forward strand.
TCACATATGAATATCGTGTTGCACCCGTCCAGGATACGGCACAACGGAGACACTGGCGCAGACGTGCAGCAGGGACCCGTTACAAGGATTCTTTTCAGATTAAGACCCTGCGTAAACCTTTTTTACTGTCTCTTGTTGATACTTACATCCCCTGGTTCTCTGTAGTATAACCAAGGAGGAGGCTGGCGTCTTGGCATGTGGCCACGTCAGAATTTCTGCGCGTACCTGGACACTAGGGGCTTATACCTAAGAGCGTTATTTCGCCCTCATAAAGACCGAATACCTTAGGGAGTGTTCGGCGTCGCGAGTTTGGCCTTATATGCATCAGCTCCGAATCATGTCTTTGGTCAAATGTTGGGTTGCCCGGCTCCTGTGTTCGGCTACCTTACGTTCCGCTCTATCGGCTAAGGCGGCACCAGGAGAACTACTGCATTGTGCCTCGGTTTGGCCAGGTGAGCACCTCAGTAGAGAAAGCCGAAAACTGACTGTCATGATATAGCGTGCGACTGGTCAACCACTCGATGACTCTCCGGAATCTATAGCATTCCTTCGCATTAACGAAGGGCCGTTTCCCGGCCAGGCATACACGCGCCCCGAACTCGGGTGAGCGCAGTTGCCACCAGGGGCTATCTAACTAGCCTCACTGTCAAGCTCCTATGGCTAAGTGAAAGTGTTAAAGCATTATAGTCCGGTTGCCTAGCTCGTTGCGCCGTCACCTCCTTTGTAGGACTAAGACGTTGGATTAAGTGTGAAAATGCGCCTTTTGCGAGAACCCCCGCACTATGTGCATGGGGGTTGAAGCCAACGACTGCCATCTTTCAGATATTATATATCTTAAAAAAAACGGCCGCACAGGAGGTGTTACAATACTTGTAGGCACAAGTATAAAAAGTTTCTACAATTTATCATACTACCGCCTTACAAAGGCATATGCTATTCCAACATAGCATCCTTCGAGCACTGCGTCTCTATTACACGAGCGCCTTCAAGGACTTCCTGAAAATAGTGCTCGGAGGGTACTCGGCTTTTGTCCGAATCTTGGGATGCAACAATGGTGGTGTCCATCTCCGCCCAATATGTCTTGACACGGGCAAGAGCCATCCGTGCGCCCTCTATGCATGCTGACCTCTTCATTGCATTGATACGTGGCACCGCACCAAGGAGTTGCTGCACCAAACTGAAATAACTCTTCGGCTCCGATCTCCCCGGCCACAGATGACTCATGACGCACTTCATGGCGAGTCCGGACAACCTATTCAGCTCGGCTCATTCGGCCAGACGATCGGCCACTGACAGTGGACGCTCCGGATTGTGGAACTGCGACCAAAAGAGTTTCTCCACTTCGCGATCTCCTTGATCACAAAAGTGTTCGGTCGCATCAGCAACACTTGCCGCCAAATCCAGATAGGTGTCCGTCGTACTCCATAGCCAGTCCAACGGAGCATGCTCAGGATCACAAAACTTCCCCCGCAGCATAAAGGGTTTTCCAGCCGTGATCTCTCCGGCTTCACGAAGCTCCTCATTCGCAGCTCTCATCGCAGAGCGAGCATCCTTGGTATCGGCAACGGCTTTCTTTAAGTCCGTTAGTTCCGCCCGATCTTCTCTTTCCAGAAGCTTGCAACGGTCAGCAACGCTCTTTAGCTTCACGGCCATCTCTTTCTTGCTTCGGCAGTGAGCAGCCTGTTCGGCTCTCAGCTCTTTAAGGGCCTTCACGGCAGCCGCATCACTTTTTCTGGCTTGTTCCTTAGTTCGGGCAAGTTCCGCCCGAAGACTCTCCACGGCGGCCGCACCATCTGCATCAAGCACACACATCGTAAGATACTGGCATAAAGCTCCTCTTACCAGGTGCCGCCCGAGGAATTACATACCTTGAGCCTCATCAAGCCGCTTGTTGACGAGCGTGATGTCGGCATCTGCCACGTCAAGTTGCCGCTTTAGCTCGGCAAAATCATCAGTCCGGCTGGATTCCGGACAATTCGCCACCTACATACAAAGGCGACATTTTAGACCTGGGATTATGATCCTTTGCGCGCCGTCACTTTTGACAACGCATAGAGTCTTAGGGGCTACTATCTACACAGGGCGCATCTTATTTATGCGCAGCTGCCAGAAAAAGTACATTATTTCACGTACCTCAAAACCTGTCAGTAAACTTCTGACAGCCTCGTGCAATCCGCTCTCCGCGGATGAGATCCTTTCAATCACCGTACCCATCAACGCACGGTGCTCCTCTGAGATAGAAGATCGCCCTAGCAGATTCTTTAGCTCCTCCGACCGAGCACTGGACGGTGCCGGATTCGTCCTCTGGCCTCTTTCGAAGGCCAGACGCGGAGAACCTTGGGGGGCATGTGGCTACCTGCCGCCCCTGCCGGATTCGGAGAAGCCCTTCGCGACGATACCTCAGGGTCGCCCGCCTCGCTAGGTGGTACGGCAGGGGGAGGCGTCCCGCTCTCCATCATCTCTGGAAGAAGGTCCCCCGAAGACGAGCTCTGCTGAGAAGGGCTGAGGTCCGAATTACAAGGTAAAATTTCGGTTAATCTTCACAGATATAAAGCGAGGATTTCTCTCTCAAAAATATAATCTCTCTCTCTACTTACGGCTCGCTAGAGGGCTGGTCCCCTTGAGGACATAGTTCGGCCGAGGTATCCCCCGGCGTAGGACCCTCTGACAAGGATTTTCCCCCCCCGCTTTGAGGCCATAGTCTCCGGGTCTTCAGAGGCAGTCATTTTCCTCCCCAGAGGAGAGGAATTTCTGGTTCCTTCCCTCCGAACAGCCTCCTTCGAGTAGGCCATAGCTTGCTTGTCCCCTCCCTCACTTTCCTTCAAAGGCACAATCTTCAACATCCTGACTAGGACGGAATTCGGCCTGGTCTTAGGGAGGGGAGTCGGACACCTTATCAGCTTTCCTTTCGCTATCCACTCCTGTTTAAAGGGACAGCTCTTTTAGGGGCAAGTTTATGACAAATATATGGATAACGAGTCCGGGCACAAGGCTACTTACTTGAGTATCCGGGCGATTGCAGCTTAGACCTGCGTCCTCTGTCAAATCCGGACACATTGCTTGTGATCCAAAGAACAGTTTATACATCTCCGCGGGCGTCGCGACCATGAAATGCTGGAGAGCTCGCGGTCCCTCCGGATTAAACTCCCACATGTGAAGGGGGCGATGTTTGCTGGGCAGGGTTCGGCGAATCAGCATGACCTGTGTCACTTTGACCAGGCTGAGGTCTCTCTCTAAGAGATCCCTGATGCGGCCCTGCAACAAGGGCACGTCCTTGGACGGCCCCCAGTCTAGTCCTTTATTGAACCATGACGCTAACTGTGGTGGGGGACCCGAGCGAAAGGCAGGTGGCGCCACCCACTTGGTGCCCCTGGGAGCAGTGATATAAAACCACTCTCTTTGCCATAAGCCAAGCTCCTCTTGAAAAGAGCCCTCGGGCCATGGAGCATCACCATTCTTGCTTATAACAGCGCCTCCGCACTCCGCGTGTCGTCCCTCGATCATCTTCGGTTCGACTTTGAAGGTCTTGTGCCATAGTCCAAAGAGAGGAGTAACACGAAGGAAGGCTTCACACACGACGATGAATGAGGAAATATGGAGGATGGAATCCGGAGCTAAGTCGTGGAATTCCAGCCCATAATAAAACATCAGCCCCCTCACGAAGGGATCCATTGGGAAGCCTAACCCCCGAAGGAAGTGAGACACAAACACCACGCTCTCACCAGGCTGGGGACTGGGAATGGCCTGCCCTTGAGCAGGCAACCTGTGCGAAATTTCGCCAGTCAAGAACTTGGCTTCTCTCAACTTTTGCACGTCCTCCTCCGTGGCATCCATCGGCCTCGAAGGTCGGAACCGGACATTGTCGAAGGTCCGAAGCGCTTGGAATCTGGAGCCTAGGGTGTTGAAACTCGAGGCGACGGGTGAACTCGTTTGAGATTGAAAAGGAGTAAGGCCTTGGTCTCTTTATAAGAGGTTGAATACCAAGGGCCCTCCCCGTAACCGTTTGGGACTCGCCTTTAGTCGAGAAAACATACTAACGTGCACGATTGGGTTACCCACGTCCATATTGATGAGAATCCCGTGAATAAAGGGGACACGATCTCTGCTTTGACAAGACGTGCCAAGGAAACCGCCTCGCAAAATACGCTGAGGTTGGGAAGTGAAAACGATTCAAATAAAGGCTTGGCCGTAGTGTGATGTCACGCTACGGAATACGTCAGCATATTAGATTTGTGTTAATATTATTCTCTCTATGGCAATATGTGGAAACTTATTTTGCAGAGCCGGACACTACCATTAGTGTTTACAAACTTTTATGAAGAACTTGGAGGAGGAACCCGCCTTGCAATGCCGAAGACAATCTGCACGCCGGACTCGTCGTCATTGAAGCCTGGTTCAGGGGCTACTGAGGGAGTCCTGGATTAGGGGGTGTCCGGGTAGCTGGACTCCTGGACTATGAAGATACAAGATTGAAGACTTCGTCCCGTGTCCGGATGGGACTTTCCTTGGCGTGGAAGGCAAGCTTGGCGATGCGGATATTCAGATCTTCTACCATTGTAACCGACTTTGTGTAACCCTGACCCTCTCCGGTGTCTATATAAACCGGAGGGTTTTAGTCCGTAGGACAACCCCAACATACAACAATCATACCATAGGCTAGCTTCCAGGGTTTAGCCTCCTTGATCTCGTGGTAGATCTACTCTTGTACTACCCATATCATCAATATTAATCAAGCAGGACGTAAGGTTTTACCTCCATCGAGAGGGCCCGAACCTGGGTAAAACATTGTGTTCCCTGTCTCCTGTTACCATCCGCCTAGACGCACAGTCCGGGACCCCCTACCCAAGATCCGCCGGTTTTGACAGCGACATTGGGACTAACCTATTAACCGGAGGCCCAACCCAGAATTCCTGTTTTTTTGCCTATTTCAGTATTTCGGAGAAATAGAATATCAAACGGAGTCCAAACGGAATAAAATCTTCGGGAACGTGATTTTCTCACCGAACGTGATCCAGGGGACTTGGACCCTACGCCAGGGCATCAGAGAGGCGGTCACGAGGGTGGGGGGTGTCGTGGTTCTAAGTCTGACAGTAATGTAGGGGGGTAGGAATGGAGAGGCAAGATCCTATCTATGGAGTAGTTGTAGACACACGGGGTTTACGAGTTCAGGCCCTTCTCAGAGGAAGTAATAGCCCTACGTCTCGGAGCCCGGAGGCGGTCGAATGGATTATGTGTGTATGAATTACAGGGGTGCGAACCCTTTACACTGAGGAGGGGGTGGCTTATATAGAGTTCGCCAGACCCCTCCGGCCCTCAGTTATGCAGGGTTTAAGGTACATTAAGGTGGGACGTTACTGGTAACGCCACAAATAAAGTGCTATGGTGACCATAAAAGCTATTAAATGACTGACCGTTAGCATACAGAGTGACTTTAGATCTCCTGGCTGTCGAGTGGTTGGCTCCATGGTCGAATGATAATCTTCATGGTCGAGTGTCCTCGAGTCCGTCGAGTGGAACACTTCTGAATATGTCCTAGGGGAAGGCAGCTTAGGCAGGTCCATGACCCTACCCTAGGTACATAGCTTCATCATTAGCCCTCGAATGGATCGAGGTTTGAGTGGGGTAGGAGTTGAGAACTCTTCCGACCCATTCTTCGTGCTATGAGCGTATCTTGTTCCGGATTCATGAACTTAGGTAACGATACCAACTTCCTTTTCAGTCGCCTTGATCCATTCTTAGTTTTCGTCGAGTGAGTTTCTTTACTTGAAGATCTTCGAGTGACGGTGTGGAGGGGCTCTTCCATTTGATAAGTTGTTTTGCTGCCCGCAGATTTCGCGGGATTCGGATTTCGAGAAGCGCGCGGGGCGGAGGAGGCCGCAGTAATCGGATGGGATAGGGCGGAGCCGCCTCGATCTCTGCGCCAACTTTTTCTCCACGTATCGCGCGCGTGACTGTTGCGGGATTTGACAGGATTGCCTGGGCCTACAGGTCAGCCACTCGGAAGTGACTCCATATAAGCTGCGGCCCAGGGCTTTTGAACAGTGCACCTTCACTTTTCCCCTTTCTCCTCGAATTCCTCCGCCACCTCTGCTCTCGTCTCGGTGTCGCTGATCAGTCGAGCTTCGTCTGCGGCGATGGTGAAGGAGAAGACGGCGGCCCTGGAGCGCGCGAAAAAAGCGATGGTGCAGGCGAAGGAGAAGAAGTCCGGTCGGGGCGGATCTTCGTCGAGGTCCGCCTTGCCGCAGGGCTGGATCCAGGGCGATTGGATGCCCTTGGCGATTCGACAGGACGACATTGATGACCTGGTCGAGGGGGATTCATTCCTCACAAATCTGCTCGCCTCCCGAGGAACGAGATCGAGCCACAGCCTCGCGAGGGTGAGTGTGTCCTTATCGCCACTCACGTCGACCGTGGACTCTCTCTACCTCCTCATCCTTTTTTTTCGGAGTTTCTTGAACTTTTTCGGAGCGCAACTCCATCACTTTACTCCGAATTCCATCGTGTATCTTGCTGCCTTTGTGTCTTTGTGCGAGAATTTCTTGGGTTGCCGTCCTCATTGGGGCCTCTTTTCAAGCACATTTTCACTTGTCGTTCTCAGTCGGTTAAGAAAGCCAAGTCGAGTGACGATAAGACACAAGTGATTCAGATGTGCGGGGGTCTTGGGATCCAGATGAGAAGCAAAAGTTCCTTTCCAGCTATGACTCTTCCTGACTCAGTCCGCGGGCGGCAGTCGGCCTGGTTCTACTGTAGAGACCAGCCGACTCCAGGACAGGCGACGGGTCTCCCTACTTTCTCCCTGAACCGAGCGGAAAAACCTTCTTCTCTAAAAGTGATCCCGGAAGAGAGGGCACAAGTCAAAGTGTTGGTTGGTCGAGTGGTTCAGCTTGTCCGCGACGGGATGACTGGCATGGATTTGCTAGAGGTCTTCCTCCGGAGACGCATCCAACCGCTCCAAGCTCATGACCATCCAATGTGGATGTATTTGGGTCTCGATGACACCACTCGGATTCACCCGTAGGAGGTTAACGAGGCTACGTTGGAGGGGTGGTTGTCGAGTATCACAGGGAACAAAGACAACCCCCTAGGAGCCAGGAGGATTCCTCCACTCGACCAATCATACGAAGTACACAAGGTCTGATTCTGCATCTCTAACTGTGGCCTTGCTATCTTCACTCTGTTTGCTTGAAATCAGTCGACTGACGTTTGTCTTATTTGTTGTCTTCTAGACCATTACTGAGATGTACTCAATGCCCAACGGGGCGCAAGAACAGGTCGAGGAGGGAGAGGCGAGCGGAGGCGAAAGTGCGGAGGAGTGGCAATCTGATGGTGAAGGGGAGGGGGATGATGACGACAACTACAGTGGATTGGAGGAGGAAGAAGTCAATCCTCCCTGCACGGAAAGGCGAGCCAAGCTCACCCACGACCCTGGGCGCGAACGTGGCAAGGCAGCTGCGCCTGTTGGGCAGTCGTCAAAACGCCCTCGGCCGTCTTCTCCAGCGCTGACTGAAAAAGCGCCAAAGCATCCACGAGCGGCGTCGTCGAAGCCGCCGAAGGCCCTGCCCAAGATGAAGATGTCCGTTCCCACCATTTTCGGGTAATAGCCGAACTTGCGTTTTTTGTTGAGCGTGGACAGGCTCTTGGTCGACTCATTGACTAAACCGACTGATTTCTGAAATCTGCAGTGCTGCTACCTCCGAGACTTCTGCCAAGAACGAAGACCAGGAAATGGAAGACGCTATCACCTCCAACCTTGGTACAATCTCTGATGTTTCACTCTTGGTCGATTGATGATCTTTTCTGGTCGATTGGAATTTCGTCTTTAACTTTGGATGATGATGATGATGATGATGATGATGATGATGATGATGATGATGATGATGAAGTGCCACTGAGAGCGAGGAAGAACCGGAAGGCGTCAGCTGGCAAGACATCGCAAGCTGCATCAGCACCTGAGACAACAGTTCAGGAGGGTGGTAACACCACTCGGACTTCTGTGTCCTTCATTGTGCCGCCGACGAGTGCTCGACCTTCATCGTCGACTGCTGATCCGCCCTCCCTTTTTGCTACACACCACGTCCCAGAGGACCAAGTGGGTGCAGCTAAGGAGGCTATACGCTAGGCGAGGATCATGATGGAGCAGGTGAAGGTGGTCCGGGAAGCCAGCCAAGCAGCCTATGACGCTAGTTCAGCTCTTCAAAGTAATGTCCAGGTTAGTTGATCATCGCTTGTTCTGTTAGGATATGCTATCTGAAGACTCTCTTTTCGAAGGCCTTTACATCTGTACACCCACTGGTGTGTCGCTTGAATGTTTTGTACTAGTGGGGGCACGCTGAGTGCACCCACTGGGTGTAGTCCCCGAGACTATGGTGGTGTCGGGGTAAATGACCACGGGTAGCCAAGCCGGCTCCCCTTGGCACTTCAGAAAAATTTACAAGCCAATCCGGCCTCCAAGAAACCTAGACGCGGGGCCGCCTTCCCCCTACCGGCTGCCTCTCAGGCCGACTGTCGGAAGGCGGCCCGGCCTTCACCTTCATGAAGAAAGCCGCGAGAGGGCCGGCTCCGAGAGGCCGGCTACGAGAAGGCCGACTCCAAGAGGCCGCCTCCCACGACGCGGTCAAGATCGTACCCTCGAGGCCCGCAACCACATGACGGCGATGGGACGGCGCGTGGCTACAGTAAAGCCTGCCACCCCCGAAACCCGGAGCACGCCTGGCACAGTGCGCCGTACGGGGTAGCCCTGACCCGTCCGGCGCGGCACTGTTGCCATGATGACTATAGCGCCATCCACGGCGGGCTGTCAGCGCAGCCCACGGGCGGTGGGCCTCTTTGGGTAGAGAGACACCCGAAGGCGGCCACGCCTCCCCCAGTCGGCCCAAGACATGGCCGGCTTCCCCAAAGCCGGCTTGCTCCCTCCCTCGAAGGAGGCGCCCCATTAAGAAGACAAGACGACGTGAGGCTACAGCGATCGCCCGCCAGGCGGCGGCGTTGTAGCCACGCTTACCTCGATAAAGCCCTCATCATCAGGATTGAGGCAACAGTAATCGGCCGCCGACAGGGCCCTAGGCAGTAGGGCCTGCCTGTCGACCGAGATGCCAGCAGCTGGCGGGACCTACCAGCCGGCGAGCCCCAGCAGCCGGCACAAAAGTCGGCGAGCGTAGACACTGATGGCTGGGACCCGCTCCCAGCCGGATTACCATTGTACCCCCGGGGGGTAGGCCTATATAAACCCCCCGGGGCAGCCATGCAAATGATTGATCTCATCTAGGTTACCACACACATAGAGAGAAGAGGAGCTAGCCTTGCCCTTCTTCTTCCTCTCGCCAAACAGCTCAAGGAGCACCTTGTAGTTACTTGTTCACCGAGTGATCATGTGGAGACCCCGCAGAGCAGCAGTAGGGGTGTTATCTCCACGGAGAGCCCCGAAGCTGGGTAAGATTTGCCGGCGTGCATGTCTTCGTCTTATCCCGCTTCCAGGCACCGGCGACGTCTTACTGGCTCCCACACAGATAAGCCACCCGTTGGCATATGTCGTACCAACCACCCGACATTTGGCGCCCATCGTGGGGCCAGGTGCACCGTCGTCCGGAGACCTGTTCTGGACGGGAACCTTCTTCCTCCCCAGCGAGCGTAGCCAGCCCGGCACGCCCGATGGCGCTTGCCACGACGCGCTGCAAGGTGTCACCCACGCTTGCACAGCAAGCGACCTCGCCGATCCCCTTGGCGAGGCCCTCATCTCCGACGAACCCGCTTCCGACGCGGGCACCGACCGCCTCGTCGACCTCCTCGGCCAGCTCCACGTCTCCAGCGAGCCTGCTGCGGACCGGGAGTCCGTTAGCTCCACCGATCCGATGCATGTCGACTCCGACATTGCCTCGCTCGACGCCTTCCCAGCCAACGTCGTGATCTACGACGACCTGCTTCCCCGAGCCGATGGCTGTGACGTTGCCATTACCGAGGTGATGGTCATCAGCCACGGCGGCGCTTCTGGCGAGAACGCCCACGACGCCCCGCAAGCGGCGATCCACGATCTGTCCGTCCCCCTCCCGTCCGACGCCGACGCCGAAGCACTAGAGGCTCGCCGCCTCGCCCTCCTCACGAAGGGCCGGAGGCTAGCTTCCGTGAGACGCCTCACCGAGGCCCACCAGCGCAAAGTCGACCGCGCTGCCTTCGACACGCCATCTCCTGGCGGGCCAAGCCGAGTCGCGGCCGTCAGACAGCGCGGCGCTGTCATCGCCGACTTGCTTGGAGTTGACCGCCCAGTCTATGCCACCCCACTCGAGAACCTGCGCGCTGCCTAGGCGGCCGTAGACGAGCTGGATGGACTGGGGGCCGAAGAGCTCCCCTACATGACCAGACGCATCCAGCAGCTAATCGATGCAGCCGCGCAGCGGCACGAGGCTAACGCCCGCGAGGAAAGCCCTCCACCGCGCCGAGAGCACGGCGCGACATCGCGGACGCCGACTGCGGGTAGAACCCACGCGCGACACGAGAAAGAGCCGGTTGCCAGCCGAAGCCGAACCCGGATCTCCATCGAGCGAGACGCAGAAGGCCACCCTCGAGCCGTGGAGCGGCGGGGCAACCCGCCTCCGCCTCCGCCTCGTGGGGAAAGGTATCCCACCCCACCGCCTGTCACGTACCCGACTCTCAGCGGCCGACTAGGTCGCCGCGAAGGAGTCGGCGAGAACGACACTCGCCATCGGATCGACCGCCTAGCGCGATCCCTGGCGCTAGAAGAAGAAGATGATGTCGGCCCGCCTTGCTTTGGCCCCCGCATCCGCGACGAGCCCTTCCCCAAAGGGTTCTCGCTCCCAAGAGACACGCCCAAGTACAACGGCTCCGTGAAGCCGGAAGATTGGTTGATCGACTACTCCACCGCAGTACGCATCGCGAACGGCAACCGGCGTGTTGCCGTGAAGTACGTGCCCCTCATGCTCCAAGGCACGGCGCGGACCTGGCTCAACAGCCTCAAGCCATACAACGTCAACAGCTGGCTAGACTTCACAGAAGCCTTCGTCCGCAACTTCACCAGCACCTACAAGCGGGCTCCCAAGCCCAGACAGCTCTCCTTGTGCATACAAGGCCCCGCCGAATCCACTCGCGACTACCTCACGCGTTGGGCCGAGCTCCGCAACTCTTGCGAAGGAGTGCACGAAGTGCAAGCCATCGAATACTTCACAGCCGGGTGCCGAGAGGGCACCCTCCTCAAGCACAAGCTCCTCTGCGACGAGCCGACTACCCTCGACGAGCTCCTGGTCATAGAGGACAAGTACGCCACCGCCGACTCCTTAATGAAGACTGAACTTCGGGTTGACGCGTCCGGAAAGGTACTCAACCCGGCGCCCAAGACGCCGGCTGGGGACTCCGGCCGACACCCGTACCGAAACGACCACAAGCGCAAGGGCCCCATGCCGCCTTCCACCAGTCGGCAGGTGGCCACGGGTCGAGGGCGAGGAGCCCGAAGGGCGGCCCGCACCCAAGAAGCAGAAAGGCGGCCGGCCGGCTTGGCAGCCGGCCTTCTCCTACGAGCAAACCCTCGACGCCCCATGCAAGTTCCACAGCGGCGCGAAGCCGTCCAATCACACAACCCGGAAGTGCCACTGGCTCACCCGAATCTCCAAAGGCGAAGGGCTCGCGCCGCCTCCACCTGCTGGCCCGCCGCCTCCAGTTCCGCAGCAGCCGGCCGCTCGGCCAGCAGTTGGAGCCGTGCACGACGAGTTCCCGGACGAGCACGCCGCCTATGTCGTCTTCACCAGCCAGCCCGAAGACCGGCGCAGCAGGCGCCGCGAGCACCAAGAAGTCAATGCGGCTGCCTCCAATCCTTCCGAGCACATGCACTGGTCTGAGAAACCCATCAGCTGGAGCCGGGCCAACCACCCAAAGGTGATGCCATCCCCCGGCTCTTATGCACTGGTTCTGGATGCCACCCTTGCAACAGACAGACGCGCAGCCCGTTCCTCCCGCGTGTTGATAGACGGCGGGAGCAGCATCAACATCCTATACCTCGACACCTTGAAGAAGCTCAACGTCAGAACGAAGCAGCTCACGCCTACCCGGACTGTGTTTCACGGCATTGTACCCGGCCTGTCCTGCTCCCCCATTGGCAAGATCAAGATTGATGTCCTCTTTGGGGACAAGGATCATTTCCGCAGGGAGGCCATCTGGTTTGAAGTGGTGGACCTTGAGAGCTCTTACCATGCACTGCTTGGCCGACCTGCCTTGGCCAAGTTCATGGCTGTTCCCCACTATGCTCACCTCAAGATGAAGATGCCGAGCACCAAGGGCATCATCACCATAGTCGGCGACTACAAGAAATCAGCCGAGTGCGCAGCGGCCAGCAGCCGGCTGGCCGAGTCCCTAGTGATTGCTGAAGAGAAGAAGAAGTTGGACCAGGTCGTGGCCATGGCTGGCAAGCAGCCGGCCCTGTCCCCCGATCCCAAAGAGTGTGATGCCCAAGGTTCCTTCCAGCCGGCCAAGGAAACGAAAAAGATACCTCTTGACCCCGAGCACCCGGAAAGGTTTGCCGTCATTGGGGCAAACCTAAACAGCAAATAGGAAGGCGAGCTCACCGATTTCCTCCGTGAGAATCGGGACATCTTCGCATGGTCCCCCAAGGACATGCCGGGTGTTCCGAAGGATTTCGCCGAGCACAAATTACATGTCTGAGAAGGTGCAAAACCGGTCAAGCAACCCCTCCGCCGACTGTCAGAGGAAAAGAGAAGGATTGTAGGAGAAGAGATAGCCCGGCTTCTGGCTGCCGGCTTCATCATGGAGGTGTTCTTTCCGGAGTGGCTCGCCAACCCGGTCCTCGTGCTGAAGAAGAACAACAAGTGGCGCATGTGTATAGACTACACGAGCCTCAACAAGGCCTGTCCCAAAGATCCTTTTGCCCTGCCAAGGATAGATCAAGTGATAGACTCCACAGCCGGATGCGAGCTGCTGAGTTTTTTGGATGCTTACTCCGGGTACCATCAGATAAAATTGGACCCGGCCGACCGCCTGAAGGCCGCCTTCATCACGCCATTCGGAGCCTTCTGCTACCTGACTATGACATTCGGCTTGAGAAATGCCGGTGCCACTTTTCAGCGTTGCATGCAGAAGTGCCTCCTCAAGCAACTCGGTAGAAACGCCCACGTCTATGTGGACGACATCATGGTGAAGACGGAGAAGCGCAGCACCTTGCTAGAAGACCTCAAGGAAACATTCAAGAACCTGCGCCGATTCCGGATCAAGCTCAACCCCGAGAAATGCGTGTTCGGAGTACCAGCCGGCCAGCTCCTAGGCTTCCTGGTCTCCGAACAGGGCATCGAATGCAACCCAGTGAAGATCAAGGCCATTGAGAGAATGGCGATTCCCACCAAGCTGCGAGACGTCCAGAAGTTCACCGGATGCTTGGCTTCCCTGAACCGCTTCATCAGCCGGCTCGGAGAAAAGGCTCTCCCCCTCTACCGCCTCATGAAGAAGACCACTCACTTCGAGTGGAACGACCAAGCCGACCAAGCTTTTCATGAATTGAAGAAGATGCTGACCACGCCGCCTGTCTTGGCGGCGCCGACCGAGAAAGAGCCCATGCTCCTTTACATCGCTGCAACCAGCCGGGTGGTCAGCACCGTCATCGTAGTCCAGCGCCCAAAAGAGGGCCGAGCTCAGCCGGTCCAGAGGCCGGTGTACTATTTGAGCGAGGTGCTGTCTACCTCGAAGCAGAACTACCCGCACTACCAGAAGATGTGCTACGACGTGTACTTTGCTGCCAAGAAACTGAAGCCCTACTTCCAAGAGCACCCCATCACGGTCGTATGCACCGCCCCGCTCGCCGAGATCATAGGCAGCCGGGATGCATCCGGCCGGGTGGCGAAATGGGCCATCGCGCTGGCCCCTTACACGATCTTCTACCAGCCCGCACCGCCATCAAATCCCAAGCATTGGCCGACTTCCTCGTCGACTGGGCCGAGACCCAGTACCTGCCGCCGGCTCACGACTCCACTCACTGGCGCCTGCACTTCGACGGGTCCAAGATGATCACCGGCTTGGGAGCCGGCGTCATCCTCACCTCACCCAAAGGCGACAAACTCAGATACACGCTGCAAATTCACTTCGCCGCCTCCAACAACGTGGCCGAGTATGAGGTGCTTGTACACGGGCTCCGGCTTGCTAAAGAGCTTGGCATACGCCGGATCCTGTGTTACGGCGACTCAGACTTGATAGTCCAGCAGTCATCTGGCGATTGGGACGCCAAGGACACAAACATGGCGATCTACCGCTTCCTCGTCCAGCAGATCAGCGGGTACTTCGAAGGATGCGAGTTCCTTCACGTACCACGAGCCGACAACCGACCAGCAGACGCCCTGGCCCGATTAGGCTCCACTCGGCAGGCAATTCCAACTAGCGTCTCTCTGCAATGCCTCCTCAAGCCGTCAATCAAGCCGTCTCCAGAGTCCGATTCCATCTTCGTGCCGCCTAGCCCCGATGCAGCCAGATCCGGTTTGAAGAGCCAAGCAGGCGGCGCGGGGATTTCAGCAGGTGGCTCGGGGACTTCCGTAGTCGCACCCGACCCGGGGACTTCTGAACCCGGCTCGGGGACTGCGGCAGTCGGCCCGGGGACTGCACCAGCACCACAGGCGGCGGCCGACCCCAGCATTTCACAACCCAGCCCGCCCACCCTGGTTGCAGTAGCCGCGTTGGCAATAGAAGAAGTCACAGCTCCATCATGGGCCCAGCCCATCCTCAACTTCCTGACAAACCAAGAACTGTCGGCTGACGAAACAGAGGCAAGACAAGTCCAGCGCCGAGCCGGAGCATACACCATCGTTAACAGAGAGCTCGTCAGGCGCAGCGTCACTGGAGTCTTCCAGCGATGCGTTGAACAAGAAAAGGGCATAGCAATCCTCAAAGACATTCACCAAGGCGAATGCGGCCACCATGCGACCTCAAGATCACTAGTCGCCAAAGCTTTCCGCCATGGATTCTTTTGGCCGACTGCTTTGGACGACGCCAAGGAACTAGTCAAGCATTGTAAAGGGTGCCAAGTCTTCAGCTCCAAGCAACACCTGCCGGCTTCGGCACTCAAGACCATTCCCCTCACTTGGCCCTTTGCCGTTTAGGGTCTGGACATGGTGGGCCCATTCAAGACGGCACGCGGCGGCATGACACATCTGCTTGTCGCCGTGGACAAGTTCACCAAGTGGATCGAAGCAAAGCCGATCAAGAAGCTGAATGGGTCGACTGCCGTGACATTCACCGCAGATATAACAACTCGGTACGGCGTGCCGCAAAGCATCATCACCGACAACGGCACAAATTTTGCCAAGGGAGCATTGGCACGTTTCTGCGCGACGCAGGGCATCCGACTGGACTTAGCGTCCGTTGCCCACCCACAGTCAAACGTCCAAGTCGAGCGAGCCAACGGCCTCATCCTTTCCGGCATCAAGCCCCGACTGGTCGTGCCACTGGAGCATTCGGCCGGCTGTTGGCTCGATGAGCTGCCGGCCGTCCTCTAGAGTCTGCGCACTACCCCAAACAGGTCAACCGGCTTCACCCCTTTCTTCCTCGTATATGGCACCGAGGCGGTCATCCCAACCGACATCGAGTTCGACTCGCCTCGGGTGACCATGTACACGGAGGCGGAGGCCAAGGAAGCACGAGAAGACGGCGTCGACCTGCTGGAAGAAAGCCGGCTGTTAGCCCTCAGCCGGTCCGCCATCTACCAGCAAGGTCTGCATCGCTACCACAGCCGGAAGGTCAAGCCAAGATCTTTCCATGAGGGCGACCTTGTGCTCCGGCTGATCCAGCGAACAGCCAGCCAGCACAAGCTCTCGGCCCCTTGGGAAGGCCCCTTCGTCATCAGCAGAGCGCTAGGAAACGACTCCTACTACCTGATCGACGCACAGAAGCCGAAGGCACGAAAGAGAGACAACTCCGGCAAGGAGTCGGAACGACCATGGAACGCCAACCTCCTCCGAAGATTTTACAGTTGAAATGCAGTATGTATCACACTAACTTTTGTACTAAGTACGAGACAATAGGCCCCCCGATGAGAACTCGGGGACTGCCATCTTTCATCTATGAATGAAGAGTATCATGCTTATGATTATGTCATTTCATTTACTTCTCTCGTCCGGCACCGGGTTCGACTAGTCGGCCCGGGGACTGGCCGCCTTAAGTTATATTAGAAGTCCTACCCGTGGTCAGGCAAGTAGTGTGCCGACTCCAAAGCCCTTTCTTGCCAAAAGTCGCAGTTCGAAGAATCGGCTGTCCGGCTGGCAAGAGCCAAAGGCAGGAAAGGATGCCCACACGAAAAACGGCTAGGGACTAACGAACTAATATAACAAAAGCCGGTTTTCCCCACCACCGGCCGACTACAAGAGTAGCCGGCTGGCCGGTTTCCATTCACTTTGCTACAATCTAAGAAAGCTCGAGTACTTGCCTTCCCAAAAAAGATAGCCGAGTTCTTCCTTAGCCACTGCAGAGAGCCGAGTTCTTCCTTAGCCACACACTGCAGAGCAGCTGCCGGCTGGGAAGGCAGCAGTCAGGGGAAGGCGATAAAGGAAACAACCTAAGGATAAAAAGCATGCAAGAATGGAAGCCAAACACATGCATGATTATATTTACACAAAAGACCTTGAAAAGGCCAGCATTCAACATAGTTTGAATACACCCCCAGTGGGTGGAACTGTGCAAGCTTAATAAAATTGTTCAAAGAGTAACAAGCAGGAAAAGCAAAGACGGCAGATCAGGCCAAGGGAACGACTGGCGAGTCGGGCAGGTCGGTGGAGACAGTAGCGCCGGCTGGAGGAGTGGCCGGCTGGTGAACCTCGGCATGATCACCGCCTCCCGCAGAGGGCGCGCTAGCACGCGCCTCGTTGCTGGAGGCACGGTCATGTTGAGGCGGGCTGGTCGCTTCGTCGGCCGGCTCGACGTCTTCGCCCTCCTTCCCTTCTTCGTCTTCACCTTCATTGCTGGAGGCGATCTCCTCCGCCGAGTCTTCACCCTCCGTCGGGTTCAGCCCGAACCACTCCTCTGGTTGGGCGACGCCGTTGTCGTCCACCTCAGGAGCGAAGACGCTGGTGTCGGTGAAGTCGGCAAGAGCCGAAGCGCGCTGGATGATAGCCGGCCGCACCCCCACCAGCTCTTCATCAGCCTCCTCCCGCCAAGTACTCAGCTGCTCCAAATTCAGCCCGGGGTACCAGGCCAGGACGAACTCCAGCGCCCGCCTGGCGCCGGATCGAGCAGCGGAGGCCTTCCAGGCCTCAAAGCGGCCGACTGCCACTTCCAGCCAGTCGGCAGTCCGGCTCGGGGTGCGGGAAATCGCCTCGCCTGGCCAGAGGGCGGCCAGCACCTGCGCTCCGGCGCGCTGAAGGCGGCGGAGCATGCGGTGTGCCGGCTGCAGCTGGGCTTGGATCGCCAAGAGCTGCTCCTCAAGTGTCCGGCTCGCGTCTGGCGCAATCTCAACTCCCGCCTGACGACGTGTCTCGCGGTAGGCCTCGATGGCCTGGGAGGCCGCGACGGAATGGCGGGGGAAATAGTCTGCGCAGAGAACATAAAGCAGCACAAATCAGAAGACGAATCAGAGGTCAAGGGGGCGAGCAAGGAGTAAGGGAGGCGGCTTACCGTCGATGTGGTCCTCAATCCGGCTGTAACCCTCGCTCAGCGCCTGCTTCGCCTCAGCCCAGCTCGCCGCTTCGGTCTCAAACTCGGCTTTGAGGGCGGCCTCGCTCTCCTGCGCCTTCTTCAGGGCCGCCTTGTGGCTCTCCTCCTGGTCGGCCAACTTCTTGGCCAGGCGGTCGCGCTCCTGGACTAAGGCATTGAGCTCGGCCTCCTTGGCGCGAAGGGCGGTCTAGGCCCCGCCGAGCTGCTCCCTCAAGTCGGCGTTAGCCCCTACAAACATGAAGACGAAGGAAGAAGCAATAAGGAAGAAGTCGTCGGGGAAGATCTGACCGACTGCTCTGCAGTCGGCCCGGATCTCGGGGACTACACCCAGTGGGTTCGCTGACGCGCCCCCACAGGATACGAAGAAAACGGAGAACGCACTCCGGCTGTTGGTCAGATCTTCGCTCTTCTGATGCAGCTCCCGAGCCTGGGAGTCGAAGGCGGCAGCACTCCGATTATGGTACTCCTGGAAGATCAGACAGGATGCAAGAATAAGATAACTATCAGGACCTAGTAAATTCCGAGCCGCCTGCTCAGCAGCCGACTCGGAACTCGGGGACTGCACCTAGTGGGTGCGCTGACGCGCCCCCACAGAAGAAATCAAAAGGCAAAGCAGCCAAGGCCAGAAGACTCACCCGAACGATGGCCCGCGCCGCAAGGAAATCGCGAGTATATCGCTGCAGCGCGGTGGCATGAGCCTGAAGCCGGCCCCGGACCTCCTGGGCCGACGCGTTCAGTTCACCCGTCTCCTCATTGGGCGCCCACTCGGACGTGCTGGAGCTGGCCGCCTCCAGGGCCTCCGCCGTCTGACGGGCGGTCGCAGCTCTGTCTGGCTCCGGCACAGGGGCAGCTTCCCCCGCACGCGGGCGTGATGATGGCTGCACCACCAGGCCGGCTCCTGCTGCCGGCTCGCTCCCGGCCGGCTGCACCGGCGGCACAGCCGGCTGGCCACCCTGGCCCGCTCCAGTCGATGCCGTCCGTGGCACCTCCTCCAAGACGACCACATCATCCTCCCTTCGCTCCGCCGCCGCCTGGCCGCAGTCGGTTTCCTCAGACGGAGGCACGGGGGCGTTGGGTGCCACACTCCTCAGGAGGATGACGAGCTGCGGAGGCCGGCTGCGCGAGGCCTCCGCCTCCCTCTCCGCGGCTGTCGCCTCCGCCTGGACCTTGGCCGCCGCGTCAGCCTGCTCCTTCGCCGCCTGGGCGGCCCTCCGCTCCGTCGCCTCCCGCTCCTCCTGCGCCTCCCGCGCGTTCCGCGCTGTAGCTTCCATAAGGTCGGCGCGGGGGTCCACGCGGCGGGAGCTCGAAGACTCTCCGGCAGATCCAATCACGGAGGCGGCAGGGCCCCGTTCAAGGGAAAGCGGCGCCCTGGCCGACCGATCAAGAAAGAATTTAGAAAAGCTCCAATCCAAGAGCACGACAAGAGTACAAGATGGTTAGCACTTACGCCGAAACCGCCTGCGGCCGCTTCACGACCTTCTGAAAGCGGGCCGCCTTCGCGGCCGCCTCGTCCCGCTTGGTTGCCGTGGCGGTGCCTCTGGGCTTCTTCGGCCGGCTGCCGAAGTAGGTCGACGCAGACCGGCGCTTCGGTGCGGCGCCACGGGCGGCCGGCGCGGCAGAAGAGCCCGCGCCTTGAGGATCCGACGCCGGCTGGCGATGCGGGACGGTTTCGACCTCGTCGTCGTCTGCCCAGTCCTGGAGGCCGGCTCCGAGCCCGGCACCGCCCACCTCACCGCTTTCCCTCGCGGCAGCATCCTCCATGGCGGCCGCTCCGAGGTCCGGATCGTCGACGTCATCTACCGTGCGGTCGGGGTGGAACGGGCGCTCTGCCCCCGCGGCCCCCGCCGCCGGCGGAAGCAGGGGATTCTGCGGAAAACAAGCCGGTGGATCAGAGGCCGGTCATATCAAAGCCGACAGCACAAAAGAAAGGAAGGAAGAAATACTTACGACAGGCGGAGGGTTGGCGCGAGAATACGGCTCCTTGCCTAATCGCCAATCCTCGGCGAGTTGCAGTTGGCGATATAGTTCACCAGGTACGACACCTCGGCATGAGGCATTTCCCTGGTGCTCAGCCGGCATGGGTCGAAGCGGTCGCTCATCTGGCAGATCATGTGCGGCCGACCTTGGAGCGGGAGTACCCGGCGCTCCATGAAGGCGGCCACCAGATCGGCTCCGACCAGGCACTCCGGCTGGACCATCACCCGGAGGCGGGCGACGGCGGCGTTCCCGGCCTGGGACAGCGTCCTGGCCCGGTAGCTCCATGAGGCCGGCCTCGAAGCCGGCGGGCCGGCTACGTAAGCCGGCAGATTGACAAAGTCGCCTTGCGGGGCGACGTTCCTCACGTAGAAGTAAGATTTCTGCCAGAGCTTCACCGACTAGATCAGCGGGATGGATGGGAACGGATTGTTCTCACCAGTCCGCCTCATGGCAATGTAAGCTCCGCATGGGGCGGGTATGCCGGCGACGATGGTGCCGAGTTTGCTCTGGAAGAACTCCCCCAAAGCTCTATGGTGGGGAGGACGCCAAGGAAACCCTCGCAGAGGGTGACGAAGGCCGACAGCAGCATCACGGCGTTGGGGGTGAGGTGATGCAGCTGAAGGTGGTAAAACTCGAGAAACGAGCGGAGGAATCCGCTCGCCGGGAGGCCGAAGCCGCGTATGCAGTGCGAGCGGAAGATCACCCGCTCGCCCTCCTCCGGTGCCGGCGAGACCTCCTTCTCCGGCACGCGCCGGACCCGCACGTAGTTCTCGCCAGGCAGACGCCGCGTCCGGCGGAGGAACTCGATGTGCTCATGAAGGACATTGGAGCCGTCCCACGAGCTCGACAGCGCCATTGGAGCAGCGCGGCGAAGAACGAGATGTGGTGACGGCGGAGGCGCATGCGACCCTGCTACGGCGGAACGGCGCGGCGAAGAGGCGCTGCGGCGGCGAAGAAAGCAAGAAGAAGACGAGGAAGGGTGGAGCGAGGGAGGGCGTGCGAGCCTTTGCCGCTCCCTCTCCTCCTCCTACTTATAGACCCTCGCGGCGGAGCCGAGGAGGCGTGGTGTGGGGGACGTGGGATTAATTGCGCCCACTCCCCCACGTCCCGCAATTACTGCTCCTTGACGGTGCGGCGAAACCGCCGCGGGAAGGCAAACCGTCCACCCTGGGCCGCAGAAGATCGGCGCCTGGGCCGAGGCCAGGCGTGGCGGGCCCGGGCCTGCGGCGACGTCCCGTCGCGCACGCGCCATGGCAGGCCTTTTCTGCCACGTAACACATGGGGAGGCGCGCGATCAGCGCGCGGCTGGCCCACATTCCCGTTGACGATACCATGGCGCCCGTCCAAGGAGGCGCGTACAAGCAGAGCCGGCTCCCAGCTGCCGGCTCCTCAAGATAGGAAGCTGACTGAGCTTCTCGTTCCCCTTGCCGACCTCGAAGCTTGACCAACTTCGGGGACTACTGTCGGGGTAAATGACCACGGGTAGCCAAGCCCGCTCCCCTTGGCACTTCAGAAAAATTTACAAGCCAATCCGGCCTCCAAGAAACCTAGACGCGGGGCCGCCTTCCCCCTGCCGGCTGCCTCTCAGGCCGACTGTCGGAAGGCGGCCCGGCCTTCACCTTCATGAAGAAAGCCGCGAGAGGGCCGGCTCCGAGAGGCTGGCTACGAGAAGGCCGACTCCAAGAGGCCGGCTCCCACGACGCGGTCAAGATCGTACCCTCGAGGCCCGCAACCACATGACGGCGATGGGATGGCGCGTGGCTACAGTAAAGCCTGCCACCCCCGAAACCCGGAGCACGCCTGGCACAGTGCGCCATACGGGGTAGCCCTGACCCGTCCGGCGCGGCACTGTTGCCATGATGACTATAGCGCCATCCACGGCGGGCTGTCAGCGCAGCCCACGGGCGGTGGGCCCCTTTGGGTAGAGAGACACCCGAAGGCGGCCACGCCTCCCCCAGTCGGCCCAAGACATGGCCGGCTTCCCCAAAGCCGGCTTGCTCCCTCCCTCGAAGGAGGCGCCCCATTAAGAAGACAAGACGACGTGAGGCTACAGCGATCGCCCGCCAGGCGGCGGCGTTGTAGCCACGCTTACCTCGATAAAGCCCTCATCATCAGGATTGAGGCAACAGTAATCGGCCGCCGACAGGGCCCTAGGCAGTAGGGCCTGCCTGTCGACCGAGATGCCAGCAGCCGGCGAGACCCACCAGCCGGCGGTCCCGAGCAGCCGGCGCAGAAGTCGGCGAGCGTAGACACTGATGGTTGGGACCCGCTCCCAGCCGGATTACCATTGTACCCCCGGGGGGTAGGCCTATATAAACCCCCCCGGAGCACCCATGCAAAGGATTGATCTCATCTAGGTTACCACACACATAGAGAGAAGAGTAGAGCTAGCCTTGCCCTTCTTCTTCCTCTCGCCAAACAGCTCAAGGAGCACCTTGTAGTTACTTGTTCACCGAGTGATCATGCGGAGACCCCGCAGAGCAGCAGTAGGGGTGTTATCTCCACGGAGAGCCCCGAAGCTGGGTAAGATTCGCCGGCGTGCATGTCTTCGCCTTATCCCGCTTCCAGGCACCGGCGACGTCTTACTGGCTCCCACACAGATAAGCCACCCGTTGGCATATGTCGTACCAACCACCCGACAGGTGGACTACTGGCAGTCGACTGTAGTCTTTATATTTTAAGTTGCTTCACTTTAACTTCTTCACTCAGTCTGGTCGGACCATATCGAATGGAATCTTGGAACCAGTGGGGGCACGCTGAGTGCACCCACTGGGTGTAGTCCCCGAGACCATGGTCGACTGCTGGCAGTCGACTAAGGTCTGAAGAACCTTGTTTTTTTTGTCGATCATGATGAGACCGTGGCTGACTGTTGGCAGTTAGCTATGGTTTAGGATCATAACCTCTTTGTCTGTTTTGTCGA
The DNA here is from genome assembly GCA_032464435.1 of Aegilops umbellulata. Classification (NCBI taxonomy): domain Eukaryota; kingdom Viridiplantae; phylum Streptophyta; class Magnoliopsida; order Poales; family Poaceae; genus Aegilops; species Aegilops umbellulata. The sequence goes on from CP136055.1 coordinate 408,019,216, forward strand.
CTGATCGAGCCGAGTCGGTCAAACCAGTGGGGGCACACGGAGTGCACCCACTGGGTGTAGTCCCCGAGACTACTGTCGGATATTATTGATTCGGCTGTAGTCTTAGAAATGTTACGATTTTTCTCTTAGTCTCTCGGAAGCAACCTATCTTTGATATCTGTCGACTGACCCTTTGCAGAAATCCTGCGAGCTTGTGGCTCGCTATACTGAATTGGAAACAAACAGATCCAGCTCAACCTTGACTTGAAACTTGCTCAGGAGAACTTGCAGAAGGCGAGAGACGAGGCAGAAGGTATGGCTGGTGAGAACTTGACGACTGTCTTTATCTTTCTGCCCATTCTTGATTCTGATCTCATCGTCACTTTGTAGGTAAAATGGAGGAGGCTCTGAAGAAGAAGGACCTTGAGCTTGCTGAGGCGCAGAAGGCGGCCTCGGACAAAACGAAGCTCGCGGAAGAAAAATTGACTTCAGTTGGTAAACTGGAAGAAGAGAACGCCAAATTGAAAGCTGCTCTCGACGCGGCCAGCAAGGAGGTCAACCGTCTGAAGAATGATAAGATAGCTCTGCACGACAAGGCTAGTGAACTGGTGGGGAAGAGGAACGATCTCGAGGCTTATCTGGGAGGGCTCGCCAAGAAGTTATTTGTCATGCTTGAGGGTAATCTCTTCTTCCCGACTGACTTGTTATCATCAACTCGACGGAGAGTTACTGATCTATCTTTGAATCATGTTTATAGAATTCTGCCAGAACTTTAAGGAAGAGACCGGTCGAATGGAAACAAGCTTGGACCCCATTAACTCTCCGGTGAAGGATGAAGCTGCCATGAACGTGCTCCGACTGGAGTCTCGTGTTGCTGGGGTGGTCGATTACCTTGCACGTCTGAAGGTTGCGGTGTCGCGGATCGACACAGCACTCTGGCCAGGAGCGATGCTTCAAAATGACCTCGAGTCTCTAATGACTCGACTAAATGAAGTTCCGGGTCGAGTGCAGGAATGGAAGAAGTCTTCTGCCAGGTGCGGCGCTGACGTCGCTCTGTCTCTGGTCCGTGTTCACTGCAAAGAGGCGCGAGAGGAAAAGCTGGCGGCCATCAGAGTTGCCAATACCAAGAAGCACGACTTCCAGTCTTTCTTGGAGACCTTCATTGCTGCTGCCACTCGGATTGCTGACGGAATCGATTTGGACCAGTTGGTCGCGCCCTCCAGTCCTCCACCCGAGGAGTGGAAAAAACTTCTTTGCTTTGTCTTAAATTTGCCTCGGAATGCCGAGTGGATTTTGTAACCGTTAAACTCTTTCAGGATGAATGCTCGAGCACTTTGATCTGCGGTCTGGGACCTTTAGGGTTTATCTGAACTTGGTTTATCGTCGAGTATCTTGGCAAATTCTTTGTCGAGTGAAACTTATTCCTTACTCGAGACAACTTTTGTATTTGTGGCATAGCTCCGAAGGAGAAGGTAGCGGTCGACCTGTATCTCGTTGTCCTTGCGGATTGGGATGGATTTCATACTTAGGCGAGTACTTGGACTGCAGCTAAGCCCCTGAGTGGGAGGGCTGCTCTCCACTCGGTAGGATTTTTAAATACTTAGGCGAGTACTTGGACTGCAGCTAAGCCCCCGAGTGGGAGGATTGCTCTCCACTCAGTAGGATTTCAAATACTTAGGCGAGTGCTTGGACTGCAGCTAAGCCCCCGAGTGGGAGGATTGCTCTCCACTCGGTAGGATTTTTAAATACTTAGGCGAGTGCTTGGACTGCAGCTAAGCCCCTGAGTGGGAGGATTGCTCTCCACTCGGTAGGATTTTAAATACTTAGGCGAGTACTGGACTGCAGCTAAGCCTCTGAGTGGGAGGATTGCTCTCCACTCAGTATGATTTTGAAATACTTAGGCGAGTACTTGGACTGCAGCTAAGCCCCCAAGTGCGAGGATTGCTCTCCACTCGGTAGGATTTTAAATACTTAGGCGAGTATTGGACTGCAGCTAAGCCTCTGAGTGGGAGGATTGCTCTCCACTCGGTAGGATTTTTAAATACTTAGGCGAGTGCTTGGACTGCAGCTAAGCCCCCGAGTGGGAGGATTGCTCTCCACTCGGCAGGATTTTAAATACTTAGGCGAGTACTAGACTGCAACTAAGCCTCTGATTGGGAGGATTGCTCTCCACTCGGTATGATTTTGAAATACTTAGGCGAGTACTTGGACTGCAGCTAAGCCCCCAAGTGGGAGGATTGCTCTCCACTCGGTTGGATTTTAAATACTTAGGCGAGTATTGGACTGCAGCTAAGCCTCTGAGTGGGAGGATTGCTCTCCACTCGGTAGGATTTTAAATACTTAGGTGAGTACTGGACTGCAGCTAAGCCTCTGAGTGGGAGGATTGCTCTCCAGTCGGTAGGATTTTAAATACTTAGGCGAGTACTTGGACTGCAGCTAAGCCTCTGAGTGGGAGGATTGCTCTCCACTCGGTAGGATTTTAAATACTTAGGCGAAACAGATTCGCAGCTAAGCTACCGAGTGGGAGGCTGGCTCATCACTCGTTGGGATTTTTGAATACTTAGGCGAGTACTGGACTGCAGCTAAGCCTCCGAGTGGGAGGATTGCTCTCCACTCGGTAGGATTTTAAATACTTAGGCGAAACGGATTCGCAGCTAAGCCACCGAGTGGGAGGCTGGCTCATCACTCGGTGGGATTTTTGAACTTAGGCGAAACGGATTCGCAGCTAAGCCACCCACAGGGGGATTTCTCATCTAAACAAAAGCAACAATGATCACTGGGAAAATTATAACACTTTTGTCTTTGATAAATAAACTATAGAGGTATCTCTTATTACATCTCAACCGAGTGATTAGTTAAGTGTAAAAGGGGTGGACATTGTATAGGTGGTACGCTCCATTGTGGAGGACTCTCGTGACGATGAAGGGACCTTCCCAAGTAGGAGCGAGCTTGTGTGGTTTCTGTTGATCCACTCGGAGGACCAAGTCTCCTTCTTGGAAGGCTCGACTCTTCACATTTCTGGCATGGAATCGATGCAAGTCCTGCTGATAGATAGTCGATCGGATCATGGCCATCTCTCTTTCTTCTTCTAGGAGGTCGACTGCGTCCTGCCGGGCTTGTTCTGCTTCATCTTCAGAGTAGAGCTCGACTCGAGGTGCATTGTGAAGCAAGTCACTCGGCAAAATTGCTTCAGCTCCATAGACCATAAAGAAAGGAGTTCTTCCAGTTGACCGGTTCGGGGTGGTCCTCAATCCCCAAAGAACTGATGGAAGCTCGTCGACCCATGCGCCTACTGCATGCTTGAGGTCACGCATCAGCTGAGGTTTTAGTCCTTTGAGGATTAAGCCGTTTGCTCTTTCTGCTTGTCCATTCGACAGGGGGTGGGCGACTGAAGCATAGTCGACTCGTGTACCTTGAGAGGCACAAAAAGCTTTGAACTTGTCAGAATCGAAGTTTGACCCATTATAGGTGATGATGCTATGTGGAACTCCATATCTGAATATCAACTCTCTGATGAAACTGATAGCAGTGCAGGTATCGATATTCTTGATAGGTTTAGCTTCAATCCATCTGGTAAACTTGTTGACTGCTACTAGCACATGAGTGAAGCCACTCCTGCCCGTTCTCAGAGGTCCGACCATATCCAATCCCCAAACAGCGAAGGGCCAGACGAGCGGAATGGTCTTCAGGGCTGACGCGGGTTTGTGCGACATATTTGAGTAGAACTGGCATCCTTCACATTTGTCAACTATCTCTTTCGCCATTTCATTAGCTCTTGGCCAGTAAAATCCCGCTCGGTATGCTTTAGCCACAATGGTCCGAGAGGATGCATGATGGGCACAGGTCCCCGAGTGGATATCATCAAGAATTATTTGACCTTCTTCTGGCATTATACACTTCTGGCTGACACCAGACGCGCTTTCTCTATACAGCTGTCCCTTTATGATGGTAAAGGCCTTGGATCGACGGATGATCTGTCGAGCCTCTTCTTCATCTTCTGGGAGCTCTTTCCTTAGGATGTACGCGATGTACGACACCGTCCAGTCGGGAGTGATGACCAAAACTTCCATGATCAGGTCGACCACTGCTGGAACCTCAACTTCAGTCGGATCCGTGGCACTTTTTGGCCGCGGGGCTTCTTCAGTGAAAGGATCTTCTTGAACTGATGGCGTCTGGATGTGTTCCAAAACCACATTACTGGGAATGACTTCTCTCTTGGAACCTATTTTTGCCAAATCATCAGCCGCTTGATTTTTCAGTCGGGGTATGTGATGAAGCTCTAACCCCTCGAATTTCTTTTCTAGCTTTCTCACTGCATTGCAATAGCCAGTCATGGCTGGACTTCTGACGTCCCACTCCTTCATCACTTGATTAACCACCAAATCTGAGTCGCCATAGAGCATGAGGCGACAGACGCCGAGTGAAATGGCCATGCGCAACCCATACAAAAGTGCTTCATATTCTGCTTCGTTATTGGAGGAATCAAAGTGGATTTGGAGAACATATCTAAGCTTATCTCCTCGAGGGGAAACCAACACTACCCCAGCACCGGAACCATTCAACATCTTAGAACCGTCGAAGAACATGGTCTAGTGCTCCGAGTGAACTTGAGTCGGTAGTTGCTGTTCAATCCACTCGGCGACGAAATCTGCTATTGCTTGGGACTTGATAGCTTTCTTTGCCTCGAACTTGATATCTAGGGGAAGGAGTTCAATCGCCCATTTTGCCAATCGACCAGTTGCGTCTCTGTTATGCAGAATTTCTGACAATGGAGCGTCGCTGGCGACTGTAATTGTATGGTCAGAGAAGTAATGTGCAACCTTCTTCGTGGTCATGTAAATCCCATATACAAGCTTCTGATAATGGGGATATCTTTGCTTTGATGGAGTCAAAACTTCAGAAATATAATATACTGGGCGCTGAACTTTAAAGGCCTTTCCTTCTTCTTCCCGCTCGACCGTAAGTACTGTACTGACAACTTGTCCTGTGGGTGCAATGTAAAGCAGTAAAGGCTCTTTGCTGATTGGAGCAGCAAGCACCGGCTGGGTGGAGAGCAGGGCTTTTAGCTCTGCAAACACTGCATCAGCTTCAGGAGTCCACTCGAACTTGTCTGACTTCTTCATCAGTCGGTAAAGAGGTAATGCCTTTTCACCGAGGCGATAAATGAATCGACTTAAAGCGACCAAGCAACCAGTAAGCTTCTCGACATCGTGTACATGCACAAGACGTTTCATTTGGAGTATAGTACCAACCTTCTCTGGATTGGCGTCGATTCCTTGTTCAGAAACGAGAAAACCGAGTAACTTTCCGCGAGGAACTCCGAATGTGCACTTTGATGGATTGAGCTTGATATCATACCTCCTGAGGTTGGCAAAGGTTTCAGCAAGGTCAGTCAGCAGGTCGGAACCCTTCCGTGACTTGACCACAATATCATCCATGTACGCTTCCACATTCCGACTGATTTGAGTGAGCAAACACTTCTGAATCATCCTCATGAACGTGGCTCCGGCATTTTTTAGGCCGAATGGCATAGTAACATAACAGAAGCACCCGAATGGAGTGATGAAAGCTGTCTTCATCTCGTCGGGACCATACAGACGGATCTGATAGTAGCTAGAATAGGCGTCTAAAAAGACAATGCACATGCGAAGTGACTTGTCCTTCTTAGGGACCATAACAACATTGGCGAGCCACTCGGAGTGGTAAATCTCTCGGATAAACTCCGCTGCTAAGAGCCGAGCCACCTCCTCGCCAATGGCCTTTCTCTTCTGGACGGCGGACCGTCGAAGATGCTCTTTAACAGGTTTCACTTTTGGGTCGACTCGTAGACGGTGCTCAGCCAGCCCCCTGGGAACACCTGGCAAGTCAGAAGGTTTCCATGCAAAGATGTCTCAGTTCTCATGGAGGAACTGGATGAGCGCTTCTTCCTATTTGGAGTCGAGTGTTGTTGAAATATGAGTCGGAGCAGCATTAGGATCGGTCGGGTGAATGTGAATCGGCTTTGTCTCATCGGACGACTGAAATGCTGAATCTGTTGCATGCTTCTTAGCTCGCAACAAATCACTCGGGTCTGTAGTTTTCTGATATTCCTGCAGCTCTACCACTGCCATCTGAGCATCGACGATCTTTGAGCCTTTCTGAAAGCACTCTTCCGCCTTCTTCCGATTGCCAGTTATAGTGATCACACCTCTGGGACCAGGCATCTTCAATTTGAGGTATACATAACATGGTCGAGCCATGAAACGTGCATAAGCTAGTCTGCCCAAAATAGCGTGATAAGCACTCTGGAAATCCACAACTTCAAATGTCAACTTTCCTTTGCGGTAATTCTTGGAATCACCGAAAATCACATCAAGAGCAATTTGGCCGAGTGACTCAGCCTTCTTTCCAAGAATGACTCCATGGAAACTAATGTTGCTGGTGCTGAGTCTGGACATCGGAATGCCCATCCCTTTTGATGTCTCTGCATACAGTATATTCAGGCCACTGCCTCCATCCATCAAAACCTTGGTTAGCCGAGTGGCCTTGACAACTAGGTCGACCCCCAGCGCTTGCCTCCCACGGGTGGCTATGTGCGTCGGGTGATCGGACTGGTCGAATGTGATGGCAGTCTGCGACCATTTCAAATAACTGGGTGTCGCCGGGGCGACCATATTCACTTCTCTGTTGATTACTTTCAGTCGACTTTTGCTTTCAGCATCAGCAAAAATCATCAGAGTGGAATTGACCTGGGGATATCCATCATCACTATCCTCTTTGTCCTCAACTTTGTCCGACTCCTTTTCTTTATCTTTGGGCCGTTTTCCTTGAAACTGCTGGATCAAGAGCCAACACTGTCGAGTGGTATGTTTCGGGTAAATGAGTTTACCCTCTTCATCTTTCTTTGTGTGAATGTGGCATGGCAAATCCAACACATCATTTCCGTCTTGGACTTTCACCTTCTTAGGGTTCCAAGGTCCTTTGGGCTTCCCCTTAAACTTTCCTTGAGTCATGGCCAAAGCTTCTCCAGGAGCAGCTGGCTCGGCCTTCCGCTTCTGCTTCTGACTGGAGTTCCCTCCTGCGGTTTCGTGGGCAACTGACTTGTGTTTTCCACTCCGGAGCCGATCCTCTTCTTCACCATTGGCATACTTGGTGGCAATCTCCATCATTCGACTCAGAGACATGTCTCCGGTTCGACCGAATTTCAGGTTCAGCTCTATGTACTTAACGCCTTCCTTGAAGGCACAGACAACTTGGTGATCAGACACATTCTCTACCGTGTGATGCAACGTGATCCATCTCTGGATGTAATCCCTCAAAGTTTCATTCGACTTCTGCACGCAAGATTGTAGCTCTGTCAATCCTGCTGGTCGCTTGCAAGTTCCTTCAAACGTTCTGACAAACACTCGGGCAAGATCTTCCCAAGTGTAAATGTTGCTGGGTGCCAACTGATTCAACCATGTTTTGGCCGAACCCTCCAACAGAAGAGGCAGGTGTTTCATGGCCACTTCATCGTTGCCGCCGCCAATCTGAACAGCCACTCGGTAGTCCTCAAGCCAAGTATCGGGCTTGGACTCACCAGTGAACTTACTGACTCCAGTCGCCAACCTGAAGTTGGGAGGAATCACCGCGACCCTGATGGCCCTGCTGAAGCACTCTGGTCCTGAGACGTGTACTCTGCTGCTAGTGGGTACATCCCTGTCATGACCTTCTCGGTGAGCTCTGTTCCTGTCGACCAAACCCAGAACGAGAATGGATCTCGCATCAAAGCCTGGTTCCCTGGGGTCGACGGGAATCCTTCGCCCAACACTGTGAGGGCGTCTGTCATCTGCTGCCGAGGCACGTATGATCCACTCCTCGGGGGAGGGGTGGGCACTCGACGTCGATCATCGCGATCGAGTCGGTGATCATACTGCTCATGGTTCCTGTACTGGTCACGCCGGTCTCCACGTCCTTCATGCCTTGGGGGCGATCTTGGGCTGTGGGCCGACTGGACTGTATCTGCAGTGACGGATCTGCTGTGGATCCTATTCCGCGAATGCGATACCGCTGAGTTTTGATCTCCTGCCGCCCGGAGTAATGCTCTGATTTGCAACAAGCCTCTGCCAGCCTCCGATTGGGAAGGCTGAATCGACTCTGCTATACGGGCCGCAGTTGCTAAATTCAAAATTGGAGTTCGATATACCTGAGTCGATGGTGGGAAGAGCTGACGTCGACTGGATTCTGGAACCCGCTGTCGTGCACGCTCGTCGAGTGCTCGCTGGAGTTTCTCCAGTCGAGTGCGCTCAGCCAGGTTGGCCAAGCGCGCGTCCTCTAAGGCACGGGCCTCAGGGGTTTCTCCAATGATAGGAGTGTGCAGCGCATCCATGTTCCGGCGGCGAAGTTCTTCTCTCTGCAGCGACGTGAGGGGCTCGGGGTGATACCCTTCGTGGGTATGCGACGGATCGCCTCCGCCAGCGCCTCCGTCGCTGCGGGGAAAACCGGGAGGACTGCGTGGTCCATCGACCATCAGAACCTCCGTCGCGGGATCACTGCTGTCGCACTCGGATGCAGTCTCTGCGGAGCCAGTCGATAGGTCGAACAGGCCGTAGAGAGATTCGTCGGGCTCGATCGCCGCAACTTGAGGGGTGGCCGACTGGCGAGCCACCATGTGCCTCACCCACCGCTGAAGCGTCGACCGACCGGAGCGCTTGTGCCGGCGGGAGACCGGCAGGGAGGACGATACAGGAGCCGACCGATACTGGGTCGACGGTTGCCGTAGGAGGACGCCGCGGACGCACGCACGAAAGTGCGTTGCCCCGCGGACAGGGAGTGCGTCGACGTCGAGCGGAGCCTCCTGAAGCCAAGCGGAGTCGTCGGCGATGAACGTGAGCGCGCCGAGACGGATCTCGCGGCCCTCAACCAAAACTCCGCCTGAAACCATGATGAAGGGAATCGGAAAAATCGCAACTTCTCCAACAAGTTGCTAAGACACCTGCCCCATGGTGGGCGCCAGCTGTCATGGTTCTAAGTCTGACAGTAGTGTAGGGGGGTAGGACTGGAGAGGCAAGATCCTAGCTATGGAGTAGTTGTAGACACACGGGGTTTACGAGTTCAGGCCCTTCTCGGAGGAAGTAATAGCCCTACGTCTCGGAGCCCGGAGGCGGTCGAATGGATTATGTGTGTATGAATTACAGGGGTGCAAACCCTTTACACTGAGGAGGGGGGTGGCTTATATAGAGTTCGTCAGACCCCTCCGGCCCTCAGTTATGCAGGGTTTAAGGTACATTAAGGTCGGACGTTACTGGTAACGCCACAAATAAAGTGCTATGATGACCATAAAAGCTATTAAATGTCCAGCCGTTAGCATATAGAGTGACTTTAGATCTCCTGGCTGTCGAGTGGTTGGCTCCATGGTCGAATGATAATCTTCATGGTCGAGTGTCCTCGAGTCCGTCGAGTGGAACACTTCTAAATATGTCCTAGGGGAAGGCAGCTTAGGCAGGTCCATGACCCTACCCTAGGTAAATACCTTCATCAGGGGGCGCCCCCCCTTAGGGCGTGCCCCCTGCCTCGTGGGCCCCTCGAAGCTCCACCGACGTACTCCTTCCTCCTATATATACCTACGTACCCCCAAACGATCAGAACAGGAGCCAAAAACCGAATTCCACCGCCGCAACTTTCTGTATCCGCGAGATCCCATCTTGGGGCCTGTTCCTGAGCTCCGCCGGAGAGGGCCGTCATCACGGAGGGCTTCTACATCATCATAGCCCCTCCAATGAAGTGTGAGTAGTTTACCTCAGACCTTCGGGTCCATAGTTAGTAGCTAGATGGCTTCTTCTCTCTTTTTGGATCTCAATACAATGTTCTCCCCCTCTCTTGTGGAGATCTATTCGATGTAATCTTCTTTTTGCGGTGTGTTTGTTGAGACCGATGAATTGTTGGTTTATGATCAAGTCTATCTATGAATAATGTTTGAATCTTCTCTGAATTCTTTTATGTATGATTGGTTATCTTTGCAAGTCTCTTCGAATTATCAGTTTGGTTTGGCCTACTAGATTGGTTTTTCTTGCCATGGGAGAAGTGCTTAGCTTTGGGTTCGATCCTGCGGTGTCCTTTCCCAGTGACAGAAGGGGCAGCAAGGCACATATTGCATTGTTGCCATTGAGGATAACAAGATGGGGTTTATTTCATATTGCATGAATTTATCTCTCTACATCATGTCATCTTGCTTAAAGTGTTACTCTGTTTTTAACTTAATACTCTAGATGCATGTTGGATAGCAGTCGATGAGTGGAGTAATAGTAGTAGATGCAGGCAAGAGTCGGTCTACTTATTTGCCTTGCCGTTTTATTTGCCCTCTCCTTCTCCTTCTCCTTCTCCTTCTCTTTTTCCGTTTGCCTTTTTCTCGCTTGCCTTTTGTTTGCTCGTGTGTTGGATCGCTTGTTTGTCGCGATGGCTCAAGATACTACCAAATTGTGTGACTTCACCAATACCAATAATAATGATTTCCTTAGCACTCCGATTGCTCCTCTTGCCAATACTGAATCTTGTGAAATCAATACTGCTTTGTTGAATCTTGTTATGAAAGATCAATTCGCCGGCCTTCCTAGTGAAGATGCCGCTACTCATCTTAATAGCTTCATTGATTTATGTGATATGCAAAAGAAAAACGATGTCGATAATGATGTCGTTAAATTAAAGCTATTTCCTTTTTCGCTTAGAGATCGTGCTAAAGCTTGGTTTTCGTCTTTGCCTAAAAATAGTATTGATTCTTGGAACAAGTGCAAAGATGCTTTTATCTCTAAGTATTTTCCTCCGGCTAAGATCATCACTCTTAGAAACGAAATTATGAATTTTAAGCAACTTGATCATGAACATGTTGCACAAGCTTGGGAGAGAATGAAATTAATGATACGTAATTGTCCTACTCATGGTTTGAACTTGTGGATGATTATACAAAAAATTTATGCCGGATTGAATTTTGCTTCTAGAAATCTTTTAGATTCGGCCGCGGGAGGCACTTTTACAGAAATCACTTTAGGAGATGCTACTAAACTCCTAGATAATATTATGGTCAATTATTCTCAATGGCACACTGAAAGATCTACTAATAAAAAAGTGCATGCGATAGAAGAAATCAATGTTTTGAGTGGAAAGATGGATGAACTTATGAAATTATTTGCTACTAAGAGTGCTTCTTCTGATCCTAATGATATGCCTTTGTCAACTTTGATTGAGAATAATAATGAATCTATAGATGTGAATTTTGTTGGTAGGAATAATTTTGGTAACAACGCGTACAGAGGGAATTTTAATCCTAGGCCTTATCCTAGTAATCCTTCTAATAATTATGGAAATTCCTACAACAACTCTTATGGAAATTCTAATCAGATGCCCTCTGAATTTGAGAATAGTGTCAAAGAGTTTATGAATTCACAAAAGAATTTTAATGCTTTGCTTGAAGAGAAATTGCTTAAAGTTGATGATTTGGCTAGGAACGTTGATAGAATTTCCCTTGAGCTTGATTATTTAAAGCTTAGATCTATTCCTCCTAAGCATGATATCAATGAGTCTCTCAAAGCCATGAGAATTTCCAGTGATGAGTGCAAGAACCGCTAGGATGCGTGCTTCCAAAGATGTCTTTATTAAAGCGTGTTCTTCCAATTCCTATGAAAGTCAAGATGAACATCTAAAAGTTACTGAGGTTTCCCCTATCAAATCTTTGTTTTGCAATATGAATCTTGATGAAACTGAATATGATCTTCCTTTACCTAGAAGGCGTTCTAAAAATTCGGAGTATTTAGACCTTTATGATGAAATTGATGAAAGTGGGATTGAAAGAAATAAAACCCTAGATGTTGCTAAACCCACTATATTGAATTTCGAGGAATTTAATTATGAAAGTTGCTCTTTAGTTGATTGTATTTCCTTGTTGCAATCCATGCTAAATTCTCCTCATGCTTATAGTCAAAAGAAAGCCTTTACCGAACATATTGTTGATGCCTTGATGCAATCCTATGAAGAAAAACTTGAGTTGAAAGTTTCTATCCCTAGAAAACTCTATGATGAGTGGGAACCAACTATTAAAATTAAAATTAAAGATCATGAGTTTTATGCTTTGTGTGATTTGGGTGCTAGTGTCTCCACTATCCCCAAAACTTTGTGTGATTTGCTAGATTTCCATGACTTTCATGATTGCTCTCTAAACTTGCATCTTGCGGATTCCACTATTAAAAACCTGTGGGAAGAATTAATGATGTTCTTATTGTTGCAAATAGGAATTATGTTCCCGTAGATTTTATCGTTCTTGATATAGATTGCGATCCTTCTTGCCCTATTATTCTTGGTAGACCTTTCCTTAGAACGGTTGGTGCGATTATTGATATGAAGGAAGGGAATATTAGATTTCAATTTCCATTAAAGAAGGGCATGGAACACTTTCCTAGAAAGAAAATAAGATTGCCATATGAAACTATCATGAGAGCTACCTATGGATTGCCTACCAAAGATGGCAATACCTAAATTTACCCTTGCTTTTATGCCAAGCTAGGGGCGTTAAACGATAGCGCTTGTTCGGAGGCAACCCAATTTTATTTTGAATTTTCTTGTTTTTGCTTCTATTTAGGAATAAACAATCCATCTACCTTCTGTTTAGATGTGGTTTTGTTTTTTAATTAGTGTTTGTGCCAAGCTAGACCTATTGGATCTTCTTGGATGATAGTTATTTGATCTTGCTATAATTTCCAGAAACTTTGCGCTCAGTGCCCAAACTATTAAGAAGATTTTTATGTCAATATGAGCTTTTGTCTTGAATCTTTCGAATCTGAATATTCATATCACAATTAAGAAGATTTACATTGAAATTATGCCAAGTAGCACTCCGCATCAAAAATTCTCTTTTTATCATTTACCTACTCGAGGACGAGCAGGAATTAAGCTTGGGGATGCCTGATACGTCTCCAACGTATCTATAATTTTTGATTGCTCCATGCTATATTATCTACTGTTTTGGACTATATTGGGCTTTATTTTCCATTTTTATATTATTTTTGGGACTAACCTATTAACCGGAGGCCCAGCCGAGAATTGCTGTTTTTTGCCTATTTCAGTGTTTCGGAGAAACAGAATATCAAACGGAGTCCAAACGAAATAAAATCTTCGGGAACATGATTTTCTCACCGAACGTGATCCAGGGGACTTGGACCCTATGCCAAGGCATTAGAGAGGCGGTCACGAGGGTGGGGGGGTGCCCCCCTTAGGGCGTGCCCCCTGCCTCGTGGGCCCCTCGAAGCTCCACCGACGTACTCCTTCCTCCTATATATACCTACGTACCCCCAAACGATCAGAATAGGAGCCAAAAACCTAATTCCACCGCTGCAACTTTCTGTATCCACGAGATCCCATCTTGGGGCCTGTTCCGGAGCTCCGCCGGAGAGGGCCGTCATCACGGAGGGCTTCTGCATCATCATAGCCCCTCCGATGAAGTGTGAGTAGTTTACCTCAGACCTTCGGGTCCATAGTTAGTAGCTAGATGGCTTCTTCTCTCTTTTTGGATCTCAATACAATGTTCTCCCCCTCTCTTGTGGAGATGTATTCGATGTAATCTTCTTTTTGTGGTGTGTTTGTTGAGACCGATGAATTGTGGGTTTATGATCAAGTTTATCTATGAATAATATTTGAATCTTCTCTGAATTCTTTAATGTATGATTGGTAATCTTTGCAAGTCTCTTCGAATTATCATTTTGGTTTGGCCTACTAGATTGGTTTTTCTTGCCATGGGAGAAGTGCTTAGCTTTGGGTTCGATCTTGCGTGTCCTTTCCCAGTGACAGAAGGGGCAGAAAGGCACCTATTGCATCGTTGCCATCGAGGATAACAAGATGGGGTTTATTTCATATTGCATGAATTTATCTCTCTACATCATGTCATCTTGCTTAAAGCGTTACTCTGTTTTTAACTTAATACTCTAGATGCATGCTGGATAGCGGTCGATGAGTGGAGTAATAGTAGTAGATGCAGGCAGGAGTCGGTCTACTTGTCTCGGACGTGATGCCTATATACATGATCATACCTGGATACTCTCATAACTATGCTCAATTCTGTCAATTGCTCAACAGTAATTTGTTCACCCATCGTAGAATACTTATGCTCTTGAGAGAAGCCACTAGTGAAACCTATGGCCCCCGGGTCTATCTCATCATATCAATCTCCATCACTTTAATCTTGCTTTGCTTTTTTACTTTGCCTTTTACTTTTCACTTTGCATCTCTATATCAAAAATACCAAAAACATCATCTATCAGTTCTCACTCTCGTAAGTGACCGTGAAGGGATTGATAACCCCTAATCGTGTTGGTTGCGAGTAGCTATCGTTTTGTGCAGGTACGAGGGACTTGAGCGTGGCCTCCTACTGGATTGATACCTTGGTTCTCAAAAATTGAGGGAAATACTTACGCTACTCTGATGCATCATCCTCTCCTCTTTGGAGAAAACCAACGCAAGCTCAAGAGGTAGCATACACACACTCATGTGCATTTGAGAAAAAATAAATCCCTAAACAGTCAACAGTACAAATAAGAGATGATGATGGAAGACTTAGAGCATCTCTAGCAGATCGCTCAAAATCGGTTAACTCCCTAAAATTTTTGATTTAAGGAGTTACACCGGATCAGGAGATAGCTTATCCTCTTTAACTCCTCAAATTTTACTCCTCGTGTTGGCTGCCGCTTATATTTACTCAACCAGCATCACTTTTTTATGAAAATTACCAAATCTATTATCAAGACATGCGAGAAGTACAAAACACCTCAAACATAGTAAAATTATCAGATCTATTATAAAGATTCACGGGAAGTACAAAAAATCTCAAACATAATAAAAATTATATTGAGGTCCATGGACCACTGAACGATCATTTGTGTTGCCATAACGAGTCGCCGACGTGTCGTTGTCGCCGCTCCCATACTGGAGCCGGCCTAATCTTGTCACTGACAGCCGGGAAGTCTTCGCGCCACTTCTCAGGATAATGTCCCCTTTTCCTCGTGGTCGCCGCTCTCCCCGGCTCGATCGCATCCACTCCGGAGCGGCCATCCTTACCTCCGTTGGCCACCATGCACCACTGCAGACACCTCGTAGCGCTTCCTGCTCCTCCGTCCCACTTCGATTCGGTCGCCGCTCAGCGTTGTCACCGGGTTCGACGCACCTAGGCCCTGACACTATCGTGTATTTCCAAGATTCATCGAAAACCAAATTGTGCAGTCACCGCGCTCCGCGCCACCTCGCGGTATGTTTTTCTCTTCTTAACACCCACATCTCACTCATCGCCCACCCACTGGTCGGCTCAGCCCTGTAACACCCCGAGTGTCATGCTACAGTAACCCTCTCTGATTAAGCTAATCATTTTTCCGAACAGTGCTTAATTGTAACGCCCTCGATGTGGCTATATATCCCACGTGTCGAGGCACGACTTAGAGGCATAACCGCATTGAAAGCAATGTCGCAAGTGAGGTAATCTTCACACAAACCATGTAATAAAGAAAGGGGAAAGATACATAGTTGGCTTACAATCGCCACTTCACACAAGTACATAAATAACATCCATCATACAGATTACACTCAAGGTCCGACTACGGTACCAAAATGAAAGAAGACTACCCCAAATGCTAAACAGATCCCCGGATCACCCAACTGGGCTCCACTACTGATCATCTGGAAAAGAAACATAGTAACGACCACGTTCCTCGTCGAACTCCCAAGTGAGCTCGGTCGCGTCATCTTCACTGGCATCATTGGTACCTGCAACTGGGGTGATAATATCTGTGAGTCACGGGGACTCAGCAATCTCACACCCGCGAGATCAAGACTATTTAAGCTTAAAGGTGGGAAAGGGGTTTGTGAGGTGGAGCTGCAGCAAGCGACTAGCATATGGTGGCTACAGCGCAAAAGAGAGCGAGAAGAGAAGGCAAAGCACGGTCGAGAAGCTAGAAGTGATCAAGAAGTGATCCTGAAACGACCTACGTCAGACATTACTCCAACAACCGTGTTCACTTCCCGGACCCCGCCAAGAAGAGACCATCACGGTTACACACGCGGTTGATGTGTTTTAGTTAAGGTCAACTTCGGGTTTTCTACAACCGGACATCAACAAATTCCCATCTGCCTCATAACCGCGGGCACGGCTTTCGAAAGATAATACCCTGCAGGGGTGTCCCAACTTAGCCCATTATAAGCTCTCACGGTCAACGAAGGATATTCCTTCTACCGGGAAGACCCGATCAGTCTCGGAATCCCGGACTACAAGACATCTCGACAATAATAAAACAAGTCCAGCAAAGCCGCCCGATTGTGCCGACAAATCCTGATAGGAGCTGCACATATCTCGGTCTCAGGGCACATCCGGATAAGCGAAGCGTACAGGTTCCAACATAACCCAAGTTGCCAAGGGACGGTCCCGCACGGTGCTCTAGGTTGGACCAGCAATCCAAGGAGAACTGGCCCGGGGGTTAAAATAAAGATGACCCTTGAGTCTGCAGAACCCAAGGGAAAAAAAGGCTTAGGTGACAAATGGTAAAACCAATGTTGGGCCTTGCTGGAAAAGTCTTATTCAAGGCGAACTGTCAAGGGGGTCCCATAAATCACCCAACCGTGTAAGGAACGCAAACTCCGGGAACATAACACCGGTATGACGGAAACTAGGGTGGCAAGAGTGGAACAAAACACCAGGCATAAGGCCGAGCCTTCCACCCTTTACCAAGTATATAGATGCATTAATTAAATAAGAGGTATTGTGATATCCCAACAAGTAAACATGTTCCAACGAGGAACAACAAGTCCATGTTCCAACAGGGAACAAACTTCATCTTCACCTGCAACTAGCAACGCTATAAGAGGGGCTGAGCAAAGCAGTAACATAGCCAATCAACGGTTTGCTAGGACATGGATGGTTAGGGGCTGACAAGGCAATATAGGAGGCATGATATAGCAAGTGGTAGGTATCGCAGCATGGGCATAGCAAAAGAGCGAGCAATCTAGCAAGCAAAGATAGAAGTGATTTCGAGGGTATGGTCATCTTGCCTGCAAGGTTCTCAGAGTTGTCGAAAGCTTGGTCCTCGTAAGCGTTCTCAACGGAATCCTCGTTCACGTACTCGTCTCCCGGCTCTACCCAAGCAAGAAAAACAAGCAAAGGGGACAAATATCAACCACGATGCAATGCGCAAGCAATATGATGCAAAACATGTCATGATATGCGAGTGGTGTTATGCAATGCGTATGCATGCTCCGGAAGGACAAGGATGAACAGGGCATAATCTTGGCAAACCAAGCATACCACTGGATAGGTGAGGTGATTTCGGTTGAAATCGATATAAAGATCACCGGAATCGGATGCACGATTTGCAAATGGCAAGCAATACAAGAATGACACGAATCTGCCATAAACAGCATGATGCTACTTAGCAAGCAACAATTAATTAAGCTACTGTACCCAAACATGGCAAAAAAGCATATGACAGTAATCTACGCAAGATGCACGACAAAAGATGAACACTGAGCTACGGCTAATTCACATCATAACAGGTCCAAACAATCATGGCAAAAGTGCAAACGATAACAAGTTCTCAGGCTTAGTGAAATAATCAACATAGCAGAAACTAACATCAGGATGACATGTTCAGAGCAATGAAACAATATGCTACAGGTTCAGAACATAGCGAAGTAAGGCATGGCATGAATCTACTCAAAGCACTGACCATAAGCCAAAAAGGATCAGAAAATATGTTTACACCCATGTCAAATAAGCAAGTTTCGTTACAGGTTTCAGACTTAGCAGAAAACTGGACATGACAAAAAAAAGATAACGACTAGGCATGTTCGTGAGCTCGATGCTCTCACTACAGAGCATTGCATGATAAACTAAGCATACATACATCAATAGGACATGGCATAGTAACAAGACATGGCAAGAATAACATCATATCATGCAAGGATCAACTACACCAAGCTTGGCAAAATCGAATAACATGTAAACAATCTGCCAGCAACATTTTGTAGCAAAAGTAGAGCTCGAATGACTCAAGCTATGGCACTCCATAATTACCAACAAAGGTATGTATGGATATATCAAATACTCAAGTTCAAAACACCCTTACTGATCATGCTCAAATTATGCATGGATCTCTCAGAAACAACATGAATACATGACATGAAAATAACAGCAGTCAGGGACTTAGTGAAATCACTAAGTCTCTGAAATCAGCAACATCAAGATACCTAGTTTGCATGCTTGTGCTAATCACCACATAGATCACACAAATACATGGCAAAATTCCCTGGATATGTGGCATGGCATATTTCAAAACTCATGTAGGACACAACTTCATAGGAGGTACACATCAATCATGGTAAAAATGACAAAAGTGCATGTTCAGATAAGATCCAGCAAGTAACATCAACTAGCCCTCTTCTAACAGCATTTCGGGCATCAAGATTACCTCAAATGAAAATGATGCGATGGAACAAAACGATGTACTCTTCGGGGCGAACAATTTGACATATTATACGCGTGAAGCGGAGCTACGTACGCAAAGTTATGGCATGATGAAGATGCGATGATGATGATGAAAAACTGGGACTTGGAAGAAAAACAGGATCGAGGGAAAGTCAACCCTTTCGGCATGCGGCTCGAGGCGGGGCGGATCTGGGGCACACCGGCCCGGATCCGCGCGGAGGAGGCGGCGGCGCGGCGCACCGGCAACGCGGGGCTTGGGCGGCGCGGCGGGAAGCGACGGCGACGGCGACTCGGCGGCGGCGGGCGCGGAACCGAGCGGGGCGGCGCGGCGACCGGCGGGAAGCGACGCGAGCGCGCGCGCGGAGGAGCGGAGGCGGCGGCTGGGCTCGGGGCGGAGCGGGGAGGCGGCGGCCCGCTCGGGCGCGGGGAGGGCCCGGCGCGGGCCTGCGCGGGCCGGCGGCGCGGGGTGGCGGCGCCTGCCACATGGCAGCCCCGGGTTGGCCCAGGCGGCGGCGGCGACTTCGTCCGGCGGCGGTGGACACGTCCGCCCGCACGGAGCGACGAAATTAGGGTTTGGGGGTGTTTTTGCCCGTGATTTGAGGAGGGGGAGGCGTTTTTATAGATAGGAGGAGCTAGGAGGCTCCAAATGGAGAGCGGTTTTCGGCCACGCGATCGTGATCGAACGGCGGAGGACATGAGAGTGTCTTAGATGGGTTGTTGGGCTGTTTTGAAGGGGTGTTGGGCTGCAACACACACGAGTCCTTCACGGTTACCCGGTTAACCGTTGAAGTACCAAACGAACTCCGATTGACCCGAAACTTGACAGGCGGTCTACCGGTGCTATACCGAGGCCGCATGGCAAACCTCGGTCCCTTCCGAGAATGTTTAATACCCGCTCACGAAGAAATGTAAAGGGGACGCCGGGGGAGATAGGAGCGCCGGATTGCAAAACGGACAACGGGAAAGATGCTCGGATTAAAGTGACGAACACGTATGCGAATGCGATGCACATGATGACATGATATGAAATGCATGACAAGAACAAAATACAAAACGAAGGGAAACCCAACCACGGAGGGAATATCATATCACATAGCCGAAAATGGCAAGAGTTTGGATTAAAAATATGGCAAGTTACATCTGGGGCGTTACATTAATCACCTTTGTTCAATATCCCATTACATATTCCAGTCTATTCAAATTCAAGTGAAGTTTGAAGTTGCTCAAAAGTTGATGGAAAAATGTTCATAATTTGCCAAAACTTCCATAACAATTATTTTTTAAGGAACACAACATCATTTTTGTGCAAAGATGAGCATTAGCAATTATAACAGCACCAATTTAGCATTTTAAATGTTATCCTATTTTATGAAAAATACAAATGAATTCTTCTGGTCTCAAAAATATTATGGCTCTCTCTATAATCACCAGGGATTTAACGGGACACCTCCCAAAGTTTTCCTAAGTGAAATAGTTGACCAAATAATTCCCTTTCTCTCTCTATTAATAAATAAAAGCTAAGACACAGAAAAGAAAAAAAAAGACCTAAACTACTAGTGGACTGGGCTCTAGGTCAACAGTGGGAGCCCAGGCCACCTCGCCACCTTCTCCTTCCTCCTGTTCACAAGGGGTGCCGTGGCTGCACGCCCAGCGTCCGTGGGCGCGTATCCGCACGCGGCGGCCATCTGAGGACCCCGACAACCTACTAGGTCATCCTGCGCTCCTCTGGGCAAACCCTAGCCACCATTCCCTTCCCCTCGCGCCGCTTTCGTTCTCCCCGAGACCAGCCGGCACCACCATCGACATCTCCTCTCCATAGGCACGGCCACCGGCCACCCCGCGATGCCTGCGCATCTCGAGGAGCGCCGCCGCATTCATCTACGTCGCCTACCTCTTCAGCTCTGAGTCGTGGAGCCGCACGGACGCCGCACGTGGCATCTTCTTCACCTGCGGCCACTGAGACCTCAACCGTCGATCCCCGGCTGCTGCTACCGCACCGTCTTCCCCCAGCCTTCCCTGCAATGTTGTGAGCGGCCTCCTCCTCTTCCCCTCCTCGATTCACCGTCGTAGGTCGCCGTCCATGCTTCTGACCATGGTCGCGGTCATCGCGCGGTCACTGCGCCCTAGCCTACGCCCCACGCTCGCTCGCCGCTCGCCCGCACTGCTGCGTTGCTCTTCTTGCCTGCTCTCGTGCTGCTTGCTGCACGCCGTTGCCCCCCGTGTGCTGCTGCTAACTGCTGCTCTGCTACAGCTTGTTGCCGCCGCCGCTTACTACGGCTCTGGCTGTCGAGCCACTGCCATCGCGCCCTGCGGCTCCCATCGCACCATGGCCGCCTTGTGCGTGTGGCCGTCGCGCTCAGCGCTCGCCGCACCAACCCCACCCGGTCATCGATGCGCCTTGCGCCGGGCCTACCACTGCTTCTGACGCCGCATGGCCGCCTCTCCCGCTCGCCTCTGCCCCGCCGCTGCCTCCTCGCCGGTGGCGGCCATCCTTCTCGCCCGCTCCCCGCGCCATGCGTTGGGTGCTGGCCGCCGGCGCTCCTCCGCGAGCGGCCGTGCGTGCCCCAGCCGTGGCCTCGGGCCACTGCTGGATTTGGGGCCGGCCCTGTAATTTAGTTAGGTTGATCTAACTGCCTAACTAGTCTATCTAATAGACACTAACAACTGGGCCCCCACCTTGTAAATAAACTAATATAGATAAATGGATAAGTTTTACTCAATGACAGGTGGGTCCCATATGATCCCGTTGACTGGTCAACTACTGTTGACCAGTCAACTTTTGACTGGTGAGTTAGCAGTTGACCGGGCCCAGCTGTCATCCTCTCTGGCTAGGTTCTCACTGGGTACACATAGCCTTTTACTGTTTAATTTCGAGTTAAAACAATGCAGGAATTTTAGAAAATGCAATAAAACTTTAGAAATTCATAGTAATTAAACCGTAACTCGGATGAAAATATTTTCTACATGAAAGTTGCTTAGAACGACGAGACGAATCCAAATACACGTGGTCCGTTTACCTGTCAGATGCCTCTAACTATCTGAACATGGAACTTTCTCTCTCCGGTCATCTGTTTGACACAGGTCCGGAACCGGGAAAACATTCCCGGTTGATTTCCCCCTTCTCCGGTATCGTGTAGCACTGCGTTAGAACACGTCTAGCTATGCCTGTTGTCCTGTTATGCACTTGCTTCCTATGTATTTACTGTTTCTTCCCTCTCTTCTCTTCGGTAGACCCAAGGATGATGCTGATGCCCTGTGATCGACTACGTCGACGACGACCCCTCCTTGCCAGAGTAACCAGGCAAGCCCCCCCCCCTTTGATCATCCCGATATCGCCCATTCCATTCTCTCATGCTTGCATTAGATTTTGCTACTGTTATTGTTTGCTCCTATTCTAATGCACAGCCTACTTTTGTATCTGCTGTTGTACCTTACCTGCTTATCCTAAACTGCTTAGTATAGGTTGGTTAGTGATACATCAGTGACCCCCACTTGTCCTTGTTGCCCCTGCTTCATCATCGACGACTCGATCTACGTGATCAAAGACTAGGCCCTGACACCGCACATCACTTCCCCTTAGTTGCTCGACACTACTGGGTTACTATCGAGTACCGAGGGTGAACCTCTTCAGCACTTCTGATGTTAACCCTGTAGTGTAGTCATTCGGTCGTAGTCATCGAGGGTGATTTCCTCCTTAACCACTTCCGATACGACTCTGTCGTGCAACCCCTCAAGTGTTAACCTCGGGGGTGATTCCTCTTACGTTCACCTTGATGATTACATCTAGTGGAATTCATCGGGGGTGATTCCTCGGGCTTTCCCCTTGATGTTTGGACACACGGATACTTGGACTTTATCGTTGTTACTTGGAAAGACGGGTCGACCCTGAGGGGGTACCCGCGCGAGCTTAATTGCGAGTGATGTGGAGTCGGGCGGACCTGGAAGGTGCCCGCGAGATAATTACGAGGCGTGGCCGGGCATTCCTAGCCCTTGCCGCAAGTCCTCGAGACGGGGCAACGGGGTCACATCTTTCGTGAGTCTCTGCTTGTTACTGCGCGTTCCTAATCGACTACGATTTGGATATTTGATCCGAGGGGCCTCTGGCTTGATAGCACTAACCATCACGTGGGCATAGTATGGGCGTTCTGCGTCGTATGCATCAGTCGAAGCTTAATAGACGTCAGCGACTGAGTGGCGCGCGCCGGGTTAGACTGGTAAGCGCCTGCCTTTTTAGGGAGGTAGCTAGGTCTGCTCACCAGCCACGTAAGCAACGTGCAGGAGTTCCCGAGGAGATGTCCCATGACCCCTGGGGGCATAGGTTTAGTCCAGCGTGCTTGACCTCTGTATTAAGCCTAGGTCTGGTTGCGGCGTATTGTTTGGCCGAGGCCGAGCATGACCCAGGAAAGTGTGTCCGACCGGAGTTAATCGAGCGTGGTGGGTAAGTTGTTGCACCCCTGCAGGGAAGAAAACGTCTATCGATAGCCTGTCCTATGGTAACGTACACTTGGAGTTGTATCCCGATCGATACAACTAGAACTGGATACTCATGATGAGAACTGGATGGTGATGAGAATTGGATTGTGACGATAACTGGATAGTATGGCTCTGGGATGCCTTTCTCGCAGGGAGTCGAGAAAGGATCTCCGGCCGAGGTTGATAACACTACTACTACTTTACTTTATGCTACCCTACTCCCTTCGGTTGCTGCAAGATGGTGGTTTTCCAGAAGATGCTAGTCTTCGATAGGCTAGGCTTTCCCCTTCTTTTCTGGCATTCTGCAGTCCAGTCCACAGATACAGCCCTTTTCATTGATATCGATGCATATGTAGTGTAGATCCTTGCTTGCGAGTACTTTGGATGAGTACTCACGGTTGCTTTGCTCCCCCTTTTCCCCCTTTCTTCTTCTTTCTGGTTGATGCAACCAGATGGTGGAGCCCAGGATCCAGACGACACCAGCGATGACTACTACTACCCCGAGGGTGCTTACTACTACGTGAGACTGCCGACGGTCAGGAGTAGTTAGGAGGCTCCCAGGCAGGAGGCCTTTCCTTTTCGATCGTAGATGCTTTTGTGCTAGCCTTCTTAAGGCAAACTTGTCTAACTTATGTCTGTACTCAGATATTGTTGCTTCCGCTGACTCTTGTGTTTTCGAGCTTATGTATTTCGAGCCCTCGAGGCCCCTGGCTTGTAATATAAAGCTTGTATTATTTTAATTTGTGTCTAGAGTTGTGTTGTGATATCTTCCCGTGAGTCCTTGATCTTGATCGTACACCTTTGCGTGCATGATTAGTGTACGATTGAATCGAGGGCGTCACAAGCCCTCTCCCAACAAATTGCCGGCGAGCCTAATATCAATCATCAAGATTGATTACTACTGGCAGCTGGTGTTGCATCGTGCCTAAAAAATGGTAGTACATGATGGCTTTTCCACAAGTATGAAATGGACAAACTAAGTGCAATTTTTATGTTGTTCTTCGGTTTAAAGCAATTTGTGTTCATTGTTTGCTTATTTTTATGTAGAAAGGTTGCATCGTTTGGTTTCAGGAGGAAGGATACATTAATCTATTGATCAAGACATGTCTACTGAATGTTAGTGCACTAATTGTTAAAGGTGAGATTACAGAAGAGATCGTGTCCAAGTTTGAGGAGGCAAAGAACAAATGTTATGACCGACATAGGGGCTTAGCCCAGTGGGTTATGGCCCAAGTATCTTAATTAGGGGCTTAGCCCAATTATCTTATCGTATTAGGATCGTTTGCTTAGGAGTCAAGTAAACCTCTCTATATAAGGAAAGGAGATGTATAAATCTAATCAAGCAAGAAGCAATAATTATTTGCTCGGCTTCCCTTAGGGAGCCGGGAGACCTAACCCTAGCCACCTCTTGCGTCTGCCGGCGTCGCACCAGCCGCAAGGACGGTGCCCAACCGCCAGCCGCCGCGCAATCTCCTCCGACCTCCTCCCTCCTTCCCCTACAGGCTACACCCTAGAGCGGGTAGAACCCTAGTTTCTACCAATTTGGTATCCAGAGACTCGGGCTCGATCATGTCTTCATCAATGCCAACGCCGCTGCTGCCAATCATCACCACCGCACCATTGACCACCGCCGGTTCCCCCACGCCGCTGGCCCCGGTCACCTCCTCTGTGCCGACAACCACCGTTTTCACGCCGGAAGAAGCCGCCAGCATCTTGCGAGATCTCGTGACAGCCGTCCAGGGCATCCATCTGTACCTGGCCGGGCCGCCCGTACCTCCGCTGGCTGCGACTACCGCCGCCTACAGCCACCCCGAGCTGTCGTGGTCGTCCCAAGGCGCCTGCAATGGGCGGGCCACCGCTGCCACCGTTCCAGCCGGGGCACCCCAGCGGGCCGCCTCCGCCGCTGCTGCACCTGCCCTGGTACTCGGTACCCGCGGCGATCGCCGGAGCCCATCCGTCGTTCTAGCCGCCGCCCGCCCCAGTGTCGTCTTGGACGCAATGGACCGCGCCGGTTATCGCGGTGCCATCCACGCCCGCCCCAGCTCCGCAGTGGCCGCACTGGCCCACGCCGGCCCCAGCTGCGCCAACCTCCACGCCCGCGCCGGTCCAGCTCCCACCGCCGCCGGCTAGCTCCGGACTAGGCTAGTCCACACCGGGAGGCCTCCCGATCTAGCAGGTTCGGTTTCCGCCGTCACCGTCCCAGATCCCGGCCTGGCTAACCGGGACGTCACCACCGCCAGTTTACACGGAGGCTGGGGACCCACTGGTACCCACGCTGTAGTCTGGGGCCTCGTCCAGCTCCGCGGGGGCCTATGACGGTCTCCCCACCATTGATCGGGCGCCGTCATCATCACTGCTCCGTACCGCCGAGCCGGTCGGCCATGGCGCGCCGACCCAGACGTCGCCACAGTTCGCCAAGATCGACTTCGCCACTTATGACGGCACAGAGGACCCGCTTAACTGGCTCAACCAGTGTGAGCAGTTTTTCCGTGGACAGCGCACGCTCGCGTCGGAGCACACTTGGCTGGCATCCTACCACCTTCGCGGTGCAGCCCAGACCTGGTACTACGCCCTCGAGTAGGACGAGGGCAGCATGCCCCCTTGGGAGCGCTTCCGCGAGCTCTACCTCCTTCGTTTTGGGCCCTCGATCCGCGGGAGCCGCCTGGCGGAGCTAGGACGCCTTCCCTTCACCTCCACGGTTCAGGACTTTGTCGACCATTTCCAGGCCCTAGCATGCCATGCGTCAGGCGTGACGGCGCAGCAGCGGGCCGACCTCTTTGTCGGTGGACTTTCGGATCACATCCGCATGGAAGTGGAGCTTCAGGGACCCCAAGATATCCAGACAGCCATATACTACACCCGCGCGTTCGAGGGCCGCGCGGTGGCCGTCTAGCAGGAGTCACCGTCCCGGGCCACTGGGTCGCTACCCTGGCCAGATCCCGCTCCAGGTCGGCCTGTTCAGGCTTCTGCGGCACCCCTCGCTGCGACCGCGGCACGCCCGTTCCGCCAGCTCACATCGGCCGAGCTACTCGAGCATCGCCGCCAAGGGTTGTTCTTCAACTGCGACGAGCCCTACACGCCCGGCCACGCCTGCCCGCGACTCTTCTACCTGGAGGTTGCAGACTATATTCCGGAGGACGCCGTCGCCGCCGACCTTGCCGCCCCAGCTGTCGCGAAGGTGTTTGACGCTGGTTGATCACCTCGAGGAGTTCAGCAAGCGCTTCCCCACCTTACAGCTTGAGGACGAGCTGTTTGTGCAGGCGGGGAGAAGTGTTATGACCGGCATAGGGGCTTAGCCCAGTGGGTTATGGCCCAAGTATCTTAATTAGGGGCTTAGCCCAATTATCTTATCGTATTAGGATTGTTTGCTTAGGAGTCAAGTAAACCTCTCTATATAAGGAGAGGAGATGTATCAATCTAATCAAGCAAGAAGCAATCATTATTTGCTTGGCTTCCCTTAGGGAGCCGGGAGACCTAACCCTAGCTACCTCTTGCGTCTACCGGCGTCGCACCAGCCGCAAGGACGGCGCCCAGCCGCCGACCGCCGCGCAATCTCCTCCGACCTCCTCCCTCCTTCCCCTACAGGCTATGCCCTAGACCGGGTAGAACCCTAGTTTCTACCAACAAATAAGTGTACAAGCTAGAGAAGAGCAAAAGTATTGACCATGAACACATGGAGATGGAGAAAGTATTGATTTGATTAGTAGGAGCAGTCAAGGAACTTGTGTTTCTATTAAAGTGTCTAATTTTTCTTGTCATTTTCTTCGGATAAGGTCTCCTGATGAGTAACTGGTGAAGTATATGCCCAAGATGTCGTTTAATGAAGTAACTGAGTAGTAAAGTTTAACTTGATGGCCTAGAAATAAATGAATTTATGTTAATTCTTTTTGAGGAGTTAGGTTTTAGGGGTTTGACTAGAAATGACGTTTTCTTAACTCCTTGGATATACGGAGTCAAGGTATAATGGGATTTTTGAGGGACAAAATTTTGAGGAATCGGCTAGATATGCTTTTAGACTTAGAGCATCTTCTACAATAGACCAATAGTTGGATACCTAAATTCCGTTTTTGTTCTGGAGACACAAGGTTTTAGGTAGCCAAAAAATTGTCTCCTTTTGGATACCCATATTTTGAGAACCACAAGAAACATGATGATCCGCCTAGCATGGATGGAGACCATGATGGCGGTATCTAGCGGCAAGGGAGTTCAGGGGCGGCAGTGCGGTGCTCGGGGATGGTGAGGGGAGCTCTGGACAACGATGAGGAGTTTTGGGTGGACGGTGTGGGGCAATCAAATTTGGCGGGTCCAGGCAGCGGCGGTCATGAGGGTCGCAATTGCGACCCTTGGATGGTGGAATTAAGCGGTGGGGTAGCAGCGGACTCGGGCGGCCATAGGATCGGCAACGGCGATAGGAATCGGTCGGCGTGGAGGCGGGTGAGGTGTTGATGAAATTTCACCAAACAACGGTTGGGTCTGGCGCCATTTTTTGGAGGTTTTGATCTCCAACTGGTGGAGACCCATATTGCTCAATCCTATAGCAAAACTTAGGCTACAACCTACAAAACTTTGGTCACCATGGAGGTTTGGTTCTACTGTTGGAGCCTTTTTTGGCCAGAAAACCCCAAAATTTTAGTTTTTATCAACCAACTATGTTTTCTGGTCTGCTGTTGGAGATGCTCTTATAAGTGATTTTATTTGCCCACTCGCAACATGACTAGAAAAGCCTTCCTCCCCTTGATCTTCGCCGCAAGATCGTAAATTCATCTCCCCTGTGCTTGCCACTTCGGTGACCGGTGGCGGGTAGGATAATCATGCTGCCTCGACTCCTGCAAGTAGATATTTATGATTTGAGTCCTCATAGGGACAACGCTCGGACGGGTGGCGGAGCTTCTTTTCGGTCAGTCTTCCAGGATCCTATCCTCCTCATGTTCATCTATCGATATAGATTAGACAGAGCCGGCGTATATTCCCACCAGCTCCTCAGGGTGGCGAGGTTAGAGTTTCTCAAAGTGCGTACTTGATGGCGAGATTTGGTGTCAGATTCTGCAGATCGATTCAAGGGTTAAATGGAGACGATTGCAGTTTCAAGGAGATGGTCCTTAGGGGCTCATGCGTGAAGACTCCCGGTTGTCCTTGACAAGTTCATACCAACTCCGATATGGGAGAGATGACAATGGCGCGTCGGCAACTCATTTTGACGGTGGTAGTGGTTGTTCGATAGTCCATAAAAATCGACGTATTTTTATTATGTTTAGGTGCTTTGTACTTCTGATGAATATTTATAATAGATCTAGATCATTTTCGCAAAAAGAGACGGTGGTGGAGATACCATCATACATAACAGAGAAGAACAACACACAAACATTGAATGGAGAAACTACCACAAGCTAGACATGATGAAAATAAATGGTTGTGTGAAGCTTTATATCTCCGTTCTCCATCAGTTGCTAGTCAAAGGGGGCGGATCGCTGGATTAGGTCCCTACCATCACCGGAATCCATGTCAAACCATCTTTCGGGGAACACTAGCACCAGTATGGTGACCACTACTATGATGCATAACCAAATGAACCAATGCAGGTCGGGGCTCTTGAGTAACGCCTACAAGAAGGTGAGACACCCAAGAGCCGCCATCGCCCGACCTAAGAGGATTTAGATTTTCATCAAGAGATTCAAGACCAAGATGAGGAAAGGAATAAAAAGTCCACAATGATGCCTGGAAGGAGGTGAATGACGCCAAATGGCGTCATCATATGGACAAATCGAGTAGGCTTTCACCCCAAAGCTATCTTCCAACTCCACCACAATGATATTGCCAAAGAAAGGCTCCATGCAACTTTTAAGGCACTTTCGAGCTACCCCTCCCCCCCAGGCTGCTCGACAAAAGCTAAAGATAACACCAGAGATGAAGAGTGAACAAGGAGCGGACATGACATTCAAAAGGTGCTACACCAAAAATGTCAGCTAGAACCCTTTGAAGTCATCGATAAATCAGAAACAAACAAGGGCCTTTTCCCCATAGGTTCTGTTGTAGGGTGAAACCCTAGAGGGGATCTTTTCACACTTGGAGGGGGAAAAGAGGAAGAACACTCAAGAACACAAGGAACAAATCACTCAAACAAACTCAAATATCACATCCACTAGAGTAGCATACATGAGATACACAAGATTACATGAACAATTCAAGGAAAATAGCACTAGGGTAAAAGTTCTTCCCACTAGGTGAGGTCTTGCATCCAAGAGTATCTTCTCCAAGAGGAGGACTTGATCTCCAAGAGGAGATTCTCCAAGAGGAGGTCTAGATCTCCTAGAGGAGGAAGATGAGCAAAGCTCTCTCTTTGTGTTCTAAATACTTTGCTATCCCCTCAAATGAGTTAGGGAAGGAATATATATAGTCTAGGTACGAAATAGAGGGGAGAGGGGGATACAAGGGTTACCCCAACTTGCACGCAGGCACTCTCGGAGGGGCCCGGGCACCCGGGGTAAAGTGGCCCGGGCACCAGGACCGGTCAGGGACATGGCCGAGGAAGGATCGGGCACCCGGGGGTCCTAGGCCTGAGCACCCAGGGCAGGCGCAAGTGGCTGGGCGGTCGAGGCCGGGCACCCGGGGGTCCAATGCCCGGGCACCCGGGCAGGGCTGGTGGTTGGCGCGGGAGGGTCCGGGCACCCGGGTTGCAGCCCAGGCGGCGGCTCGGCCAAGGGCCGGGCATCCGGGGTGGGCCGGGGCGCGGCCCAGGTGGTGGTGGGGCACCCGGGGCCAAGGAGGCCGGGCACCCGGGGTGTCCAGGGGGGTCGGCCCTTCCCTTGGCTGCTCGTCCGGGCACCCGGGGTCCATCCGTCCAGGTGCCCGGGGTGTTCAAGGACTCCCCTCCTCCGTGCTTCTCATTCCTTCCTCCTTCCTTCTTCTCCTCGAGAGCTTGGGTCTCCATCCTTGCTTCCTCACGATGATCTCCGATGTACCGAAGAATGCATACGTATCTCTTTGAGGTAGAATCTCATTCTCATGTGAAACCGAACGAAACCCGGAGAGGAAAGAAGTGACCTCGTTCTCGATGTTGCGTGCACATGCTCTTGTCATTGGTCCTCTCGGTGCTTGTGGTGGTGATGGAGTGTCGTTGCGGATGAGCTCGGGATGCTCCACATCATCTCCCCCTTGGGAGAGATCCGTCCATGGATCGTGCTCTTCATCACCATAGTACTTGGCCATGTCTTTGACGTTGAAGATGTCGCTTACATTGTACTTGTCACGTGGAATGTCGACCTTGTAGGCGTTGTCGTTGTAGCGTACGAGCACCTTGAATGGTCTATCGGCTCTCAGAAGTAGCTTGGACTTGTGCTCCTTTGGGAAGCTGTCCTTGCGGAGATGTATCCATACTAGATTTCCTGGTTGCAACACCATAGGTGACTTGTTGATGTTGAGCTTGGAGGTGAGTCATTGTACTTGGCGCTCGATGATGGAATGTGTTTCTTCATGCATCTTCTTGAGGTAGGTGGCTCTTGCACTAGCGTCCATGGTTGCTCGTTCTTGAAGCGGTAGAGGAAGGATGTCCAATGGTGACAATGGGTTGAAGCTGTAGACAACCTCGAAGGGGGACCTGCCGGTGGTAGAGTGTCTTGCACGATTGTAGGCGTACTCGGCAATGGGTAAGCACTCCTCCCGCTCCTTGATGTTCTTCTTGATCAACACGCGTAGGAGAGTGGAAAGCGTCCGGTTGGTGACTTCCGTTTGGCCATCGGTTTGAGGATGATATGTCGTGGAGAAGAGTAGCTTGATTCCGAGCTTGGCGCATAACGTCTTCCAAAAGTAGCTTAAAAACTTGACGTCTCGGTCCGACACAATTGTCTTTGGCACTCCGTGTAACCTCAAGATTTCCCTACAAAAAATATTTGCAACATGTGAAGCATCGTCTATCTTATTGCATGGGATAAAATGAGCCATTTTAGAGAATCGGTCCACGACAAAAAATATGGAGTCCTTTCCATTTTGAGTCCTAGGTAATCCAAGCACAAAATCCATGCTAATATCTTCCCAAGGTTGATGTGGAATAGGTAGTGGCATATGTAAACCATGAGATTGAGATTCTGACTTAGCTTTGCAACATGTAGAGCACAGGTTGGTGAAGCGTGAGACATCGCGAAACATCTTGGGCCAAAAATAGTTCTTGGAGAGCGTGGCAAAAGTCCTGTCGCATCCAAAGTGTCCAATGAGTCCACCTCCATGAGCATCTTGCAAAAGTAACAAACGAAGAGAAGACTCGGGAATGCGTAGTTCGTTAGCTATCATTAGATAGCCATCTTTGATATAGTATCGTTCCCAAGAAGTATGTGTCACACACTTAGCAAAAGGAGTAGCGAAAGTCGCATCGTGCTCATACAAATCTTTGATATGATCAAATCCAACAACATTCAATTCAAGTTGAGTGATTAACATGCATTTGCGGGAAAGGGCATCCACCACAACATTCTCTTTGCCCTTAATGTACTTGATCACATAGGCAAAAGATTCAATAAATTCACTCCATTTAGCATGCCGTTTATTCAACTTGGTTTGAACTTTAAGGTACTTAAGTGTCTCATGATCAGTATGTATGACAAACTCATGTGGTCTAAGATAATGCTCCCAAACATGCAACACATGCACTAAAGCATACACTTATTTGTCATAGATGGGATAGTTAAGTTGAGCACCGGAGAGTTTTTCACTAAAATATGCAATAGCTCGCTTTTCTTGCATCAAAACTCCACCAATTCCATTACCACCAGCATCGCAATGAACCTCAAAAGTTTTTTCAAAGTTGGGCAAAGCAAGAATCGGAGCATGAGTAAGCAATGATTTGAGCTCATCAAAAGCAGTAGACTGCAAAGGTCCCCAAACAACAGGAGCATTTTTCTTACTCAAGGCATGCAACGGTGCGGCAATAGTGCTAAAATCTTTCACAAAGCGACAATAGAAACCCGCAAGGCCAAGAAAACTATGCACTTGTTACAAATTAGTGGGTTGTGGCCAAGTTTTAATTGCTTCAATTTTAGACTCATCAACATGGACACCCTGTGAGGAAACAACGAAACCCAAGAAAACAAGCTTGTCAACTCCAAAAGTGCACTTTTTCATGTTGTCATAAAGACGTTCCTTGCGGAGAGTTTGCAAAACGGCCCTAACATGATTTACATGATCTTTGATGGATTTGCTAAAAACAAGTATGTTGTCGAAGTAGACCACAACAAACACTCCAACGTAAGGACGAAGCACAAAATGCATAAGACGCATGAAAGTACCGGGAGCTTCAGATAAACCCATACGCATAACCAACCTATAAGACGCATGAAAGTACAAGCCAAATTTAGTTCTGAAAGTGGTTTTCCATTCATCACCTTCTTGTATGCGGATTTGAAAATAGCCACTTTTAAGATCAATTTTTAAGAAAATGGTGGCACCGCTAAGCTCATCTAGCATATCATCAAGGCGAGGAATGGGATGCCTAACGAACGGTGATAGCATTGATGGGTCTATAATCAGAGCACATGCGAAAACTACCATCTTGCTTGGGCACAAGGATAACCAGAACAGCACAAGGGATTAAGCTTTCACGTACATGGCCGTTGTTGATGAGTTGTTGTACTTGCCGTTGGATCTCCTTAGTTTCTTCGGGGTTGACGCGGTATGGAGCCTTGTTCGGAAGAGGTGCTCCGGGGATGAGGTCGATCCTATGTTCAATGCCACGTAGAGGAGGAAGACCAGGAGGTAGCTCATCGGGGAAGACATCCTCGAATTCCTGCAACAAATTAGAGAACACTAGAGGAAGAGGATTAGTAGTGTTATTTTTTGTCACCTCATCTTTGCAAAGTAGGACAAAGTAGATGACACTTGATGGGTTCTCACACACTTCTCTCATCTCTCTTTTTGTGGCTAGAAGGACTAAGTTTTCTCTCTTGGCAAAGAGTCGCTCAATTTTGGCTTGTGGCGCTCACTTTCTTTTTGGTGGTTCACTCTCTCACTAGTATCTCCATGATGGGTGGATGCTTGCTTGTCGGCGATCACTTGGCTTGGTGACATTGGTCAAAGCACATACTCCTTGCCCTTCATCTTGAAGCTATAGTGGTTGGTTCTTCCGTTGTGGATGACTCCGCGGTTGAATTGCCAAGGTCGTCTCAAGAGAAGATGGCACACAGACATAGAAACTATGTCGCATTCCAAGGTGTCCTCGTAGGCGCCGATCTTGAAATAAACTTCCACCGTATGCTCCACTTGAATAGTGCCGGAGTCGCTTAGCCATTGCACCTTGTAGGGACGAGGGTGCTTCTTCTTGACCAATTGCAGCTTGGAACATAGCTCTTCACTTGCCAAGTTGTCACAACTTCCTCCGTCGATGATGACTTTCACGGAACGCCCGTTGATGCCGGCCTTGGTGTGGAAGATGTGGCACCGTTGGTCTTCTTCTTGTTGGTGTTGGAGCATCAAGACCTTGGAGACCACAAGAGAGGGACTTGAATCGTTGTCACAAAACACTTGATCATCTTCATCTTTGTTCACGCGCTGGTGCATGGCCACATGCTCGAGGGCTTCCATCTCCTCTTCACTCATCGAGTCGTATGTGCCATCATCGTTGAAGATCATGGTTCGCTTGTTGGTGTGTTTGAAAGACTTGTGTCCTCGGCCACCACACGTGAAGCACTTGAATGAACTTGTCTTGACGGGGTCATTTGCTGGCGCCGAAGATGAGGAAGTCTTGGATTTGTAGGTGCTTGTCGGAGGACGAGTTGAGGAAGGCGTAGCTTGCTTGGAACTTGACTTGTTACCGGTACTTGGTGATGCTCTAGTTGAGGTAGGAGTTGCCGAAGTCGCGGGAGCTTGAGAGTAGGAGCCGTAGGTATTGGACGAGTACTTGACGTATTTGAAGTCATCTTGCACTTGTTGCTCGGCCTTGGTAGCTTGATGAACTAGCTCGAGAAGGTTTGAGTATGGTTGGAAGTCGGCAATCCGCTTGATTGGGCGGTTGAGACCGTTCAAGAAGCGTGCCATTGTTTGCTCGTCGTTTTCCTTGACATTGGCTCGTATCATGGCAATCTCCATTTCTTGGTAGTATTCTTCCACCGTCTTTGTGCCTTGCTTGAGGAGTTGCAACTTCTTGAAGAGATCACGGGTGTAGTGTGTAGGCACAAAACGGGCTCTCATGGCATCCTTCATGTCCGCCCAAGTTGTGATTGGTGGCTCGCCTCTTGTTTGTCGTCGCTCAATCACTTGTTCCCACCAAATGAGGACGTAGTCTTGGAACTCAAGGGAGGCCATGGCGATCTTTGTTTCCTCTTCGTAGTTATGAAGGAGGAATATCTTGTCCACCTTCAAGGCCCATGAGAGATATTCTTCGGTATCATTGCTTCCAGAGAACTTGGGCATGGTGAACTTGAGCTTGCTGTAGCGGAGTTCTTCATCGTAGTGGCGGTTTTGATGTTGCTCTTGACAAGGAGGAAGGTCCTCAAATGCTCGTTCATCGTGATGTCGCTCTTGTTGTGGAGGAGGACGAGGCATGTGCGCTTGGTTTCTTCTTTCTTGTTGCTCTTCAAGTCGAGCGGCTTCTTCTTGTCGTGCTTGGCGAAGTGCATCTTCTTGCTCATGGACTTGGTGATTACGCTCTTCGACGGCTCTAGTGGCCTCGTTGAGTGTGCGTTGAGCTTTGAGTGCTTGAGCTTCACGTTCAAGGGCTTGTGCTTCACAACCATCTTGTGCTTGTCGAATTACATCACCGTCTTGAGGTGGTTGACGTTGCACTTGTGGAGGTATTTGCTCTTGCTCCATTTCTTCGTGCACTTGTTGTCGCGCCCTTTAACATGCTCGGACTCGGTCTTGTAAGCCATTCCCATGGAATGGATTTTATTGAGCTTGGAGATCTTGGGGCTCATCACGTCGAGGGAACCGCGCTCGTGGAGGACTTGCATTGTAAGAGGAGCAGTCCGAAGATTGACGACTTGAGCGACGGCTTGAGTGGCACCGTCTTGATGAAGATGACAATGAGGACGGGCATCTCATGATCATGTTGCGCAATTCTTCCATTTGTTTGCTGAACTTGGCGTCAATGTAGTCGCGGTTCCTTGTTTCCGATTGACGAAGGTCGGGGGAGAGTTGCTCCATGCGTTCGCCCAATGCCTCGCTTTCTTGATGTAGGGCTCGTTGCGCGATGAAGAAGTGGTTCTTGGTGACGTAGCCGTTATCACCACCTTGCTCCTCGAAAAGCGGGTTCGCCGACGAACTTGGCCTATCCATCATAACCAAGTGGGGTGAGTAGCAAAATGAGAGAACAATACCGAAGTTACCTTTTTCGAGGATTGAGGATGTAACAAGTGTCACTCAATGTAATGCCACAATATGAGAATTGGAACTGGGTTTGTTTCTCACACCTACAAGTAAAGGACTTATGGAGTAGCTCGGTTAGGGTGGTGGCAAAAATTTCAAGCAAATGTTAGTCAAGATATCGATAAAGTTGAGAAGGTTCAAAAAATTGCAGGTAAAGCAAATAGATCAAAGCCAAGAATATCACCAGGAACACAAACACGGAAGACAGATGAGATCCGCACAACCAAGGAGTGATCTCGAAATGTGTAACCACGGGAAATATTCTTGTTGTGTGAATGCTAGAGAGACGCTAGCTCGATTGCTCAAATGTGCAAGATACGCATGTGCACCTACCTATGAGAGAAACATGTCGTCTTCAATCCCAACTATGCTATGTATGCGGTGACCAAGATGATATGTCTATGCGA
Organism: Aegilops umbellulata; assembly: GCA_032464435.1. NCBI lineage: Eukaryota > Viridiplantae > Streptophyta > Magnoliopsida > Poales > Poaceae > Aegilops > Aegilops umbellulata. The sequence goes on from CP136055.1 coordinate 408,054,886, forward strand.
AATGGCTCAATGCTATTGCTTACAAGCTCTTTGTTTCTTCTCTTTTGCTTAAAAGCTTTTCTTTCTTTCTCTTTTTTTCACTATGCTTGATGCTCGAGCCAAGTATGATATGAGACAAGTATGTAAGATATGCACGGGAGAGACTTATGGCACAAAGATGATAACACGATCACTATGGTGCACAATAGCGTGGCCCGACAATTCTCAACTCGCTAGTCTCGATGGTTAAGTGATGAAATAGGCTTGGGCTATCAATGCAAAAGCAAAGGTATGAAGTAAGTGTCGTCGAGGTTACCGTCCTTTCTTACAGTTAGCGGTGACAATGGTGATGATCGTTGGCGAAGATGACTCCGAGGCGATGATGAATGGCGGTGATGTCGATGTCAGATGTTCCTAAGTACACGAAACACCTTAGGAAACGGAAACCACAACTCAAAATCGATCAAATGTGGAAGGTGGGTGCTATTATGATGAACTTTTCGATGTAGGCTAATGGTGGTGCTAAAGATATATGTGGATGGGGGATGTCAAGAGCTTTCAAATGATCTAAAGAACACAAAAAACGGACTTGGGAGTTGGAAGTTATGGCCAAAATGACGGGGAAGTTGGGCTGATTCGGGGGGATGCGGGCACCCAGGGGTGGAAGGTGCGGGTGCCCGGGATGGTCAGCGGGAATTGGCCTGGAGGTGCGGGCACCCGGTGGTGGCCGATTTGGGCGGAAAAGTTTGGGGAAAGGCAAAATTTCATGGATTTCGTGGTGGGAAGGGTGGGGATTGTTGGGTAGGGGCTAGATCCACTTGCCAAACATCAAATCCATGGACCAAAACAACCAAATCTCACCAGATCCAACAAATTGCAAGAAAATTTTTTGGGGCTATTTTTGTGGGGACTTTCAAATTTTAACGAAAAACAACAAAATCAAGCTAGCAAATGGGGGGATGGGACTCCAAGATGTGAATCAACATTGCTCATGATACCAAGATGTTGTAGGGTGAAACCCTAGAGGGGGTCTTTTCACACTTGGAGGGGGAAAAGAGGAAGAACGCTCAAGAACACAAGGAACAAATCACTCAAAACAACCCCAAATATTACATCCACTAGAGTAGCATACATGAGATCCACAAGATTACATGAACAATTCAAGGAAAATAGCACTAGGGTAAAAGTTCTTCCCACTAGGTGAGGTTTTGCATCCAAGAGGAGGGCTTGATCTCCAAGAGGAGCTTCTCCAAGAGGAGGTCTAGATCCCCTAGAGGAGGAAGATGAGCATAGCTATCTCTTTGTGTTCTAAATACTTTGCTATCCCCTCAAATGAGCAAGGGAAGGAATATATATAGTCTAGGGACGAAATTGAGGGGAGAGGGGGATACAAGGGTCAAAACCCCAACTTGCACGCAGGCACTCTCGGAGGGGTCTGGGCACCCGGGGTAAAGTGGCTCGGGCACCCGGACCAGTCAGGGACATAGCCGAGGAAGGACCGGGCACCCGGGGGTCCTAGGCCTGGACACCTGGGGCAGGCGCAGGTGGCTGGGCGGTTGAGGCTAGGCACCCGAGGGTCCAATGCCCGGGCACCCCGGCGGGGCTGGTGGTTGGCGCGGGAGGGGTCAGGCACCTGAGGCCACAGGCCGGGCACCCAGGGTGCAGCCCAGGCGGCGGCTGGGCCAAGGGTCGGGCACCCGGGGTGTCTAGGGGGGTCGGCCCTCCCCTTGGGTGCTTGTCCGGGCACCCGGGGGTCGTCCGTCCAGGTGCCCGGGGTGTTCAGGGACTCCCCTCCTCCGTGCTTCTCGTTCCTTCCTCCTTCCTTCTTCTCCTCGGGAGCTTGGGTATCCATCCTTTCTTCCTCACGATGATCTCCGTGTTGGGGAACGTAGTAATTTCAAAAAAATTCCTACGCACACTCAAGATCATGGTGATGCATAGCAACGAGAGGGGAGAGTGTTCTCTACGTACCCTCGTAGACCGAAAGCGGAAGCGTTAGGACAACGCGGTTGATGTAGTCGTACGTCTTCACGGCCCGACCGATCAAGCACCGAAACTACGGTACCTCCGAGTTCTTGCACACGTTCAACTCGATGACGATCCCCGGACTCCGATCCAGCAAAGTGTCGGGGATGAGTTCCGTCAGCACGACGGCGTGGTGACGATCTAGATGTTCTACCGTCGCAGGGCTTCGCCTAAGCACCGCTACAATATCATCGAGGATTATGGTGGAGGGGGGCACCGCACACGGCTAAGAGATCTCAAGGATCAATTGTTCTGTATAGAGGTGCCCCCTGCCCCCGTATATAAAGGAGCAAGGGGGGAGGCCGGCCGGCCCTTGCAGGGCGCGCCAGGAGGAGGAGTCCTCCTCCTAGTAGGAGTAGGACTCCCCTCTTTCCTACTCCTACTAGGAGGGGGAAAGGAAGGGGGAGGGAGAAGGAAAGGGGGGCGTCGCCCACCCTCTCCTAGTCCAATTCGGACCAGAGGGGGAGGGGCGCGCGTCCCACCCTGGCCGCCCCTCTCTCTCCACTAAGGCCCATAACGCCCATTACTTCTCCCGGGGGAGTTCTGGTAACCCTCCGGCACTCCGGTTTTCTCTGAAATCACCCGGAACACTTTCGGTGTCCGAATACAGTCGTCCAATATATCAATCTTTATGTCTCGACCATTTCGAGACTCCTCGTCATGTCTGTGATCACATCCGGGACTCCGAACCACCTTCGGTACATCAAAACATATAAACTCATAATGAAATTGTCATCGTAATGTTAAGCGTGCGGACCCTACGGGTTCGAGAACAATGTAGACGTGACCGAGACACGTCTCCGGTCAATAACCAATAGTGGAACCTGGATGCTCATGTTGGCTCCCACATATTCTATGAAGATCTTTATCGGTCAGACCGCATAACAACATACGCTGTTCCCTTTGTCATCGTTATGTTACTTGCCCGAGATTCGATCGTCGGTATCTCAATACCTAGTTCAATCTCTTTACCGCCAAGTCTCTTTACTCGTTCCGTAATACATCATCTCGCAACTAACTCATTATTTGTATTGCTTGCAAGGCTTAAGTGATGTGTATTACCGAGAGGGCCCAGAGATACCTCTCCGACAATCGGAGTGACAAATCCTAATCTCGAAATATACCAACCCAACATGTACCTTTGGAGACACCTGTACAGCACCTTTATAATCACCCAGTTACGTTGTGACGTTTGGTAGCACACAAAGTGTTCCTCCGGTAAACCGGAGTTGCATAATCTCATAGTCATAGGAAAATGTATAAGTCATGAAGAAAGTAATAGCAACATACTAAACGATCGAGTGCTAAGCTAATGGAATGGGTCATGTCAATCACATCATTCTCCTAATGACGTGATCTCGTTAATCAAATGACAACTCATGTCTATGGTTAGGAAACATAACCATCTTCGATTAGCGATCTAGTCAAGTAGAGGCATACTAGTGACACTCTATTTGTCTATGTATTCACACAAGTATTATGTTTCTGGTTAATACAATTCTAGCATGAATAATAAACATTTATCATGATATAAGGAAATAAATAATAACTTTATTATTGCCTCTAGGGCATATTTCCTTCAGTCTCCCACTTGCACTAGAGTCAATAATCTAGATTACACAGTAATGATTCTAACACCCATGGAGCTTTGGTGCTGATCATGTTTTGCTCGTGGAAGAGGCTTAGTCAATGGGTCTGCTACATTCAGATCCGTATGTATCTTGCAAATCTCTATGTTTCCCACCTGGACTAGATCCCGGATGGAATTGAAGCGTCTCTTGATGTGCTTGGTTCTCTTGTGAACTCTGGATTCCTTTGCCAAGGCAATTGCACCAGTATTGTCACAAAAGATTTTCATTGGACCCGATGCACTAGATATGACACCTAGATCGGATATGAACTCCTTCATCCAGACTCCTTCGTTTGCTGCTTCCGAAGCAGCTATATATTCTGCTTCACATGTAGATCCCGCCACGACGCTTTGTTTAGAACTGCACCAACTGACAGCTCCACCATTTAATGTAAACACGTATCCGGTTTGCGATTTAGAATCGTCCGTATCAGTGTCAAAGCTTGCATCAACGTAACCATTTACGATGAGCTCTTTGTCACCTCCATATACGAGAAACATATCCTTAGTCCTTTTCAAGTACTTCAGGATGTTCTTGACCGTTGTCCAGTGATCCACTCCTGGATTACTTTGGTACCTCCCTGCTAGACTTATAGCAAGGCACACATCAGGTCTGGTACACAGCATTGCATACATGATAGAGCCTATGGCTGAAGCATAGGGAACATATCTCATTTTCTCTCTATCTTCTATAGTGGTCGGGCATTGAGTCTTACTCAACTTCACACCTTGTAACACAGGCAAGAATCCTTTCTTTGCCTGATCCATTTTGAACTTCTTCAAAACTTTGTCAAGGTATGTGCTTTATGAAATCCAATTAAGCGTCTTGATCTATCTCTATAGATCTTAATGCCCAATATGTAAGCAGCTTCGCCGAGGTCTTTCATTGAAAAACTCTTATTCAAGTATCCCTTTATGCTATCCAGAAATTCTATATCATTTCCGATTAGTAATATGTCATCCACATATAATATCAGAAATGCTACAGAGCAACCACTCACTTTCTGGTAAATACAGGCTTCTCCAAAGTCTGTATGAAACCAAATGCTTTATCACACTATCAAAGCGTTTATTCCAACAGCGAGAGGCTTGCACCAGTCCATATATGGATCGCTGGAGCTTGCACACTTTGTTGGCTCCCTTTGGATCGACAAAACCTTCCGGCTGCATCATATACAACTCTTCTTCCAGAAATCCATTCAGGATGCAGTTTTGACATCCATCTGCCAAATTTCATAATCATAAAATGCGGCTATTGCTAACATGATTCGGACAGACTTAAGCATCGCTACGGGTGAGAAAGTCTCATCGTAGTCAATCCCTTGAACTTGTCGAAAGCCTTTTGCGACAAGTCGAGCTTTGTAGACAGTAACATTACCGTCAGCGTCAGTCTTCTTCTTGAAGATCCATTTATTCTCAATTGCTTGCCGATCATCGGGCAAGTCAACCAAAGTCCATACTTTGTTCTCATACATGGATCCCATCTCAGATTTCATGGCTTCAAGCCATTTTGCGGAATCTGGGCTCACCATCGCTTCTTCATAGTTCATAGGTTCATCATGATCTAGTAGCATGACTTCCAGAACAGGATTACCGTACCACTCTGGCGCGGATCTTACTCTAGTTGATCTACGAGGTTCAGTAGCAACTTGTTCTGAAGTTTCATGATCATCATCATTAGCTTCCTCACTAATTGGTGTAGATGACACAGAAACCGGTTTCTGTGATGTACTATTTTCCAATAAGGGAGCAGGTACAATTACCTCATCAAGTTCTACTTTCCTCCCACTCACTTCTTTCGAGAGAAACTCCTTCTCTAGAAAGGATCCATTCTTAGCAACAAATGTCTTGCCTTCGGATCTATGATAGAAGTGTACCCAACAGTTTCCTTTGGGTATCCTATGAAGACACATTTCTCCGATTTGGGTTCGAGCTTATCTGGTTGAAGCTTTTTCACATAAGCATCGCAGCCCCAAACTTTCAGAAATGACAACTTTGGTTTCTTGCCAAACCACAATTCATAAGGCGTTGTCTCAACGGATTTTGATGGTGCCCTATTTAACGTGAATGCGGCCGTCTCTAAAGCATAACCCCAAAATGATAGCGGTAAATCTGTAAGAGACATCGTAGATCGCACCATATCAAGTAAAGTACGATTACGACGTTCGGACACACCATTACGCTGTTGTGTCCCGGGTGGCGTGAGTTGCGAAACTATTCCGCATTGTTTCAAATGTAGACCAAACTCGTAACACAAATATTCTCCTCCACGATCAGATCGTAAAAACTTTATTTTCTTGTTACGATGATTTTCAACTTCACTCTGAAATTCTTTGAACTTTTCAAATGTTTCAGACTTATGTTTCATTAAGTATTTATACCCATATCTGCTTAAATCATCTGTGAAGGTGAGAAAATAACGATATCCGCCACGAGCTTCAACATTCATTGGACCACATACATCTGTATGTACGATTTCCAACAAATCTGTTGCTCTCTCCATAGTACCGGAGAACGGCGTTTTAGTCATCTTGCCCATGAGGCACGGTTCGCAAGTACCAAGTGATTCATAATCAAGTGGTTCCAAAAGTCCATCAGTATGGAGTTTCTTCATGCGCTTTACATCGATATGACCGAAACGGCAGTGCCACAAATAAGTTGCACTATCATTATCAACTCTGCATCTTTTGGCTTCAACATTATGAATATGTGTATCACTACTATCGAGATTCATCAAAAATAGACCACTCTTCAAGGGTGCATGACCATAAAAGATATTACTCATATAAATAGAACAACCATTATTCTTCGATTTAAATGAATAACCGTCTCGCATCAAATAAGATCCAGATATAATGTTCATGCTCAACGCTGGCACCAAATAACAATTATTTAGGTCTAATACTAATCCCGAAGGTAGATGTAGAGGTAGCGTGCCGACTGCGATCACATCGACTTTGGAACCATTTCCCACGCGCATCGTCACCTCGTCCTTTGCCAGTGTTCGCTTAACCTGTAGTCCCTGTTTCGATTTGCAAATATTAGCAACAGAACCAGTATCAAATACCCAGGTGCTACTGCGAGCTCTAGTAAGGTACACATCAATAACATTTATATCACATATACCTTTGTTCACCTTGCCATCCTTCTTATCCGCCAAATACTTGGGGCAGTTCCGCTTCTAGTGACCAGTCTACTTGCAGTAGAAGCACTCAGTTTCAGGCTTAGGTCCAGATTTGGGTTTCTTCTCCTAAGCAGCAACCTGCTTGCTGTTCTTCTTGAAGTTCCCCTTCTTCTTCCCTTTGCATTTTTTCTTGAAACTAGTGGTCTTGTTAACCATCAACCCTTGATGCTCCTTCTTGATTTCTACCTCCGCAGCCTTTAGCATTGCGAAGAGCTCGGGAATTGTCTTGTCCATCCCTTGCATATTATAGTTCATCACGACGCTCTTGTAGCTTCGTGGCAGTGATTGGAGAATTCTGTCAATGACGCAATCATCCGGAAGATTAACTCCCAGTTGAATCAAGTGATTATTATACCCCAGACATTTTGAGTATATGCTCACTGACAGAACTGTTCTCCTCCTTCTTGCAGCTATAGAACTTATTGGAGACTTCATATGTCTCAATCCGGGCATTTTCTTGAAATATTAACTTCAACTCCTGGAACATCTCATATGCTCCATGACATTCAAAACGTCGTTGAAGACCCGGTTCTAAGCCGTAAAGCATGGCACATTGAACTATCGAGTACTCATCAGCTTTGCTCTCCCAGACGTTCTTAACGCCGTCTGTTGCATCAGCAGCAGTCCTGTCATCCAGCGGTGCTTCCAGGACGTAATTCTTCTGTGTAGCAATGAGGATAATCCTCAAGTTACGGACCCAGTCTGTGTAATTGCTACCATCATCTTTCAACTTTGCTTTCTCAAGGAACGCATTAAAATTCAACAGAATAACAGCACGGGCCATCTATCTAGAATCAAACATAAACAAGCAAGATACTATCAGGTACTAAGTTCATGATAAATTTAAGTTCAATTAATCATATTACTTAAGAACTCCCACTTAAAAAGACATCCCTCAAAGCTTCTAAGTGATCACGTGATCCAAATCAACCAAACCATAACCGATCATCACGTGAAATGGAGTAGTTTTCAATGGTGAACATCACTATGTTGATCATATCTACTATATGATTCACTCTCGACCTTTCGGTCTCAGTGTTCCGAGGCAATATCTGCATATGCTAGGCTCATCAAGTTTAACCTGAGTATTCTACGTGTGCAAAACTGGCTTGCACCCGTTGTAGATGGACATAGAGCTTATCACACCCGATCATCACGTGGTGTCTGGGCACGACGAACTTTGGCAACGGTGCATACTCAGGAAGAACACTTTTATCTTGAAATTTAGTGAGAGATCATCTTATAATGCTACCGTTAATCAAAGCAAGATAAGATGCATAAAAGATAAACATCACATGCAATCAATATAAGTGATATGATATGGCCATCATCATCTTGTGCTTGTGATCTCCATCTTCGAAGCATCGTCATGATCACCATCGTCACCGGCGCGACACCTTGATCTCCATCGTAGCATCGTTGTCGTCTCGCCAAACTTATGCTTCTACGACTATCGCTACCGCTTAGTGATAAAGTAAAGCATTACAGGGCGATTGCATTGCATACAATAAAGCGACAACCATATGGCTCCTGCCAGTTGCCGATAACTCAGTTACAAAACATGATCATCTCATACAATAAAATTTAGCATCATGTCTTGACCATATCACATCACAACATGCCCTGCAAAAACAAGTTAGACATCCTCTACTTTGTTTGTTGCAAGTTTTACGTGGTTGCTATGGGCTTAGCAAGAACCAATCTTACCTACGCATCAAAACCACAACGATAGTTTGTCAAGTTGGTGTTGTTTTAACCTTCGCAAGGACCGGGCGTAGCCACACTTGGTTCAACTAAAGTTGGAGAAACTGTCACCCGCCAGCCACCTGTGTGCAAATCACGCCGGTAGAACCAGTCTCGCGTAAGCGTACGTGTAATGTCGGTCCGGGCCGCTTCATCCAACAATACCGCCGAACCAAAGTATGACATGCTGGTAAGCAGTATGACTTATATCGCCCACAACTCACTTGTGTTCTACTCGTGCATATAACATCAACACAAAAAACCTAGGCTCTGATACCACTGTTGGGGAACGTAGTAATTTCAAAAATTTCCCTACGCACACGCAAGATCATGGTGATGCATAGCAACGAGAGGGGAGAGTGGTGTCTACGTACCCTCATAGACCGAAAGCGGAAGCGTTATGACAACGCGGTTGATGTAGTCGTACGTCTTCACGGCCCGACCGATCAAGCACCGAAACTATGGTACCTCCGAGTTCTTGCACACGTTCAGCTCAATGACGATCCCCGGACTCCGATCCAGCAAAGTGTCGGGGATGAGTTCCGTTAGCACGACGGCGTGGTGACGATCTAGATGTTCTACCGTCGCAGGGCTTCGCCTAAGCACCGCTAAAATATTATCGAGGATTATGGTGGAGGGGGGCACCGCACACGGCTAAGAGATCTCAAGGATCAATTGTTCTGTCTAGAGGTGCCCCCCTGCCCCCGTATATAAAGGAGCAAGGGGGGAGGCCGGCCGGCCCTTGCAGGGCGCGCCAGGAGGAGGAGTCCTCCTCCTAGTAGGAGTAGGACTCCCCTCTTTCCTACTCCTACTAGGAGGGGGAAAGGAAGGGGGAGAGGGAGAAGGAAAGGGGGGCGCCGCCCTCCCCCCCCCCCTTTCCTAGTCCAATTCAGACCAGAGGGGGACGGGGCGCGCGGCCCACCCTGGCCGCCCCTCTCTCTCTCCACTAAGGCCCATAAGGCCCATTGCTTCTCCCGGGGGGTTTCGGTAACCCTCCAGCACTCTGGTTTTCTCCGAAATCACCCGGAACACTTTGGGTGTCCGAATATAGTCATCCATTATATCAATCTTTATGTCTCGACCATTTCGAGACTCCTCGTCATGTCCGTGATCACATCTGGGACTCCGAACAACCTTCGGTACATCAAAACATATAAACTCATAATGAAATTGTCATCGTAACGTTAAGCGTGCGGACCCTACGGGTTCGAGAACAATGTAGACATGACCGAGACACGTCTCCGGTCAATAACCAATAGAGGAACCTAGATGCTCATATTGGCTCCCACATATTCTACGAAGATCTTTATCGGTCAGACCGCATAACAACATACGTTGTTCCCTTTGTCATTGGTATGTTACTTGCCCGAGATTCGATCGTCGGTATCTCAATACCTAGTTCAATCTCATTACCGGCAAGTCTCTTTACTCGTTCTGTAATACATCATCTCGCAACTAACTCATTAGTTGTATTGCTTGCAAGGCTTAAGTTATGTGTATTACCGAGACGGCCCAAAGATACCTCTCCGACAATCCGAGTGACAAATCCTAATCTCGAAATATGCCAACCTAACATGTACCTTTGGAGACACCTGTGGAGCACCTTTATAATCACCCAGTTACGTTGTGACGTTTGGTAGCACACAAAGTGTTCCTCCGGTAACGGGAGTTGCATAATCTCATAGTCATAGGAACATGTATAAGTCGTGAAGAAAGCAATAGCAACATACTAAATGATTGGGTGCTAAGCTAATGGAATGGGTCATGTCGATCACATCATTCTCCTAATGACGTGATCCCGTTAATCAAATGACAACTCATGTCTATGGTTAGGAAACATAACCATCTTCGATTAGCGAGCTAGTCAAGTAGAGGCATACTAGTGACACTCTGTTTGTCTATGTATTCACACAAGTATTATGTTTCCGGTTAATACAATTCTAGCATAAATAATAAACATTTATCATGATATAAGGAAATAAATAATAACTTTATTATTGCCTCTAGGGCATATTTCCTTCACTCCGATGTACCTAAGAATGCATAGTGTATCTCTTTGAGGTAGAATGTCATTCTCATGTGAAACCGGACGAAAATAGGAGAGGAAAGAAGTGACCTCGTTCTCGATGTTGCGTGCATGTGCTCTTGTCATTGGTCCTCTCGGTGCTTGTGGTGGTGATGGAGTGTCATTGCAGATGAGCTCAGGATGCTCTGCATCACGTTCTAACTAATGTAGAACGATAAAAAAGATGGACGTGATAGATGATCGAATTCAAATATGTTTCCCACTAATGCAAGAACCACGGAGATGACACAATGATGAGAGGGGGGGTACTTCTGCACTATTCTGTATCGACATCCCATGTCTCTTATTAGTGAAATGTCGCCAAAGATGAACCAACCCACCAAACGGATGGCTTGTTCAACCTCCGCTAGACCTATATGGTGTGTGTGCCATTGTCGGTGGAAACGACACCTATGGGATCACAAGAATCCCTACTGCGGTTGCGGGGCGCGGGGCTGTGAAAAGAGCGGATCAAACAGATAGCACGCGGTTCCTCTACCCAGGTTCGGGCCGCAGGGATGCGTAAAACCCTACTCCTGCTTTGGTGGATTGTATATCTGTGTTCTTGAGCTAGCTATGGGCGTCCAGAGCTCCAAAAAGCCGAATCCTCCTCCTGGTCGCCTGGGGCCTCCTTTTATAGAGAAAGGGGTTGCCACAGTGGCACACAGGAGGTGGAAAGGGTACAGTGATGCGAGGTTATCCCTCGCATTACATGGCAAGGTGGATTTAATGCGCCTTGCTTAGGTGTCCTTGCTTTATTGGGGGCGAGGGAGGGCCCCGTCTTGTCCGTCACCGCTCCCTCCCGCGTCGACACGCGCCCTGGCCAGCAGTGCTCACGACGCCATGTAGGTGGGCAGGCAACTGAAGTGGCGCAGCGGTGGGTCTCCACGAGGATTTGCATGCCGCCACGCAGGTGCCTGCCCAGCCGGTTGGGTCGGCAGCTGTATGCGAGTGGTGGCGGAGGTGCAACTGGCGTGGGCCTGGTGGTGGCCCCACGGGTGTTCATGGCAAGGGCCTTGCCGCGGCCCCGGCAAGAGTCTTGCCGGGGTCCCGGCAAGGGTCTTGCCATGGCGCTTGCTGTCATCCCCGGCAAGGCTCTTGCCGGGGGCCTTGTGGTCCTCCTTGGCTGGGATCCCGCCAAGGGTCATCGTCTTCTTAAGTGCGCATCTGATCTTGAATGTCTTCACAAAGTCCTGCATTCCACCACGGGGATGCCTCCCGAATCCTTGCCCCATGGGGGCAGTGGACTCAAGGGTGACCCGCTCCGTAGGTGTGGGGCGAGCTGCCACGGCAAGGGTCTTGTCGGGTTTACGAAAACCGCCTCCCGGCAAGGATCTTGCCGGGGGGCCTGCTTCGTCCCCTTCGCTCGTTGTGGTCTTGGTCTTGGCGTCGTTCTGCTTCTCCGTAGCTTCGGCCTTACCTTTGCTTACCTCCCTTTCCATGCTCAGTGTGGCGGCGCCCGTGGCTCGGACTACCCGTGCACAGTTATAGGGGTACAAAAAGTGTACCCCCCACTTTTTGTACACCGACAGGAGCCCCCGGGCCTGGGCCACGCATAAGCGCAATGCGTTGTTGGGCTAGGCCCAAAAAGGTGCGCGGGCAGGCGGGGCGGTTTTTACCGCGGTAAGTTCTTCGCGCGCTGGCGCGGCGTGGGTAGGCGTGCATGACGTGGGTGGCATGAGTGGGGCTGAGCTCTGCATGCATGCATCACGCCGCAGTAAAAGGGGCGGTTCGCGCCATCCCCATAAACGGAGGGAGGCGTGGAGGCGCGGCCCTTTTACTGAACGGGGCCGAGGCGGGGTCTTCAAGGCGTCAACTCCCCACGATCACGGGGTGGGGAGGGGTCGCCTCACCTGTCGCCTCGGTTCTGCACGCCCTCCACGCGGCTTTCATGCGCTTGGGGTGGCGAACGGTGGAGGCGGGAAACCGGGCCATCGCGGGCCGGGGCGGCGGGTCGGTCCCAGTTCCCTGCGCCTTCCGCGTCCTGATTGGCTGAGCGGGGCGGCCAAGCCCCCACCCCGTTCCTTTATAAGGAGCGGGGGGGATGGCGTCCCGCATTCTTTCATCTCCTTCTTTCTTCAGCTTTTGCTCCCCCTTCCATTCGCCATGGAGAGAGGGAATCTTGGTCCTTCGATGGTGGCAACGAGGGTCGCCGCTCGACAACGCGTCGCGGTGGCGGAGCCAGCCGCGAGGGGAAGGGGGAGAGTGCGAGGCCGTGGGCGAGGCCGAGGTGTTTGGGGAAGAGGAGGACGGGGCGGCGCGCCGGCCTCGCCCCCGCCAGCAGTTCCTCCCCGCATGGAGGGCCATGTTGGGGACGACCCTTGCGAGTTCTTCGTCACGCTGCACCGGCCGCCTCGCCGTTGCCTTCGCCTCCCGACTCCGTTCGCGCGGGAGATGGAGCTGGATCCGCCGGAAGCGCTGCGGCTGCACATGAGGGGCTATGGGATCAGCGGCACGCGGGTTCGCGTTGACTTCCCAGCCCCTCACGTGATGTATCTTCGTCGGGGGTGGAAGTCGTTCGCCCGTATCCACCGCTTGACGGAGGGGCTCACCCTCCTTTTTAAGCTAATGGAGGGAGGCCTCCTCTCCATCAAGGTCTTTGGATGCTTCGGGACCCGCGCAAGGTGCTGCGTGGAGAGCTCTTCTGATAGCGAAGGCTCCTCCTCGAGCGGGAGTGACGAGGAAGACAACGGCAGCGACGACGAGGGTATCAGGCGGCAAGATGACGGGTCCGACTAAGTGTCGGGCGCCGCCTTGTGCGGCACCGGCGACCCCATCATCCGTGTCGCCGGCTCCCTGAACTCCTCGGGGTCGTCTCCTTGGGCGGCTGGCGTTGGGAGGTTGCGGAAGAGGGAGAGGGTGGGCGGCAAGGCCGTCAAATCGGAGTACGCGGGCACCGACGCCTTCGACGTGTGCTGACGTCCTGCCGCCTCATCTTCGAGCTCCGCCTCCGGCGCTGCCATCACCATCCAGCCTTCGGACGACCACCGAGATGTTCTCTTGGTGTCTTCTGCCACCCGTAGCTCGTCTAGGCGCCCCTTTTGCCCTCTTCTCCTCCTTGACCTGCCTCCTGAGGAGAGGGACAAGGAAGGGGTTACGGGCACCTCATCTCTTTTTAGTTTGTAAGCCTTCGGGCCTTAGCTGAATTTAAAACTTGCAATCCCATCATTCATGTTTTTCATTCCCTATGGACTATACATGAGTGGAATGCTTTTAATGAAAAAGGGATGCTTGCCGGGTTATTTGTTTGCGGGTAGAACCCACATCAAGGAGTAAACCCTTGATATCTTTAAGATAAACATTTCCTCGCCCGGCAGTAGGCCTTGCCGTCTCCCTACGTCGCTCGACCTTTCTCACGCTTTTGGCGGAGGCAGGGATGAGGCGGGTTCAGGCTCCTCATTTTATCCTTTCGCTGCCGCGACTACGACCAAACCTGGCCCCAGGGACGGGCCCTAGGGCCTAGAGTTAGGGGAGCACGGTAGTTTTAGGAAGAAACGAGGTTTCACATACCTCAGTCCATAAGAGAATGCATGATAAGGGATGAAGAACTTATCTGAAGCTGTAGCCCCCGGCAACTCTGGTTTGCCGTGGGTGAATCTTTGTTCTTGGAGCCCCCGGCAATACTGGCTTGTCGGGGGCTAGATGCTGATCTGTCCCTCTTCTTGTTTTCGTCCTCAAGTGATCCGGCAAGGATATCCATGAGTCCTGCGAACCAATGAAGACAAAAGAACGCCAAAGAGATGCACACTCGACCTCTAAGCTAGGGGTTAGCCGCCGCAAAGCACTATCAACCCTAACCAAGGACGAGACTCGACCTAGCATGCATGCTATAACTTGGGGCGCCAGCGCTTCATTTATTTATGCTCAAGGTCTGCGCCTGGCTTTGTACAAAGGGTTACATGCATCATCGGCAATGCTTGTACAAAAGGTGGCTTGCCGGGGGGCCCGGCAAGCCGCGCCTTATGGGTAAAACCTGCGAAGATGCTCAATGTTCCAAGAGCTACTCACCGGAATGGCATCTTCGGTCTCCAGGCGGATTGCGCCGGGCCTGGTGACTTGTATTACCCGATAAGGGCCTTCCCACTTTGGCGTCAACTTGTTGTAATTCTTGGCCGATTGAATGCGCCGAAGAACAAGGTCGCCTTCCTCAAGGCTTCGGGCATGGACCTTGCGGCTATGGTAGCGGCGCAAGGCTTGTTGGTAGCGTGCTGCTCTCACAGCCGCCCGAAGACGATCTTCCTCAAGGAGCATTGCGTCATCTTGCCGCAGTTGCTCTTGCTCAAGCTCATCATAAGCAAGCACTCGAGGTGACCCGTATATGAGTTCAGTGGGGAGAACTGCTTCTGGCCCGTATACCAGGGCAAAGGGTGTCTGGCCGGTGGCTCGATTTGGCGTCATCCTGATCGACCAAAGAACCGCCGGCAACTCATCAATCCAGCGCCTTCCTCTCTTGTGCAGCCTGTCAAAGGTCTTGGTCCGTAGTCCTCGCAGCACTTCAGCATTTGCCCTCTCAGCTTGACCATTGCTCCGCGGGTGACCAACGGAAGCGAAACAGACTTTGGTGCCGAGGTCTTGGATATATTGCATGAAGGTGCGGCTTGTGAACTGTGTGCCATTGTCGGTGATGACCCTGTTGGGCACGCCCAAACGGCACACTAGTCCCTTGAAGAACTTGACGGCTGACTGAGCTGTGACCTTCCTCACTGCCTCCACCTCCGGCCACTTTGTGAACTTGTCGATTGCAACGTACAAGTACTCAAAGTCCCCGACAGCGCGGGGGAAAGGGCCCAGTATGTCGAGCCCCCAGACCGAGAAGGGCCAGGAGAGAGGAATGGTTAGAAGGGATTGAGCTGGCTGATGAAGCTTCTTCGAATGGAACTGACACGCTTCACACTTGGTGACTAGAGCTGTTGCATCCTGGAGGGCGGTGGGCCAGAAGAAGCCTTGCTGGAACGCCTTGCCGGCAAGGGCCCTTGACACAATGTGGGATCCACATATGCCTCCGTGTATCTCCGCCAACAGCTCCAGTCCTTCCTATCGAGGGATACACTTCAATTTCACAATGCTCTTGCCGGGGGCCTTGTGGTCCTCCTTGGCTGGGATCCCGCCAAGGATCATCATCTTCTTAAGTGCACATCTGATCTTGAATGTCTTCACAAAGACCTGCATTCCACCACGGGGATGCCTCCCGAATCCTTACCCCATGGGGGCAGTGGACTCAAGGGTGACCCGCTCCGTAGGTGTGGGGCGAGCTGCCACGGCAAGGGTCTTGTCGGGTTTGCGAAAACCGCCTCCCGGCAAGGATCTTGCCGGGGGGCCTGCTTCGTCCCCTTCGCTCTTTGTGGTCTTGGTCCTAGTGTCGTTCCGCTTCTCCTTAGCTTTGGCCTTACCTTGGCTTACCTCCCTTGTCGTGTTCAGTGTGGCGGCGCCCGTGACTCGGACTGCCCGTGCACAGTTATAGGGGTACAAAAAGTGTACCCCCCTTTTTGTACACCGACAGCCATGCCATATTTATTAGGAAGAACATGCACATGAGGCAACCAACAAAAAATGGTGCCTAGCATCGATAAGGGAGTAGAAGGGAGCATGCCATAGAATTAGGTTGTGTTTGTGTTAGTCTGGAGAATCTTTATGATCTAGAGATGGTACATTGGAGTTTGGACATGCCCCATATATGTACATTATCTTTTGAGTATACAAAGCACAATTCAAGGGTTCCACTACGGCATACATCCACATGGCCACACCTCCTTTTTAGAAGCTTGGGCCTTTCATACATGAAAATTATTTGTGCCTCTTGCCTTCAAATAGATAACTGACTGTCCACCATCTTGCCCATGAGGATTGGATAAAGTATGGTCTCTACCCCTTTTTCAAGACAGAACCAAAGTACCCCTTCTTTTCTGATGTCACTTCACAATAAAGGTTTTGTAAGTGCATCTAGTGCCCCTTAGTGATTTTGGTGTATTGAAGACTTATAGGTTAAGCATCTGATGTGTTTATGAGTGTACACAGGTCTATAGGTCTATGAGGAGTTTGATATTTACAGTAAAAGTCGACCCCTAAAAATGAAGTTCTTCGACTGAAGACTTTGATATTCTGAAGACTTTCTGAAGACTCTCTAAAGACTTTGAAA
Organism: Aegilops umbellulata; assembly: GCA_032464435.1. Taxonomy (NCBI): domain Eukaryota; kingdom Viridiplantae; phylum Streptophyta; class Magnoliopsida; order Poales; family Poaceae; genus Aegilops; species Aegilops umbellulata. Next base: position 408,071,648 of record CP136055.1, read on the forward strand.
GTGAAGAAATTGGTGTGACCTTGAAGACATGGTATTCGTTCGAGGAACGTGAAGCGCGAAGACTGTGTTTTCGTAGTTTCATTTTTCTCTTTCTTGAGTCATAGGAAACACCGTACTGTTAAAGGGGGTCGAGGAAATACTAAGGAGAAAATTTCCATGTGATGCTCAACTCAAATCCTACACCTACCAATCCCTTCGAGTGAAGCCATTGGAAATCTCATACAGTTCAGTCAATTTCTTCAGTGACAGAGACGCAGTTCTTCTGGTCACTGAGGACTTTGCTCTGACTGAGGAGTTAGGAATTCGCCAGTGCGAATTGCCTACACAGTGAGGAACATGATAGCCCTGAGGAATTTGTACTCCAAATTTCCGACCGTTGCTGTGCCACGCGCCAGCTGTCCTAAAATATCTTGTCCACCTAACGGTCATATCATTGAAGGGCATTTATGTCTTATCATGTCGGGCTGCTCCCTAGGCTATAAATAGCCGCCCCCTACAACCACTAGCTGGTTGGCTGCTCCGCGTGAACTTAACACTTGTCATTTGAGAGCAACCCATCCTCCGAGGACTTTGAGCGAAAATCATCAAGTGAGGAAAATCCAAACCCAAACCCAAAACACCTACAAACCCAAAGTGATTGAGCATCACTGAAGAAATTGATCCTGCGTGGATCCGACGCTTGTTACCTTTGAAGACTGTGCTTCTTCCAGACGGTTAGGCGTCAAGGTCTAGAGCATCCAAGAGGAATTGTGGATCGCCGAGTGACCAAGTCTGTGAAGGTTTGGAAGTCACCTGAAGACTTACCATGAGTGATTGGACGAGGACTGTGTGTCCTTAGTTCAAGGAGAATACGGTGAGGACTTGGTGTCCCGAGCTGCGTGCTCAGGACTGGGTGTCCGGGACTGTGTGTCCTCGAGTTTAAATACTCAGCCGCTCCAACCAGACGTACAACTGAGACATCAGTTGGAACTGGTCTACCAAATCATTGTCTTCAGCAAGCTTACTGGTTCCATTTCCTCAACACCTTCATTTCCTCATTACTGTGTTGTCTGTTTGTTCATATCTGTGTTTGAAGACTTTGACTGAAGACTTTCACAAATTCCTCAGTTCAATTTCTTCAGTCTGCTTGTCTTCATCTAGAGTTATCCTGTGCCTACGCTTTCTGTACTCTGTGTTTGTCTTCATTTCATCATGATGACCATGCATGTAATCTGTTATGTTTACTTTTGAGTACTTATTCCGCTGCTAGTATTTCTTCGCTAAGGAATTTCCTCATGAGCAAATTCCTCAGTGAAGAATTTCATAAAAATCGCCTATTCACCCCCCCTCTAGTCGATATAACGCACTTTCAATTGGTATCAGAGCAAGGTACTCCCTTGTTCTGTGTGATTTTGGTTTAACCGCCTGGAGTTTTAGTTATGTCGACCGCAGATATGAACAAAGTACCGTGCCCCATCTTTGACGGTCACGAGTATCCCAAATGGAAGGCTATGATGAAGAAGCGTCTCATGGTGATGGACAGCGAGCTATGGACCGTCACTGAGATTGGTCTGACCGATCTGTGCAAGATGGCGGAAGCTGATGACATTCGCAAGTACACTCAACTCAACCTCACAGCAAAGGCCGTCATCTGCTCCAGTCTGTCTCGAAACCAGTTCAGAAACATCTCGATCAGGCGAAGCTTGTCTGGGACCGTCTCTCTGATGTCTACGAAGGCCATCGAACCCGTCATGATCCTTGGTTTGAGGATTTCAAGGAATCGCTCAAATCGATGACATTCGAACCAGAATCATCATCCTCTACTTCATGCCTTATGGCAAAAAGTGCTGAGGTAACTGAATACTACCTATCTGAGTCTAGTGATGAAGAATCTAGTGATGAATTTGGACCCAGTTATGTCAAACTTGCTTCCCTTGCTGCTAAACAACAAAGAGCTTTGAAAAATGCTAATGATATGCTTAGTAAGAGCAATGATATGTTGGGTGAAGAAATGGATCAGTCACAAGCCTTGGCTGAAAGTCTTCAGAGACTGCATTCTAAGTATGACTCCCTTCAAGATCAGCATAACTCTCTCTTGTCTAAGTTTGAGAAGATAAGAGTGAGTTATGAAGATCTTCAGAAGGAGCGCGATTCATTACTTGCTCAACAGATCAGCGCTGCTCAGGAAGAATTTATTCCTCCATGTTTAAAATGCATTGAACGAGAATCTGCTAATTCTTCACCTGAATGTTCAAATGCTTCAAATGTTACAAATTCTTCACCTGTCTCTACTATCACTAATTCCTCATCTGAGGACATTGCTAGTATCACTGACGATGCAGGGCTGAAGGAATTGTACATGACAGGCATGTACAAAAGCCTCAAAGGGCATCAGGCTCTTTGTGATGTGCTTAAAAAGCAGATCCTCAACAGGAACCCTAGGAAAGAGGGTATTGCCTTTGAGAGGAAACTCAATGCGGATGGTACTTATTGGAAGCCTGAGCAGTACCCCAAAACCTCATGGGTTGCTGCAAAGGGACCTCCAGTTGATCCATCTGATTTATCTGGCTATACATGTGAATCTTCTCATTCTTTTGATGAGTCATTTGACTCCAACTATAAACTGTTCAAAAATCAGAATGGTGAAGTATTTGCTAGATATGTTGGCACTAACTGCAGGAACGGTTCCCCTATGAAGAAAATCTGGGTTCCCAAAAGCTGCCTTGAAAGTCTTCAGGTGAATGTCCTCATGACACCACCTGTGAAGAAAAGGAACCCCAGATCTAACTCCTCATATGGACCAAATTCTTCATATGGATCCAAGTCCTCATACAGACCAAATTCCTCAAGAGGATCAAATTCCTCACATGGATCAAAGTCCTCATATGAACATCATCGTGCTAACAACTCTGTTTCGCAGGGAAGAGCCAAGGGCTATGAATATGAGCATTATTCTTCAAATTATTATGTTCATAAGTCCTCGAAGAATTTCTCTGCTTATTCATATGCTTACCCTAACCCCTCTTATGTGAAACGAAATGGTTTGGCTGCTTTGCCACCATTCTCATATGGAGCTCGCAGAGTGATGAACTCTTTGCCACCCCTTCAGATGTGGGTGGTGAAGAAAAAGAACTAATCTCTTCTGCAGGGTCAGGTCTCCAGACGTGCTGTAACGTCTGAAGAATTTGCTGGGGACCTGACAAAAATGCCTGAAAGGACGCAAGCTAACCATGACGAAATGAACTTTCATTTCACACATCCTCCCTCTGTTTTATCGGTTCTACTGCTTGATGAAATTGATCTGATGAATTGTGATATCATATTCTTCACTACTGAAGTATATGAGGTTCGTAAGTTGCACTAATCCATCTGCAGGATGATCAACCCAAAGCCACTGAATGGGTACTTGATAGTGGATGTACAAATCACATGACCGGTGACAAGAATCTGTTGATGGATGCTCCCTTATCAGCATCACACATGAAGCATATCATCTTCGCTGATAAAAGCAAAAGTCAGGTATTGGGTCTAGGTAAGGTTGTTATCACAAAGGATCGACACATGGACAAAGTCATGCTTGTTGAGTCCTTAGGATACAATCTTATGTCTGTCTCAATGCTTTGTGATCTTGATATGGTTGTTGTCTTCGGCAAGTATCGTTGTGTTGTGATTATGGAATCTGACCAATCCAAAGTCTTCGAAGGCTTTAGGAGAGGAGACTTGTATATTGTTGATTTCTCTGCAGATTCACAACCTGCCGTGTGCCTACTTGCAAAAACTTCAGAAGGATGGCTATGGCATCGACGACTTGGTCATGCAGGCATGAGGAATCTGCACACGCTTGCGAAGAAGAAGCATGTCATTGGCATTGAGAATGTCAAATTCCTCAAGGATCACTTATGCGGTGCCTGTGAAGCTGGAAAGATGACCAAGGCCAAGCATCCAGCGAAGACTATCATGACCACTACTCGTCCATTCGAATTGCTTCACATGGATCTCTTCGGTCCTAACCATTATTCCTCTGTCTCTTATGAAGCATCTCAATATGGTTTTGTTATTGTTGATGATTACTCTCGTTACACATGGGTGCACCTTGTCTCTTACAAAACTGAAGTGCAGGAAGTCTTCAAACGATTTTCCTCGAGGGCTTCAACTAACTTTGGTGTGAAGATCAAGCACATCAGAAGTGACAATGGCACTGAGTTCAAGAATTCGGGTCTCAATGACTATCTTGATGAACTTGGTATTACTCATGAATTATCTGCTCCTTATACTCCTCAACAGAATGGCGTCGTGGAGCGCAAGAACAGGACTCTTGCTGAGATGGCTCGCACTATGCTCGATGAGTACAAAACCCCTCGGCGTTTCTGGGTTGATGCAATTGATACTGCGTGCCATATCATCAACAGAGTATATCTTCACAAATTCTTCAAGAAGACTGCCTATGAACTCCTCACTGACAAGAAACCCAATGTGAGTTATTTCAAAGTCTTTGGTGCTAAATGCTGGATTAGAGATCCTCATCACAACTATAAATTTGCACCGAAAGCACATGAAGGTTTCATGCTTGGTTACGGAAAGGACTCGCACACCTACAGAGTCTTCAACAATGTTCTTCACAAGATTGTTGAAACTGTAGATGTGCGGTTCGATGAAACTAATGGCTCGCAAAGAGAGCACCTACCTTCTGTGTTAGATGAACCAGCACCTGAGGAATCGATCAAGCACAAGGATACTGAAGATAACATTCCTACTGAAGAATCTGCTGAAGAATTCGTTCCAGAACGTGAAGAATGTCGAACTGATGCACCTGAAGAAAATGCTGAGGAAATTGATGCTGAAGAAAATGCTGATCAAATTCCTCAACGGCAACCAACTCACCCTCGCATTGCAAAAGAAGTGCAAGTGGAGAAGATCATCGATGACATTAGAGCACCAGGTCCTCTCACACGCTCAAAAGCTTCACATCTATCTAACTTTTGTGGGCAGTTTGCTTTTGTCTCTATCACAGAGCCCACTAAGGTAGATGAAGCATTTCTGGAGCCTGAGTGGATTCAGGCCATGCAAGAAGAATTACATCAGTTCAAGCTCAACAACGTATGGGAACTGGTCAATCGTCCCGATCCTCGCAAGCATAACATCATTGGTACAAAGTGGATCTACCGCAACAAGCAAGATGAAAATGGTGTTGTGGTGAGGAATAAGGCACGACTAGTAGCTCAAGGCTACACACAGGTTGAAGGAATTGATTTTGATGAAACTTTTGCACCTGTTGCTAGACTTGAAGCTATTCGCATATTACTTGCTTATGCTAACCATCATGATATCATCTTATACCAAATGGATGTGAAAAGTGCATTCCTCAATGGTAAGATTGAGGAAGAAGTATATGTTGCTCAACCACTAGGTTTTGAAGATCCAAAACATCCTGACAAAGTCTTCAGACTTAACAAGGCCCTCTATGGCCTCAAGCAGGCCCCACGGGCGTGGTATGACACATTGAAGGAATTCTTCATGAAGAAAGGCTTCACACCCGGTTCACTCGATCCCACTCTTTTTACTAAATCATATGATGGTGAACTGTTTGTGTGCCAAATATATGTTGATGATATCATCTTTGGCTGTACTGACCAACGTTATAGTGATGAATTTGCCTATATGATGAGTGAAGAATATCAAATGTCTATGATGGGAGAATTGAAATTCTTCTTAGGTCTACAAATTCGTCAACAGCACAATGGGATATTCATATCTCAGGAGAAATACCTCAAGGATGTCCTGAAGAAATTCGGCATGCAAGATTGCAAAGGTCTCCAAATTCCTATGCCCACAAATGGTCATCTATGCACTGATGAAAATGGTACTGACTTCGATCACAAGGTATACCGCTCCATGATTGGCTCTTTATTGTATTTATGTGCATCTAGGCCAGATATAATGCTTAGTGTTTGCATGTGTGCACGATTTCAAGCTGCACCAAAGGAATCACACCATTCGGCTGTGAAGCATATTCTTCGATATCTAGCTCACACACCAACACTAGGATTATGGTACCCCAAGGGCTCAGACTTTGACCTCATTGGATATTCTGATTCTGACTATGCTGGTGACCGTGTGGATCGCAAGTCAACATCTGGTACTTGTCATTTCCTCGGACGATCCTTGGTCTGTTGGTCCTCGAAGAAACAGAACTGCGTATCACTGTCTATTGCTGAAGCTGAGTACATTGCTGCTGGTTCTTGCTGTGCTCAACTACTATGGATGAAGCAAACACTCAAGGACTATGGAGTCAACGTGAAGAATGTGCCTCTCCTCTGTGACAATGAGAGTGCCATCAAGATTGCTCACAACCCAGTTCAGCACTCGAAGACAAAGCACATTCAGATTCGTCATCATTTTCTTCGTGATCATGTGTTGAAGGGCGACATTTCTATTGAGCATGTGAAGACTGAAGAACAGCTAGCCGATATCTTCACTAAGCCCTTGGATGAGAAGAGATTTAGCAAGTTGCGGTGTGAGCTAATATCTTAGAATCTTCGAATGTACTTTGAAAATGCACTCATCCTAACACTTATGCATAATTGATGACTTAAATGTGCAACACATGAAGAAACGTTTTTCTTCAATCAATGAAGAATAACACTCTAAGTGTGAAGAAATTAATGAAGAATTTGATTCTCAGAACCCTACGACAATTGTACGCGGTGTCTGAAATCATCATTCTTACACGGTGGGTCACGCCACCACAAAAGTTGAAAATCTTCAATTTGAGTTTTTCCTCAACTTTTGAAATTCTTCAGTTTTTCAAATTCTCCAAACTTTACAAAGTCTTCACTTGTGCCGTCGTTTTTCTTCATTTGCTATATATATATATATGAGTTTATGTCCTCTACAGCATTCACTTATAGCTATTTCTTCAAGTTGGAACTTTTTTTTTCTGCTAAGTGAATGTGACCGGACCCTTCCCCTCTATGCTATACTCAATCCAGTCTATTCACAAATTCTTCATGTGCGTTCTATTTGAAACTCGTTCAAATTCTTCACTGTGTCCTTGTCAGCTGAAGAAATTGCGAACGAAACGTTAAAACTAATCTTATCCAAACCTTCGGTTTTGCCGCGCAATCCGTTCCACTTCCCACGATGGATTATTTTACTCACCCACGATCTTACACGATCTCCACTACACAGTACGTGGGTGACACATGTCAAGTGAAGGAGAACGGCCAGGGGCATGTTAGTCCTAAATCTTCGGACGAGCAGTTTTTCACTGCGGCTATAAATACCCCTCCGTTGCCATCCTCACTTCCTTTACCTCGCTCGATCTCACTCCCTCGCTCGAGCTCTCCAAACCCTAGCGCCGTCGCTACTCCATCGTCGCCGGTGAGTAAAAGCTTCACTGCCTCGACCTCATCGCCGACGTACTCGCGCCGACAGTGGAAATCTTCACCTCCGCCGCCGCCGTAGACGTCTTCCTCCGCCAAGTTAGGGCGTGGAAGATCTGCATTGACGAACTTCACTGTTCCAACTCACAGTTCATCGTGTTCTTCATTCAGGGTAATTAAAAGCTATTTTTACTGCCCTCTTTGATTCGAAGTTTTTCTACAAAATCTTCAAAGGTGTTTTTTTTCTTCAAATCCTCACACACAAAACACCTCACTTATTCTCTGTTCTTGATTCATTTCCCTAAGTCTAAATTTCTTCAAGATTCCTCAATTGTGTGGATTCTCAATCTATACAACTCTGGAACCTAAGATATATATGGAGCTTAGTGAAATTCCTCAAGACGAATCTGGTCAAATTCCTCAAAACTTGTTCTTTATGAAAAACCCTCTGAGAACGCATATGACCTCTTCAAATTCCTCGCAACTATACTCTGTTCACAGGTACACATGTCCGCTGCTGAATCCTTAGGTTCTCATCAACTTAACTCATTTGCAGCGTTCCTCGAAGAAAAGTTGCATACTTCTTCAGAGAATTCCATTGTTCAAATTCCTCATCTGAAGAAAATCGCTGAAGGTAAAAGGCCGCAGAAAGGAGGAAAGAGACCAGAGGTCATGACTGCATTTGAAATCCCTGAGGACATTTATGCTGGGTACTGCACACCTCCTGAAGAAGATAGAAATCAGCGCAAGGTGCGCATACAGAAGATTGAAAGGAGATGGGCAAGAGAATGGAGGGAGTACAGATATGTTACTCCTAAGTACATGAAGAAATTCACCGTAAACCCTCCATGTCAACGCCCTCCATTGGCACCTAGCCAAGTGGCTGATCCCTCTAGCATCAGAAGAGGTGATGAATTTCCTCAAGAATGGGCCAAGCGCCAGCGTAAACTGCAAAAGCAAGCAAAAGAAGCAGTGAGGAAATTCAATGAAGAATCTGCTGCTGCTGCTGCCACTGAGGCTTCTGCCAAGCCGAGGAAATCAATGATGAAGAAGCCTGCTCGTAAGCCAAGTGCTTCACCTTCAATGCCCTCACGGCCAAGTTCCTCAGCTGCGCCCTCACGGCCAGAATCTTCAAAATCTTCAAAGCAAATTCCTCATGCTGCTCCTGCTCCCACAAAGTCCTCAGCTCCTGTGCATCTGGCCTCATGCCAAAGGACAACTGGCATCTCTATTGCCTCTGGTGTCTCAGCTAGTTCCTCGGCTGCACCAAAATCCTCAGCTGGACCCTCGTTACTGAAGAAAAAGGCTACCGCTGGACGCGGCACTCGCCCAAGTCCAAAGAAGCAAGTGGTCTTCACTGTGCCATCTGATGATGATGAAGCTGATGAAGAAGAACTTGCTGAAATCATCAGAGACCGCCAAGAAAGGGCTGCTAAAGCCAAAGGCACACCTGTGCCCCTGCTTTTGGATCCAAGGGCGATCCTAGACTATATTGATCTCTGGCACAAGGATCCCAACACTCCTATGCCTGATTTCAAGCTGACACCTGGCCAAAGTCACATGCTGACTCACTTCATCCAAGAGGAGAAGTGGAAATATGATAGGGCCAGAGAGATCAAGAAATCCCAGTACCGCAAAGAGAAGCTGCTGAAGAAAAATGTTCTCAAAATGAAGCCTGAGGAACTTGTCAAGATGCAGGCTGAGATCAAAGCCCTCAGCGACAACTTTGACTCGTACTATGCTGATTGGCAAGGAGCCAAGGTCAGATTTGTGAGGCTGACTGATACCTTCACCAAGGGTACTGCCTCAAAGCAACAAATTCCTCAAGCTGAAGCATCTGTTCAGCAAACTGAAGAACATGCCAGCACCGCTGATGAAGTTCAGGCTACTGAAGAAAATGCTAGTTCCAAGGCTGATGACTCTGCTCGAGCCGTTGATGAAATTGCCAGGGCATCCACTAGTGGTGCGCCTGAAGAAAATGAAGAGACCAGGGCAACTGCATCAGTTGTGCCTGAAGAAAATGAACCAGATTCCTCAGCTCCACCTGCACCAACTCCAACTCCAATTCTTCCCTCTGCTTTAGATGTGAAGAAAACCAAGGCTGCAGAGCGAGCTGCAGTGAAGAAAAGGAAAGCATCAAGTGCTTCAGAATCTTCAGTCCCAAAGAAGATGAAGCCCATGACCAGCTCATTTGCCAATCCAATTGATGTTGTTCCTATATCCTCCATGCCATCAAAGGACCTTGTTCCTTTTGGTGAAGATTATGAGATCCCAAGTGGATCAGATGAAGAAACTCAGTCTGCTGCTTCCTCAGAGCAGATTGATGAAGAAATTGAAGTGGATACAATCCCTTCAACCCCAATAGTCTCATCACCAATGCCTCAGTTTGATGCTGAAGAGGCTGGTGTTGAAGAAATTGATGATGAAGATGTGGATATTGGAAGCACAACTCCAGTAATGAATGACGACTTTTGGGAAAGTCAGCATCCCAATTCCCCACTCTTCACTCTCCTGTAGCAAATTCCTCACTCTCCTTCATCAACCGTAAAATTGGGCTCTGATGCAACTCATCCCACTGCTTCTGTGAATGAAGAAATTCCAGCCACTAGTGCTGAAGAAACTGCTGCTGAAACAGACAAGGTGACTGCACCTGAGGAAAATCCTGAAATTCCTCAGCCTGAAGAACCTGAGCTTGTGACTCCTGAGGTCGTGATGCAACTCACTGACACTCCTCTGCCAAGGCCAAAGGATCCATTCTCACGCAAACAGAAATTCAAGGCTGAAGACTTCTATGGCGAGCACGTATTCTTCACTGAATACAATCCTTATGACTCTGCTCGCATAAGGAAGAGGCGTTTCTGGACTGCCAGCCAAGCAAATTTCTATTCCTCAGTGCTTTACAACAAAGACAAAGTCTTTGACCATGCACATATTCCTCACGTGGATATGGAATCTATGTCGTGCTTTACGCCAGTCCTCAGTGTTCTTCACGACGCTGGGCTACTCAACTTCTGCACAGATATATGCGATTGGAATGAAGAACTTATTCTTCAGTTCTATGCTACACTGCACATCACTGGCAACTCTGAAGATGTCAATTCATGGGTTCTGGACTGGATGACTGAAAATACACATTACAAGACCCCAGCAACTGAATTGCTTAGCTGCCTTTCTCTTAGTCCACCCACTGAAGATGCGCGTTGCGTGTATGATGAACCTGAACTGTCAAACCACTATATGCAAGTGCTCATGAAGCCTCTGAAGCCAGGGCAATCACCTCGTACCAAATTCCTCGTCAAGGAATTGTTGTATGTGCCTAGGACTGTCTATTGCATTCTGACGAAGACAATATGTCCCATCAAAGGACACGATTCTTCCGATGAAGAAATTGTTGGCATCATGAAGAATATGCTTTTTAATATCATACATGGCGTTCCCATAAACTTCCATGATTTCTTCATGAGGACTCTGGCCAACATTGCTATGTCACCATTTGAGCTGAAGCCTTATGCACCTTGGATTATGAGATTCATCAGGACAAGGTCTTCACTCAACTACAAGGCTGAAACTCTCAACCACTGCAGCTACTTGCCTCCTATTGAAGTCCTCAAAAGGACATTTTCCTCAGCTGATGAAAAGGGCAAGGCCACTGCTGTGATAGATGAAGGCATTCGTCCATTGGATGGTCAATTTCACAAGGCTGCTTCTTATTCCACCAATGATGACTCTGCCACACATGACTCTGCTGCTAATACTGCCAAGACAAATCCTCAAGCCACAACACCCAGGGTGATGACTGATCGTGAGTTACTCCTCGGTCTTCATCAAAAGGTTGATCGCAATCACAAATGGGTCAAGCGTCAGTTTGGTTCAATTCTTCACAACATGACTGCCACACACAATGCAGTGAAGAAAAACCATTACTACCTTCATGAAACCCTCAACCGCACCTGGGCTGTTCTGTCTCAAGTATATAGTGCTGAAAATTTGGAGAACATGGGCCTCAAAGAAGAATTTGCCTGGTCGGCACCTCCGCCGAAGAAATTCAAGAAGGTCAAGGTTCCTTCTCTGGTGGCCAGTTCATATTCTTCATCGCGCGACACTGATGAAAATGAAGACTTGGACGACACTGCAGCAGGCCCTACTTCAACAACCGACCCCAACAACACTGGCGCTCCTCCATCAACTTGAATATCTTAAGGGGTGTTAGTCCTCAGTTTCGATCCTTTTGGTCATTTGATGACAAAGGGGGAGAAATCTGAGTTAGTCTTCAAGCGGGTCTATAATAAGGGCATATTTTTTTTAAGTTGCAACTCTCGTTCTTCCGAAACTTTTATTGGATCGAGTTGTAATCTTAAACCCTATGGTGCTCGGTGCTCTGATACTTCGATACATGCTTGAGCTCTGATACTTTTGATGCGCTATTCTGCATGCTTATTCCTCATTAATGTTATCGCATGCATGCTGAATTGCATCAGGCACCATATTTCATCATGCATTTCAAATTCTTCAAATCATATATCAAATGCGCGTATGAATTACAAGATATAGGGGGAGATCTCCATGATTTAACTCTTCAAGTGTGCATTGCCTCAAAAGCAAATTCCTCACTATGCACAACTTCAGGGGGAGTTCTTCTATATCTTGCAATCAAATTCCTCAATATCAGTTTCTACACTTCATATATTTATCCCCATTGAAAACTTAACCTATGTTGTCATCAATCACCAAAAAGGGGGAGATTGTAAGTGCATCTAGTGCCCCTTAGTGATTTTGGTGTATTGAAGACTTATAGGTTAAGCATCTGATGTGTTTATGAGTGTACACAGGTCTATAGGTCTATGAGGAGTTTGATATTTACAGTAAAAGTTGACCCCTAAAAATGAAGTTCTTCGACTGAAGACTTTGATATTCTGAAGACTTTCTGAAGACTTTGAAAGTGAAGAAATTGGTGTGACCTTGAAGACATGGTATTCGTTCGAGGAACGTGAAGCGTGAAGACTGTGTTTTCGTAGTTTCATTTTTCTCTTTCTTGAGTCATAGGAAACACCGTACTGTTAAAGGGGGTCGAGGAAATACTAAGGAGAAAATTTCCATGTGATGCTCAACTCAAATCCTACACGTACCAATCCCTTCGAGTGAAGCCATTGGAAATCTCATACAGTTCAGTCAATTTCTTCAGTGACAGAGACGCAGTTCTTCTGGTCACTGAGGGCTTTGCTCTGACTGAGGAGTTAGGAATTCGCCAGTGCGAATTGCCTACACAGTGAGGAACATGATAGCCCTGAGGAATTTGTACTCCAAATTTCCGACCGTTGCTGTGCCACGCGCCAGCTGTCCTAAAATATCTTGTCCACCTAACGGTCATATCATTGAAGGGCATTTATGTCTTATCATGTCGGGCTGCTCCCTAGGCTATAAATAGCCGCCCCCTACAACCACTAGCTGGTTGGCTGCTCCGCGTGAACTTGACACTTGTCATTTGAGAGCAACCCATCCTCCGAGGACTTTGAGCGAAAATCATCAAGTGAGGAAAATCCAAACCCAAACCCAAAACACCTACAAACCCAAAGTGATTGAGCATCACTGAAGAAATTGATCCTGCGTGGATCCGACACTTGTTACCTTTGAAGACTGTGCTTCTTCCAGACGGTTAGGCGTCAAGGTCTAGAGCATCCAAGAGGAATTGTGGATCGCCGAGTGACCAAGTCTGTGAAGGTTTGGAAGTCACCTGAAGACTTACCATGAGTGATTGGACGAGGACTGTGTGTCCTTAGTTCAAGGAGAATACGGTGAGGACTTGGTGTCCCGAGCTGCGTGCTCAGGACTGGGTGTCCGGGACTATGTGTCCTCGAGTTTAAATACTCAGCTGCTCCAACCAGACGTACAACTGAGACAGCAGTTGGAACTGGTCTACCAAATCATTGTCTTCACCAAGCTTACTGGTTCCATTTCCTCAACACCTTCATTTCCTCATTACTGTGTTGTCTGTTTGTTCATATCTGTGTTTGAAGACTTTGACTGAAGACTTTCACAAATTCCTCAGTTCAATTTCTTCAGTCTGTTTGTCTTCATCTAGAGTTATCCTGTGCCTACGCTTTCTGTACTCTGTGTTTGTCTTCATTTCATCATGATGACCATGCATGTAATCTGTTATGTTTACTTCTGAGTACTTATTCCGCTGCTAGTATTTCTTCGCTAAGGAATTTCCTCACGAGCAAATTTCTCAGTGAAGAATTTCATAAAAATCGCCTATTCACCCCCCCTCTAGTCGATATAACGCACTTTCAGGTTTGGACCAACATCGTGATTTGGCTAGCTTATATCTTATAATTGATTGTCAACTGATGGACTCTCATAGCTCAAGATACAAGGTTCCAAATAAAGGCACTCAAATATATCGTCATGCTTGATATTTGGAGAACTCGGAAAGAAACATGAGATGTTTTCCCAATCTTCATCCCGGTTTACTTCATGGTTTCAAGTGAGAGATAGGCATTTTGGTGTCATTATTTCGTGTTATTAGGTTTTGTTTTCCTCTTGTAGTCATTTTACCGACCCGTAAGAAACTCATTAATCCTATATATATCTAAGAGTTATTCCCACTAACTTACTTATCTAAACATGCAACCATGTCATCTCACCATACAATTATGAATGGGACAAGTCCCAACTCAACATGCAATCATGCATAAAAAATCCCACCACAAGATTCAACCGTGCATGGGAAGATGTTTTCCATTCAATTATTCTACTTATGTTCAACAAATATTTACAATTATACATAATCAAATATAGTAAGTCATATGTATGTTTAATTTTGGTTTTCATGCTATGAACTCGGATTTTTCATCAACCGATTCATGCAAGAATGTGCATGGTATCCTAGTTAATAAAAAAATACCATCCCCATACAAAAAGAAATCCATAAATAAGGACTGTAACATTTACAACATGTTTTGCATAGTTAGATTTATGAAAAAATAAACAACTAAAAATCAATAAAAAGATTATGGCCGTGTGCACTCTTAAAAGTTTTTCACATGGTTACTTGTAAACAGGGTTTGAAATGCATTTCTTGTGATGCAACAAGACTGTAATGCATAAACTATCTAAATGGCCAATGGCAAAATTCCATACAAGAAAATGTATAACCCCACCCCCTACAAAAATAAAACTTGATAAATAATTTCTAGCATGTGTATCTCTTTTATCTATCTGTGACTTCTCCCACCAAAATCTATTGTATATAAAGAGCCACCATTAATTCAATGATCGTGGTTGTATCACTAGCACACTAGGGATCAAACTTCACATTTAACGTTTTGTTACCTCATCAATACATTTGTGGTGACTTCATGTGTGTGTGCCCGCACGCCCACAAATGTTTAATTGTACTCATTGTTCCACAAAAGGAATAACTTTTTTACGATATTTTGATTTTATAGCTTGTTTCTTGCACACAAGTTTGTGGTAACCTCTAACTCAAACTATTTTGCATTCACATTCACAACATTTTTTCTTTGTGGTGTGCCAAAGATGGCCAAATATCTTCTAATGTAAGAGCATCTACAGCCGAGCGCCCCAAACCCGCCTCAAACATCCGGCCGGACGGCCCGGTCACGAAACTGTGACCCAGACGGGCTCCTCAAACGTCCGGACTCACCGGCACCCCTCATATTCAGCCCAAATCTGGGGCAGATATGGGGGCGCCCGGGCGCGTCCGCCATGTAGGAGTGATAATGGGGTCTCACACGGAATCATCCGAAAACCTGGCGGTTCGACGGCGTCTCCTCCGTTGCCACGTGGCGCCACTCCGATGGGCCGCGTAGTGCCCTAGCCCGGCTATTTAAGCCGAGCGCCGACACCGAAACCCTACCCATCCACATTTCCCGCCTCCCGTCCGCCATCGCCGCCACTTTCCGCTCGCCGTCCACCACTTAAAGCTAGTTGCTATGCCCCCATGCTGCCGGGCAACTTATCTAACGTTGGAGCACGGGCTGCAGCTCCTTGAGCAGGTCATGGCAAGGCGCGAAGCCTGGATAGCAACTGGGCTACCTCCGGATGTGGTAGATCCGGAGCAGGAGGAGGAGGACGAGGGGGATTGGGAGGAGGAGCAGGACGAGGAGGACGAGGGGGGGTGGGAGGAGGAGTAGGAGGAGGAGGACGTGAGGGGCGTTGGGGCCGCGGATCTGCACAGGTGGAGCAGCATGCGATCCTCAATTCCCTCCGGTCGGAATCGGCGGCGGAGGCCAAGCGGCGACGTCTGCAGGAGGCGGAGGCGGGGCACGCCGCAGATGATCTGCATGAGGCGGAGACGAAGCACGCCACAGATGGTTTGCAGGAGGCAGAGGCTGCGGTGGAGGAGGAAGCGGAGCCCTCCTACGTGCCCATCTACCCGACGCCGACGATGAAATTTAGTTTAGAATAGCATGGTGCCCGTACTACATAGGAAACTTATACATGATTTATATGGATCTAAGGATGAAATATAATGTATTTGGATGCATACCGATCAGTGCCCGCGGATCTACGGACGTTTGAGGGACTGAATTTGTCAAGTCCGGCTATAGATGCTCTAATGGCACGTTTTGAAGGCACGCAAGTCAATGTCAGTATGCCATACTACTAGTGCCTATTGGTTTTGAGATAGCTGCGCGCGGCACGTGCATAATAGGATGTAGTGTATGCACTACGAGGCAAAGGATATGGAAGGTATAAAGTGGCACGTTTGGCCATATGTTAGCAAAGGCATGAAGAAAACAGAACATGAGGGAAGGTGGTACGGTATTTTGTTCAGTTTCGTTCACCACTCCGCAACAATGTTAGGTGGCGACTTGAGTATATAACAAAAAACTAGTATCACATTATAGTCTATCGTTTCAAAAACCTATCACCGTTTTTAATCTTTCAAAAAACTACGAAAAGTGGTGAGCTGTTCCAAAAAACCCAAATGACCAGGCAATTAGGAATAATCCGGTTTATGACAGGTCGGGCCCGCTTCTAAACAAACCGTTGGTTGACGGTTTGTTTGACGGTTAACTTACATCTGAGTCCTACATGTAAGTACTTTCTCTCTCTCACCCTTATCTTCCTTCTCTCCCTCTTCTTCCCTATCCGTGGCAGCACCCACGCCGCCGTCGTCTGCGCCGCCGTCGTCTGCTTCGCTCCGCGCCGCCGCAAAGAGGAGGGGGAGGAGCTCCGCGTCAAGCTCATACTCCATGGCAGCACCCACGCCACCGTCGCCTGCTTCGTTCCGCGTCGTCGCAAAGAGGAGGGTGAGGAGCTCCGCGCCGCCGGACAGCTCCACGTCGGCAGGATGCGGCTCTGCCTAGCTCCGCGCCGCCGGACAGCTCGAGCACGGGCGGGGAACAGCCAAGGAGCACGGCCGGTTCCAGCCCGCCGCCGCTGCTGATTCCCGCCGACCACGGCTATCGCAGCCAGCAACCACCTACTCCGGGCGTGTTGCTGGCCGGCCCTGGCGACGAGCTCGCCGGCGTGGTGCTGGCCGGCTCCGGCGAGGACCCGATTACTACTTTTTTATTTTTCAAGGATCCGATTGCTCTTTATATTTTTTCAGGGGCTTGATTTCTTTTAGTTTTCATTGTAGGGATCTGATTGCATGTCAAAAATATTTGGGCCCCACCTGTCATAACATGTTAACGGTCATACTTAACGGTCAACCTGATGGGTGGACCCGATCTGTCATAATAACGTTTAAAGTTAAGCAATATAGTCATCAGTGCGACATAGTAGTTTTTTGAACAACAAACCAATTTTGTGGTAGTTTTTTGGAAGATTAAAAAAATGGTAGTTTTTATAGGGATAGCCTGTTATGTGGTAGTTTTTTGCTATATACTCTGGCGACTTGACACCAGCCGAACTTCCTGTTTGCTTCATTCAGTTATATTTTGATTAAAATGAATTCGACCAGAACTTTTCATGTGCCGGAGTTTAACTTATTATGACTTTTATTGGAATTCGTGTTTAAGTGTGCATATAGCTTCTCGCAAAAAAAGTGTGCATGTAGCTATAGGTGGACTTTGAATATGTCAAGAGTTAAGCAATTGAAGTTGGAACCATGTAGCCCAGTTATCTTCTACTATATAAATCTGTATCAAAATATAAGACGTTTCCAAGGACATAGACGTTTGGTTACTAGGTATATCTACAAACTATATGAAAAAGATAGTAGTTAAATGAAAAGTCAATAAATTCTGAAAATATTTTTGAAATAAACTTGACCATCCATTGTGCTTGTGAAACGCATTCCACAAAAAGAAAAGAAAAACCTTTGACTTCTTTAAAAAACAATTTTTCGGCCAAAATAATGTGAATAGTGACCTAAAATAGCAAATAATTTTTGTTCTTTTTGCCCTAAAGTGCATGCTGATTTTTTATTCATGAAAATTCTGAACTATTCTGACTTTTTTGTATTTTTTCCCATATAGGGCGTAGATACAACCAGAAACCAAAGTGCGTGGACTAATTTAGGTTCAATGCTTAATCTGGGTGACATAGTTGTTGATTTGGGTAACATGATGAAACAATTGCAACAGTGGAGTCGTAAAAAGTTTGGCGATGTTATCAAGGAAATCAATAAATCTTGCTCCCGTTTAGAGGAACTTATGTCTATGAATGCAAATAGGAAGGAGATTAGAGCTGAAACCGACCGGATGAATGAGCTCCTATACCGGGAAGATATGCTTTCGATGCAAAGGTCTCGCATTGCTTGATTGCGTGAGGGGGACCGGAACACCCAGTTCTTCCATCGGAAAGCGGTTTGGCGTGCCCGCAAAAATCGCATTAAATTGCTTGTGGATGATGCAGGAAAGGCGCACAAGGACCACGTATCTATGGCGGCTATGGTTACATCTTACTTCTCAAGCTTATTTGAGGCTGATACTACCGTGTCCGCGGACCCTGTAATCAATTTAATTAATACGCGTGTTACTGACCACATGAATGATGGCTTGTGCGCAGATTTTACAGACAAGGAGATTGCCGATGCTTTGTTTCAGATTGGGCCACTGAAGGCCCCGGGCCGGGTGGCTTCCCCGCACGCTTCTTCCAGAGGAACTGGGCTATGATGCAAGATCAAGTCATTGTTGGGGTGAAAGAATTTTTCCGTTCAGGGGTCATGCCAGAAGGAGTCAATGACACAGTCATCGTCCTCGTTCCAAAGGTGGACAACCCAGAAAGGTAACGGAATTCCGGCCCATCAGCCTGTGTAACGTCATTTATAAGGTGGTGGCAAAATGTCTGGTAAACCGCTTGCGGCCTATTTTAGATGATATAATTTCTTTGGAACAGAGCGCCTTTGTTCCTGGGCGGATGATTGCGGATAATGCGTTAATTGCTTTTGAGTGCATTCACTCTATTCAGCAAGAGAAAGACCCTAACAGAAGCTTCTGTGCCTATAAGTTAGATTTATCCAAGGCATATGACAGGGTGGACTGGATCTTCTTGGAGCGGATGATGCAAAAGATGGGCTTCACTCGCCAGTGGGTGAAGTGGATTATGGCTTGCGTCACCTCGGTGAGATACACAGTAAAATTTAATGGAACCCTCTTGGATTCGTTCGCACCGTCGCGTGGGTTTTGGCAAGGTGATCCCCTGTCCCCGTTCTTGTTCTTGTTAGTTGCTAATGGTCTATCTGCTTTGTTGAAAAATGGTGAGGAGAATGGTGACTTGGTGACTACACACCACTGAAAATCTGTCGCAGAGCCCCGGGCATCTCATTTGATGTTTGTAGATGACACGTTGTTGTTTTTTAAAGCAGAAGAGGAACAAGCAATGAAGGTTAAGGAAGTACTAAATACCTATGTGCGGGCTACAGGACAGCTCATTAATCCGGCTAAGTGCAGTGCACTATTTGGTAGTTCATGCCCCGTGGATATACAGGAGATGGTCCGGGCTGTCCTTCACATTGAGGTGGTTACTTTTGAAGAGAAGTACTTGGGACTTCCAACGCCAGAAGGCCGTATGACGCGAGGTAAATTTCAGAATTTGCAATCACGGTTGTTGAAGAGGATCATTGCCTGGGGTGATACCCTCTCTCTTGCTTGCAAGGAGATTGTGATTAAAGCTGTCGCACAGGCCATTCCAACTTATATTATGAGTGTATTTAAACTGTCGATGTCTGTATGTGACGACCTGAACAGAATGGTTCAGAATTTTTGGTTGGCATGGCCAAAAAAATTGGTGCACAAAACTCAGGGTGGATTGGGATTCAGGGACTTCAGGGTGTTCAACCAGGATCTACTCGTGAGACAGGCCTGGCGGTTGCTAACCAAGCCTAATAGTTTGTGTGCACAGGTACTAAAGGCTCGCTACTACCTTGACGGCCGTTTGGAGGATACTGTCTTCCCCTACTTGGCAGGCTATCCAGCATGGCCTTGAGCTCCTGAAGAAGGGCATCATCTCGCGAGTTGGCGATGGACAACACATCCGCATCTCGTGTGATTGTTGGGTCCCCCGGGAGCCCTCACGCCAACCCATCACACAGCAAGGCAACTGCCGGCTGAGGAGAGTAGCAGAACTTCTGGATAATAACGGGTCTTGGCGCATGGACCTGCTTCGTCGCCACTTCCTCCAGTGGACATTGACGCCATCACCAGCATCCGTACATCACCTCGCATCCCCGACGACATCATTGCATGGGCGCCGGAGAAGAACGGTATCTTCACTGTTCGGTCCGCCTACCGCTTTGCCATGGACGAGCGCAAACGTCCATTGGCTACCGCCACGAGCAGGGCACCGGATGGTCGTCGCGCCATCTGGAAGATCATATGGGGGTGCCCTGCTCCCCCTAAGATACGCGTGTTTGCATGGAGAGTGGTGACCAACTCGTTGGCTACTTGGGCCAATAATTTTTCTCGTCATCTCGAGCTTACTGACATATTGCCCCTTTGTGGTGTGGAACGAGAGAACGGGTTCCATGCTTTGCAGATGCCCTCTTGCTACAGATTTGTGGCGCGCCATGGAGGTGGAGTGGCCCATCCCGAAGATTGAAGCGATATGCAATGGTGGGCCGGAGTGGCTGTTTACCCTCCTAGACCCCCTGGATGACACAGCATGGATGGTAGTGCTCATGATCATGTGGCGTTCCTGGTACGTCCGCAATGAGATCACGCATGGGAAGGTGCCACTACCCACAGAAGCTTCTCGCCGCTTCCTTCATGGGTATATAAGCTCGCTGCTATGCATCCACCATTACCCACATGGCGATATGGAGAAGGGGAAGATGGTCCTCCATGCGACACGACCGGCCGTAGCCCCGAGCGTCACTCCGCAGCAGGAGCTGCGTTGGATTCCCCCTGGGCCGGGATGGACGAAGCTTAACACCGATGCGAGCTATGTCATGGCAACAGGGGCTGCTGGAGGTGGCATGGTTCTTCGTGACGAAGGAGGAGAGATCGTGTTTACTGCGTGCAGGGAAATACGCACATGCGAGAACAGTCTTGAGGCGGAACTGCTAGCGTGTAAGGAGGGTTTGGAGTTGGTTGTGCATCGGACTAGCTTGCCCATCTTGGTGGAGCTGGATAGTCTTGAAGCAGTGGGTATGCTCACAACACATGCAGCAGATTGTTCACAGCACCGTATCCTTGTGGAGGAGATACGGAGTCTTGCCACGTCTACGGAGAGGGAGATCTTGTTCATTTATTGTAGACGATCACAAAACAGAGTTAGCTATGAGTTGGCCGTTTATGGCCGTAGTACCCCACACACCGCAGTGTGGTTGCACTCTGGGATGGACTTCGTTGTAAATTTATCTATGGCTGAGAAGCCTCCTTAAGTAATGGAAAATTTCTTTCCCCCGCAAAAAGAGAAAGAAAAGTGATGAGCTAGTGGTATGTCTGAAGGCCGAAAAGTAGAAAGGAAGAAATGGAACCGATCGCGTCAACAATTCGAAAATACCAAAAGCAGAGTCGGCTGGTAGTGCGGAGCTTTGGAATGGTGATGCGAGCAGACGATGCCCACTCAACTGGTACGACGACGGCGAGGGCGTTTTCCATGTGTTTGCAGGCATGTGATCCTGATCGTATATCCCGCTCCCTCCTTTCCCCGAGGGCATTTGTTCGTGAATGGTCAGGAATCAGAGCAGAGACGGGCCCTGAGTCCTGAGAGCCAGATTGACCTGTCGTCGAGCTTGAGCTGGGTCAAGCTCATTCCGGAGAGCAGGGTGTGGCTCAGTCAGCACCGGTCACGTATCAACCCGGCAATCCGACCCATGGGCGGCCGCACCCATGGGCACCCGACCCGAATGGGTAGGGTATGGGTAGTCATCTTCACCCATGGGTAAGCCCGATGGGTAACCCGATTAGTCGTGGGTAGGGTATGGGCATGAGGTCTTGTCCGTGGGTCACCTGATGGGTTGCCCGATTATCTGACATGTGGGCCCTTCAGCGCACAAAATACACTAACCCCTAGAATTCAATAGCCATCTATGGTGAAAAAACACTAATCAGAAGCACAACACCAGACCACACCATGACCACAAAGACCACATCCACCGATATGAAAATCCCTCTCCCTTACTCAAGGCCTTTGCTTCAATTGCTTGTTCGGCCCAGGGCCTCATGCAGCTAAAAGTCAGCTCCCACTAGTCCATATATTGTGTTATATTTTCGGCCCAACGTACAATATGCAGCCCAAGAAGCTAAAAGCTAGTACTCAGGCAACGGAACAGACTAACAGTTTAGTCCCACCTCGCGTAGAGAACAAGAAGAAACCCGCTTGCTAGCTATAAGAAGGAGTGACCTATCTAGCTCTTCCTCACAGGTCACAACTGCCAGATGGGTGCCCGTACAACAAGACGTGTACTAATTTTGAAGTTTAAGAATAAAAATAAAATTTTATTTCAAACCTGATGGGCGCCCTAATGGGCCGGGTTACCCATTGGGTTCGGGCGTGGATCTGTATGTATGCGCATGGGTAGGGTCGTGGGCAAAGGGTTAGACCCATTTACTTATCGGGCATGGGTCTGGTAGAGGTCAACCCGGTGAAACCCGACCCGACTGCCAGGTTGAGTCGCGTACGTAAACGCACCATGCACAAGCACCACACATCACTGACGCCAGGGAGTTGCAAGAGGATAAGGCAATCGTGTCCCCGTGACTCCGTTTCCTACGGTACGCATGCAGCTAGCACAGCCGGCCGAAGCTCTGCTCTCAGCTCGGCAGCAATGGCGAGAGCCTGCAAGTGCAGCCCCGCCGTGAGGCTGCTGCCGAATCCGATCACGGCACAGCTCCCGGGCGGCAGGAGACACGGAAGATGCAGAAGCTTTGCCGTTCACGCGCAGCTCCCAACGGAAGATGATTACCCCGCTGAGTCACCGAAAAGGGTCCAGGTTACACAGGTGAATTACTGATCTACTGGTAGTCAGTGGTAGCATAACTCGTGGGCAGCGGTTTGAATTTGCATGTCCATGAGCTGCTCATCGCATCATCTGCTTCGATCCAGAGCCTCAGGAGGAGCCGCCGGAGGGGTCCCGGCGCGCGGCAGAGCCTGGTCTCCGTCGGGACGTCGCGCGGCGGAGGGGATCAGTGGAGCAGCGACTTCGAGCTGACGCTGCGGCAGCTGAGGCTGGACGACCTGATCGAGGAGGGGCAGAGCGACGCCGACGTCCTGGTGCACCTTCTGGTTCAGCAGGTAACTGAAAGAGAAACTGGCGTCCATCTGAAAACATGCACTGAGCAAGTGAGCAGCTGACTGATAGTTCTAAGCTCTTCGTCTGCTTTCAGCACACCCAGTTCGGAATGTCGATCAAAGGGCGAGTGGTCACATCGCTCACCAAAATGTGTGATTCCTGCTCCGCTCCATACTGCACAAAGGTACATCACACCGCGCATCACCTGGAAAAATTTCCACTGAAAGATGGCGCATTTGGAAACTGTTCAAGTTAACTGAAAGCATTGGATCCTGGCACCCCGTTGCAGATTGACGAGCAGTTCGACATCACGGTGCTGTCTTCCTCCAGGAAGGATCAGAGCGGGTTGCCTGAAATCGGAGACAGCGATCCGTCAGTACGTGACAGTATTATGCTTGCATTGTTTCTGTTCTTACTTCTTATTTCTTACTCAGTACTTTGATACTATATAAGTACTGTGAACATTACGAGTATTTCTTTTAGAACAGGTCATCTATGTGAAACCAGGAACAGAAATCGACATCGACTCGTCAATCCAAGAGACGATACGGCTAACAGCGTCAGCCAAGGTTTGCACTTGCAGCATGTCATGTCAATCTGTCGATTGTCGACACACAACCTCTTACTGATTGTTGTCATTCAGAGTTCATGTTCGGAGGCGTGTGAGAAGTCTCCTGTCGTGTGGAAACGTAAGTGCTACGACGAGCTGCAACAACTAGTACATTGGATTTGTTGCTTTTACTGTACATCGCTGTTTTATCTGGTGAATTTGCAGGTGCTGGTAACCAGAAGAAGCGTTACAGCCAAACGTGGTCAAAACTTATTGATCTGAAGCGAACTCTGGATAAGGCGCCCAGCTAAATTACTGTTGACGATGCAGTTTCAACTCGACGCCAATGATTATCTGATGAATGCTACAGTGTGATATATCGAACAAAAAGCTCATGTGACCGGATGATTAATCAATGGACATGGTTATACAGTGATTGCTCCTCTCGTTGATACTCTACTTACTCCCTCCGTAAATTAATATAAGAGCGTTTAGAATACTAAAATAGTGATCTAAACACTCTTATATTAGGTTATAGAGGGAGTATTTATTTAGATACATTAAAACTGAGCACTCTCCCAGTCCTCTCAGGCCATCAGTATTTCTAATCGTTGGATCGTCATGTTTAGTCGTTTTTCGCCGTCCGATTACCTCATAATCCCACATCAATGCTTCGTTCCGATCCGAACGAGGGATAGCCTGATCGGGCCGCTGCTCCGGTGGTTTTTTTGGGCGTACAAGACTTAATTGGGCCTACTGGGCCTGTACCAGGCTCCCGTGCTGCAAAAAAGGCAAAACCTGAAATACTCATGCCTCGCGAGTCGCTCACGACCCTAGCTCTCTCGTTCGCTCGCAGCCTGGCCTGGCGGCGTCTCTCCATGGTCTTCCTTCCCGACCTTTCCTCTCTCTCACGACCTGACGGATGCAAACCTCAATCTGCTGTATCCTTCTTTAGATCTCGACTTTCAGCGGCGGCAACCATCGCAAGGATCGCTCAACCCCTCCTACTAGCAAATCCTAGGTATCCTCTCCAACCACGACCTCAACCTAGGGCGGATCTATATCCGCCGCCAGCACCGGCTCATCCAGCGGACCAAAGGACACCAAGAAGAACGCGCCTTCCGGCACGCGGTGCGTCCTGGTTGCCCACCGTGGCGTTGGCCTCAGCACTGGCATATGGTATCCATTTCCTTCTGGATGTTCAAACCATAAGTATGATTGTGGTGTGATACAACGTGTTCGTTTTCCCAGAAGAAAAGTTGCCTGCCGATTTTTCTTCTCTTTCTTTAGATGCCATTCTTTGTTTTGTTACTCTTATGCATGTGACAGTAAGACACTATAAATTATATATGCGTGAGTTCTTCTCCATTGGCTGCCGGACAGTTAATTTGTTCATGTGGACTGCCATACCTCACATCTTTATGTTCAGCATTATGTTGGCTATATGAACTAATAACCATTTTTTATCTACATTGTTCATTGCATCCTGTTTGCAAATTTCTTCATTCCTGTCTTTTTTATTGTAGAACACATGCACCTAATGAAAATAAAATTCATGTTTGGTAGACTAGAACCAAAGATTTCTTTATCTTATGGTACCGCACAATAGAAAGTTGCAGAATCTCTCGCTTACTATTATATTTGCACTCGATTGTAGTCAGCGGCGAATCTAGAAAGAAAATGAAGGGTAGGCTCAAAGTTTACGCCAAGAAAACTAAACGCTACTCTGAAGAAAAAAATATGATCATCTCCAAATCAATTTGTCCAAATAAGCTCAAACTTTCCCAGATTACTACTGGGAACATGTACTATTTAACTGATTTTTTTCAGATTTTTTGAAAAACATGAATTTTTGAACAGAAACCTGAATCTGTTTAGCAAAAATAGCCCTTATCTCATAATCCGGTCGTCAAAATAAGCTCAAACTTTCCCAGATTACTACTGGGAACATGTACTATTTCACTGAACTTTTTCAGATTTTTTGAAAAATATTAATGTTTCAAGAAAAACTTGAATCTGTTTAGCAAAAATAGCCCTTATCTCATAATCCAGTCATCCAAATATGCTCACACTTTCCCAGATCCATAGATCAAGTACAGTTCACACCCATAAACTAGTAGCATGATTGACAAAGTTTCATACAGTTCACACACCCATAGATCAAGTACTAGAGAAGCAACAAAAAAAAGACAAAAACAATGATATTGGTGTTGCGTGTTGCTTCTTAGCTGATACTAGTAGTTGCAGAACACCTCCACACCAAAATCCAAGAGACAAACTACAAGCCATCTGTCAAAATGAGCACAATTGTTAGTGATATAGTAAGGCATCCTCAAGTGACTCAGCACTAGTAGAAAAACAGAGGCATACCTCTAAGAAATCACATTATACTTAGGAGGCACTTCTGAATATCGTATCATAATTTGATCATCGGGAATACTTCTGAATATCCTTTTCTCACAATAGCAAACCATTAAATCATTAAGCCAATCATCTGATATCTTATTGCGCAAATCAGTTTTGATGATCTTCATTGCTGAAAATATCCTCTCGACCGATGAAGTTGCCACTGGAAGAATCAATGTCAACTCGATGAGGCGATATACCAATTGGAAAGTTCTATGTTTTGTTGTTTGAACCATCAACCGAGCAAGGGTAGAAACATCTGGACATGCATTAAATTCCTCGCTTCTCCTAATATTTGTAAGGAATGTTGGAAGCTCATATCTTAGCAACAACCGTTCAGCTTGTGTAAAATCCTCAGCATAAATTTCAGCAAGCCGTATAAGCTTGTCAATGTTAAACTTTGAGAAGTTGTTTGCCGGATTAAGACAAGACATGCAATCCACTAACTCGGTGTTAGCTTCATTGAATCGATGATTCATCTTAGTGAGAGTTGCATCAATAGCAACATTGAATATGCTAACCTTGAAATAATGATGTCGAGTCACCTTATTCTTGGAACGAACAGATTGCCCCATAGCTCCAACAAGATCATCCATATTTGGCACCTCAATGCCATGTTCCTCACAAAAGCTATTTGCTTGGTCACATAATGACTCATACCCATTGTCCCTCATATTTTGCAAAGCTTCTTTCACATCCAAGATCAAACGAAGGGCTTCAACAACATCTTGATTCTTCCTTTGCAAAGTTTGTGATAGCATATTTGTGATGTTCAACAAGTTTATCAAGAATAGCATGATGAACACAAATTGAAAGCATTCCATTTGTACAATCAAACCTGAAGCTACACCTTGAGAAGAGTGTTCTCGGGCATCGTCCACCACAATTGCTAGCACATCCACCACTGCATTCCACATTGTGTAGATACGAAGCAAGGTTCTAAGATGTGAGCCCCAACGAGTAGCTCCTGGTCTAGCAAGGTTAGTTTCTTGATGTAAACCAGTTCCAGATGATATCTTACCATTCTCCATCAATTCTATCAAGTTGTCATGATGCTTTGCAAGCAATGCATCTTTTCTTTTGCAAGATGAACCTACTTGAGTCACTATCAAGGGAAGATAGTTAAAAAATCAGCAATAACTGGACAACACTGAGCCACTGTGACAACCACCAATTGCAACTGATGAGCAAAACAATGAACAAAGAAAGCATATGGACACTCGTCACGAATTAGCTTTTGCAAACCATTGAATTCTCCTCTCATATTTGAAGCCCCATCATAACCCTGTCCACGGATCCTATTAATAGGCAAGCCATGATACTTTAACACACCAAGCAATGCTTCTTTAATTCCGGCTGATGTACAATCTGTGATGTGCTTAATAGCAAGAAATCTCTCCTGATGCTCCCCATGATCACCCAAAAATCTGCACATTTGAAAAGCTACAAATTAAAAGAAGAGAAACGAACAACAATGACAAATAAAAGACTATGCAAATTCGTATGCATTACCTCAAAATCATTGCCATTTGCTCCTTTATTGAGCAATCTCTAGCCTCATCAACAAGTATCGAAAATTTCTTATCTCCAAGCTCATTCTTGATGACTTTGGTTACCTCCATTGCACAACATGTAGCAAGGTCCTTTTGAATATCTGAACATATCATTAGTGCATTACCTTGCCCCTTATCAAATGCATCTTTCACATCTTTATTCTTGTCCTTGTACCAATCCAAGAACTCCCTGAAATTGCCTTTGTTGATGGAATTGGAGGACTCATCATGTCCACGAAAAGCTTCCCCTTGAGCTATGAGATACCTTGCACAATCCAATGATGCAGTCAAGCGGATTTTATATTTTATTTCAGCCTCTTTATTGTAAACTCGGAGTTTGGTACCCACATTGGCCCTTTGATTGTTGAAATCATCACTCAAGCCCTTAGCGATGTTGTGGTAACTAGATGGACCACCAACATGTTTCTGAAAATTTGCCAAAGCTGTTTTCCAATGTTTGTATCCACCTATTGTAAATACATCATTGCCAAATCTAGTGGCCTGTGATGGATTCTTGAAAAGAAAACAAGGGAAACAAAAGGCAGTCTCCTTTTTCTCACTATATTCCAACCAATCGAACCTATCTAGCCATTGGGGTTGAAAAGATCTCCAAATTTTACCTTCCAATCCCACTTCAAATTTGTGCCCGCTAGCTTTGTTTCTTCCTTTCAACACATAAGCTCTTCTCACTTCACTTCGAATTTCAGGGACATAATCTTCTATTGGTATTCGATCAGCTGGATCACCAAAAATCTGACTCGGATGGAATTCTAGTATATGATGCCTTGGTGGTTGGTTTGTGCTCTCATTAGTTGGGGGATTGGTACTCTCATTTGTGCGAGGGGTAGTGGTCTCATCGGCTGGGGATCAAGACTCTCATTTGTTGTAGGGGGGATAGTGCTCTCATCGACATCGGTAGAGGGATTAGTGCTATCATTTGTTGGAGTTGGGTGAATTAAGTTCTCAACTGGGGCTGGTTGAACAACAACATCAATTGGGGGAGTATTGGGTTCAGGAACAATGGGGGATGCGTTTGAATTGCTTGCAAACCAACTGTGCAAAGTCCTCTTTCTCTTCATTTCTACAAACAAGAATAAAGATGGATACATGGATTAATTTTAGGATGTTAACAACCAACACCAACAACCACTGTACATCTACTATGAATCAGTAATCAATTGGTAGCTAAACAATTTACTACAGTATATAGCTAGGCAGCTACCTAAGTCTAAAAATCTGAAAAACTGAAATTGAATCAAGTGAATCAACCTTCATACTTTCAGAGTAGAGCAGCAGCGGCGGCACCGGCCGGACTACGCCGGAGCCTGGACACGTTGACCAGATGCTGGTCGTCGGCAAGCAAGAGGCCGACCAAGCCCCCAAATCCACGGCCTCGCCGTTGCCGCCGGATCAGATGAGGATGCCACCGGGCGCGGTGTTGGGGAGGGGATGAGCAGCCGTTGGGGATGAGCACTGTCGTTGGAGACTGGGGTTGATTGGGATGAGCACGCGATGAAGAGATTCCGGCGGCCGGCGGCGGCTAGGGCACAGGAGACATGGCGGGCGGGGGCGGCTCACGAGCGGGTGGTCTCTGCCTCCGTCTCTCTCACTAGAACGAACGAGGTTGCCTGGTGCGAGCGAACATGTGGTGTCCGGCTGGGCTGAATTCCAATATTTAGCTGGGCTGGGCCCTTAAGAGTAGTAGTAAAAAAAATTGCAGCGCTGGAGGGGGGGGGGGCTCGAGCCTGTTAAAGCCCCCCCAGTAGATTCGCCATTGACTGTAGTTGCAAGCCAGAACATTTACTGATTTATATCAGGTAGTTAGAAATAGTTTCATGCACAGTTAATTTTGATACGACACAGGAACTGTTAGATTATTTTTTATTGTTAGCGTGTGTTAACGTTGATTGGACACATGAACTGTTAAATTAGTTTTTTAGTTTTTGCGCGTGTTCATATAATTCTATTTAATGTATCAAAGAGATTGTATTAATCTATCATGAACCAATCTGAAAATTTCTAATCTATTGACTGCAGGAAGGCTTCTTGTGCAAAGAAGAGTTAATTGCATAAAAGCACCACATTTTGGTCATCGTTTGCAGAAAACCACGATGTCACTAATTATTTGCAAAAACCACCGCGCATTCAGTAATCCTTTTGCAGAAAGCACTTATCACTTGCTTTGCCGTGTTTGATCGCGTTCCCGATAGGTGAGGCCCGCTCGTCAGGAGTTGACTTGGCAAAAAATTGCCACGTGTGTTTCTTGACCAAGTCTTCTTCCTTCTCTCTTTCACTCTCACACACATTACAACAAACACGTTGTGTGGGTGCACTGGGAGGGGCAGGGCCTGACGCCGTCGGCTTGGACGGGGAGAGTAGAGCCGTCGGCCGGCGAGCAGCCACCGCTTGTGTGCGTGGTGCAGGAGGACCCGTTGTTGCCGGGCGTGCAGAGGCCGAGGGAGCCGCATGGCAGCGGGAGGTCTGGTCGCCGCCGTGGGGGAGTAGGCCGTGCTGAGCCTGGATGCTCACGACAACGACTTGGGCGCGCAGCCGCCGCAGGCGCTGCATGGGATCCAGGCCGCGTCGTTGCTGGGGTCGATGGCGACCAGCAGAGCTTCTTGCCGGTGATAGCTAGGCGGCATGGTGACGGGACCACTCAACTCATGGGTGGCGGTCGCGGACATGCACGACGGTGCGGGCCGGTGAGATGGCTGGAGGTCGGGTCCGGACGCAGAGACGACGCGGAGCAGTGCCGAACGCGGATGCCGTCTGGGTGGCCAGCGGTCACGCCAAGCGAGTCGAAGGGCGTTGCCATAGTCGACGACAACAGTTGCAACCTGTGCGTCGGCCGTCGCACAGAGCTGTGTGTGCGGTCAGCGGCATGGATGCACGCGGCGGCTTGACCTCCGCATAGGTTCGAGCTCGTACCACCACGGCGGGGCCATGGCGGGCCTGTGTGTGCGGACAGCGTCGCAGATGCACGCGGCTGCAGCCTCCACCTCGGTCCCGTGGGCGGCCAAGGAGTAGAGCCACCTTGCCGGAGGCCTCCACACCCATGTCCTTCTCCTGCTGCTTGATGCATGCCAACTGCTCAACGAAATGTCTAGCTGAAGTAGAATGTGAGGGAAGAAGAAGATCCACCGGGGACTGCCACGTGGGCGCTGACAGCGGGGCCACCGTGCAGAGGCTCGGGCTCGCAAGGCCGCTTGTGTCAGGAGCACGGCGGCGGTTGCTCGCCGGGCAGCGCAGCAGCGGGTGCCCTGGTCATGGCCGTTGAGGGAGCGGCCGGCGGCGAGCTGCGGGAGACTCTCCTCCATGGCCTCTCACACGACCACGTTCCTCTGCTCCCCATGGTGAAGCGGCGCCAGCGTCGGGCCCTGCCCTCAACGTGTTTGTTGTAATGTGTGTGAGAGGGGAAGAGAGGAGAAGGAAGAAGACTTGGTCAAGACGCACATGTGGCAATTTTTTGCCAAGTCAGCTCTTGACGAGCGGGCCCTACCTGTCGGAAACGCGATCAAACACGGCAAAGCAAGGGATAAGTGCTTTCTGCAAAAGGATTACTGAATGCGCGGTGGATTTTGCAAATAATTAGTGGCGTCGTGGTTTTCTGCAAACGATGCTTTAAATATGGTGGTTTTATGCAATTAACTCGTGCAAAGAAGGCACTTGGGATGGTTGTTGCATATCGATCCAGAGAACAATGCCATACAAGATAAAACTGTCGCTCCTACTGTTTTATTTACAAGAAGTCATCTTCATTGCTGCTCCTAACATCTTAGGCTTAGCAACACAATTGCCAATTGGCCAAAAACAACTCTTGCTAATATGCCAAAATTCACACCTTTAATGATCACACCTTGCTTGTTTCCTTTCAGTAGATGAAAGGCAAAGTCAAGGAACCTTCCATGAGTGCTTTTTGTCGTGTGAGCTTTGCAACTCTGTCATTGTCACTGTTGTTGCACACCGTTGACATTGATCAGGCTGCATCAATTCTGACTTTCAGGTAAACAAGTAGAAATAATCGGATGACAAAAGGTACAAGACGAGTGATGCTTAGAGAAAGAGGGTGCTGGAGAAACCAAAGATGGATCAAGGATGGCAACCAGCAAAAAGGCACTTAGATATGGGTTATAAAGGTGCCATATTTTTATCTACTTAATCCTGTTCCATCTCATTGTGTTAATTTATTCATGTACCCTTCTGCTCTTTTGATAAGGATGGAAACAGTGTTGGTTAAACAATGGTGTGCTACTGGTTGAAGAATTGTTTGCTGCAGAGGTCTCATACTATTCATGCCAAGCTTTGCTGCTATTCTTGATCTTGTGTACTATTTATAGTGGTTGACATCATTGTGCTACTATCTAAGATTTAAACATTCACTAATGATGTGATAGAAAGAAAATAAAGAATATTGTTTACCTGTGTGCATCATGCATGTCTCCTTTTTTCTATTGAAATACCAATACAATTCTCTTTTTTTGTAAAACTATTGATTATTCACTTTCATCACTATCAATATATCAGTAGCTTTACGCAAATCGAGCTTTTATGTTCCCTGTATCAACTTATTTAGAGAGAAAAATCCATCATACGATTGTAAAAATGGACGAGCATGACAATCTTCAAAACTTTGAAGAAAAAATTCATCAAAATTTTATTTTCACTTTATAAATTTCAATCAATCTATTATAAAAATGGACGGGCGCAGCAACGCGCGCCTTCAATGATCTAGTTAACTGTATAACAAACCATTTTTGTACTACACTATAACAAACCATTTCCTCAAATGTGGGAAAATATGTATGAACTCAAAACTTATTTTTGATGAATATGAATTCAGAACTCATCCCACTACTACTGCTTGTTTTTTAGGACTACTGATTTTTCTTCCAAGAATTTACTCGTCCATGTTCCCGCTCACACATTATATTTTCTTGAGAGAACAACTGATTCATTCATATAAGGACATCTACAACGAAGACCCTGCAAAATAAAAAACAAAAACAAAACTCTCCATCTCCCCTGAGCAGCCGACGAGGTGGCCTAGTGGCCCACTCACACCGAAAAGAACATCGCCACAGGGACCCTTCAACAAGGCCACGAAGACCTTACCCAGGGAATCCTCATTGAAGTATTTGAAGCCGCTTGAACCACTCGGGCTTGTTTGGGAACTAATGTACCTTGGCGATGAAGATCCGATCTCCGATCAGCTTGAGTTCTGTCCGGGAGGAAGCAAGCCACCATCTACCGCCGTCGGGGGAGAAGAACAATCCCTACCATGCGAAAGGAACACAAACAACTCCGTCCAGATTGAGGGAAAAATCCATCCAAGAGGAGAACAGACACGTCGCACTGTCAAATATAAGTTCCAACTAGTGAAGACCAACCGCCACGTGCTTCCTGCCAGTGGCAGAAGACACATGGCTAGAATATAAACGAAGAGGGAGGATTTATTCCATGTTTGTTTCACCTTCAATTTCTGTCGAGTCAGCTATGGATTCGCTTAATTGGCAAAGCTGATTCACAGAGCTTTGCCATTGAAGTCAACAGGGCGTGGTTCAAGAAAATACACTGAAAATGGCCCTAATCAGATTATAGCTTTACTGACAAAGCTAGTTTGAAACAATTCTTTGTTTTAGATTCAACTTTCCCAAAGTTGAACCTGGCCCCTTAAGCTGAAACAAACAGGGCCTTATTCGTCTGAGAGGCCACCGACACCGTCCCAACTCCCTCCCTTAGATACCCTAACCCACCTATCTGTCACCCAAGCCACACCTGTAGTTTTATTCATACCCGTAACTATTACATGTACATTGATTTGGATATTAGATCTAAGAAAATACAAAGTAAATCCTATGACTAAGAACATATTCTCCACGGTATCAATCTCTGTAAGATGAAATACTCTCAATATTTGTTAAAGAGGCTGCAATTAGACCGAGAATCAACGGTGTTGTCATTTTTAAACCCCACACAAACTTGATTACCAATACAGATTTCTGAAATCCCCTTGGGTTAGTCCATCCAAAAAGATGGGAAGTCTTGAGCAAGGATCATACTTGGGTCGGGGATGATCCCTTAGAAGTGCAGGCCGTCGAATCACAATATCTTCGTCATGGTATCGATCAAAGATTTAACTCCACAAAGAATCAAACCAACAAAAAAAGCTTAACACAGTAACGTAAACTCACCAAATCCAAATAATTAGATCTGTGAGGACACAGAACTCCCTAACTTCATGGCACCGCCAAGAAAGAACTAGAGTAACTTATTCTCACAAAATTAGGAATACCACCAGATGCTGGTGAAGAACATAAAAGTCTTGAAAATCCGAGGTCCCCTCACCTCTTAGCGCCAAGATGGAAGCCAGAGGCGAGGGAACCAAAAATTCTCTGGCAGCGGCTGCAATTCTTTGTGGAACCCTACCCAAGCCTAGATCGAAGCTCCCCAGGACCACACGATGCCTAGGCCTAGATCCAAGGGGGGAACAACACATCGCACGGTTAAATAGAAGATCTAACCATCAAAGACCTCCACACACTCCCTGTTTGACAAAACATTGACAAAGTGGGGAGGACTTATTCATTGGAGAGGTTGCCCTCACCACCTTGACTCTCTCCCACGGGCACCCTATCTTAACTATCTACCACCAAAGTCTAGATCAAAGCTCCCCCGTGGCCATATGGACACCATTGAGGGTGTCGTCCGCCGGAGCCGAGGTGGAACAACGATAGTGCACGAGCACACAAGCACAATGCACAAGTGCACAACCCGATTCCGTGGGCGAGAGAGCCATAAAAGTTAGGATTGTAAAAGAAATAAAAAATACATTGAGTGTGGTTGAAAGCAATAGGGATGAATGAACTGGATCCATAGTTTCTCTAGCGGCACCTTTCCGAATAAACATAACATGGCATGGAGAACAAATTACAGTATCAATTAAATTACAATTTTTATGATTATGATTATACATGTGACACAGCACATCCTTGTCTCAATCCATGCCAGTGCAAAACCCTGTTTTGCAAAAAGAAAACATGAAGATAACTCCTGTCTAAACGGTCGTAAGCCTTCAACATATCAATCTTGAGAGCAAAGTATAGTCTTTTAACATGTTGCTTGCAAATAGTATGAAGTCACTCATAGACAATCAAAGAGCTGTCCCTAATCAACCTGCCATGGACAAATGCACTTTGATATTCAGAAATCATCACAGGCAAAAAAGAAAAATTCAACCGGGTTAGCAAGCACCTTCCAATGCAATGTACTACTTCCTCTGTAGGTATAAAGTTGAGACACAACATCGCATAAGCTGCTGGTGGGTTCTTGAGAGCTAGCCCAATCAACTAGTTGTCAACAACAACAACAACAAAAAACTAGCCCAAGCAACAAAACGGATCCATCTCAGTAGCCCCGCTCCGGCCGCCGGCCGGGGCCAGAGGCTGCCGGCGCCTGGCCGACCGACCACGATGCATCAGCGCCGTGGGGGGACGCAGACGAACCCGTTCCCCGCCGAGCCCACCGGTTTGGATGCTGATTCCAGCCCTCCGTCGCCGGGTCACCACTTGCAGGTTCTGGCGGATGTGGGGAAGCAGAGGTTCGAAAGCGATGCGGGGAAGCAAAGGCGGTGGAGATAAAGGGCAGAGCTCTAGCTCGAGAGCAAGCAAGTATGTTGCTCTAGCCTTTATACTTTGCAAAATACACCATCTTCTGTAGTTCTGTTCGAGTGTTGTTTCCATTGTCAGCAAATGCTGAGAATGGCCTCGACCTGCAATTCTGCACATTATATCGATGTCACATAAGCTGAAACTCTGAACTTAATCAACAAGACTAGAGATATATCTATGTCTCAGCTGGATGATCTGAAATTGGAGTATATGTACATTATTATGAAAGAAGCATAGCCAATAGGACAATTTGCAGTATTATAAAGCAGTGAATCTTTTACAGGAGGAGATACTTCTAGAAGCAAACTAATAAGAAATTACTTTACATAGTAGCCTGGACCGGATATCTTTTTACACAACCGATTATGCTTATCAAAAGAAAGTATTCTAACAGTATTTAGACAAGCTATGACTACTCGACCTCATAACAAAGCAATCTAACACTATTTTCAACAGCTATGACTAGTTCCCGAGGAATGCATCCACTTTGGCATTGGTGGCCCTTGACAAGAACTTCATGCAGATTGGAGGGTTCACGTTGGCAAGAGAAAGGAAGGCCTGTGGCAGGGCCCAGATCCCGTCGCCGCACA
This sequence comes from Aegilops umbellulata, assembly GCA_032464435.1. Lineage (NCBI taxonomy): Eukaryota > Viridiplantae > Streptophyta > Magnoliopsida > Poales > Poaceae > Aegilops > Aegilops umbellulata. Next base: position 408,107,427 of record CP136055.1, read on the forward strand.
TTAAGCCAGATGCAACTGCCGGTGCGAACGCCTGCGCCTCAGCCTTGTTCATCCATTCCCAGCAAAAGAGTATCGCACTGCCGATGCACATGTCCATGGCGAAGTATGGTCCAAGGTAGAACGGGATGGCGACCGCCATGGGGATCGGGACGAACTTCGCCACCTTCGCGGGCACACAGTCTTTCAGGAGATTGACGGCGAATGCAGCAGCAAAGAAAATGTAGCATAGCATGAGGCAGTTCTTCGGGAGAACCGACAAGCCATCGACACCCAGGATCGCCATGTTGCGGTACATGATGGCATAAGGTGCTGGGTAAGCGCTATCGCTGACACCAATGTCGAAGGACTTGTAGAAGAGCCAGAAGACGCAGGGGGCGATAACACAGCCCATGGCAGTGCCTGCCACCTGGCTGATGAACATGGACCTTGGTGAGGCTAAAGTCAAGTACCCGGTTTTGAAGTCTTGCATCAGGTCAGCAGCTGTTCCCACAATGTTCATCATGACACCGCATGCGGCGAGCCCGACGAGCACGCCACCGTGCGAAGCGCCTGCCCAAGCACCGAACACAAAGATCCCAAGCTTACCATAGGTGCTGGCCAGGGACCAGTCGGTCAGGCCACATCCATAGGCATTGCAGAAGGCCAGGATAGGCGCAAAGACATATGCAACCAAAATGTGGTACCACTTGAGCTGTGGGATGATGAGCGGAAGGCAACCAGTCGTTATTGCTGCAATAATGACATAACCCCCAATTGCAACTCTCTTGGGAATTTGATCCTTCAGGAACAGTTCAGTGCGGCGTTTGTCATCAAAAGACTCAGCTTCCTCGGCGGCGACAGGAGCTCCGTTGTTAGAGACAGGAAGTGATTTCGATTTCTTCTCCTTATACATCCCGTAGAAAGCCTTCACTGTTTTGCCAAATACCTTCAGGAAGTTATAAAGGCCGTCCCCAAGGATTACTGCTATGGTTATGAACACCTGCGATGTCAAGATGTTATTAGTTCTCAACAGTTACATGTGATTGCAAAAGCAAAACGTGGCAGCCTGTGTCTAAATGTCAAGTACCCTGTAAGCCTGCAGTCCATGTAGACTGCTCTCTGGAAGAGAGTCAGGATACCAACTTCCTTTCTTGCTGCTTATGAGTGGCCACATTATGCCCCACGACAAGACGCCTCCAATCAGAAGAGATACATTGACAATGTAGGGGCAGATCATTCCCACACCAACGTACGTAGCGGAGAAATCAAAATAGAACCTGGTTGATGCAAATAGTTAAATTTGAGGACACACGTATGGCATAAGGATATATATGATTCATAACAATTGTAGCTGATGCTGAAACCAAGATGATGCTAACCTGTTCTTGTAAGCTTCAAGGCCAAGTGATGGGAAGGAACTGAATCCACAGTCGTTCCCAGCAGTGTAGAACCATTGGAAGAAGGCCCAGACGAAGCTCATCGAGAAGTACTTGCCCAATGTACGAACTTGCTTCCTGAAATAGGCCAGGCATTCTGTCAGTCAATACTTCTTGTGACTTGTACATATTATAGAAACAACAGCAAGATGGATAGAAAAGGCATGTTACTCACTTTGCAAGCTCAGCACCCTGGGGTGTGTGGAATCCATTGATAAGGTAAGCAGTTGCAGTGCCACTCGGATACGTCAGCTTGTAGTCCACAATCATAGTCTGCAACCAAGTATTCCAAGAGTTGGCAACGGGCGGCAAGTATTTTTGAATATAATGTGTATATGAAGAAAGTATTGGGGAAGTGGAGTTTCTACCTTTCTCATGGGCACTAGAGCAAAAAGGCCGACAAAGCTGACGAGGAACAGAAATCCTATTATCCATCCGAGATGGGGATTCTTGATGTTCAGAGCATCGTTAGCCTCTGTTGCTTGCTTAGCTATGGTCTCGCTCAGAGCAAACAGGTAACTGCCAAACCCACCTGTTCAAATTCGAATTAATACTGAATCAGAACATGGCCTACATGATTATATCGTGGGCAGGTCGGTATTTCAAACATATTGACAGTAGCAATTTTTATTTTGCATAAAAAATTTCCATGCAACGACCAAACTAAATCAGCCGTGGCGTCGGGGAGAGCATAAAAAAGAACTTCAACCGTGATCTAGCATAAACAAATGCATTGAATTAGATAACTAGTACAATGGCATTCCGACATTATGACATTGTAAAATAAGTGTCGCAGCATAAATATGTGTGCTAATGTTCTTTATAATCACAAAAAAAGGAACAACAATAGTACTAGACGGACAAGATGTTTATATTGTGGATCGTTATTCAAAAAATATGAAATTGCCAATTTCCTTTGCAGAAATCTTCATGCAACGGCAAAAGCCGCAACCCTAAATCTATTGTTGACGTCAGGAAGCAGAGCCAAAATTCTTAGATTATTATTATTATTATTATTATTATTTGTATATAAAAAAGCAGATCAAGATGTGCTATTTTTCCGGTGTGGTTGAATTAGCTAAATCAAGCAAAAATAGCACGGCTTCCTACAAGCCTAATAAAAAGAGCAGACGCACCAATCTTCCTATCCAGGGCGCGGAAACGGAACGAACAGAAGACGGGCGGGAAGCTAGTTTTGGGTTTTACCGCTGAAGGCGATGCCGTAGGCGGAGACGACGCAGGTCTGGATGACGGTGTTCTCCTGGCGCGTGAAGGGCTGCTTGAGGAACCCCATCTTCTCGATGGCCGACGTCCAGAGGCGGACGAGGAAGAAGCCGAGGAGGCTGGCCGAGACGTTGAGCGACGGGATGATGCCGGTGGTGAGGCCGAGCTTCATCACGATGATGCTGAACATGACGGCGACGAGGAAGCCCACCACGAAGGCGCGCACCGTCAGCTGCTCCCGCCACGTCGGCACCGGCTTTTCCAGGAACGCCCGCTCCACGGACGCCTCCTCCTTCCCGTCGTCATTGCTCCCGACGTTGCGGCGCCGGAGGAGGTTGCCCGTCTCCACCGTGTCGGCGTCGTGGGCTGCGGCCGCTGCCGCTGCGGCTGCTGCGGCGTCCGTCGCCATGGCTTCTCGATCTTCTCCGGGTACGTTCGACTGTTTGAGGTTCCACGGGGTGGCGGGGCGTCCGCGTATATATGGAAGGCCGTTGAGATCTCGATGCCAGCCGTGACCGTGTTCTGTTCTGTTGCGGGGGTTTACCGGCCTTCCTATTGGAACTGGAGTCCAACTGTGCCCTGCCTTTTTTACCGGAAGAGGACTCCGATGCTGGCACGATACGACGCCCCACGGCCTCCTTCAAAATTCTATCTCGTGAGAGCATCTCCAACACGCGCTGGTCGCGCCGCGCGCAAAATACAGATATGCCGCGCCAAAATGCAGCGCGCGCGCGCCGCTCCAGCAGCGCGCAAAAATGCAGCGCACGCGACTCGCCGGTGCATTGCATATGGCATTTTCAATACAAAAAATTCACACAAACAAGTTGATGAAGTTCATGCCCACGAGTTTAAAATCATGCCCACAAGTTTAAAATCATGCCCACAAGTTCATCCAACGAAGTTCAAAATGCAAATCAAGTTCAATACACAAATGAAAGACACATCATTCCTCGTCCTCGTCTTCATCTTCGAAAGACGATTCTTCCGCCTCCGAAGATGAATCTTCCTCCCTCTCCTCATCGCGCACCGCATCACGAGAAGCTCCGACGGTGTTGGCAAGATCTTCAACGGCATCTTCATGGGAATGTGTGCGAGGAGGCACATCGAAAGACATTCCGCCCATGGCGGCCGGAGGTGCACCCATGCCTCCCATGAGAGAAGCAAAACTCATGCCTCCCATGATGGCCATAGCGTCGGGGGGTACTCCAAAGCTAGCCATGCCTCCCATTGCACCTAAACCGCCCACGGTACCTCCGAAGCCACCCATGCCACCCATGGTGCCGAGGCCACCGCCACCCATGGCGCCGAGGCTACCGCCACCCATGGTGCTGAGGCCACCGCCACCCATTGCACGAACCATGTCTCTTTTTTGGATCAAGACTTCTTGTTGGGCAAGATTGACATACTCCTTTTGCGCCGCATTGAGGTTAGTTGTGTCCAAGAAGAACAAGTGATTCTCCCATTCCAACAATCTTGTTCTCTCGTCATTGCTCACCTTCCTCTCCTCCAAAGCCACCCTCCTCTCTTCGGCCGCCAACCTCCTCTCCTCGGCCGCGACATCTTGGGTCTTTGCCATTTTCCTCACCTCGTTGGCTTCTTTTCTTGCCTTCACAATAGCTTCATAGCATTTTTGAGCTCATCATCTCCTTTCCTCTTCTTCTTTTGGGTTTGGTCTTTCTTGCACCCATCCGGTCGCTTTGGCTTCGAGTATGAAACCGAGTTGGGTGTGGGGCTTCTCTTGCCGTCATCACTTGATGCATCATCCTCATCATCATCATCCAACTTAATTGTTCGCTTGCGTTTGTTGCTCAAATGCAAATCATCCAAATCTTCACGCTTCTTCCATTTCTCATCATCCTTCAACACTTCATAGCAATGAGGCAAAGTAAATACCCTTCCTTTCTTGATCTTCCCCTTCTTGGTTTTCCTCTCCTCTTCTTTGAACAAGTTTTGCGCAATGTTGTACTACATGAAAACAAAGCAAGTTAGCATCAACAACAAGCATGATGAACATGTATGAAATGCCACTTACTCTATCGTCCTCATTTGTGCCACTTGGGTTCAACTTGTCAACCGCCTTTTGACAAGCCGCCCACCTTTGACAATCCGAGTTGATTGTCGACCACCGGGACCGAAGTGATCTCTCGGAGCGGTCAATTCCACTCACGTTGCGAACATCAAAGTGTTCTTTCATCCGCCCCCAGTAAGCATCTCTACTTTGATCACCTCCAACGGATGGATCCCTCGACACTTGCAACCAAGTATTGCATAGTAAGATGTCATCGACGTTGCTGTAATTGCCCGCTCTTCCTTTCGGTGCGTCGACAATGCCCTCACCCTCCTCGCCCACCTCGAACTCATGGTCTTCAAAATGCATGTCATTGGTTTGAGACCAATGCGAATTGTTGGAGCCAACACCCATCGTTGACATGTATGCATCATCATTGAGACTACAAATTTTTTTGAACAATGCAAATAAGCTATCTATATGTGACGAATGCATTAAAAAAATAACAAAAAAAATGAAAAGTTAGAATTTTTTTTACCTTGGAGGCATTCGTCGAACATGTTGTGCGCGCCGGTCGCCAGCTCAACGAGTGAGCTTGCTGGCGCTTCGGCAGCCGCCGCGCCCGTCGCACGCCCCGCAAGCTTCTTCCTCCTCGCCTTGGAGGTGCCGGAGCCGTCCGCCGCCTTGTTCTTCTTCGCCGATGTCTTGCCCTTCTTTGGCCGCGCCGCATTGGGGAGTTTTGAGGAGGAGGGGGCGGCGGCTCGGGCCGGCGCCGGCGCGACGCCACCCCCGCCGAGGTCATCCGCGGCGGCATGAAGAGGCCGCGCGCGAGGCCGATGGTCGGAGGAGCTCCGGCGGAGGCGAGGCCAATGCCACCCGGGCTAGGGTTTGTGGCGGCGGCGGCGGCCGGGGCGGGCGGTCGCGGCTATAGGACGGGGTGAGCGGGGTGCCGGCGCGTGCGTCCATGGGTGCGGGTCGCCGGCGCCGACGCGCGCGTGGCTTTGGAGGGAGAGAAGAAGAGCGCGCAGCGCCAGCGTCGAGTGTCCCGCGCGCGGAAGCGGGCGCCGCAAATACATCGCGCGAGGTACCGCTACATGCTGCGCGCACAACTTTTTTTACCGCGCGCGCGGTTATTGGGTTGCGCGCGCTAAAGTGGGTAAATTTACGGCGCGGCGCCGCGCCTGTTGGAGATGCTCTGAGTCAAGGAGAAACCCAAGGAAACAGAAACCGGAACCAACTCTGGAACAAAACCTACCGAGCTCCGTTTCGTTTCTTCTTTCATTCAAACGGATACATAAAGAACTCGATTCTTATGAGCAATCTCCAACCGATCACAGAAAAGAACCCCGATTCTTGTTTCTCGATCGAGGCGATTTTGTCTGTCTGCCCGGAGATCCAGCGATGGAGTTCGAAGTGGGGCCGTCGGACTCCGGCGGCCTGGCGGCGCCCGCTGCCGGCCTCGCGAGGCGCCTGGCCGAGGAGAACGCGGAGAACAACCTGGTGTTCTCGCCGCGGTCGCGCTCCTGTCCGCGGGCGCCCGAGGCGCCACCCTGGAGGAGATCCTCGGCGTCCTCGGCGCGCCGTCTCGCGACGCGCTCGAGGTGTTCGTCTCCCTCCTGGCGAGGCATGCGCTTAGGGACCAGTCCGGCTCCGGCGGGCCGCGCATCGCGTTCGCGTGCGGCGTATGGAGCGACCTCACTTGCGCGCTGAAGCCAGCCTACCGCCACGCCATCGCGAGCACGTACAAGGCCGAGGCCAGCACCGTCGACTTCCAGAACGACCCGGAGGGAGCACGCGGCCAGATCAACGAGTGGACCGCACGGGCGACGCAGAACCTGATCGGCGGCGTCCTCGATCCGGGATCAATAACGCCGCTCACCCGCGTCGTGCTCGGCAACGCCATATACTTCAAGGGGAAGTGGCAAGAGCCCTTTTGCAAGAGGGATACCGTGAGCAAACTTTTCCACCGGCTCGACGGCCGCGCCGTCGACGTGCCCTTCATGCAGAGTTGGGAGCCCCAGTTCATCGCCGTGCACGAAGGGTTCAAGGTGCTCACACTCCGGTACCAGACGCAAGCTAATCAAACTCCGCCGGAGCATCCCACTCCCTCTGATGGTAACATGTGCACACGGTTTTCTATGTGCATCTTCCTTCCGGATGCCCTCGACGGCTTGCCGGGCCTGGTTGACATGCTAGTATCCCTGCCTGCTGACTTCCTGGAAAAGCACCTACCGGAGGAGAAGATCGATGTTAGGGAGTTTCGGGTGCCCAAGTTCAAGCTCTCCTTCCATGGCAGCGTCGTCGCCATCCTCAAGAAGCTGGGGCTTCAGTCGGCATTCAGTGATCAAGGCGATTTGTCTGACATGGTGGAGGAGGATGAATCTGTTTTGCCATTGGTCTTGAACGACGTAATCCACAAGGCGGTCATCGAGGTAAACGAGGAAGGCACCATAGCCGCGGCTGTGTCCATAGATGAGATGTTATTCGGTGGTTGTAATTTCATGCGGCCGCCACCTCCTCGAGTAGATTTTGTAGCCGACCATCCGTTTGCGTACTTAATAGTGGAGGAGACAACCGGCGCAGTTGTCTTTGCAGGGCATGTCCTTGACCCCTCCATCGAGAGCTAGGTCACACAGGGACGACGCCTGATGTTGTTTCAGCTTGGTCCCCGTAGAGGAGGAATAACATGCTATTTTACAAACCATGTGGGGGCCGGGGCGACGCCGGCTGGACATGGTGGTGGTCCGCTAGGGCAGCGGCCGGTCCTGCCGGCAGGGCGTGGCGCGCCGCCGGGGGTGCGACCTGCGGCCACTACAGGGCGTGGCATCCCGCTCGGCCCGCGAGCGGCGCTGGCGGCGGGCGCGATTTCGGCTGCCGGTCGTGGCGCTCTGGGGCTACGGCCGCCGCTGCCGGCTTCGGCGGTACCTACGACTGTGGGGCGCGGTGCTGCTCCGCCGAGGCCACCGACCTCTACGGTTCTGGGGCGTGGAGCTGCTCCGCCGAGGCCGCCGGTGCATAATGGTCCTCGGCCGGTTGTCCAAGCCAATGGCCCACGGCCGGTTGTCCAGGCCACTTCTGCCGGCGTGCAGCCTCGTGTCGCGCCGCCGCCTCACTATGTCGCGAGGCCGACGCAAAAGCGCTCGGGCCCAACGCAGACGAGACAGAACGTGGTGGCTGGAGAGTCTAATGATCCGCCCCGAGGACAGTGGGGGGACGATGGCTATAGTGCTTATGGGGATGGTCAACACCATGGATCATCATCTACGGGAGGTGGTCGTGGTTATGCTTGGCAGAGTGATGGTTCTGCTGAGAGGCCGTTTCTAGGCCCTCCAGGCGGTTTTGCCGAGGGAGCTTCAGGACCGGACTACCGGCAGAGAGGTGGCTACCGCGGTCACCGTGGTGGTCGTGGGGGTGGTCGTGGTCGATACAGCAGACAGCCTCCGCCACCGGCCGTTGTGGACCATCAGGCTACTGATGTGGCAGCCGATCCCGTTCAGGCGACCGCGCTGCCTAGCCAGGCGATGGAGGTAGTGACGGCTTTGGCCAACGCGGAAGTTCTTGGGACTGGTGTTTCAGCTGACGCAGGCGACATGACAGAGTCTGAGAGGGCGTCCAAGTGGGCGTGTAAGAAGGAGAAGATGCTATGCTATCGATGTGGTGAGAAGGGTCACTTCATTGCTGAGTGCGTGGCGGAGTTGTGCGATACGTGTGGTAAACCAGCACATGCCACGGGGGATTGCCCGCTTCTGCGTGATCAGGCTTCGGCTCTTACAATGTATGGAGTATATTGTGCTGCTGATGTTCTTTGAATCCCCGGCTGCGAGAGAGACTCCGGTAGAGACACAGAGCTTGACTACTGGAATTGTGAAAGCTACCCAGCGAGCGGTTTCTGAGGCTCAGATTATGCAGAGACTTCAGGAACTGGCTCCAGGTGATTTTCAGTGGGAGCTTATCCATATCGAGGACAGTGTGTTTAGGGTTGACTTCCCAACGATGGAGGGTTTGCAGCGGTTGCAGAGCTTTGGGTTGTGCAAGGTCCCTGGCACTAAATGCATTCTAGAGTTTCACTAGGGAAAAAATGGAGCCTAAGGGAAAGCCCCTCACTCAGGTATGGCTGCGGTTTTCCGGGGCTCCCTCTGAGTCTTTGACGGATGCTCGAGTTGTGGCTAGTCTGGGTATTATGGTTGGCAAAACTAAAAAAGTGGATATGGCATTCACCCGCGCCCATTGGGTGGCCCGACTTCTAGTGAGTGTTTTGGACATTGAGTTCGTCCCGGATGTGGTCAACTGGACTTATAGGGGAGAGGTGTTTCCTCTTGAGATTGAGTTTGAGGATACAGAGTTGTTTGCTGAGGCGGTTAATGGGGCTGATGTGGATATGCACGAGGGTGACGACAACGCGGGTGCTAGTGAGGAACCGACTGATGAGGCTGGACGAGAGAGGTCCAACGGACCGGGACCTGTTGCTCAGTTGCCCGGGGATGGGCCTGGGATAGAGCCGGCCCCATCTCCATCGGTGCCCATGAGTACTTTGCGGTTTGGGTCCTTTGAGCCAGCGTCTGCCCCTCCTAGACTTTGGAGTGACCAGGTGGATTCTGATGATGTTTTTGAGTGCTCGCTCCCGGTTCTGGATTTTGATGATGCTGATTGTCCCGTGGTGGGAGGCTTGGTGAAGATGCACTCGGCGACGACCTTGGAGGGGGGAGGGGTGGTGGAGCCTCAGGTGGTTTCGCTCTCCCTCGCGCCCCCAATGGTCACGTGCCGGGAGATGTCGTCTGCTTCGGAGGATGTGCCTAGGGGGGAGTCCGGGGCTGGTGGCCTGGACTTCTTCTCCTCATATCCTGGCGCCGGCGACGCCGACGCCGGCCGGCCATGGGGGAGGCCGTCTGGGTCTGGTGGCCCCGGTTCCATCTGTTGGAAATATGCCCTAGAGGCAATAATAAAAGCATTATTATTATATTTCCTTATTCATGATAATTGTCTTTATTCGTGCTATAATTGTGTTATCCGGAAATCGTAATACATGTGTGAATAACAGACAACAATATGTCCCTAGTGAGCCTCTAGTTGACTAGCTCTTTGATCGACAGATAGTCATGGTTTCCTGACTATGGACATTGGATGTCATCGATAACGGGATCACATCATTAGGAGAATGATGTGATGGACAAGACCCAATCCTAAACATAGCATAAGATCGCATAGTTCGTTTGCTAGAGTTTTCTAATGCCAAGTATCCTTTCCTTAGACCATGAGATCGTGTAACTCCCGGATACCGTAGGAGTGCTTTGGGTGTGCCAAACGTCACAACGTAACTGGGTGACTATAAAGGTATACTACGGGTATCTCTGAAAGTGTCTGTTGGGTTGACATGGATCGAGACTGGGATTTGTCACTCCGCTTGACGGAGAGGTATCACCGGGCCCTCTCGGTAATGCATCATCATAATGAGCTCAATGTGATCAAAGTGTTTGATCAAGGGATCATGCATTACGGTACGAGAAAAGTGACTTGCCGGTAACGAGATTGAACGAGGTATTGGGATACCAACGATCGAATCTCGGGCAAGTAAAATACCGATTGACAAAGGGAATCGTATACGGGATTAATTGAATCCTCGACATCGTGGTTCATCCGATGAGATCATCGTGGATCATGTGGGAGCCAACATGGGTATCCGGATCCCGCTGTTGGTTATTGCCCGAGAGCCGTCTCGGTCATGTCTACATGTCTCCCGAACCCGTAGGGTCTACACACTTAAGGTTCGGTAACGCTAGGGTTGTGAAGATATGTATATGCAGTAACCCGAATGTTGTTCGGAGTCCCGGATGAGATCCCGGACGTCACGAGGAGTTCCGGAATGGTCCGGAGGTAAAGAATTATATATAGGAAGTGCTATTTCGGCCATCGGGACAAGTTTCGGTGATATCGGTATTGTACCAGGACCACCGGAGGGGTCCCGGGGGTCCACTAGGTGGGGCCACCTGCCCCGGTGGGCCACATGGGCCTTAGGGGGTGCGCCTTGGCCTGCATGGGCCAAGGGGAACCAGCCCCAAAGGGTCCCATGCGCCTAGGGTTCCAAAAGGGAGGAGTCCTAGTGGTGGAAGGCACCTCCTAGATGGCTTGGGGGGAGGGAAACCTCCCTGGCCGCCACCCCCCTTGGGAGATCAGATCTCCCAGGGCCGGCGCCCCCCAGAGGCCTATATAAAGGGGGGAGGGGAGGGGGGGATGCGCACCCTTTGCCCTGGCGCCTCCCTCTCCCTCTCCAACACCTCCTCCTCCTCCTCCGTAAGAGCTCGACGAAGCCCTGTCGGAGTACTGCGGCTCCACCATCACCACGCCGTCGTGCTGCTGCTGGAGTCTTCTTCCCCAACCTCTCCTTTGCCTTGCTGGATCAAGAAGAAGGATACATTACGCTGACTGTACGTGTGTTGAACGCGGAGGTGCCGTGCTTTCGGTGCTAGGATCTCCGGTGATTTGGATCACGGTGTGTACGACTACTTCATCCCCGTTTGTTGAACGCTTCCGCTCGCGATCTACAAAGTGGTATGTAGATGCAATCTCTCTCTCCCATGACTCGTTGCTAGATGAACTCATAGATGGATCTTGGTGAAACCGTAGGAAAAAATTTTAATTTTCTGCAATGTTCCCCAACAGTGGTATCAGAGCTAGGTCTATGCGTAGTTCTCTTTTGCACGAGTAGAACACAATTTGTTGTGGGCGTAGATGTTGTCAACTCTTCTTGCCGCTACTAGTCTTATCTTGCTTCAGCGGTATTGTGGGATGAAGCGGCCCGGATCAACCTTACACGTACGCTTACGTGAGACCGGTTCCACCGACTAACATGCACTAGTTGCATAAGGTGGCTGGCGGGTGTCTGTCTCTCCCACTTTAGTTGGAGCGGATTCGATGAAAAGGGTCCTTATGAAGGGTAAATAGAAGTTGACAAATCACGTTGTGGTTTTAACGTAGGTAAGAAAACGTTCTTGCTAGAACCCTAATTCAGCCACGTAAAAACTTGCAACAACAATTAGAGGACGTCTAACTTGTTTTTGCAGCAAGTGCTTTGTGATATGATATGGCCAAAGTTGTGATGTATGATGAATGATCTATATGTGATGTATGAGATGTTCATGCTATTGTAATAGGAATCACCACTTGCATGTCGGTGAGTATGACAACCGGCAGGAGCCATAGGAGTTGTCTTTATTTTTGTATGACCTGCGTGTCATTGAGAATCGCCATGTAAATTACTTTACTTTATTGCTAAACGCGTTAGCCATAGTAGTAGAAGTAATAGTTGGCGAGCAACTTCATGGAGACACGGTGATGGAGATCATGATGATGGAGATCATGGTGTCAAGCCGGTGACAAGATGATCATGGAGCCCCAAGATGGAGATCAAAGGAGCTATGTGATATTGGCCATATCATGTCACGTTTATTATTTGATTGCATGTGATGTTTATCATGTTTTGCATCTTGTTTACTTAGAACGACGGTAGTAAATAAGATGATCCCTCATAATAATTTCAAGAAAGTGTTCTCCCTAACTGTGCACCGTTGCGACAGTTCATTGTTTCGAAGCACCACGTGATGATCGGGTGTGATAGATTCTAACGTTCACATACAACGGGTGTAAGACATATTTACACACGCAAAACACTTAGGTTGACTTGACGAGCCTAGCATGTACAGACATGGCCTCGGAACACAGAAGACCGAAAGGTCGAGCATGAGTCGTATAGAAGATACGATCAACATGAAGATGTTCACCGATGTTGACTAGTCCGTCTCACGTGATGATCGGACACGGCCTAGTTGACTCGGATCATGTAATACTTAGATGACTAGAAGAGGGATGTCTATCTAAGTGGGAGTTCATTAAATAATTTGATTAAATGAACTTTATTATCATGAACTTAGTCTAAATATTTACAATATGTCTTGTAGATCAAATGGCCAACGTAGTCCTCAACTTCAACGCGTTCCTAGAGAAAACCAAGCTGAAAGACGATGGTAGCAATTATACGGACTGGGTCCGGAACCTGAGGATCATCCTCATAGCTGCCAAGAAAGATTATGTCCTACGAGCACCGCTGGGTGACGCACCTATTCTCCCTGCAAAACAAGACGTTATGAACGCTTGGCAGTCACGCTGCGATGATTACTCCCTCGTTCAGTGCGGCATGCTTTACAGCTTAGAGCCGGGGCTCCAAAAGCGTTTTGAGAGACATGGAGCATATGAGATGTTCGAAGAGCTGAAAATGGTTTTCCAAGCTCATGCCCGGGTCGAGAGATATGAAGTCTCCGACAAATTCTTTAGTTGTAAGATGGAGGAAAATGGCTCTGTCAGTGAGCACATACTCAAAATGTCTGGGTTGCACAACCGCTTGACTCAACTGGAAGTTAATCTCCCGGATGAAGCGGTCATTGACAGAATCCTCCAGTCGCTTCCACCTAGCTACAAGAGCTTTGTGATGAACTACAATATGCAGGGGATGGTAAAGACCATTCCTGAGGTATATGCTATGCTGAAATCAGCAGAGGTAGAAATCAAGAAGGAGCATCAAGTGTTGATGGTGAATAAAACCACTAAGTTCAAGAAGGGCAAGGGTAAAAAGAACTTCAAGAAGGACGGCAAGGAAGTTGCCGTGCCCGGTAAGCAAGTTGCCGGGAAGAAGCCAAAGAATGGACCCAAGCCCGAGACTGAGTGTTTTTATTGCAAGGGAAGTGGTCACTGGAAGCGGAACTGCCCCAAATACTTAGCGGACAAGAAGGCCGGCAAAACCAAAGGTATATGTGATATACATGTAATTGATGTGTACCTTACCAGTACTCGTAGTAGCTCTTGGGTATTTGATACCGGTGCACTTGCTCACATTTGTAACTCAAAGCAGGAGCTGCTGAATAAACGGAGACTGGCGAAGGACGAGGTGACGATGCGCGTCGGGAATGGTTCCAAGGTCGATGTGATCGCCGTCGGCACGCTACCTCTACATTTACCTACGGGATTAGTTTTAAACCTCAATAATTGTTATTTAGTGCCAAGTTTGAGCATGAACATTGTATCTGGATCTCGTTTAATTCGAGATGGCTACTCATTTAAATCCGAGAATAATGGTTGTTCTATTTATATGAGAGATATGTTTTGTGGTCATGCTCCGATGGTTAATGGTTTATTCTTAATGAATCTCGTACGTGATGATACACATATTCATAGTGTGAATACCAAAAGAGTTAAAGTTGATAGCAATAGTCCCACATATTTGTGGCACTGCCGCCTTGGTCACATAGGTGTCAAACGCATGAAGAAGCTCCATGCAGATGGACTTTTAGAGTCTCTTGATTATGAATTATTTGACACGTGCGAACCATGCCTCATGGGTAAAATGACCAAGACTCCGTTCTCAGGAACAATGGAGCGAGCAACCAACTTATTGGAAATCATACATACCGATGTGTGCGGTCCAATGAGTGTTGAGGCTCGCGGTGGCTATCGTTATGTTCTCACCCTCACTGATGACTTGAGTAGATATGGGTATGTCTACTTAATGAAACACAAGTCTGAGACCTTTGAAAAATTCAAGGAATTTCAGAGTGAGGTTGAAAATCAACGTGAAAGAAAGATCAAGTTTCTACGATCAGATCGTGGAGGAGAATACTTGAGTCACGAATTTGGCACACACTTAAGAAAATGTGGAATAGTTTCACAACTCACGCCGCCTGGAACACCTCAGCGTAATGGTGTGTCCGAACATCGTAATCGCACTCTATTAGATATGGTGCGATCTATGATGTCTCTTACCGACTTACCGCTATCTTTTTGGGGCTATGCTTTAGAAACTGCCGCATTCACTTTAAATAGGGCTCCGTCGAAATCCGTTGAGACGACACCGTATGAATTATGGTTTGGGAAGAAACCTAAGCTGTCGTTTCTAAAAGTTTGGGGATGTGATGCTTATGTCAAGAAACTTCAACCTGAAAAGCTCGAACCCAAGTCGGAAAAATGCGTCTTCATAGGATACCCTAAAGAAACTGTTGGGTATACCTTCTACCTCAGATCCGAAGGCAAGATCTTTGTTGCCAAGAATGGATCCTTTCTAGAGAAAGAGTTTCTCTCGAAAGAAGTAAGTGGGAGGAAAGTAGAACTTGATGAAGTGTTACCTCTTGAACCGGAAAATGGCGAAACTCAAGAAAACGTTTCTGAGGTGCCTGCACCGACTAGAGAGGAAATTAATGATGATGATCAAGATACTTCTAATCAAGCTCCTACTGAAATTCGAAGGTCCACAAGGACACATTCCGCACCAGAGTGGTACGGTAACCCTGTCTTGGAAATCATGTTGTTAGACAACGGTGAACCTTCGAACTATGAGGAAGCAATGGCGGGCCCGGATTCCGACAAATGGCTGGAAGCCATGAAATCCGAGATAGGATCCATGTATGAAAACGAAGTATGGACTTTGACTGACTTGCCCGTTGAACGACGAGCGATGGAAAATAAATGGATCTTTAAGAAGAAGACAGACGCGGATGGTAATGTGACCATCTATAAAGCTCGGCTTGTCGCTAAGGGTTATCGACAAGTTCAAGGAATTGACTACGATGAGACTTTCTCACCGGTAGCGAAGCTGAAGTCCGTCCGAATCATGTTAGCAATTGCCGCATTCTATGATTATGAAATATGGCAAATGGACGTCAAAACGGCATTCCTTAATGGTTTCCTTAAGGAAGAATTGTATATGTTGCAGCCGGAAGGTTTTGTCGATCCTAAGAATGCTGACAAGGTATGCAAGCTCCAACGCTCGATTTATGGGCTGGTGCAAGCATCTCGGAGTTGGAACATTCGCTTTGATGAGATGATCAAAGCGTTTGGGTTTACACAGACTTATGGAGAAGCCTGTGTTTACAAGAAAGTGAGTGGGAGCTCTGTAGCATTTCTCATATTATATGTAGACGACATACTTTTGATGGGGAATGATATAGAGCTCTTGGACATCATTAAGGCCTACTTGAATAAGAGTTTTTCAATGAAGGACCTTGGAGAAGCTGCTTATATATTAGGCATCAAGATCTATAGAGATAGATCGAGACGCCTCATAGGTCTTTCACAAAGCACATACCTTGATAAAATATTGAAGAAGTTCAATATGGATCAATCTAAGAAAGGGTTCTTACCTGTGTTACAAGGTGTGAAATTGAGCTCAGCTCAATGTCCGACCACGGCAGAAGATATAGAAGAGATGAGCGTCATCCCCTATGCCTCAGCCATAGGTTCTATTATGTATGCCATGCTGTGTACAGGACCTGATGTAAACCTTGCCGTAAGTTTGGTAGGTAGGTACCAAAGCAATCCCGGCAAGGAACACTGGACAGCGGTCAAGAATATCCTGAAGTACCTGAAAAGGACTAAGGAAATGTTTCTCGTTTATGGAGGTGACGAAGAGCTCGTCGTAAAAGGTTACGTCGACGCTAGCTTCGACACAGATCTGGATGACTCTAAGTCACAAACCGGATACGTGTATATTTTGAATGGTGGGGCAGTAAGCTAGTGCTGTTGCAAGCAAAGCGTCGTGGCAGGATCTACATGTGAAGCGGAGTACATGGCAGCCTCAGAGGCAGCACATGAAGCAATTTGGGTGAAGGATTTCATCACCGACCTCGGAGTCATACCCAATGCGTCGGGGCCAATTAAACTCTTTTGTGACGACACTAGAGCTATTGCACTTGCAAAGGAGCCCAGGTTTCACAAGAAGACCAGGCACATCAAGCGTCGCTTCAACTCCATTCGTGAAAATGTTCAAGATGGAGACATAGAAATTTGTAAAGTGCACACGGATCTGAATGTCGCAGATCCATTGACTAAACCTCTCCCTAAGGCAAAACATGATCAGCACCAGGACTCTATGGGTGTTCGATTCATCACAATGTAACTAGATTATTGACTCTAGTGCAAGTGGGAGACTGTTGGAAATATGCCCTAGAGGCAATAATAAAAGCATTATTATTATATTTCCTTATTCATGATAATTGTCTTTATTCGTGCTATAATTGTGTTATCCGGAAATCGTAATACATGTGTGAATAACAGACAACAATATGTCCCTAGTGAGCCTCTAGTTGACTAGCTCGTTGATCGACAGATAGTCATGGTTTCCTGACTATGGACATTGGATGTCATCGATAACGGGATCACATCATTAGGAGAATGATGTGATGGACAAGACCCAATCCTAAACATAGCATAAGATCGCATAGTTCGTTTGCTAGAGTTTTCCAATGTCAAGTATCCTTTCCTTAGACCATGAGATCGTGTAACTCCCGGATACCGTAGGAGTGCTTTGGGTGTGCCAAACGTCACAACGTAACTGGGTGACTATAAAGGTATACTACGGGTATCTCTGAAAGTGTCTGTTGGGTTGACATGGATCGAGACTGGGATTTGTCACTCCGCTTGACGGAGAGGTATCACCGGGCCCTCTCGGTAATGCATCATCATAATGAGCTCAATGTGATCAAAGTGTTTGATCACGGGATCATGCATTACGGTACGAGAAAAGTGACTTGCCAGTAACGAGATTGAACGAGGTATTGGGATACCAACGATCGAATCTCGGGCAAGTAAAATACCGACTGACAAAGGGAATCGTATACGAGATTAATTGAATCCTCGACATCGTGGTTCATCCGATGAGATCATCGTGGAGCATGTGGGAGCCAACATGGGTATCCAGATCCCGCTGTTGGTTATTGCCCGAGAGCCGTCTCGGTCATGTCTACATGTCTCCCGAACCCGTAGGGTCTACACACTTAAGGTTCGGTAACGCTAGGGTTGTGAAGATATGTATATGCAGTAACCCGAATGTTGTTCGGAGTCCCGGATGAGATCCCGGACGTCACGAGGAGTTCCGGAATGGTCCGGAGGTAAAGAATTATATATAGGAAGTGCTATTTCGGCCATCGGGACAAGTTTCGGTGATATCGGTATTGTACCGGGACCACCGGAGGGGTCCCGGGGGTCCACTAGGTGGGGCCACCTGCGCCGGTGGGCCACATGGGCCTTAGGGGGTGCGCCTTGGCCTGCATGGGCCAATGGGAACCAGCCCCAAAGGGTCCCATGCGCCTAGGGTTCCAAAAGGGAGGAGTCCTAGTGGTGGAAGGCACCTCCTAGATGGCTTGGGGGGAGGGAAACCTCCCTGGCCGCCGCCCCCCTTGGGAGATCAGATCTCCCAGGGCCGGCGCCCCCCCAGAGGCCTATATAAAGGGGGGAGGGGAGGGGGGCTACACACCCTTTGCCCTGGCGCCTCCCTGTCCCTCTCCAACACCTCCTCCTCCTCCGTAAGAGCTCGGCGAAGCCCTGTCGGAGTACTGCGGCTCCACCATCACCATGCCGTCGTGCTGCTGCTGGAGTCTTCTTCCCCAACCTCTCCTTTGCCTTGCTGTATTAAGAAGAAGGAGACATTACGCTGACCGTACGTGTGTTGAACGCGGAGGTGCCGTGCTTTCGGTGCTAGGATCTCCGGTGATTTGGATCATGGTGTGTACGACTACTTCATCCCCGTTTGTTGAACGCTTCCGCTCGCGATCTACAAAGTGGTATGTAGATGCAATCTCTCTCTCCCATGACTCGTTGCTAGATGAACTCATAGATGGATCTTGGTGAAACCGTAGGAAAAATTTTAATTTTCTGCAACGTTCCCCAACACCATCCCCCACGGCGGTGGCTAGAGAGGCCACATCTCCAGTGGTGCTGGGTGGGGGTCTGGGGCAGGTAGCCTCGACCCTTCCTCCTCCTTCAGCTGTCGGGACGGCGTCGCCCTCAGGCCTGAGGGTTGGGGTGGGGGGAGTGTTCGGGCAGGCGGCGCCCGCGCCTCCCTCCCCCGGTTTTCCGTCCGTGGGCCTTGGGAGCCCTCTGCCGCCTCCTCCGGTTTCTTCGGCTGATTTTTCAGTGCGAGGCACTACTCGGGAGGAGGTCATTGCATTTGGTGGGATCCCCGACCCGGTCTCTGTGGGGAGACGGATGAGTTCTCGTCTCCAGGACCACCCGGAGGTTGATGACATGCAACAAAGATGCGCTATGAGGGCGGCCAAGCTTTGTGACATTGAGGTCACTACCGGTATGTCCGTCAACATATCTAATTCTATTTTCCATTTTTCTAAATCTGAGATTATAAATAATGCCAACCAATTAGGAGTTTCTCTAGGGAGTACTAATAGTGAAATTTCCAACTCGGTTAATGATCTCCTTGATTTGGAAGTGGAACGCGCTTTAGAAACAATTCGAAACCTAGCAGCAGTAAGACCTATGAATGATGCTGAGATTGATGCGTTGGGGGTAAGAGTGCTAGATAAGTTTTGTGCGGATCTTGCACCATCCACTATTGAATCCGAGGAGGAGGATGTTATTCTAGAGGATGCAGTGACTAGACCCACTGAGCCCGGTTATGAGGACCGGATGGAGGACCATAGTAAACCCAAGCATAAGTGGAAGCGGAAGGTTTATCCCGCTTCCGCGGTTCGTAGGAGTGCTAGGATTCGGACGGCCAAAAAATTTCATGATGACATATGAAAGGAATCTTTTGGAATAGCAAAGGTCTGAAGGACTTGGCTAAAAGAAGGTTTCTTGTTGAGGCGACTCTTGAGCATCGACTAGATTTCATTGCTCTCTCAGAAACTGGTAGGGATAATTTTGCGCCACAGTTTCTCAACACTTTATCGGGGGGTGTCGTATTTGATTGGCATTGCCTTCCTCTGCGAGGAAGATCGGGTGGGATCTTGCTTGGAGTGAGATGCGATTCACTGGAAGTCTGAATTGTAGTGATGGGTGACTTCGCGGTTAAATTTCGGGTCAGGTCCAAAGCTGATGGATTTAACTGGGCTCTGGTGGCGGTTTATGGTGCCGCACAACCCGAGCTTAAACCGGAGTTTTTGGCGGACTTGGTTCGAATTTGCGGATCCGAGCAGCTCCCAATTTTGGTTGGGGGTGACTTCAACATCATTAGGAGGAGAGAGGAAAAGAATAACGATAATTTTGACGGCAGATGGTCGTTTATGTTTAACGCCATTATTGAAAGCTTGGATCTGAGAGAGATAGAGCTTTCTGGTAGAAAATTTACCTGGGCCAACGCTTTGCCAAACCCGACATATGAGAAGTTGGATCAGGTCTTCGCGAGCGTCGAGTGGGAACAGAAGTTCCCTCTCGTAACGGTTCAGGCTCTCTCGCGCGGAATCTCGGATCACACACCTTTATTTGTGGACTCAGGTGATCCAAACCACGTGGGAAACAAAAACACCTTTTCTTTCGAACTTACATGGTTTAAACGAGAAGGTTTCTTGGATCTGATTGCCAGGGAATGGGCTAAAGATACAGGAGGTACGACTTCTGTCGAGCGTTAGCAGAATAAGATTAGGCATTTGAGAAGTTTTCTATGGGGATGGGCTAAACACCTTAGTGGGATTTATAAGATTGAAAAGGACAGGCTCCTTTCTCTGATTCAGTCCCTAGATATAAAAGCTGAATCCACGATTTTGCAACCTGCTGAGTTCCAGATTAAGCTAGATGCGGAGATGAGGTTGAAAGAACTTCTCCGCGAAGAAGAATTGAAGTGGGCGTTGTGGGCTAAGGTTCGTAGAGTGGTCCAGGGGGACGCAAACACTCAAATCTTTTACTTGATTGCTAATGGCAAGCACAGAAAGAAGAGAATATTTCAGCTTGAGCAAGATGAAGGAACGATTGTAGGGCAGGACAACCTGAAACTTTACATCACCGAGTATTATAAGCAGTTATTTGGACCTCCGGAGGATAGTTGTATATCCCTCGATGAGTCCAGGATTGAGGATGTGCCTCAACTAACTGCTAACGATAATGATATTCTGGTTGCCCCATTCTTGGAGAAGGAGGTGTTTGATGCTATTGTGCAGATGAAAAACAATAAGGCTCCCGGGCCTGATGGATTCCCGACAGAGTTTTACAAAAGATGTTGGCATATTATTAAGGGGTATTTACTTCCAATGTTTCACGGTCTTTTCTCTGGACAGCTTTAGTTATTTCACTTAAATTTTGGAACAATAACATTGCTTCCTAAGAAAACAGATGCTGTGATAATCGAGCAGTTCAGGCCGATCTGCCTTCTCAATGTTAGTTTCAAATTTTTTACCATGGTTGGGACTAATCGGCTCACACAGATTGCACATTCTGTGGTGCAGCTTTCCCAAACTGCTTTCATGCCGGATAGAAACATCCTAGAAGGGGTGGTGGTCCTGCATGAAACGCTCCATGAAATCCACTCGAAAAAATTGGATGGAATTATTTTTAAGGTGGATTTCAAGAAAGCGTATGATAAAGTAAAATGGCCATTGCTACAACAGGCGTTGCGTATGAAAGGTTTTGATGAAGTCTGGCGACGCCAGGTTGAATCATATACGCAAAAAGGGAGTGTTGGAATTAAAGTGAATGACGAGATCGGTCATTATTTCCAGACACAAAAGGGCCTGAGACAAGGAGAGCCAATGTCCCCTATCTTGTTCAACATTGTAGTTGATATGTTGGCAATTTTGATAGGAAGGGCTAAGGAGGCTGGTCAAGTCGACGGCCTTGTGCCCCATCTCGTTGATGGAGGGGTGTCCATCCTCCAGTACGCCGATGATACAATCATCTTTATGGAGCATGACTTGGCAAAAGCGAGAAATATGAAGCTGGTGTTATGCTTATTTGAACAATTGACTGGGTTAAAGATTAATTTTCACAAAAGCGAGTTGTTCTGCTTTGGTAGAGCCAATGATGAACAAGTGGCTTACAGGCAATTGTTTGGGTGTGATTTGGGGGCTTTGCCTTTCACCTACTTAGGAATACCAATCCACCATCGTAAGCTGACAAACAGAGAGTGGAAGTGCATCGAGGACCAATTTTACAAGAAACAAAGTTGCTGGAAGGGCAAGCTCATGTCATACGGAGGCCGATTAATTCTGATAAATTTGATTCTCACGAGTATGTCTATGTTTCTTTTGTCATTCTTTAAAGTCCCAGTTGGAGTTAGGAAAAGACTGGACTTTTATCGATCGCGTTTCTTTTGGCAGGGTGATGAGCTAAAAAGAAAATATCGTTTAGCCAAATGGGATATCATCTGTAGACCGAAAGACCAAGGGGGTCTCGGGATTGAGAATCTTGAAGTTAAGAACAGATGTCTTCTCAGCAAGTGGTTGTGGAAGTTATCAAGTGGGACTGACGCCACTTGAGCGCAAATCCTCCGTAGCAAGTATCTTCAAACCAAAACTTTGTCTCAGGTGACAGTAAGACCGACTGATTCACCCTTTTGGAAAGGGCTTATGAAAGTAAAGCTTTCCTTGTTTAATAGGACAAAGTTTATTGTTGGTGACGGTGCCAGCACCCGATTCTGGGAGGATACTTGGCTCGGAGAGGCACCCTTAGCCATCCAATACCCATCTTTGTATTGTATTGTTCAACGACGTGAGGTTTGTGTTGCAACGGTATTACAGTCAGTCCCCCTTAATATTCAGTTCAGAAGGGCATTAGTGGGTAATCGTTGGGAAGAATGGTTACATCTAGTAAGTAGACTGATGGACGTTCAGCTTTCCCAACAACCCGATAAATTACGCTGGAAGCTTACTAGGTTGGGAGTATTTACAGTTAAATCAATGCATGTTGACCTTATCAATTCAAGCTTGATTCCTAGTTGCAAACATGTTTGGGCTGTCAAAGTCCCTTTGAAAATCAAAGTGTTTATGTGGTTTCTCCATAAAAAAGTTATTTTAACTAAGGACAACTTGACAAAGCGTAATTGGACAGGACCTACTAGGTGTAGTTTCTGTGATCAGGATGAGACGATCAAACACCTTTTTCTTGATTTCCCGCTAGCTAAAGTTTTATGAAGGACGGTCCATATTGCTTTCAATATTACTCCACTGAGTTCAGTCAACACGTTATTTGGAACGTGGCTTAATGGGGTAGACCCCGAGTTAGCGCGACATATTCGTGTTGGAGTCTGCGCCTTGGTGTGGGCGCTCTGGAATTACAGAAATGATTTGGTTTTTAACAGGACAACACACATTCATTTTTTGCAGGTTATTTTCAGAGCCACGGCGTTGATCCGTTCATGGTCGCTACTCACTCCGGCGGAGGCCAGAGAGCGTTTGGTTACTGGATCTATCCGCTGGGAGATGGTAGCTCGGGATATCTTCAACCGGTTTGGATGGCGGTCATGTAATAGGATAGGCAATTAGTTTACCTATCTCTCTTTAGCCAGCCGGTTGTGGCGTCCTTTAGTTTGGCTAGTTTTTGTTTCTAGCCCATTTTGGCTCTGTGTGAGCTCACTTTATCCATTTGGAGACTTTGAGACCTTGTTGGAACTTATTTATTTGGTTTAATAATATGGCCGTATGCATCGCTTTGATGCAGAGGCCGGGGAGATCCCCCTTTTCAAAAAAAATGGAAATTTCCTTTATTCATCTGTGTAATTTAATTTCAAGAGAGTTGGGCGTGCAACAGTCATCCTTTTGGGTAAATTTTGAAGTGTTCATATCCTATGTATTGCTCAAAATTTTACTAAAGTGCGAATAGAAGAAACCATTTACTAATTCTCTATCGACATGACCACGATTACGATATTCATGCAACAATGAATCCAAAAACATGTCAACTATTTAAACAAGGTAAATGTTCCACATCATGTGACTGATCACACACTTTGATCGGTCACTATGCGGGGTGGACACGTGATTGGTGGCCCCCACACATTATCCCTTTATGCAGGGGCGTCTCCTCCACTCTTCGTTTTCCATCTCACACAAGACATAGTTCCCCTTCCTCTTCATTTTTTATTCCCCACCGCAAGGCATGCCACCGCCTGTGAGGGCCGATGCTACCTCTACGCCCCGTGCGCCCGCATGGCTCTCATCTCGTGTTGCAGCAAGAGGAGTTTGTTGCGGGGGTGTCACAGGCGTGCCACAGGCGTCGCTGCGGATAGTGTGAGGTTGATGACTTAACATGTGTTGTTCTACGAGGGACGGTCGTCACTGTTACAAGGGAAGAATGCGGCTGCTATGAGTGGGAAGACACACTGAATGATGAGTCAGGGCAGCTAGAACGACGACAAGCGGTGATACCCGCAAGTGCGAACATGGCGTATAGCATCCGACAATGCACCGTCCTACATACAAGGAGCGAGGCATAGTACCGCATTCAGCAACGTGTTGTGGTACAAACAGCCGCCACGGACGATGCTGAACAGCCGCCACCGACGATGCTGAACAGCCGCCACCGACGATGCTGCAACCGGTAGTCGGGGATGCTGCAACTAACAACCAGGAACCCTGTAAGTGCGGAAACATCATGATGCGTTCGGTGACCTGTCGTGTAGTATCCAGTGATGCGTCGTACTAGTCAGGATGTTGCAACCGACAATCATTGATACCGCAACTGCGATCACATCATGATGCGTCTGATGACGCGTCGTGTTAAGTATGGCTTTGTAGGATGCTGCAAGCGACAACCGGGGATACCCGCGAGTGTGGACACATCATGATGCGTCTGATGATGTGACATGCTATGAGCAGCGAGGCGTCATGCTACGTTCGGCGACATCTCGTGCTACGAGCAACCACCACCCGGTGATACTGTGACCTGCAAATGGGGATGCTGAAACCACTCCCCGGCGATGCTGCAATCGACAATTGGGAATGCAATGACCAACAAAAAGGTCTTGGAGGGACGAGTGTGTGGTACTGGAGGAGAGAGCGCCCAACTACAAGAGGCGCCGATGATGCTCAAAAAGCTCGTCGTCGATGACTGCAGCAAGGTACAACGGTGTGGGGTTGCTGCAAGGAGAAGTTGGAGCCTGCAGGGAGCAAGGAGGACACGGGGCGGCTGCCATCTACCTGACCTAGCGCGATGATTCTTTTCCTCGGCGCTACGTCGAGATGGAGTGTGGAGGAGAATGATGCGGATCCAACGACTAGCGCGGGTGAAATGCAATCATGCCCTTAATTGTATTTTTATATTAATAACCATATACTTATAGGGGACTAATTAGCATTTGATAAGTGAATATACAATTTTTGTTCCCGTGGATAACTTGTGTGTGAATCATAGACCACACAAAATGATTATGACTCAAGAGACATGAAATAATTGCGAGAAACATCACTTCCTTTAAAAGGCTGAGTTATAGGGATCCGACAATATTAAGAGAGAATCAAATGGGTTTGCAATGGATTTGCTCAACTCATTATTATTATAATACATATTTCATACGGAAATTCCAAAGCCAAAGAAGACTAGACACATCCTCTTTGGTGTCAAATGAAAAATAAAAAATAAAACTCATCTTCTGGCCGTATAGCCTGGGGACTTTGTCCAGCTAAATGTTTTATGATAGTAGAACAAAACCGACCAAACCAAACCAGACTATCCACTATGTAAGCACGTGCAAGAATCTATCGACCACCTTCTCTTCAAATGCCGGTACACTACTAGACTTCGGGGACTGATCAAAGATTGACTTCAACTGGAAAACATCAACACATCCACTTGGCACTTGTCGCGTTCAACCAAAGAGTGAGGGATAGGGCTCTACGACTCTAGCATACCGAATAGGAGGGTCATGGCTACACTCTCCATGCTCATCTCTTGAATAATTTGGAATGAAAGAAATGCTCACATCTTTCAATGAAGACTGACAGACGGTTCTATTTTCTAACATCAAGATTGAGGCCCAGACTTAGGTCATCGCGGGTGTAAAGAAATTGGGATTCATCATGCCGCGAGAGTAGACCTTTTTTGTATTAGAGTTGTAACACCCCCGGTGTCATGCTACAGTAATCCTCTATGATTAAGCCTAATCATTTAGCTAAAGAATGCTTAATCACCTTTGTTCAATATCTCTTTTGAACTCTGATCTGAATTCAAATTCAAATCATAAGTGAAATTTGAAGTTGCACAAAAGTTGCTGGAAAAATGTTCAACATTTACCAAATATTCCAATACAATTTGATGTAAAGAAAATCAACATCACTCTTATGCTAAAATGGACACTAACATTTATAATAGTGCCATTCCAGCAATTTAAAATGCAAATTCATTTATGAAAATTCCAAATGAATCTAAACCTCTCCCAAAAATAATTGTGGCAGTGCCTAAAAATGCACTGGACTTTTATGATCCAGTTCCACATTTTTCCTAAATCATTAGGGTCCCCAGATAAATCATTTTCCTTCTCTGGTAATTAAAGAAAAAGAAAAGGTAAAGAAAAGGGGGAGCCCCCTGGGCCTAGACCACCCCTCGGCCCAGCTGAGCCTCGGGCCAGCCAGGCCGGCCCAACCCCGCACTCCCTCGGTCGCCTTTCTTCGCCACTGCTCACGCGACCGGGCGCCTGCGACCGAGCAGTCCCCACCGGACCAGGTCGTCGGTGTCACCGCGGAGGCGATAAGGATGACGCCCCCTCTGGCGCCTCGGTCCTCTCCCCCACTTGCCCCCTCACTCTTCACTCCCCTCTCCGCCTCTCCCACTCCCCTCCAGATCCCCTTCTCTTCCCCTTCACCGAGCGCCGCCGTCGCCATGGCTGTGCCATATCCGCGGCCACAACCACCACATCGCTCCGCTATCATGTCGAGAAGCTCCGACGGACCCCGCTGCAGCCTCCCCGACCTCGAGCCCGAGCTCTGCATCATCGCAGCCTCGGATTGAGGCCTTCTTCTTCCTCGGATCACCGGCGCATCTCCAACGAACGCCGTAGACTCCTGCTGCTCCTAAACTACCACGGGCCTTTCTTGCGCCGCGCGGTGAGCCCTTTGTTGGGGAACGTTGCAGAAAATTAAAAAATTTTCCTACGGTTTCACCAAGATCCATCTATGAGTTCATCTAAGCAATGAGTCATGGGAGAGAGACTGCATCTACATACCACTTTGTAGATCGCGAGCGGAAGCGTTCAACGAACGGGGATGAGGTAGTCGTACATGACGTGATCCAAATCACCGGAGATCCTAGCACCGAACGGACGGCACCTCCGCGTTCAACACACGTACGGTCAGCGTAACGTCTCCTTCTTCTTGATCCAGCAAGGCAAAGGAGAGGTTGAGGAAGATGGCTCCAGCAGCAGCACGGCGGCGTGGTGATGGTGGAGCTGTAGTACACCGGCAGGGCTTCGCCGAGCTCTATGGAGGAGGAGGTGTTGGAGAGGGAGAGGGAGGCGCCAAGGACCAGGGGTGCCGCTGCCCCCTCCCCCCCTTTATATAGGAGGGCCAAGGGGGGGGGCGCCGGCCCTAGGAGATCCAATCTCCTTGGGGCGGCGGCCAAGGGAAGGTGTTGGAGAGGGAGAGGGAGGCGCCAGGGCAAGGGTGCGGCTGCCCCCTCCCCTCCCCTCATATATATAGCCCCCTAGGGGGGGCGCTGGCCCTAGGAGATGCATTCTCCTAGGGGGGGCGGCAGCCAAGGGGTGGGGGGCTTGCCCCCCAAGCAAGGGGGCGCCCCCCTTTAGGGTTTCCCCCACCCTAGGCGCGCATGGCCCCTGGGGAAGTGGCGCCCCAGCCCACTTTGGGCTGGATCCTTTCCTACTTCAGCCCATGGGGCCCTCCGGGATAGGTGGCCCCACCCGGTGGACCCCCGGGACCCATCTGGTGGTCCCGGTATAATACCGGTGACCCCCAGATCATTCCCGATGGCCGAAACTGCACTTCCTATATATAATTCTTCACCTCCGGACCAATCCAGAACTCCTCGTGACGTTCGGGATCTCATCCGGGACTCCGAACAACATTCGGGTTACTGCAGATACATATCTTCACAACCCTAGCGTCACCGAACCTTAAGTGTGTAGACCCTACGGGTTCGGGAGACATGCAGACATGACCGAGACGGCTCTCGGGCAATAACCAACAGCGGGATCTGGATACCATGTTGGCTCCCACATGCTCCACGATGATCTCATCGGATGAACCACGATGTCGAGGATTCAATTAATCCCGTATACGATTCCCTTCGTCAATCGGCATTTTACTTGCCCGAGATTCGATCGTCGGTATCCCAATACCTCGTTCAATCTCGTTACCGGCAAGTCACTTTACTCGTACCGTAATGCATGATCCCGTGATCAAACACTTTGATCACATTGAGCTCATTATGATGATGCATTACCGAGAGGGCCCGGTGATACCTCTCCGTCAAGCGGAGTGACAAATCCCAGTCTCGATCCGTGTCAACCCAACAGATACTTTCGGAGATACCCGTAGTATACCTTTATAGTCACCCAGTTACGTTGTGACGTTTGGCACACCCAAGGCACTCCTACGGTGTCCGGGAGTTACACGATCTCATGGTCTAAGGAAAGGATACTTGACATTGGAAAACTCTAGCAAACGAACTATGCGATCTTATGCTATGTTTAGGATTGGGTCTCGTCCATCACATCATTCTCCTAATGATGTGATCTCGTTATCATTGACATCCAATGCCCATAGTCAGGAAACCATGACTATCTATTGATCAACGAGCTAGTCAACTAGAGGCTTACTAGGGACACGTTGTTGTCTGTTATTCACACATGTATTACGATTTCCGGATAACACAATTATAGCACGCATAAAGACAATTATCATGAACAAGGAAATATAATAATAATGCTTTTATTATTGCCTCTAGGGCATATTTCCAACAGTCTCCCACTTGCACTAGAGTCAATAATCTAGTTACATTGTGATGAATCGAACACCCATAGAGTTCTGGTGCTGATCATGTTTTGCCTTAGGGAGAGGTTTAGTCAACGGATCTGCGACATTCAGATCCGTTTGCACTTTACAAATTTCTATGTCTCCATCTTGAACATTTTCACGAATGGAGTTGAAGCGACGCTTGATGTGCCTGGTCTTCTTGTGAAACCTGGGCTCCTTGGCAAGTGCAATAGTTCCAGTGTTGTCACAGAAGAGTTTGATTGGCCCCGGCGCATTGGGTATGACTCCGAGGTCGGTGATGAACTCCTTCACCCAAATTGCTTCATGTGCTGCCTCTGAGGCTGCCATGTACTCCGCTTCACATGTAGATCCCGCCACGACGCTTTGCTTGCAACTGCACCAGCTTACTACCCCACCATTCAAAATATACACGTATCCGGTTTGTGACTTAGAGTCATCCAGATCTGTGTCGAAGCTAGCGTCGACGTAACCCTTTACGACGAGCTCTTCGTCACCTCCATAAACGAGAAAAATTTCCTTAGTCCTTTTCAGGTACTTCAGGATATTCTTGACCGCTGTCCAGTGTTCCTTGCCGGGATTACTTTGGTACCTTCCTACCAAACTTACGGCAAGGTTTACATCAGTTCTGGTACACAGCATGGCATACATAATAGAACCTATGGCTGAGGCATAGGGGATGACACTCATCTCTTCTATATCTTCTGCCGTGGTCGGACATTGAGCTGAGCTCAATTTCGCACCTTGTAACACAGGTAAGAACCCCTTCTTAGATTGATCCATATTGAACTTCTTCAATATCGTATGTGCTTTGTGAAAGACCTATGAGGCGTCTTGATCTATCTCTATAGATCTTGATGCCTAATATATAAGCAGCTTCTCCAAGGTCCTTCATTGAAAAACTCTTATTCAAGTAGGCCTTAATGCTGTCCAAGAGTTCTATATCATTTCCCATCAAAAGTATGTCATCTACATATAGTATGAGAAATGCTACAGAGCTCCCACTCACTTTCTTGTAAATGCAGGCTTCTCCATAAGTCTGCGTAAACCCAAACGCTTTGATCATCTCATCAAAGCGAATGTTCCAACTCCGAGATGCTTGCACCAGCCCATAAATCGAGCGTTGGAGCTTGCACACCTTGTCAGCATTCTTAGGATCGACAAAACCTTCCGGCTGCATCATATACAATTCTTCCTTAAGGAAACCATTAAGGAATGCTGCTTTGACGTCCATTTGCCATATTTCATAATCGTAGAATGCGGCAATTGCTAACATGATTCGGACGGACTTCAGCTTCGCTACCGGTGAGAAAGTCTCATCGTAGTCAATTCCTTGAACTTGTCGATAACCCTTAGCGACAAGCCGAGCTTTATAGATGGTCACATTACCATCCACGTCTGTCTTCTTCTTAAAGATCCATTTATTTTCTATGGCTCGCCGCTCAACGGGCAAGTCAGTCAAAGTCCATACTTCGTTTTCATACATGGATCCTATCTCGGATTTCATGGCTTCCAGCCATTTGTCGGAATCCGGGCCCGCCATTGCTTCCTCATAGTTCGAAGGTTCACCGTTGTCTAACAACATGATTTCCAAGACAGGGTTGCCGTACCACTCTGGTGCGGAACGTGTCCTTGTGGACCTTCGAATTTCAGTAGGAGCTTGATTAGAGGTATCTTGATCATGATCATTAATTTCCTCTCTAGTCGGTGCAGGCACCTCAGGAACGTTTTCTTGAGTTTCACCATTTTCCGGTTCAAGAGGTAACACTTCATCAAGTTCTACTTTCCTCCCACTTACTTCTTTCGAGAGAAACTCTTTCTCTAGAAAGGATCCATTCTTGGCAACAAAGATCTTGCCTTCGGATCTGAGGTAGAAGGTATACCCAATAGTTTCTTTAGGGTATCCTATGAAGACGCATTTTTCCGACTTGGGTTCGAGCTTTTCAGGTTGAAGTTTCTTGACATAAGCATCGCATCCCCAAACTTTTAGAAACGACAGCTTAGGTTTCTTCCCAAACCATAATTCATACGGTGTCGTCTCAACGGATTTCGACGGAGCCCTATTTAAAGTGAATGCGGCAGTCTCTAAAGCATAGCCCCAAAAAGATAGCGGTAAATCGGTAAGAGACATCATAGATCGTACCATATCTAATAGAGTGCGATTACGACGTTCGGACACACCATTACGCTGAGGTGTTCCAGGCGGTGTGAGTTGTGAAACTATTCTACATTTTCTTAAGTGTGTGCCAAATTCGTGACTCAAGTATTCTCCTCCACGATCTGATCGTAGAAACTTGATCTTTCTATCACGTTGATTTTCAACCTCACTCTGAAATTCCTTGAACTTTTCAAAGGTCTCAGACTTGTGTTTCATTAAGTAGATATACCCATATCTACTCAAGTCATCAGAGAGGGTGAGAACATAACTATAGCCACCGCGAGCCTCAACACTCATTGGACCGCACACATCGGTATGTATGATTTCCAATAAGTTGGTTACTCGCTCCATTTTTCCTGAGAACGGAGTCTTGGTCATTTTACCCATGAGGCATGGTTCGCACGTGTCAAATGATTCATAATCAAGAGACTCTAAAAGTCCATCTGCATGGAGCTTCTTCATGCGTTTGACACCTATG
Organism: Aegilops umbellulata; assembly: GCA_032464435.1. Lineage (NCBI taxonomy): Eukaryota > Viridiplantae > Streptophyta > Magnoliopsida > Poales > Poaceae > Aegilops > Aegilops umbellulata. Next base: position 408,138,409 of record CP136055.1, read on the forward strand.
TGACCAAGGCGGCAGTGCCACAAATATGTGGGACTATTGTTATCAACTTTAACTCTTTTGGTATTCACACTATGAATATGTGTATCATCACGTACGAGATTCATTAAGAATAAACCATTAACCATCGGAGCATGACCATAAAACATATCTCTCATATAAGTAGAACAACCATTATTCTCGGATTTGAATGAGTAGCCATCTCGAATTAAACGAGATCCAGACACAATGTTCATGCCCAAACTTGGCACTAAATAACAATTATTGTGGTTTAAAGCTAATCCCGTAGGTAAATGTAGAGGTAGCGTGCCGACGGCGATCACATCGACCTTGGAACCATTCCCGACGCGCATCGTCACCTCGTCCTTCGCCAGTCTCCGTTTATTCCGCAGCTCCTGCTTTGAGTTACAAATGTGAGCAACTGCACCGGTATCAAATACCCAAGAGCTACTACGAGTACTGGTAAGGTACACGTCAATTACATGTATATCACATATACCTTTTGTTTTGCCGGCCTTCTTGTCCGCTAAGTATTTGGGGCAGTTCCGCTTCCAGTGACCACTTCCCTTGCAATAAAAGCACTCAGTCTCGGGCTTGGGTCCATTCTTTGGCTTCTTCCCGGCAACTTGCTTACCGGGCGCGGCAACTTCCTTGCCATCCTTCTTGAAGTTCTTTTTACCCTTGCCCTTCTTGGACTTAGTGGTTTTATTCACCATCAACACTTGATGCTCCTTCTTGATTTCTACCTCTGCTGATTTCAGCATAGCATATACCTCAGGAATGGTCTTTACCATCCCCTGCATGTTGTAGTTCATCACAAAGCTCTTATAGCTAGGTGGAAGCGACTGGAGGATTCTGTCAATGACCGCTTCATCCGGGAGATTAACTTCCAGTTGAGTCAAGCGGTTGTGCAACCCAGACATCTTGAGTATGTGTTCACTGACAGAGCTATTTTCCTCCATCTTACAGCTAAAGAATTTGTCGGAGACTTCATATCTCTCGACCCGGGCATGAGCTTGGAAAACCATTTTCAGCTATTCGAACATCTCATATGCTCCATGTCTCTCAAAACGCTTTTGGAGCCCTGGTTCTAAGCTGTAAAGCATGCTGCACTGAACGAGGGAGTAATCATCGGAACGTGACTGCCAAGCGTTCATAACGTCTTTTTCTGCAGGGAGAACAGGTGCGTCACCCAGCGGTGCTCGTAGGACATAATCTTTCTTGGCAGCTATGAGGATGATACTCAGGTTCCGGACCCAGTCCGTATAGTTGCTGCCATCGGCTTTCAGCTTGGTTTTCTCTAGGAACGTGTTGAAGTTGAGGACTACGTTGGCCATTTGATCTACAAGACATATTGTAAATATTTAGACTAAGTTCATGATAATAAAGTTCATCTAATCAAATTATTTAATGAACTCCCACTTAGATAGACATCCCTCTTCTAGTCATCTAAGTATTACATGATCCAAGTCAACTAGGCCGTGTCCGATCATCACGTGAGACGGACTAGTCAACATTGGTGAACATCTTCATGTTGATCGTATCTTCTATACGACTCATGCTCGACCTTTCGGTCTTCTGTGTTCCGAGGCCATGTCTGTACATGCTAGGCTCGTCAAGTCAACCTAAGTGTTTGCATGTGTAAATCTATCTTACACCCGTTGTATGTGAACGTTAGAATCTATCACACCCGATCATCACGTGGTGCTTTGAAACAACGAACTGTCGCAACGGTGCACAGTTAGGGGGAACACTTCTTGAAATTATTATGAGGGATCATCTTATTTACTACCATCGTTCTAAGTAAACAAGATGCAAAACATGATAAACATCACATGCAATCAAATAATAAACGTGACATTATATGGCCAATATCACATAGCTCCTTTGATCTCCATCTTGGGGCTCCATGATCATCTTTGACACCGGCTTGACACCATGATCTCCATCATCATGATCTCCATCATCGTGTCTCCATGAAGTTGCTCGCCAACTATTACTTCTACTACTATGGCTAACGCGTTTAGCAATAAAAGTAAAGTAATTTACATGGCGTTTCTCAATGACACGCAGGTCATACAAAAATAAAGACAACTCCTATGGCTCCTGCCGGTTGTCATACTCGTCGACATGCAAGTCGTGATTCCTATTACAATAGCATGAACATCTCATACATCACATATAGATCATTCATCATTGATCACAACTTTGGCCATATCATATCACAAAGCACTTGCTGCAAAAACAAGTTAGACGTCCTCTAATTGTTGTTGCAAGTTTTACGTGGCTGAATTAGGGTTCTAGCAAGAACGTTTTCTTACCTACGTGAAAGCCACAACGTGATTTGTCAACTTCTATTTACCCTTCATAAGGACCCTTTTCATCGAATCCGCTCCAACTAAAGTGGGAGAGACAGACACCCGCCAGCCACCATATGCAACTAGTGCATGTTAGTCGGTGGAACCGGTCTCACGTAAGCGTACGTGTAAGGTTGGTCCGGGCCGCTTCATCCCACAATACCGCTGAAGCAAGATAAGACTAGTAGCGGCAACAAGATTGACAACATCTACGCCCACAACAAATTGTGTTCTACTCGTGCAATAGAGAACTACGCATAGACCTAGCTCATGATGCCACTGTTGGGGAACGTTGCAGAAAATTAAAATTTTTTCCTACGGTTTCACCAAGATCCATCTATGAGTTCATCTAAGCAACGAGTCATGGGAGAGAGATTGCATCTGCATACCACTTTGTAGATCGTGAGCGGAAGCGTTCAACGAACGGGGATGAGGTAGTCGTACACGACGTGATCCAAATCACCGGAGATCCTAGCACCGAACGGATGGCACCTCCGCGTTCAACACACGTACGGTCAGCGTAACGTCTCCTTCTTCTTGATCCAGCAAGGCAAAGGAGAGGTTGACGAAGATGGCTCCAGCAGGAGCACGACGGCGTGGTGATGGTGGAGCTGCAGTACTCCGGCAGGGCTTCGCCGAGCTCTATGGAGGAGGAGGTGTTGGAGAGGGAGAGGGAGGCGCCGGGGCAAGGGTGCGGCTGCCCCCTCCCCTCCCCTCATATATATAGCCCCCTAAGGGGGGCGCCGGCCCTAGGAGATGCAATCTCCTAGGGGGGGCGGCGGCCAAGGGGTGGGGGGCTTGCCCCCCAAGCAAGGGGCGCCCCCCTTTAGGGTTTCTCCCACCCTAGGCGCGCATGGGCCCTGCGGAAGTGGCGCCCCAGCCCACTTTGGGCTGGATCCTTTCCTACTTCAGCCCATGGGGCCCTCCGGGATAGGTGGCCCCACCCGGTGGACCCTCGGGACCCATCTGGTGGTCCCGGTACAATACCGGTGACCCCCAGATCATTCCCGATGGCCGAAACTGCACTTCCTATATATAATTCTTCACCTCCGGACCAATCCGGAACTCCTCGTGATGTCCGGGATCTCATCCGGGACTCCGAACAACATTCGGGTTACTGCATATACATATCTTCACAACCCTAGCGTCACCGAACCTTAAGTGTGTAGACCCTACGGGTTCGGGAGACATGCAGACATGACCGAGACGGCTCTCGGGCAATAACCAACAGCGGGATCTGGATACCCATGTTGGCTCCCACATGCTTCACGATGATCTCATCGGATGAACCACGATGTCGAGGATTCAATTAATCCCGTATACGATTCCCTTTGTCAATCGGTATTTTACTTGCCCGAGATTCGATCGTCGGTATCCCAATACCTCATTCAATCTCGTTACCGGCAAGTCACTTTACTCGTACCGTAATTCATGATCCCATGATCAAACACTTTGATCACATTGAGCTCATTATGATGATGCATTACCGAGAGGGCCTGGTGATACCTCTCCGTCAAGCGGAGTGACAAATCCCAGTCTCGATCCGTGTCAACCCAACAGATACTTTCGGAGATACCCGTAGTATACCTTTATAGTCACCCAGTTACGTTGTGACGTTTGGCACACCCAAAGCACTCCTACGGTGTCCGGGAGTTACACGATCTCATGGTCTAAGGAAAGGATACTTGACATTGGAAAACTCTAGCAAACGAACTATGCGATCTTATGCTATGTTTAGGATTGGGTCTCGTCCATCACATCATTCTCCTAATGATGTGATCTCGTTATCATTGACATCCAATGCCCATAGTCAGGAAACCATGACTATCTATTGATCAACGAGCTAGTCAACTAGAGGCTTACTAGGGACACGTTGTTGTCTGTTATTCACACATGTATTACGATTTCCGGATAACACAATTATAGCACGCATAAAGACAATTATCATGAACAAGGAAATATAATAATAATGCTTTTATTATTGCCTCTAGGGCATATTTCCAACACCCTTCATCCCCTTCCCTCACTCCCCTGGCCTCTTGCGCTCCTGTAGCCACCGCGTCCGCCATGGCCTAGCTCAGCTCCTCCACATAGCTCGCCGCCGTCGCTATGGGCATCGTCATGCTCGCCTGAGCACAGCACCGTGCTCCTGGTGCTTCCAGGAACGCAAAGCGCGCGCGCACGCATCCTACCGTGCCCCCTAGCCCTATCCCCGACGAGCACCCGAATGCATCGCCACGGATCCCGTCGCTGGCAAGGCTCCGGTGACCTTTTGGTCACGGGCTAGTGCCCAACATGCTCGCCGCACTGCATAGAGCAAGCCTAGTCGTTCCGTTCGAGCTACTTCACGCCGTAGCGCCGTTTCCATCGAGCACACATACGCGCCGCCGCCTCTGCTCGTCGTCGGCGCCGATTCCGGCTGCGCTACCACAACCAGTCGACGTGGAACGCTACCATGGTTCGAACGCAAGTTGTCGCGCACGGTTTGGTGCTTCATAGCGCGTTTCCGACGCCCGGCCGCATCCTCCGCCGTGCCTGGAGGGCGCCGGCGTCAAGCTGCCGACCGCGCTGAGCTGGCACGCCTGGGGCCACCCCTTGGGTCACTGCCAGTGGGGCCCCTGGCCCCCTGTTGACCAGTTGACCTAGTCAACTGTGCGGACTGGGTAGGCCCCAGCCACTGACGTGCAGGCCCCACCGCTTAATCCTCTAATTAAAATGTTTTAATAATTAAAACTAACTAGTTTAGCTAATTAGTCTATGACAGGTGGGGCCTACCTGCTAAATAACTCTGTTTAGTTAGTTTTAAACTTCTGTTAGTCCACTGTCTATGACAGGTGTGACCCACTGGTCAGTTTGACCTGGTCAGCCGTCCTATTGACTGCTGACATCACAGTGATGTCATGCTGACGTAGTATTTCTTTTCTGATAATTTATTTAATTCCAGAAATTTTTTAAACCTTTAGAAATTCATAGAAAAATATCCGTAACTCGGATGAAAATGTTTTATACATGAAAGTTGCTCAGAACAACGAGACAAATCCGAATATGTGGTCCGTTCGTCTGTCATACATCCCTAGAATAGCGAACATGCAACCTTTCCCCTCTGTTTCATTTGTCCGAAAGTGCCTAACACCGGGGAAACATTTCCGAATGTTTTTCCCCTTCGTCGGTATCGTGTAGTGCCGCGTTAGAACACCCCTAGCGATGCTTATTGATTGTCATGCATCTGTTTGCTTGTATTTACTGTTTCTTCCCCCTCTTCTCCTTCGGTAGACCCCGAGACCGCTGATGATGCCGCTGTGATCGACTACATCGACGACGACCCTTCTTCCCTTTCAGCGGAGCTTCCAGGCAAGCCCCCGCTTTGATCATCCCGATATCGCCCATTCCATTCTCTCATGCTTGCATTAGATTTTGCTACTGTAATTGATTGCTCCTATTCTGATGCATAGCCTGCTTTTGTAACCTGCTTATTGTTACCTACCTGCTTATCCTAAACTGTTTAGTATAGGTTGGTTAGTGATCCATCAGTGACCCCCACCTTGTCCTTGTTGCCCCTGCTTCATCATTGAAGACGCGATCAACGGGATCGATGACCAGGCCCCGGCACCGCACATCACTTTCCCCTTAGTTGCTCGACACTACTGGGTTACTATCGAGTGCCGAGGATGAGACCTCTACAACACTTCTGATGTTAACCATGCAGTTAGCTATTGGGTCGTGGTCATCGAGGGTGATTCCGCCTTAACCCCTTCCGATGCGACTCCATCGTGCAACCCCTCAAGTGTGAACCCCGGGGGTGGTTCCTCTTACGTTCACCTTAATGATTACATCCAGTGGAATTCACCGGGGTGATTCCTCGGGTTTTCCCCTTGATGTTTGGACACACGGATACTTGGACTTTACCACTATTACTAATGACGGGTCGGCCCTGAGGGGTACCCGCGCGAGCATATTTGCGAGTAATGTGGAGACAGGTTGACCTGGAGGGTGCCCGCGAGATAATTACGAGGCGTGGCCGGGCATTCCTAGCCCTTGCCGCAAGTCCTCGAGACGGGACAACGGGGTCACATCTGTTGGGGAACGTAGTAATTTCAAAAAAATTCCTACGCACACGCAAGATCATGGTGATGCATAGCAACGAGAAGGGAGAGTGTTGTCCACGTAACCTCGTAGACCGAAAGCGGAAGCGTTATAACAATGCGGTTGATGTAGTCGTACGTCTTCACGGCCCGACCGATCAAGCACCGAAACTATGGCACCTCCGAGTTTTAGCACACGTTCAACTCGATGACGATCCCCGGACTCCGATCCAGCAAAGTGTCGGGGATGAGTTCCGTCAGCACGACGGCGTGGTGACGATCTTGATGTTCTACCGTCGCAGGGCTTCGCCTAAGCACCGCTACAATATTATCGAGGATTATGGTGGAGGGGGCACCGCACACGGCTAATAGATCTCAAGGATCAATTGTTGTGTCTATGGGGTGCCCCCTGCCCCCGTATATAAAGGAGAAAGGGGGGAGAGGCGGCCGGCCTAGGAGGAGGCGCCCCGGAGGAGTCCTACTCCTACAGGGAGTAGGACTCCCCCCTTTTCCATGTTGGACTAGGACTTGGGGGGAAGGAGAGAGAGAGAGAGAGGGAAGGAAAGGGGGGGGGCGCCGCCCCCCCTCCTTGTCCAATTCGGACTTGGGAGGGGGGGAGGGGCGCGCGGCTGCCCCTTGGACCACCTCTCCTCTTCCTCCACTAGGCCCATTAAGGCCCAATAGCCTCCGGGGGGTTCCGGTAACCCCTCCGGCAATCTGGTAAAATCACATTTTTCACCCGGATCACTTCCAATATCTAAACATAGGCTTCCAATATATCAACCTTTATGTCTCGACCATTTCGAGACTCCTCGTCATGTCCGTGATCACATCCGATATCCGAACAACCTTCGGTACATCAAAACATATAAACTCATAATGAAACTGTCATCGTAACGTTAAGCGTGCGGACCCTACGGGTTCGAGAACTATGTAGACATGACCGAGACACGTCTCTGGTCAATAACCAATAGCCGAACCTGGATGCTCATATTGGCTCCCACATATTCTACGAAGATCTTTATCGGTCAAACCGCATAACAACATATGTTGTTCCCTTTGTCATCGGCATGTTACTTGCCCGAGATTCGATCGTCGGTATCTCAATACCTAGTTCAGTCTCGTTACCGGCAAGTCTCTTTACTCGTTTCGTAATACATCATCCCGCAACTAACTCATTAGTTGCAATGCTTGCAAGGCTTAAGTGATGTGTATTACCGAGAGGGCCCAGAGATACCTCTCCGACAATCGGAGTGACAAATCCTAATCTTGAAATACGCCAACCGAACATGTACCTTTGGAGACACCTGTAGAGCACCTTTATAATCACCCAATTACGTTGTGACATTTGGTAGCACACAAAGTGTTCCTCTGATAAACGGGAGTTGCATAATCTCATAGTCATAGGAACATGTATAAGTTACGAAGAAAGCAATAGCAACATACTAAACGATCGGGTGCTAAGCTAATGGAATGGGTCATGTCAATCACATCATTCTTCTAATGATGTGATCCCGTTAATCAAATAACAACTTGTGACGCCCCCGATTCAATCGTACACTAATCATGCACGCAAATGTGTACGATCAAGATCAGGGACTCACGGGAAGATATCACACCACAACTCTACAAATAAAATAAGTCATACATGTTGGGGAACGTTGCAGAAAATTAAATTTTTTCCTACGGTATCACCAAGATCCATCTATGATTTCATCTAAGCAACGAGTCATGGGAGAGAGATTGCATCTACATACCACTTTGTAGATCGTGAGCGGAAGCGTTCAAGGAACGGGGATGAGGTAGTCGTACACGACGTGATCCAGATCACCGGAGATCCTAGCACCGAACGGACGGCACCTCCGCGTTCAACACACGTACGGTCAGCGTAACGTCTCCTTCTTCTTGATCCAGCAAGGCAAAGGAGAGGTTGGGGAAGATGGCTCCAGCAGCAGCACGACGGCGTGGTGATGGTGGAGCTGCAGTACTCCGGCAGGGCTTCGCCGAGCTCTACGGAGGAGGAGGAGGTGTTGGAGAGGGAGAGGGAGGCGCCAAGGACCAGGGGTGCCGCTGCCCCCTCCCCCCTTTATATAGGAGGGCCAAGGGGGGGGCGCCGGCCCTAGGAGATCAAATCTCCTTGGGGCAGCGGCCAAGGGGAGGTTTCCCTCCCCCCTAAGGCACCTAGGAGGTGCCTTCCCCTTGTGGGACTCCTTCCCTTTGAAACCCTAGGCGCATGGGCCTCTTGTGGCTGGTTCTCCTTGGCCCATGTAGGCCAAGGCGCACCCCCTAGAGCCCATGTGGCCCCCCGAGGCAGGTGGCCCCACCCGGTGGACCCCCCGGGACCCTCCGGTGGTCCCGGTACAATACCGATAACCCCGAAACTTGTCCCGATGGCCAAAACAGCACTTCATATATATAATTCTTTACCTCCGGACCATTCCGGAACTCCTCGTGACGTCCGGGATCTCATCCGGGACTCCGAACAACATTCGGGTTACTGCATATACATATCTTCACAACCCTAGCGTCATAGAACCTTAAGTGTGTAGACCCTACGGGTTCGGGAGACATGTAGACATGACCGAGACGGCTCTCGGGCAATAACCAACAGCGGGATCTGGATACCCATGTTGGCTCCCACATGCTCCACAATGATCTCATCGGATGAACCACGATGTCGAGGATTCAATTAATCCCGTATACGATTCCCTTTGTCAATCGGTATTTTACTTGCCCGAGATTTGATCGTCGGTATCCCAATACCTCGTTCAATCTCGTTACCGGCAAGTCACTTTACTCGTACCGTAATGCATGATCCCGTGATCAAACACTTTGATCACATTGAGCTCATTATGATGATGCATTACCGAGAGGGCCCGGTGATACCTCTCCGTCAAGCGGAGTGACAAATCCCAGTCTCGATCCGTGTCAACCCAACAAATACTTTCGGAGATACCCGTAGTATACCTTTATAGTCACCCAGTTACGTTGTGACGTTTGGCACACCCAAAGCACTCCTACAGTATCCGGGAGTTACACGATCTCATGGTCTAAGGAAAGGATACTTGACATTGGAAAACTCTAGCAAACGAACTATGCGATCTTATGCTATGTTTAGGATTGGGTCTCGTCCATCACATAATTCTCCTAATGATGTGATCTCGTTATCATTGACATCCAATGCCCATAGTCAGGAAACCATGACTATCTATTGATCAACGAGCTAGTCAACTAGAGGCTTACTAGGGACATGTTGTTGTCTGTTATTCACACATGTATTACGATTTCCGGATAACACAATTATAGCACGAATAAAGACAATTATCATGAATAAGGAAATATAATAATAATGCTTTTATTATTGCCTCTAGGGCATATTTCCAACAATACAAGCATCATAATACAAGCCAGGGGCCTCGAGGGCTCGAATACAAGTGCTCGATCATAGACGAGTCAGCGGAAGCAACAATATCTGAGTACAGACATAAGTTAAACAAGTTTGCCTTAAGAAGGCTAGCACAAACTGGGATACAGATCGAACGAGGCGCAGGCCTCCTGCCTGGGATCCTCCTAACTACTCCTGGTCGTCGTCAGCGGGCTGCACGTAGAAGTAGGCACCTCCAGCGTAGTAGGAGTCGTCGTCGAAGGTGGCGTCTGGATCCTGGGCTCCATCGTCTGGTCGCAGCAATCGAGTAGAGAAATGGGAAAAAAGGGGGAACAAGGCAACCGTGAGTACTCATCCAAAGTACTCGCAAGCAAGGAGCTACACTACATATGCATGGATATATGTGTAAAGGGCCATATCAGTGGACTGAACTGCAGAATGCCAGAATGAGAGGGGGATATCTAATCCTGTCGAAGACTACGCTTCTGGTCGCCTCCGTCTTGCAGCAGGTAGAAGAGAGTAGACTGAAGTCCTCCAAGTAGCATCGTATAGCATAATCCTACCTGGCGATCCCCTCCTCGATGCCCTGTTAGAGAGCGATCACCGGGTTATATCTGGCACTTGGAAGGGTGTGTTTTATTAAGTATCCAGTTCTAGTTGTTATAAGGTCAAGGTACAACTCTGGGTCGTCCTTTTACCGAGGGACACGGCTATTCGAATAGATAAACTTCCCTGTAGGGGTGCACCACATAGCCCAACACGCTTGATCCCATTTGGCCGGACACACTTTCCTGGGTCATGCCCGGCCTCGGAAGATCAACACGTCGCAGCCCCACCTAGGCACAACAGAGCGGTCAGCACGCCGGTCTAAACCTAAGCGCGCAGGGGTCTGGGCCCATCGCCCTGAGCACACCTGCACGTTGCGAACGCGGCCGGTGAGCAGACCTAGCAGCCTCCATTGCAAAGGAAGTCACGTTGCGCGGTCCAACCCGGCGCGCGCCGCTCAGTCGCTGACGTCATGAAGTGCTTCGGCTGATACCACGACGTCGGGATACCCATAACTACTCCCGCGTAGGTGGTCAGTGCGTATAGACCAAATGGACAGACTCAGATCAAATACCCAGATCTCGTTAAGCGTGTTAAGTATCGCGAACGCCGACTAGGGCCATGCCCACCTCTCTCCTAGGTGGTCCGAACCTGCCCCGTCGCTCCGCCACAAAGTAAAAGTCGGGGGCCGTCGGGAACCCAGGCCCACCTCTACCGGGATGGAGCCACCTGCCCCTTCAGCCCCCATCTCCGAACAGTATCACAGGTAATGTAACAGTGTAAAATATATAGTATATGTCCGCGATCACTTCCCGAAGTGATCACGGCCCAGTAGTATAGCATGGAAGACGGACAAGAGTGTAGGGCCACTGATGGAACACTAGCATCCTATACTAAGCAGTAGGATTGCAGGTAAAGGTATCAACAGCAGTATCAAAGACAGGCTATGCATCAGGATAGGAATAACGAAAGCAGTAACATGCTACACTACTCTAATGCAAGCAGTATAGAGGAGAGTAGGCGATATCTGGTGATCAAGGGGGGGGCTTGCCTGATTGCTCTGGCAAGAGAGAGGGATCGTCAACACCATAGTCGATCAGAGGGCGTACCGGCAGCGGTCTCGGGGTCTACCGGAAAAAGTAACGGAGGGGGGAACACAATAAATAACATAGCAATCAAAGTATAACATGACAAACACGGTGCTAGAGGTGATCTAACGCAGGGATAGGTGATACCGGCGAAGGGGGGGAACATCCGGGAAAGTATCCCCGGTGTTTCGTGTTTTTGAACAGATGAACCGGAGGGGGAATGTTGCAGGTTCGATAGGTTAGGGATGCGCGGCGGACGAACGGGCTGTGTATCCGGGTTCGTCTCATCATTCTGAGCAACTTTCATGTAGAAAGTATTTTCATCGGAGCTACGGTTTAATCTATATTAATTTTAAAAGATTTAATTCATTTTTAGAATCAACATAATTAATTTAATTAAAAATGCAACTATGATGTCAGCATGATGTCAGGGTGATGTCAGCAGTCAAAAAGTCAGTTGACCTAGTCAAACTGACATGTGGGTCCAGTGGGACCCACCTGTCATACACTGATTAGATTAATTAGGTCTTAGTTAAACTTAACTACTATTTAATTAAACTAACTAGTTAATTAAACTAATTAAACAAGATTAATGAACTTAATTAATTCACTTATAGATTAATTAATTAATGTAATTATTAATTAATTCTTTTTAATTCTTTTTTTTAATAAAGTTCTGGGGCGTGGGTCCCATCTGTCATAGGCCCGTATGGCCTTAGCGGGCCCCGGGCGGTGCAGTTACGGGCGCTGCTGGCGCCCGATAGGACGCCACAGGGAGGAGCGCACGACGAGGGGGATTGGGCTCGCGGTGGCCGGCGACGGCGGACGTCCACGGCAAGGCGATGAACGGCGGCACAGGGCAGCGCGGGCGAAGGGTGACGGGCGCGAGCGCATGGGTGCAGTGAGTGGGGTGGCTGGCGGCATCGAGCGGGGCAACGGCACGGGCTCACGCGCCAGGGCGCGTGCGGATGCACGCAAGGCGCGACCTCGAGCGGCGTGCAGGGAATGGGTGCGGGGCGAGGGCCGATGTGGCTGGCCCAGGCGCGGGTCGAGCATGGCGGCGGTGGCGCGGCTTGCCGCCGAGCGGGACTAGCACAAGCGGGGGGGGGGCACGACGGAGCCGGGGAAAGAGGGCGCGACCACGGCGGAGCGTGCACGCGACACGGCGGAGAAAGGAGTAAGGGGGAGGCTCACAGGGCCGGTAGGGAATTGGCAGTGGGCTCGAGGAGGACGGGGCGATGGCAAGCTCGAGGCGTTGGTGCCGTGGCGGGGCGGCGCGCGTCCACGGTGTCCGGCGAGGAGGGGGATGAGGACGACGCAGTTCGACGGGGAGGCAGTGCCGACGAGGTGGCTCTGCAGTTGGCGGGGATCGGCCACGGGGAGGTCCAGTGGCGCCGGGCTCGAACGCCCCGATCCCGATCTGGATCGGGGAGGGAGGCAGAGAGGGAGTGGGAGCGAGTGGGGGGAGAGTGGGGTTCGGGGGCGGTTAGGGTTTCGGGGGAACGGATAAGGTGAGGGGGGGGCGTGGCCGGTTGGGCCGAATGGGTGAATGGGCCGGCCCGTTGGGTCTGCTGGCCCAGGGGGTCTTTCTCTTTTTTTTTGTTTCCTTCCTGTTTTCTTTTTCCTTTTGTATTTTCTTTCTGTTTTATTTATTTTAAATTACTTAGGCATTTTATAAAATGGGTTTGTTGCACCATAATTACCTTTGTAATATTTAGTACAAACCAAACATTTTTATTTTAATGTTTGAAAACTTTTATTATTTACCAAACTTTGACTTTGAATTTTGGACCGGTTTTGTTCTAACGATAGATTAGCAGCAGTAATCGTGGTGACTAGGCACCATTAGCGTGGGATCACTGTAGCATAATTATCCGGGCGTTACAAATCTCCTCCACTACAAGAAATCTCGTCCCGAGATTTAAGAGGTGGAGTAAGGGGGAAGGGATTTGGTTACGAAATTCTAACGGGTCTTCTTGTCTTTGGTTGCTCTCCTCGAAGAGGTCGATCCATAGCATTGATGTCTTCACTCCTATGCCTCAATGCATCATGATGAAATTGTCGTCCTTCCTTCAGGATCTTCAGCGGACTTACGAAAGGATAAGAGAGGGGAAAACTCTATAAGACCAGATTCTAACATAATTGATCATCGGACGATTAACTCAAGGGAAGAAGCATAAGTATCTCTCAATTTGAAACTTAAGAAGTTATCGAGAGCAAAGTAAGAAGGTACCACGAGAAGTTTCAAACGGATAGGCAATCGTTCGATGTCTGAAACAACATGCGAAAGGGGTCCAGAGCAACAATATCTTGTATTGTGTCCGTTACCAGAATAGATCACTTGGGACGGTGGCCCGTGATTTACATACGAGGCCACGCGCGAGGAATAACTTTGGGCACAGGGGGTGTACAGGAGAGTCAGGTTTCGATCCTGGGAACCGTGGGTTATGGGCCCACCATGTGGTTGAAAGTAGGAAGGGGGCCGACATCTGGCACGGTCACGATAGTAAGGCGTGTCAGAGGGTAGCCTGTCAGTTATGTCGGCAACAACATCGATACCAAGGGCGAAGGACGAAGAGAACCACTTTCCTGCTCGTTGAACGAGGCGGGCCAAGAGGCAAAGTTCTCATCCATCGGCCTTTACCGAAATGTCATCAACAATAGAAACAGGGTCTCACTGGCAGAGTTGTAACCGAGGTGTTTACCTAAGCAGTGAATTATTACTGCTTAGATTATATAGATCACAAGAAAGATTAAACCAAACAACGGAAAGGAAATGTGGTTATCAAATTACACAGAACAATGGCAAGGAAAATGTGTTCAAACACATATTCTAGGGTTATATCCTTCCCAAGGATAAGCAGAGCATGATATCCATGACAGGTTATAATGCAGAAAACTCTTTAGGTAGGGGAGAGAATTTTCATGACATTATCCATACAACGGTGTTTGGACAATAGAGCAGGAAACATTTAGCATTGGGCTTCAAATGTTCTTGTTGAAAATCAGAGTACCATAGACATGCTTCGAGACAGTATTGACATGGTCTTCAAGCAAAGGTCAGGCTTTGGATACAAAGGATCCATCGAAAAACAACTTATAGAATAAGTCTTACAGTTTTCCTCATGGAAGAATGGATAACCTTGCTGAAAAGGAATCTATAAAAATAGGGCCTCCGGCCAGGTGTGCTAGGCATGACAGCACCTTACCGGGTGACATAAAGACCATTGTTATAATTCTTGGAAATATGTTCCAACCATCATATCTGACCGATATTCGGATCTGATTGGTGTCAGGATAACTCAGACTCCGGATGCCTGAGAAGATAGGTGTAACACACATTGTCGAGATGACATTGTAAGATTCTCAGGAATTGAACTCTGGAAACGAGTTCCGAAACAAGAGCTCATCATTAATTCAAGGAGAGGTGAGGAGGTGGCTGATCGACTCAACGACAATTTATTGAGATTTCCAAAAGATGGATTTCCACACTTATGTGAACAAGGAGATAACCTTTGTCATATGAAATGATATTAAGAGGTATGCTCGAGAAAAACATACACAGTTAAACATTGGTTGAAAGGTCCACCCGAAATATGGGTTTAGGTAGCATGATCAAAGTTAGAATGGTGGTTTGATAACCAATGGTCTAAGAATGAATTCTCGACCATTAACTTCAAAGCAATAGATTGCTATAAGTTTTGAATATTACACCTCACAGTCCATTTGTCGGTATTCCGGTTAGAAACAACACGAAGACCAAGAAATGAACGCAAATGGCGAGAGATATTACTATATCAAGAATCCTCAAGAGGTGGTAAAATTACCACGACATTCTTGACATAAAAGGTGGTAATATTTCAAGGTAAAGAAGATCAAATGCTGGATAGCAAGGAACTCAAGGTATAACACAAAACACGAATAAGTTTGTGTTGGAGGGAAGGCAATAAAGTGGTCGATGATATCACAAATCATCGAGGCAAGGATGGTATTTCTCACCACGAATTCGACTGATATCTTGGAAGACCTCATAATGTCGATGATGATCACAACACAGTTGTCGAGAGGTTTCATGAGGACGTAATCGATCAGCGATGACATCAAGTCAAAGGAATGATGAATCAAGAGGTCAATGGAAGCACAGATACGACACAAACTCGAAACCAAGCTTGCTTTTCAAGGTGAAATATATGACAAGGAAAATCGAAGTAAGCTTAGCTCATCGTCGAAACTGGTGCTCCCGAAATAAGGACCAGGTAGCACAGTTTAAAATCATCAAGACAATGATATAGCCAAACAGGCTAGGAATGACGGAAGGATTATTAAACTCATAATCAACGAAATTTAATTAGGGTTATCGAACCGGAATGAGGAATCGGTTCACATATCGGTGTTCTCGGTTGATGACAACCCAGAACCCAGGAAATCTGAAATCGGTGAGAAATAACAGTTGATGAAGAACCCATGAGAAGTTATGCGGTTCCATGACATTATCAAGATATCCTAGTGTAATACTCGACGGTAGATCAAAGTAAAGGTTGGACAGGTGCAATGGTCTGCACAAGACAAGTACTCAACTTGTTCGATAAATGGTATTCAGGAGAAAATATGGTCGGAACCATAATTTTCCAAAGGAACAAACATAGATACAGGACGAACTTATAACAAGGGGATTAATATCATTTACAAGAAGTTTTGATGATAAGTTTCACATCGGGTCCATGGGCATGAACGCGAAGGCTCAAGGTCGACTCCCACTCCTTCCATGCATAACCTTTCATTTTACTTCTCGCTTTTGATGAAGCTGTAGTGTAGAAAATTTATCTAGCAAAATACCAGAAGAGTATGACTCGTGAAAACTTTCGAGTTCACACAAATAAGGAAGGCATAGGTTCAACCCATCAGGGTCCCTTAGGAACACGTACCACAAACTTCAGGAGTAATTAACACCAGCTCAAAAGTAGAGCATGGTTGACAAAGCAGAGGATACAATTTACCAAAGGCATTATGTATCGGGTAAAGAACTCATAAGAGTTTTGGTTGTGAAGGGCACTGTCGGATAATAACCCGGCAATGGGTATGGCGGTCCACAACGGGGCTGATGTGAGTATCGGTATTCAGCCAGAGGAAGAAGGAATGCCAAGGCATCAGATTATAGAAACAACTGACTAATCCAAAGCTCAAATGCAAAGGAATTGTGATTTACAAAGCGAAGGATCAGAAGCAGACGCTCTGATCAAGGATGGATAAGTTCAATATAATTTGGGGCACAATCGATGACAATTTGATTGGCGAGAACCAGCTCACGTTTGAAATGACGTCTGAGCCAGAAGGATGAATTCTAGGATATGACTGAGGATTGAGAGGATTCACATCATATTGGATCAACAGACTTAAAATGATAATGACAAAGGATGCCAATAAGATTACCAGACTTATAGGATTTAATCCCAATGCAAACAACCAAGAATTTCAAGAGCAATAGGTTGTTGAGGATCTTTGAAAGATCGATTGGTATTTCAAAAGCTTTTGTGAAATACCAGAATCAACTGGGGATGAGCGGATACTCGATGAGTGCGAGAAATTATCCGTAGGGATATTCAGGTGGCAAAGAAGTGCAAGGCAGTAGCCACAAAGTATTCTCAGAACAATAGAGAGAATTTTCGGTGTATCTTGTAATAACAAGAGAAGCCGGGAATAAAGGTAAGAACGACAAGTGTATGTATTTATTCATAGGGATATATCGATAATAGGGAATTGCAAAAGTGACGGGCACAAGGGTCTCGGGAATGATCGAAGAGTATCTTCAACATCTTCTGGTGCAGCCGACGATCATCTGTGATAAGGGGGCTCTCCGGGAGAAGTAGTTACGAGAACCTAGAGTCAGATTTAGTAAAATCTTTTAACCTGAATAGAAGAGATGTCAGAGTCCCAGAGTATAGGTCAAGGAGTAAAAGATCCTACTACCACCCGATGGCGACGTCTGGCCGTAAGACACACAGCCATGTTAGTAAAAGTTTTGCAATGTCTAGACTCGACTTCGGCCAAAGAGTTGGAAGGGGGATTCCTACAGGCAGTCGGCTCTGATACCAACTTGTGACGCCCCCGATTCAATCGTACACTAATCATGCATGCAAATGTGTACGATCAAGATCAGGGACTCACGGGAAGATATCACAACACAACTCTACAAATAAAATAAGTCATACAAGCATCATAATACAAGCCAGGGGCCTCGAGGGCTCGAATACAAGTGCTCGATCATAGACGAGTCAGCGGAAGCAACAATATCTGAGTACAGACATAAGTTAAACAAGTTTGCCTTAAGAAGGCTAGCACAAACTAGGATACAGATCGAACGAGGCGCAGGCCTCCTGCCTGGGATCCTCCTAACTACTCCTGGTCGTCGTCAGCGGGCTGCACGTAGAAGTAGGCACCTCCAGCGTAGTAGGAGTCGTCGTCGAAGGTGGCGTCTGGATCCTGGGCTCCATCGTCTGGTCGCAGCAATCGAGTAGAGAAATGGGAAAAAAGGGGGAACAAGGCAACCGTGAGTACTCATCCAAAGTACTCGCAAGCAAGGAGCTACACTACATATGCATGGATATATGTGTAAAGGGCCATATCAGTGGACTGAACTGCAGAATGCCAGAATGAGAGGGGGATATCTAATCCTGTCGAAGACTACGCTTCTGGTCGCCTCCGTCTTGCAGCAGGTAGAAGAGAGTAGACTGAAGTCCTCCAAGTAGCATCGTATAGCATAATCCTACCCGGCGATCCCCTCCTCGATGCCCTGTTAGAGAGCGATCACCGGGTTATATCTGGCACTTGGAAGGCTGTGTTTTATTAAGTATCCAGTTCTAGTTGTCATAAGGTCAAGGTACAACTCCGGGCCGTCCTTTTACCGAGGGACACGGCTATTCGAATAGATAAACTTCCCTGCAGGGGTGCACCACATAGCCCAACACGCTTGATCCCATTTGGCCGGACACACTTTCCTGGGTCATGCCCGGCCTCGGAAGATCAACACGTCGCAGCCCCACCTAGGCACAACAGAGCGGTCAGCACGCCGGTCTAAACCTAAGCGCGCAGGGGTCTGGGCCCATCGCCCTGAGCACACCTGCACGTTGCGAACGCGGCCGGTGAGCAGACCTAGCAACCTCCATTACAAAGGAAGTCACGTCGCGCGGTCCAACCCGGCGCGCGCCGCTCAGTCGCTGACGTCACGAAGTGCTTCGGCTGATACCACGATGTCGGGATACCCATAACTACTCCCGCGGAGGTGGTCAGTGCGTATAGACCAAATGGACAGACCCAGATCAAATACCCAGATCTCGTTAAGCGTGTTAAGTATCGCGAACGCCGACTAGGGCCAGGCCCACCTCTCTCCTAGGTGGTCCGAACCTGCCCTGTCGCTCCGCCACAAAGTAACAGTCGGGGGCCGTCGGGAACCCAGGCCCACCTCTACCGGGATGGAGCCACCTACCCCTTCAGCCCCCATCTCCGAACAGTATCACAGGTAATGTAACAGTGTAAAATATATAGTATATGTCCGCGATCACTTCCCGAAGTGATCACGGCCCAGTAGTATAGCATGGCAGACGGACAAGAGTGTAGGGCCACTGATGGAACACTAGCATCCTATACTAAGCAGTAGGATTGCAGGTAAAGGTATCAACAGCAGTATCAAAGACAGGCTATGCATCAGGATAGGAATAATGAAAGCTGTAACATGCTACACTACTCTAATGTAAGCAGTATAGAGGAGAGTAGGCGATATCTGGTGATCAAGGGGGGGGGGCTTGCCTGGTTGCTTTGGCAAGAGAGAGGGATCGTCAACACCGTAGTCGATCACAGGGGGTACCGGCAGCGGTCTCGCGGTCTACCGGAAAAAGTAACGGAGGGGGAACACAATAAATAACATAGCAATCAAAGCATAACAGGACAAACGCGGTGCTAGAGGTGATCTAACGCAGGGATAGGTGATACCGGCGAACGGGGGGAACATCCGGGAAAGTATCCCCGGTGTTTCGTGTTTTTGGACACATGAACCGGAGGGGGAATGTTGCAGGTTCGATAGGTTAGGGATGCGCGGCGGACGAACGGGATGTGTATCCGGGTTCGTCTCGTCGTTCTGAGCAACTTTCATGTAGAAAGTATTTTCATCTGAGCTACGGTTTAATTTATATTAATTTTAAAAGATTTAATTCATTTTTAGAATTAACATAATTAATTTAATTAAAAATGCAATTATGACGTCAGCATGATGTCAGGGTGATGTCAGTAGTCAAAAAGTCAGTTGACCTAGTCAAACTGACATGTGGGTCCAGTGGGACCCACCTGTCATACACTGATTAGATTAATTAGGTCTTAGTTAAACTTAATTACTATTTAATTAAACTAACTAGTTAATTAAACTAATTAAACAAGATTAATGAACTTAATTAATTCACTTATTGATTAATTAATTAATGTAATTATTATTTATTTATTTATTTATTTATTTTTAATTCTTTTTTTAATAAAGTTCTGGGGCGTGGGCCCCATCTGTCATAGGCCCGTATGGCCTTAGCGGGCACCGGGCGGTGCAGTTACGGGCGCTGCTGGCGCCCGATAGGACGCCACAGGGAGGAGCGCACGACGAGGGGGATTGGGCTCGCGGTGGCCGGCGACGGCGGACGTCCACGGCGAGGCGATGAACGGCGGCACAGGGCAGCGCGGGCGAAGGGTGATGGGCGCGGGCGCATGGGTGCAGTGAGCGGGGTGGCTGGCGGCATCGAGCGGGGCAACGGCACGGGCTCACGCGCCAGGGCGCGTGCGGATGCGCGCAAGGCGCGACCTCGAGCGGCGTGCAGGGAATGGGTGCGGGGCGAGGGCCGATGTGGCTGGCCCAGGCGCGGGTCGAGCATGGCGGCGGTGGCGCGGCTTGCCACCGAGCGGGACTAGCACAAGCGGGGGGGCACGACGGAGCCGGGGAAAGAGGGCGCGACCACGGCGGAGCGTGCGCGCGACACGGCGGAGAAAGGAGGAAGGGGGAGGCTCACAGGGCCGGTAGGGAATTGGCAGTGGGCTCGAGGAGGACGGGGCGACGGCGAGCTCGAGGCGTTGGTGCGCGGCGGGGCGGCATGCGTCCACGGTGTCCGGCGAGGAGGGGGATGAGGACGACGCAGTTCGACGGGGAGGCAGCGCCGACGAGGTGGCTCTGCAGTTGGCGGGGATCGGCTACGGGGAGGTCCAGTGGCGCCGGGCTCGAACGCCCCGATCCCGATCTGGATCGGGGAGGGAGGCAGAGAGGGAGTGGGAGCGAGTGGGGGGGGAGTGGGGTTCGGGGGGCGGTTAGGGTTTCGGGGGAAAGGATAAGGTGAGGGGGGGGGGCGTGGCCGGTTGGGCCGAATGGGTGAATGGGCCGGCCCGTTGGGTCTGCTGGCCCATGGGGTCTTTCTCTTTTTTTCCTTTTTGTTTTCTTTTTCCTTTTGTATTTTCTTTCTGTTTTATTTATTTTAAATTACTTAGGCATTTTATAAAAATGGGTTTGTTGCACCATAATTACCTTTGTAATATTTAGTACAAACCAAACATTTTTATTTTAATGTTTGAAAACTTTTATTATTTACCAAACTTTGACTTTGAATTTTGGACCGGTTTTGTTCTAACGATAGATTAGCAGCAGTAATCGTGGTGACTAGGCACCATTAGCATGGGATCACTGTAGCATAATTATTCAGGCGTTACACAACTCTTTTGTTCATGGTTAGGAAACATAACCATCTTCGATTAACGAGCTAGTCAAGTAGAGGCATACTAGTGACACTCTGTTTATCTATGTATTCACACATGTATTATGTTTCTGGTTAATACAATTCTAGCATGAATAATAAACATTTATCATGATTTAAGGAAATAAATAATAACTTTATTGTTGCCTCTAGGGCATATTTCCTTCAACATCTTTCGTGAGTCTCTGCTTGTTATTGCGCGTTCCTAATCCACTATGATTTGGATATTTGATCCGAGGGGCCTCTGGCCTGATAGAACTAACCATCACGTGGGCATAGTATGGGCTCTGCGTCGTATGCATCAGCCGAAGCTTATTAGACGTCAGCGACTGAGCGGTGCGCGCCGGGTTGGACTGGTAAGCTCCTGCCTTTTTTAAGGAGGTAGCTAGGTCTGCTCACCGGCCGCCCACGCAACGTGCAGGAGTTCTCGGGGCGATGGCCCATGACCCCTGGGGGCATAGGTTTAGTCCGGCGTGCTGACCTCTCTATTAAGCCTAGGTCGGGTTGTGGCGTATTGTTTGGCCGAGGCCGGACATGACCCAGGAAAGTGTGTCCGGCCGGAGTTAATCGAGCATGGTGGGTAAGTTGGTGCACCCCTGCAGGGAAGAAAACATCTATCGATAGCCTGTCCTACGGTAACGGACACTTGGAGTTGTATCCCGATTGATACAACTAGAACTGGATACTTGAGATGAGACATGGATATGAGAAATGGATAGTATGGCTCTGGGATTGTTTTCTCGCAGGGAGTCGAGAAAGGATCTCTGGCCGAGGTTGATAACACTTCTACTACTTTACTTTATGCTACTCTAATCCCTCCTGATGTTGCAAGATGGTGGTTTGCAGAAGATGCTAGTCTTCGACAGGCTAGGCTTTCCCCTTCTCTTCTGGCATTCTGCAGTCCAGTCCACAGATACAACCCTTTTCATTGATACTGATGCATATGTAGTGTACATCCTTGCTTGCGAGTACTTTGGATGAGTACTCACGGTTGCTTTGCTCCCCCTTTTCCCCCTTTCTTCTTCTTTCCGGTTGATGCAACCAGATGTCCGAGCCCAGGAGCCAGATGCCACCGCCGATGCCTACTACTACGTGGAGACCGCCGACGACCAGGAGTAGTTAGGAGGCTCCCAGGCAGGAGGCCTTGCCTTTTCGGTCGATGTTGCTTTTGTGCTAGCCTTTTTAAGGCAAACTTGTCTAACTCATGTATGTACTCAGATATTGTTGCTTCCGCTGACTCTTGTGTATTCGAGTTTATGTATTCGAGCCCTCGAGGCCCCTGGCTTGTAATATAAATCTTGTATTATTTTAATTGATGTCTAAAGTTGTGTTGTGATATCTTCCCCGAGTCCTTGATCTTGATCGTACACATTTGCGTGTATGATTAGTGTACGATTGAATCGAGGGCGTCACAAGAGTTGTAACATGATGGGTGTTGTAACACAAACTTTATACACTTTCTCCTCTTCATTAGTAAATGAGGCAAATCTTTTACCTTCTTTCAAAAGAAAAAAAATAGACTTTCCGAGATTAGAGCATTTCTTTGAGTTCCAACGCTGCCCTGATAGAGCTTCAGCGGCCGGACTGTCTGAGCTAAAAATGGCTGGACTGTCCTGCCATATACTTCCTCCGTTCCAAATTATTTGTCGCAGGTATGGATATATCTAGATGTATTTTAGTTTTACATACATCCATTTCTACGACGAGTAATTTGGAACGGATGGAGTATAAGTTTTTCTGCCCGGCCGCCTAAATTTCTTCCCCCACTATTTTTTACGTGGAGGAGTTATTAATTAAGAAAAAGGGAACCATGTATCTAAGAAAAGCCACCTCTCGTTCTCTCATACAATAACAGGCTTGACATGCACATGCACATCGTGGAGTAGTTTTTCTTTTCTTGTTGCAGTTCACATAGTGCAGTAGTTCCTATGTGTGTGACCTTCCATTCTGTGTACATAAACTTTGTATTAGTATTTTCTTTGTTTCTTTTTACTCTGCATATAAGATCTGTCTAAAGTCAAAGTTCGTAAAGTTTAACCAAATATATATTAAAAAAATATCATTGTCTATCATACTAAGTTATACAATATGAAAATCACATCTAATCTATATCTATATCTATCTATCTATACCAATATAAAAAGACCCAAAGGGACAGATCCAACAAATTCCGTCCGTCAAATCATGTCAATCCAACGACTCAGCCTGCTTCAATAGTGAGCGCTCAACACCTTTAGTGTGCATCTATATCTATATCTACATCTATACCAATATAAAAAGACCAAAGGGGCAGATCCAACAAATTCCGGCCGTCAAATCATGTCAATCCAACGACTCAGACTGCTCCAATGGTGAGCGCTCAACACGTTTACTGTGTAGTTAATATCATACCAAATATTAATGCCAGTGCGAATCACATACTTAATACGCAAATAATACCCTACCTAATATTTACATGTAATTAATATATTACATAATATCAATGTGCATTGCACGTACACATTTACCAGTTATATTAAATTAATATTGTGACTGTTGTTAGTTTTTTCTATAAACTTTGTTAAAGTATACAAAGATTGACTTGCAACAAATCTTATATGTGGAGTAAAAAGAAACATAGGGAGTAATCTTTTATATTTCTTTACCAATTGGTAGAGCGTGCGTCTTCTACTGCTAAAATATATATGTATTCTTGAATCTTAAGATTAGAAAACTAAATATATTAGGATCCTGATAAATGCCACATGTGTGGCACGAACACATGGCAACTCCGAATGTTTTTTATGCCAAGTTTAGTGACGCGGGGACGACAACTTTAGTTTTCAAGCATGTCAACTTCTTTTCGGACGGCAAGTTCAGTTTTTTTTGTTTGTTTTTCCTTTTTGGATGACAATTTTAGTTGTAAAAAACATCAGGTCCGGAGTGCTTCGTACCACACGTGTGGCATTTATCATTTTCTTATTAGAAAGAAGTGTTTGGCCTACAACAACTGAAATAAAGAAACTTTAGAGAGTGATTTCGGTGGATGTGATATACTTAGAATTCTAATATCACACACGAGAATTTAAGGATTTATTTAAGTCCTCTAAAATCTAAAAAAAACTTTGCATCAAGGAATCTTAATTGGGAAAGCTAATCAAATTAACTAAAAAAACGACATGCTTTTCCATTGCAAAGGAAGCAAATAATTTTTGGGGGAATGTGCAGACATCATTTAGATTATACTCCCTCCGTTCCTTTATATGGTGTGTTTATTTTTTGATAAATTTTCAGAATGTAAGGTGCATTTCTTCTGATTCCTCACAATTCCCTTGGCAGCCCTCCGGAAAAAAGGGAAGTATCTTTCTCCTGGTTGTCTATATCTCTCCTTGTAGCAAAAGAAGGAAAGTATCTCTCTGTCAATTGCACGTATCTCTTATTTTTCTGTACTAACTGATTTACTTGCCACTAACCAACAAATTTACCAAAGGTAATTTCGTCCTAACTTGCCTATAATTATGTGCCTTGATCACCGTGCTGAAACATAAAGCAACGGGGGAGTATGTGCTTAAATTAAATTATATTTTGATCATACAAGTTGCTTCGATGCTTCAATGACAACCCCCCCCCCCCCCCCCCCCCCGGCGGCCGCTAAGATGGATAGCAGAATGAAGCAAATATGAAATATGTGTATGGAGCAAACATCAAACATGTGATGTGAGAATATGGTATGTAGTAAGGTATTGGCTACCAGAACGAAGCAAAAATTTATGTCGTTGAAAACATGTTATATGACCTGATGAAGCATGTTAATTTTCAGTCAACAATGGAAGCATTCTTCTTTTTCTCGGAAAGACAACGAAAGTATTCAGTAGGCAAGGAAGCAAATTTCCTAATCAACGGAAACATAGTTTTGGACTTTTGGAGCATTATTGGAATGCTATAGTAGAAATAACGGGTTTGCTAAATGACATCTAGATGTGCATAAGTATTGCGCATCTAAATTCTATGTCATTAACTTTACGTGAAGATTTGTGCGGATATTTTCCTTTCTCTTTTTTCTTATGTTTAATTCAGTCACTTAGATGTGCAATACTTATGGTAGACCCTAGAAATAAATTTCTTTTTGACCGCTTATAAGGAACAATTTTTTTTTTGGAACAAAATCGAGCCTATAATTTCGTTGGAAGCAAGTTTTGGTAATATTAGATATAAATCTTGCTTCGCAAGGAAACCAATTTTTTCTAGGAGAGCGCAAGGAAACCAATTGATGGTGTGCAAAGCTTAGAGCAACCCCAACGGTTCCCCTAGAAATCTTCCCCTAAAAGTGTTTTTTTGCCTTCCCGTAAAAGATAGGGGAGTTTTACGGAAACAACTTTTATCAGTTCCCCTAATCTTCTTCACCAAAAAGCAATTTTCTTTTCCTTTTAATTGAGCAAAAAAATGGATAATTGCTATGATCCATCGGTCAGTGGCACCGGCAGGGCGCATCGGCGGCACGGCCGGCAGTAGGTACGCGGCGGCTGATGAAGCTGTGTACCTAGGGTAGGGTCACGGACCTGTCCAAGCTACCCTCCCCTAGGACATCTCTAGAAGAGATCGCCTTTCAATTGACTCAGAAGCGTTCCACTCGACGGACTCGAAGACACTCGATCATGAAGACTATCACTCGACCATGAAGCCAACCACTCGACAGTCAAGAGATCTAAAGTCACTCCGTATGCTAACGGTCGGTCATTAAGTAGCTTTTATGGTCATCATAGCACTTTACTTATGGCGTTACCAGTAACGCCCAACCTTAATGTACCTTAAACCCTGCATAACTGAGGGTCGGAGGGGTCTGGCGAACTCTATATAAGCCAACCCCTCCTCAGTGTAAAGGGTTCGCACCCCTGTAATCCATACACGCATAATCCAGTCGACCGCCTCCGGGCTCCGAGATGTAGGGCTGTTACTTCCTCCGAGAAGGGCCTGAACTCGTAAAACTCGTGCGTATACAACTACTACATAGCTAGGATCTTGCCTCTCCATTCCTACCCCCCTACACTACTGTCAGACTTAGAACCACGACAGTTGGTGCCCACCGTGGGGCAGGTGTCTTAGCGACTTGTTGGAGAAGTTGCGATTTTTCCTATTCCCTTCATCAAGGTTTCAGGCGGAGTTTTGGTTGAGGGCCGCGAGATCCGTCTTGGCGCGCTCACATTCATCGCCGATGACTCCGCTTGGCTTTAGGAGGCGCCACTCGACGTCGACGCGCTCCCTGTCCCCCAGGCAACACACTTTCGTGCGTGCGTCCGCGGCGTCCTCCTGCGGCAACCGTCGACCCAGTATCGGTCAGCCCCTGTGTCGTCCTCCCTCCCGGTCTCCCGCCGGCGCAAGCGCTCCGGTCGGTCGAGGCTTTCGCGGTGGGTGAGGCACGCGGTGGCTCGCCAGTCGGCCACCCCCCAAGTCGCGGCAATCGAGCCCGACGAATCTCTCTACGGCCTGTTCGATCTGTCGACTGGCTCCGCAGAGACTGCATCCGAGTGCGACATCAGTGATCCAGCGGCGGAGGTTCTGATGGTCGATGGACCACGCAGTCCTCCCGGCTTTCCCCGCACCGACGAAGGCGACGGCGGAGGCGATCCGTCGCGTGCCCATGAAGAGTACCTCCCCGAACCCCTCACTTCGCTGCAGAGGGAAGAACTTCGCCGCTGGAACATGGATGCACTACACACTCCTATCGTTGGAGAAACCCCTGAGGCTCGTGCCTTATAGGACGCACGCTTGGCCAACTTGGCTGAGCGCACTCGACTGGAAAACCTCCAATGAGCACTCGACGAGCGTGTGCGACAATGGGTTCCAGAATCCAGTCGACGTCAGCTCTTCCCACCACTGACTCAGGTATATCGAACTCCGATTCAGAATTTAGCAGCTGCAGCCCGTATAGCAGAGTCGATTCAGCCTTCCCAGTCAGAGGCTGGCAGAGGCTTGTTGCAAATCAGAGCATTACTCCGGGCGGCAGGAGATCAAAATTCAGTTGTATCGCAGTCGCGGAATAGGATCCACAGCAGATCCGTCGCTGCAGATACAGTCCAGTCGGCCCACAGCCCAAGATCGCCCCCGAGGCGTGAGGGACATGGGGACCGACATGATCAGTACAGGAACCGTGAGCAGTATGATCACCGACTCGATCGTGATGATCGACGTCGAGTGCCCACCCCTCCCCCAAGGAGTGGATCGTACGTGCCTCGACAGCAGGATGACACACGCCCTCACAGTGTTGGGCGAAGGATTCCACTCGACCCCAGGGAACCAGGCTTTGATGCGAGATCCATTCTCGTTCAAGGTTTGGTCGATAGGAACAGAGCTCACCGAGAAGGTCATGACAGGGATGTACCCACCAGCAGTAGAGTACACGTCTCAGGACCAGAGTGCTTCAGCAGAGCCATCAGGGCCGCGGTGATTCCTCCCAACTTCAGGTTGGCGACTGGAGTCAGTAAGTTCACTGGTGAGTCCAAGCCTAATACTTGGCTTGAGGACTACCGAGTGGTTTTTCAGATTGGCGGCAGCAACGATGAAGTGGCCATGAAGCACCTGCCTCTTATGTTGGAGGGCTCAGCCAGAGCATGGCTGAATCAGTTAGCACCCAGCAGCATTTACACTTGGGAAGATCTTGCCCGAGTGTTTGTCAGAACATTTGAAGGAACTTGCAAGCGACCAGCAGGATTGACAGAGCTGCAATCTTGTGTGCAGAAGTCGAGTGAAACTTTGAGGGATTACATCCAGAGATGGATCACGTTGCATCACACGGTAGAGAATGTGTCTGATCACCAAGCAGTCTGTGCCTTCAAGGAAGGTGTTAAGTACAGAGAGCTGAACTTGAAATTCGGTCGAACGGGAGACATGTCTTTGAGTCGAATGATGGAGATTGCCACCAAGTATGCCAATGGTGAAGTAGAGGATCAGCTCCGGAGTGGCAAGCACAAGTCAGTCGCCCATGAAACCGGAGGAGGGAACTCCAGTCGGAAGTAGAAGAAGAAAGCCGAGCCAGCTGCTCCTGGAGAAGCCTTGGCCGTGACTCAAGGAAAGTTTAAGGGGAAGCCCAAAGGGCCTTGGAACCCTAAGAAGGTGAAAGACCAAGACAGAAATGATGTGTTGGATTTGCCATGCCACATTCACACAAAGAAAGATGAAGAGGGTAAACTCATTTACCCGAAACATACCACTCGACAGTGTCGGCTCTTGATCCAGCAGTTCCAGGGAAAACAACCCAAAGACAAGGAAAAGGAGTTGGACAAAGTTGAGGACAAAGAGGATAGTGATGATGGATATCCCCAGGTCAATTCCACCCTGATGATTTTTGCTGATGTTGAAAGCAAAAGTCGACTGAAAGTTATCAACAGAGAAGTGAATATGGTCGCCCCAGCGACACCCAGTTATTTGAAATGGTCTCAGACTGCCATCACATTCGACCAGTCCGATCACCCGACGCACATAGCCACCCCTGGGAGGCAAGCGCTGGTGGTCGACCCAGTTGTCGAGGGCACTCGACTGACCAAGGTTTTGATGGATGGAGGCAGTGGCCTGAATATACTATATGCGGAGACGTTGAAAGGGATGGGCATTCCAATGTCCAGACTCAGTACCAGCAACATGAGTTTCCATGGAGTCATTCCTGGAAAGAAGGCTGAGTCACTCGGCCAAATTGCTCTTGATGTGGTTTTCCGTGATTCCAAGAATTACCGCAAAGAAAAGTTGACATTTGAAGTTGTGGATTTCCAGAGTGCTTATCACGCTATTTTGGGCAGGCCAGCTTATGCACGTTTCATGGCTCGACCATGTTATGTGTACCTCAAATTGAAGATGCCTGGTCCCAGAGGTGTGATCACTATTACTGGCAATCGTAAGAAGGCGGAAGAGTGCTTTCAGAAAGGCTCAAAGATCGCCGATGCTCAGATGGCAGTGGTAGAGCTGCAGGAATACCAGAAAACTGCAGACCCGAGTGATTTGCTGCGAGCTAAGAAGCCTGCAACGAATTCAGCATTTCAGTCGTCCGGTGAGACAAAGCCGATTCACATTCACCCGACCGATCCTAATGCTGCTCCGACTCATATCTCAACAACACTCGACTCCAAATAGGAAGAAGAGCTCATCCAGTTCCTCCGTGAGAACTAGGACATCTTCGCATGGAAGCCTTCTGACATGCCAGGTGTTCCCAGGGGGCTGGCTGAGCACCGTCTACGAGTCGACCCAAAAATGAAACCTGTCAAAGAACATCTTCGACGGTCTGCCGTCCAGAAGAGAAAGGCCGTTGGCGAGGAGGTGGCTCGTCTCTTAGCAGCGGAGTTCATCCGAGAGATTTAGCACTCCGAGTGGCTCGCCAATGTTGTCATGGTCCCCAAGAAGGACAAGTCACTTCGCTTGTGCATTGACTTCAAACATATCAATCGGGCTTGCCCGAAAGATCATTTTCCTCTCCCCCGCATTGACCAGATAGTAGACTCGACTGCGGAGTGTGAGCGCCTGTCTTATTTAGACGCCTATTCCGGTTACCATCAGATCTGTCTGTACGGTCCCGACGAGATCAAAACAGCTTTT
The DNA here is from genome assembly GCA_032464435.1 of Aegilops umbellulata. Classification (NCBI taxonomy): domain Eukaryota; kingdom Viridiplantae; phylum Streptophyta; class Magnoliopsida; order Poales; family Poaceae; genus Aegilops; species Aegilops umbellulata. The sequence goes on from CP136055.1 coordinate 408,168,196, forward strand.
ATCACTCCATTCGGGTGCTTCTGTTATGTTACCATGCCATTCGGCCTCAAAAATGCCGGAACCACGTTCATGAGGATGATTCAGAAGTGTTTGCTCACTCAAATCAGTCGGAATGTGGAAGCATACATGGATGATATTGTGGTCAAGTCACGGAAGGGTTCCACCTGCTGACTGACCTTGCTGAGACATTTGCCAACCTCAGGAGGTATGATATCAAGCTTAATCCATAAAAGTGCACATTCAGAGTTCCTGGCAGAAAGTTACTCGGTTTTCTCGTTTCCGAACGAGGAATCGACGCCAACCCAGAAAAAGTTGGCACTATACTCTGAATGAAGCGTCCTGTGCGTGTGCACGATGTCCAGAAGCTTACTGGTTGCTTGGCCGCTTTTAGTCGATTCATCTCTCGTCTCGATGAAAAGGCATTGCCTCTTTACCGACTGATGAAGAAGTCAGACAAGTTCGAGTGGACTCCTGAAGCTGATGCAGCGTTTGCAGAGCTAAAAGCCCTGCTCTCCACCCAGCCGGTGCTTGCTGCCCCAATCAGCAAAGAGCCTTTGCTGCTTTACATTGCAGCCACAGGACAAGTCGTCAGTTCAGTACTTACGGTCGAGCGGGAAGAAGAAGGAAAATCCTTTAAAGTTCAGCGCCCAGTATATTATGTTTCTGAAGTTTTAACCCCATCAAAGCAAAGATATCCTCACTATCAGAAGCTTGTATATGGGATTTATATGACCACGAAGAAGGTTGCTCATTACTTCTCTAACAATTCCATTACAGTCGTCAGCGACGCTCCATTGTCAGAGATTCTGGACAACAGAGACGCAACTGGTCGAGTGGCAAAATGGGCGATTGAACTCCTTCCCCTAGATATCAAGTTTGAGGCAAAGAAAGCTATCAAGTCCCAAGCAATAGCTAATTTCGTCGCCGAGTGGATTGAACAGCAACTGCCGACTCAAGTTCACTCGGAGCACTGGACCATGTTCTTCGACGGCTCTAAGATGCTGAATGGTTCCGGTGCTGGGGTAGTATTGGTTTCCCCCTGAGGAGATAAGCTCAGATATGTTCTCCAAATTCACTTTGATTTCTCCAATAACGAAGCAGAATATGAAGCACTTTTGTATGGGTTGCGCATGGCCATTTCACTCGGCGTCCGCCGCCTCATGGTCTATGGCGACTCAGATTTGGTGGTTAATCAAGTGATGAAGGAGTGGGACGTCAGAAGTCCGGCCATGACTGGTTATTGCAATGCAGTGAGAAATCTGGAGAAGAAATTCGAGGGGTTAGAACTGCATCATATACCCCCGACTGAAAAATCAAGCAACTGATGATTTGGCAAAAATAGGTTCCAAGAGAGAAGCCATTCCCAGCAATGTGCTTCTGGAACACATCCACACACCATCAATTCAAGAGGATCCTTTCACCGAAGAAGCCCCGCAGCCAAAAAGTGCCACGGATTCGACTGAAGTTGAGGTTCCAGCGGTGGTCGACCTGATCATGGAAGTTTTAGTCATCACTCCCGAATGGACAGAGCCGTACATCACGTACATCCTAAGGAAAGAACTCCCAGAGAATGAAGAAGAGGCTCGACAGATCGTCCATCGATCCAAGGCCTTTACTGTGTTAAAGGGACAGTTGTACAGGGAAAGCACGACTGGAGTCCGTCAAAAATGTATAACACCAGAAGAAGGTCAACTAATTCTTGACGATATCCACTCGGGGACCTGTGGCCATCATGCGTCCTCTCGGACCATTGTGGCTAAAGCATACCGAGCAGGATTTTATTGGCCAAAAGCAAATGAAATGGCAAAGGAGATAGTCGACAAATGTGAAGGATGTCAGTTCTATTCCAATATGTCGCACAAGCCCGCCTCAGCCTTGAAGACCATTCCACTCGTTTGGCCCTTCGTTGTTTGGGGATTGGATATGGTTGGACCACTGAGAACTGGCAGGAGCGGCTTCACCCATGTGCTGGTGGTAGTCGACAAGTTCACTAAATGGATTGAAGCTAAGCCTATCAAGAATCTCGATGCATGCACTGCTACCAGCTTCATCAGAGAGTTGATATTCAGATATGGAGTTCCGCATAGCATCATCACTGATAATGGGTCAAACTTCGATTCCGACAAGTTCAGAGCTTTTTGCGCCTCTCAAGGCACACGAGTCGACTACGCTTCAGTCACTCACCCCCAGTCGAATGGACAAGCGGAAAGAGCAAACGGTCTAATTCTCAAAGGACTGAAACCCTGACTGATGCGTGATCTCAAACACGCAGCAGGCGCATGGGTCGATGAGCTTCCATCAGTTCTTTGGGGATTGAGGACCACTCCTAATCGGTCAACTGGACGAACTCTATTCTTTTTGGTCTATGGAGCTGAGTCAGTTCTGTCGAGTGACCTGCTTCACAATGCACCACGAGTCGAGCTCTACTCTGAAGATGAAGCGGAACAAGCCCGGCAGGATGCAGTCGACCTTGTAGAAGAAGAAAGAAGATGGCCATGATTTGATCGACTATCTATCAGCAAGAATTACGTCGATTCCATGCCAGAAATGTGAAGAGCCGAGCCTTCCAAGAAGGAGACTTGGTCCTCTGAGTGGATCAACAGAAACCACACAAGCTCGCTCTTACTTGGGAAGGCCCCTTCGTCATCACCAAAGTTCTCCACAATGGAGTGTACCATCTTTACAATATCGATCGCCAGATCGATTAGCCACGAGCTTGGAATGCGGAGCTCCTCCGCCCCTTTTATACTGAAGTACTCACTCGGATGAGATGTAATAAAAGATACCCCTGTAGTCTATTTATCAAAGGCAAGAGTGTTATAATTTTCCCTGTGATTGTTGTTGCTTTTGTTTACGTCAGAAATCCCCCAATGGGTAGCTTAGCTGCGAACCCGTTTCGCCTAAGTTGGTAAAAAAAATTACCGAGTGACGAGCAAGCCTCTCACTCGGGAGCTTAGCTGCGAATCCGTTTCGCCTAAGTATTTGAAAATCCTACCGAGTGGTGAGCCAGCCTCCCACTCGGAGGCTTAGCTGCGAATCCGTTTCGCCTAAGTATTCAAAAATCCTGCCGAGTGGTGAGCCAGCCTCCCACTCGGGGGCTTAGCTGCAAGTCCAAGTACTCGCCTAAGTATTTAAAAATCCTACCGAGTGGTGAGCCAGCCTCTCACTCGGGGGCTTAGCTGCAGTCCAAGTACTCGCCTAAGTATTTAAAAATCCTACCGAGTGAAGAGCAATCCTCCCACTCGGGGGCTTAGCTGCAGTCCAAGTACTCGCCTAAGTATTTAAAAATCCTACCGAGTGGAGAGCAATCCTGCCACTCGGGGGCTTAGCTGCAGTCCAAGTACTCGCCTAAGTATTTAAAAATCCTACCGAATGGAGAGCAATCCTCCCACTCGGGGGCTTAGCTGCAGTCCAAGTACTCGCCTAAGTATTTAAAAATCCTACCGACTGGAGAACAATCCTCCCACTAGGGGGTTTAGCTACAGTCCAAGTACTCGCCTAAGTATTTAAAAATCCTACCAAGTGGAGAGCAATCCTCCCACTCGAAGGCTTAGCTGCAGTCCAAGTACTCGCCTAAGTATTTAAAAAATCCTATCGAGTGGAGAGCAATCCTCCCACTCGGGGGCTTAGCTGCAGTCCAAGTACTCGCCTAAGTATTTAAAAATCCTACCGAGTGGAGAGCAATCCTCCCACTCGGGGGCTTAGCTGCAGTCCAAGTACTCGCCTAAGTACGAAATCCATCCCGATCCGCAAGGATGACGAGGTGCAGGCTACTGTTACCTTCTCCTTCGGAGCTACGCCACAAGTATAACGTACGCTCCATCCCGATCCGCAAGGACGGCGAGGTGCAGGTCAACTGTTACCTTCTCCTTCGGAGCTACGCCACAAATACAACGTGCGCTCCATCCCGATCCGCAAGGACGACGAGGTGCAGGTCGACTGCAATTTCCACCCCAGAGCTGCATCTCAAGCACAAAGTATGTTCCGAGTGAAGAACAAAGTTTGCTCGAAGGCAAATGCAAGCAAATTCAATGATAAACCAAGTTCAGATAAATCCTAAAGGTCCTAGACCGCAGATCAAAGTACTCGAGCATTCAGCCCGAAAGAGTTTAACGGTTACAAAATCCACTCAGCATTCCAAGGCAAATTTAAGGTGAGGCATAAAAGTTTGTTCACTCTGCAGGAGGAGGACTGGCAGGCTCGACAAACTCGTCCAGGTCGACACCATCGGCGATCCGAGTGGCAGCAGCGATGAAAGTCTCCATGAAAGATCGGAAATCATGCTTCTTGGTGTTGGCGACCTTGATCGCTGCCAGCTTATCTTCTCGCGCCTCTTTACAGTGGACACGAACCAAAGATAGAGCCACATCAGTGCCACACCGGGCAGAAGACTTCTTCCACTCCTGCACTCGACCAGGGATCTTGTTAAGTCGAGTCATCAGTGACTCGAGGTCGTTCTAGAGCGTTGCCCTTGGCCAAAGCGCCGTGTCGATCCTTGACGTGGTGACCTTCAGTCGAGCCAAGTAATCAACAACACCGTCGATGCGGGATTCCAGTCGGAGCAAGTTCATGGCAGTCTCATCCTTCACGGGAGAGTTGATGGGGTCCAAATTTGGTTCAATCCGCCCGGTCTCCTCTTCGAAGTCTTGGCAAAACTCTGCATGCACAATCCAAGGATAGGTCAATATTCATATGCTGAGTCGACAAAGATAAACCAGTCAGGACAAGATATGTACCTTCAAGCTTGATGAATAACTTCTTGGCGAGGCTCCTCAGATAACTTTCCAAATCATCCCTCCTGCGAGTAATACCCTCCATCTTCTCGTTCAGGTTGACCTTGTCCTTCTTCAAGCGGGTTACTTGTTAGCTTCGTTCAGGGCAGATTTTATCTTGGCATTCTCCTCCTCCAGTTGGCCGACTGAAGCCAGCTTTTGTTCGGCCAGAGCAGTTCGGTCGTCAGCCTTCTTTTGCGCAGCAGCCAGATCTTGATCCTTCTTTACCAGAGCCTGGTTCAGTTTTTCTGAGAAGAAATGACGCTCAATTCAGAAAAAGCAGAATGAAATCCGGGTCTAAGACAAACCAGTCGACAAAGCCTCCTTACCGTTGGCGTCATCTTTGGCCTTCTGCAGCTCTGACTTGGCCAACTCCAGGTCCAGGTTGAGTTGAATTTGCCGCTTTTCCAAGTCGGTGAAGCGAGCTCCAAGGTCACAAGATTTTTGCAGTCAGAAAGGATGGATTATTTTACAGAGACAAACAACAAAGACAATAAATACTAAGACTACGGTCAACTGCCCGCAGTCCACCATAGTCTTGGGGACTACACCCAGTGGGTGCACTTAGCGTGCCCCCACTGGCTCAGTTAACACTTGACGAGACCTCTTCGATGCAAGTATATATATATATATATATATATATATATATATATATATATATATATATATATATATATATATATATATATATATAGGGTCGCGCTATTCGTCACCCTGGGTGAGAAATAGTTATTCTTCACCCCCCTCTATTTTAACATCAATGCACCATAATTTTACGTTCCTTAGATTTTGTCTTATTTCAGACATAAAAAGAGAACGTAAGAAAATATATAATCGCCGTAAAAAATATTTTATGTTAAGTAAATTACAGATGTAAAAATATAGTGTAAAATGTACATAAAATATAATTTTTCTGGTCTTTTGACCTTTTTTATGCCAAATTTTACGCAGTGAATCAATATGTCCGTAACTATTTGTATTTGAAACATAATTTATTTATGAAATTATCGTAATATTACCTCCGGTGAAGAATAATTTATTCTGCACCCTGGGTGATGAATAGTAACACTATATATATATATATATATATATATATATATATATATATATATATATATATATATATATATATAAGAAAGACAGCAACAAACAAGCTCTTCAGACCATAGTCGACTGCCAGCAGTCGACCACGGTCTCAGGGACTACACCCAGTGGGTGCACTTTGTGTGCCCCCACTGGTTCAGAGCACTTTGCGTGCCCCCACTGGTTCCGTTTACACTCGACACGGCCAGACCAGACCGAGTGAAAGAATTAAAATTTCAAGACTACAGTCGACTGCCCGCAGTCCACCATAGTCTCGGGGACTATACCCAGTGGGTGCACTCGGCGTGCCCCCACTAGTCTAAAACTCCAATAACAAAAACACCCAGTGGGTGCACAGATGCAAAGATCCCTGGAAAGAGAGTTTTCAGGTACCATATCCTAACAGAGCAAGTCAAGAAAATCAGTCGATGTGCTGCTAACCTGAACATTGCTTTGGAGAGCCGAGCTGGCGTCATAGGCGGCTTGACTGGCATCCTGCGCCATCTTCATCTTTTCCATCATGATACCTGCTTGGCGTATGGCTTCTTTGGCAGCATTCACTTCGTCCTCTGGGACGTGATGAGTGGCAAAAACTAAAGGTGGATCGGCAGGAGCTTGAGCAGTCGACGAAGAAGGCAGAGCACTCGACAATGGCACGGCGAAGGTAACAGAAGCCCCATTGGCGTCACCAGCGTCCTGAACGACTGGTTCCGCTATCGTCGTCGACTATGGTGCCTTGTCCACATGAGTTTTCCTATTTTTCCTCATCAAAGGCCTCTCTGGCTCTTCATCGTCATCATCGGGGAGGTCAATGACGTTGGGAGCTGTTCAAAGATCAGTCGCCAAAATTCTCACCACCCGATGGCATATATTATAGTTGAGTCGACCAAATGAAAACAGAACGAGAGAAATCATACCCAGATTGGAAGTGACTGCATCCTCCATTGCCTCATCCTCATCCCTGTAAACCGAAGTCCCGGAAGTAGCAGCGCTGCTAGTTCCAAAATTCGTCTGGTCAAATCAAGGAAAAATAAATAGCACGGAGCGCCGAGTGATTACAAAGGAGGAGAGGAGGAAATGAGAACGCACTGTTCAAAAACCCCGGCCAGGTGCCTTATATGAAGTTACTTCCGAGTGGCTGACTTATAGGCCCGGACGATTCTGTCAAATCCCGCAACAGTCGCGCGCGCGATACGTGGCAAAAAAGGTGGCGCGGGGATTGAGGCGGCTCTGCCCTATCCCATCCGATTACTGCGGCCTCCTCCGTCCCACGCGCTTCCCAAAATTCGAATCCCGCGAAATCCGCGAGCAGCAGAGCAACTTGTCAGACGGAATATCTCCTCCACGCCGTCACTCGGAGCTCTTCAAGTAAAGAAACTCACTCGACAAAAACTAAGAATGGATCAAGGCGACTGAAAAAGAAGTTGGTGTCATCACCTAGGTTCATTGATCCAGGGCAAGACGCATTCATAGCATGAAAAATGGGTCGGAAGTGTTTTCAACTCCTTCCCCGCTCAAACCTCGATCCATTCGGGGGCTAATGATGGAGCTATGTACCTAGGGTAGGGTCACGGACCTGTCCAAGCTACCCTCCCCTAGGACATCTCTAGAAGAGATCGCCTTTCAATCGACTCAGAAGTGTTCCACTCGACGGACTCGAAGACACTCGACCATGAAGACTATCACTCGACCATGAAGCCAACCACTCGACAGTCAGGAGATCTAAAGTCACTCCGTATGCTAACGGTCGGTCATTAAGTAGCTTTTATGGTCATCATAACACTTTACTTGTGGCGTTACCAGTAACGCCCAACCTTAATGTACCTTAAACCTTGCATAACCGAGGGCCGTAGGGGTCTGGCGAACTCTATATAAGCCACCCCCTCCTCAGTGTAAAGGTTTCGCACCCCTGTAATCCATACACGCATAATCCAGTCGACCGCCTCCGGGCTCCGAGACGTAGGGCTGTTACTTCCTCCGAGAAGGGTCTGAACTCGTAAAACTCGTGCGTATACAACTACTCCATAGCTAGGATCTTGCCTCTCCATTCCTACCCCCTACACTACTGTCAGACTTAGAACCACGACAGCGGCGGGCACGAGCGGAGTGCGGGGCGGCGGGCGCGTGCGAGGCAGCGGCGGCGTGCTCAGGCGGTGGCGGAGTGCGTGGGCGGCAGCGGCAGAGTGCGCAAGGTGGCGGCGGGCGGCAGTGCGCGAGGTGGCGGCAGCGGCCGGGCTACGACGGCGGAGTGCGTGGGCGGCGTCACGAGCATTGCGATTGATGAAATTTCTGCCCGCTAAAAAGTTACCGGAAGGTCATCTTTCCATAAACCTGAAGGAAGAAGAAGCCTCTTTTACGAAATCCTTTAAAGAAAAATCCATTTTACGGGAACTGTTTGCGAGGTTTTTTTGACCCAACTTTCTGTAAATGGCGGTTATTTTAGAGTTAAGTTAACTGTTAGAGTTGCTATTATTTTGCTATATGCATGGATTGGTTTTCTTGCTTCGTAATAAGGAAACCAACTATTGGTGTGCAAGTTTTTTTCCTACAGAAAAACAATCTAAAATTACCTTTCTAAGATTTATTCTGCTTCCTAAAATTATGGATCGGTCTCCTCAAATCACATAATGTCCGGCAGTTTTTCCTCATATATCACATAGCGAAATAACTTCTCTAGCGCAAGTCTTCAAATACGGCAACAAATAGTGCTTCCATTCTTGTTAGCGTGCATCACGGTGAAGAACCGATCGATCGTCGTTTCTCTACGAGATTTTCTCTCCGTCTCCAAAGCAAGCGATGGAAGTGACGGGGGACACGACGCCGTCCTGCTCCGGCAGCCTGGCGGCGCTCGCGGCCGGCCTCGCAAGTCGCCTCGCCGTCACGGTGAAGAACCGATCGTCGTTTCTCTACGCGCTTTTCTTTCCGTCTCAAAAGCAGGCGATGGAAGCGACGGGTGTACAGTACTCCATAGTGACGGGGGACACGACGCCGACCTGCTCCGGTGGCCTGGCGGCCCTCGCCGCCAGCCTCGTGAGCCGCCTCGCCGACGACGACGACGCGGGCAGCAGCAACCTGGTGTTATCGCCGCTGTCCATCTACGCGGCGCTCGCGCTCCTGGCCGCCGGCGCCCGGGGCGCCACCCAGGACGAGATACTCGGCGTCCTCGGCGCGCCGTCTCGCGCCGCGCTCGACGAGTTCCTCTCCGGCGTGGCGGATGACGCGCTCGAGGACCACTCCGAGTCCGGCGGGCCGCGCGTCGCCTTCGCGTGCGGCGTGTGGGCCGACCTCACCTGCCCGCTGAAGCCAGCCTACCGCGACGCCGCCACGAGCACGTACAAGGCCGACGCCAGCACCGTGGACTTCCGCGACGATCCGGAGGCGGCACGGGGTCAGATCAACGCGTGGGTGGCGCAGGCCACGAGTAACCTGATCGGCTCCGTCCTTGGTCCGGGAGCAATAACGCCGTACACCCGCATCGTGCTCGGCAACGCTATATACTTCAAGGGCAAGTGGGAGGATCCGTTCTACAAGGAGGCCACCGCCAACAAGCTGTTCCACCGGCCCGACGGCCGCACCGTCGACGTGCCCTTCATGCAGAGCTGGAATCGCCAGTTCATCGCCGTGCACAAAGGGTTCAAGGTGCTCAAACTCCGGTACCAGATGGCTCAAGGGCAAGGTAATCCGTCCGTCCAGACACAGTCTTGATCCTTTCACTCGTGTGTCACACTAATGCATTACATCTTGCTCACCTCTGTTAACAGGCCGACACGTCGATCGTAACAAGCGTACACAGTTTTCTATGTGCATCTTCCTCCCTGACGCCTTCGACGGCTTACCGAGCCTGGTCGACGCGTTAGCATCCCGACCTGGCTTCCTGCACAAGCACCTACCCAAGAGGAAGATCGAGGTTAGGGAGTTCCGGGTGCCCAAGTTCAAGCTGTCCTTCCACAGCAGCGTCGTCACCACTTTGAAGAAGCTGGGGCTTCAGTTGCCGTTCAGCGATCAAGCCGATCTGTCTGACATGGTGGAGCGCGATGAATCTGACTTGCCATTGGTCCTGAGTGACGTCATCCACAAGGCGGTCATCGAGGTAAACGAAGAGGGCACCGTAGCTGCTGCCGTCTCCAGGATGAATATGGACATAGGATGTTCTATCATGCGGCGGCCGCCTCCTCCTCCTGTGGATTTTGTAGCCGACCACCCGTTTGCGTACTTCTTAGTGGAGGAGGCGACCGACGCAGTTGTCTTTGCCGGGCGTGTACTCGGCCCGTCTAACGAGGACTAGGTTGTCCGAGCGACTCAGCCTCATGATTTTGTTTTTGGTTCTTGCGAATGATGATTTTGCTTTGCTTTGGATTTGGATACCGGTTGGCATAATAATAATAATGTGGTTTCACGTTATTTTTCCTACTATATGATTATGTGAATGTACTTTGTGCCTTTTGTTTCATTTGATTTTCAAGAGAAGCACTGTGTGCATGGCAGTTATTCAAGGGATTTGTAGTGTTTAATTCCACCATGTTAGATCCGATCTGGTACTAAATCCGCATGGCTAGTAGTTTTCTTCGTTAATTGCTTGCTTACTGGAACTGATTCCGTAATATTAGAGCATCTCCACCCACGGCCCCAACATGCCCTTCCCAGGCGTTTTTGCCGCGCCGGCGTCCAAAAATCGGCCCAGTCCCGCTCCCAGAAACTTGTTTTTCGCCGGCCCATATGTTTCTCATGTATACAACAAATGTATACAAATAACATAGAATATGAGTTAAAAAATTGATCATGTATTTACACAATGTTAATCAAGCATTTGAAAAGTGTTCAACAATTATTTGAATAATGTTAATGAAGCATTTAAAAAGGTTAATGTTTATAGAAATACTGTTGACCATGTATTAAAAAATGGTTAGTCAAGCATTTGAAAATGTGAAAATGTGTATATTTTTTTACCATGTATTAAAAAATGTTTTTTTGTTATTCTAAAAATGTTAATCTTGTATTTGGAAAATGTTAATCAAGCATTTGAAAAACATAAAGATGTGCATATAAAAAATGTTGATCATGTATTAAAAAAAGTGAATCAAGCATTTGAAAAATATTAAATGTGTATAAGTAAAATGTTTCTCTTGTATAGGAAAAATTTATGCAAACAATGTACAATGTGTGTGAGAAAGTTGATCATGTATTTAGGAAATGTTAATCAAGCATTTAAATCAAATGTTAACCAACTATTTGAATTTTTTTAAATGTGTATAGAGAAAATGTTGACCATATATTAGAAAATGTTAATCTTGTATTTGAAAAATGTTAATAAAGCATTTTAAAATGTAAAAATTTGTGTAGAAAAAATATTGATGATGTATTAAACTTTTTTAATATTGTATTAAAAAATGGTAATGAACCAGTTGAAATATGTTAAATGGTGTATGAAAATGGTGACCGTGTATTAAAAAAAAGTTAAACTTCTATTTGAGAAATGTGTAATGTCTATTAAAAAACTGTTCTTGACATGTACAAAAAATGTGGAATGAAAACCAAAAGAAAAAGTATAAACGAAAAACAATGAGAATCGGAAAAGAAACAAAAGAAAATAGTCAAAAATTAAAACCGAGGAGACAAGTGCAAAAAGAATAGAAGACACTGAAAACCAATGAAAACAAAGAAAGGTTGAAAACCAAGAAATAAACAAAAAACCGAATTAAAAAAGGAAAATGAGGAAGAAAAAGAAACCCGATGAAAATCCTGGAAGAAAAAAAAAATGAAAACACACAAAAAACTAAAGTATGATGAGAAACAAGGAAAACCAATGGCAACTGGAGAAGAAATACGAAAGTCAAACAACGAAAAAAATGAACACAGAAAAGCAAAACACGTGTTCTTAAAGCAGAAAAATGAAAGAAAAAAACCAGTGACGAAACATAAAAATAAAGAAAGCGAAAAAAATAGAAAAACAAACACAGAAGAAGCGAACGAAGAAACCCCGTGCTATTGTGCAGTCGAAAATAACGCTGAGAATGGGTGCGTGCATCGGCGGCTTGCGTGCCTGGCCAGAGGAAGCGCACGGCCTTGTGTAGATTATGGGTGCTTCTCGCTAGGCGGCGCAGTATCTTTCCTGCGATTCATTTTTTTGTCCATTTCAATTTTGCTTTTTTTGTGGTGCAGCGGCATACGCTGGTTGAGAACTTGATCTTTTTTCGCTTTTCCTGTGTTGTTATGTCTTAGGGGAGGCAAAAAGGCTTTCTCCATTTCTTTTTTCTGTGTTGTTATTTTTTTCCTTTTCGCATTTCTTCTTTTCTAAAGGATTTTTTGTAGATACATAAATAATTTAAAAATTATATGATTTTTTGTTTAAATATCCCCTCTTAAAATCATGTTTTATAAAGAACTATTTTTTAATGTTACACTAATATTTATGTAATTTCTCTTGCCTGTAAGTTGTAACTATAGTTAAACATTCGTTGGCTATGCAGAGTTGGATGTTCATGGTCCATGCGATTTTCTCCAAAAATTACTCAACATAATTAGTTTGTTATTTTTTGTCTTTTAGGTTCTACTTTTATTTGTATTTTAGTTTCTATCTCTTTCCTGTATTGGCTTTTTTCGTTTTTGTTATGCACACATGTGCCATCTGTATGCAGCCTACATGAGTTCCTAATAGATGACTATTTTTTTCTATCTCTTAATTTTACATGGGGACTCCAAGTGTGGGCTCCCCGCAAAAAAAAAGACTGCAAATGTAGGTAGTTGCATGTATGCCACTAGGCACATGATAAGATTGTCGTCTCCGTGCGAACCAACATGTGGTTGAATTATTAGGAGAATAGTGGTATGCCTACCCACCGGAGTTTAAGTTTCAGACTTAACATCGGTGCTCGTATTTTTCTGTATTTATTTCAAGCATTTCGGTAATGTGTGTTCAGCGAGAGGAGACGTTTCCGTCGACTACGAATACGTCTGTAACGCCTTCATCAATCTCAAGATGATGTGCAGGTTCAATCTATCAAAAGTGCTCATAGAAGTAGGGTGCAGTGGCGATTCTAAGGGCCAGGCTTCGCATGGCTTGAGCCTACCCTCAAAATTCGTGAATTTATTTTTTGGTACTAAGCCTCAGCATATTTGGCAGGCTAGTCTAAGAAAATAGGTGCAGCCGGCCCATCTAAGCCAACTAGGCCACGTAGAGCCTACCCTGCATTTTCATCCTAAGTTTGCTGCCGATAGGATGTGCGCGCATGTGTTCATAAAATGAATGTATGTGCATATGCATGAGCGTTTGCATTTGTACTGTTAAAAAAAAAAGACTGCTCCCCCGCTCCCACGTACCATAGAGGGAAAGAAACAGGCTCAACATCCAATTCGACTTCCAAATTCCGATAGACAACTGTATTCCTTCCCCGACTCTCACAAGAGACAGCGGCGGCAGGGGCCTCTGCCTACATTAACATCGACATTGCCTCTCTCGATCTCTCGTCCCAGTAATCAGAACCTGATCGTAGCCTTTCCTTGATTCTCGCCGTGAATCCACAGAGCACGAGAGAAACAAGCGTGCGCGGCGATGGGGGCTTCGGCACTCGACGAGCAGAAGGGCCCGGCGACATCGGCGCCCGGTGATGAAGCTTCTACGAGGCCCAGCCCCAGCGGCTTCGCCTCCTACGCCGAAAAGCTCCGAGGCGACCTGGACAAGATCGCGGCGGACGCGACCGACAAGAACGTCCTGGATGCCCTCGCGCAGCTCAGCGAGGCCGTCGGCAAGATGGCAGCAGCGGCGGCCGGGGCCGGCGAGCACGTCTTGTACCACTTGAACTCTGTAGCCACGAGCGAACTCACCCTCGAGATCGACGAGGCCGTCGAGCTGATCGCAGAGGCGGCCGCGGCAGGCGAAGCAGACTGGGTGATGGGCACCACGCGGTTGCTCATGGCGAGCGCCGAGGACATCACCCGCCACCTCACGGAGGCCCTGGCCATCTACAAAGAGAAAGCAGCGGCGGGCGCGGCCAGCGGTGGAGCAGTCTCGGGCGCCGGCGGGGTTGAAGTTGAACAACAGGCCGTGGACGGCGATGCTTTCTTGGACGATCGGGTTCAGCAAGAGATGTACGAGGAGGAGGAGGAGACCTTCTTGGACGAACTGGACTACCGCGAGATGGTCTTGGATGTTGACGAGGCCTTGGATGATTTGCGCCTGGAAGCGGCGGTGTGCAGCGGTGATCGTCCACCAACGACAGGGTTTCTTGGTCGATATGATTTTTTCACACTGCAAGATTTCTTGAAGTTGGTTGATTGATCGGCGACTCTTTGTATAAGAGATGCATATTGGATCTGCTGCAGCTTACCATAAAAAATTAATGCGAACCGATATGGCGCACGGGATCTTGGATCATATACTTGGGAATATCAAAAACGCTGACGTGGCAGAAAATTAACAAAGCGCAGCTTACCATAAAAAATTAATGCGAACCGATCCCGTGCGCTTCGTCCCTATCCCCACCCTTCTCTTCGTTCTCCACAACGCCTCCATCTCCCACTGTCCCGCCTAGCACCTCCATCCCCAGCTCCGCTCTTCGTTCCTCCCGCCGCCGGCGGCGGCGGCGCCCCAATCATGGAGAGATCTGGCGCCAGCAAGGAGACGGCGCATATCCGGCCGTCAGCGACCTCGCCACCGCAGCAGTTCCCTGGTGCCCCAATGAGCTCCTGCTCCAATCCTTCTCCACCACCGCACTTCTACCATGGCACTCCGGCGAGCTCCTCTGCCAACCCCTCGACACCGCCGCACTTCTACCCCGGCGCCTCGACGAGCTCCTCAGCAAACCCCTCTTTGAGTCAATGGTACATGCTCTGTATATGTGTCTTCTTCCTGGTTTTGCTAGATAATTAGAACAAAAATATGGGCAGAGGCAAATGATACATTCCCTTTTATATGTGAGTTTATTATACAGCAGGTACTTAGGTGCATTCCCATCAGCAACAAAGAGCATACCAAATTCTAGCTAACTGAATTTTTTTCAGGCAAGTCATAAACCAGAGGCTAGTAAATACGATGGTCATGGCAGATTTTGCTGCTAAGAAATCAATTACAAGTAGAGGCTACTAAATAGATTTTGCAAAGTTAGCATGTGAATAATTTGGTTTCAGATTTTCATGCTAAGAAATCAGTTACAAGTAGAGGCTAGTAAATAGATTTTGCACAGTTAGCATGTGAATAATTTGGTTTCAGATTATCATGATATGATTACCTTGTAATTTTCATTCAGATTGTCATGATCTTCCAATTGTCAGATGTTTGACTCATGAATTATGATGCTTGTAATAGGAGGCCATTGTATACCCCTGCAGCCGAAGGTTTGCTTAGGTTTGGACGATTGCCGCCAATGCATCCATATAATTTCCAGCAACCGTCAATGCACTATCATGAACCAGGGAACCAAATGATGGAGAATCTGCACTTTGTTGGTACTTCCCCACATGATTCGTCCTCAACACCACCACCACCACCGCACCCTAAGGCTGCATCTCAGTCTGCTCCTGCCAAAGTGAATTCAACTTCTTCCAAAAGGAAAAGGAAGGTGATCAATGTTGATGATGATGAACCAAGCGAAAGGACCGCACACCGTCTGTCCTATACACCCGAGGAATATGAACGATTGGTACTATTGATATTACTTGCTCAAATCCTTTCTATATGAATTTAAATTGGAGGGTGAGCAGCGCCCACTTGCTGGTCGTGATAAGGCTAAAACTGCTGGTAAAGGCAAGACAAGAGAAGTCTCACAGGATCTAGGAGAAAAGTTAGACAAGTTCATTGAGGTTAACAGTCAGTCTATGGACGAGCGCCAAAAGGTGATGGAGACCCAGGTGTTTCTTTCAAATCGACAGCTTGAAACTGCAAAGATCACCAGAACGACAAAAATGTTAGAAGTTTATCAAAATCTGCTCTTAGCTGACACGTCTCGTATGGATGATTCTCCAAAAGCTGGGCGGGCTAAAGCTTTGAAGAGTATGGAATCTACGCTATTTCCTGAAGGAGATTTAGGTATAAGCAAAATTTTAAAATATCCTTTTTTCTACGCATTTTCTGAAGGAGATTCAGCTACTGACTATTTTATTTGTCTAATTTTTGACAAGGTGATCAAGGGGAATAGTAATAAAGCATACCAGAGGATAGATTGTTCAGCTACTACATGATTCGTTTCAGCTGCTGCATGATCTATGAACCTGATTTTTGTTATCTCGGTCGATCAGATATGTGAACTTTTTCTTAGAAGTTAATTGCGAACCTCGGCCAGTAACATTTTTTTAGATCACTGTGTGGACGTGATGCTACTGTGTGAACGTGATGGTTTGGTGTCCCAGCTAGCTGAATCGTTTCAGTTTCTGCTTTCACATGAATCGTTTGAGTGGAGTGTGCTATATATACAGGCCTATGCCATCTCCTTTCCTCACTCCTTGCGGTTCTCCACTTCTTTCCCTCTTCTACAAGATGGCCAGCAGTCAACCAGCTGATGCTTCCGATGGTGAACCGGTCGACATGGAAGCTGAAGCAAGCATCATCGATCCTTCCTCCATCTACACGCTAGATGACTACCTTCTCCAGAAGGACATGTTAGACTCCTCCAAGGAGATCGTAATGGAAGTGAAGGAAAGCCTGGAAGATCAAGCAAGATCAAGCAGAAGTGGCCCAAGGATTTACGTGAATAGGCCACGTGAAGAAGCCGCTGAGCAGTTGGTTTGAATGAGAAAGAAGAGGCAGGCAATAGCCGAGGATGAGAAAGAAGAGGCAGGCAATCAAGAGATAAGAGAAGAATGTGACCACAGGCCTCCTCAGAGCTCGGTGAATCTCGGCCGTTGGATCGGTTTCCTTGATGCGTTTCTGGACGTTGGATCAACATCTGGATGAACCTGGGCCGTCGGATCCGAGGTAAACACTGCTGAAATGAATAGTAATGGCACTAAAATGTAAATACCATGCCCCCACCGGGGTATTTTGGTCATTCTGTGTACAGGGGTATAAAAGGGGGGGCGCTCTTGTGGCGGAGACCTAGCCGCCTCCTCCTCTCTCCCTTCCTCCCGCAGCCGCCTCGCCGCCCCCTCCCCTTCCCTTCGTGCTGCCGCCCCCTTCCCCTCGCGCCGCCGCCCCCTTCCCTTCTCCTGGCGCCGCCGTCAGAGAAGCTCCGCGGCCGCTGCTGCTCTGCGTCGCCGCTCCTCACCCACCCACCGTGACTGCCTCCTCTCCCGGAACCCTAGCCAGCCGCACACAACCCATGGCATCGCCCAGCTCGCTGCCCTCGCGTCATCGCGGGGCTTGTCGCGCAAGCGCACAGCTTCCGCCAAGGCCGCATCGGAGGCCGACCAGGAGGCCACGGTCTCCAAGTGCTCCCGCAAGAGCACCACGTCCGGGAAGAAGAAGTCGGCGCCCAAAACGGCGGCGGGAAAGAAGCCGCAGAATTGGTGAGTGTCTCCCTGCTTCACCACTGCTAGGTACATCTTCCTCCTTAGCTGCATATGATTTTGATTAATTTGTTCCTTGCTTTATGTGGGATCTGATAACATTTTGTTTATATGTTCATTAGATGTACAATCAGCAGAAGCAAACCTCCCCTTCGCTCATTGCTGGTGGTTTAAACTCGGGTTGTCGATGTAGATCGATCCAGAGCCACCCTCCTCAGTTATTTTGCTTGGTGGTACGTGGATCTGCTCGTGTATTAGTAAATCATGTTGTTGACGCAGCAGGAGCGCTTGGTGCCATGTCCACTTCATTTGATTATGTGAATATAGTGGTTGACATGCTCGGTTCATCATCATTGGCGTCTAAACCTGAGGCTGTTCTCCAGTTATCCCCCCCTCTCCTTTAGATGTGATTAATTTGGCATGGTGTTGCTTTCTCTTATCTCATGGCTGCCTCTTGTGTGTGCTCGATTAGTCGCCATTGTCGGATGATACTTTAGGTTTGCACTTCCAGTTGGGCTCTTTGGCCTGGTTGCTGGCATTGGTTCTTCTGTTGTGCTGCTTACTGCAGTTTCGTTGTTGATTTAGTAGCAAAGCTGATGTTTATCTACACGAGGGACCTGCTATATTGCCTACTCGGATGCAACATTTACTGGGCCATCAAAAAAGTTGGATTGTGCAGCTCTATTTGTTCCTTTGGTGATTAGCCTATTGTTTTCGGTTATGGAATTACAGCAGCGAGCTATCTCTTCCCTGAGTTTTTCGGGTCAAGTCTTAGTCAACACCTATGGGAAGGTAAAATAGCTTCATCTCGCTATCTTCATGCACCATTGTTTTGTTTCTATGTAATTATATTGCATCGTTTCAGTTTGTTGTATGTAGATGCCTATTTTGCAGTCTCACAGTCTAATTAAGTGTAATAGTAGGGAGAAAGATCATGCTATTGTGCTTTATCTCACGATTCAAAATCTACAGTCGCACTTTTTGTTCATTAATATTTCTGACCCATAATGATTACTCCTCTTTGTTTTATTGTATTGTTAGCCAATTAAAAAGGTTTTGTTGTAGTATATTTTTCTGTATGGTATATATTATGCGAGTTATTTCTAACGCATTTTGATATTATTTTAGAATCATCTGGCTAGAGTCCTGGTCCTTCGATCTTAGTTAACTAAAGCTTCTTTGATATCAGATCAAATGATCTACACTTGTACTAAGATATAATATATCAAATTAGACTTTCACTCCTTCAATAGAGCTTAGTTAGCATTCAGATTTTTGTTTGGAATAGCTGCTCCTAATCTTTTTTCCAGTGCTTGTTGTACTTTGTTTAAATGTTTCTTCTTGGTAGGATCAATTGTAAACAGTGGATGGAAGCATACCTTTTCAAGTTTAAGCATTTGATTTTTGGTGATACGGTGTTCTCTCTTTACAGATGTCCCTTGTGCTTTCTTTTTTAATAAATAGACTAGTTGGATGTAGTGTGTGTCCATATGTGCTTTGGGTGAATACCCGATGAAACCTAGAAAGTGGCCTCTATCGTGCAGAAATATGCATTCACATGTCTGTAACTTTGTATCTTGGTTGTGTTTGTAGTGTTAGTTCCAAAAGATATATTCACTTCTTTGCGACTTTTATCTCTTTAACATGTCTACTCTTCATTTGTATTTTTTTATTCCAGTTGTGTTGTTGCGAGCGAGCAGGTTTCTTATGGGGAATGGAGATGATTGCTTGAGCTTTTATTGATCTGCTTTGTATCCCAAACAGAGTTTTCACATGATACATACATACACGATAATTTATTTGGATATGCGCTCTGAAGGTATGCATATTTATCGTATGACTGCAAATAAATTTAATGCACGTTGTGTTTTGTGGTTTCTCTAACTATACTAAATTAACCGAATTAATGTGACCTTATTTACTCCCGAACATAACCAACACATGAAGGGTATTTTTTCCCTAAAGTATCAAGGAGTATGCGATGCATTTCTAAAATAACAGGGATTATTGGATGCATATGTAGAAGGGTTATGCGATGCATATGTAGAAGAGTTAACCCATCTATCTCACTTCTTGCATGACCTCCTTCACATGTGATTTTGTCCATTGAAATACTAACAAAAGCACCGGTGAGTGTTTGATGCTCTGAAACATGATTTAGTATGAGTGGTTAAATTAGTGACGAACAAACTCTTTTGGTGCTTTAGAGTGTAAGTATTTGTACGTGCTTACCAATGAAATTGGGGAAGAAATTGCTTCTGGAAGTAACTTATTATGATGTTATAATTTTCCGAACAAAAGGCAACAATGATGCATAAATGTTTTCTCATCTTAGAACCTTGGGTCATTTCTAATCGCTCCATGGTGCTTGCTGCTCTGACAAAAATTTTGAAACAACTATTATCTGACAAAGATGAAAGAGGAATATAAGCCCTGTATGCACGTACTGTTAGAAGCATCGTCACAAGTATCATCATTTTAGTAATTTACCCTAAAACCAAAAAAGGAGAACATGGCTGAAATTGCTTTGTTAGTGCAAATTTTTAGAATTATCAGGCGGATGCTTATTCAGGCCTGAAACTTCTTCGGCTTCTTCTGATGCTAGGACATGATGCTGGTTTTGAACTTAGTGTTTCTAGAGATGAAGCTTGGCGGAATGAGTAAGGTGGGCTTCTGTCTATTGGTGTTCTTGTGTTTCTTTCTCTTATCTCATGGTTGCCTCTTGGGTGTAGGAAAATGCCTCAGTTAATTAGTTTGGTGCCCCGGTGGTCGCTATGGCATTTCCATTGAGCTTATTGGCCTGGTTGCTGGCATTGGTTCTCCTGTTGTACTGCTTACTGCAATTTCGTTGTTGATGTGGTAGTAAATAGTTTAAAATCTCGCTTTGTCTTCTTGCTTTGTCTTCTTGCACCATGGTTTTGTTTCTGTGTAATTATTTTGCATCATTCCAGTTTGTTGTATGCGGATGCCTATTTTGTAGTCGCACAATCCAAGTATAATGTAGGGAGAGAGATGCTGCTACTGTGCTTTATCTCATAGTTTAAAATCTAGAGTCGCACTTTTTTTGAGTAAGCTTTATCTCATATTTTTCTGTATGGTATTGTGCGAGCTATTTCTAAAGCATCTTGATCTTATTTTAGAATCATCTGACTAGAGTCCTTTGGCCCTTGAGCTTTATAGTTAGCTAAAGCATCTTTGACATGGGTGAGGAGCCGCCATCGCAGGCCCTCGATGTGGCGCTCCCCCATCAGTCCTTTGCCATGAAGGAGGCGACCTACTACTCGCACCGCAGCTCCAGGTTCACCTCTCTCTCTCTCTCTCTCTCTCTCTCTCTCTCTCTCTCTCTCTCTCTCTCTCTCTCTCTCTCTCTCTCTCTCTCTCTCTCTCTCTCTCTCTCTCTCTCTCTCTCTCTCTCTCTCTCTCTCTCTCTCTCTCTCTCTCTCTCTCTCTCTCTCTGAACGTTAAATGGATAGGCTTGACGTTCTTGATGGGCAGTAATTCATGCATTGGTTTTAACCAGTTAGCTAGATGTTCTTATCCCTTTGTGATGCGAAATTATTTTTATTTTACTTGATTGTGCAATTTCTGTGCCTTGCGTCATTAAAATTCACAAAACTAGCATGTAGCAGAAGTAATTTGTGTTGTTTGATAGAAGTAAGAAATTAGTTCTATGACACTTTCAAACAAGTGGGGTGTAGATATTCATCAGTACATGAAGTTTTTCTGTTTGTATGCTGCTGAATTTGTTCCATTCCCACTTCAGTTATAAATGTATCATATGATTATTATTTTAATCAGACCATGCCTTTCCTTGCATACCCTTTGTACATGTAGCTTTGAAAGTAGCTTTTGCACCCGATTCTGATTTGCATGTGGAAGCTAAAGTCCATTGAGCTAACCATTTTCTAACTTTGTGTCTAGATATGCTTGATCTCATGAGCATGTGAAATCCATTGATATAGAAAATGATAAGATCATTGATGAACCAAATGATGATCTGGAGGGGGCAATAGTCAGTGTGGTTAACAATATGGAATTTGTTAAATGTTTGAATTGTCTGGAGGGGGCAAAGGCGCAGGGTGAGGAGTGCCCGTCGCAGCTCTTGATGTGGCACTCCCCCGTCAGTCCTTCGCCATGAGGGACGTGACCTGCTACTCACACCGCTACGGCTGCCGCTGTCACGGCATTGGACGACGTCTCCTACCGTGTAGCTTGCAGTAGCTTTGATGGCATCTCCACTGCTTGATCTGCTTCTCCACTGTAAGGGGCGCTTGATCTCATGAGTTAGTTTTGTTTACACATCCTTTTTTCGAGTGTGCGTTAAATATTTTATAGATTTTCTTCTATGTATCATACTAAATTTCCACTATGGGTCAGACTCGTCAAAATATGTTACATTCCTTCTATGTATCATAGTAGATTTTCACTCCTTTAATAGAGCTTAGTTAGCATTCGGATTATAATAGCTGCTCCTATATGTTTGTCAGTTTCGGGCATTGTCATAGCTAGCAATATATAGTACAGTTTACTTTCTGTCATCATGTGGCCACTAACTAAATCTTTTGTGTTTTCTTCTTTTGCTCAGGGCCCTATGCTCCTATCACTTGAATTAGAGTAGTGCCAGTGATTCACAAGGTCATTTTACCTCCTTTGAAAATAAAGTACATCACTTTTGGCTACTTTGATTCTAATGCACATATGTGCATTCCTTTTGTCGTTTATGCAAATTGTGTACTTCTACAATGATAACTTGGTATATCTTTGCTGCATGTTGTTGAGTCATTTAAAATGGACACAGTTGTTGGTACTTTAGAATATATTGGATCCAATTAATTGCTTTCATATTTCCATTTTTTGAACTCTCTAAGCATGAAATTTTCAATGTCGCAAATAAATGAAATTGGGAAGTATTATAATAAAATATAACAGAAAATAAGTCCATTCTATTGCGAACCAAAAACATTATTGATAAGCATATAAAATAAAATAAAATAAAATAAAATAAAATTGAGCTATTGTTTGTTTCCTCGAATTCCGTCCAACGTGAACTGGAACAACGTGGATAGTGTAGTAGCTCATACATCTAGACCAATTTTGGTAGTACTGTTTACTAATTTTCTTGCCTCCAATTCTTGCTTCTTCCTTTTCCTGTTTATTAGATGCATGTTACCCTCGCTAGCAGCTCTGTTGGTTCTTCGGTGATACTGAGTGTTTAATGGAAACTTTATACTCACATTTGATAGTCTATGGTAAACTCCCACAGACAAACCAAATCAGTTTGATAAAACTATGCTGCATTGTTGCTTGCTAGGCAGATCTTTTTATAGGTTTTGTTGCCTATTATGCCAATTTCTAGGTATTTGTACCGAATATGCTATCTCTAAGAACCCAGCATGTTGGTGAGGTTATGTCACCAATTAAGACTGACAGTGTTAGGTTTTACTGAGCTTTCACCTACATGGTGGATATGCGTTTCATTCTTCTACATGTAAATTATTTTAGTCTATTATTTCTTATTATGGCTGCAGAGCCTTTCAATTTCTACCTTTTGAACTCACTCTCCTTAACTATTTTTCCTTGGTGCCTTGACCTGTCCATTTACCATTGTTGCACTGTTTTACCTGAGTGAAATTGCTTAAGAAATTGACTGTAGAAATTGACTTGCCGGATAATTATTGGCAGTGTTGATATAAGGGTTTTCAGGGGATATTATATAGGCTGTTTATGCTAAGTACTTGTGCGCAATATGCCCATCTGGTTGATTCTATTTTTTAGCACCGCAAATGATGTCAGATGATACAGACTTTGTTGTGTTATTTGCCTTGTGATGGTTGATAATATTAATAATTCCATTCTTCTGTGGATCAGGTCGATGGTACCCTTTTGAGTATCTTCATAAAAGAAACAAAAGCATGATAGCCAAAACAGTGTGTGTTGTTTTTATATTTTGAAGAACATGTATCGGCGCTTTGATTTGAAAATGCCAGATGTAACCTCGCTTCATGTAGCTAACTAATTTCTTTTGCCGGGTACATCATGGTAGGATGACCTATGTAGTTCTCTATCTAAGATTCACTGTGTACTCTTTTGCCCAATATGCTATGTAAAAATAGATTACATAGTCATTATTTGGATGAATGGGTTTTATCGGTGATGTAAACTCGCTTCATGTATAATCAAAGTGACTTTGGACATACCCTAATGTATTGTTCATAAGGTTCTTATTTATGTGACTCATCATTTGAACAGTAGATGAATGATTAGTTGCGACTTAGTGTGAACCTTTATCCTTTATCCTTTTGGTATATTACAATTGAATGTTTCTTCTTCACTTTATTGTTATCTTGTATTAATGCATCTGCTAAATCTGGATTCCTACTAACTTATCATTATCTACTTTATCAAAATGTTGGACCCGCACCCTTGCGCCAAGGCGCTATCCCGATCTAGTATTATTGATTTGAATGAGGAAGCAGGCTCATCGATTGTCCTTCCATCGGTATTTACTCACGGTGACATGCCAGAATTTGCCGAGGTACTTGAAAGAGATGCTAGAATTCGTGATCGTCCGACGCATAGGGCTCTAAAAAACGATTTGATTGAGCATATTTGAAAAAAGTTTGGGCGACGGTAGATTATTTTCGAGTCTTGATCCATGTAATGCTCAGTATGATTTATATATTTTAATATTGGCACATTATTATATATTCTGGACCCATCCAATTTTATGTCTATGTATTTATCCATGTGTATCTCCAAACAATATTTCATATTGGTGCTTGCCACAAATAGATCACAAAGTTGAAGTACTACTATAGATCTCACAAAACAATAAATGAAGCCCCCCTATGTTACCACACCTATGATACTACCCGCTATGAAGGTAGTAACAAAGACTAGTATCATGTGTATGATACTAGTCTATGTTACTCCCCACTATGGCAAATCATAAAAAGATATTTTTCTTGTCTATGTTACTCCCCAGACAAGAAAAATATCTTTTTATGATTAAAAATCCTGTATCTTTTAAAATCTTCATGTATTTAAGAAATAGCTACAAATTCTTAGGTTATGGAACATTTTTTGTAAATTAAGAGTGTGTGGTATTTTTTTTCCTGTTGCAACGTACGGATATTTTTGCTAGTAATAATAACGTGGTTTCACGTTATTTTTTCTATATGATTATGTGAATGTACTTTATGCCTTTTGTTTTGTTTGATTTTCAAGAGAAAAACTGTGTGCATGGCAGTTATTCAAGGGATTTTGTAGTGTTTAATTCCACCATGTTAGATCCGATCTGGTACTAAATCCGCACGACTAGTAGTTTTCTTCGTTAATTGCTTGCTTCCTGATTCCGTAATATTAGAGCATCTCCACCCGCGGCCCCAACATGCTTTTCTTAGGCGTTTTTGCCGTGCCATCGTCCAAAAATCGGCCCAGTCCCACCCCCAGGAACTCGTTTTTCGCCGGCTTGGGCCGAAATCGGCGCTGGCGGCCCCAGGCCGAACCCGGCGCCCTCGGGGGCGCCGGAGCGAGGGGTTTTGGTGCGAAAGCGCGGCGGGCCCGCCAAGTCAACGGCATGCGCCCCGTCTTTCCCAGAACACCTCGGTTTCCCGCGGGGAATCAATGGCAAGGCTGCCGCCGGTCAGCCTTGCCATTGATTCCTCACAGTCGGCGCGTCACGGGCTGGTTGGCGCCGCGACACGTTCACACGGCCTGGGGCTATATAAACAGAGGCTTCCCCTCGCCGCTGGCCACACCAGCCCGAGTCCGCCGAGCCCAAACCAGCCGCCGTCCCTCCCTTCCGCCGCCGAGCTCTGCCGCTCTCCCCTTCCCTTCCCTTCCCCTTCTACTCTCCATGGCCGAACGCTTCCCCGACGACGCCGTGGCGGCCAACGGCTTCGGGTGCCGCACGCTCCAGGAGTGCGAGGCGTGGCTTCTCTTCGAGGACAACATCCCGGCGTCGCCGGACATGCGCGTCGGGTCGACGGGGTGGAAGCTCAGCAACGGCGACGTCCCCATCCCCTCGGTGCCCGACGTCGACGCGCGCCCCGGCCTCTTCGCCGCCGAGGTCGACTGCGTGCGGTCGTTCCTGACGGAGCAGCAACGCGTCCTCCCCCAGTACGCCGCCGACAACCACGCGGCCTGGACGGACTATTTCCAGCGGCGACAGGCGTAGCGGCTGGTGTCCACGAACGGGGCGCCAGTGGTCGACGGCATAAAGAACAGCGACGACCATCGCGTCTGGTGGGGCGTCCCCGGCCGCACCCTGCACGAGGTGATGGCACACCTCGAGGGCGGCAACAACCCGCTGCTGGCATACCCAGCCGCAGCGGCCGTCCCGGCCCCCCGCCGGAGCGCCGGGCCGTGGGTGCCCAGGAGGTTCGCCGGCTCCTCCTCCCCCCACTCTTCCTCCTCCTCCCGCTCTTGCTCCCACTCTTCCGGCTCACCGGCGCTCCTCGGCGTCAAGGCCGAGCCAGCCACGGAGACACCGCTCGGCCGACGCACCCGCAACGCCGGCATCGTCATCAACGACGATGGCTGGCGTGCCACCTCATCGGCTCCTCTGCGTTTCGTCAAGCCGAAGACGGAGCCGGGGCTCCCCGCCGTCAAGCCGGAGCCGGGGCTCCCCGTCGTGAAGACGGAGCCCAGGCTCGCCAACGGCGTCAAGGAGGAGGCGCTCGACGATGAAGCGGCCCTCAAATGGGCGCGCGACGACTAGGCACAGACGGAGATGGAGCGCTAGTGCACAACCTTCACGCAGTTCGAAGCTCGTCGCCGTGGTCGGGACGAGGGAGGCATCGTCGTCCTCGATGACAGCGACGACGACGACGCGCCGCCACCGCTGGTCCGCCATGGAGACGCCGGGTAGGGGTCCAGCAGGGGCGGCCGCGCCATCAAGGAGAAGGCCGCCGCCGACGACGAGGACGACGACGACGTCGGCGACTTCGCCGCGCTGATCGACTTCTTCGCCCCACAGATGCCTTTTTTAAATAATTTATGTAAACGCCGAACATGTTGAATATGAATGTCAAGTTTGTCGAATTTTAGCCGAACTTTACCGAATTCAGATTTTCTTAAAATAAAAAACGCGTCTGGGGCGACCCTGGGGCGAGCGGCTGGGAACCCGCTCACCCCCGCGCCGATTTTAGCGCCGGCTCGCCTCCAGGGGGCGCGTAAAATCACCGCCTTGGGGGCCAACGGCTGGAGATGCTCTTAGGACTTAGGCGTGCGGGAGAAGTAGGGGATTTTTTCCTTGTTGTGGGGTGGGGCGTTGCGCTAGGCGAGAAGGACGGTCCAGTCCATGCCACCCAAGAGCACAACAGGAAACGCTAGGACGCGGAATTTTGGCTCCCGAGCTTATCTGCACTCATGCTTCGAAAAAAAATCAAAACAAATACTAGAAAAATTCAAAAAATTCCAAACTTTTTTTGGGCGGTAGATAATTGGACGCGTGAGATCCGTTCCAAATTTGAACTCATTTGAGCATCTGAGCAGCTCTCGGCAAAAAAGATAAAATCGGGCTCTGTAAAAATGTTTACTGTTCACGCACTGTTCTGACCCGATTTGTCTTTTTTGCCGAGAGCTATTCAGATGTCCAAATAAGATGAAATTTGGAGCGGACCTCACGCGACAAATTATCTATCACACAAAAAGAATTTATTTATTTATTTGAATTTTTCTAGTATTTATTTTGAATTTTTTTCTGGGCAGGAGCAGATGAGCCTGGGAACCGAATTGGATATCCGGAAACGCATAACCTTTTTCCTAGGAAAGGAGCATCACCTTGAATTCCAATTTTTCAAATTAATGAATAATCACAACATAGATTCACCCCAGCCAAGATATACGGGTGGTGTATTTTTTCTCACCTTTGAATTCCAATTTTTCAAATTAATGAGTAATCACGACACATGCTAACAATCACAGAGCTGAACAAGTCACTACAGGAAACTTCAAAACTCCACTTCATACAGGAGGGGCAGTAGGTAACCAAAAAATAGAAAGAAGGTCAGGCCCTCGGGCTCGACAACAACACAACCGCACTTCAGCAAGGGCGAGGAAATCACGGCGATCATGTCATGTGAGCAAATAGTGGATATAGGCAATGCACATGACATATTGCAAGCACGAACACAAAACAAAATCATAGTATCATCATAGGCATGGGGCACAAAGCAAACATGGCAATAACAAGTGATATCTCCACCAAGCTTGCAAATACACATATAAGTAGTAGAAACAATCATCATGTGTAATGCAAAGCATGGGTCACAAATGCATGGCAAAGGAATGGGAATGATAATACCATGCAAAGTGAACATGTCAAGATGTGCATATAATATGTAATGGACAATAACCCATAACCATGTGAGATCCATGTAGAAGAAATGCGCAAAGTCTTTGCGCGAAGGGAGTGGTGGGAATGACACTCCAAGGTATCCCAAATCATCGTTGCTCTCTAGAGCTCGTTTTGTCAACTCATGGGATTGCGAGGTTGACAAGTATTCATGGGTACCTACACAAAAGAGACACAAACGAAAGAATGTGTGTGCGTGGTAAATGTACACATCATCCATCATGATGTGTATGTGCATGCGTGACTTAGCATAAGATAAGCATCGCTCAAAGAAATTTGATGCATGGTATAAGAACATGTCATCCATCATGAAAGAATAGTTGTTATGTATGACATGATGAGGACACAAATCAAGTATGCAATTATATGGCACATCAATAGCATGTTTATTCATGGGGAGCATATGGTGCACACAAGTAGTGGGATCATGCAATGGATAGGATGAATCAAAATCTCCTAAAATGTATGAGGAAACTATGGGGGTCTCCTCATGAGCAATAGTGGAAACATCATATGGAGAATATGAACAACATCCAAAACAATGCATATCCGAAGCTAGGTGGTCATGGCATGGCATATGAGATAAATGATGCAAAGGGAGCATAGCAATATCATCACAAGAAAAACAAATGCCAATAACCATGGGCTTGTCATCTATGCCATAAGTGCAAATAGGATTAATTTTAATGGCATATGCATAGTCACTACGATGACATTGCAAATATGACATATTGTTGATCTCATGCATAGCATATGACAAGTCAAGCAGATTGTCAAACATGATGTGACCCAGAGAATTGTCACAAGAAATCCTATGTAACATGTCATCACAACTAGGCAATTCAATATGCTCATCATCATATTCATCATAAAGTGGTAAGTCATGACATGAGGAAGTCTCACTAGCATGAAGCATGGGAATAGGTGGATCAACATCATGCAAGCAATCAATGTCAAGAATGTCCACTAGTGGGACAAGAGCATCACCTTCACCTATGTTACCTTGTTCATTCCACTCAAGTGGTGTAGGTGAGGTGGGAAAGACCAAATCGTGGTCATCTTCATCGTGATGGAACCATGTGGGGGGGTGCATCATAGTCCACCATGGCCATCGTCATGTCCATAGGAAGGACGAAGTCGTCGCGGATCGGCGCATCATCATATATGGGACCTAGCACCAAATGAGAAGACACAATAGAGGTAGAGGTCAAGTTGTTAGAAATGCAAATGGCCTCACGTGCCCTATCAACTTCCTCACTCTCTCTATGTGGTGGTGGCTCACTCACTCCCTCAAGGTAGGTGCACTCAATGTCACCTCTGGTGGAGTCACTCGTCTCACTCAAGTGGTGGGGGTTGTGGCTCTCCTCACATGGGAATTGTGGCAACTCATCATATATGGGGCTACTGGTGAAGTCACTCTCACTCTCAATATGGTGGCACCAGTCACTCATGTCATCATACGTCGCCGTGGTCGAAGGGAAACTCCCATGCTCAACCATCTCGTCGTTGTTGCAGTGGATGAAGGCCGAAGATGGCACATCATCGCTCTCGTCATGGATGAAGGCCGAAGATGACACATCATCACTCTCCTCCATGACCGAAGGGAAAATCCCATGCTCGATCATCTCGTCACCGTCGTCGTGGATGAAGGCCGATGTAGGCGTACTCGTCGAAGGTAGGCGAAGATGCCGTACGTCCAAAGGCGAAGTAGTCGGAGCTCCGTCTTGGTGGTGCTTGTCTTGCGGTCTTCTCTTGTGCTCATGAAGGTTGGCCGTAGCTTGATGTAGAGCTTTTTGGGACTTGTAGGTGTACGCATCGCGAGCATCATCATCTTGATGGTGTTGTAGTGCTTGAGCTCGATGATGTTCCGAACATTGGCCACTTGAGCGTCGCCGCCTTGAAGATGACGAAGGGGAAGAAGACTTGTAGTTGGCCAACATGTCGCGTACTTGATCCTTTGTTCCGCCAACTTGGTGTCGATGTAGTCCCTTGTCCTTGCTTCGTTTTGGCGAATGTCGATGGCGAGTCGCTCAATGCTTTGCCTTGCTCGTTGTAGCCCGAAGATGGACGTTTTGGTGATGTAGTTGTTCGCGTCGTCGTTGTCGTGAAAAACCGGAGATGAAATGCCTTTCCTATCCATCACAAGACTCGAGCAGAGGTGAGTAGGAAATGAGATAAACAATACCAAGTTACCTTTTCCCAAAGTTGAGGATGTATCCCGTTTCACTCAATGTGAGATGAAAGAATAGTGGAATTGGTACCGGACTTGTTCACTCACACCTATCAAGTAAAGCTTATAGTGGAGCTCGATGAGGATAGTGGCACAAAAATTTGATGCAAAATGTTAGCAAGAGTCAATAATGTTGGAAAAGATTCACAAATTCGCAAGCGAAACAAGTACACCAATAGCAATATGTGGCACACGGAAACACACACACGGATAGATAAATGGGGTCGTGCAACCAAGGAATGAGCACAAAATGTGGAATCCACGGAAAACGCTCGTGTTGCACAACTCAAGAGAGACGCTAGCATGATTGCACAATAGGCGGATACGACACTTGTGCACAACCTAGAAGATGCAAAACGTATGAGCTTTCTATCCCAAGTATGCTATGTGTATGATGTTCCGGTGTTTCGCACACGATGATCCAAGATGATCAATATGGTAGTATGGTATGGAATGTGGCGATGCTATGGCTCTTGCTCACAAGCTTCTTTGCTCTCTTTTCTTTTGCTTAAAAGCTTATTCTCTCTTTTTTTTGTATGGCCACTTATGCGAAATGCACAAACCAAGATAGCAATTTTGTATATGCGGGAACAATCTTGTGACACAAGGATGATAGCAAGATGATACCAATATGATATGGTATGTATGCAAGGGGGGTACGGATCACTAATGTGCATAAGTAACGTTGCCGGCAATACTCAAAGGCTAGTCTCGATAGGCAAGTGACGCAAAATGGGCTAAGGGGTTAACAATGTAATGGCAAGAATGTACAATGAAGGGATACCACGATACCGAGGTGATATGGAGGTTACCTTTCTTGCTTACGGTTAGGGTGTCAAATTGGTGAAGTGGTCGATGTCGAAGACGACCTCGTGGTGATGATGAGTGGCGGTGTTCTTGATGTAGATACCAAGATGATGTAGACCCGTCTCTAAGTAGCCGAAAAACCTTAGGAAACAGTAAAAACCGCAAACTCAAAATC
Organism: Aegilops umbellulata; assembly: GCA_032464435.1. Taxonomy (NCBI): domain Eukaryota; kingdom Viridiplantae; phylum Streptophyta; class Magnoliopsida; order Poales; family Poaceae; genus Aegilops; species Aegilops umbellulata. The sequence continues at coordinate 408,199,059 of CP136055.1, forward strand.
TCCAAAGGCAAATGTCAAATGGTTGTAGCGGAATGCGTTGGTGGTTGCGGAAGCTCAATGGGATTGCGGAAATGCAATGGTGGTTTTGGAGTATGCAATGCGGAAGTGGAGGGTAAGGTGGTGAACTATACACGGTGTCGGGGTTATAAGCACGGTCCCTAAGTAGCCTAAACACCTTAGGAGACACAACTCACAACACAAACAAAATTGGGTTAAGTTGGGGTGGCGGAAGTGTATGGTTGGTAAGCCTATGCGGAAGTGGTGGTGGTGGTTGATGAAGAAGCAACCGTCCCTAAATAGCCGAAACACCTTAGGATATTTGAATCACTTGTCAAGCAACCACTAATGTTATATGGATCAAAATGGGTTAGGTTGCGGAAGTCGGTGGTGGCTATGCGGATGATATGGTGGAAGCCCTAGGCAAAGATGCCAAAATTCACAAAATTTGATGGAGTCAAATGATGTTGGTGGTATTTTTGTGGGAAGGGGGATGTCAATAACTTCAAAACGAGCTAAAGAACATCAAAATCGGAGTTCGGATGAATTAGTTACGGACAAAACAAAAATCAGCCGAAGTCAATATCTACAGGTTGCGGACGCCCGGAAATGGACGGATATCCGGTGAACTCGGAAATCCGCTATTTTCATTCTGGAATGGGGTGCCGGACGTCCGGTAAGTAGCGGATATCCGGTGGTTCCTGGGGCGCCGGATGTCCGATAAAGTGGCGGTCGTCCGATGGGTCGGGGTCAACGCGGGATATGAGCTCCGAGACGTGATTTTGGGCGGAAAATGGAGATTTTGGGGGCAAAATTGAGCAGATTTCGTGGATGGAAAGTGGGGAAACTTGAGGAAATGCTAGATCCACTCGAAACCAAGCAAATCCATGGATCAAAATCAACAAAACATCATCAAACCAACAAATCACAAAAAAGTTTGGGGCTATTTTTTATGGGGAATTTTCGAAATTGGGGAAGAACACAACAAAATTAGGCTAGAGAACAAGAAGGGGGGATCCCATTTCGTGAGAAACCATGGCTCATGATACCAATATGTTGTAGGGTGGAACCCTAAGCGAAGATCTTTCACGAATTGGAGGGGGAATCCCTAAGAACAAGACGAACACAAGAGGGAAAACATGAGGAACACTCAAGAACAAGTCCAATCACACATCCACTACACAATCAAACACACAAGATCCACAAGCTATATGAACAATCAAAGGGAAACAAGATACATGGTAGAGTTCATCGCAAATCCTATGAAGGAGATGAGGTCTTGATGATCCTATGATGGGGATCCTTCTCCAAGAGGAGGGCTTGATCTCCAAAAGGAGCTTCTCCAAGAGGAGGTCTTGTACTCCAATGGAGTCTTCTCTCTCAAGAGGAATCCCACAAGGGGAGGTACATGAGCTAAGCTCTATGATTTGTGTCTATTCTTAGCTTCCCTAGAAAGGATGAGGAGGTGGTCTATTTATAGTCTAAGCCACGAAGGGGTAAGTGGGAGAGAGATACAAGGCCAAAGGCCCGGCTGCACACAGGCAGGGTTGGATGTCCGGTCTGCGTCGGACGTCCGGTCGTCCGAAGGGCATCGGACTTCCGCTAATATCGTTCTGTGAAAGTGGCGCCGGACGTCCGGTAGGCGTCGGTCGTCCGGGCGCTGGGATTTGTCGGACGTCCGGAGGTTGTCGGTCGTCCGGCCGGTGTAGATCTCCTGGCTGGTCCTGGCGTGGTCGCGTCAGACGTCCGATGGACGTCGGTCGTCCGGGCGCTGGAGAGTGTCGGATGTCCGGTGGCTTCCGGTCGTCCGATCACTGTAGACTCCGCAGCTCCTTCTTCCGCCTTCGCTTTCACGCTTCCCTCACGGATGGTGTTGTTGTACACTTGCGCTCGCACTCCTCCTCGTCATCCGTACCGTTCCGACAATACCTATGCATGCACATGAGTGGAGTGTCAAGTAGTATACCATCCTCGAAGGGGTAAGTGAGCACGTGTAAAGGAGATGATTCATCTTTGTGTATGTGAAGTAGATGTCCATAGGATGCTCCGCATCAATTTCTAAATAGAAAATATGCCCATTGCAAGTAATGATGGTGTAGCACATATAACATTGGTGATATACAAACTCACAACTTCACAACCTACAAGACTCAGATGTGTATAGACAACTAAACCAGATATGCGTCACGAACTTAAATTCAATCCAAGTAAGAGATGTGCAGAGAGTTTTAGGTGCACGAACTTGGTCATCCTCATAATTCATATGATCCCATGCTTCAGGTGCTTTAACTTGAGACGTCCTATCCAAGTAGTCAAGTAGAGAGTTATACATTACCATGTTGGTTGTTGGCTGTAAAAAGCAAAAGCAGCTGCATTTAGTCAAGAGTATTAGGACAAAATCCTTATGAACGGGATATCTTAGAGCAACCTCAACGGCCGCGCCAAAAGACGCGGGCACGATAAACCCAGCTTTTAGCGCGCGTAACGTTTTGCCGCGCTCTAGCGGTGGCGGTGGCGGGAAACGCGCGCACGGGAACCGTTTGTGCGCGCGCGAAAAGGCGGCAGCTTGCGCGCTATTTTTGGCGCACCGCGTCCGGCGCGCCTATAAAACGGGGCACTCGCCACGCGCCTATTCCATGACTCCTCTTCCTCTTCCTCTCTGTCACGCGCGCGGGACGTTTTACCGCGCTCCAGCGGTGGCGGTGGCAGGAAACTTGCGCGGGCGGGAACCGTTTGCGCGCGCGCGAAAAGGCGGCAGCTCGCGCGCTATTTTTGGCGCACCGCGTCCGGCGCGCCTATAAAATGCGGCACTCGCCACACGCCTATTCCACGACTCCTCTTCCTCTTCCTCTCTGCAACGCGCGCCTCCACCGCTCCAGCGCCCTGCCACCGACGCGCCACCATGCCGCTGCGTCACCGAGGAGCGTCGGGCTACCGTGGCGTCCGCCTGCGCCCCAACGGCGGGTACTACTCCGAGATACGCTTCGGCGATCTCCGGCTCGGCCTCGGCACCTACGGGACGGCGCGCGAGGCCGCCCGCGCGTACGACGCGGCGGCGTGGCGCCTAGGCCGGCCGCGCGGGTAGATGAATTTTCAAGACGTCTACACGCTCCAGCAGGCGCTGGACGTCGCTCGCCGCCTCGTCTGAACACGGCACAAGACCGTGCGGAGCACGCTGAGCGGCAGCGCCGCCTGCTCGTCGCCCAGGAGGACGAGCGGGTCATGGCGGAGTGGCGCCGGCGCCACCCGGAGGACGTCGCCTACGAGCAAGTCTACTGGGCAAGGCGCCGCGAGGAGGACACGCGAAGGCGCCGCGAGGAGCGGTTGGACAGGCGTCGGCGGAAGGCATTGGCGAATGCGCAGTCCGATCTCGTTGCAGCAGGTGGGAGGTCGTTCTTCACGGCAGACGATAATCGTTGGTTGGACATATGGCTCAATACCTCGGACGACACCGCCGAGGATGATAATGGCGATGATGGTAGCGACTTGGAGTAGTTTATCTATGCAATCTATCTAGTCTTTATCGTTTGTCGTTTTTATCTATGCAATCTATGCTTCCGATGTAAAATACCTTTGTATTGTTTTAAAAAATCTATGCAATCTATCTAGTTTATCTATGCTTCCGATGTATCATCTAGTTTGTAGAATGAGCACGCGCGCTGCATTTTTTTGCGGCTGCTGAAGCCAGCGCTGCGCGCCGAGCCAACCCAGGCGATGGGCGCGCGCTAAAACTGTTTTTTGCGCGCGGCGCATTGGGCGCCTGTTGGAGATGCTCTTAGTATTATTGAATTATTGTAAAGAGTAACCATAATTTTGCATCGAGTAGGCAAGTAGAGACTTCAGATCACCCTTGTTGTAAAGAGTGAAAGTAGATGCATTCAGCCCAACGTATTAGGATAAAATTATTATGAACAGGATATTGTAATGAATGATTTCGTAAATAGTGACTATGCCATGCATCAATCCGTCAATAATTTGTTACTATCAAAATCATCAACTTGATCAGTTTATTTTGTAATAAAGTAATCTGTTGTGAGGACTCGCTTCCATGGTGGTCAAAATAAAGTAATCTTACTTCCTTTAGCAAACATGCAGACATGAAGCATGCCATGACAACTATCACCGGATTCAAGGGCCACTATTTTTACTGAAACGTGTCTATTATAACCAGAAGGGCCCAAAAGTTACTTAATAGCTTGAAAAACTATGTGTCATTGTCACTTAAGGAGTACAATACTATAGTACTCCGTAATTCCAGAACATAAACATCATGGAATTCATTTCACTGCACTATTACTCAGCAAGTCAGCATGCATTTTAAACTTGCAAGACCATAATCAGCAGTGCAATGAGAGGCAGAGAGGTTGTAGTCAATGAACCCGACAATGAGATATGAATATCAAACCAATGTTTCATTCAAGTGAGATCTGAAAGTCCATCTAACACGCCAAGCGGGAGCGGAGAGTGGCAACCTGGTCCGGCAAGCCTCGATGTTGCGACCTCGGGCGGGCAGCTACGTTGTCCACTCGGGCCACCAGATTTCGTAGTATAATTTGCTGCAAATGTGTAAGCCACGAGTATTGCAGATAAACATAAGCAGGTTTTAAGATCCGAACAAAGAAATAAACTCGACTCGTCAATCTGATGAAATAGTCACTGGTAGAAGTAGCACTGAATTCACCAAACCCTTGTTGTAAAGAGTGAGAGTAGGTGCAATCAGCCCAGCGTATCAGGACAAAATTATTATGAACAGGATATCGTAGTGAATGATTTTGTAAATAGTAACTATGTCATGCATCCATCATACTCAATTTTGGAAAGAACCAACGACAAGCTCTCAAAGATTAAGCCAGATCCATCTTGTATGCAAGAGGCAGGTCTGGAAGATCATACTTACTCTGCCACCATCTTGCATACAGAACAATTTACAGAATCTGTTACTAATGATATATGATGATTCCACCTTGGAGAAACAACAATACTGGTGCCTGGGAGCTCGCCCCCGAAGCAGCCAATATCTAGTACGGCACCCGCTGTTGGAGACTACTCACCTCACTGTCGGGGATGGGATGAGCTGAAGACCTTGCGGAGGCCGGCGCCCTCGGGGTGGGCGGCGATGCTGAAGAGCGCCACGCTGGGGAGGGGAACCTCGGGCAGCCACCGGTGTTTTGACGCAGCGGAAGGGCTGAGGGCGCCGGAGATGGCGGCGCGAGTTAGGTAGCTAGCTAGGGTTTGGAGCGAGCGAGTGGCGATGGTTAGGTCGGACCCAAATCAGGAGGATTGTGATCCCGGTTTGGTCGCTCATGGTCACAGCCTCACGATTTGGTGACTGACTAAACACAACAGGATGGGGCCGACACTCCGGCTGCTCGGCCCGCGCAGCTGGTGCTGCCTGCCACGGCCATCGCCGGAGCTCGGAAGGACGAGCGCCCACCTCTCATCTCAGAAAAGAAAAAAGATTTGGGTCCTTTGCTCTTCTTCGTTCTTTCCCGCTCGTGCTCCCTTTTCCTCCCTCTCTGCAACATCCATCAACCCTCCTCCTCGCTCCGATCGTACCCTCTTCCTCCCCTCGTTTCCCGTTTTCTTTTCTGAGATGGCTAATCGGGAGACTCCGGGGAGTCCGACCACCACCTGGGTGCAGAGGTTTCGCCTGTTCTTGGGCCGCCTGACCAAGAACCGGCGAGGCGCCAAGGTAGGGCACGCCGGCCCCGATGAGCCTCCCTCCACCACCCTCGCAGCGCGTCCCCGAGGTTGTGGCCGCCGTCACCGGTGACGAGGCCAAGGCCGACGCCGAAGGGGCAAGAACAAGAAACGGAACGCAGGCGCCATCAACTCATAGGAGCTGAAGCAAGAGGTCTGGACGATCCCGCCTCTGAGGACAGCACTCTCGAGACGCTCGCCCCTCCAGTCGTCATCATCACCGCCGCCCAGGAGCTCCCCGCGGTCGTGCCCGCCGTCATCGTCGAGGAGGCCCGAAGGAGCAAGGCCAAGAACCAGGCCCAAGGGACACTCAAGCAGAAAGATGCGCTGGGCGAGCACGAGTCGTTGGCCCCTCCGGTCACCATCGCCGCCAGCCAGGAGCTCCCCACCTTTGAGACTGACAGGGAAGGTTCAGAGCCGGTCCAATGTATTTTTGGGCCCGAGGCGATGTAAAATAATTCTTTTTTCATATTAAACTTTTATACTTATTTTAAACTAAGTGTACTATATTACAGTTGTAATTAACATATTTTTATTACTTAGCCACATAAAATGTTTTCAAATAACATTTATATTATTAATTGGTACGCATCTGTAATTTATATAATTGAAAATTTTAATTTTACAAAATGAAAAAGTATGATGTACCAAAACTTTTCTTTATTGCTAAGACAATCTTTCATATATATTTTTCTAATATTGCATAAACGATGTAGTGTATGCACATTTGCAAATACATGCATATGTTCATATATCTTTTAATATTATATTGAGTATTATGATAGAGATTTATAAATTATAGACACACTAACAAATATTTTTATAGCGATTTCTAGTGTATATTAGTCAGTCATATTCATGGAAACTTCTAGGGCATAGAAAATGTGGCTTGCATGTTAGGTTTAGTAATTCGAAGAACCAAAAATGTTGTTGATTATACTTTTACACATGATTCGATTACCTACCATGCTTGTCTAGATTCACTTCGTTTGGTTTGGTGCAAATGAGATGCCTACACGTTTATCAAATTAAAAATTGTGTATTGGTTTAAACAATGAAATTCAGATATCATAATTTTTCATTATAATACTAAGACATGCATCGTAAAGAGAGACTAATGTATTTGAACTCAAATCCGCCAGTCAGATTGGTTTGCCTAAGCGTGGTATAACTTATCAGTATGTGGTGTGAACTTATGCTTCTGCAAATTGAGGCTCTATTATCAATTTAATAATCTTTCAGAGGTAATGTATGCTTGAATAGATCTTACTAATGTAAGTTTTAGTTGGGCCCCTCCCCTCTTGGGGCCCGGGGCGGTCGCCCCTTTTGCCTGGCCTATGGGCCGGCCCTGGGAAGGTTGGCGGGTAGTAGGAAGCAAGAAGCGGCTGTAGGATCGAAAGTATGTCTATAGAGGGGGTGATTAGACTACTTGACCAAATAAAAATTTAGCATTTCCCAATTTTAATTCTTGGCAGATTTTAGCAACTTAGCACAACTCAAGCAATCAACCTACACATGCAATTCTAAAAGTATAGCAGCGGAATGTAAAACAATTGCATATGAAGGTAAAGAGAGGAGTTTGGAGGGAGCAAATGCAATGTAGACACGGATATTTTTTATCCATGGTTCTGGTTGGTGGTGCTATCGTACATCCACGTTGATGGAGACTTCAACCCACGAAGGGTAACGGTTGCGCGAGTCCACGGAGGACTTCACCCACGAAGGGTCCACGAGGAAGCAACCTTGTCTATCCCACCATGGTCATCGCCCACGAAGGACTTGCCTCACTAGGGTAGATCTTCACGAAGTAGGCGATCTCCTTGCCCTTACAAACTCCTTGGTTCAACTCCACAATCTTGATGGAGGCTCCAAGTGACACCTAACCAATCTAGGAGACACCACTCTCCAAGAGGTAATAGATGGTGTGTTGATGATGAACTCCTTGCTCTTGTGCTTCAAATGATAGTCTCCCCAACACTCAAGTCTCTCTCATAGGATTGGATTGGGTAGAAAGATGATTTCAGTGGAAAGCAACTTGGGGAAGGCTAGAGATCAAGATTTAGGTGGTTGGAATGGAATATCTTGACCTCAACACAAATGTAGGTGGTTCTCTCTCAGAAAATGTATGTTGGAAGTGTAGGCATGTTCTGATGGCTCTCTCCACTAATGAAGAGTGGGTGGAGGGGTATTTATAGCCTCCACACAAAATCTAACCGTTACACACAATTTACCAAACTCGGTGGGACCGATTCAGAGAACTCGGTGGGACCGATTTGGTTCATAATGTGACCGTTAGGATTTTCGGTGGGACCGACATGTCAGTTCGGTGGGACCGATATCATTAGGGTTATGGCATAATGTAATCTCGGTGAGACCGATTACACAAACTCGGTGGGACCGATTTTGGTAATAAGCTAACCAGAGAGATGGCCAGGCAAACTCGGTGGGACCGATTCGCTCATCTCGGTAGGACCGAAACGTTACGAAAGGGAAACAAAGAGTTTGCATTGCAATCTCGGAGGGACTGATCGCTCATCTCGGTTGGACCAAAACGTTACAAGGGAAACAGAGACATTACAATCCCATCTCGATGAGACCGAGATCCCTATCGGTCAGACCAAAAAGACTAGGGTTTGTGGCAGTGGCTATGTCAAGTGAACTCGGTGGCGCCGGATAGATCAAATCAGTGGGGCCGAGTTTGACCTTTTGGTTTGTGACATATTTGGAAGTGAGAAAGTGGTTGAGGGCTTTGGAGCATATCACTAAGCACTTTGAGCAAGCAAGCCATTAAGCAACACCTCACCCCCTTTTAATAGTATTGGCTTTCCTATGGACTCAATGTGATCTTGGATCACTAAAATAGAAAATGTAGAGTCTTGAGCTTTGAGCTTGAGTCAATCCTTTTGTCCTTAGTATTTTGAGGGGTCCACTTTCTTAACCCATGCCATGCCAAACATTGAGCTTTCCTGAAATATTTATCTTGAAATAGCATTAGCTCAATGAGCTATATGTTGTTAGGAATTACCAAAATCACCCAGGGATAGTTGCACTTTCAATCTCCCCCTTTTTGGTAATTGTTGACAACATATAGATCAAAGCTTCGACAAATGATCATAAGATTGAAAAGCATCGTCGCTTTGAGAAGTATGTGATAAGCAAGAGCTCCCCATAAATTTGTGCATTATTTAAAATTTGCTTTTGAATGCAAATGCACAATCGATTAGGATCATGGGTTACTCTTCCATGTCACATACATCTTGGTGGAGCGCTCAAAATGATATAACTTAAAAACATGCACTCATCACCAAGCAAGTGAATGATCATATAATGATATGAGATATGAGAGATAATATCATCCAACAAACATTGAGGTAGCATATGATCAAACACATGATCAAACAAGTATCTCACACAAGAACGCAATAAAGTAGTTCGACCAAAATAGCAAGAGAGATAAAAAGAAACATTCTCTCTCGAAGCCTATGATCTATACATTTTTCTCCCCCTTTTGCAACAAGTTACCAAAAAGTTCAAAAATGCATAGGACTAAACATCTATCAGGCTTGATCTTCGGTAGGTGGTGTAGAGATGACTCCAAGGATGAAAGCTTCTGTTGATGTAGCTGGAGCTGGTGGAGTGGCTGCTGGAGGTGGCATTGAAGCTGTAGCTGCTAGAGCTGATGCTGTAGCTCTAGTATCTGTGACTGGCACTGCAGCAGACCTCTGGCTTCGGGGCACTCTAGCAAAAGCATCTGTTGTTGACTTGCCCTTCTTCTCCTCCACTTCCTCCTGAAGTTGGTCAACTGCTGACTGAATCTCTGTTACTTTGACATCAAGATCATAGAATTTCTGCTCAATGATCCTCTCCAAGCTCTCCTAGTTTTGAGTCCGGGTGGCCAAGCCCTTCTCAATCCTCAAAGTGGATTGGATCAGATATCCAAGCTGATCTTGCTTGGTCTTCAAGAACACTTGAGATGCCTCTTCAACAGTTGGCACCCTTGCAGCTTTCTCTGCCCTTGTCTTCTCTCTCTTCTCATGTGCTTGCACAGACGTGGGGTCTTCCTCATTCATCACAACAGTGTTATCTTCAAAATCAGGATGCAGAGAAAGGTGCTCCTTGTCCAACAAGTATGTACCTGTGCCCATCTTGGAGTTGATGAGCTCCTGAATGTGTGGAGCATAACCACAACTTCTCTTCTGGTCAGCAGCTGTCCTCTTGATTGTCTCTACAATCAAACTCGTCACTTTGAACTTTTGAGGCACATCAAACAAGTGTAGCAAATTGATAGCATGTCCTCTGATCATCTTGTGATCTCCAGACTTGGGTAGCAATGTGTGCCTAAGGATCCAGTTGATGGTAGGCAGACCAGACAACAAGAAGTGTACTGATCCAAGCTTGTGAGTCTCCAAAGCTTTATCTAGGATCTCCTTGTACATGTTGGCCATAGTGTTGTGGTCTTTCTTCTTGGTGGCATACACATCCAAGTCATCTTCATGTTCTTCAGGGGCATTTATCAGCTTAGCCCATTCTTCAACTGTGGACTGGTACCTAGTACCCTCAGACATCCATATAATCCTCCCATCTGGATAGAAATGGGCTGTAGAATAGAATTGCATGATCAACTCATTATTCCACTTGGTGAGCTTCTGTCCAACAAATGTATCTACTCCACAAGCCTTCAAGCTGTCATAGACTCCTGGATAGTGATCTTCATTTTCTTTGATGTATTCCCAGTCTACCCATGTCATGTCACATACTATGGGCTTCTTGTCAAGCAGGATAGTCTCATAGAAATCTTGTTGTTCCTTTGTGTGGAACCTGTAATAAACTGTTGTTCTCCTCCTAACAGCATATGGATCAGACTGTCTCCACAGTCTCAGTCCTGCATCCTTTCTGATCCTCATATCTTGTGCAACAGGATGTGCATCATTATGGTCAGGGATCTTTGGCTTCAAATTTCTCAAGACAAGAGAATCATCATCTTCTTCTTCTGCTTCAGGCACTAGGGCCTTGTTCTTTTCCTCAGCTAGAATGCTCTTGGTGTTCCTGTTGGGTTTTGGGGGCTTCTGAGTTTGAGCTTTGGGAGCAGACTTGGGCTTTGATGGAGCAGCCCCTGATCTGATTGCATCTCCCATAAGCTTCTGAGCTTTGGGTGCTGGTGCAACATCCTCTTCCTCTTCCTCTTCTCCTTCAGAGTCTCTCTTCATTGAGGTCTTGCCAAGAACTCTGGCAGTAGTGGTTCTTGCCCTCTTCTTCTTCTTGTCCTCACCAGCTACTTCCTCTTCAGATTCAATAGTGAACTTCATAGTTTCACCTGTTGCAACCTTCCTTGGCTTTGACATTGGCATCCTCCTTGCAGGTGCCTTCTTGTTCAGTCCTGGCTTAACTGCAGCAGCTGTGCCATACTCCTTTTTCAGCACCTTTTTCCTTGAAGTGGCCTCATCCTCAACAGCCACATAATCCTCATCCTCAGAATCTGAGGTTCTCTTCTTTCTGGATCTGGTTGCTGCCTTTGGCAAGTTGCTTGGAGTGCTCCTACTTCCATCATCAGAAGTGCTGGAGGGATCTGAGCCCTCACTAATCTGCACCTGTTCCACAGACTTGTTCTGGCTGCCACTTTGATCAGACATCTTGCAAGCAAACTGTCAGCAGACCCTGTGAATAGGTTGTAGATGAGGTAGAGTAGATGAGCATCACAAAATACAGAGTTTTTGCAAAATAGATGACTTAAAAACTTAGTTTTAGTTCTTCACAGAAAGCATTTCGGATCTACCGATTTGTAAACTCGGTGATACCGAAGCAGCTTTTGGAACCTAAACTAGTGAACTCGGTCAGACCGAGTCACAGTTCGGTGGCACCGAGACTGCTAGGGTTTCATAGAGAATCGAACTCGGTCACACCGATTTGCAATTTTCGGTCAGACCGAAAACGCATGTGCAATGGCCTAAGACAAATCGGTGAGACCGATTTCTACAACTCGGTTGGTCCGAGATGAGTTCAGCGGAGAACTAACCCTAAATTTTCAAATCAAATCTAATCTATGGGATGCTTTCGCTAGATAGGATGATTTCATACGTGGACAGAATCATGGCAAAGCAATGTGCTATGAATTGGAGTTAAGGAATAGCACAAAGATCAAGTTCATACCCTACTTCGGCATTGAACTTGCTACAGCGACAACGGCGGGGCAGATTGCCATTGACGGCGACAGGGACCAGCGGCGGGAGGTCGCTGGCGGCGAGAGGACGATCCGGAGACCTGAGGAGGCAGAGCAGGTCACGCGTGGGTGAAGGGTTTTGGAAAATTTTCCAAAATTTGACCCGTCAATATATATAACCTAACCCTGTCGGTGTGACCGAGTGGAACAACTCGGTGGCACCGAGATGCAAAACTGTGAACAGTTACTGCAACTAGGTGTGACCGAAAAGTTCTAATCGGTTGCACCGAGATTGAAAACCTAGATCAACTTAGTGATCTCGGTATGACCGAAAAGGGTGAACCGGTCAGACCGAAATTCACAAAGAGGTTTTGGAAGTTTAAGTCTATGACGAATCGGGGACTCGAGTGCTCCTCACACAGAGTGGTTCGAATCTGACTTGATCAAACTTTGTGAAGTAGCATGAATAGAGTTTGAGACGAGGAAAGCATAGATAGCTAGAGGGAGTTCTTAGGCATTCTTGTCCATCCATTTGGCAAAAGAAAACGCCAAACAATCAAAGCTACAAATGGATGTCTTTGAATGAGTAAAATATGCATCCAACATGCTCACACAATAAATTCACAAATGAAATATGTGACAAAGCATGCACAAACACTCTAGCATCTATCAAGCAATTTGGTGATGACTAGGTCATTTATATATGAGTATATTGACTTAGGAGTCAAATGAGAACATTTGATCATAGGTCATACTCATCATGTAAGCACAAGTGGGGTTACCACTTTTACATAAAGCATTGTTGTGCTCACACCATTAGAGTTGCTTTAGCTCAATTGATTAGAGTAAAGCTCCCCCTAGATGTGATATCCCCCCTAAGAGGGATGAACTAACCTTGGGTTTTGTCGATGATGACTTCATGTAGGTGTTGAAGATGTTGGTGCTCATTGTTCATGTAGATCATTCGGAGCAATCCTTTGGAGTGAGTTGCACTTTCAATACCTACACGGGTTAGTCCCACAAGGAACAAACAAGGATATCCATAGACATAGAGTGATGTTCACACAAGATGATGTCCATGAATGCATTAGGTTACCTTGTCCCTTGTCTTACCAACAAGAGGGTTTGTGAATCCTTGAACTAGTGCAAGATATGGAAGTTGTTTGCACTTGCCATTGCCAAAATGATAAGAGTGAAGTATGTTGGCGGAGTCACCCTCAAGAACTCTCTAGTTCTTCTTCTTCGGGATCCACACCATCTTGATGGGAATCCTTGGAGTTGTAGTCATACTGGATGAAGTATAACTTGATGTAGTCTTGGGAACCCACTTTACCAAGGCCTTAGGAGCTTCTTCAAATGCATCAATCTCCTCTTGAAGCTTGTCCTTGCCTTTTAGCTTGTGGTCTTGTGGTGGAAGATCATCTTGAGCTTGTGTTCCTTGGAAAGAAGTAGGATCATACTTCTCTTGTTGAGGAACAAACTTCGTCTTGGGGTACTGATCTTCTTCCCACTCAACTCCATTGGCATTGAACTTTCGTTCAAAACCAACACCTTGATTCTTCCGGTGTCTTCCTTGCTTGCGTACAATTTCCTCAAATTGCTTACTCCCGGCAAGGCTCTTGTAAACACCTTTCTCTATAATTCCCTTCAATAAGCTATTTTCTTGCTCAAGTGTAACTTTTCTAAGAGAATCATTAGTGGAATCAAGAGAACTACTAGAAGCAACAATATTGGATTTAGCATGATTGTTGTTACTACTAGAGGAAGAATCTTTCTTGTTCTTATTGCTAGATTTAACTTGTGGCATGTAAGTAGACAAGAGTAAACGCTTGGCAATGTAAGAAGAACTTTTCTTGCGAAGATCATCATTGATTGCTTTTAAGAACTCATGCTCTTGCTCAAGGTTGACCTTTTCAAAGCGTAGCTTCTCATGAGTCTTTAAAAGTTCTCAATGATCTTCCAAGGTAGTTTCATGAGCTAACTTAAGGGTGTTTAGTTCTTTAGTTAGACGCTCAATCTCCTTATTATCATCGTCATTCATTTTATATTGATTATTATGATTAATAGCAAGTTCATCATAGTTTTCATAACTAGAGTTGTCAACAAGTAAATCATCATCTCCTAGCAAATCATCTTCATCACTATTGAAATCAACATACTCGGGGTGTGTTACCTTTGGAGCTTTAGCCATGAAGCATCTTCCAATTACTTCATTTGGTGAGTCAAATATGTCATAGGAGTTGGTTGTCACAAGTGCTAGTCCGGCAACACCTTCATCTTGAGTGTATTCGGAGTCGGAGTGATAACTTCTTTCAGAGTGATGGTCAAAGTCGGAACCGGATATCCATTCACCAATATGAGCTTGATGTCTTTGTTTTGTGTAGCTCCCAGATGACTTGTCCTTCCTCTCCGAATCCTTGCTTCTCTGGGAGGGTCTTCATTCATAACGATCATCTCTACTCCTCCTCTCTCTTGATGGTGATTCTTCTCTCCTACTTCTTCTCTTGGGAGAATCTTCTCTTCTTTCGTAGGGAGCCGTACACTCATTGGAATAGTGTTTGGGTCTTCCACAATTGTAGCAATTACGCTCACGACTAGAATATCTTTCGTCATTGTAGGACCTTGACTTGGAACTTCTTTCCTTGCTTCTACTCTTGTAGAACTTGTTGAAGTTCTTCACCATTAGGCTCAATTCTTCATTGAAGGTTTGTTTCTCACTTGATGATGTGGGGGCATCACATGAGGCTTTGTAAGTACCGCTTGACTTGTTGTGAAGCTCTTCCTTATCCTTAAGTGACACCTCATGAGCAACAATTCTTCTAATGACTTCCATTGGCTTGAGATCTTTGTAGTTGGGCATCATTTGGATCAATGTGCACACGGTATCATATTTTCCATCCAAGGCTCTTAGGTCTTCTTGATGATGAATATATCGGTCATCTCTTCACTTCCTAAGCCGGCAATCTCATTTGTGATGAGATCAAGCCTAGAGTACATTTCAGCGACACCTTCACCATACTTCATTTTGAACTTATCAAGTTGACTTTGAAGCACATCCAATTTGGATTCCTTGACGGAGTTGATACCTTCATGCATATCAATCAAAGTATCCCAAATTTCCTTTGCATTCTCAAGACGGCTGATTTTGTTGAATTCTTCGGGCACAATCCATTGAAGAGAATATCACAAGCTTGAGCATTGTATTGCAGCATCTTCAACTCTTCCGCGGTAGCTTGACGGTTCGGTTCTCTCCCATCAAAGAATTCACCTTGCAAGCCAATACACACAATAGCCCAAACGGCGGGGTTATGTCCAATAATATGCATTTTCATCTTATGCTTCCAACTAGCAAAATTAGTACCATCAAAGTAAGGACCTCTACGGTGGTAATTTCCCTCGCTAGACGCCATACTCTCCTAGGTTGTGAAACTAAGGCTATGATCACAAAAAGCTATGGAAATCAAAGCAAATGGAGACCAAAGCTCTGATACCACTTGTAGGATCGAAAGTATGTCTAGAGGGGGGGTGATTAGACTACTTGACCAAATAAAAATCTAGCCTTTTCCCAATTTTAATTCTTGGCAGATTTTAGCAACTTAGCACAAGTCAAGCAATCAACCTACACATGCAATTCTAAGAGTATAACAACGGAATGTAAAACAATTGCGTATGAAGGTAAAGGGAGGAGTTTGGAGGGAGCAAACACAATGTAGACACGGAGATTTTTTATCCGTGGTTCCGATAGGTGGTGCTATCGTACATCCACGTTGATGGAGACTTCAATCCACGAAGGGTAACGGTTGTGCGAATCCACGGAGGGCTCCACCCATGAAGGGTCCACGAAGAAGCAACCTTGTCTATCCCACCATGGTCGTCGCCCACGAAGGACTTGCCTCACTAGGGTAGATCTTCACTAAGTAGGCGATCTCCTTGCCCTTACAAACACCTTGGTTCAAATCCACAATCTTGACGGAGGCTCCCAAGTGACACCTAACCAATCTAGGAGACACCACTCTCCAAGAGGTAATAGATGGTGTGTTGATGATGAACTCCTTGCTCTTGTGCTTCAAATGATAGTCTCCCCAACACTAAACTCTCTCTCATAGGATTGGATTTGGTAGAAAGATGATTTGAGTGGAAAGCAACTTGGGGAAGGCTAGAGATCAAGATTTATGTGGTTGGAATGGAATATCTTGACCTCAACACAAGTGTAGGTGGTTCTCTCTCAGAAAATGTATGTTGGAAGTGTAGGCATGTTCTGATGGCTCTCTCCACTAATGAAGAGTGGGTGTAGGGGTATTTATAGCCTCCACACAAAAATCTAACCGTTACACACAATTTACCAAACTCGGTGGGACCGATTCAGGGAACTCGGTGGGACCGATTTGGTTCATAATGTGGCCGTTAGGATTTTCGGTGGGACCGACATGTCAACTCGGTGGGACCGATATCATTATGGTTAGGGCATAACAAAATCTCGGTGAGACCGATTACACAAAATCGGTGGGACCGATTTTGGTAATAAGCTAAACAGAGAGTTGGTCGGGCAAACTGGGTGTGACCAATTCGCTCATCTCGGTAGGACCGAAACGTTACGAAAGGGGAATAGAGAGTTTGCATTGCAATATCGGTGGGACCGATCGCTCATCTCGGTTGGATCGAAACATTACAAGGGAAACAAAGAGATTACAATCCCATCTCGGTGAGACCGAGATCCCTATCGGTGAGATCGAAAAGACTAGGGTTTGTGGCGGTGGCTATGTCAAGTGAACTCGGTGGCGCCGGATAGATCAAATCGGTGGGGCCGAGTTTGACTTTTTGGTTTCGGACATATTTGGAAGTGAGAAAGTGGTTGAGGGCTTTCGAGCATATCACTAAGCACTTTGAGCAAGCAAGCCATTAAGCAACACATCACCCCCTCTTAATAGTACTGGCTTTCCTATGGACTCAATGTGATCTTGGATCACTAAAATAGAAAATGCAGAGTCTTGAGCTTTGAGCTTGAGCCAATCCTTTTGTCCTTAGTATTTTGAGGGGTCCACTTTCTTAACCCATGCCATGCCAAACATTGAGCTTTCCTGAAATATTTATCTTGAAATAGCATTAGCTCAATGAGCTATATGTTGTTAGGAATTACCAAAACCACCCAGGGATAGTTGCATTTTCAGCGGCATGGCGGACGGGACGAGCGTCCTGCCCGAGGACTTGCCCCTACCGCCTAGCACATGCATGACCCCAATAAGCAGCCGCCGCGCTCGACTCGTTCCAAGGCGACTCCGACATGAATCGCTGCCCAGGTATGATCGCTTGATCATGCTCCTATTCAATCTTCAGTAAGCAGTTGTATGCATATTAGTTCAGAAGCTTCACTTCAGGATTTAGTGTGATGTTTCGTCATACATTTTGTTAGTGATTGTTCAGAATCTTCACTTGAGATATTTTTGCTGCCAATTGAAAAGAAAAGGCTTATGTTGATCCCCTTAACATCAACATCAACTTATGTTATCAATTTATGGTCATAAGCTAGTCAGTCTTTCTACTTAGCATCAATGATGTTCTGTTGAACAACAGTCGCGCTGGACAGCGGGCCCTTGTCGTCAGACGCCTCAGCATCACGGTCGTCGATCTCCTCCGTGCCATGCCCCTGTGTCGACTCATTCCAAGTCCACTCCTCCATGAATTGTTGCCCAGGTACAATCGTTGATCCTTCGATCTTCACTAATTTGTATGCATATGGGCTCAAAGAATTCACTTCTGGTTCCAATGTGGTGTTTCGTTATTGCATCACTCAATTGACTTCAGATATTGTGTTGGTGCAATTCAATATGATTTCTGTTCAAGCAGGCAAGCAAATGCACACATTTTTGGCTTGCTTTCCTAAGCTGCTGACTTTTCTTTTGATATTCCCTGACCAAGTGAAAATGGTCCTCTCCAAAGTTGTCTGTACCTCCCCTTATGCTCTTATGTAAATTCCACAACATTGTATGTGTGCATAAATCCTTCTTGTAGTTAACAATTCTTTCTGCTTGAAGTTAACAATTCTTTCTGTTTGACATCAACTAGCATATGTTGATTCCCTTTTGCTGTTAATTGGGGAAGAAAAGGATTATGTTGATCCATTAACATCAACATAAGCTTATGTGGTCAATTTATATTGTCATAAGCTATTCGTGTTTAATCATTATCTCTTTCTGCTTAACATCAACTAGCTTATGTTGATCCCCTTATGTTGGCAATTGTGCCAACTTGGCATGCACTAGGTAGCTGTCCGCGCACTAGTTAGCTGTCCATGTTGTATATATGTTGTTCAATATGATGTTTTGTTAGTGCATCGTTCAACTGACTTCCGATATTGTGTTTGTACAATTCAATATATTGTTCTGTTCAAGCATACCAACAAATGCACACACTTTTGGATTGTTTTCCTAAACTACTGCCTTCTATTTTGATATTGACCTCCTATAACAAAAATTTCGTAGGATAATAATAGACAAGAAGGTGATGGTGCTTTGGATATCAAGAAAGCAGATCATCAGAAGGATAATGAAATAGAAGAAGAAGATCGGTTGCACCTCACTTACTGGATCTAAATTAAGGAGCTTAATAGCAAGGATAAAATTTTGTGCCTCATCTGCTACTTGGAGCAGAAGGAACTAGTTCCTGAAATTGCCAATAAAGAGAAGAAGGTCCCTTTCTCTATCTGCTCTGTCTTATGATATGTGCATTAATATCATTTTGTCAAATATATCTAATCACCAAACAATTGTCTTCTGTTTAGATCGAGCGCCATCTCAACAAAGTTCATAAGATGAAGAAGAGGAAATGCCATCCATGCAAAAGCACAGGTTGCTAGGTGAGAGCAAGGACCGGAGGAGATATTGGTAGGCACCAATTTCTCTGCCATAATTTGTAGGAATTCTTGAGTCTTGTTTTGAGTACGGTTCAATCAACAGTCCTGGCCTGTTCTTCAAGCTTAGGTTCTTTTGGTTGATTATAGCAGGTTAATGAAGCACTGTAGTACTAATTAGTCAGCTCGAGTAGTACTCATTGATCTACTTGATACGTCCATTTTGCATCATGCTTTTATATCGATATTTATTGCATTATGGGCTGTTATTACACATTATGTCACAATACTTGTGCCTATTATCTCTTATTTTACAAGGTTTACAAGAAGAGGGGGAATGCCGGCAGCTGGAATTTCTGGGCTGGAAAAGGAGCAAATATTAGAGACCCTATTCTGCACAACTCCAAAAGTCCTGAAACATCACGGAAGTTATTTTTGGAATTAATAAAAAAATACCGAGCTAAGAAAGTACCAGAGGGGGGGGCACCCACCATCCACGAGGGTGGGGGGCGCGCCCTATCCCCCTGGGCGCGCCCCCCGCCTCATGGGCCCCCTGGCAGGCCTCCGATATCCATCTTCTGCTATATGAAGTCTTTTACCCTGAAAAAAATCACAAGCAAGCTTTCGGAACGGAACACCGCCGCCATGAGGCGAAACCTTGGCGGAACCAATCTAGGGCTCCGGCGGAGCTGTTCTGCCGGGGAAGTATCCCTCCGGGAGGGGGAAATCATCACCATCGTCATCAGCAATGATCCTCTCATCGGGAGGGGGTCAATCTTCATCAACATCTTAACCAGCACCATCTCCTCTCAAACCCTAGTTCATCTCTTGTATCCAATCTTTATATCAAAACCTCAGATTGGTACCTGTGGGTTGCTAGTAGTGTTGATTACTCCTTGTAGTTGATGCTAGTTGGTTTATTTGGTGGAAGATCATATGTTCAGATCCTTTATGCATATTAATACCCCTCTGATTATGAACATCAATATGATTTGTGAGTAGTTACGTTTGTTCCCGAGGACACGGGAGAAGTCTTGCTATAAGTAGTCATGTGAATTTGGTATTCGTTCGATATTTTGACGAGATGTATGTTGTATTTCCACTAGTGGTGTTATGTGAACGTCGACTACATGACACTTCACCATTTTTTGGGCCTAGAGGAAGGCATTGGGAAGTAATAAATAGATGATGGGTTGCTAGAGTGACAAAAGCTTAAACCCTAGTTTATGCGTTGCTTCGTAAGGGACTGATTTGGATCCATATGTTTCATGCTATGGTTAGGTTTACCTTAATACTTCTTTTGTAGTTGCAATGCTTGCAATAGGGGTTAATAATAAGTGGGATGCTTGTCCAAGGAAGGGCAGCACCCAAGCACCGGTTGTGACGCCCTCGATTCAGTCGTACATTACTCATACACGCAAATGTGTACGATCAAGATCAAGGACTCACGGGAAGATATCACAACACAACTCTAGACACAAAATAAAATAATACAAGCTTTATATCACAAGTCGGGGGCCTCGAGGGCTCGAATACATAAGCTCGAAAACACAAGAGTCAGCGGAAGCAACAATATCTGAGTACAGACATGAGTTAGACAAGTTGCCTTAAGAAGGCTAGCACAAAAGCAACAACGATCGAAAAGGCAAGGCCTCCTGCCTGGGAGCCTCCTAACTACTCCTGGTCGTCGGCGGTCTCCACGTAGTAGTAGGCATCGGTGGTGGCATCTGGCTCCTGGGCTCCGACATCTGATTGCATCAACCGGAAAGAAGAAGAAAGGGGGAAAAAGGGGAAGCAAAGCAACCGTGAGTACTCATCCAAAGTACTCGCAAGCAAGGATCTACACTACATATGCAACATTATCAAAGGAAGGCTGTATATGTGGACCGGGCTGCAGAAATGCCAGAATAGAGAGAAGGTCTAATCCTACCGAAGACTAGCATCTTCTGGAAACCACCATCTTGCAGCAACAAGAGGAGTAGAGTAGCTTAATGTAAAGTAGTAGTACTGTCGTCAACCTCGACCAGAGATCCTTTCTCGACTCCCTGCGAGAAAGCAATCCCAGAGCCCTACTATCCAGTTATCATCACAATCCAGTTCTCATTACCATCAAGTTCTCATCACAAGTATCCAGTTCTAGTTGTATCGATCGGGATACAACTCCAAGTGTCCGTTACCGTAGGACAGGCTATCGATGGATCTTTTCTTTCCTGCAGGGGTGCACCAACTTACCCACCACGCTCGATTAACTTCGGCCGGACACACTTTCCTGGGTCATGCCCGGCCTCGGCCAAACAATACGCCGCAACCCGACCTAGGCTTAATAGAGAGGCCAGCATGCCGGACTAAACCTATGCCCCCAGGGGTCATGGGCCATCTCCCCGGGAACTCCTGCACGTTGCGTACGCGGCCGGTGAGCAGACCTAGCTACCTCCCTAAAAAGGCAGGAGCTTACCAGTCCAACCCGGCGTGCGCCACTCAGTCGCTGACGTCTATTAAGCTTCGGCTGATGCATATGACGCAGAACGCCCATACTATGCCCACGTGATGGTTAGTGCTATCAGGGCAGAGGCCCCTCGGATCAAATATCCAAATCGTAGTGGATTAGGAACGCGCGGTAACAAGCAGAGACTCACGAAAGATGTGACCCCGTTGCCCCATCTAAAGGACTTGCGGCAAGGGCTAGGAATGCCCGGCCATGCCTCGCAATTGTCTCGCGGGCACCTTCCAGGTCCGCCCGACTCCACATCACTCGCAATTAAGCTCGCGCGGGTACCCCTCAGGGTTGACCCATCTTTCCAAGTAACAGTGGTAAAGTACAAGTATCCGTGTGTCCAAACATCAAGCGGGAAACCCGAGGAATCACCCCCGATGAATTCCACTAGATGTAATCATCAAGGTGAACGTAAGAGGAATCACCCCCGAGGTTCACACTTGAGGGGTTGCACGACAGAGTCGTATCGGAAGTGTTTAAGGAGGAAACCACCCTCGATGACCACGACCGAATGACTACACTATAGGGTTAACATCAGAAGTGCTGAAGAGGTTCACCCTCGGTACTCGATAGTGACCCAGTAGTGTCGAGCAACTAAGGGGAAGGGATGTGCGGTGTCGGGGCCTGGTCTTCGATCACGTAGATCAAGTCGTCGATGATGAAGCAGGGGCAACAAGGACAAGTGGGGGTCACTGATGGATCACTAACCAACCTATACTAAGCAGTTTAGGATAAGCAGATAAGGTACAACAACAGATACAAAAGCAGGCTATGCATCACAATAGGAGCAAACAATAACAGTAGCAAAATATAATGCAAGCATGAGAGAATGGAATGGGCGATATTGGGATGATCAAAGGGGGGGCTTGCCTGGTTGCTCAGACAAGAAGAAGGGGTCGTCGTCGACGTAGTTGAACACAGCGGCATCAGCGGCAGTCTCGGGGTCTACCGGAGAGAAGAGGGGGGAGAAACAGTAAATACATAGCAAGCAAGAACATAACAGGACAATAGGCAGAGCTAGACGTGTTCTAACACGGTGCTACACATTACCGGCGAAGGGGGATAACATCCGGGAATGTTTTCCGGGTTCCGGACCTGTGTCACAGATGACCGGGGGGGAAGTTCCATGTTCAGCATGCTAGGGGCATGTGACAGCTGAACGGACCGCGTAATCGGATTTGTCTCATTTTTGTGAGCACCTTTCATGTAGAAAACATTTTCATCCGAGCTAAGGTTTATTTTCTATTAATTTTCAAAGATTAATCAATTTTCTGGAAATTACTTAAATTAATAGAAAAGGAATATGACATCAGCATGATGTATGTGTGACGTCAGCAGTCTACAAATCAGTTGACTTGGTCAAACCGACAACCGGGGCCTACTGTCATTGACCCAAATAATTTAAGCAGGTTGAAATTAATTAAACTAGTTCATTAGGCTAACTAAGCAAGGTTAATTAAGTTAGTTAATTAAATATTTAATTAATTAACTAATTAATTATTTTAATCTTAGTTTTTTTAAAAAAATATTTTTCTTTACACAGGGGCGTGGGGTCCCTTGGCCAGTGGCCCAGGCCTTAGCGGGGCGGGCGTGGCCACGCAGCTGCCGGGCATGAGAGCCGCCCGTTAGGGCGCCCGCCCAGGCCACCAGGGGAGAGGGCGCGCGGGCGACGGGGCGCCGGCGGCCAGCGAGGCGTGGGCCGATGCGGGAGGAGCGGCGCGGCGTACGGCGGAACCGGGCCAGTGGCGACATGGCACGCGGCAAGGGGGCACAGCACGCGAGCAACAGGGGCGGGGCACAGCGGCGGTGATGGCCGGAGATGGGCGCTGCATCGGCAACGGCCAGTAGGGGCGCGAACTGCGCGGGTGCGCGAACGCACGACAGCACAGGGCATCGGCGGCCAAGCCTGGGCAGGCAGCGGCGGGTCGGTCGGCAGCGGCGCTGAGCAGCAAAAGTAGGAGGAGGCGGCGGCCGCGACTGAAGCAGTGAGCGGCGGCCGCTTCTGCAGGCAAGCGCGGGGATTGGGAGGGAGCGGGGTGAGCAGCGATAGGAGAGGCGAGGCGAGCACGGCTCGTGTGCGAGGCAGGCCACGGCGCGGTAGTAGAAGCAGCAACGCAACGGCATCAGCAAGCAGAGCGGCGGCGGTAACGCGGCAGCAGCAAGCAGAAGCAATGGCGGCGTACTGCATTTATGCGCAAAAAGAAGGGGGAGCAGAGGGAGGACGGGTGCTCACCCCGTAGGCACAAGGAGGCCCCGTGACTGATTAGGAGCAGCAGAGGCGGCCAGTTCGAGGGCGGACGACGGTGATGCGGGCGGTCTACGCCGGGGAAGAAGTGGTCGAGGGCGATGGTGGAGCGGCCCCGAGCTCGAGGTAGCGGTCGCAGGCGTAGTGGAGGTCGAAGGCGGAGCTCCTGGTGCAGTCCTAGGCGATGGGGTCGACGGAGGGCGCGGGGTCAGGTGCGTCCATGGCGACGGTGGGCGTTCGGGCGAGGCGAAGAACGAGCGAGCGTGTGAGAGAGAGGGAGGAGAAATATCTGCGGCGGGGAGGGGGATCTGACAAGGCCGAGAGAGGGCCGTGGTGTCCTTATCCTTTCCAGGGCGTCGCCGGCGAGGCGGGTCCGGCGGGGACGGCGCCTGTAGCGACCCAGGACAGAGGAACAGGAAGGGAGGGGTGTCCGGTGCAGGGAGTGGGCTGGATGGGCCGGCTCGGGTGGATTAGGCCCAGGGGATAGGGGGCTTTCTCCTTTTCCCTTTTTCCTTTTCTTTTGCTCTTTTCTTTTTGCAGCAAAATGATATGCAAAATTTGATCTGCAAAAAGGAGTTCTGTAAAATGTGGGTCTTGGTCAAATAAATACATTACAATATTTGGCACCTGCCACAAAATTTTTGGAAGGAGTTTGAATTGATTGGGATTTTTCACAAATGGAAAAGTATAAGAAAAAGCTGATTTGGAACTATTTTAATTTCCGAAGGAAATTAAATATCTCAAATGATGTTGAACCATTCATGACAATTAGTTAGCGAATATTTTCAGCCCATCGAACATTTTTGCTCGACAGTTTGAAGAGATAAGAATTTGACTTGTTTTTGGAATTTGAATTTGACCTGTGTTGGAAACAAGTGAGGATTATCAACTTCATTATGATGACATGGCATCATCAGGCATGAAATTACTATAGCATGATACTGGGGGCATTACAAATCTCCTCCACTACAAGAAATCTCGTCCCGAGATTTAAGATGGTGGAGTAAGGGGGAAAGACTCGGGAAGGATGGAGCTCAACACAATATAGGTACGTGGGGACTACCTCAGTGAAGTAGCATAGAGACATCTCTCGCGTTGAAATTCAAAAAGTCATCGAGACCAAGGTGAGGTGCAATGAGAAGCTTCAACTGGGTAGACAATCGGTTGTTGCTTGAAACAAGGGGTGAAAGGGGTTCAGAGCATCGAGGGTAAGTATGGAGTTTGATACCAGAATAGATCAATAGGAATGTGGCTCGCGAATTACATACGAAGTCAAGCGCAAGGAATAACTTTGGCAACAGGGGTGTACAGGAGAGTCAGGTTTCGATCCTGTGGAACTGTGGGTTATGGGCCCACCATGTGGATTAAAAAATAGGGAAGGTGTTGACATCTTGCACGGTCATGATAGCAAGATATGTCAGGGAATAGTCTGTCAGTTATGTCGGCAACAACATCGGTACCAAGGGCGAGGGACGAAGAGAACCATTTCCTACTCGTTGAACGAGGCGGACCAATCGGCAAGGTTCGCGTCCATTAGTGGTGACCAGAATGTCATCAACAATAGTGACAGGGTCTGACTGATAAGGTTGTACATCGAGGCGTTTTTTTAAGCAGGGAATTATTTCTGCTTATAATATATAGATCACAAGAAGGTTAAACAAACCAATGGAAAAGAAAATGAAATTATCGAATTAATCAGAACAATGGAAAAGAAAATGTGTTTACACACCAGAATTGGGAGTATATCCTTCCCAAGGGGAAGCGGAGCAGGATATACATGATAAGACAGCAAGTCCAAAAGCATTTAGATAAAGGGGGCAAGGGAAGAAACATGATATTACCCATACAACGGTGTTTGGATAATAGATCAAGAAACATTCGACAATGTGCTTCCAATGTTCTTGTTGATTTTTGGAATACCTCAGTCATGCTTCGAGGTAGCATTAAGATGGTGTTCCAAGTAGGGGTTGGAGTTGAAGATCACAAGAAATACGCAATGAACAATTGCAAGAATAACAAGGAGTCCAAGGCATAGCCAAGACATGATCAAACATGTGTTGGAAAGAAGACAAGGGGGTTGTCAATGATAACTCAAATCATTGAAGGTCAAGGATGGTATTTCTCACCATGAATTCAATTGTCATCTCAACGGAAGTCAAAATGTTGATGCTAATCACGACGCATTTGTCGAGAGGCTCTATGAAGATGCCATCAAGGAGCGACGACATCAAGCAACACGAAGGATGAAGCGAAAGGCTATTAGAACCACGGATATGAAACAAGTTCAAAATCAAGCTTGTTATTCGAGGTGAAATGATAAGATGAAGAAGATCGACGTAAGCTTCGCTCATCGTCGAAAGTTGTGCTATGAGAAGAAGGACCAAGTACCACAGTTAAAATTTAGCACGATAATGATATAGCCGATTAGGCTAGGAATGATGTGATGGAGTATCATTCCAATGATAATTCACAAGAGGTAGTGCAATGACACAATATCCTCGAGATGACAGGGGGCGATACTCGAGGTAGATCAAAATAGAGGTTGGACAGATGAAATGATCTGCAGAAGACAAGTAGTTTAACTTGTCTGGGAAATGGAATCAAGGAGAAAATATGGTCAGAACCACGATTGCAAAGAATCAATTTACAGATACAAGATGAGCTTGTACCAAAGAAATAATTATTTTCACGAGCAGCTTCGATGATAAGTTCTACATCAGGTCCATGGGCATGAACACAAAGTTCAAGGTCGACTCCCACTTCTTCAATGCATAACCTTCCATTCACTTCTCACTTTCGATGAAGTTGTAGTGTTGTAACTATATCTGGCAAAACAGCAGAAGAGTATGATTCGTGAAAACTCTCGGGTTCACACGGATTAGAGAAGGCATAGGTCCAACCCATCGGGGCATCTTAGGGACATTTGCAAAACTTCAGAGGTAAGCTCAGAAGCAGAGCATGGTTGACAAAGCATAGAATATAATTTACCAAAGGCAATATGTATCAGGGGAAGAGCGCACAAAATTTTGAATATGAAGGAAACTGTCGGATAATAATCCAACAAAGGATTCGGCGGTCCTTAATGGATCTGATGTGAGTATTAGTACTCAATCAGAAGAAGGAAGGAATGCAAAGGCATCAGATTATAGAAGCAACTAACTAATTCGAATCTCAAATGAAAAGGAATTATGATTTCTAAATCAAGGGATCAGAAGCAGACACTCTGATTTAGGATGGATAAGTTGAATAGGCTTAGATCGACAATCAATCAAGGTTTGATTTAGCGAGAAACAGCTCATGTCCAGAGTGGAGTCTGAGCCAGAAGGATAACTAATTACCAGGAATAACTAATGAATGTGTGCATTCACGCACACGTCGAATCAATAGGAAAGGAATGACAATCTCAAAGGAGTTTAATGAATATTGTTAAACATATGGAATTAACCATAATGCAAGACGATAAGGAAGAACAGGAGCAATTGGCAAACAAGGATTAAGGAAGATCGAATAGTATTCCAAAGAATTTATGAAACACATGAACAACTGGGGATGAATGAATCCCCGGTTAAGTGAATTATTCGCAGTTCGAAAAGAAGCTGCAAAGCAGAAGGCACAAAGGATTCTCGGAACAACGGAGAGTACTAGTGCTATGTTGTAATAATAGGAGCAATTAGGGATGAAGGTACAAATGGCAACGATGTTATCCATGGGGTCTTATCGGTGGTCAGGAACTGCAAAGCGGTGGGCATAGGGTCTCGGAAGACATCGAGGAGTATCTGCAGAATCTTCTGGTGAAGCAAGCGACCATCTGTAGTGAAGGGGCACTCCGGGATGAAGTGGTTACGAGAACCTAATGTCAGAGTTAGTAAAATCTTTAACCCGAATAGGAGAGAGATCAGAGTCCCAGAGTATAGACGAGGAATAAAAGATACTAATACCACCCAATGGTGACGTGGGCCCGTGAGACGCACAGCCATGTTAGTAAAAGTTTTTGTAGTGACTAGACTCGACTTCGGCCAAGGAGTTGGAAAGGGGGCTACCTACAGGCAGTCGGCTCTGATACCAACTTGTGATGCCCTCGATTCAATCGTACACTAATCATACACGCAAATGTGTACGATCAAGATCAAGGACTCACGGGAAGATATCACAACACAACTCTAGACACAAAATAAAATAATACAAGCATTATATCACAAGCCGGGGGCCTCGAGGGCTCGAATACATAAGCTCGAAAACACAAGAGTCAGCAGAAGCAACAATATCTGAGTACATACATGAGTTAGACAAGCTGCCTTAAGAAGGCTAGCACAAAAGCCACAACGATTGAAAAGGCAAGGCCTCCTGCCTGGGAGCCTCCTAACTACTCCTGGTCGTCGGCGATCTCCACGTAGTAGTAGGCATCGGCGGTGGCATCTGGCTCCTGGGCTCCGACATCTGATTGCTTCAACCAGAAAGAAGAAGAAAAGGGGAAAAAGGGGAAGCAAAGAAACCGTGAGTACTCATCCAAAGTACTCGCAAGCAAGGATCTACACTACATATGCAAAATTATCAAAGGAAGGTTGTATATGTGGACCGGGCTGCAGAAATGCCAAAATAGAGAGAAGGTCTAATCCTACCGAAGACTAACATCTTTTGGAAACCACCATCTTGCAGCAATAGGAGGGAGTAGAGTAGTTTAATGTAAAGTAGTAGTAGTGTCGTCAACCTCGACCAGAGATCCTTTCTCGACTCCCTACGAGAAAGCAATCCCAGAGCCCTACTATCCAGTTATCATCACAATCCAGTTCTCATTACCATCAAGTTCTCATCGCAAGTATCCAGTTCTAGTTGTATCGATCGGGATACAACTCCAAGTGTCCGTTACCGTAGGACAGGCTATCGATGGATCTTTTCTTTCCTACAGGGGTGCACCAACTTACCCACCACGCTCGATTAACTCCGGCCGGACACACTTTCCTGGGTCATGCCCGGCCTCGACCAAACAATACGCCGCAACCCGACCTAGGCTTAATAGAGAGGCCAGCACGCCGGACTAAACCTATGCCCCCAGGGGTCATGGGCCATCTCCCGGGAACTCCTGCACGTTGCGTACGCGGCCGGTGAGCAGACCTAGCTACCTCCCTAAAAAGGCAGGAGCTTACCAGTCCAACTCGGCATGCGCCACTCAGTCGCTGACGTCTATTAAGCTTCGGCTGATGCATATGACGCAGAACGCCCATACTATGCCCACGTGATGGTTAGTGCTATCAGGCCAGAGGCCCCTCGGATCAAATATCCAAATCGTAGTGGATTAGGAACGCGCGGTAACAAGCAGAGACTCACGAAAGATGTGACCCCGTTGCCCCGTCTCAAGGACTTGCGGCAAGGGCTAGGAATGCCCGGCCATGCCTCGCAATTGTCTCGCGGGCACCTTCCAGGTCCGCCCGACTCCACATCACTCGCAATTAAGCTCGCGCGGGTACCCCTCAGGGTCGACCCGTCTTTCCAAGTAACAGTGGTAAAGTACAAGTATCCGTGTGTCCAAACATCAAGGGGAAAACCCGAGGAATCACCCCCGATGAATTCCACTAGATGTAATCATCAAGGTGAACGTAAGAGGAATCACCCACGAGGTTCACACTTGAGGGGTTGCACGACAGAGTCGTACCAGAAGTGTTTAAGGAGGAAATCACCCTCGATGACCACGACCGAATGACTACACTACAGGGTTAACATCAGAAGTGCTGAAGAGGTTCACCCTCGGTACTCGATAGTAACCCAGTAGTGTCGAGCAACTAAGGGGAAGGGATGTGCGGTGTCGGGGCCTGGTCTTCGATCACGTAGATTGAGTCGTCGATGATGAAGCAGAGGCAACAAGGACAAGTGGGGGTCACTGATGGATCACTAACCAACCTATACTAAGAAATTTAGGATAAGCAGATAAGGTACAACAACAGATACAAAAGCAGGCTATGCATCAGAATAGGAGCAAACAATAACAGTAGCAAAATCTAATGCAAGCATGAGAGAATGTAATAGGCGATATCGGGATGATCAAAGGGGGGGCTTGCCTGGTTGCTCAGACAAGAAGAAGGGGTCTTCGTCAACGTAGTTGAACACAGCGGCATCAGCGACAGTCTCGGGGTCTACCGGAGAGAAGAGGGGGGAGAAACAGTAAATACATAGCAAGCAAGAGCATAACAGGACAATAGGCAGAGCTAGACGTGTTCTAGCGCGGTGCTACATGTTACTGGCGAAGGGGGATAACATCCGGGAATGTTTTCCGGGTTCCAGACCTGTGTCAGACAGATGACCGGAGGGGGAAAGTTCCATGTTCAGCATGCTAGGGGCATGTGACAGCTGAACGGACCGCGTAATAGGATTTGTCTCATTTTTCTGAGCAACTTTCATGTAGAAAACATTTTCATCCGAGCTAAGGTTTATTTTCTATTAATTTTCAAAGATTAAACAATTTTTTGGAATTACTTAAATTAATAGAAAAGGAATATGACATCAGCATGATGTATTTGTGACGTCAGCAGTCAACAAATCAGTTGACTTGGTCAAACTGACAACCGAGGCCTACTGTCATTGACCCAAATAATTTAAGCAGGTTCAAATTAATTAAACTAGTTCATTAGGCTAACTAAGCAAGGTTAATTAAGTTAGTTAATTAACTATTTAATTAATTAACTAATTAATTATTTTAATCTTAGTTTTTTTTTAAAATATATTTTTCTTTACACAGGGGCGTGGGGTCCCTTGGCCAGTGGCCCAGGCCTTAGCGGAGCGGGCGTGGCCACGCAGCTGTCGGGCATGAGAGCCGCCCGTTAGGGCGCCCGCCCAGGCCACCAGGGGAGAGGGCGCGCGGGCGATGGATCGCCGGCGGCCAGCGAGGCGTGGGCCGATGCGGGAGGAGCGGCGCGGCGTATGGCGGAACTGGGCCAGTGGCGACATGGCACGCGGCGAGGGGGCACAGCACGCGAGCAACAGGGGCGGGGCACGGCGGCGGTGATGGCCGGAGACGGGCGTTGCATCGGCAACGGCCAGCAGGGGCGCGAACTGCGCGGGTGCGCGAACGCACGACAACACAGGGCATTGGCGGCCAAGCCTGGGCAGGCAGCGGCGGGCCGGTCGGCAGCGGCGCTGAGCAGCAGAAGTAGGAGGAGGCAGCAGCCGCGACTGAAGAGTGAGCGGCGGCGCGCTTAGGAGGAGGCAGCAGCCGCGACTGAAGAGTGAGCGGCGGCGCGGCGCGGGGATTGGGAGGGAGCGGGGTGGGCGGCGATAGGAGAGGCGAGGCGAGCACGGCTCGTGTGCGAGGCAGGCCACGCCGCGGTAGTAGAAGCAGCAACGTAACGGCATCAGCAAGCAGAGCGGCGGCGGTAACGCGGCAGCAGCAAGCAGAAGCAATGGCGGCGTACTGCGTTTATGCGCAGAAAGAAGGGGGAGCAGAGGGAGGACGCGGGGTGCTCACCGCGTATGCACAACGAGGCCCCGCGACTGATTAGGAGCAGCAGAGGCGGCCATTTCGAGGGCGGACGACGGTGATGCGGGCGGTCTGCGCCGGGGAAGAAGTGATCGAGGGCGATGGTGGAGCGGCCCCGAGCTCGAGGTAGCGGTCGTAGGCGTAGTGGAGGTCGAAGGCGGAGCTCCCGGTGCGGTCCTAGGCGATGGGGTCGACGGAGGGTACGGGGTCAGGTGCGTCCATGGCGACGGTGGGCGTTCGGGCGAGGTGAAGAACGAGCGAGCGTGTGAGAGAGAGGGAGGAGAAATATCTGCGGTGGGGAGGGGGTCTGACGAGGCCGAGAGAGGGCCGTGGCGTCCTTATCCTTTTCGGGGCGTCGCCGGCGAGGCGGGTCCGGCGGGGACGGCGCCTGTAGCGACCCAGGACAGAGGAACAGGGAGGGAGGGGTGTCCGGTGCAGGGAGTGGGCTGGATGGGCCGGCTCGGGTGGATTAGGCCCAGGGGATAGGGGACTTTCTCCTTTTCCCTTTTTCCTTTTCTTTTGCTCTTTTCTTTTTACAGCAAAATGATATGCAAAATTTGATCTGCAAAAAGGAGTTCTGTAAAATGTGGGTCTTGGCAAAATAAATACATTACAATATTTGGCACCTGCCACAAAATTTTTGGGAGGAGTTTGAATTGATTTGGATTTTTCACAAATGGAAAAGTATAAGAAAAAGCTGATTTGGAACTATTTTAATTTCTGAAGGAAATTAAATATCTCAAATGATGTTGAACCATTCATGAAAATTAGTTTGCGAATATTTTCAACCCATCGAACATTTTTGCTCGACAGTTTGAAGAGATAAGAATTTGACTTGTTTTTTGAATTTGAATTTGACCTGTGTTTGAAACAAGTGAGGATTATCAACTTCATTATGATGACATGGCATCATCAGGCATGAGATTATTGTAGCATGATACTGGGGGCATTATACCGGTCCACCCACATACCAAATTATCAAAGTAACGAACGCGAATCATATGAGCATGATGAAAACTGGCTTGGCGATAATTCCCATGTGTCCTCGGGAGTGTTTTCCTTTATATAAGAGTTTGTCAAGGCTTGTCCTTTG
This sequence comes from Aegilops umbellulata, assembly GCA_032464435.1. NCBI lineage: Eukaryota > Viridiplantae > Streptophyta > Magnoliopsida > Poales > Poaceae > Aegilops > Aegilops umbellulata. Next base: position 408,231,060 of record CP136055.1, read on the forward strand.
CTACAAAAAGGATTGGGCCATCTTGTTGCTCCTTATTCACTCTCATTACTTGTTACCCGTTACAAATTACTTTATCACAAACTATCTGTTACCAATAATTTCAGTGCTTGCAGAGAATACCTTACTGAAAACCGCTTGTCGTTTCCTTCTGCTGCTCGTTGGGTTCGACACTCTTACTTATCGGAAGGACTACGATAGATCCCCTACACTTGTGGGTCATGAAGACTCTTTTCTGGCGCCGTTGCCGGGGAGTGAAGCGCCTTTCGTAGGTGGAATTTGGTAAGGACAAATTTATATAGTGTGCTGAAATTGACTGTCAGTTGTTACTATGGAAAGTAATCCTTTGAGGGGCTTGTTTGGGGTATCTTCGCCCCAACCAGTAGAGCAAAGAGTTGCTCCTCAACCTACTGAACCTACTGAAAATGTTTAATTTGAAATTCCTTCGGGTCTGATAGAGAAACTGCTAGCAAATCCTTTCACAAGTGATGGAACATTACACCCCGATTTGCACCTAATCTATGTGGATGAAGTTTTTGGATTATTTAAGCTTGCAGGTATGCCCGAGGATGTTATCAAGAAGAAGGTCTTCCCTTTATCTTTGAAGGTAAAGGCATTGACATGGTTTAGGCTATGTGATGATATGGGATCATGGAACTACAACCGATTGAAATTGGAATTTCATCAGAAGTTTTATCCTATGCATCTTGTTCATCGTGATCGTAATTATATATATAATTTTTGGCCTCGCGAAGGAGAAAGCATCGCTCAAGCTTGGGGGAGGCTTAATTCAATGTTATATTCATGCCCCAATCATGAGCTCCCGAGAGAAATTATTATTCAAAACTTTTATGCTCGGCTTTTTCTCAATAATCGCTCCATACTCGATACTTCTTGTATTGGTTCTTTTATGATGAAGACTATTGAATTAAAATGGGATTTATTGGAAAAAATTAAACGCAACTCTGAAGATTGGGACCTCGAAGAAGGTAAGGAGTCAGGTATAACACCTAAGTTCGATTGTGTTAAATCTTTTATGGATACCGATGTTTTCCGTGAATTTAGCACTAAAATATGGACTTGACTCTGAGATAGTAGCTTCTTTCTGTGAATCATTTGCTAATTATGTTGATCTCTAAGGAGAAGTGGTTTAAATATAATCCGCACATTGAAGTAAAATTAGTTGCACCTACAAAATTTGAAGAAAAGATATCACTTATAATGTTGATCCTATTGTTCCTACTTCTTATATTGAGAAACCACCTTTCCCTGTTAGAATAAAGGATCATGCTAAAGCTTCAAGTGTGGTTCGTAAGAGTAATACTAGAACACCTACACCCCTTGAGAAAATTAAAGTTGAACCTAGTATTGCTACGATTAAAGATCTCTTGGCCGATAATATTGATGGGCATGTTATTTACTTCTGTGATGAAGCTGCTAGAATTGCTAGACCTGATACTAAAAATAAACATAGACCTGTTGTAGGCATGCCTGTTATTTCTGTTAAAATAGGAGATCATTGCTATCATGGCTTATGTGATATGGGTGCTAGTGCAAGTCCAATACCTCATTCCTTATGCAAAGAAATTATGCATGATATTGCACCTGCTGAGATAGAAGAAATTGATGTTACAATTAAGCTTGCCAATAGAGATACTATTTCACCAGTTGGGATTGTTAGAGATGTTGAGGTCTTGTGCGGGAAGGTTAAATATCCTGCTGATTTTCTTGTTCTTGGTTCCCCACAAGATGACTTTCCTCCCATTATATTTGGTAGACCCTTCTTGAATACTGTTAATGCTAAGATAGATTGCAAAAAGGATGTTGTTACTATTGGTTTGGGGGATATGTCTCATGATTTTAATTTTGCTAAATTCCGTAGACAACCCCATGATAAAGAATTGCCTAGAAAAGATTAAACTGTTGGTCTTGCTTCTAGTGTCGTGCCTCCTAATGATCCTTTAGAACAATACTTTCTAGACCATGAAAATGATATGTTTATGCATGAAAGAAGGGAAATAGATGAAGTATTCTTTAAACAGGGACCTATTTTGAAACACAACTTGCATGTCGAAATCCCAGGGGATCCTCCTCCACCCAAGGGTGATCCCATGTTTGAGCTTAAACCATTACCTGATACTATTAAATATGGTTATCTTGATGAGAAAAAGATATATCCTATTATTACTAGTGCTAACCTTTCAGAGCATGAAGAAAAGAAAATATTGAAAACTCTGAAGAAGCACTGTGCTGCTATTGGATATACTCTTGATGATCTTAAGGGCATTAGTCCCGCTCTATGCCAACACAAAATAAAATTGGAGAAAGATGCTAAACCAGTTGTTGATCACCAATGACGGTTAAATCCTAAGATGAAAGAAGTGGTAAGAAAAGAAATACTAAAGCTTCTGGAGGCAGGTATAATTTATCCCATTGCTGATAGTCAGTGGGTAAGTCCTGTCCATTGTGTCCCTAAGAAGGGAGGTATTATTGTTGTTCCTAATGATAAATATGAATTGATCCCACAAAGAATCGTTAAAGGTTATAGAATGGTATTTGATTTCCGCAAAATAAATAAAGCTACTAAAAAGGATCATTACCCTTTACCTTTTATTGATCAAATGCTAGAAAGATTATCCAAACATACACATTTTGGCTTTTTAGATGGTTATTCTGGTTTCTCTCAAATACCCGTGTCAAAAGAGGATCAAGAAAAGACCACTTTTACTTGCCCTTTCGGTACTTTTGCTTATAGACGTATGACTTTTGGTTTATGCAATGCACCTGCTACCTTTCAAAGATGCATGATGGCTATATTCTCTATTTTTGTGAAACGATTGTTGAGGTTTTCATGGATGATTTCTCCGTATATGGAACTTCTTTTGATGATTGCTTGAGCAACCTCGATCGAGTTTTGCAGAGATGTGAAGAAACTAATCTTGTCTTGAATTGCGAAAAGTGCCACTTTATGGTTAATGAAGGTATTGTCTTGGGGCATAAAATTTCTGAAAGAGGTATTGAAGTAGACAAAGCTAAAGTTGATGCTACTGAAAAGATGTCGTGTCCCAAGGACATTAAAGGTATAAGAAGTTTCCTTGTCCATGCATGTTTTTATAGGGGGTTCATTAAGGATTTCTCAAAAGTTTCTAGGCCTCTGACTAACCTCTTACAAAAAGATGTTCCTTCTATCTTTGATGATGATTGTGTAGAAGCATTTGAAATAGTTAAGAAAGCATTGATTTCTGCACCTATTGTTCAGCCACCTGATTGGAATTTACCCTTTGAAATTATGTGTGATGCTAGTGATTATGTTGTAGGTGCTGTTCTAGGACAAAGAGTTGATAAGAAATTAAATGTTATCCAATATGCTAGTAAAACTCTAGACAGTGCCTAGAGAAATTTTGCTACTACTGAAAAATAATTTTTAGCAGTTGTATTTGCTTGCGATAAGTTCAGACCTTATATTGTTGATTCAAAAGGTACTGTTCACACTTATCATGCTGCTATTAAATATCTTATGGAAAAGAAAGATGCTAAACCTAGACTTATTAGATGGGTTCTCTTGCTACAAGAATTTGATTTGCATATTATTGATAGAAAGGGAGCTGAGAACCCCATTGCAGACAACTTGTCTGGGTTAGAGAATGTTCTTGATGACCCACTACCTATTGATGATAGCTTCCCTGATGAAAAATTAGCTGTCATAAATGCTTCTCGTACTGCTCCATGGTATGTTGATTATGCTAATTACATTGTTGCTAAATTTATACCACCAAGTTTCACATACCAGCAAAAGAAAAAAGTTTTTCTATGATTTAAGACATTACTTCTGGGATGATCCACATCTTTATAAAGAAGGAGTAGATGGTGTTATTAGACATTGTGTACCTAAGCATGAACAGGAATAGATCCTACGCAAGTGTCACTCCGAGGCCTATGGAGGACACCACGCTGGAGATAGAACTGGACACAAGGTATTGCAATCCGGTTTTTATTGGCCTACTCTCTTGAAAGATGCCCGTAAGTTTGTCTTGTCTTGTGACGAATGTCAAAGAATTGGTAATATTAGTAGACGTCAAAAATGCCTATGAATTATTCACTTGTTATTGAACCATTTGATGTTTGGGGCTTTGATTATATGGGACCGTTCCCCTCCTCTAATGGGTATACACATATTTTAGTTGTTGTTGATTACGTTACTAAGTGGGTAGAAGCTATTCCAACCAGTAGTGCTGACCATAAAACCTCTATTAAGATGCTTAAAGAAGTTATTTTTCCGAGGTTTGGAGTCCCTAGATACTTAATGACTGATGGTGGTTCACATTTTATTCATTGTGCTTTTCGTAAAATTCTTGCTAAGTATGATGTTAATCATAGAATTGCATCTCCATACCACCCACAGTCTAGTGGTCAAGTAGAACTTAGTAACAGAGAGCTCAAATTAATTTTGCAAAAGACTGTTAATAGATCTAGAAAGAATTGGTCCAAGAAACTCGATGATGCATTATGGGCCTATAGAACTGCATATAAAAATCCTATGGGTATGTATCCTTATAAACGGGTTTATGGAAAAGCATGTCACTTACCTCTCGAACTAGAACATAAGGCATATTGGGCCATTAAAGAGCTCAACTATGATTTCAAACTTGCCGGTGAGAAGAGGATATTTGACATTAGCTCACTTGATGAATGGAGAACTCAAGCCTATGAGAATGCCAAACTGTTTAAACAAAAAGTTAAAAGATGGCATGACAAAAGGATATAAAAGCGTGAGTTTAATGTAGGTGATTATGTGTTGCTATTCAACTCTCGCTTAAGATTTTTTGCACGAAAACTTCTCTCTAAATGGGAAGGGCCTTACGTTATCAAGGAGGTCTATCGTTCCGGTGCCATAAAAATCAACAACTTCGAAGGCACAAATCCGAAGGTGGTGAACGGTCAAAGAATCAAACATTATATCTCAGGTAATCCTATAAATGTTGAAACCAATGTTATTGAAACCGTAACCCCGGAGGAATACATAAGGGACACTTTCCAAAATGTTGCAGACTTCGAAAAGGAATAGGTATGTGGTACGGTAAGTAAACCGACTCCAAAACAGTTCTAATGGTAATTTTTCTCCGTTTTGGAATATTTAAGAAAATAGGAAAATAAGAAGTAGTACGAAAGGGACATGAGGCATCCACGAGGGTGGATGGCGCGCCCTACCCCCTGGGCGCCCCCCCTGCCTCGTGGGCACCTCGTGTGCTCTACGGACTCTATTTTCTTGCACATTACTTCTTTTGGTCGGTAAAAATTAATTATATAATATCCCGAAGGTTTTGACCACAGTATCATGCAAATATCCTCTGTTCTTGTTTTGAGCTGTTTTTCTAACAAATCTAGATCACCATGACGTCCCCAAGTGCCCCCAAGGACAAGTTATTCGAGAAGGTCATCAACCCCTACCTCGCGGAAGTGCTGCAACATCCTCAAACCATTGATATGCGTGAGGGGTTGCTGCACATCCACGATGTTGGGGGACCAAGGAGGACCGGAGGCGTGGAGACAAGGCTTGAAGCAATGGAGCAACAATTTTTCAAGTGCCAGGAGATGGTGGAACATGGACTCGATGCCAATAACATAATGATCACGGAGTTCACCAACAACCACAAGCTGGACGCCAAGAATATTGGGGAGGCCATCTTCAAGCTTCACGAGAAAATCCAGCACCTCCAAGCCCAGATCTATGACCTGCAAAACCAAAACTGTTAGTATGAATATAGATTCAAGAGGATGAGTTTGGCTGCAAATTAGAGGATCCCGGAGACTCGATCATCCTTCTATGATGGTGAGCCTATGCCTTGGAAGGCAGACGACAAGCCTACATCATTAACAACTCCATCATCACCACCTCCAAGGAAGGATACATAAACACATGGGTATGGGCACTCCCCGTGGAAACTGCCAAGCTTGGGGGAGGTGCCCGGTATCGTATCACCATCACACTCCGGAGGTGCCCCGGTATCGTATCACCATCACACTCCTATCTTTACCGCTTTTCTTTGGCAAGCACATTGTTTTGGAAAGATCCTGATATATATATATATATATATATATCCAATTGGATGTAAGTTAGTATGAACTATTATTGTTTACTTTACCCTTGAGGTAAAAGGTTGGGTGGCGAAACTATAAGCCCCTATCTTTCTCTGTGTCCGATTGAAACTCCATACCCATAAGTATCGTGTGAGTGTTAGCAATTGTGAAAGACTAAATGATAGTTGAGTATGTGGACTTGTTGAAAAGCTGTTATTTTGACTCTTTCTGATGTTATGATAAATTGCAATTGCTTCAATGACCGAGATCATAGTTTGTTAGTTTTCAATGAAGTTTCTGATTCATACTTGACATTGTGAATAGATAGTTACTTTAGCACAAGAAGTCATATGACAAAATATGTACATGTTCTTGTTATAAGAATAATCATGATGCCCTCATGTCCGTATTTTATTTTATCGACACCTCTATCTCTAAACATGTGGACATATTTTTCGTTATCAGTTTCCTCTTGAGGACAAGCGAGGTCTAAGCTTGGGGGGGTTGATACGTCCATTTTGCATCATGGTTTTATATCGATATTTATTGCATTATGGGCTGTTATTACACATTATGTCACAATACTTATGCCTATTCTCTCTTATTTTACAAGGTTTACATGAAGAGGGGGAATGCCGGCAGCTGGAATTCTGGGCTGGAAAAGGAGCAAATATTAGAGACCGATTCTGCACAACTCCAAAAGTCCTGAAAGTCCATGAAAGTTGTTTTTGGAATTAAGAAAATACAGAGCGAAGAAAATACCAGAGGGGGGCCACCCACCATCCACGAGGGTGGGGGCGCGCCCTACCCCCTGGGCGCGCCCCTGCCTCGTGGGCCCCCTAGTAGGCGTCCGGTGTCCATCTTCTGCTATATAAAGTCTTTTACCCCAAAAAAATCACAAGCAAGCTTTCGGGACGAAACACCGCCGCCACGAGGCAGAACCGTGGCGGAACCAATCTAGGGCTTCGGCGGAGCTGTTCTGCCGGGGAAATATCCTTTTGGGAGGGGGAAATTATCACCATCATCATCACCAACGATCCTCTCATCAGGAGGGGGTCAATCTTCATCAATAGCTTCACCAACACCATCTCCTCTCAAACCCTAGTTCATCTCTTGTACCCAATCTTTGTATGAAAACCTCAGATTGGTACCTGTGGGTTGCTAGTAGTGTTGATTACTCCTTGTAGTTGATGCTAGTTGGTTTATTTGGTGGAAGATCATATGTTCAGATCCTTTATGCATATTAATACCCCTCTGATTATGAACATGAATATGATTTGTGAGTAGTTACGTTTGTTCCTGAGGACACGGGAGAAGTCTTGCTATAAGTAGTCATGCGAATTTGGTATTCGTTCGATATTTTGACGAGATGTATGTTGTCTTTCCTCTAGTGGTGTTATGTGAACATCGACTACATGACACTTCACCATTGTTTGGGCCTAGAGGAAGGCATTAGGAAGTAATAAGTAGATGATGGGTTGCTAGAGTGACAGAAGCTTAAACCCTAGTTTATGCGTTGCTTCGTAAGGGGTTGATTTGGATCCATATGTTTCATGCTATGGTTAGTTTTACCTTAATACTTCTTTTGTAGTTGCGGATGCTTGCAATAGGGGTTTATCATAAGTGGGATGCTTGTCCATGGAAGGGCAGCACCCAAGCACCGGTCCACCCACATACCAAATTACCAAAGTAACGAATGTGAATCATATGAGCATGATCAAAACTAGCTTGACGATAATTCCCATGTGTACTCGGGAGCGTTTTCCTTTATATAAGAGTTTGTCCAGGCTTGTCCTTTGATACAAAAAGGATTGGGCCATCTTGCTGCACCTTATTCACTCACATTACTTGTTACCCGTTACAAATTACTTTATCACGAACTATCTGTTACCGATAATTTCAGTGCTTGCAGAGAATACCTTACTGAAAACCGCTTGTCGTTTCCTTCTGCTCCTCATTGGGTTCGACACTCTTACTTATCGAAAGGACTAGATAGATCCCCTACACTTGTGGTTCATCACTACTATGAATTTTGGTTTGTGCTTTGAATATGGTATAGTGCCAAAACAGGAAGGCTTTGACTCTTTTGTTCATGAAAACAGAAAATCTCAGTTTTTAGGGCGTGAGAGCGTGGTGACAAAAAGAGAATACAAACTGGTTAAGGCTTCTGACTCTTTGTGCATGAAAACAGAGAATCTCAGGTTTACAGTGTGAGCGACATGACGAAATCAGAATAAAAAAATTCAATAAGAAGTACTAGTTCTTGTAATTTAATTCCTTTCCTACGAATTCTGCAGTTGACATATCGCCCGACAGCTCCACCTTTCACCATCTTTTGAAGGTCGTCAACAACATAACATCCATCTATCTGTGCATAGTGTTAAACAACCGGTCACGTTAGATTTACTTATATTGAGCCGCACCAGGAGTCCTAATGTATTGGTAGAGATAAGCTAGGTAGTTGGTTTGATATGTATCTATTGTAGCCTACTCTATCTCTTCCTCTCCATGTATCTTGTAAAATACCTCTTCACCCAACTTGTATGCGCCTCAGGGTTATTGCGCCCTTGCCTATAACATGCAACACGTCCCCTCGTACCGAGGCTAAGACGTTTCCGCTATCTCTTACATGGTAATCAGAGCAATCCTTCTCCAAACCATCTAGCGATCCAATCACCAGCCATGTCTTCCTCCGGTGCCTCCCAGACGAACCTCAGTGGACAAGTCACGGAGAGGCTCACCCGCACCAACTATGTCCTCTGGCGCGCGCAGATCATGCCGCAGCTAAGGGGTGCAGGAGGCTTCGGCTATGCTGACGGCACTACACCAGAGCAGGCCAAGTTCCTCACCACCAAAGATAAAGATGGGAAGGAATCCTCTGAGAACAACCCTCTCCACCCTGTTTGGGTCCGAGAGGACCAGCAAGTGTTGGGCTACCTGCTGAACAACCTCTACAAAGAGGTGCTCATGCAGGTGATCGTGATCACCATGGCGCACGCGCTCTGGACGACGCTCGTGGCCATGTTCTCGTCCCATTCCCTCGGTTGTGTCAACAACATACGCACAGCCTTGGTGAGTGCGCAGAAGGGCACCCAATCGGTCGCTACTTTCTTGGCCCACATGCCCGGCCTCGTCGACGAATGGGCAGTCACCGGCAAACCTCAGCAGGATGACGAACTCATCTCGTACATCCTCCAAGGCCTCAACATGGAGTACAACCTTTGGTCTCCTCCCTCAACGCCCGCACCACCCCGGTTTCCCTCGATGAGTTGTTCTCCATGCTCAGCAACTTCGACCAATGGGTGGCCATGTTCTAGGGCTCGGGCGGCTTCAGGTCGTCTGCTAATGCCGCAACCCGAGGACATGGTGGCTATTCTCCTCGCTCCAAGGGCATGCACGGCAGCAGCTGGAACTCATCTGGCTCCAACTCCCATGGCGGGCGCCCCTCCTCCACCAACACAAGGGGTCGCCACAACGGGAACAACAGATATCGCCCGGATGTCGTGCGCTGTCAAATCTGTGGCAAGCTCGGGCACTCGGCCAAAGATTGCTGGTACCATTTTGATGAGGATGAGGCCTCCTCTGAAGATGAGGAGAAGGTTGCGGCCTCCGTCGAGGGCTCCTACAACATCGACACAAACTGGTACCTCGACAGTGGTGCCACCAACCACCATACCAGTGAGCTTGAGACGGTGACTCCCCGTGAGAAATATCACGGCAAGGACCAAATCCACACCGCCACCGGTGCGAGTATGAGGATTTGTCACATGTTCACTCAGTTATACATACCCCTCATCGTAAAATCCATCTTAGAAAAGATTTGCATGTCCCTAGTGCTAATAAAAATCTTCTCTCTGGTCATAGAAGCACAATCATGTCTTCCTTGAGTTTCATCTTTTTTTCTTTTTGATTAAGGACCAGGCCACAAAGAAAATCCTATATCGAGGTCGATGTGTTCGAGGGATTTACCCGTTGCTTCCGGAGCGTAGAAGATTCAGTAAACAAGCCTATGGTGTTGTCAAGCTTTCGTGAACACGATGGCACGATCGTTTAGGACATGCTTCTTTTTCCCTAGTTGAACGTTTCCTTAGAAAGAATAAGCTCCCCTTAGTGAGCGCAATGTTGAAACCATTTGTGATTCATGCCAAAGAGCAAAATGTCATCAATTACCTTATCCTATTTCCACTAATGTGTCTACTAAACCATTGCAATTAATCTTTTCTGATGTCTGGGGTCCTGCCCCTAGCTCTGTTGGTAGACACACATATTATGTGAGTTTTATTGATGACTACAACATATTTTCTTCGATCTATCTTCTTAAGAAAAGATCCGATGTTTTTCAAGTTTTCCAGAACTTCCAAGCACTCGTTGAATGCAAGTTTGCTAGCAAAATCATTGTTGTCCAGTCAGACTAGGGAGGGGAATATGAGAAATTAAATTCCTTCTTCCAAACACTTGGCATTTCTCACCATGCGTCATGCCCTTACGCTCACCAACAAAATGGCTCCTCTGAACGCAAGCATAAACATATCGTTGAGGTTGGTTTAGCCCTCCTCGCTGGTGCTTCCATGCCACTAAAATTTTGGGATGAAGCTTTTCTTACTGATGTGCACATCATTAATATGCTTCCTAGTCGTGTGCTACTTCTTGAGCTTGCGTTGGTTTTCCCTTGAAGAGGAAAGGGTGATGCAACACAGTAGAGATAAGTATTTCCCTCAGTTAAGAACCAAGGTATCAATCTAGTAGGAGAAACGCGCAAATCCCCAATAGATGCACCTACACAAACAATCAAACACTTGCACCCAACGCGATAAAGGGGTTGTCAATCCCTTCATGGCCACTTGCAAAGGTGAGATCTGATGGAGATAGATAGAACTAAAGAAAAGATAAAATATTTTTGAGTTTTTTGGTTTATAGATCTTATAATAAAAGATTGCAAAATAGTAGATCGGAAACTAATATGATGGAAAATAGACCCGGAGGCCATAGGTTTCACTAGAGGCTTCTCTCATGAAGGCAAATAATACGGTGGGTGAACAAATTATTGTCGAGCAACTGATAGAAAAGCGCGAAGTTATGATGATATCCAAGGCAACGATTATGCAATATACGCATCACGTCCGCGTCAAGTAGACCGACTCCTGCCTGCATCTACTACTATTACTCCACACAACAACCGCTATCCGGCATACATCTAGAGTATTAAGTTCATAAAGAACGGAGTAACGTCTTAAGTAAGATGACATGATGTAGAGGAATAAACTCAAGCAATATGATGAAAACCCCATATTTTTATCCTTGATGGCAACAATTCAATACGTGTCTCATTACCCCTACTTTGTCACTGGGTGAAATCATGCAAGATTAAACCCAAAGCTAAGCACCTCTCCCATTGCAAGAAAAACCAATCTAGTTGGCCAAACCAAACCGATAATTTGAAGAGAAATACAAATATATCAAATCATGCAGATAATAATTCAGAGGAGATTCAGATAATATTCATACATAAGCTGATCATAAATCCACAATTCATCGGATCTCGACAAACACACCGCAAAAAAAGATTACATCGGATAGATCTCCAAGCACATCGAGGAGAACATGGTATTGAGAATCAAAGAGAGAGACGAAGCCATCTAGCTACTAGCTATGGACCCGTAGTTCTATGGTAAACTACTCACGCTTCATCGGAAGGGCAATAGAGTTGATGTAGATGCCTTCCGTGATCGAGTCCCCCTTCGGCAGGATGCCGAAAAAGGTCCCAAGATGGGATCTCACCGGAACAGAAGGTTGCAGCAGTGGAAAAGTGTTTTCGTGGATGCTTCTGAGGGTTTTGGAATATATGTGAATATATAGGAGGAAGAGCTAGGTCAGGGGAGTCCCGAGGGGGCCACAAGGTAGGGGGCGCGCCCTCCACCCTTTCCGTCGCCTTGTGGCTCTTCTGGCTTGGTCTCCAAGTCCCCTAGGTGTCTTCTAGTCCAAGAAAAATCATCATGAAATTTTATTCCGTTTGGACTGCGTTTAGTATTCCTTTTCTACAAAGCTCAAAAACAAGGAAAAAACAGGAACTGACGCTGGGCTCTAGGTTAATAAGTTAGTACCAAAAATAATATAAAATAATGTTATATGCATATATAACATCCAAAACAAATAATATAATAGCATGGAACAATAAAAAATTATAGATAAGCTGGAGACCAAGTTTAAACAATGTGTGTTTCTTGGGTATAGTGCTCAGCACAAGGGGGTAAAATGTATTGATGTCTCTACTGGTCGTTTTTGATGAGACCAAGTTTCCTTTTGCTAATCTTCAACCTAATACCGGTGCCTTACTTCGCAAAGAAATTCTTCTTTTACCATCCCATCTCACTGGTGTTAATGACGGAGAAAATAACTGTGATGATTCCATATTGACTAACCCTCTTGTGATGATATATGGACGTCTACTGAAAAAACGGAGGTCAAAACGATGCAAAATTGGGCTCAGCAGAGCCATATTTCTTGTGACGCAACCTAGGGGGCAAATCCTCCTCGAGATCCATGACGCCAGCGGCATCAACCGCATCGCCTCCGGGATCTGCATGCGCAAACGAGCCAGATGCGGAAGGCGGATCCGCCCTGGAACCCGCGCCATTGGCCACGCCAGGTACGGTCGAGCACGCGGCCGCGAGCGACTCGACAACTGACACGCGGCGGCCATCGACTGCGGGGCGCCAGTTCCCCCGCTCTGCACCAACTACACCCCGCCACTAGGCGACCCGCTGTTGGGCCTGCCGGCACACGGTTTCCAGCCCAACCCATGTGTTACAAGCGGCATGGTTTGTGTCTCCCTCCATGAGTGGGACCCAGTGCGGATTCCAGCCGGCCCACGTCATCACGCGGCCATGATGAGCAACGCAGGCTGGGATCTTCTGTGGTCACTGCACAACATGTGCCTTCATCAACAACCATAGAAGATCCGGTCCAGGCGGAACCCACTGCTGATTCTTCAGATTCTGCCTTGGGATCGCCTGTGGCAGCAACTCCTGTGCATGCTGTGGGATCCTCTGTGCCACAAACTTCAGCTACACCATCTCCACGTCGTACACGCCTGCAACAAGGGGTAATACAACCTGTTAATTATTAAAAAAACACAACCAAATATTGGATGGTTTGTTCCACAGGTGAACTAGGTGATCCACATATGCTTGAAGAAGCACTTGGTGATGACAAAATGGAAGAAGGCTATGAATGAAGAATACATGGCATTGTAGAAAAATAAAACATGTCATTTAGTTCCTCCACAACAAGGTAAAAATCTTATTGACTGCAAGTGGGTATTCAGAATTTAAAGAAAATCTGATGGAACCATTGCCCGTTGTAAGGCTAGACTTGTCACAAAAGGATTCAAGCAACGATATGGTATAGACTATGATGACACCTTCAGTCCTGTTGTAAAGGATGCCACCATCCGTGTTGTTTTGTCTATTGTTGTTCCCAGGGGCTGGAGTCTCAGACAACTAGATGTGCAGAATGCGTTTCTTCATGGTGTTCTGGAAGAGGAAGTGTACATGAAGCAACCTCCTGAGTTTGTGAACAAAGATGCACCCTTTTATGTGTGCAAGCTTGACAAATCACTATATAGATTAAAGCAAGCTCCAAGGGCATGGTACTCACGTCTCAATCACAAAATGCAAACACTTGGATTTGTTCCTTCTAAGTCTGACACCTCATTGTTCATTTACAACAAATATAGCACATACATATTTGTCCTCATATATGTTGATGACATCATTGTTACCAGTTCATCTGATGAGGCTATCACAGGACTTTTGAAGGATATTACTGCAGAGTTTGCTCTCAAGGATCTTGGAGATTTGCATTACTTCCTAGGGATTGAGGTGAAGCAACATGAGGATGGACTTCATCTCTCTCAGGAGAAATATGCAACAGATCTGGTAAAAAAAGGTTGGCCTGCAAGGTTGTAAACCCTCACCCACTCCATTGCCAAGTTCAGAAAAATTGTCTCTCACCGAGGGACAACCTTTGAGTCAGGATGATAGCGCACAATACAGAAGTCTAGTAGGTGCACTTCCATATTTGACACTCACTAGACCTGATATCTCGGTTGATGTTAACAAAGTCTGTCAATTTCTTCATGCACCCACTATAGTACACTGGACTGCTGCCAAGCGCATAGTTTGATATGTCATGAATACTATTAGAATTGGTCTCAATTTTAGCAAGTCATCCTCTACACTTGTCAGTGCCTTCTCAGGCCCTGTTTGGTTCAGGTTTTATCGACGGATTCCGCTGCCCCGCAACAGAATCTGAACCAAAGGGCGAACCCAGCATAATCCGATTCCAGAAATCCGCTGCCAAAATCTGAACCAAAAGCGGAAGCAGCCCAGGACGTGCTTTCCAAAATCTGATTCCGCTGCGGGCCAAAATCTGAAAAAGCTGTATCATCTAGTTTGCCAAATGACCTATATCTTTTTCACATCAGATTTTCCACAGCTGTTTTTCCATAGCAGATTTTTCACAGCTGCTTTTAGAAATCCATAGCCGAACCAAACAGGGCCTCAGACTCTGATTGGGTAAGATGCTTGGATGACATGCGCTCCACTGGTGGCTTTGCAGTATTTTTTGGCCCTAATATGATATCATGTGTGCAAGAAAACATGCTACTGTCTACAGGTCCAGTACAGAGACAGAGTATTGATACGTCCATTTTGCATCATGCTTTTATATCGATATTTATTTTGTTATGGGCTGTTATTACACATTATGTCACAATACTTATGCCTATTCTCTCTTATTTTATAAGGTTTACATGAAGAGGGAGAATGTCGGCAACTGGAATTCTAGGCTGGAAAAGGAGCAAATATTAGAGACCCATTCTGCACAACTCCAAAAGTCCTGAAACTCCACGGAACTTATTTTTGGAATTAATAAAAAATACTAAGCGAAGAATGTACCAGAGGGGGGCCACCCACCATCCACGAGGGTGGGGGGCGTGGCCTACCCCCTGGGCGCGCCCCCCTACCTCGTGGGCCCCCTAGCAGGCCTCCGGTGCCCATCTTCTGCTATATGAAGTATTTTACCCTCGAAAAAATCATAAACAAGCTTGCGGGACGAAACACCGCCGCCATGAGGCGGAACCTTGGCGGAACCAATCTAGGGCTCTGGCGGAGCTGTTCTACCGGGGAAACATCCCTCCGGGAGGGGGAAATCATCGCCATCATCATCACCAACGATCCTCTCATCGGGAGGGGGTCAATCTTCATCAACATCTTCACCAGCACCATCTCCTCTTAAACCCTAGTTCATTTCTTGTATCCAATCTTTGTCTCAGAACCTCAGATTGGTACCTGGAGGTTGCTAGTAGTGTTGATTACTCCTTGTAGTTGATGCTAGTTGGTTTATTTTGGTGGAAGATCATATGTTCAGATCCTTTATGCATATTAATACCCCTCTGATTATGAAAATGAATATGATTTCTTAGTGGTTATGTTTGTTCCTGAGGACATGGGAGAAGTCTTGCTATAAGTAGTCATGTGCATTTGGTATTCGTTCGATATTTTGATGAGATGTGACGACCCACAAGTATAGGGGATCTATCGTAGTCCTTCCGATAAGTAAGAGTGTCAAACCCAATGAGGAGCAGAAGGAAACGATAAGCGGTTTTCAGCAAGGTATTCTCTGCAAGCACTGATATTATAGGTAACATATAGTTTTGTGATAGGATAATTTGTAACGAGCAACAAGTAACAAAAATAAATAAAGTGCAGCAAGGTGGACCAATCCTTTTTGTAGCAAAGGACAAGCCTGGGCAAACTCTTATATAGGGAAAAGCGCTCCCGAGGACACATGGGAATTATCGTCAAGCTAGTTTTCATCACGTTCATATGATTCGCGTTCGGTACTTTGATAATTTATTATGTGGGTGGACCGGTGCTTGGGTGATGTCCTTACTTGGACAAGCATCCCACTTATGATTAACCCCTATTGCAAGCATCCGCAACTACAAAAGAAGTATTAAGGTAAACCTAACCATAGCATGAAACATATGGATCCAAATCAGCCCCGTACGAAGCAACGCATAAACTAGGGTTTAAGCTTCTGTCACTCTAGCAACCCATCATCTACTTAGTACTTCCCAATGCCTTCCTCTAGGCCCAAATAATGGTGAAGTGTCATGTAGTCAACGTTCACATAACACCACTAGAGGAGAGACAACATACATCTCATCAAAATATCAAACGAATACCAAATTCACATGACTACTAATAGCAAGACTTCTCCCATGTCCTCAGGAACAAACGTAACTACTCACAAAGCATATTCATGTTCATAATCAAAGGAGTATTAATATGCATATAGGATCTGAACATATGATCTTCCACCAAATAAACCAACTAGCATCAACTACAAGGAGTAATCAACACTACTAGCAAACTACAAAGGGAAAATAGAGTTTTTGGGCGTTTTAGACTTTTTTTTGGATGTTTTTAGCGTTTAGTGCTAGGGTTTAGATTTCAGCGTTTAGGGTTAGGTTTTATGGTCTAAACCCTTAGTTTTTACTGTTTAGCATAGAGTTTCCGACGTTTTAAGTCCCGGGTTTAGGGTTTAGGACAATTTTTGAAATGACAAATTGTAAAAGGAAAAAAAGATATGCTCTAATTTATGTTTTTTTGAATTTTGGTTAAATCTTGTCAAACCGGTCAAACAACTGATTCAAGAAATATAGAGTGTTACTAAATAATTACGCAATAATATTAGTGTTACTAAATAAGTATCTCAGTTTTTTTGAATTTTGTTCAAATCTGGTCAAACTGTGGTCAAACTATGGTCAAACTACTTATTCACGAAATATTAGTGTTACTACATAATTATTCAAGAATATTAGTGTTACTAAATAATTATTTCAATTTTTTGAATTTTGGTCAAATCTGGTCAAACTATGGTCAAACTGTGGTCAAACTATGGTCAAACTTATTCAAGAAATATTAGCGTTACTAAATAATTACAGTTTTTTTTAGAATAATAGTTTCAAACTCAAACGGTGAAATGTGTGACTTCATGCTCAAGCTAAACTCCTGAGGGTTAATAGGATTGACATCTTACTATTGTCAGGAAAACAACAAGTGCAGACTCGGAAACGAAGGAGAATAGAACCTGAAAGTTAAGCGTGCTCGGGCTGGAGTAGTGAGAGGGATGGGTGACCGATCGGGAAGTTAGATGATTTGGAATGAGTGATCCACACTTGAGCAGTTAAGAGAGGTGATTAGAGACTAAATCATCAAATAATTCAGAAAAATTTAAAATAAAAAAAATTCCAAAATTTTCAAAAAAAAATTAAAAAAAATCTTTAGTACCGGTTGGTAACACCAACCGGTACTAAAGGTCCCCCGTACCAGGGCGCGAGCTCACGCCACGTGGTGGCACTTTAGCGCCGGTTCGTGCCGAACCGGTACTAAAGGTGGGGGGGGCCTTTAGTGCCGGTTTCATAACCGGCACTAAAGGCCCTTACAAACCGGTACTAATGGTCCGTTTTCTACTAGTGAAACTGGATTTGCATGTCAAGAAATCTCACGTGAGAAGCAAGCTAACTGATGGATGCGGTGGTTGTTAGACAAAAAAGATGCTGATTGTTTATCTCCAGCGGGAGTTTGCATGCGAAACACACAACGATGAATGTCCTGTTGAGGCTGGAGAGATGCTACTCACTTTTATTTCAGCCAGGTTCAGTGTCATTTGGCCGGAGGATGGAAGCTAATAGCGGCTGAATGGTGAGAGCAACGGCGGCAGCCTGACCAGAGGACAACTGAACTTCCTCTCTAAGCATAGGTACGTACGTACATAATAACATATATTTTTTGTTTCTTTTGCATAATATATTTCTTCATACAGTACAACATATGATCTCTAGATTTTTTATGTCCTTTGCTTAAATTTCCCTTTTGTATTTATTGTGCACAAGAGATCTCGGCGTTGTTCACGATGGCTCAAGATTCACATTAGTGCAGCATGACAGTAATTTCATTGTTGTGGGTACAAGAGATCTCGGCGTTGTTCACGATGGCTCAAGATTCACATTAGTGCAGCATGACAGTGATTTCATGGTTGTGGGTACCGGATAACCTCAGGAGAAATATCCCAAGCCAGGTAAGAAAAATAGAGGGTATTAGTATGCAATGATACCCACGTGTATAAAAAATATTGCTTTCAGTTTTACTCATATTTTTTAGCCTTTCATGAAAGATAACATGATTTTGAAGACCTCTAGAATTTATTTTTAAGATGTTTAATTTTTCTATGTCTAATATTACACTGTGTACTACCTTTTCATTTCTAATTAGATCTCTCACTTTATAGGGAAACACATACCGACAATACATAAAGAGGTCTCCTTTTTAGCAATGCCTAGAAGGGAAAATCCGGGTAACCAACACAGATTACGCGTCAGCGCACTAAATTGGCACTATAGCACGCTAAGTGACTCTAAACGACTTAGTATGATGCGGCTCCAAACACTATAGTGTGGAGGTAGTGCGCTATTTAAAACTATGATTTTTATACCCCCGAATATTAGTCTTGGCTCAATCGCCATGAAAGAACTCAAGTTTATGCTTGAGCTCTAAAATCTGAGGGCAATTAAACATTTTTCTGTTACGTATTGATTGCTCGAGAGACTGTTGACTAAGCCATGTTTTTTGCTTGCTTATTATGCTTGTCTATGGAGCCGGATCCCCTGACGTACAGCCCTTGCCGTTGGGCCGCTGACGGGTGGGTCCGGGCCCACACGTCAGTGTGTGGGCAGTACGTCAGACGAGCCGCGTCCCTTGTCTATATAGGTAGCATAATTTCCAAAGGTGGATATTTTTATTTTTGTATGCTGAACAGAACCTATTGCTTTGTAACACGTGGCTTAGTTTTACTGATTTGTATTCAATTTAAGTCTAGCTGTTGACGAGAAATATGGTTAGGAGCTGGTGAATTCTAGAAGCATTAGCTCTAACGAGGTAAACTCTTATAGACGAACTAATGAGGTAAGCGCACAATCTTTATTTATATGTATGTGATTTTAGTTTGGCATATATTGTATTGGTTGATACTCCAAGTATCATTTCTCTTGGTGGCTTTAGTAATGGCTTAAGAAGTCTATTTTATGCTAACGCACTCATGTCACATACAATTTTCACAATATGTATATTAGACGGAAATATACTAACGAAGAACCATATCTAAAATATAATACGTCATAGATATTAAAAAAACTTCCATGAAAGCATTCGTTGTGTCATTAGCAAAATCTAAAATTAGGATAATTAGAAAGGGTTGATTGGAGGGTTAGTTATGCCGAATCTAAAATAAGAGGTACTTCCCTGTGATGTGACTTGATCCGTAAGCGTGTGGTAGATAGGAGATTCATGCACAATACAGATTAAACATATATTACAAACCGGTCATACTTTTATAAGTGGTATATAAAATATGGGCGAGGAATAATGTAAATTGTTGCAGTATAGGTTGTACATGGTAGTTAAAATAATGTAAGAATCTTTGTTTTTTTTTCTAAAATGTAATAAAAGAATACTTTTATTCGTTCACTAGAATATGGCATATAGGTCAAAATTTATAAAATCATATTATTGTTCAATAAAAGTAACGAAAAATCTATATTATTGTATTCTATATGTATTATGAGCAAAAGTTAGTATAGTTTGAAGGAAAGTAGTAATACTTACTTTACTATTTATTTACCAAGTATATTTCTAAAGTTAGGGTATTACTAATATGTCACCAACACAGTTGATTGCATTGACTACAACATCGGAGATTTAGAAAATGAAGGTCAAGGTATAAAACATATGGATGCAATTAGTATATTGGCTATTGACCTTATGAGCACCAATACAAATTTCCCACACAAGGTAGAGTTATCACATACTTATCACTCACTTAGTTTTCCATACTCAAAGTTTTCCTAATATGTAATTCTATATATATATATATATATATATATATATATATATATATATATATATATATATATATATATATATATAGGCCGTACAATCCACGTGGTGTTAAAAAATAAGCAAAAAATTATGGAGGACTCCGTCTACTTAGTAAGGACCTTTAGAATTAGGGATTATGACAACTTTAAAAGGATTTCACAAAGGTATTTCAAAACCTCAAAATATTGGCATATGACAACTTGCATAGGATTTCATACATATTGAAGACCTTCAACTACTCAAGAGTAATAATAGAAAATGGTTACAACTTAGATACAACATTGAAACAAGTGACAAGAATTTATTTTTAACTATTACTTTGTACGTAATGATAATGATACCATAGATAGTAGGGAAATTACTGATAAACAATGTGCATGTATACAGATCATCCATAGATTCATAACCAAGTATCATTGAATTTATTTTTTAGATACCTTTTGTGCATATATCATTTGGTTGTCTACCCTAATGAAACCAATAGATCAAGTACTATAAAAAAGAGGGATATCGAGGTAGCATGTTTTAAACATCTGTGAAAAGAGTAAGTAATGTAAGTTATTAATAGCGATTTTTAAAATCTGTAAATAGATTCCAACATGAATTTTACAGGTTTAAATTATTTTTTGTGGAAATAAGATCATTGTGACCGTTAAGGGGACATCTTTTAGAAAATTTGGTAGATTACGTTCTTTTGGAGAAACATACAATACCGGCTCTAACTACAAATTTGGACAACAATGTTTTACAAGAGAAATACCCAAAGGAAATTACCAAATTGTTGAATCGTGATATTATAATAATGGTTTTCATCTAACCTTGATGATCAAGTATTTTGTATGTTCTTTGTTACATTGTCTGATATATGTTCGCTCTTGGCTTTAATTCAAAGTTGTATGCACTATGCACAACAAAATAATGCTGGAATCATATCAAATAAATGTTCGGTAGATAGATATAGATGATTTTTTATGACAAGAAAAATAAGAATAATTGTATATAAATTCTTATGATTTTATAGCGAGAAATATGGATCTATGACAAGTATGTTGGATCTACATTAAATGTTCTTCCGATTCTTACATTTTGTAGTACATCTGGACACTAGCCATCAAGAAGGAAAACCCAAGGGACCTTTAGGGTGTGTTTGGTTCGGGGACCAAGTGTAATGGAATGTAATGGTTCCGTTCCACATGAATGGAATGGTTCCGTCTTTGTGTTTGCTATGAATAATGAGGTGGAATGGAACGGTTACATCTCAATGCTTGGTTGGTGGAATAGAATCGAATGAAAAATGTTTAAATTTGTGTTTGCTTTTCTGGCAATGTATGCAACATTGATATTATTTTTAGAAGCATTTTATTAAGATTCCGAAGAAACATTTTTATTATCTTTGCATCACCACTTAGTCAATGTACATACACAATCATACATTTACCAACAAATTTACACATGCACAAATTTATTTTTGCAAAAAGCAAGAACAAGCATGTACAAATAGATAACAAAACCTGTCAATAATCTAAACATCCGTGTACAAATTGGCAAGAACAATTGCAAAAGGAAAAAAATACGCAGCTGCCACCTGATCCGGCCACCATCGCTCTCCTATCGGACTGTCGCCTGAGCACTGGATCCGGTGCCCCTCTTCCCAGCCTTGGCCGCGCGGCCGCCGGTGCCACCCGCGTCGGCCGCCTGCTCCTCTTCCCGGCTGTGAGCCCCGCATCGCCCTCTGCTACCCCTGCTGCCGCCTGTATTCCCGAACATGGGCTGCGCACCACCGCGCCATGGCTGTCGGCTGAGCGCTGGGCACTGGCGCCCGTCTTCCCGGCCGCCGGCACGAATGAGAGAGAGAGGAGCAGCCGGCGGCGCTGTTGAAGGAGAGGAGCTGCCAACGGCGCTGCTGAAGAAGAGGACCGGCCGCGCCGCAGATGAAGGAGACGAGCAGCCTCCCGCGCGGATCCAGGAGGAGCGGCCAGCGGCGTGGATTCGGGGAGGAGTGGTTGGCGGCGCGGATCCAGGAGGGATCCAGGTTCGTGCGACAGAAGGAGATGCGAAGGCTTCGTGCGAGGGAGACGGGTGAGCGGTTCCGCGTGGTCCGCTCGATTTGGAGGAACCACGCGGAACGACATAAACAGGGAATATGCCGTTCCTGGAATCAAGTGGTTCTCGTTCGTTTCACTATCCAAACGCATGAACGGGCCTTGAGGATGGAACCGACCCGTGCCGTTCCACTTCGTGACAGAAACCAAACACACCCTTAGAGTCATTCTCTCACGTTTTGGATCCATTCTGGATCGACTACTTGCATGGCTTGGAGCTACTAAGAACACAAACAACACTCTGGAAAGGGGAAAGTGAAGGATCAACATTGTCGGAGCTGTCGTTTGCGATGTGGACTATGTGTTTTTATACAAGTAGTAAGTGATGTTTCTTTCTACAAAGTGTTGACAATGTACAAACGTTGCTTAAGCCAAACATGAGCCAACTTTGTTCTAGCTTAGTGCACGTACCTCAAGGTAGCTAAATAAAATGATCATGCAAACAGATAGTTAACATGACAGTTTTAATGGATATATATATATATATATATATATATATATATATATATATATATATATAGGACAAATTTTTCCTACTACCGGGTGTAGTTACTCCCACTTTTGTTTCATGCGTTCTAGGTAGTATCTATCATATCGGAGAGTATGTACGCGTAGTATGTAGTATATAATAATGTTTAGGTAGTATATATACTATTTTTTTGGTAGTATGTATCATATTTTGTGCATACTCTATTTCACGTACAAATATGTACATATTTCACAAATACAATAAAATCATGAGCTCACTTGCGATTTTTTCTTATAACTCACTTTGGAGTATCTTAAATATAATATATGAACATATTAAAAATAATAAAGTAGAGTATATACTACCACATGGTAGTATATAAGAAATGGGTGTAGCTACACCCGGTAGTAGGATGCATTTTCCCTATATATATATATAAATAACTATATATATATAATACATAAATTTACATTACTTATACTGAACTGGAAAAAATCACTTACAATACAAAAGCCACTAAAATAAAAAATACTTATGCCTACATGAAAACAATGAAAAATATTAAATATGTGCATGAAAAATAAAATAAAACAATGCACATGATAAAAATGCAAGCAAAATGATACAATTATAATTTGCACAAGCGTGTGAACATAAGAAATAACGTTAATACGACATGCATAATTAGCATGTAAATTATAAATGGATAACACACACACACATACATGAGGGTTTCAATAAAAACAAACACATCTAAGAACAAAATTATGTACGCAAGAGTAGTATATTTGTAAATGTCATCACATTTGGTTCCAATTTTTCATTATAAAACCAAATAATATGTTCTCATAATTCAACTCAATCCAATTCTAGCCCGCGCATCGAGCGGGCCACTTTGCTAGTTATCAAAGTAACGAACGCGAATCATATGAGCGTGATGAAAACTAGCTTGACGATAATTCCCATGTATCCTCAGGAGCGTTTTCCTTCATATCAGAGTTTGTCCAGGCTTGTCCTTTGATACAAAAAGGATTGGGCCATCTTGCTGCACCTTATTTACTTTTGTTACTTGTTACCCGTTACAAATTACCTTATCACAAAACTATCTGTTACCGATAATTCCAGTGCTTGCAGAGAATACCTTACTGAAAACCGTTTGTCATTTCCTTCTGCTCCTCGTTGGGTTCGACACTCTTACTTATCGATATGACTATGATAGATCCCCTATACTTGTGGGTCGTCAAGACTCTTCTCTGGCGCCGTTGCCGGGGAGTGACGCGCCTTTGGTAAGTGGAATTTGGTAAGGAAAATTTTATATAGTGTGCTGAAATTTACTGTCACTTGTTACTATAGAAAGTAATCCTTTGAGGGGCTTGTTCGGGGTATCTTCACCCCGACCAGTAGAGAAAAGAGTTGTCCCTCAACCTACTGAACCTACTGAAAATGTTTACTTTGAAATTCGTTTGGGTATGATAGAGAAACTGCTAGCTAATCCTTTCACAGGTGATGGAACATTGCATCCCGATTTACACCTAATCTATGTGGATGAAGTTTGTGGATTATTTAAGCTTGTAGGTATGTCCGAGGATGTCATCAAGAAGAAGTTCTTCCCTTTATCTTTGAATGGAAATTCATTGACATGGTTTAGGCTATGTGATGATATGGGATCAAGGAACTACAATCGATTAAAATTGGAATTTCATCAGAAGTTTTATCCTATGCATCTTGTTCATTGTGATCGTAATTATATATATAATTTTTTGCCTCGCGAAGGAGAAATCATCTCTCAAGCTTGGGGGAGGCTTAAGTCAATGTTATATTCATGCCCCAATCACGAGCACGCAAGAGAAATTATTATTCAAATTTTTTATGCTCGGCTTTCTCTCAATAATCGCTCCATGGTCGATATTTCTTGTACTGGATCTTTTATGATGAAGACTATTGAATTCAAATGGGATTTATTGGAAAGAATTAAACGCAACTCTGAATATTGGGATCTCGACGAAGGTAAGGAGTCAGGTACAACACCTAAGTCTGATTGTGTTAAATCTTATATGGATACCGATGTTTTCCGTGAATTTAGCACTAAATATGGACTTGACTCTGAGATAGTAGCTTCTATCTGTGAATCATTTGCTACTCATGTTGATCTTCCTAAGGAGAAGTGGTTTTAATATTGTCCTCCCATTGAAGTAAAAGTAGTTGCACCTATTAAAGTTGAAGAAAAGACTATCACTTATAATGATTCTATTGTTCCTACTACTTATATTGAGAAACCACCTTTCCCTGTTAGAATAAAGGATCAAGCTAAAGCTTCAACTGTGGTCAACAAAAGTAATATTAGGACACCCGAACCCCCTGAGCAAATTAAAGTTGAACCTAGTATTGCTATGGTTAAAGATCTCTTGGCTCATAATATTGATGGGCATGTTATTTACTTCTGTGATGAAGCTGCTACAGTTGCTAGACCCGGCACTAAAAATAATCAGACCTGTTGTTGGCATGCCTGTTATTTCTGTCAAAATAGGAGATCATTGTTATCATGGCTTCTGTGACATGGGGGCTAGTGCAAGTGCAATACCTTATTCCTTATACAAAGAAATTATGAATGATATTGCACCTGCTGAGATAGAAGAAAATGATGTTACAATTAAGCTTGCCAATTGAGATACTATTTCACCAGTTGGGATTGTTAGAGATGTTGAAGTCTTGTGTGGAAAAGTTAAATATCCTGCTGATTTTCTTGTTCTTGGTTCCCCACAGGATAACTTTTGTCCTATTATATTTGGTAGACCCTTCTTGAATACGGTTAATGCTAGGATAGACTGCAAAAAGGATGTTGTTACTATTGGTTTGGGGGATATGTTGAAGGAAATATGCCCTAGAGGCAATAATAAAGTTATTATTTATTTCCTTATATCATGATAAATGTTTATTATTCATGCTAGAATTGTATTAACCGGAAACATAATACTTGTGTGAATACATAGACAAACAGAGTGTCACTAGTATGCCTCTACTTGACTAGCTCGTTGATCAGAGATGGTTATGTTTCCTAACCATAAACATGAGTTGTCATTTGATTAACGGGATCACATCATTAGGAGAATGATGTGATTGACATGACTCATTCCGTTAGCTTAGCACTGGATCGTTTAGTATGTTGCTATTGCTTTCTTCATGACTAATCACTAGTGCAGAACCGGGAAATAGCACCGGTTCGTAAGGCCCTTTAGTGCCGGTTCCATAACCGACACTAAAGTGTGGGCACTAAAGCCCCCCCCCCTTTAGTACCGGTTCAGCACGAACCGGTGCTAAAGGGCAACCACGTGGCACGAGCCAGCTCCGGGGGGCGGGAGCCCTTTAGTACCGGTTGGTAACACCAACCGGTACTACAAGGTTTGGGTTTTCTTGGTTTTATGATTTCTTTTTCATTTAATTTTGTGTTTTCCATTTTAATTCTTTTTTGTTTGCTGGTATTTTACGATACTACACATTGTACACGTTATGCATATATATATATATATATATATATATATATATATATATATATATATATATATATAGAGAGAGAGAGAGAGAGAGAGAGAGAGAGAGAGAATTTCTAGTAGAACCGATCATATATATATATATATATATATATATATCATCAAATGTCTCACAAACCACCATATTAATTCACACATACACACATTTATAGCTATATACAATTTCTCCTACATGTTGCCTTCGAAGCCAGTGGCATTAGCCTAATTGGTGCCTTCGGAGCACGATGACAATTGGAAGTGGTTCATGGGGGCGGTAGCGGGTAATAGTATTCTCCCTTCGGATTTATGACCTGGTCGAGCAAAAATCCTGTTATTTCCTCTTGAAGTGCTTGTACGCGCTCCGTATCTAGGAGCTTGTCCCGCACCTCTGTGAACTGTTAAGAAGGAGATCAATATGCATGTGTATTAGTTGTGTGACTAGATATCGATAATGGTGTAAAAATTATGAATAGTGTTCTCACAAACGTACCCATTCCTGTCTTCGAGATCTGCTCGTTTCGGACGTCATCATGCGAATGTTCTCGCAAACGCAGAATGCACACAGATTAGTCCCCTGCGCTTGCTTAATGGCCTTTACGAGAATGGAATTTGATCAGATAATAATTAATCAAGCATGATAATTAAAGAGATGGCAGCTAGCTAGATAGCTAGTACTACTTAATTACTTACCTTGGGTCGAAACCATTTCAGGTTTTGTTTCCATTCGCCTTCCGTGACGCTGATGAACCTTGCCTAAGCCCTGCCCGCCGACAAAGAAAATGAATAAAGGGGTTATTAAATAGTTCATATCAGGAAATGACAAACTAAATAGGCCGAGATATATAGTTAATAATGATTGAAATTACCTGTTGACTATCCCATACAAGATGTTGTAGTCAGCTTTTAGTTTGAGTAGTGAGTCCAGTATTTCAACTGTTCTGGTGTCAACTTTAATGATACACAAGATCCAGTGAAATCTGCATGCACACACGTTTGCATGTCTTAATTAAGCGGGCATATGTAAGCAAAAACATGTAGCTAGCTAGTAGGCAAAAACAGAGAATTTGTAGTACAAGACAATGTGAATCACTGGAAGTTGTAAGGAAGTAGTATATCTTCATTGTATTTGAGGCGCTTCAAGAACTCTAGCATGTTGTCCTCTACATGCTTTTCATGATATGCATCTATTTTCCATGTGTATTCATTAACGGTGTTTGGGTCAATGAACCCAATGCCATAGCGTCCACCTTTTCTCATTTCATACATCTTCATCCTCCATAATACCATAGAAAAGAATATAGTGAGGATAATTACAGGTAATGATTGATCAAAAAGGATCACTACAGCTAGCTTGAGAGACTTAAATTACAGAAAGAAATCACTTATAGACAATAGCAACTGACGATAGATTTGTCGAGTGCGTCTTGATTGTATAACTGAAACAGTTCAGAATACTCAACGGACACAACTTTCTCATGGTAGTAATGATCCTTCTTGACATACACCATGAGGGACTCTCGATTGGAAATCTTGACAATGTTCATGTACCATTGATGCAATTCATACATTCTCGTTGGGAGCTTCTTGACCTCATCTGGCTCTACCAAAGGTTGGCCCTGGACATATTTCTGTTTTATTTCCTCCTCTCTAAGCGGAGACATGGGCTCGATCTCGAGGAGTTGTCCAACAGTGATCTTGAGCATTTTAGCCTGCATTATATGATCCTCGGTTATTACCACATCGCCCAGCTGGGGAACGTTAACGGTTTGCCCACAATAATATTGGGCGCGCGTATGTGTTGTTGGCACAACAAGCGGGGGGGTTGATTGCGCCGCCTGTTCTCCCAGCTGGGGAACGATTTTCCCGCATTTTTTGATAGCTGCTTGCTGTTTGCTCGAGCTTGAGCTCGCCTCCCTCTGTATACGTGCTCGATTTAACTTCCTGATGTGGCGCTCATAGTCTGTGTCAACAGGCTTCGGAGGTGGTGGTTGAGACATTCGAATGAAGTGGTCAATCGTTTCCTGAGGCACTTTCTCCCTTGGCGGCGGTGGCGGTTTCGGTGCAAAATGGGTTTCCACCTCGGCCTTCGATATCGCTGTGTTTTCCTCATCGGACTTGTCATAAGGCCTCTGCGGAAGAGGCGCGAGGCTTCTTGGACCATATTTATATCGCTTGCCTCCGTCTGTACTTCCTGTACTACGACCTCAACTCGTACCGCTACGCACCATAGCTGCGGGGTGTCTCTTCTGCGATTGCTGAGGCGGCGGAGACGGCTGACGGGGCTGAGTTGGACGAGGAGGAGTGGCCTAAAGCTGTGCCGGACTTGGAGGAGGAGTGGCCTGAGGTTGTGTCGGACTTAAAGGAGGAGTGGACGTCTGACGCTGTGCCGGACTTGGAGGAGGAGGAGTGGCCTGACGCTTTGCCGGACTTGGAGGAGGAGGAGGAGTGGCCTCACGCGTTGGTGGACTTGGAGGAGCGGGAGTCTGCTGACTCGGTGGCGGACTTCGACGAGGAGTCGGGTGACGCGGTGTCGGTGGCCTTCGAAAGACGATGCAATCCTTTCTCCATAGGATGACACGATGTATGGCCTCTCTGACTGTGTGCTCGTCGTCACCTCCAGGAATGTCAAGCTGTAGCCCTGAATATGGGTCCACCACCTCATCAACCACGACACGAGCATAGCCCGCTGGAATCGGGTTGCAATGGAAGGTTGCCTCGGGGGGATTTGAAAAAGCAACGGCGTCCGCCACCTTCATGGATATGTTCTTCATTTTGAAGTGTAGCTCGCAGTTAGTGTTCTCCGTGATGTCATCCACAGGGTATCTATCCATCATTGCGTCAAACGGGGCGGAACCCACGCTGCTTCTCGGCATGGATGGGGCGGTGCTATCCAATGCTGGATCATCCGCTAGCTGCTGCAGCTGCTGAGACCCCCTTTGCTGGCTAAGTGAGTCGATCTGCTCCTGCTGCCGCTGGAATTTGACTGCCAACTCCGCTTGACTTGCTTCTAGGCCTTGAAGGCATTCATAGTCCCGCTTCCTCTGCTCCTCCTCCATCTTCCTCTTCTTCTCGTCCGCAATCTTCTTTCTCGCACGGGTTCTGTAGTCGGTGTTCTAGTCCGAAAACCCCCCATACCACGGAATAGTGCCCTTGCCTCGTGTTCTTCCCGGGTGTTCAAGATTTCCCAGGGCACGCGTAAGCTCGTCGTTCTCTCTGTTGGGCTGGAACACCCCGATTGAGCCTCTTCTATTGCAACAAGTAGTGCATCGTCGGCTCCGTTCAGACATGCCTTCGTCGAAACTTTGCCTGTCTTCGGGTCCAACTCCCCCATGCGCATAGAACCAAGTCCTGCACCTGGGGGCCAGCTCTTAGTAACCGGAGTGACACCTGCATACTCCTTCTCTTTCTCAGACTTATCCCACTTAGGCATTGCCACCGCATAGCCACCTGGCCCCAGCTTATGGAACTTATCCTTTTTTTCGGCATTCTTCTTGTTTATTCTTGACCGTTCCTTAGCTAATTCTGAATCCTTGAATTTCACGAAATCGTCCCAATGAGCACTTTGGTTCTCTAGTGTTCCCTCGAATACTGGAGTCTTCCTTCCTCCCTTGACGTACTTGTCCCATACACGATTCTTGTGGTTCTTGAATGCAACCTTCAAATCCTTGACCATATCATGTACATCAGGACCAGTACGGTGGCGAGGCTTCGTCCGGTGATCCGCCTCACCTTTGAAATGCTTGCCCTTCTTTCTTACGGGATGCCTGCTCGGAAGAAATCGACGATGTCCCAGGTACACATTCTTCTTACAATTAGCCAAATATATACTGTCGGTATCGTCCAAACAGTGCGTGCATGCGCGGTAACCCTTGTTTGTCTGTCCTGAAAGGTTACTGAGAGCAGGCCAATCATTGATGGTCACGAACAGCAACGCCTTTAGGTCAAATTCTTCCCCCATGTGCTCATCCCACGCACGTACACCTGTTCCATTCCATAGTTGTAAGAGTTCTTCAACTAATGGCCTTAGGTACACATCAATGTCGTTGCCGGGTTGCTTAGGGCCTTGGATGAGCACTGGCATCATAATGAACTTCCGCTTCATGCACAACCAAGGAGGAAGGTTATACAAACATAGAGTCATAGGCCAGGTGCTATGGTTGCTGCTCTGCTCCCCAAAAGTATTAATGCCATCTGCGCTTAGACCAAACCATACGCTCCTTGCGTCATCTGCAAACTCCTTCCCGTACTTTCTTTCGATTTTTCTCCACTGCGACCCGTCAGCGGGTACTCTCAACTTTCCGTCTTTCTTACGGTCTTCTCTGTTCCATCGCATCGCCTTGGCATGCTCTTTGTTTTGGAACAAACGTTTCAACTGTGGTATTATAGGAGCATACCACATCACCTTGGCAGGAATCTTCTTCCTGGGGCGCTCGCCCTCGACATCACCAGGGTCATCGCGGCTGATCTTATAGCGCAATGCACCACATACCGGGAAAGCGTTCAAATCCTCGTACTCACCGCGGTAGAGGATGCAATCATTAGGGCATGCATGTATCTTCTGCACCTCTAACCCTAGAGGGCAGACAACCTTCTTTGCTTCGTACGTACTCTCGGGCAATTCGTTGTCCTTTGGAAGCATATCCTTTATCATTACTAGCAACTTTCCAAATCCCTTGTCAGATACACCATTCTCTGCCTTCCATTCCAGCAATTCCAGTGTGGTGCCCAGCTTTTTCTTGTCACCTACGCAATTCGGATACAAAAATTCTTTGTGATCCTCTAACATGCGCTGCAACTTCTTCTTCTCCAAATCACTTGCGCAGTTTCTCTTTGCATCGGCAATGGCCCGACCTAGATCATCAACGGGCTCATCTGATGCCTCTTCTTCAGCTTCTTCCCGCATTGCCGGCTCAGCTTCTTCCCGCATTACCGGCTCATCTTCATCCCCCATTGTTGTGTCATCGTATTCAGGGAACCCATGGCCAGGATAGCTGTCATCGTCCTCTTCTTCTTCATTGTCTTCCATCATAACCCCTCTTTCTCCATGCTTGGTCCAAACATTATAGTGGGGCATGAAACCGGACTCAAACAGGTGGACGTGAATGATTCTTGACGTAGAGTAATTGTGACCATTCTTACAGCCAGCACGTGGACAAGGCATAAAACCATCCACCCGCTTGTTTGCCTCAGTCGCAAGCAGAAAAGTATGCACGCCCTCAACGAACTGGGGAGAGCATCGGTCATCGTACATCCATTGCCGGCTCATCTTCATTACACAACACCGAATAGACCAAATTAATACAAGTTCATACATAAAGTTCATACAACACTTAAATGCAACAAACAAATAACTCTCTAGCTAAAGCATTTAAATGCAACAACAAATGCGATCAAGATCGCAATTAAGGTAACAATTGATCCAACAGCATAATGATACCAAGCCTCACTATCGATGGCATGTTTTCTAATCTTTCTAATCTTCAAGCGCATTTTCTCCATCTTGATCATGTGATCATCGACGACATCGGCAACATGCAACTCCAATTCCATCTTCTCCCCCTCAATTCTTTTCAACTTTTCTTTCAAGTACTCGTTTTCTCTTTCAACTAAATTTAACCTCTCGACAATAGGGTCGGTTGGAATTTCCGGTTCACATACCTCCTAGAAAAAATATCTATGTCAACTTGATGGGCATAATTTGTCATAAACACGAAATGCAACTAGTTTTAAAAGAGAATATATATACCACATCCGAATCATAACAAGGACGAGGGCCGACGGGGGCGGATATCAAAACCATGGCACTATATGTATAACAAACAACGTACGGGTAAGATAATTATACGAGTAACTATATATCCAAATCGCACAAACATCAATTTTTATATAAAATTTCATGAACAAGCTCACCACAAGGTGGTGCCGGCGATGGGACGGTGCGGGCGATCGACGGTGGTTACGACGGAGATTTAGAAGGCACTAAGTAAACCACACCTACATATGCAAACTAAGTGTTATTTTTGACCTCAAATTGCATATAAATCAAATACTAGCACATATATATATTTCCTCCCAAATTACTAAACTCACAAATTAATCACTATATAAAGCATTGCAAGAGCTAATCTAGCAATGTGAGATGAAAGGACAAAGTTGCTAACCTTTGTGATCATTTGAATGGATGGGGGCCTTCAAATCTTGACAATTTTTGAGCAAAATGTGTGATGATGTCGAGAGGAAGAGGGGAAGAATAGAGAGGAGAGGGGAAAGGGGAAGAACAGAGCGATCTCGGGTGGATGAAGGGTTTATGTAGGACGACCTTTAGTACTGGTTCGTGCCAAGAACTGGTACTAAAGGGGCTGGAGGGGCCCCAGTCTGACAACATCCTGCCACCACTCTCATTTGTACCAGTTCGTGGCACGAACCGGTGCTAAAGGTTCGCCACGAACCGGTACTAATGAAAGCGGCCCGGCTAGCCGTTGGAACCAGCACTAATGTATCCATTAGCGCCGGCTCTTATTCAAACCGGCACTAATGTGCTTCACGGTTGACCCTTTTTCTACTAGTGTATACATGTTCCTATGACTATGAGATTATGCAACTCCCGTTTACCGGAGGAACACTTTGTGTGCTACCAAACGTCACAACGTAACTGGGTGATTATAAAGGTGCTCTACAGGTGTCTCCAAAGGTACATGTTGGGTTGGCGTATTTCGAGATAAGGATTTGTCACTCCGATTGTCGGAGAGGTATCTCTGGGCCCTCTTGGTAATACACATCACTTAAGCCTTGCAAGCATTGCAACTAATGAGTTAGTTGCGGGATGACGTATTACGGAACGAGTAAAGAGACTTGCCGGTAACGAGATTGAACTAGGTATTAAGATACCGACGATCGAATCTCGGGCAAGTAACATACCGATGACAAAGGGAACAACGTATGTTGTTATGCGGTCTCACCGATAAAGATCTTCGTAGAATATGTAGGAGCCAATATGAACATCCAGGTTCCGCTATTGGTTATTGACCGGAGACGTGTCTCGGTCATGTCTACATTATTCTCGAACCCGTAGGGTCCGCACGCTTAACGTTACGATGACAGTTTCATTATGAGTTTATATGTTTTGATGTACCGAAGGTTGTTCGGAGTCCCGGATGTGATCACGGACATGACGAGGAGTCTCGAAATGGTATAGACATAAAGATTGATATATTGGACGACTATATTCGGACACCGGAAATGTTCTGGGTGATTTCAGAGAAAACCGGAGTGTTTGAGGGTTACCGGACCCCCCCCCCCCGGGAGAAGTAATGGGCCTTATGGGCCTTAGTGGAGAGAGAAAGGGGTAGCCAGGGTGGGCCGCGCGCCCCTCCCCCTCTGGTCCGAATTGGACTAGGAGAGGGGGCCGGCGCCCCTCTTTCCTTCTCCCTCTCCCCCTTCCTTTCCCCCTCCTAGTAGGAGCAGGAAAGAGGGGAGTCCTACTCCTACTAGGAGGAGGACTCCTCCTCCCGGCGCGCCTAGCAAGGGCCGGCCGGCCTCCCCCCTTGCTCCTTTATATACGGGGGCAAGGGGGCACCCTAGAGACACAACAATTGATCATTGATCTCTTAGCCGTGTGCGGTGCCCCCCTCCACCATAATCCTCGATAATATTGTAGTTGTGCTTAGGCGAAGCCCTGCGACGGTAGAACATCAAGATCGTCACCACACCGTCATGCTGACGGAACTCTTCCCCGACATTCTGCTGGATCGGAATCCGGGGATCGCATCGAGCTGAACGTGTGCTAGAACTCAGAGGTGTCGTAGTTTCGGTGCTTGATCGGTCGGGCCGTGAAGACGTACGACTAGATCAACCACGTTGTTATAACGCTTCCGCTTTCGGTCTACGAGGGTACGTGGACAACACTCTCCCCTCTCATTGCTATGCATCACCATGATCTTGCGTGTGCGTAGGATTTTTTTTGAAATTACTACGTTCCCCAACAGTGGCATCCGAGCCAGGTTTTATGCGTTGATGTTATATGCACGAGTAGAACACAAGTGAGTTGTGGGCGATATAAGTCATACTGCTTACCAGCATGTCATACTTTGGTTCGGCAGTATTGTTGGATGAAGCGGCCCGGACCGACATTACACGTACGCTTACGCAAGACTGGTTCTACCGACGTGCTTTGCACACAGGTGGCTGGCGGGTGTCAGTTTCTCCAACTTTAGTTGAACCGAGTGTGGCTACGCCCGGTCCTTGCGAAGGTTAAAACAACACCAACTTGACAAACTATCGTTGTGGTTTTGATGCGTAGGTAAGAACGGTTCTTGCTAAGCCCAGTAGCAGCCACGTAAAACTTGCAACAACAAAGTAGAGGACGTCTAACTTGTTTTTGCAGGGCATGTTGTGATGTGATATGGTGAAGACATGATGCTAAATTTTATTGTATGAGATGACCATGTTTTGTAACAGAGTTATCGGCAACTGGCAGGAGCCATACGGTTGTCGCTTTATTGTATGCAATGCAATCGCCCTGTAATGCTTTACTTTATCACTAAGCGGTAGCGATAGTCGTAGAAGCATAAGATTGGTGAGACGACAACGATGCTACGATGGAGATCAAGGTGTCGCGCCGGTGACGATGGTGATCATGACGGTGCTTCGGAGATGGAGATCACAAGCACAAGATGATGATGGCCATATCATATCACTTATATTGATTGCATGTGATGTTTATCTTTTATGCATCTTATCTTGTTTTGATTGACGGTAGCATTATAAGATGATCTCTCACTAAATTTCAAGATAAAAGTGTTCTCCCTGAGTATGCACCGTTGCCGAAGTTCGTCGTGCCCAGAAACCACGTGATGATCAGGTGTGATAAGCTCTACGTCCATCTACAACGGGTGCAAGCCAGTTTTGCACACGCAGAATACTCAGGTTAAACTTGACGAGCCTAGCATATGCAGATATGGCCTCGGAACACTGAGACCGAAAGGTCGAGCGTGAATCATATAGTAGATATGATCAACATAGTGATGTTCACCATTGAAAGCTACTCCATTTCACGTGATGATCGGTTATGGTTTAGTTGATTTGGATCACGTGATCACTTAAAAGATTAGAGGGATGTCTTTCTAAGTGGGAGTTCTTAAGTAATATGATTAAATTGAACTTAAATTTATCATGAACTTAGTACCTTATATTATCTTGCTTGTTTATGTTTGATTGTAGATAGATGGCCCGTGTTGTTGTTCCGTTGAATTTTAATGCGTTCCTTGAGAAAGCAAAGTTGAAATATGATGGTAGCAATTACACGGGCTGGGTCCGTAACTTGAGGATTATCCTCATTGTTGCACAGAAGAATTACATCCTGGAAGCACCGCTGGGTGCCAGGCCTGCTGCTGGAGCAACACCAGATGTTATGAACGTCTGGCAGAGCAAAGCTGATGACTACTCAATAGTTCAGTGTGCCATGCTTAACGGCTTAGAACCGGGTCTTCAACGACGTTTTGAACGTCATGGAGCATATGAGATGTTCCGGGAGTTGAAGTTAATATTTCAAGCAAATGCCCGGATTGAGAGATATGAAGTCTCCAATAAGTTCTATAGCTGCAAGATGGAGGAGAACAGTTCTGTCGGTGAGCATATACTCAAAATGTCTGGGTATAATAATCACTTGATTCAACTGGGAGTTAATCTTCCGGATGATAGCGTCATTGACAGAATTCTCCAATCACTGCCACCAAGCTACAAGAGCTTCGTGATGAACTATAATATGCAAGGATGGACAAGACAATTCCTGAGCTCTTCGCAATGCTAAAGGCTGCGGAGGTAGAAATCAAGAAGGAGCATCAAGTGTTGATGGTCAACAAGACCACTAGTTTCAAGAAAAAGGGAAAAGGGAAGAAGAAGGGGAACTTCAAAAAGAATAGCAAGCAAGTTGCTGCTCAGGAGAAGAAACCCAAATCTGGACCTAAGCGTGAAACTAAGTGCTTCTACTTCAAGCAGACTGGTCACTGGAAGCGGAACTGCCCCAAGCATTTGGCAGATAAGAAGGATGGCAAGGTGAACAAAGGCATATGTGATATACATGTTATTGATGTGTACCTTACTAGAGCTCACAGTAGCACCTGGGTATTTGATACTGGTTCTGTTGCTAATATTTGCAACTCGAAACAGGGACTACGGATTAA
Organism: Aegilops umbellulata; assembly: GCA_032464435.1. Classification (NCBI taxonomy): domain Eukaryota; kingdom Viridiplantae; phylum Streptophyta; class Magnoliopsida; order Poales; family Poaceae; genus Aegilops; species Aegilops umbellulata. Next base: position 408,267,417 of record CP136055.1, read on the forward strand.
GCGAACACTGGCGAAGGACGAGGTGACGATGTGCGTGGGAAATGGTTCCAAAGTCGATGTGATCGCGGTCGGCACGCTACCTCTACAAATACCTTCGGGATTAGTATTAGACCTAAATAATTGTTATTTGGTGCCAGCGTTGAGCATGAACATTACATCTGGATCTTGTTTGATGCGAGACGGTTATTCATTTAAATTAGATAATAATGGTTGTTCTATTTATATGAGTAATATCTTTTATGGTCATGCACCCTTGAAGAGTGGTCTATTTTTGATGAATCTCGATAGTAGTGATACACATATTCATAATGTTGAAGCCAAAAGATGCAGAGTTGATAATGATAGTGCAACTTATTTGTGGCACTGCCGTTTAGGTCATATCGGTGTAAAGCGCATGAAGAAACTCCATACCGATGGACTTTTGGAACCACTTGATTATTAATCACTTGGTACTTGTGAACCGTGCCTCATGGGCAATATGACTAAAACGCCGTTCTCCAGTACTATGGAGAGAGCAACAGATTTATTGGAAATCATACATACAGATGTATGTGGTCCGATGAATGTTGAGGCTCGTGGCGGATATCATTATTTTCTCACCTTCACAGATGATTTAAGCAGATATGGGTATATCTACTTAATGAAGCATAAGTCTGAAACATTTGAAAAGTTCAAAGAATTTCAGAGTGAAGTTGAAAATCATCGTAACAAGAAAATAAAGTTTCTATGATCGGATCGTGGAGGAGAATATTTGAGTTACGAGTTTGGTCTACATTTGAAACAATGTGGAATAGTTTCACAACTCACGCCACCCGGAACACCACAGCGTAATGGTGTGTCCGAACGTCGTAATCGTACTTTACTAGATATGGTGCGATCTATGATGTCCCTTACAGATTTACCGCTATCGTTTTGGGGTTATGCTTTAGAGAAGGCCGCATTCACGTTAAATAGGGCACCATCAAAATCCGTTGAGACGACGCCTTATGAACTGTGGTTTGGCAAGAAACCAAAGTTGTCATTTCTGAAAGTTTGGGGCTGCGATGCTTATGTGAAAAAACTTCAACCTGATAAGCTCGAACCCAAATCGGAGAAATGTGTCTTCATAGGATACCCAAAGGAGACTATTGGGTACACCCTCTATCACAGATCCGAAGGCAAAACATTCATTGCTAAGAATGGATCCTTTCTAGAGAAAGAGTTTCTCTCGAAAGAAGTGAGTGGGAGGAAAGTGGAACTTGATGAGGTAACTGTACCTGCTCCCTTATTGGAAAGTAGTTCATCACAGAAACCGGTTTCTATGACACCTACACCAATTAGTGAGGAAGCTAATGATGATGATCATGAAACTTCAGATCAAGTTACTACCGAACCTCATAGATCAATCAGAGTAAGACCCGCACCAGAGTGGTATGGTAATCCTGTTCTGGAAATCATGCTACTAGATCATGATGAACCTACAAACTATGAAGAAGCGATGGTGAGCCCAGATTCCGCAAAATGGCTAAGAGCCATGAAATCTGAGATGGGATCCATGTATGAGAACAAAGTGTGGACTTTGGTTGACTTGCCCGATGATCGGCAAGCAATTGAGAATAAATGGATCTTCAAGAAGAAGCCTAACGCTGACGGTAATGTTACTGTCTACAAAGCTTGACTTATCGCGAAAGGTTTTCGACAAGTTCAAGGGATTGACTACGATGAGACCTTCTCACCCGTAGCGATGCTTAAGTCTGTCCGAATCATGTTAGCAATTGTCGCATTTTATGATTATGAAATTTGGCAGATGGATGTCAAAACTGCATTCCTGAATGGATTTCTGGAAGAAGAGTTGTGATCAAAGCATTTGGTTTTATACAGACTTTTGGAGAAGCCTGTATTTACAAGAAAGTGAGTGGGAGCTCTGTAGCATTTCTGATATTATATGTGGATGACATATTACTAATTGGAAATGATATAGAATTTATGGATAGCATAAAGGGATACTTGAATAAGAGTTTTTGAATGAAAGACCTCGGTGAAGCTGCTTACATATTGGGCATTAAGATCTATAGAGATAGATCAAGACGCTTAATTGGACTTTCACAAAGCACATACCTTGGCAAAGTTTTGAAGAAGTTCAAAATGGATCAAGCAAAGAAAGGGTTCTTGCCTGTGTTACAAGGTGTGAAGTTGAGTAAGACTCAATGTCCGACCACCGCAAAAGATAGAGAGAAAATGAAAGATGTTCCCTATGCTTCAGCCATAGGCTCTATCATGTATGCAATGTTGTGTACCAGACTTGATGTGTGCCTTGCTATAAGTCTAGCAGGGAGGTACCAAAGTAATCCAGGAGTGGATCACTGGACAGCGGTCAAGAACATCCTGAAGTACCTGAAAAGGACTAAGGATATGTTTCTCGTATATGGCGGTGACAAAGAGCTCATCGTAAATGGTTACGTTGATGCAAGCTTTGACACTGATCCGGACGATTCTAAATCACAAACCGGATACGTGCTTACATTGAACGGTGGAGCTGTCAGTTGGTGCAGTTCTAAACAAAGCGTCGTGGCGGGATCTACATGTGAAGCGGAGTACATAGCTGCTTCGGAAGCAGCAAATGAAGGAGTCTGGATGAAGGAGTTCATATCCGATCTAGGTGTCATACCTAGTGCATCGGGTCCAATGAAAATCTTTTGTGACAATACTGGTGCAATTGCCTTGGCGAAGAAATCCAGATTTCACAAGAGAACCAAGCACATCAAGAGACGCTTCAATTCCATTTGGGATTTAGTCCAAGTGGGAGACATAGAAATTTTCAAGATACATACGGATCTGACTGTTGCAGACCCGCTGACTAAGCCTCTTCCACGAGCAAAACATGATCAGCACCAAGGCTCCATGGGTGTTAGAATCATTACTGTGTAATCTAGATTATTGACTCTAGTGCAAGTGGGAGACTGAAGGAAATATGCCCTAGAGGCAATAATAAAGTTATTATTTATTTCCTTATATCATGATAAATGTTTATTATTCATGCTATAATTGTATTAACCGGAAACATAATACTTGTGTGAATACATAGACAAACAGAGTGTCACTAGTATGCCTCTACTTGACTAGCTCGTTGATCAGAGATGGTTATGTTTCCTAACCATGGACATGAGTTGTCATTTGATTAACGGGATCACATCATTAGGAGAATGATGTGATTGACATGACCCATTCCGTTAGCTTAGCACTTGATCATTTAGTATGTTGCTATTGCTTTCTTCATGACTTATACATGTTCCTATGACTATGAGATTATGCAACTCCCATTTACCGGAGGAACACTTTGTGTGCTACCAAACGTCACAACGTAACTGGGTGATTATAAAGGTGCTCTACAGGTGTCTCCAAAGGTACATGTTGGGTTGGCGTATTTCGAGATTAGGATTTGTCACTCCGATTGTCGGAGAGGTATCTCTGGGCCCTCTCAGTAATACACATCACTTAAGACTTGCAAGCATTGCAACTAATGAGTTAGTTGCGGGATGATGTATTACGGAACGAGTAAAGAGACTTGCCGGTAACGAGATTGAACTAGGTATTAAGATACCGACGATCGAATCTCGGGCAAGTAACATACCGATGACAAAGGGAACAACGTATGTTGTTATGCGGTCTGACCGATAAAGATCTTCGTAGTATATGTAGGAGCCAATATGAGCATCCAGGTTCTGCTATTGGTTATTGACGGAGACGTGTCTCGGTCATGTCTACATTATTCTCGAACCCGTAGGATCCGCACGCTTAACGTTACGATGACAGTTTCATTATGAGTTTATATGTTTTGATGTACCGAAGGTTGTTCGGAGTCCCGGATGTGATCACGGACATGACAAGGAGTCTCGAAATGGTCTAGACATAAAGATTGATATATTGGACTACTATATTCGGACACCGGAAATGTTATGGGTGATTTCGGAGAAAACAGGAGTGCCGGAGGGTTACCGGAACTCCCCCGAGAGAAGTAATGGGCCTTATGGGCCTTAGTGGAGAGAGAGAGGGGCCCCCAGGGTGGGCCGCGTGCCCCCTCTCCCTCTGGTCCGAATTGGACTCCCCTTTCCTTCTCCCTCTCCCCTTCGTTTCCCCCTCCTAGTAGGAGTAGGAAAGGGGGGAGTCCTACTCCTACTAGGAGGAGGACTCCTCCTCCTGGCGCGCCTAGCAAGGGCCGGACGGCCTCCCCCTTGCTCCTTTATATACAGGGGCAAGGGGGCACCCTAGAGACACAACAATTGATCATTGATCTCTTAGCCGTGTGCGGTGCCCCCCTCCACCATAATCCTTGACAATATTGTAGCGGTGCTTAGGCGAAGCCCTGCGACCGTAGAATATCAAGATCGTCACCACGCCGTCGTGCCGATGGAACTCTTCCCCGACATTCTACTGGATCGGAGTCCGGGGATCGTCATCGAGCTGAACGTGTGCTAGAACTCGGAGGTGCCGTAGTTTAGGTGCTTGATCGGCCGGGTCGTGAAGACGTACGACTAGATCAACCGCGTTGTTATAACGCTTCCGCTTTCGGTCTACGAGGGTACGTGGCAACACTCTCCCCTCTCATTGCTATGCATCACCATGATCTTGCGTGTGCGTAGGAATTTTTTTTGAAATTACTACGTTCCCCAACATATGTCTCATGAGTTTAATTTTGCTAAATTTCATAGACAACCCCGTGATGAGGAATTGCCTAGTAAAGATGAAATTATTTGTCTTGCTTCTATTGCCGTGCCTCCTAATGATCCTTTAGAACAATATTTGCTAGACCATGAAAATGATATGTTTATGAATGAAAGAAGGAAAATAGATGCAATATTCTTTAAACAGGGACCCATTTTGAAACACAACTTGCCTGTTGAAATCCTAGGGGATCCTCCTCCACCCAAGGGTGATCCCGTGTTTGAGCTTAAACCATTACCTGATACTCTTAAATATGCTTATCTTTATGAGAAAAAGATATATCCTGTTATTATTAGTGCTAACCTTTCAGAGCAAGAAGAAAAGAAATTATTAAAAACTCTGAAGAAGCACCGTGCTGCTATTGGATATACTCTTGATGATCTTAAGGGCATTAGTCCCCACTCTATGCCAACACAAAATTAAATTGGAGAAAGATGCTAAACCAGTTGTTGATCACCAACGAAGGTTAAATCCTAAGATCAAATAAGTGGTAAGAAAAGAAATACTAAAGCTTCTGGAGGCAGGTATAATTTATCCCGTTGCTGATAGTCAGTGGGTAAGTCCCGTCCATTGTGTCCCAAAGAAGGGAGGTATTACTGTTGTTCCTAATGATAAGGATGAATTGATCCCACAAAGAATTGTTACAGGTTATTGGATGGTAATTGATTTCCGCAAATTAAACAAAGCTACAAGAAAAGATCATTACCCCTTTACCTTTTATTGATCAAATGCTAGAAAGATTGTCCAAACATACACATTTTTGCTTTCTAGATGGTTATTCTAGTTTCTCTCAAATACCTGTGTCAAAAGAGGATCAAGAAAAGACCACTTTTACTTGCCATTTCGGTACCTTTGCTTATAGACTAATGCCTTTTGGTTTATGCAATGCACCTGCTACCTTTCAAAGATGCTTGATGGCTATATTCTCTGATTTTTGTGAAAATATTATTGAGGTTTTCATGGATGATTTCTCTGTATATGGAACTTCTTTTGATGATTGCTTGAGCAACCTTGATCGAGTTTTGTAGAGATGTGAAGAAACTAAACTTGTCTTGAATTGGGAGAAGTGCCACTTTATGGTTAATGAAGGTATTGTCTTGGGGCATAAAATTTCTGAAAGAGCTATTGAAGTTGATAAAGCTAAAGTTGATGTTATTGAATATATGTTGTGTCCTAATGACATCAAAGGTATAAGAAGTTTCATTGGTCATGCATGTTTTTATAGGAGGTTCATTAAGGACTTCTCAAAAATTTCTAGGCCTCTGACTAACCTCTTACAAAAAGATGTTCCTTTTGTCTTTGATGATGATTGTGTAGAAGCATTTGAAATACTTAAGAAAGCTTTGATTTCTGCACCTATTATTCAGCCACCTGATTGGAATTTACCCTTTGAAATTATGTGTGATGGTAGCGATTATGCTGTAGGTGATGTTCTAGGGCAAAGAGTTGATAAGAAATTAAATGTTATTCAATATGCTAGTAAAACCCTAGACGGTGCCTAGAGAAATTATGCTATTACTGAAAAAGAATTTTTAGCAGTTGTATTTGCTTGTGAGAAGTTCCGACCTTATATTGTTGACTCCAAAGTAACTGTTCACACTGATCATGCTGCTATCAAATATCTTATGGAAAAGAAAGATGCTAAACCTAGACTTATTAGATGGGTTCTCTTGCTACAAGAATTTGATTTGCATATTATTGATAGAAAGGGATCTGAGAACCCCGTTGCAGACAACTTATCTAGGTTAGAAAATGTTCTTGATGACCCACTACCTATTGATGATAGCTTCCCTGATGAAAAATTATCTGTCATAAATGCCTCTCGTACAGCTCCATGGTATGCTGATTATGCTAATCACATTGTTGCTAAATTTATACCACCTAGTTTCACATAGCAGCAAAAGAAAAAGTTTTTCTATGATTTAAGACATTACTTCTGGGATGACCCACACCTTTATAAAGAAGGAGTAGATGGTGTTATTAGACTTTGTATACCTGAGCATGAATAGGAACAGATCCTACGCAAGTGTCACTCCGAAGCTTATGGAGGACACCACGCTGGAGATAGAACTGCACATAAGGTATTGCAATCCGGTTTTTATTGGCCTACTCTCTTCAAAGATGCCCGTAAGTTTGTACTGTCTTGTGATGAATGTCAAAGAATTGGTCATATTAGTAGACGTCAAGAAATGCCTATGAATTATTCACTTGTTATTGAACCATTTGATTTTTGGGGCTTTGATTATATGGGACCGTTCCCTTCCTCTAATGGGTATACACATATTTTAGTTGCCGTTGATTACGTTACTATGTGGGTAGAAGCTATTCCAACTAGTAGTGCTGATCATAACACCTCTATTAAGATGCTTAAAGAAGTTATTTTTTCGAGGTTTGGAGTCCCTAGATATTTAATTATTAATGGTGGTTCACATTTTATTCATGGTGCTTTTCGTAAAATGCTCGCTAAGTATGACGTTAATAATAGAATTGCATCTCCATATCACCCACACTCTAGTGGTAAAGTAGAATTGAGCAATAGAGAACTTAAATTAATTTTGCAAAAGACTGTTAATAGATCTAGAAAGATTTGGTCCAAGAAACTTGATGATGCATTATGGGCCTATAGAACTGCATATAAAAATCCTATGGGTATGTCTCCATATAAAATGGTTTATGGAAAAGCGTGTCACTTACCTCTCGAACTAGAACATAAGGCATATTGGGCTATTAAAGAGTTCAATTATGATTTCAAACTTGCTGGTGAGAAGAGGCTATTTGACATTAGCTCACTTGATGAATGGAGAACCCAGACCTATGAGAACGCCAAATTGTTTAAGGAAAAAGTTAAAAGATGGCATGACAAAAGGATACAAAAGCGTGAGTTTAATGTAGGTGATTATGTGTTGCTATTCAACTCTCGTTTAAGACTTTTTGCAGGAAAACTTCTCTGTAAATAGGAAGGTCCTTACGTTATCGAGGAGGTCTATCATTTCGGTGCCATAAAAATCAAGAACTTCGAAGGCACAAATCCGAAGGTGGTGAACGGTCAAAGAATCAAACATTATATCTCACGTAATCCCATAAATGTTGAAACTAATGTTATTGAAACCGTAACCCCAGAGGGATACATAAGGGACACTTTCTAGAACGTTTCAGACTCCGAAAAAGAATAGGTATGTGGTACAGTAAGTAAACCGACTCCAAAACAGTTCTAATGGCAATTTTTCTCCGTTTTGGAATATTTAAGAAAATAGGAAAATAAGAAGTAGTCCGGGAAGGACACGAGGCGTCCACGAGGGTGGAGGGCGCGCCCTACCCCCCTGTGCGCGCCTCCCTGCCTCATGGGTACCTCGTGCGCTCTCCGGACTCCGTTTTCTTGCACGATACTTCTTTTGGTCGGTAAAAATTCATTATATAATCTCCCGAAGGTTTGACCCTCGTATCAGGCAAATATCCGCTGTTTTTGTTTCATGCTATTTTCTGCCAGGGTTATCGAGGCCAGGCATCATGTCGTCCTTCTCCTCCAACAATGAGGGCAAGGATGCTTGGCTAATGAAGATAGAGCTGAAGAAAGAAGAACTCGGGGAGATCGACAAGGATGATGGAATCAAGAAGGCCATGGAGGATCAAGCTCCAGTAGCAGAAGAAGAAGACATCCTTCAACCTCATCACAATCTTCTTACCCCAACTGAGATTGAAGCTTTCAAGATGATTGAGTTAGCTCGTACACAAAACAAGTATCTCACACGTGAAAATATTTTGTTGAAGGAGCATATCACCGCACTCAACGACATTATCCGCAAATTGGAGGATCTCCTACGCTCTATGTGCGACTATCCATCATCACCATCATCTTCTTCACCAGCAAAGGAGACATAAACACATGGGTATGGGCACTCACCTAGGCAACTGCCAAGCTTGGGGGAGGTGCCCCGATAGCGTATCACCATCACACTCCTATCTTTACCGTTTGTAATTCGATCCTTTTGGTAATATATTGATCTAGTAGAATAAAGTTTTAGTATGATCTAGTTTTGGGTTTTGCTTTATGATCCTTCTATGTAATTGAGTCCGTGAGCTATATATAATAAAGATTAGTGTTGAGTCAAGGGCTTGATTATCTTGCTATGATCTTGAGTGAATAAAAGAAAGAATAAAAAAGAAATAAAGAGATCATATTGATCTTATGGAGAGTAATGACTTCACATATAAAGAGTATGATGAATAAAAGTTGTTGAGAGTTGACAAACATAGCTTTGGTCATCGTTGCAATTAATAGGAAATAATAAAGAAAGAGAGGTTTTCACATATAAATACACTATCTTGGACATCTTTTATGATTGTGAGCACTCATTAAAATATGACATCCTAAAGAGTTGACGATGGATAAGGAAGACAACGTAATGGGTTATGTTTTCTTATATCCGAAATAAGGTATATTGTCATGGATCATCCAACATGTTGACCTTGCCTTTGCCCCTCATGCTAGCCAATTCTTTGCACCAAGTAGAGATACTACTTGTGCTTCCAAATAACCTTAAACCCAGTTCTGCCATGAGAGTCCACCATACCTACCTATGAATTGAGTAAGATCCTTCATGTAAGTTGTCATTGTTGCATGCAATAAAAATTGCTCTCTAAATATGTATGATTTATTAGTGTGGAGAAAATAAGCTTTCTACGATCTTGTGATGTGGAAGAAATAAAAGCGACGGACTGCATAATAAAGGTCCATATCACAAGTGACAATATAAAGTGAGGTTCTTTCGCATTAAGATTTTGTGCATCCAACCATAAAAGCACATGACGACCTCTGCTTCCCTCTGCGAAGGGCCTATATTTTACTTTTGTCTTATACCTCTTGCAAGAGTCATGGTGATCTTCACCTTTCCTTTTTACATTTTATCCTTTGGCGAGCACATTGTGTTGGAAAGATCCTGATACATATATCTAATTGGATGTAAGTTAGCATGAGCTATTATTGTTGACATTACCCTTGAGGTAAAAGGTTGGGAGGCGAAATTATACGCCCCTATCTTTCTCAGTGTCCAATTAAAACTCCATACCCATAAGTATTGCGTGAGTGTTAGCAATTGTGAAAGACTAAATGATAGTTGAGTATGTGGACTTGCTGAAAAGCTCTTGCATAGAATCTTTCCGATGTTATGATAAATTGCAATTGCTTCAATGACCGAGATTATAGTTTGTTAGTTTTCAATGAAGTTTCTGATTCATACTTTACATTGTGAATAGATTATTACTTGAGCATAAGAAATCATATGACAATATATATATATATATATATATATATATATATATATATATGTTGCTGTTATAAGAATGATCATGATGCCCTCATGTCCGTATTTTATTTAATCGACACCTTATCTCTAAACATGTTGACATATTTTTCGTTATCGGTTTCTGCTTGAGGACAAGCGAGGTCTAAACTTGGGGGAGTTGATACGTGCATTTGCATCATGCTTTTATATCGATATTTATTTCGTTATGGGCTATTATTACACATTGTATCACAATTCTTATGCCTATTCTCTCTTATTTTATAAGGTTTACATGAAGAGGGAGAATGCCGTCAGCTGGAATTCTGGGCTGGAAAAGGAGCAAATATTAGAGACCCATTCTGCACAACTCCAAAAGTCCCGAAACTCCACAAAAGTTATTTTTGGAATTAATAAAAAAATACTGAGCAAAGAAAGTACCAAAGGGGGGCCACCCACCATCCACGAGGGTGGGGCGCGCCCTACCCCCCTAGGCGCGCCCCTGCCTCGTGGACCCCCTGACAGGCCTCCGGAGCCCATCTTCTGCTATAAGAAGTCTTTTACCCTGGAAAAAAATCATAAACAAGCTTGCGGGACGAAACACCGCCACCAGGAGGCGGGACCTTGGCAGAACCAATCTAGGGCTCCGGCGGAGTTGTTCTGCCGGGGAAATATCCCTTCGGGAGGGGGAAATCATCGCCATCGTCATCACCAACGATCCTCTCATCGGGAGGGGGTCAATCTTCATCAACATCTTCACCAGCACCAGCTCCCGTTAAACCGTAGTTCATCTCTTGTATCCAATCTTTGTCTCAAAACCTCAGATTGGTACCTGGAGGTTGCTAGTAGTGTTGATTACTCCTTGTAGTTGATGCTAGTTGGTTTATTTGGTGGAAGATCATATGTTCAGATCATTTATGCATATTAATACCCCTCTGAGTATGAACATGAATATGATTTCTGAGTAGTTACGTTTGTTCCTGAGGACATGGGAGAAGTCTTCCTATAAGTAGTCATGTAAATTTGGTATTCGTTCGATATTTTGATGATATGTATGTTGTCTTTCCTCTAGTGGTGTTATGTGAACGTCGACTACATGACACTTCACCATTGTTTGGGCCTAGAGGAAGGCATTGGGAAGTAATAAGTAGAAGATGGGTTGCTAGAGTGACAGAAGCTTAAACCCTAGTTTATGCGTTGCTTCGTAAGGGGCTGATTTGGATCCACATGTTTCATGCTATGGTTAGGTTTACGTTAATACTTCTTTTGTAGTTTCGGATGCTTGCAATAGGAGTTAATCATAAGTGGGATGCTTGTCCAAGGAAGGGCAGCACCCAAGCATCGGTCCACCCACGTATCAAATTATCAAAGTAACTAACGCGAATCATATGAGCGTGATGAAAACTAGCTTGACAATAATTCCCATGTGTCCTCGGGAGCGTTTTCCTTCATATAAGAGTTTGTCTAGGCTTGTCCTTTGCGACAACAAGGATTGGGCCATCTTGCTGCACCTTATTTACTTTTATTACTTGTTACCCGTTACAAATTACCTTATCACAAAACTATCTGTTGACGATAATTTCAGTGCTTGCAAAGAATACCTTACTGAAAACCGCTTGTCAATTCCTTCTGCTCCTCGTTGGGTTTGACACTCTTACTTATCGAAAGGACTACAATAGATTCCCTATACTTGTGGGTCAGCAAGTATACAACATTAGCTAATGCCGCAGCTGTGATCATATGGGTCCAATCCATATTGAAGGAACTTGGTGTCAAGAGCACACAATCTCTATGTATATGGTTTACAACCTTGGTGCTACTTACTTGTGTGCTAATCCAGTTTTTCATGCGAGAACAAATCATATTGAGATAGACTTTCACTTTGTGAGAGAAAGAGTTGCCAAGAAGCAACTTGACATTCGGTTTGTGCATTCCAGAGATCAAATTGCAGATGGATTCACAAAACCTTTGCCTACAAAAAGTTTTGAAGACTTCAAGCATAATCTCAACTTGGTTAAGTTGTGATTAAGGGGGGGTGTTAAACAACATGTCACGTTACATTGACGTATATTGAGCCACACCAAGAGTCCTAATGTATTTGTAGAGATAAGCTAGGTAGTTGGTTTGATATCTATCTATTGTAACCTACTCTATCTCTTCCTCTCCAAGTCTCCTATAAAATCTCTCATCTCCCAGCTTGTATGCACCTCAAGGTTATTGCCCCCCTGCCTATAACATGCAACACGTCCCCTTGTACCGAGGCTAAGACATTTCCGCCATCTTGCACACATAGAAGCACATGAAACAAAAAGAACATTGTTAGCTTCAACAACACCCACAAGCAGTGGGATTGGTTAGAAGTCTCAATCACCATCACCCAAAAAAACAAGATAACTCTGCCCAGACCTTTAGTGATCACTGAAGATAATCTGCTTATAGAATTGCAGTACAACTGAAACTGGCATCTCAAGATGACACCACTGTTTTTAAACTCAAGTAGAATAGTCAGCTTAGAGCATAGCGGAATTAGAATTAGCAATTATAAATCTAGCTAGGATAATGCCTTCGCAAATTTGTTCCTCCAATATATGTATACCTTGAGCTAAATTCTTGAAAGAACTTGGAAGATCATATGCATGTTGCAGAAATCATTCATGTATGTGAAACTTCCAAAGTTTGTGCCATTTGCACATGTGACACATGAGATTGGATATGCATAGGATATCCACTGCTCATAATGAAGAGTTGAAGACAAAGAGAGGATCCTAAATTGCTAAAACAATGCACACACATACACACACACACACACACACACACACACACACACACACACACAAGGTTCATAATCCAATTTTCAAAAAAAGAAGTTTCATAATCCGTTTTCAAAATTAGAAAAAAAATGACAGATCGTATGCATCACGGATCTTTGTAAATTATCACAGAGAACTTCACAACTTCTTAGAGGCATGGAAATTCTTTGTAGTAGAACTTTTGAAGTAAAAACTACAGGGACAAAATAGGTGATGTATGCTGAGACATGAATAGTGAATTTGCTACTCAATATACCTTGCTTTACTGTAGAAAGTTGTTAAGGTCCAATGCATACAACACAGAGAACTTCATACTTATCCATTTTACAATTAAGTGATGCTTTGAACAGACTTTTAGTCAAAGTTTTGAAATTTTGGCTGAAATTTGTTCCAAATATTTAGATTGAAAACTTGAAAATCATGGTATAGATTTGTCTTCAAAACTTGTGTTTTGTATATATATCGTAGTAGAAATTAGTGGCTAAAGTTGCATCGTGAAGGCCATCTTATTGTTCAAAATGTCTTTTTTTTGGTGAACCAAATTGCCAGAGGGGGTATCAAATATATCTGCATTATATATCCACCGTGGAGTGGCGATTAATTTTTAGCGAGCTTGAGTCGGTATTAAAAATAGGTTCATTCGGTTATCATGAATAGATAATTTATAGAACATAAAAGAAAGCAAAGCTTGGCAAGATCGAGGAAGTTTATTTAACATGAACAAATTTACACTGTAAACTTCGCCTTGATACCTAAAGGTTGCACTTCACCATCACAAGCTCTGAATTTTTTTTGCAGCTAGGAAACGGTGGTAGAGGCATAAACAGTTAAACATGGCAGAATAATCAACAAATAATTCACACGTTAAAAATCAAAAAGGAAAAGTGCTACCGCTGTATGTTTTAATGAACATACCAACAAAAACCCATTCACAGTACTGCTCAGTCTAAAGTATAGATCCCAAACTGTTGTAGTGTAATCTTAACAAATTTACTTTCCAGAGTATGAAAGAGAACCCTATGAAGTAGCACATGAAAAATATATTGTAATCACATATGTTGTTCTTCAATCTTAAATTTATATTTAGTTCTTCACCCATGAATAGGGACTGATTGTGGCACTAACGACATGCACAAAAAATATCTAGTAATAATAGTGTCAATCATCTATGGCTAGTATGTAATATGCAAAACATCATAATCTAATAAATGGTTCAAGCGCAATAAAGCATTAAGGAATCAAAATATCCCTTACTGAAGAGAATAGAGAAGGTTTTTTGCTTTTCTAAAAAATGAAAATATATTAATATCGCGAAGATACCAATTACACCCAGCCTCTGCACCAAGAGAATAGAGAAGATATTGGAGAAACAACCGTCAGATATGCCTGTGGGTAGATAGAGACCAAAAACTATGATCGTTGTACGATGTCACATAGGAAGACACATCAAAAAATATTTCACCAATATAAAAAAGAGCGACTTGCGAGATCCAGCAGATCTCACCCGTTCAACCGCATCTATACAATTGTCTAAGTTGGTTATTTATGTACCAATATAAAAAGACAGACTTGTAGAGATCTAACAAATCTCACCCGTTCAACCGCATTTATCCAACGGTCTACATCCCTCAGTTGTTTTGCGTTAAACATGTTTAGCACCCTTGACTAATTAGTATCATGCCTAATATCAATGTCAGCATTAACCAAGTAAGTATATCCTACCTAATATTAACATGTAATTTATATCTTGAGTAATATTAATGTGCAATACAATTAATATCTTGTGTAACATTAACGTGCAAATTGCACGTACCCAGTTATTATACTAGTAAAACAAAACATGCTAGACAATTCATAAAAAGGAAGAGGTTTAAACATAGCAACTTTAGCAAGCCAGATAAACGGAATATGCCTCCGTTATTGTAGCTCCTGCCCAAAAAATTGATAATCTCAGTCAACACGACCCTACTGGACCATTTTTAATAACATCCTAGAAGTGGGCTACATAACTATAATAAGTCATCTATTTGTACAACCCCAGTTCATCCTTGCAAGACTCGGTGTTACCCATATGGGATTTGGCCAGCTACACCAAAGCTGAGGTAGAATTTCTTCCCTTTTGTTGTTTTCCAAGTTTATAACACCTATATCCCGGTAGCAATTCTTATATTCCGAAGCACATGTATCATCATCAGTGAAGTAGACACAATTTGGCTTCAGCTGAGAGAATTCTTCAACGCTAAGGTATTGCGACTGGTTACACCCAAGAAATAGCACTTGATCATGCAAGTCGTTCACTAACACAAGATCTTTTGCTGCCATGTCAACCTTATATAACAATATGTTGTTAGTGACAAATATGAACTCCTCATCATCATCATCGTCAGTATCTTGGATTTCCGAATTCCTGTGAACTTGCAGCAGATCACCGGATGGAGCCTGGATAACGTACAGCCGCCCTTGAGTATATGTCTTCATGTCGCCTATAATTCTATTCCTTGTAATGGTAGGACTGTGGAGATCAAATGTATCGATTTGTCCAAAGCTCGTGAAGGCATACAGTAGGCCATCCATGTAGATGCAGTCTTGATAGTCATAACCCACCGGCAGCAAGGTCCACTTACAATCTCCTACCCTTGCAAACGAAAGCTGTCGAGATTCACTGTGGGTGAGAACCACAATGTAGCTTCCTGTGGACGGGTCAGGAAATATGCGTGCCCTGATGTAGAACCGGCCACGAAGCTCGTCGAGAGCATGGGTTGACTTATGGTGACCATCCACTTCACAGTCTAGCTCAATGTCGTGCTTCGGCTCCCACCACTCGTACTCCTTAACTGTGCCTGCATCGTCGAAGACCGGCTTCACCCTCTCGTTGGTGATTACTGACGGGAGAGCAATCTGTTGACAGGTGATCGGATTGAGAAGGTGTAGCTCGGACTTCTCGTCGGCGGTGATCAGCCAGCCGTGTGAGGACACAATCAGATATCTACTCCGGATGGGTGGATCCGGTCAGATTGTAGACCCGCTTTTCCGCGAGGCTGTAGAGACAAGCTACGTTGTCCGCGGCAGATTCAGAGGTGTAGAGGAGGCAAGGCGTCTGGGGCCGTTTGTACAGCTCAAGCTCGCTGCGTAGGCTGGTATAGACAGAGCGCCACGAGGAGCAGACGGAGCCCGCACGCTTGAGGTCTGGGATCTCCAGGAGGAAGAAGATATCCATCAATACGTCCCGCGGTAGCTCCGGCAAATTTCTGACCACAATCTCGGTCTCCATCAGCGGTGGGTCTTCTCTAAATTTCAGTAGTGAACGGTGCAGCTACAGAACTACGAGTAGGTCTTTTGGCTTGTAATCAGCTACAGAACCCCGACGGAAGGCTGCTCCCGGCTGTACTTATAGGCGCTAGGTGAACCAACCCAGGCCGAACCGAATAGGAACGGGGGGTGACCTCACTTGTAACCCGAGTAGGAAACGGAGGCCGAACGGGAACGCGAGACCCATTTGAGACAGTTGGTGGTCGCTCCTACTCTGGTCGCTGCACTCGGCGAGGAACCTGGGACGCGGCGCTGTGCAGGTCGCCGGAGCCGGAGTCGCTGCTACCAAGGTCCAGTCGGCGGAGGCATCGCCGGTGGCTGAGCAAGGAGAGGATGGGGAGCGCCGGCAGAGCAGCACGCCGGAGAAGCGACAGAAGGAGGCCGCGGCGAGAAGCACTTGCCGGCCGCCGCTTTCATTTCTTCAGTGAACAAAGCATAAATGTGCAACTCCTATATGTATTTACATTTTATCCTAAAAAAATGAGTTTAAATGAAAAATGAACAAATCATCAAGATTTGAAAGTAAGGTGTGGCAAATAATCGGTTTTAATGTAAGCAGTGACAAATTCTCAAAAGTGCCAAATTTTCGTGTGTCGTGTCGATAACACGTATGCATGTGACGGAGTGGGGGTGGCAGCAAGATAGGGATGCAACGTAGTCTCGAGAAAATATAAGAAGTAAAATGTTCGATATATTCAGCGCTAGTAGATACCATTTTGTTGTGTCTCTATCCTTTTACATAAAAACATTACCTTGAAAAATCCTTTTTGGGAGTTAATCATAGTTTTAAATAGCCGGCTATAGCCTTTTCAGCACGGTGCCGCTAAATGTTTTCATGTACAAACATCCCGCTATAGCATATAGCCCGCTATAGCTCCGCTATAGCTGATTTTGAGGTCCGCCGCTATTTGGCATAGCCCGCTATTTAAAACATTGGAGTTAACCCATCCTAATCCAAAAAAAATACCTCAAAAAAAACCTTTTTTGGAGTTAACCCACCCTAACCCTTTCACCGTAGTCTTATAACTCCCAAATAAATTAGGGATGGGTCAGAGGTTTGTCTTGTAGCGAGTCCATCGCTGAAGGACGTGAATAAGTGGCAAAAAGGGAGGACCACATGTTCATCTCCACATGGGAAAGCCTTGGTCCCACAAAGGGAAAGGCATGAGACAAGTTTTCTATCAAAGTTTTGTTTTATATATATGTCATGTCTCGCACTAGATTTTAGGAGGGATACAACTTATATAGTTTCCTTCTAAAATGACTTGCAAAGGGGAAATGGCACATGAGCATGGATGCAAATTTGCATGTAGGTAGCTACAGAGATGGTCCCCAGTGTTTGTGTAGGACCTGGTTATTGGACTAGGTGGGGGTGTGAATAGTCCTATAAAAATGTCTACTCTAAATTTTATTTTAAAAAGATATAGCCTTTTTTATTTGGAACCTTAAGAACATGTGACGCCCCCGATTCAATCGTACACTAATCATGCACGCAAACGTGTACGATCAAGATCAGGGACTCACGGGAAGATATCACAACACAACTCTACAAATAAAATAAGTCATACAAGCATCATAATACAAGCAAGGGGCCTCGAGGGCTCGAATACAAGTGCTCGATCATAGACGAGTCAGCGGAAGTAACAATATCTGAGTACAGACATAAGTTAAACAAGTTTGCCATAAGATGGCTAGCACAAACGGGGATACAGATCGAGCGAGGCGCAGGCCCCCTGCCTGGGATCCTCCTAACTACTCCTGGTCGTCGTCAGCGGGCTGCACGTAGTAGTAGGCACCTCCAGAGTAGTAGGAGTCGTCGTCGACGGTGGCGTCTGGATCCTGGGCTCCAACGTCTGATTGCAGCAATCGGGTAGAGAGATGGGGAAAAGGGGAAACAAGGCAACCGTGAGTACTCATCCAAAGTACTCGCAAGCAAGGAGCTACACTACATATGCATGGATATATGTGTAAGGGGCCATATCAGTGGACTGAACTGCAGAATGCCAGAGTAAGAGGGGGATATCTAATCCTGTCGAAGACTACGCTTCTTGCAGCCTCCGGCATGCAGCATATAGAAGAGAGTAGACTGAAGTCCTCCAAGTAGCATCGTATAGCATAATCCTACCCGGCGATTCCCTCCATGACACGATGCCCTGTTAGAGAGCGATCACCGGGTTGTATCTGGCACTTGGAAGGGTGTGTTTTATTAAGTATCTGGTTCTAGTTGTCATAAGGTCAAGGTACAACTCCGGGTCGTCCTTTTACCGAGGGACACGGCTATTCGAATAGATAAACTTCCCTGCAGGGGTGCACCACATAACCCAACACGCTTGATCCCATTTGACCGGACACACTTTCCTGGGTCATGCCCGGCTTCGGAAGATCAACACGTCGTAGCCCCACCTAGGCACAACAGAGAGGTCAGCACGCCGGTCTAAACCTAAGCGCGCAGGGGTCTGGGCCCATCGCCCTGAGCACACATGCACGTTGCGTGGGCGGCCAGAAGCAGACCTGGCAACCTCCAGTACAACGGAAGTTACGTTACGCGGCCCAATCTGGCGCGCGCCGCTTAGTCGCTGACGTCACGAAGGCTTCGGCTGATACCACGACGCCGGGATACCCATAACTACTCCCGCGTAGATGGTTAGTGCGTATAGACCAAATGGCCAGACTCAGATCAAATACCCAGATCTCGTTAAGCGTGTTAAGTATCCGCGAACGCCGAATAGGGCCAGGCCCACCTCTCTCCTCGGTGGCCTCAACCTGCCCTGTCGCTCCGCCTCAAAGATCCACTCGCGGGTACTCCTACGAGCCGACCCGTCTTTGGTCACCACATGTATCATGTATAAGTATAGTATATACCCATGATCACCTCCCGAGTGATCACGGCCCGATAGTATAGCACAGCAAACGGACAAGAATGTAGGGTCACTGATGGAAAACTAGCATCCTATACTAAGCAGGTAGGATTACAGGTAAAGGTAACAACAGTAGTAACAAGGACAGGCTATGCATCAGGATAGGAATAACGGAAAGCAGTAACATGCTACACTACTCTAATGCAAGCAGTATAGATCAGAGTAGGCGATATCTGGTGATCAAGAGGGGGCTTGCCTGGTTGCTCTGGCATGGAGGGTCGTCGTCGACGTAGTCGATCACAGGGGCGGCATCGGTCTCGGGGTCTACCGGAGAGAAGAGGGGGAAGAAACAATAAATATAAAGCAAACATATCATCATAAAGCATAACATAGTAATACGCGATGTTAGGGGTGAACTAACGCAGTATGAGGTGATACCGGTGAAGGGGGGAAACATCCGGGAAAGTTTTCCCGGTGTTTCGTGTTTTCGAGCAGAGGAGCCGGAGAGGGGAAAGTTGCGAGTTTGATATGTTAGGGATGCGTGGCAGATGAACGGGCTGCGTAACCGGGTTCGTCTCATCGTTCTGAGCAACTTTCATGTTGAAAATATTTTAATCCGAGGTACGGATTAAAAGATATTATTTTCTAAAGATTTTATTAATTACTGAAATTTAATTAATTAATTCGATTTAACATTATCCAGAACAGTGCATGCTGACATCATCATGACATCATCATGACGTCAGCAGTCAACAGGGGCGTTGGCTGGGTCGCTGACGTGTGGGACCCACTGGTCATAGACTGTTTAGTCTAACCAGTGTTTAACTAATCTAACTACTGTTTAATTAAACTAATTAGTTAATTAGGTTAATCTAATTATGATTAATTGACTTAATTAATTCCTTAATTAATTAATTAATATCATTTATTTAATTATTATTATTATTATCATTATCTTTTCTTTTCTTTTAATAAACGTTTCTGGGGCTGGGGCCCCATGTGTCATTGGCCCAGGGGGCCTATCGGGCGCGGTTAACGTGCGTGCGCCCGTGCGAAGCACGGGGCAACGGGGGCGTCGGCGAGGTCGTAGCCCGTCATGGTGGTGTGAGGCCGTGGCCTAAGCCCGAGCGGCGACCAGCTCGTGGGGGCGGCCGGCGCTCACAGCGACGACGAGGCCAAGGGAGCTGCGATGGCGGCCCGCCGGAGCAAACCGAGGGGGCAGCGGGGCAGTGGCCCACGGCGAGGCGCGGTTGCTGGGCGGCGCACCAGGAGCGACAGAGGCGAGGCCCGGTGGCGGAGACGGTGAGCGCGGTGACTAAGGGCGCGAGCCGGCACGGCTGACAGGAGCTGCTCCAAGCACGACTGACAGAGGGGGGGAAGCGGGTCGCGGCCAGGGAGCAAGTAGCGAGCGCGGTGGGGGGTGCAGCCGGGCGGCGCACGCGGGCGCAGGGGGCGAGCGCGGCAGACACGGCGCGGCAGAAAGCGGCAGCGGGAGGCGCGCGCCGGCGCGAGCAACGGCGCGGGAGCAGCGCAGGCGCGGCCCGGCGCGGTTGGCGAGGGAGACCGTAGCCGGGGCGAGGTGAGCGCGCGCGTGTGTGTTCAGAGGAGGCACGGAAGGGCGCATCCGGCGCAGTGGCTCACCGGGGGAGCGTGGGGTCTGGGGAGCGTGCTCGATGGAGGTCGGGGAGGGCCGTTGGAGAGGAGGACGAGGACGACGTCGGCGTGGAGGTGGTAGGCCGGCGATGGAGCGCCCCGGGCACCGGCGTCGTGGGTGGAGGGGCAAGGGGATCGGGTTCTTCTCCCGATCCAGATCCAAGCGAGGGGAGTGGGGGGAGCGAGTGGGGCGATGGGGGGGTTACGGCTAGGGTTCCGGGGGTTATGGAGAGGGGGTGGGCCGGCCGGTAGGTTGGGCTGGGTGGGCCGGTCGGGCGGCCGAATGGGCCGGCCAGTTGGGTTGGCTGGCCGAGGGGGGTTCTTTTCCTTTTAGTTTTCTGTTTGTATTTTCCTTTTCTTTTATTTATTTTTCTTTCCGTTTTAATCCACTTTAAAATATTTAGGCATCATGTAAAAGTGTGGTACCTTCACCTCAAATACCTAGGCATTATTTGGCACACTCCGAACATTTTAGTTTTGATGTTTGAAAACTTTTATTGTTGTCACTAATTTGAATTCGAATTTGAACGGTTTCGAATTTGGCGAGGATAGCAACAGTAACCGAGGTGTCATGGCACGATTAACGTGGGATTACTGTAGCAAGATTATCCGGGCGTTACAAATCTCCTCCACTACAAGAAATCTCGTCCCGACATTTAGGAGGTAGAAGGAAACAGTGCGGGGTATTCATCACGAAGACGATCCTCGCGTTCCCAAGTAGCTTCGTCTTCCGAGTGATTCGACCACTGAACCTTGAGGAACTTGATCGCCTTCTGACGAGTGCGGCGTTCAGCTTGGTCAAGAATGCGGACCGGATGCTCTTTATAGGAGAGGTCCTGTTGCAATTCGAGCACTTCATGATCCACTGCTCGGATTGGGTCCTTGAAGCAGCGACAGAGCTGTGACATGTGGAACACATCGTGAACCTGAGAAAGATTCGACGGAAGCTCCAGTTGATATGCCACTTTTCCACGCCTCTCGAGAATAGTGAAAGGACCAATATAGCGGGGAGCTAGCTTTCCTTTGATCCCGAAGAGGTGAGCACCCTTCATTGGTGTAACTCGAAGATAAGCCTTTTCGCCAGGTTGATAGACCATGTCTTTATGATGACGGTCATAATTACTCTTTTGGCGTGACTAAGCAGTCTTGAGATTCTCGCGAATAATGCGGACTTGTTCTTCGGCATGTTGGATAATATCCGGACCAAAGAGTGGGCGTTCCCCAGTTTCTGACCAGTTCAGAGGGGTTCGGCACTTTCATCCATATAACACTTCGAAGGGGGCCATCTTCAAACTAGCTTGATAGCTATTATTATAACAGAACTCAGCATACGGAAGAGATTCCTCCCATTTCTTGCCGAAGGAAATAACACAAGCCCGAAGCATGCCTTCGAGAACTTGGTTGACACGTTCAACTTGCCCTTGTGACTGCGGATGAAACGCAGTATTGAAAGATAAGTGAGTCCCCATAGCTTCTTGGAAACTTGCCCAGAATCTTGAAGTGAATAAGCTGCCACGGTCCGAACTGATAACCAGTGGAATACCGTGAAGTGAAACAATTCTGGACATATAGAGAGTTGCAAGCTGACTAGCAGTGATAGTTTCCTTGACCGCCAGAAAATGTGCAACTTTAGAAAGCCGGTCAATGACGACAAGAATAGCATCATTACCTTTCTGCGATTTGGGAAAACCAGTGATGAAGTCCATTTCAACATGGTCCCATTTCCATTCAGGAATAGAGATAGGTTGCAGAGTTCCAGCAGGCCTTTGATGTTCTGCTTTGATACGACGGCAAACGTCACACTCAGCAACATAGCAAGCAATGTCTTGCTTCATATTAGACCACCAAAATCTTTGACGAATGTCCTGGTACATCTTAGTACTACCAGGATGGATACATAGAGGCGTATCATGAGCTTCTTTCATAACTTTCTGAGTCATATTCAGGTTTTCCTCCTTACACGGCACCACTAGGCGGCCTTCGAAGTACAAGGCGCCATCACCAGCAATAGTGAAGTATGAGGGCTTTCCTTCCTTGAGGTCGCGCTTAATCTTGTGGGCTTCAGAGTCATATCCCTGTATTGTCTTGATGGAGCTCACGAGATCGGGTTCGACAGCCAAGGTATAGAGGGAACCCTGGGAAATAACACGGAGGTTCATCTTCTGAAACTCCTCAGGAGGGGGAGCGAGTGCACCCGGAGGAACAATATGGAGGTTTAGCTTCCTGAATTCTTCAACAAGCGAGGGCTGAACTTTATGAACCTGGAGGTGGTTGCAGTAAGACTTGCAGCTCAAGGCATCTGCCATTACATTAGCCTTGCCTGGTGTATAGGAAATACCCAAGTCAAAGTCTGCTATAGTCTCCATCCATCTCTATTGACGGAGGTTCAGGTCTGGCTGAGTAAACAGATACTTCAGACTTTGATGGTCGGTGAAGATCTCGCAACGATTACCGAGAAGGTAATGTCGCCACTGCTTCAGTGCATGAATGACGGCAGCAAACTCGAGATCGTGAACTGGGTAGTTCTCTTCGTGAGGGCGCAATTGACGAGAGGCATAGGCAATCACTCTGCGCTCTTGCATTAGGACACAGCCTAATCCTTGACGGGAAGCGTCGCAGTAAATGACGAAGTCCTTCTTTGTATCAGGTGGAGCTAGCACTGGGGCAGAAGTCAACTTGTCCTTGAGTGCCTGGAAGCTTTCCTGACATTTGTCTGTCCATTGGAACTTGACGCCCTTATGCAACAAGTTAGTCAGAGGCCTGGCAATCTTGGAGAAGTTCTCGATGAATCGACGGCAATAGCTGGCGAGACCGAGAAAACTTCTGACTTGCTTGACATTCTTCGGAGGAGTCCAATCAAGAATAGCATGAACTCGTTCAGGGTTAACGGCAATACCATCCTTAGAGATGACATGTCCAAGATAGGTTACTTCGGGAAGCCAGAATTCACATTTGGAGAACTTGGCGTATAGCTGGTGCTCTCGTAGCTTTTCCAGCACAAGACGAAGATGTTCAGCATGCTCTTCTTCGTTCTTGGAAAATACCAGGATATCATCCAGATAAACCACGACGAACTTGTCGAGGTAATCCATGAATATATAGTTCATCAGGCGAGA
Organism: Aegilops umbellulata; assembly: GCA_032464435.1. Classification (NCBI taxonomy): domain Eukaryota; kingdom Viridiplantae; phylum Streptophyta; class Magnoliopsida; order Poales; family Poaceae; genus Aegilops; species Aegilops umbellulata. The sequence continues at coordinate 408,291,143 of CP136055.1, forward strand.
GAAGGTGGCTGGGCATTGGTTAAGCCGAAGGACATGACAGTGTACTCGTATGAACCATAACGAGTCACAAAGGCGGTCTTTGGGATATCCTCTTCACGAACACGGATCTGGTGGTAACCCAACCTCAAGTCGAGTTTAGAGAACACTGATGAACCAGCCAGTTGATCATACAGATCATTGATCCGAGGAAGAGGATACTTGTTCTGAATGGTAGCTTGGTTAATAGGACGGTAGTCTTGGACCAGTCGGTTAGTCCCATCCTTCTTCTTGACAAAGAGAGAAGGTGCTCCCCAAGGAGAGCAACTTGGGCGAATGAAACCATTTTGAAGAGATTTGTCGATTTCCTCCTTAAGCTCAAGGAGTTCATGCGGCGGCATCTTGTAGGGTCGCTTGGCAATAGGAGTGGTGCCTGGTTTCAAGTCGATGACGAATTCGACAGCTCTAGCAGGGGGAATCCCTGGAAGTTCTTCGGGAAAGACGTTGAGGAAGTCACGCACGACGGGAATGTTTTCAATGCCCTCGAGTGGTGCAGCGTTCAATGCATTCAAGGCATAGAGTCTTGCCTCAGCATTCTGAACCAGACGAGCATTGTAGCTTATTATTTCATCGAAAGGGTGTAGCAGATGGACGGTCTTGGTGGCGCAAACGATAGAAGCCGTATGCGCTTTTAACCAATTCATTCCCAGAATGAGATCAATGCTACAGGACTTCAGTACGATGGGAGAGACAAGGAATTCTAGTCCTTCGATTTCAACGGGGACGTCGTTGCAAATCATAGAGGTTCGACATTGGCCCGCAGGGGTGTGCACTAATAGTGAAGTGTTCATGTCCTCGCATTTAATGTCGTGCAGGCATGCAAAATCTTCTGACATGAATGAATGCGATGCACCTGTATCAAATAAGATGCTGGTACTGAATTTACGAGGAGTGTACCCATCACGGTAGCAGGCTAGTCCTGAGCTTCGTTCAGATCAACATGGTTGGCATGAACACGACCATAGGACTTGGCTTTGTTGTTGCGGTTCTGGTTGTTTCCACGGCCAGCTGCTAGAAGAGCCAGTTGATTCTGGTTCTGATTCTGATAGCAGTTCCTTGCAAGGTGACCTGGTTGACCACACTTGTAGCACAGACCATTGTTGGGAGTGGGGACATGAGCTTGGGGTGGTGGAGCTGGAAGCTTTGGCTGCCTAGCAGGAGCATTAGGCAGACGAGGTGCAGCATAGGACTACCTTGGGGCAGGTGCATTCGGCTGGTACATGCTGTTGGGAATCCATATCTTGCGCTTCTGCGAGGACGGACCCGAAGATGAGCCCGTGTCACGGTTGCGCCTGTGAGAGCTCTGGTATTCTTGCAGACCAGTTTCGACATTGATGGCCTTGTTCACCAAGGTGGCGAAATCAGCAAAGTCGTGCACTAGAAGTGCGAGCTTGATGTCAGCTTGAAGGCCGTCACGGAACTTCTCCTGTCTGCGTGCATCAGTAGCAATGTCCTCTTCAGCATAGCGGGACAAGTCCAGAAACTCTCGCTGATAAGCTTCAACAGTTTTGTTGCCTTGGATGAGGTTGCGGAACTCACGCTTCTTCTGGTGCATGACTCCCTAAGGAATGAAGCGGGCACGGAAAGCATCTTGGAAGTCTGGCCAGGTGATGAGGGTTCCAACTGGCAGAGTACGCCTGTGGCTGTCCCACCATTGAGCTGCGGGTCCCTTCAGGAAGAAGGAAGCAAAGGTGACATAGCTGGCAGGGGCTACACCAGCAAACTCCATCTCATAGGTGATGTCACGGAGCCAGTCATCAGCATCCAGAGGCTGAGTTCAGCTGTGAAAAGAAGGATCAGGTAGCTAGCACAGTTAAAATTTATCATGATAATGATATAGCCGATCAGGCTAGAAATGACTTGAAGGATTATTAAACTCGTAAGCAACGAAATTTACTTAAGAGTTATTGAATCGGAGTGCGGAATTGATTCATTTATCGGTGTTCTCGATTGATAAACAACCCAGAACCCGTGAAGTGATAATGACAGGGAAAGGGTAGTGCTTCATCAAAAGTTCATTAGATGTAGTGCAATGGCATGATATCCTCGAGATACCAGGGGTAATACTCGAAGGTAGAGTAGAATAGATGCTTGACAGGCGAAAAGATCTGCAGAAGACAAGTACTTTAACTTGTCCGAGAAATGGGATCGAAGAAGAACAATATGGTTGAAACCACGGTTGCAAAGGACCGAATATAGATACAAAATGAACTTAACACAAGGGGATTATTATTATTATCACAAAGAGCTTCCATGATAAGTTCCACATCGGGTCCATGGGCATGAACACAAGGTTCAAGGTCGACTCCCACTTCTTCAATGCATAACCTTCCATTCACTTCTTGTTTTCGATGAAGTCGTAGTGTTGAAATTATATCTGGCAAAATGCCAGAAGAGTATGACTCGTGAAAACTCTCGGGTTCACATGGATTAGGGATGGCATAGGTTCAACCCATAGGGGCATCTTAGGAACATATACCACAAACTCCAAGAGTAAATAACACAAGCTCAGAAGGTAGAGCATGGTTGACAAAAGCAGAGGATACAAATTGTCAAAGACATTATGTATCATGGGAATAACTCACAAGAATTTAGAATGTGAAGGATACTATCGGATAATAACCCAACAATGGGCTTGCTGGTCCAAAATGGAGCTGATGTGAGTATGGGTACTCATTCAGAGGAAGAAAGAATGCAAAGGCATCAGATTATAGAACATTTGAATAATTCAATGCTTAGATAACAAAGGAATTATGATTTCCAAAACGAAGGATCAAAAGCAGACGCTCTGATCAAGGATGAATAAGTAGAATGGACCTAGGGGCACAATCGATGGCAAATAGATTAGTCGAGAACCAGCTCATGTTCAAAATGATGTCTGAGCCAGAAAGATAATTTAGAAGGATCAACTGATGATTGTGTGCTTTCACACACATGTTGAATTGATAGGATCAAAATGATGGTGTTAAAGGATACTAATGAATATTGCTACACATATGGAAAGCATCCATATTGCAAGCAGACAAGTATTTGTCGAGCAATAGTTTGAAGAGGATACTCGGAAGATCGGGTAGTATTTCCAAGTATTTTGAAAAGCATATGAACAACTGGGGATGAACGAACCCCGGTTAAGTGAATTATCCTCAGTTCGAAAAGAAGCTGCAAAGCAGAAGGCACAAAGGATTCTCGGAACAACGGAGAATACTAGTGGTATCTTGTAATAACAGGAGCAACTAGGGAAGAAGGTACAATCGACAAGGATGTTATTTAGGGGGATTAACGGTGGTCAGGAACTGCAAGGCAGTTGGCACAGGGTCTCGAGAAACATCAAGAAGTATCCGCAGAATCTTCTGGCGAAGCAAGCGGTCGTCGATAATGTCGGGGCTCTTCGGGAGGAAGTGGGTACGAGAGCCTAATGTCAGAGTTAGTAAAATGTTTAACCCGAATAGACGAGAGTTCAGAGTCCCAGAGTAAAGGTCGAGGAGTAAAAGATCCTAATACCAACCAATGGCGACGTGGGCCCGTTAGCCACACAGCCAATGTTAGTAAAAGTTTTTCAATGACTAGACTGAACTTCGGCCAAGGAGTTGGAAGGGGGGCTACCTACAGGCAGTTGGCTCTGATACCAACTTGTGACGCCCCCGATTAAATCGTACACTAATCATGGACGCAAACGTGTACGATCAAGATCAGGGACTCACGGGAAGATATCACAACACAACACTACAAATAAAATAAGTCATACAAGCATCATAATACAAGCCAGGGGCCTCGAGGGCTCGAATACAAGTGCTCGATCATAGACGAGTCAGCGGAAGTAACAATATCTGAGTACAAACATAAGTTAAACAAGTTTGCCATAAGATGGCTAGCACAAACGGGGATACAGATCAAACGAGGCGCAGGCCTCCTGCCTGGGATCCTCCTAACTACTCCTGGTCGTCGTCAGCGGGCTGCACGTAGTAGTAGGCACCTCCAGAGTAGTAGGAGTCGTCGTCGACGGTGGCGTCTGGATCCTGGGCTCCAACGTCTGATTGCAGCAATCGGGTATAGAGATGGGGAAAAGGGGAAACAAGGCAACCGTGAGTACTCATCCAAAGTACTAGCAAGCAAGGAGCTACACTACATATGCATGGATATATGTGTAAGGGGCCATATCAGTGGACTGAACTGCAGAATGCCAGAGTAAGAGGGGGATATCTAATCCTGTCGAAGACTACGCTTCTGGCAGCCTTCGGCATGCAGCATATAGAAGAGAGTTGACTGAAGTCCTCCAAGTAGCATCGTATAGCATAATACTACCCGGCGATTCCCTCTACGACACGATGCCCTGTTAGAGAGCGATCACCGGGTTGTATCTGGCACTTGGAAGGGTGTGTTTTATTAAGTATCCGGTTCTAGTTGTCATAAGGTCAAGGTACAACTCCGGGTCGTCCTTTTACCGAGGGACACGGCTATTCGAATAGATAAACTTCCCTGCAGGGGTGCACCACATAACCCAACACGCTTGATCCCATTTGGCCGGACACACTTTCCTGGGTCATGCCCGGCCTCGGAAGATCAACACGTCGCAGCCCCACCTAGGCACAACAGAGAGGTCAGCACGCCGGTCTAAACCTAAGTGCGCAGGGGTCTGGGCCCATCGCCCTGAGCACACCTGCACGTTGCGTGGGCGGCCAGAAGCAGACCTGGCAACCTCCAGTACAACGGAAGTTACGTTACACGGCCCAAATGTGGCGCGCGCCGCTCAGTCGCTGACGTCACGAAGGCTTCGGCTGATACCACGACGCCGGGATACCCATAACTACTCCCGCGTAGATGGTTAGTGCGTATAGACCAAATGGCCAGACTCAGATCAAATACCCAGATCTTGTTAAGCGTGTTAAGTATCCGCGAACGCCGAACAGGGCCAGGCCCACCTCTCTCCTAGGTGGCCTCAACCTGCCCTGTCGCTCCGCCTCAAAGATCCACTCGCGGGTACTCCTACGAGCCGACCCGTCTTTGGTCACCATATGTATCATGTATAAGTATAGTATATACCCGTGATCACCTCCCGAGTGATCACGGCCCGATAGTATAGCACAGCAAACGGACAAGAATGTAGGGTTACTGATGGAAAACTAGCATCCTATACTAAGCAGGTAGGATTACAGGTAAAGGTAACAACAGTAGTAACAAGGAGAGGCTATGCATCAGGATAGGAATAACGGAAAGCAGTAACATGCTACACTACTCTAATGCAATAGATCAGAGTAGGCGATATCTGGTGATCAAGGGGGGGGGCTTGCCTGGTTGCTCTGGCATGGAGGGGTCATCGTCGACGTAGTCGATCACAGGGGCGGCATCGGTCTCGGGGTCTACCGGAGAGAAGAGGGGGAAAAACAATAAATATAAAGCAAACATATCATCATAAAGCATAACATAGTAATACGCGGTGTTAGGGGTGAACTAACGCAGTATGAGGTGATACCGGTGAAGGGGGGAAACATTCGGGAAAGTTTTCCCGGTGTTTCGTGTTTTCGAGCAGAGGAGCCGGAGAGGGGAAAGTTGCGAGTTTGATATGTTAGGTATGCGTGGCGGATGAACGGGCTACGTAACCGGGTTCATCTCGTCGTTCTGAGCAACTTTCATGTTGAAAATATTTTAATCCGAGGTACGGATTAAAAGATATTATTTTCTAAAGATTTTATTAATTACTAGAATTTAATTAATTAATTCAATTTAACATTATCCAGAACATTGCATGCTGACATCATCATGACATCATCATGACGTCAGCAGTCAATAGGGGCGTTGACTGGGTCGCTGACGTGTGGGACCCACTGGTCATAGACTGTTTAGTCTAACCAGTGTTTAACTAATCTAACTACTGTTTAATTAAACTAATTAGTTAATTAGGTTAATCTAATTATGATTAATTGACTTAATTAATTCCTTAATTAATTAAGTAATATCATTTATTTAATTATTATTATTATTATCATTATTATTTTTATTGTTTTCTTTTCTTTTTATAAATGTTTCTGGGGCTGGGCCCCATGTGTCATTGGCCGAGGGGGCCTATCGGGCGCGGTTAACGGGCGTGCGCCCGTGCGAAGCACGGGGCAACGGGGGCGTCGGCGAGGCCGTAGCCCGGCACGGTGGTGCGAGGCCGTGGCCTAAGCCCGAGCGGCGACCAGCGCGTGGGGGCGGCCGGCGCTCGCAGCAACGACGAGGCCAAGGGAGCTGCGACGGCGGCCCGCCGGAGCAAACCGAGGGGGCAGCGGGGCAGTGGCCCACGGCGAGGCGCGGTTGCTGGGCGGCGCACCGGGAGCGACAGAGGCGGGGCCCGGTGGCGGAGACGGTGAGCGCGGCGACTAAGGGCGCGGGCCGGCACGACTGACAGGAGCTGCTCCAAGCCGCGGCAAGCAGAGGGGGGGAAGCGGGTCGCGGCCAGGGAGCAAGTAGCGAGCGCGGTGGGGGGTGCAGCCGGGCGGCGCACGCGGGCGCAGGGGGCGAGCGCGGCAGACACGGTGCGGCAGAAAGCAGCAGCGGGAGGCATGTGCCGGGGCGAGCAACGGCGCGGGAGCAGCGCAGGCGCGGCCCGGCGCGGTTGGCGAGGGAGACCACAGCCGGGGCGAGGTGAGCGTGCGCGTGTGTGTTCATAGGAGGCACGGAGGGGCGCATCCAGCGCAGTGGCTCACCGGGGAAGCGTGGGATCTGGGGAGCGTGCTCGATGGAGGTCGGGGAGGGCCGTTGGGGAGGAGGACGAGGACGACGTCGGCGTGGAGGTGGTAGGCCGGCGATGGAGCGCCCCGGGCGCCGGCGTCGTGGGTGGAGGGGCGAGGGGATCGGGTTCTTCTCCCGATCCAGATCCAAGCGAGGGGAGTGGGGGGAGCGAGTGGGGCGACGGGGGGGTTACGGCTAGGGTTTCGGGGGGTTATGGAGAGGGGGTGGGCCGGCCGGGCGGCCGAATGGGCCGGCCAGTTGGGTCGGCTGGCCCGGGGGGGTTCTTTTCCTTTTAGTTTTCTGTTTGTATTTTCCTTTTCTTTTATTTATCTTCCTTTCCGTTTTAATCCACTTTAAAATATTTAGGCATCGTGTAAAAGTGTGGTACCTTCACCTTAAATACCTAGGTATTATTTGGCACACTCCGAACATTTTAGTTTTGATGTTTGAAAACTTTTATTGTTGTCACTAATTTGAACGGTTTCGAATTTGGCGAGGATAGCAACAGTAACCGAGGTGTCATGGCACGATTAACGTGGGTTACTGTAGCAAGATTATCCGGGCGTTACAGAACACATACACGTGAAAGTCTATAACAAAGCACAAATGCATAAGGAAACTTATAAGGATGTAAGAGTTAGGAAAAAGAGATTGCAAGCACTGCTAACACATCGATGTTTTTCCGACATTCCCATGGTTAGCATTATCCCACTCCTTGTTGGCGGGGGTTGAGAGACAAACACCTAACACCATAAATGTTCCGACAACGTAGACCTCAAAAAGCCCACAGAATGTATTCCCATCTATTCCATCATGGCTTGATACCACTAAGATCAAAGTCTCACTCAGGGTCGATCTTCCACGAAGAAGGTAATTACTGTAACTTATATGAACTTTTCATTCCTTCACATGTTGAAGGCTCTCAAATGACTCATAACCATCTAGGAGGTCCACACCCTCAAAGAGTAACAAACTAAGCAAAATCACTTGGATGAACTTCTCAAAAGATCTTCAATTGACTCTCTCAAGAACACATAAGATCACTCTCACACACAAAGATAGCTTGAAGCAATGAGAGATGGAGCACAAAGGCAACGAGTTCAAGAAAGGGAGGAGCATGGCCTGCAATCTCTCAAAGTTTTGCTATGAAAGATGTTTCTAAGTCTCTCCAAAACATGCAATCAACTCAAGGGTTATGGGATATATTTATATGCAGAGAGAGGGGGCAGAGAGAAGAAATCTAACAATTAGTTGAAAAAACTAACTAGCCGGAAAGCTCGGGAAGAAGGACATTGAGGGAGGTGGCATTGTCCTTATTGGATGATAGAAGAGATGCCCGGTGAAGGTGGACATGATCGTGATGGCTCGTTCGCGGGTGGGCAACAAGGCCCCAACCCGATTCCGGCAACCCTAAGGCCTTGCACATGCATCCCGCTCCGCGGTAGCATCCATGTGAGTTCTCGCGCCTCACACACATTCCCCTAGCACGTTCCCTCGCTGCTCCGCCATGTGTATTGGTCGCCGACATTCAAATAGCCGGTGGGCCGTTGCTAGGTGCATCCCATGCATTAGCTACGGATCACTTGGCCACATATTAATTAATCTAGTAAACCAATTTCAATTTTTCCTTTTCTTTTTTAGTCGCCCGTATGTGAGCAACATGGGTGGGGTGGAGGTATTTTTTTATTTTCTTCTTTCTAGGTAGGTCCCATATGTAGTACTCCTACCTTGAGATTTGAGAGGCTTAGAACAACTATAGCCGGTCCCCTCAAATTCTCCCCAAACGGTCTAGGTGCACATCCCGATCACTGCCCGCACAGAAAAGAGGAGAAAAAAGTCACCCAACCGGACCCCCCCCCCAACTTCGTCCTCATATGTCCGGACATTTCGCAAACCCTCATACCCCTCCTATATATGGGAAGGATATGGGATTCCCAGGTGCGTCCGGTCAATGTGCCATATAGGATTTGGTCGGGACCATCTTTTCTTTTCTTTTATTTTTTGGTCGTTACTACAAATCATATGGATGATGTTTGCAAAAAATCATCCTCCTCGGGAGCCATCCGATTAGGCGCACGGGGTCTTTCGATCAGAGGCTTCACAACTCGTCTTCCTCCTCTCGCCAGACATCCATGAGGACCCCTCTCAACCTTGTCTGTCCTCCACCGCAGCACCTCTACGGCCCCGATGATGCTACATCACAACACCTACGATGATGCAGCAGACGTCGACGTTGCCGCCGGCGTATGCAGCACCGACGGAGCTCCAACAAAGCACCGACGGCTCTAGTGAAAACTCCAATGCAACTTGAGCAAAGCTCAAAAGCAGCACCGACGCGTCCGGTGAAGCTCCAATGCAACTTCGCCAGGACTCCAATGCAGCACTGGCGGCTCCGGTGGAGCTCCAATGCAACATATGACCCGTGGCCGTGGTCGAGTTCTTGTGTTGCAGCATCAACGGGAGTCGACGAGCAACGCATCACATCGTCGTCAACGCCTGCCCGTCCCCTGCGTGATGTGTCGCAGGAGTGCAGCGTGTGTCGCCCCACGGGGTTGCAACATCACAACGGGGCGCGTGGCAGGTTGCAGCAAATTGTGGGCGTCGTCGCTCCTCCCGGGCCATAACAGTGTGGGGGGCTGAACGGAGTCGCCATGGGAGCCAGAGATAGGGAAGCGGGAAGACGGGAGCCAGGAAGTCGTGCAGAGGAGAGAGGCCATGCAAAGAGATCAGGCTCGAGAGGGAAGCGATCGATGGCCCAGGGGACACCTCTCGAGCAAAATGTGTGTGTTGTTTTCATCTGGTTGAATACAAATGTTTTCCTTATTATTTTTTGTCTCTCTCTCTCTCGCTCTTCAACCCTGCTCAATCAAATGCATGTCAGACATATAAAGTGGAAAGTGGAGGGAGCAATTAATCAGCGGGTACTCCTTCGAAAGCCCCCGCGGGGGTCACTTTGGGTGGGCTGGAAGCACGCCACTTGGCGCGCTCTCAGCCGTTGCCACGCTCTGGGCGCTTCCTCCGATTTTGTTTCTTCTTTTCTGTACGAGTTTTCGGCTTTTAGATTATTTTTTTCGGTTTTTCTAGTTTTTGGTTTCCCCCGGGTTTTCTTAGGTTTTGGGAAAAAAAATGCGTGAAAAACGTGTTTTTGTTTTCGTGAGAGGCAAAAATTTACTTCCCGTGTAAGCACGGTTTGCTTCCACAAGAGGCATAGTCGTGCCTCTTGGGAAAGCAAAAAAAAGCGCGTTTTTTTCTTTCACAAGAGGCACGGATTTACTTCTCGTGCAGGCGCGGATTTGCTTCGCGGGAGGCATAGTCGTGTCTCTCAGAAAAGGAAAAAAATCATGTTTTCTTTTTTTCCATCCCTGAGAGGCAAGGATTTACTTCTCGCGGAGGCACGGATTTGCTTCTGCCAGAATCACATTCGCGCCTCTCGAAAAAAGAAAAAGAAATATTTTTCCTTCCGCGAGAGGCACGTATTCACTTCTTGTGGAGGCATAAATTTGCTTTAGCAAGAGGCACAATCGTGCCTCTTCGGAAAGAGAAAAAAAATGCCTCCGGTTCAGTTTTTTTTCCTAAAAAGTGTTTGTTGAAAGTTATCAACTTGTGATCTAGTTTTGAAAATCTCGACAAGAGGAGTACGACAATGAAAATAGTTCGAGATTTGGACGCACGGTTTAAGAGATAAAATTTTGAATAAATAAATCTAAAAAAATAAGAAAACTTCCAGATTGCGACATTAGGAGAAACCTTAGCAAAAAGTACTCTTAATCACTTACAGTGGAGGGCATGGTTGTGTTCGTGACAAATAGGGGCTCAACACACGTCCACCAACATGTGAGAGGCCAAATTAGCCCGGCCCAGCTATAGATGCCCTTAATAAGAGCGAGCCTTAACCGTCGTCATGTATGGTTTGACCAATCACATGACACAAATTGTATCCCATTATTTGTTGTCTTTCATTAATATAAACTTTGGTCTTTTTTGCTAAAAAATGTTAAAGTTTGGTCGTATCCGAAAAGAAAACCAACTGGCAGCCGCGTGTGGCGTAAAACTCGGATTAATCTGCCGCGTGCCATAAAATAAAATCTAGGGTTCATTCCGCAAGAACATCATAATATCCGTGTTTTCTGAATTTCACTGAGCTATTACGTGCGTCAAAAGTAAACAAATCTCATATTTTTCTAATCTAAAGAAAATTTGTGATATCCACGCACAAAACGACGACGTAGAAGAATCCAAGCTTACGCAGCACCGTATGCTTCGGGCGAGCGCACGCGGCCTTCTCGTCGGCCGCCGACGACACCTCATGGCCTCCCTCCTCGCCTTCTCCTCCTCCGCCTCCGGCCCCCCGCCCAAACCCTCGCCGTCCCACACCTCTCCCCCTCCGCCCCCGGCTTCCGCCTCCGCACGAGCGTCGCGCTTCCGCCTCCTACTCGCCCGCGCCGCCGCGCGCCGCGACCCTGAGCCGCCGCCGCCGCCGCCGCAGGCCGAGAGCGAGAAGAAGTCGATTGCGGTGAGAACGGGGGAGCTGTTCTTGGGTCTGAGTGCGCTGTTCATCCGCGCGGGGAGGGGGACGGCGCCGGTGGATGAGGTGGAGCGGAGGGAGGGGGTGTTGTGGGAGCAGCGCCCGGAGGACGTGGAGGCGGAGCGGCAGCGGCGGGAGGTGGCGACAGCGAGCCCCGGGTTCAGCTTCTCAGCCGCCGGGCTTCTCTTCCCCTACCACCTCGGCGTCGCGCAGTGCCTCCTCGACAAAGGCTACATCACAGTACGCATCTTTATCCCCCACCTCATCGCCACATCCTCATGTGCATCCATACTTTCTGTACTGATAGATATAGCTCGGACAAATTGTGATTTCAGATAATTTTGCCTAGTGCCTGCAAGCAATTGAGCGCCTTTTGGATTAAAATGCATGTAGCTTGGTCACATTTAGCTTGATTAGTTGATTGTGTCTTGATCTCATGCTACTTTGTAGTTTGTACTAGGTGGTGGCAGGGCATGCTGTGGTCATGCATGGGAACTAATATACCTGCGTGCTCATCACTTATATGTGAATGTGACTTAATTACACACTTATATTCATCTATTGTAGAAACCTTCTTATAGATTATTCTTTTCCCTTTTTGGCATATGCATTAGGAAAGAACTCCGTTAGCTGGCTCATCAGCTGGTGCCATAATCTGTGCAGTGATTGCATCCGGGAAGACAATGCAAGAGGCTCTTCAGGTGACCAAGATTCTAGCTGAAGACTGCCGGAGTAAAGGGACTGCCTTTCGCCTTGGGGTATGTCTCCCTCTGTTCCACGACACTTATTTTGGAATGCAGGGAGTATATGTTTAAGTATACTGACTTACTGAGTGCTGTATGGATAAATTTTGGTAAGGTAAGGGAGCAAATGACCTGGAAAAATGCTCGCAGTGAAGTATTTTCCTCTGAATTGATGAGTTGTGTTTTCTTTATGAATCCCTTACATTGTTCTGTTTTGTGGTGTTTATCTGTTGAAGTGCAACATTATGAATTGATTATTAAAAAGATTAAGATGCTGCAAAACTGGATCAGTAGCATCAGCAGTGCATGACCATGAGACATGAGTTACCATGAATTTTGGTGACTAAAATGGACTGTGACAGAAACGATGTGGAACGCCTGTTTGTTTACTATGTATGCATACACTGTTTTAATCCTTGAGCTCTTGGTTCTGTAAAAAAAATCTAGTAAAAAAATCAAAATCTACTGAGCTATGAAAATTTAGCTCTTCAAGTTATATTTGTCATATATCATTGGTTGCCGGATGCCAACTCTTGACTCGAGTACCTGACGTGTAAATTATAGGCAAAACTATGCGAGTCGTGGTTTATTTATGACTAATTTTCCAACTGAGTTGGGAATGTGTTGTAGTATTATAGATTATCTCATTTTTCAAATTTTGGTTTGTTTGGTGTTTGCTGTACTAACTCAAGATTAAGTTCATGTTTTCATCTACAAACAAAGTAGTGGCATAAAAGGGTTTAAAAAAAAGCTGAAGATCAAAGATATTATGTCCAAGCACTAGTTCTTACTTGTATTAGCTGGTGAACTTTTACAGGTTTTCACCATGTAATCCCGTGCCCTTGTTGTCCAGGCTGTACTCAAGGATGTTCTAGAAAAGTTTCTCCCAGATGATCTGCATATCAGTTGCAACGGAAGGATCCGTGGTAAGCTTTATACTATATAAAAGTGTTGTATCTTCATATTGTCTATGTGCATTTTCTGCTATTTTGATCTCTTGCAACTTAGCTTAGTCATTTTCAGAAAACTGATGTTCTTCTCATACAGTTGCTATTACTCAGTTGTCCTGGAGGCCTAGGGGCTTACTGGTCGACCAGTTTGACTCCAAGGAAGACGTCATTAATGCAATTATTACATCTTCGTTTATTCCTGGGTGAGACTCATGCTAACCTTTCCTAACACTGGATTTGTGTATTTACTATTTAGTTATATTTTGCTTAATGAAAAGACAATTTTTTTTTTGTTCTTGTTTCAGATATTTAGCCCCCAGGCCTGCGACTTTATTCCGTAACAGGCTGTGCGTTGACGGGGGCCTTACATTGTTTATGCCACCCACTTCTGCTTCTGAAACAGTATATCTACAACTTCCTTTTGCTGTTCCTACAACATTAACGTGGTCATAAGCATTGTTAGTGTCGTGCATGCTATAATTTTTGGAATTTAGGGTACTTTTAGATACACAATTATCTGGAGCCTTGTCTTCATTTAGTTCTTCTGGGAGGAATTTTCTTCCTTTCTCCCAACGATGAAGACATCTCTCCTTCTGTTTGATGACCTGCCATTGAAAGGATGTCGCTACATGTGTTTGCCATCACAATATTGTTCTTTGCATATTCTTTCTCAAATGCACTTTTTTATACTCTTTTGTACTCATAACCATACTTAACTGAAATACTATCTATATTTTGTGCCTTTCACACAAGCGCGCTTCTCCTCCTTCATACGAGAGCACGGGCATAAGTTTGCCTGATATTCGTCCTCACTTGCGAGCTGAGGCTTTTGTACATTCTGTTACTCTGTTTTCAGCACCATTCACTGTCCACTGGTGGAACCAGTCTACTGTAGTACTCAGACCACATTTTGGTTTAACACAATGCTCATCACTGACTGGTATGGCTGTTACTGTAGGTTCGAATATGCGCTTTCCCAGCTGGCAGACTAGGACTGCAAGGGATTGGTATTAGTCCAGACTGCAATCCAGAGAACAGAGCTACTCCACGACAGGTAGCAGAAATTCGCATGTACCAGTTCTTGCAACTATCCATGGTTTTGTTCTAAAACTTACCCTCGGTGCTCTTGAACGAATTCCAGCTGTTTAACTGGGCTCTGGAACCTGCTGAAGATGAAGTTCTAGACAAATTGTACGAGCTTGGGTACCAGGATGCAGCTGTGTGGGCTGAGCAGAACTCTCCTGAGTCAACTGTGAAGATTGAGCAGCTCGGTACAGATTGAGAAGGCCTGAAGCCCCGGACAAAGTGAGCATCTTGGTCCTTTTCAGTTTTGACGTAGACATCTAGATTTGTCCTTGTTTGGTTGAAATATGTCAATTATTTTGTTCGCTCAGAGGTTAGCAGCCTCTTGTAAATTTGTAATATAAGTGCACCTCTATTTTTGAAATCTACAGCCTCTTGGCTATATGTTTTATAACTGCACGATTATAACTACAACCACATGCTAGAGCTTAGTTCTCTCTCCGGTTATTTTTTTTTCTTTGGAAAAACGGTCGCAGTTCAAGCGTAGTAATAATAATACTTTATTATATAATAGCTAGGATATGTGCAGATTCATTTAGAAGCATCTTCACATTATAAAAGATTGAAGATTTTATAATTATGTTGTCTAATTTCACTTTGAACTAGATATTATGACCTTGTGACACTTTGAACCGGGTTTTATTCATTTCATACTTTGAACCAGATTTTAGGTTCGTAACAGAAATGGTTGGTGAACTAATCTCTGTAGGTTTGAAGTTTCTACAAGAGGGGTAGCATGGCTCAGAAAAAAACGGGCAAGGAGAAGTTTTTTTGACAGAATGGATACCTTTATTGACACTTCACCTTTTTCTTCTTCTTTTAAATGAGATCCATTCATGACATATTTTTATAAAAGAAGCCCACCCGAGTGAGGAACCAGAAATTAACTCCCTTTGCCACTTGGCTACAGCCTAGTTCTCATGGCTCAGATGATTTTCAAATTTTGTTATAAAATTCCAAAAGAAAGCTAGCAAGATAGGGGACGAGAAGGGTGATACAACCAATCTGAGGCAACCTCTGCTCCTGTACCAAACAATGCGTCTGGTCGACCTCAGGTTGCCTGATCTTCACTAATTGAAGGAGAGAGAGAAGCAAATGAGAGGAAGAAAAACGAGGATAAACAAATCCAGCAACAACAAACATCAAACATGCTACGACCGGTTTCCTACACATGCCTTGGCCCAAATCCGCACTCATGCAGCTGCTCGAACAATTTGGTGTCTAGCCCAAACAATTTGGGCTAAGCTTCGATGGACCTTTAGTCTATAGTGTGTGGTTGCTCCTAGTGCCGACGGTCTGGTGGCTTGTCTGGGGTCGTTCAGTCTGTGCCTTGGATGATCCGAAATTTTTCCTCAGATGATCTGGCCACAGGCTCTATGGCTACAAATATTAGCGCCTGACGGTCCAGCCAAGGGCCTGTGATGCGTCTAGGGTTGCTCTAGCCACGCAGGGGATATTCCATTTGTCCTTTTCCTTGCTCCGAGTCCGTGTCTTGGCTATCTATCCTTGCTTCTTCATGTTCCTCGCCTTCAACCCTAAGCATGCACAAGGTTCATGTGTTAGGCAGCCCACCATTACCCCTAGGCATATCAAGTGGGTAGTCATTGAGGAAAAGATTCACCTCATGTTGTATTGCGTTGGCTCACGCCCTCGTCATTGGTCCAATTGGCGCTTTCTGGCTTGGCGTAGTGATGTTCATGGTACCTAGTTTATCATACCATCATCGAGAGTGTGAACAGATTTACACTGGTTGTGATTGAGCTCCTCCGAGTTGAGTACTTGAGACACCGTGAGGCTTATGGCGATAGGTGAGTAAAGGGGCTTCCATCGGATGTTTGGATCAATTAATTTTATGCATTGGACATGGAAGAATTGCCATGCGGCATGGCACCGACAGTTCACCGACGTTGCATTATCCAACCATCATACTTTAAGTAGTCGAATAAGAGGATCTGTAGATTTGGCATTCTTACTTTGGGATGTCTGGCTCGTACAATCGCCTCAATGTCCTGCAAAGATTTCATCTATTTGCAAGGCTAACTATCTGGAAAGCTCCTCCATGCAACATATTTGAAGACAATTTACATGCCTCGGAGGGCAACAATGGATCTCACTTTGCAATGTGTCAAAAGTTGTTGAGTTTAGGGGAAGGACTAGGTGCAAGCCTCCCAAAAGGCCAATACCCTCGATTTTGGGGAGTTTAGTTTAGCTAGGGAGGGGGCATAGAGAGTTGGGTGTCTTTGTCATGAGAAAAATTGGGGTTCATTTTCCCCTCTCTTAACTTCTTCTTTTTATTTCTGCTACATTTAACAAATTTAGTCCGAAGAGACCTTCATAATCACATCATACACAAAGACATATCATCGGGCCTGAAGTGAAGTCTGTATGGAAAACTAAAAAAAAAAAAACCTTGCCTTGGGTTCTAAATCCTAATCATGAGGCTCGAGTCGGCCCTTGCTTGCAAGATCTTCTTATATGATGTTGCGGCATGTGTTGTCGCAGGGGTATGGGCAATCGATCGCCTTCACTTCGGCCAGGCCAAAGTACCAGTCGCCGACAGATTTCGCGATCCTCTGTACAATTTGCAACGACCACAAAATTTACATGAAAACTGTTAACGAATGTGTAAATGCTGATGAGACTTGATGTGTTCTACCTTGTTCTGAATGGCAGGGGTGCCATTCCAGGTGGCCGGCAGTTCGGACTGGCAGTGGGCGAAACACGAGTTTATGAAGAGCCCGTTGCTCTTGGAACCGGAGAAGCCTCTCACAGATTCCACCATCTGATCTCTGAAACCTGCATATGTGAACAAAATTAGTTACTCGATCTGGACTCTGGAGTTGTCCAGATCCTCAATTCACTGAAAGGAGTATGTGTTTTTCCTCTACTGCTAGCCGCGCAACGGCTTTCCTGCTAGTTGCTCAATCTGTTAATTAGGTTTCGAGCGGCGATTAGGATTAGACATCGCAAGTATGAATTGTCCTTTACCTTGCAGGAAGTTTATCTGAGACGCATTGCAGGCGGAGCGGTTGAACTTGCAGGCTCGCCAGGCGCGGCTGGGGTCAGCTTTGCTTGGGGCCAGGCTTTCCTCAATCTGATTAAGTTTCCGTCACCTTTGCTAGCTCATTGCGAAAATCAATTACCCAAGATAAATCATCATTCATGTGTAGTGCAAATATCTGATTACCTGCCAGACGTCGTAGGCTGCGTTAAGCAAGAAGATGGGCGTCTTGATGTTGTCGATGATATTCTGAGGGAAGAAGCACTGCAGGCATGCATGCAAAAGAAATATCAAGCTTAAGGTAGCTAGGGTTAGTTGAGAGACACAAGAGAATCACTCACGAATGATCTTTCTTTCACGCAAACTAAGTAAATGAAGCACGCACCGAGGTGGCGTCGAGGTGATCGGTGCAGGTCGGCGGAAGGTGCGGAGCCACTCGCTGCATGGCTACAATGTCGCCGTAGTAAGATCTCAGGCTGCGCCCCCCGGAGACATCCACGCTGCACGCAAACGGTCCATCAACTGGGTGAGACCGTGAGAGTGAGAGTGATACAGGTAAATGAGTAGACGTACGCGTCGAGGAAGAGGCCTGCGTCGGCGAGGCACTTGACGGTGGTGCTCCGGCCGGCGAAGAGGGCGCCGAACTGGTCGCAGTGCAGTATCGCCGCCAGCCCCCCGGCGGAGCAGCCCGTGAGAAGCGCCCGGTCGGCCGACGCCATCCCGATGGAGAGGAGGTGCTGGATGGCTTCCTCCCAAATCCGCTGCCCCCGGAAGTAGAGCCCAGTAGCCTGCAACATATTTACAGAAGAAAAATTATGCGTCAAAACATAGGGTGATGATGTTGCATGAAGAGATGACACATTGTTCCGTGTAAAGAATCGATACGCACCTTGTCGAAGGCGTCGCCGGCAAAGGAGCCGCTGTCGCAGTAGCGGATCTTCACCCGGTTCCAGTTGTAGAAATCTGCATGATAGAAATGCACATGTCGTACGTCCATGGCATACATTTCGTACGTTTGGCCGACCTAGATTAATCATGTAACCATCTTTGCTTTTGGAGCTGAGAGAGACGGACCAGGATTCTCGGCGGGGCTGGCGCTCATGATGCCGGTGAAGATGATCTGCCGCTCCATGAAGTTGGACGAGCCATGGTGGGTCCTTGTCCGGAACCTGCACGTCCTCGCGTTGTTGCACCACCCGCCTCCCTGCACTTACCATGCAGCAAGGATCAGGTAAAAATCATGTATGTGCAACACACTAGGCTTGCGCGCGCAAACGCACCTCGAGGTTGACGATCCAGCTCTTGCTCCCTGCCCCGGAGCCCCGGTCCAGGTGGTAAGCGGCCGGCGTCCCATCCATGCACACTGCAACAGTATACAGCAAAGTGCCCGTGAGTTATACAGGATTTGAAATAAATCAATGTGTGCTCACAATTCAATAGTATATATCCAATACCACTCAAAATTCTTAGGCTTGATTCTGATATACACCGTCCGTTTCTCAATATAAGACATTTTGGCAGTTTAACATATTGTCAAAACGTCTTATTTTTATCTTATTTTTAAAACAATAAAATGTTTTATATTTAGAAACGAAGGTACTAGTAAATTGCTGAAAAGCCAAAAACCACAAAAACTCCGCGGCAAGTGAATAAGCAACCGCAGTGACCACTACTTTTCATTTTCGGTGAAAAGGGTAAACGAAAAGACTGGGAGGGGTTTGTTGGCCGCACATTGGAATGGAAACTAGAACCCACATAAGGTGCCTAGACCAACTTTCTACTTTCCCGGCACTTTATTTGGGTCATGCTACGCGTTTGTCGGGTGATAACTGAGTTATCCACCGCCTCCTCCGCCGTCAGATCAGCCATGATCAAATGGCCCGTAGTGTATCCCTCGTCCTGCTCATCCTTGACAAAAAAAAACAGCATCGCAAAATTGATCATATTTCAGAGACATTAGCGAACTTGCAATTCGCCTTCCGCATCCTCCCTTCGCAAAAACAACATCACAACACTGACCATGTTTCAGAAACATGAGTGGAGTTGCAATTCGACAAGCTCGCGAGACCTGCATTTCCGCAACATCAGCGATGTTTCAAAAACCGATGGCAAAGTTGCAATTCAGCAAGCTCGCAACACCCACACTACGTTGCAATCTGCCAAGCCTCTGCAACACAATTAATGTCTCAGAAACACCATAGGTGGTCACCACCGTCCCTCTTCCCTTGAAGCAACGCGCAGACGGGTTGCAGCGTCATGCCCCGGCCTTGCAGGCAGCAACGGCTGGCGGCCTCCTGAGCTCGCCGGAGGAGCGGTGTGTGAGGATGAGGGACATGAGAGGATTCGACACACTGGTCTGATTTCCTTCGATTTTGACGATGAGAAGGAAGAAAAGTCATGATTTCGATGGGGGAGATGGTGAACAGGATAAGGCACCCTGCATGGGGCCCGCGCCCACGTGGCACACAATGGACGCGGGGCTGCGATCCGTCGGGTGATTTGAAGCATTTCTCTGATTTTATTTCTGCCTACTTTCACAAAAGGCCCCACATGTAAGTGTAGAGAAAAGTGAGCAAACTTACGACCAACTCAAATCTTCAGAAGGGAAAATCTACACTCCAGCAGGGAGGTTGCGCTCGGACACCGTTACTTGTGCACACACATGGGCTCGACATCATGCACCCGCTGGTATATTTCGTCGGACGGCGCTCGCCAGCTGCGGGGAGGGAGGCAGAGAAAGGGCTCCGACAGCTGGATGTGAGTGGCCCCGGTGCAGCCCGCCGGAGACGCCCGGGAGCGATCTCTTAAGCGTAGGACGCACAAGGAAAAAGATGAAGAATGCATGCCAATATTGTCGTGCGCCCCTGGATTCCAGTTTCTCACAAGCATGCGATTCTTCATACTCCCGTGGTATGAAACGACCAACCGGCGTCAGAAATTAGCAGAAAACTGCTGAGAATTTGCAACATCTGAGTTGCCCGGCCACCTGCACTACATATCCCCAAAAGTTTACACTCGCTAGCTATTCAGCTGAATCGATCAAGCAGGTAAGATACCCTTTCCCATAGTACGTACACACCGAAAAAGGAGCAGAAGTCCCTCGCAAGAACTGAAAAAAGAAGCAGGCGAACAAGAAGAAGCGAACAAACTATTCACAGAACTATGCTTGGACTTGGACATACCGGCGCCCTTCTCGACGGAGGCGTTGAGGAAGGTGATGGGCACCATCATGTCCGCGACCGCCGCCGCGGAACGTCGATGCGTCCTCCTCCTCCTGCCACCGCCGTTCGTCGCCTGCTCTTCGGCCGCCTGCACGCAGCTGCCGGCGATGAGGAGGACCAGAGCGAGAAGCGCCCACGGCCCGACGGCACCAATCCTCGTCTTCACCATCGTCGTATCAATGGATCGAGTAGTAGAAGCAAGATCGAGCCGATCGACAGGAAAATCCCTGAGCGACGTATATTTAACGAGCGCATAGCAAGGGAGTGACGCACCTATATAGCTACACATAAACAAGGAGTTAATCAGGCGAGATATATCCTAATCAATGAGGAAATAAAATGCCTCCAAATATGGGCGCGCAGTAGTGCATTGCTCCGTATATCCACATGACACAGACAAATCAACTGTGTTAATGGCATGCATGCGTTACATATTTGCCAGCGGACTACTTATTTTGGAGGCAATTTGGCAGCTAACTAAGCAGCAGGAGGGAATCAAACAAGAGTTAAGTTAGGCATTGCCACCCTGGCTCATAAACGGCGAGAGAAGAGAACATGCGCGTGTACCAGCAGAATCCATCAGAGAGAAGGTAGAGACAGCGCGCGCATACGGCGACCGAACACGCGACAAAGCAAAAGAGGGAACGGGCGCACGGCACGCGTGCACGCATCCGTTTCTATTGATCGTCGTATATGCATGTACGTTTTGCGTGGCTGCCGGTTGATTTCGATGGCTCACCGGCGTCCATAAATCGGGTCCGGCCGATTACAGTGTCAGTGTGCACTGGTTGCTACGGTGATATACCTTTTCCATACGATCAAGCTTTGGCCTCGCTCCACTATCAGCCCACTATCATTAGATAACGGAACAACAAAGATAAAGAGCATCCAGTGCAAAACGTGGTAAATGTTATAATCTCGGACAAGGAAAGCAAATTTCTAAGAGCAACTCTACCAGAGTCATCATATTGGCCCTATCGGCATAATAACTATTAATATGATGATTGACATTAAAGAGTCGACATATGGGAGTCGATCGGTATAATTTATAGAGCTCGCCGAGAGTGACATTTTCAGAGAAACTGGTTTCTATCGGGTATCTAGCCCACGTCGGATGGTGTTGATTTGGGGCTTGTTTTCTTAGTTTTATTTGGGGCTTGTTTTGCTGTGCCCCCAGCATGATTCTTTGACTTATGGTACTTGACATTGTTGTGTTGGATGTGTTGGGGAACGTTGCAGAAAACAAAAATTTTCCTACGGTTTCACCAAGATCTATCTATGAGTTCATCTAGCAACGAGTATTCAGATTAGATAGCATCTACATACCACTTTGTAGATCGCAACGGAAGCGTTCGAGTGAACGTGGATGAGGTAGTCGTACTCGCCGTGATCCAATTCACCGATGATCTAGTGCCGAACGGACGGCACCTCCGTGTTCAACACACGTACGGAAAGCGTGACGTCTCCTCCTTCTTGATCCAACAAGGGGAAAGGAGAGGTTGATGAAGATCCAGCAGCACGACGGCGTGGTGGTGGATGCAGCGGAACTCCGGCAGGGCTTCGCTAAGCAACTACGGGAGGAGGAGGAGGTGTAGCAGGGAGAGGGAGGCGCCAGGGCAATCGGTGGTCAGCCCCCCCTCCCCTCCCCCCTTTATATAACCCCTTGGGGGGGGGCGCCGGCCCTAGGAGATGGAATCTCCTAGGGGGGGCGGCGGCCAGGGAGGGGGGCTTGCCCCCCAAGCAAGGGGGGCGCCCCCTTTAGGGTTTCCCCCCCCCCCCCCACACCACCACCAACCCTAGGCGCATGGGCCCTTGGGGGGGAGGCGCACCAGCCCACTATGGGCTGGTTCCCTTCCTCATACAGCCCATGGGGCCCTCCGGGATAGGTGGCCCCACCCGGTGGACCCTCCGGTGGTCCCGGTACAATACCGATAACCCCGAAACTTGTCCCGATGTCCGTATGATGACTTTCCATATATAAATCTTTACCTCCGGACCATTCCGGAACTCCTCATGACGTCCGGGATCTCATCCGGGACTCCGAACAACATTCGGGTTACTGCATATACATATCTTCACAACCCTAGCGTCACCGAACCTTAAGTGTGTAGACCCTACGGGTTCGGGAGACATGCAGACATGACCGAGACGGCTCTCGGGCAATAACCAACAGCGGGATCTGGATACCCATGTTGGCTCCCACATGCTCCACGATGATCTCATCGGATGAACCACGATGTCGAGGATTCAATTAATCCCGTATACGATTCCCTTTGTCAATCGGTATTTTACTTGCCCGAGATTCGATCGTCGGTATCCCAATACCTCGTTCAATCTCGTTACCGGCAAGTCACTTTTCTCGTACCGTAATGCATGATCCCGTGATCAAACACTTTGATCACATTGAGCTCATTGTGATGATGCATTACCGAGAGGGCCCGGTGATACCTCTCCGTCAAGCGGAGTGACAAATCCCAGTCTCGATCCATGTCAACCCAACAGACACTTTCAGAGATACCCGTAGTATACCTTTATAGTCACCCAGTTACGTTGTGACGTTTGGCACACCCAAAGCACTCCTACGGTATCCGGGAGTTACACGATCTCATGGTCTAAGGAAAGGATACTTGACATTGAATAACTCTAGCAAACGAACTATGCGATCTTATGCTATGTTTAGGATTGGGTCTTGTCCATCACATCATTCTCCTAATGATGTGATCCCGTTATCGATGACATCCAATGTCCATAGTCAGGAAACCATGACTATCTGTCGATCAACGAGCTAGTCAACTAGAGGCTCACTAGGGACATATTGTTGTCTGTTATTCACACATGTATTACGATTTCCGGATAACACAATTATAGCACGAATAAAGACAATTATCATGAATAAGGAAATATAATAATAATGCTTTTATTATTGCCTCTAGGGCATATTTCCAACAGTCTCCCACTTGCACTAGAGTCAATAATCTAGTTACATTGTGATGAATCGAACACCCATAGAATTCTGGTGCTGATCATGTTTTGCCTTAGGGAGAGGTTTAGTCAACGGATCTGCAACATTCAGATCCGTGTGCACTTTACAAATCTCTATGTCTCCATCTTGAACATTTTCACGAATGGAGTTGAAGCGACGCTTGATGTGCCTAGTCTTCTTGTGAAACCTGGGCTCCTTTGCAAGTGCAATAGCTCCAGTGTTGTCACAGAAGAGCTTGATTGGCCCCGACGCATTGGGTATGACTCCGAGGTCGGTGATGAACTCCTTCACCCAAATTGCTTCATGTGCCGCCTCCGAGGCTGCCATGTACTCCGCTTCACATGTAGATCCCGCCACGACGCTTTGCTTGCAACTGCACCAGCTTACTGCCCCACCATTCAAAATATACACGTATCCGATTTGTGACTTAGAGTCATCCAGATCTGTGTCGAAGCTAGCGTCGACGTAACCTTTTACGACGAGCTCTTCGTCACCTCCATAAACGAGAAACATTTCCTTAGTCCTTTTCAGGTACTTCAGGATATTTTTGACCGATGTCCAGTGTTCCTTGCCGGGATTACTTTGGTACCTTCCTACCAAACTTACGGCAAGGTTTACATCAGGTCTGGTACACAGCATGGCATACATAATAGAACCTATGGCTGAGGCATAGGGGATGACGTTCATCTCTTCTATATCTTCTGCCGTGGTCGGACATTGAGCTGAGCTCAATTTCACACCTTGTAACATAGGTAAGAACCCTTTCTTAGATTGATCCATATTGAATTTCTTCAATATCTTATCAAGGTATGTGCTTTGTGAAAGACCTATGAGGCGTCTCGATCTATCTCTATAGATCTTCATGCCTAATATATAAGCAGCTTCTCCAAGGTCCTTCATTGAAAAACTTTTATTCAAATAGGCCTTAATGTTGTCCAAGAGTTCTATATCATTTCCCATCAAAAGTACGTCGTCTACATATAATATGAGAAATGCTACAGAGCTCCCACTCACTTTCTTGTAAACACAGGCTTCTCCATAAGTCTGTGTAAACCCAAACGCTTTGATTATCTCATCAAAGCGAATGTTCCAACTCCGAGATGCTTGCACTAGCCCATAAATCGAGCGTTGGAGCTTGCACACCTTGTCAGCATTCTTAGGATCGACAAAACCTTCCGGCTGCATCATATACAATTCTTCCTTAAGGAAACCATTAAGGAATGCCGTTTTGACGTCCATTTGCCATATCTCATAATCATAATATGCGGCAATTGCTAACATGATTCGGACGGACTTCAGCTTCGCTACCGGTGAGAAAGTCTCATCGTAGTCAATTCCTTGAACTTGTCGATAACCCTTAGCGACAAGCCGAGCTTTATAGATGGTCACATTACCATCCGCGTCTGTCTTCTTCTTAAAGATCCATTTATTTTTTATGGCTCGTCGTTCAATGGGCAAGTCAGTCAAAGTCCATACTTCGTTTTCATACATGGATCCTATCTCGGATTTCATGGCTTCTAGCCATTTGTCGGAATCCGGACCCGCCATTGCTTCCTCATAGTTCGAAGGTTCACCGTTGTCTAACAACATGATTTCCAAGACAGGGTTGCCGTACCACTCTGGTGCGGAACGTGTCCTTGTGGACCTTCGAATTTCAGTAGGAGCTTGATTATAAGTATCTTGATCATCATCATTAATTTCCTCTCTAGTCGGTGCAGGCACCTCAGGAACGATTTCTTGAGTTTCGCCATTTGCCGGTTCAAGAGGTAATACTTCATCAAGTTCTACTTTCCTCCCACTTACTTCTTTCGAGATAAACTCTTTCTCTAGAAAGGATCCATTCTTGGCAACAAAGATCTTGCCTTCGGATCTGAGGTAGAAGGTATACCCAACAGTTTCTTTAGGGTATCCTATGAAGACGCATTTTTCCGACTTGGGTTCGAGCTTTTCAGGTTGAAGTTTCTTGACATAAGCATCGCATCCCCAAACTTTTAGAAACGACAGCTTAGGTTTCTTCCCAAACCATAATTCCTACGGTGTCGTCTCAACGGATTTCAACGGAGCCCTAT
The DNA here is from genome assembly GCA_032464435.1 of Aegilops umbellulata. Lineage (NCBI taxonomy): Eukaryota > Viridiplantae > Streptophyta > Magnoliopsida > Poales > Poaceae > Aegilops > Aegilops umbellulata. Next base: position 408,316,462 of record CP136055.1, read on the forward strand.
TTAAAGTGAATGCGGCAGTCTCTAAAGCATAGCCCCAAAAAGATAGCGGTAAGTCGGTAAGAGACATCATAGATCGCACCATATCTAATAGAGTGCGATTACGACGTTCGGACACACCATTACGCTGAGGTGTTCCAGGCGGCGTGAGTTGTGAAACTATTCCACATTTTCTTAAGTGTGTGCCAAATTCGTGACTCAAGTATTCTCCTCCACGATCTGATCGTAGAAACTTGATCTTTCTCTCACGTTGATTTTCAACCTCACTTTAAAACTCCTTGAACTTTTCAAAGGTCTCAGACTTGTGTTTCATTAAGTAGACATACCCATATCTACTCAAGTCATCAGTGAGGGTGAGAACATAACGATAGCCACCGCGAGCCTCAACACTCATTGGACCGCACACATCGGTATGTATGATTTCCAATAAGTTGGTTGCTCGCTCCATTGTTCCTGAGAACGGAGTCTTGGTCATTTTACCCATGAGGCATGGTTCGCACGTGTCAAATGATTCATAATCAAGAGACTCTAAAAGTCCATCTGCATGGAGCTTCTTCATGCGTTTGACACCTATGTGACCAAGGCGGCAGTGCCACAAATATGTGGGACTATTGTTATCAACTTTAACTCTTTTGGTATTCACACTATGAATATGTGTATCATCACGTACGAGATTCATTAAGAATAAACCATTAACCATCGGAGCATGACCATAAAACATATCTCTCATATAAATAGAACAACCATTATTCTCGGATTTAAATGAGTAGCCATCTCGAATTAAACGAGATCCAGATACAATGTTCATGCTCAACTTGGCACTAAATAACAATTATTGAGGTTTAAAACTAATCCCGTAGGTAAATGTAGAGGCAGCGTGCCGACGGCGATCACATCGACCTTGGAACCATTCCCGACGCGCATCGTCACCTCGTCCTTCGCCAGTCTCCGTTTATTCCGCAGCTCCTGCTTTGAGTTACAAATGTGAGCAACTGCACCGGTATCAAATACCCAAGAGCTACTACGAGTACTGGTAAGGTACACATCAATTACATGTATATCACATATACCTTTGGTTTTGCCGGCCTTCTTGTCCGCTAAGTATTTGGGGCAGTTCCGCTTCCAGTGACCACTTCCCTTGCAATAAAAACACTCAGTCTCGGGCTTGGGTCCATTCTTTGGCTTCTTCCCGGCAACTTGCTTACCGGGCGCGGCAACTTCCTTGCCGTCCTTCTTGAAGTTCTTTTTACCCTTGCCCTTCTTGAACTTAGTGGTTTTATTCACCATCAACACTTGATGCTCCTTCTTGATTTCTACCTCTGCTGATTTCAGCATAGCATATACCTCAGGAATGGTCTTTACCATCCCCTGCATATTGTAGTTCATCACAAAGCTCTTGTAGCTAGGTGGAAGCGACTGGAGGATTCTGTCAATGACCACTTCATCCGGGAGATTAACTTCCAGTTGAGTCAAGCGGTTGTGCAACCCAGACATTTTGAGTATGTGCTCACTGACAGAGCTATTTTCCTCCATCTTACAGCTAAAGAATTTGTTGGAGATCTCATATCTCTCGACCCGGGCATGAGCTTGGAAAACCATTTTCAGCTCTTCGAACATCTCATATGCTCCATGTCTCTCAAAACGCTTTTGGAGCCCCGGCTCTAAGCTGTAAAGCATGCCGCACTGAACGAGGGAGTAATCATCGTAGCGTGACTGCCAAGCGTTCATAACGTCTTGTTGTGCAGGGAGAATAGGTGTGTCACCCAGCGGTGCTCGTAGGACATAATCTTTCTTGGCAGCTATGAGGATGATCCTCAGGTTCCGGACCCAGTCCGTATAGTTGCTACCATCGTCTTTCAGCTTGGTTTTCTCTAGGAACGCGTTGAAGTTGAGGACTACGTTGGCCATTTGATCTACAAGACATATTGTAAAATTTAGACTAAGTTCATGATAATAAAGTTCATTTAATTAAATTATTTAATGAACTCCCACTTAGATAGACATCCCTCTACTAGTCATCTAAGTATTACATGATCCGAGTCAACTAGGCCGTGTCCGATCATCACGTGAGACGGACTAGTCAACATCGGTGAACATCTTCATGTTGATCGTATCTTCTATACGACTCATGCTCGACCTTTCGGTCTTCTGTGTTCCGAGGCCATGTCTGTACATGCTAGGCTCGTCAAGTCAACCTAAGTGTTTTGCGTGTGTAAATCTGTCTTACACCCGTTGTATGTGAACGTTAGAATCTATCACACCCGATCATCACGTGGTGCTTCGAAACAACGAACTGTCGCAATGGTGCACAGTTAGGGTGAACACTTTCTTGAAATTATTATGAGGGATCGTCTTATTTACTACCGTCGTTCTAAGTAAACAAGATGCAAAACATGATAAACATCACATGCAATCAAATAATAAACGTGACATGATATGGCCAATATCACATAGCTCCTTTGATCTCCATCTTGGGGCTCCATGATCATCTTGTCACCGGCTTGACACCATGATCTCCATCATCATGATCTCCATCATCGTGTCTTCATGAAGTTGCTCGCCAACTATTACTTCTACTACTATGGCTAACGCGTTTAGCAATAAAGTAAAGTAATTTACATGGCGTTTCTCAATGACACGCAGGTCATAAAAAAAATAAAGACAACTCCTATGGCTCCTGCCGGTTGTCATACTCATCGACATGCAAGTCGTGATTCCTATTACAATGGCATGAACATCTCATACATCACAGATAGATCATTCATCATTCATCACAACTTTGGCCATATCATATCACAAAGCACTTGCTGCAAAAAAAGTTAGACGTCCTCTAATTGTTGTTGCAAGTTTTACGTGGCTGAATTAGGGTTCCAGCAAGAACGTTTTCTTACCTACGTTAAAACCACAACGTGATTTGTCAACTTCTATTTACCCTTCATAAGGACCCTTTTCATCGAATCCGCTCCAACTAAAGTAGGAGAGACAGACACCCGCCAGCCACCTTATGCAACTAGTGCATGTTAGTCGGTGGAACCGGTCTCACGTAAGCGTACGTGTAAGGTTGGTCCGGGCCGCTTTATCCCACAATACCGCTGAAGCAAGATAGGACTAGTAGCGGCAAGAAAAGTTGACAACATCTACGCCCACAACAAATTGTGTTCTACTCGCCCAAGAAGAACTACGCATAGACCTAGCTCATGATGCCACTGTTGGGGAACGTTGCAGAAAACAAAAATTTTCCTACGGTTTCACCAAGATCTATCTATGAGTTCATCTAGCAACGAGTATTCAGATTAGATAGCATCTACATACCACTTTGTAGATCGCAACGGAAGCGTTCGAGTGAACGTGGATGAGGTAGTCGTACTCGCCGTGATCCAATTCACCGATGATCTAGTGCCGAACGGACGGCACCTCCGTGTTCAACACACGTACGGAAAGCGTGACGTCTCCTCCTTCTTGATCCAACAAGGGGAAAGGAGAGGTTGATGAAGATCCAGCAGCACGACGGCGTGGTGGTGGATGAAGCGGAACTCCGGCAGGGCTTCGCTAAGCAACTACGGGAGGAGGAGGAGGTGTAGCAGGGAGAGGGAGGCGCCAGGGCAATCGGTGGTCAGCCCCCCTCCCCTCCCCCCTTTATATAACCCCTTGGGGGGGCGCCGGCCCTAGGAGATGGAATCTCCTAGGGGGGTGGCGACCAGGGAGGGGAGCTTGCCCCCCAAGCAAGGGGGGCGCCCCCTTTAGGGTTCCCCCCCCACCAACCCTAGGCGCATGGGCCCTTGGGGGGGAGGCGCACCTGTTGGAAATATGCCCTAGAGGCAATAATAAAAGCATTATTATTATATTTCATTATTCATGATAATTGTCTTTATTCGTGCTATAATTGTGTTATCCGGAAATCGTAATACATGTGTGAATAACAGACAACAAACATGTCCCTAGTGAGCCTCTAGTTGACTAGCTTGTTGATCGACAGATAGTCATGGTTTCCTGACTATGGACATTGGATGTCATCGATAACGGGATCACATCATTAGGAGAATGATGTGATGGACAAGACCCAATCCTAAACATATCATAAGATCGCATAGTTCGTTTGCTAGAGTTATTCAATGTCAAGTATCCTTTCCTTAGACCATGAGATCGTGTAACTCCCGGATACCGTAGGAGTGCTTTGGGTGTGCCAAACGTCACAACGTAACTGGGTGACTATAAAGGTATACTACGGGTATCTCTGAAAGTGTCTGTTGGGTTGACATGGATCGAGACTGGGATTTGTCACTCCGCTTGACGGAGAGGTATCACCGGGCCCTCTCGGTAATGCATCATCACAATGAGCTCAATGTGATCAAAGTGTTTGATCACGGGATCATGCATTACGGTACGAGAAAAGTGACTTGCCGGTAACGAGATTGAACGAGGTATTGGGATACCGACGATCGAATCTCGGGCAAGTAAAATACCGATTGACAAAGGGAATCGTATACGGGATTAATTGAATCCTTGACATCGTGGTTCATCCGATGAGATCATTGTGGAGCATGTGGGAGCCAACATAGGTATCCAGATCCCGCTGTTGGTTATTGCCCGAGAGCCGTCTCGGTCATGTCTGCATGTCTCCCGAACCCGTAGGGTCTACACACTTAAAGTTCGGTGACGCTAGGGTTGTGAAGATATGTATGTGCAGTAACCCGAATGTTGTTCGGAGTCTCGGATGAGATCCCGGACGTCACGAGGAGTTCCGGAATGGTCCGGAGGTAAAGAATTATATATAGGAAGTGCTATTTTGGCCATCGGGACAAGTTTCGGTGTTATCGGTATTGTACCGGGACCACCGGAGGGGTCCCGGGGGTCCACCGGGGGGTCCACCTGCCCCGGGGGGGCCACATGGGCTATAGGGGGTGCACCTTGGCCTATATGGGCCAAGGGCACCAGCCCCAAGGGCCCATGCGCCAAGGAGACTTGGAGAGGGAAGAGTCCAAAGAGGGGAAGGCACCTCCGAGGTGCCTTGGGGAGGATGGACTCCTCCCGCCCCCCTTTGGCCGCACCCCTTCCTTGGAGGAAGGGGCAAGGCTGCGCCCTCCCCCCCTCTCATGCGCCTATATAAAGGGAGGGGAGGGAGGGGTGGCCGCACCCAATGTCCTGGCGCCCCTCCTCCCTGCAACACCTCCTCCTCCTCCCGTAGTTGCTTAGCGAAGCCCTGCCGGAGTTCTGCTGCATCCACCACCACACCGTCGTGCTGGATCTTCCTCAACCTCTCCTTCCCCCTTGCTGGATCAAGAAGGAGGAGACGTCTCCCGTCCCGTACGTGTGTTGAATGCGGAGGTGCCGTCCGTTCGGTACTAGATCATCGGTGAATTGGATCACGACGAGTACGACTACCTCATCCACGTTCACTCGAACGCTTCCGTTGCGATCTACAAAGTGGTATGTAGATGCTATCTAATCTGAATACTCGTTGCTAGATGAACTCATAGATGGATCTTGGTGAAACCGTAGGAAAAATTTTAATTTTCTGCAATGTTCCCCAACAGTGGCATCATGAGCTAGGTCTATGCGTAGTTCTTCTTGCGCGAGTAGAATACAATTTGTTGTGGGCGTAGATGTTGTCAACTCTTCTTGCCGCTACTAGTCTTATCTTGCTTCAGCAGTATTGTGGGATGAAGCGGCCCAGACCAACCTTACACGTACGCTTACGTGAGACCGGTTCCACCGACTAACATGCACTAGTTGCATAAGGTGGCTGGCGGGTGTCTGTCTCTCCTACTTTAGTTGGAGCGGATTCGATGAAAAGGGTCCTTATGAAGGGTAAATAGAAGTTGACAAATCACGTTGTGGTTTTAACGTAGGTAAGAAAACGTTCTTGCTAGAACCCTAGTTCAGCCACGTAAAACTTGCAATAACAATTAGAGGACGTCTAACTTGTTTTTGCAGCAAGTGCTTTGTGATATGATATGGCCAAAGTTGTGATGTATGATGAATGACTTATATGTGATGTATGAGATGTTCATGCTATTGTAATAGGAATCACGACTTGCATGTCGATGAGTATGACAACCGGCAGGAGCCATAGGAGTTGTCTTTATTTTTGTATGACCTGCGTGTCATTGAGAATCGCCATGTAAATTACTTTACTTTATTGCTAAACGCGTTAGCCATAGTAGTAGAAGTAATAGTTGGTGAGCAACTTCATGGAGACACGATGATGAAGATCATGATGATGAAGATCATGGTGTCAAGCCGGTGACAAGATGATCATGGAGCCCCAAGATGGAGATCGAAGGAGCTATGTGATATTGGCCATATCATGTCACGTTTATTATTTGATTGCATGTGATGTTTATCATGTTTTGCATCTTGTTTACTTAGAACGACGGTAGTAAATAAGATGATCCCTCATAATAATTTCAAGAAAGTGTTCTCCCTAACTGTGCACCGTTGCTAAGGTTCATCGTTCCGAAGCACCACGTGATGATCGGGTGTGATAGGTCCTTACGTTCGCATACAACGGGTGTAAGACAGATTTACACATGCAAAACACTTAGGTTGGCTTGACGAGCCTAGCATGTACAGACATGGCCTCGGAACACAGAAGACCAAAAGGTCGAGCATGAGTCGTATAGAAGATACGATCAACATGAAGATGTTCACCGATGTTGACTAGTCCGTCTCACGTGATGATCGGACACGGCCTAGTTGACTCGGATCATGTAATACTTAGATGACTAGTAGAGGGATGTCTATCTAAGTGGGAGTTCATTAAATAATTTGATTAAATGAACTATATTATCATGAACTTAGTCTAAATATTTACAATATGTCTTGTAGATCAAATGGCCAACGTAGTCCTCAACTTCAACGCGTTCCTAGAGAAAACCAAGCTGAAAGACGATGGTAGCAACTATACGGACTAGGTCCGGAACCTGAGGATCATCCTCATAGCTGCCAAGAAAGATTATGTCTTAAGAGCACCGCTGGGTGACGCACCTATTCTCCCTGCAGAACAAGACGTTATGAACGCTTGGCAGTCACGCTGCGATGATTACTCCCTCGTTCAGTGCGGCATGCTTTACAGCTTAGAGCCGGGGCTCCAAAAGCGTTTTGAGAGGCATGGAGCATATGAGATGTTCGAAGAGCTGAAAATGGTTTTCCAAGCTCATGCCCGGGTCGAGAGATATGAAGTCTCCAATAAATTCTTTAGCTGTAAGATGGAGGAAAATGGCTCTGTCAGTGAACACATATACTCAAAATGTCTGGGTTGCACAACCGCTTGACTCAACTGGAAGTTAATCTCCCGGATGAAGCGGTCATTGACAGAATCCTCCATTCGCTTCCACCTAGCTACAAGAGCTTTGTGATGAACTACAATATGCAGGGGATGGTAAAGACCATTCCTGAGGTATATGCTATGCTGAAATCAGCAGAGGTAGAAATCAAGAAGGAGCATCAAGTGTTGATGGTGAATAAAACCACTAAGTTCAAGAAGGGCAAGGGTAAAAAGAACTTCAAGAAGGACGGCAAGGAAGTTGCCGCGCCCGGTAAGCAAGTTGCCGGGAAGAAGCCAAAGAATGGACCCAAGCCCGAAACTGAGTGCTTTTATTGCAAGGGAAGTGGTCACTGTAAGCGGAACTGCCCCAAATACTTAGCGGACAAGAAGGCCGGCAAAACCAAAGGTATATGTGATATACATGTAATTGATGTGTACCTTACCAGTACTCGTAGTAGCTCTTGGGTATTTGATACCGGTGCAGTTGCTCACATTTGTAACTCAAAGCAGGAGCTGCGGAATAAACGGAGACTGGCGAAGGACGAGGTGACGATGCGCGTCGGGAATGGTTCCAAGGTCGATGTGATCGCCGTCGGCACGCTGCCTCTACATTTACCTACGGGATTAGTTTTAAACCTCAATAATTGTTATTTAGTGCCAAGTTTGAGCATGAACATTGTGTCTGGATCTCGTTTAATTCGAGATGGCTACTCATTTAAATCCGAGAATAATGGTTGTTCCATTTATATGAGAGATATGTTTTATGGTCATGCTCCGATGGTTAATGGTTTATTCTTAATGAATCTCGTACATGATGATACACATATTCATAGTGTGAATACCAAAAGAGTTAAAGTTGATAACAATAGTCCCACATATTTGTGGCACTGCCGCCTTGGTCACATAGGTGTCAAACGCAAGAAGAAGCTCCATGCAGATGGACTTTTAGAGTCTCTTGATTATGAATCATTTGACACGTGCGAACCATGCCTCATGGGTAAAATGACCAAGACTCCGTTCTCAGGAACAATGGAGCGAGCAACCAACTTATTGGAAATCATACATACTGATGTGTGCGGTCCAATGAGTGTTGAGGCTCACGGTGGCTATCGTTATGTTCTCACCCTCACTGATGACTTGAGTAGATATGGGTATATCTACTTAATGAAACACAAGTCTGAGACCTTTGAAAAGTTCAAGGAATTTCAGAGTGAGGTTGAAAATCAACGTGATAGAAAGATCAAGGTTCTACGATCAGATCGTGGAGGAGAATACTTGAGTCACGAATTTGGCACACACTTAAGAAAATGTGGAATAGTTTCACAACTCACGCCGCCTGGAACACCTCAGCGTAATGGTGTGTCCGAACGTCGTAATCGCACTCTATTAGATATGGTGCGATCTATGATGTCTCTTACCGACTTACCGCTATCTTTTTGGGGCTATGCTTTAGAGACTGCCGCATTCACTTTAAATAGGGCTCCGTCGAAATCCGTTGAGACGACACCGTATGAATTATGGTTTGGGAAGAAACCTAAGCTGTCGTTTCTAAAAGTTTGGGGATGCGATGCTTATGTCAAGAAACTTCAACCTGAGAAGCTCGAACCCAAGTCGGAAAAATGCGTCTTCATAGGATACCCTAAAGAAACTGTTGGGTATACCTTCTACCTCAGATCCGAAGGCAAGTTCTTTGTTGCCAAGAATGGATCCTTTCTGGAGAAAGAGTTTCTCTCGAAAGAAGTAAGTGGGAGGAAAGTAGAACTTGATGAAGTGCTACCTCTTGAACCGGAAAATGGCGAAACTCAAGAAAACGTTTCTGAGGAGCCTGCACCGACTAGAGAGGAAATTAATGATGATGATCAAGATGCTTCTGATCAAGCTCCTACTGAAATTCGAAGGTCCACAAGGACACGTTCCGCACCAGAGTGGTACGGCAACCCTGTCTTGGAAATCATGTTGTTAGACAACGGTGAACCTTCGAACTATGAGGAAGCAATGGCGGGCCCGGATTCTGACAAATGGCTGGAAGCCATGAAATCCGAGATAGGATCCATGTATGAAAACGAAGTATGGACTTTGACTGACTTGCCCGTTGAACGGCGAGCCATAGAAAATAAATGGATCTTTAAGAAGAAGACAGACGCGGATGGTAATGTGACCATCTATAAAGCTCGGCTTGTCGCTAAGGGTTATCGACAAGTTCAAGGGGTTGACTACGATGAGACTTTCTCACCGGTAGCGAAGCTGAAGTCCGTCAGAATCATGTTAGCAATTGCCGCATACTATGATTATGAAATATGGCAAATGGACGTCAAAACGGCATTCCTTAATGGTTTCCTTAAGGAAGAATTGTATACGATGCAGCCGGAAGGTTTTGTCGATCCTAAGAATGCTGACAAGGTGTGCAAGCTCCAACGCTCGATTTATGGGCTGGTGCAAGCATCTCGGAGTTGGAACATTCGCTTTGATGAGATGATCAAAGCGTTTGGGTTTACACAGACTTATGGAGAAGCCTGTGTTTACAAGAAAGTGAGTGGGAGCTCTGTAGCATTTCTCATATTATATGTAGACGACATAATTTTGATGGGAAATGATATAGAACTCTTGGACAGCATTAAGGCCTACTTGAATAAAAGTTTTTCAATGAAGGACCTTGGAGAAGCTGCTTATATATTAGGCATCAAGATCTATAGAGATAGATCGAGACGCCTCATAGGTCTTTCACAAAGCACATACCTTGATAAGATATTGAAGAAGTTCAATATGGATCAATCTAAGAAGGGGTTCTTACCTGTGTTACAAGGTGTGAAATTGAGCTCAGCTCAATGTCCGACCACGGCAGAAGAAATAGAAGAGATGAGCGTCATCCCCTATGCCTCAGCCATAGGTTCTATTATGTATGCCATGTTGTGTACCAGACCTGATGTAAACCTTGCCGTAAGTTTGGTAGGAAGATACCAAAGTAATCCCGGCAAGGAACACTGGACAGCGGTCAAGAATATCCTGAAGTACCTGAAAAGGACCAAGGAAATGTTTCTCGTTTATGGAGGTGACGAAGAGCTCATCGTAAGAGGTTACGTCGATGCTAGCTTCGACACAGATCTGGATGACTCTAAGTCACAAACCGGATACGTGTATATTTTGAATGGTGGGGCAGTAAGCTGGTGCAGTTGCAAGCAAAGCGTCGTGGCGGGATCTACATGTGAAGCGGAGTACATGGCAGCCTCGGAGGCAGCACATGAAGCAATTTGGGTGAAGGAGTTCATCACCGACCTCGGAGTCATACCCAATGCGTCGGGGCCAATCAAGCTCTTCTGTGACAACACTGGAGCTATTGCACTTGCAAAGGAGCCCAGGTTTCACAAGAAGACCAGGCACATCAAGCGTCGCTTCAACTCCATTCGTGAAAATGTTCAAGATGGAGACATAGAAATTTGTAAGGTGCACACGGATCTGAATGTCGCAGATCCGTTGACTAAACCTCTCCCTAAGGCAAAACATGATCAGCACCAGAACTCTATGGGTGTTCGATTCATCACAATGTAACTAGATTATTGACTCTAGTGCAAGTGGGAGACTGTTGGAAATATGCCCTACAGGCAATAATAAAAGCATTATTATTATATTTCCTTATTCATGATAATTGTCTTTATTCGTGCTATAATTGTGTTATCCGGAAATCGTAATACATGTGTGAATAACAGAAAACAAACATGTCCCTAGTGAGCCTCTAGTTGACTAGCTTGTTGATCGACAGATAGTCATGGTTTCCTGACTATGGACATTGGATGTCATCGATAACGGGATCACATCATTAGTAGAATGATGTGATGGACAAGACCCAATCCTAAACATAGCATAAGATCGCATAGTTCGTTTGCTAGAGTTATTCAATGTCAAGTATCCTTTCCTTAGACCATGAGATCGTGTAACTCCCGGATACCGTAGGAGTGCTTTGGGTGTGCCAAACGTCACAACGTAACTGGGTGACTATAAAGGTATACTACGGGTATCTCTGAAAGTGTCTGTTGGGTTGACATGGATCGAGACTGGGATTTGTCACTCCGCTTGACGGAGAGGTATCACCGGGCCCTCTCGGTAATGCATCATCACAATGAGCTCAATGTGATCAAAGTGTTTGATCACGGGATCATGCATTATGGTACGAGAAAAGTGACTTGCCGGTGACGAGATTGAACGAGGTATTGGGATACCGACGATCGAATCTCGGGCAAGTAAAATACCGATTGACAAAGGGAATCGTATACGGGATTAATTGAATCCTTGACATCGTGGTTCATCCGATGAGATCATCGTGGAGCATGTGGGAGCCAACATGGGTATCCATATCTCGCTGTTGGTTATTTCCCGAGAGCCGTCTCGGTCATGTCTGCATGTCTCCCGAACCCGTAGGGTCTACACACTTAAAGTTCGGTGACGCTAGGGTTGTGAAGATATGTATGTGCAGTAACCCGAATGTTGTTCGGAGTCCCGGATGAGATCCCGGATGTCACGAGGAGTTCCGGAATGGTCCGGAGGTAAAGAATTATATATAGGAAGTGCTATTTTGGCCATCGGGACAAGTTTCGGTGTTATCGGTATTGTACCGGGACCACCGGAGGGGTCCCGGGGGTCCACCGGGGGGTCCACCTGCCCCGGGGGGGCCACATGGGCTATAGGGGGTGCACCCTGGCCTATATGGGCCAAGGGCACCAGCCCCAAGGGCCCATGCGCCAAGGAGACTTGGAGAGGGAAGAGTCCAAAGAGGGGAAGGCACCTCCGAGGTGCCTTGGGGAGGATGGACTCCTCCCCCCCCTTTGGCCGCACCCCTTCCTTGGAGGAAGGGGCAAGGCTGCGCCCTCCCCCCCTCTCATGCGCCTATATAAAGGGAGGGGAGGGAGGGGTGGCCGCACCCAATGTCCTGGCGCCCCTCCTCCCTGCAACACCTCCTCCTCCTCCCGTAGTTGCTTAGCGAAGCCCTGCCGGAGTTCTGCTGCGTCCACCACCACACCGTCGTGCTGGATCTTCCTCAACCTCTCCTTCCCCCTTGCTGGATCAAGAAGGAGGAGACGTCTCCCGTCCCGTACGTGTGTTGAACGCGGAGGTGCCGTCCGTTCGGTACTAGATCATCGGTGAATTGGATCACGGCGAGTACGACTACCTCATCCACGTTCACTCGAACGCTTCCGTTGCGATCTACAAAGTGGTATGTAGATGCTATATAATCTGAATACTCGTTGCTAGATGAACTCATAGATGGATCTTGGTGAAACCGTAGGAAAAAATTTAATTTTCTGCAACGTTCCCCAACAGCACCAGCCCACTAGTTCCCTCCCTCATACAGCCTATGGGGCCCTCCGGGATAGGTGGCCCCACCCGGTGGACCCCCCGGGACCCTCCGGTGGTCCCGGTACAATACCGATAACCCCGAAACTTGTCCCGATGTCCGTATGATGACTTTCCATATATAAATCTTTACCTCCGGACCATTTCGGAACTCCTCGTGACGTCCGGGATCTCATCCGGGACTCCGAACAACATTCGGGTTACTGCATATACATATCTTCACAACCCTAGCATCACCGAACCTTAAGTGTGTAGACCCTACGGGTTCGGGAGACATGCAGACATGACCGAGACGGCTCTCGGGCAATAACCAACAGCGGGATATGGATACCCATGTTGGCTCCCACATGCTCCACGATGATCTCATCGGATGAACCACGATGTCGAGGATTCAATTAATCCCGTATACGATTCCCTTTGTCAATCGGTATTTTACTTGCCCGAGATTCGATCGTCGGTATCCCAATACCTCGTTCAATCTCGTTACCGGCAAGTCACTTTTCTCGTACCGTAATGCATGATCCCGTGATCAAACACTTTGATCACATTGAGCTCATTGTGATGATGCATTACCGAGAGGGCCCGGTGATACCTCTCCGTCAAGCGGAGTGACAAATCCCAGTCTCGATCCATGTCAACCCAACAGACACTTTCAGAGATACCCGTAGTATACCTTTATAGTCACCCATTACGTTGTGACGTTTGGCACACCCAAAGCACTCCTACGGTATCCGGGAGTTACACGATCTCATGGTCTAGGGAAAGGATACTTGACATTGGAAAACTCTAGCAAACGAACTAAGCGATCTTATGCTATGTTTAGGATTGGGTCTTGTCCATCACATCATTCTCCTAATGATGTGATCCCGTTATCGATGACATCCAATGTCCATAGTCAGGAAACCATGACTATCTGTCGATCAACGAGCTAGTCAACTAGAGGCTCACTAGGGACATATTGTTGTCTATTATTCACACATGTATTACGATTTCCGGATAACACAATTATAGCACGAATAAAGACAATTATCATGAATAAGGAAATATTATAATAATGCTTTTATTATTGCCTCTAGGGCATATTTCCAACAGGATGCTTGGTGGTATGCTTTATAATATAAAGCGGGGGGAAACCCTTTTTCTTATCTAGCCGACGTTGGATGGTGTTGAGATTCAGATGTACTTCTAGCGTAGTCAAACACACTGTTGGTCTCAAGTCTGTACGCGTACACAACGATACATATGAGTACGACTGTGTGCGAGTATAAGACGCCTGCCTGGCCCACACATTCAAGTCGGTAGGAGGAAACCACGAGCAACACAAACCGAGTTCATCATTTGCTTCTCACAGTTCATCAGCTCCAACTCCCATAGCTGTAGCCGCATTTCGGAGCATATCATGGATCCTTTTCCCTAAAGAAAGAGGATGTAATAAACTGCATTCTCTGCCCATTGGTGAACCGACATGGGGTCCTCGGCTTGACCCACCAGGCCGGGAGATGACTTGGTGAGGGACCCCCTAGCCGGGACACCTTCACCTCCCCTATCTCTCCTCTGTTCTCTCTCAAAGTGGCAATGAGAATGCCGTGGACGCCCTGCCAAGAATTGTTGTAAATTAGTTGTTGTAGGCGTGGCCCTAATGCTGGTGTCGAGGTAGCCAATCATGTCAGAACTCGATGCTTCGTTGCGTGAGGAACTTGAGCCGCTCCTACACACGAAAGCTGTGATAAGGCTTGGGGAAGGAGTAGTATGAGTATGGAGCTTTCCATTCGGAGAGAATTTGATTGAGTGGGCCGAAGGAGAAAACCAACTCGTGTGTGTGGGGGGGGGGGCGTGCGTGCGTGCGTGCGTGCGTGTGTGGGTGTGTGATAACGTGCAACTCTTTATTTCACCTTCTGGAAGCCATTTAGCCATTCTAACATGCAAAGTTGTATCTAGGTATGTTGTAGACTGAAATAGGGGTTGTTTGACATAGTTATCAAGCTAAGGGGACTTTCTATAAAGTTGTTTATTTGCGCCTTTTCCCTAGCTCGAGAATAGATGGGGAGTTGACCTTTTTCGGCTCTTGCGAGAGTACTAGAGAACAACAGAGAGAAGTGAGAGCACTTGACCCACAAATCCATTCAAATACGAGTTCTAAAATTGAAGATTTGGAGCCTCCCTTATTGATTTTCACATTATGCTTGATTTATCTATTATATTTGATTAATCTCTGCAGTGAAAGATAGTTCACCCCCGTTCGTGGTTTTTCCATGCAAGGAGTTTCTATGTAAATCCTTGTTCCTCCCCTTGATTTGGTTTTCCTCTTGTCATATGGGTTATTGCTTGGTACATATTATATTGCTCAAGTTTTTTACGGTGATGTTTCTAGTATCATCGGAGGGCGTGTGAAGGTTTGTCTCTGGCGGATCTTGCGGGATTCGGTCGGCGTTTGTCTTTGGTGGATCCACGTGGATCCAGTCTTTGTTTGTATGTGTTCCTGTGTCTATAGGTTGGATCATTCCGATCTAAGCTTCTCTTTAACGACAGCGGTTGTTGTTCCGGTGTGCGCATGATGACTTCCCGACTGTCTACTACAACAAGTTTTTTCTGGCTCCAATGAGGAAGGGGCGATGACGGCGATGCATTTTTGGCCTGCTTCGGTGCTTATAATCATCGTTAGGTGGTCTACAGATCTGGATGTAATTTTTATTATTTGTAGTATTCATTTTACTATCATGATTGATGGTGAATAAAATGAAAGTTTACCGGAAAAAAATTAGCTCGCTGTTTTGGCCACTTCAGTTGCCCCTCTTGCATTCACAATGAGGCTAGCGACTGAGTGGTTACCCTCAACCGCCATTTGTCGGAAGATCAGTTTAGCTAGTCTTTTGTGGAGGAATATCCTTGGAATTTGGTTATCCCTATTCCTCTCATGCTCTGAAACCAAACATATGACAAGCACATAAAAATTACAGTTATCCAACCGACAGAGGGGTAGCCATTTAGGAATGTCAACCGTTTAAACCCACTGATAATATAGTAGTTTAAAATTTTGTTTTTTTTCTTCAGAGAAATGAACTATGGAGGTAGCTAAAGCTAACCAAGCGGGACTTGCAGGCGAGTCAATTGCAAGAAACTACCACATTTTTGGCTTGGTTTGCAGAAAACCAAAGTTGCTAATCCGTTGCAAAAAACACCGCAAAATCTCTAATCTTATTGCAAAAAGCACTGATCGGGTGATTTGGTCCCTTTAATCGCTTTCTGACAATTGGGGCCCAATTGTAAGGTGCTGACATGGAAAAAAATTAGCATACACATTCCTAGATCTAAAATAAAAAAGCAATTAGACCCCCCACCCATCCCTCCCCCTCCCTTGCGCTCGTGACCCATCTCACATCACCCTTGCACGACTGGCCTTCCTCCGGCGCCGGCTCTGGCTCCGGCCACCTCACCTGACCCGTCGGCGCTGCCCTAACCTACTAGGGCCTAGCCTTTCTTCTTGCTCTAATCGGCGGCGTCGTCGTCTCTTTCCTTGTCGGCGGCAGGGGCGGGGGCGAGCGCGGCGGCGGAGTGCAGGGACGAGACGACGCCGACGAGTGCGGGAGGAGGGCAGGAGGATGCCGTCGTGGAGCCCCGTCGCCCAGCCCCTGGTGGTGGTGCACCGCATGGCATCCCCAACTGCTCTGAGCTGCTGCTTCGGGCACGACGTCGAGCTGCTGCCGCTGCTTGCACGGCGTCGAGCAGCCGCGGGGCCGTGCACTCCAGTCGCCACAGAGCTGAGGGTGCAGCTGTTACCCTTCTCTAGTGACGGCGTCCCCAACTGCTCTGAGCTGCTGCTTCGGGCACGGCGTCGAGCCAGGGAGGAGCGGCGTCGAGCTGCTGCCGCTGCTTGCACAGCGTCGAGCAGCCGCGAGCCCGAGCACTCCCGTCGCCACGGAGCTGAGGGTGCCGCTGCTGCCCTTCTCTAGTGAGGATGTCGTCGCGGCGGCTGCGCACAGACGAGGCCAGCATCTGGGCACGGCGGCTCAGGACATCGACGGCGACGTCGTCAGGTTGGAGCAAGGCCCGGCAACGGCGACGGGAGCCGGCGGGATGGAGAGCAGGGGGGATTGAGAGCAAAGGAGTTGATTGCTTTTTATTTTTAGATCCAGGGATGTGTATGACATTTGTTTGCCAAGTCAGCTCTTGACAGCCGGGCCCCACTTGTCAGAAAGTGAATAAATGGGTTAAATCATCCGATCAGTGCTTTTTGCAACAAGTTTATTGCTAATGAAGTGTTTTTTGCAACGAATTAGCGACTTGGTGGTTTTCTGCAAACCTAGCCGCAAATGTGGTAGTTTTGTGCAATTGACTCCTTGCAGGCGCCCCTTATTTGCCATTTACATCCCTATAGCCACTTAACAAGCACAACCTTAAAGCTTACATACATTAGCTACAAAATCACCCCTATAGCCACTTAACAAGCACAACCTTAAAGCTTATATACATTAGCTACAAAATCACCATACATAACAATCCATATACAATTGTGATTATAGGATGTTGATACAGTACAGAACGTGTAACTTCAAACTAGGCAGGGAGGCCTTCCTTTTTTTTCCAAGGAAAGGAGAACTGCCTCATAGCTAATTAATTTCCTAGGTAGGTATCCACGTTGGCATTGACGGATCTCGATAGAAACTTCATGCAAATCGGTGGCTTCACCTTTGCAAGAGCGAGGATCGACTGCGGCAGCGTCCAAATGCCGTCACCGCAGATCAACCCCGAGGCGACCGCCGGTGCAAACGCGTCGGCCTTGGTCTTGTTCACCATCCCCCACACGAAGACGATGACGGTGCCAACGAACATGTCGATGGCGAAGTAGGAGCCGATGTAGAACGGTATGGCCATGGCCATGGGCAGCGGGATGAACCTGGCGACCTTGGCGGGCACGAGGTCCCTGACGAGGTTGATGAGGATGGCGCCGGCGAAGAAGACGTAGCAGAGCGTGAGGCAGTGCTTGGGGAGCGAGGAGAAGCCGTCGACGCCGAGTATGGCCATGTTGCGGTAGACGATGGCGTAGGGCGCGGGGTACTCGCTGCCGCTGATGCCGATGTCCTCGAAGGCCTTGTAGAAGAGCCAGAAGACGCAGGGCGCAATGACGCAACCCATGCCGGTGCCGATGATCTGGCTGATGAACATGGACCTGGGCGACGCGAGCGTGAGGTAGCCCGTCTTGAAGTCCTGCATGAGGTCGGCGGCGGTGGAGACGATGCTCATCATGACGCCGCAGGCGGCGAGGCCGACGAGCACGCCGCCGTGCGGGGCGCCGGCCCACGCGCCGAAGATGAAGATGGCGAGCTTGCCGTAGGTGGAGGCGAGGGACCAGTCGGTGAGGCCGGTGCCGTAGGCGTTGCAGAAGGCCAGCACGGGCGCGAAGACGTACGCCACCAGGATGTAGTACCACTTGAGGTCCGGGAAGATCTGTGGTAGGGTGGCGATCGACACCGCGGCGACGGCGGCGTACCCCGCATACGCGACTGACTTGGGGATCTGGTCCTTCATGAATTGCTCGGTGCGGCGTTGCTCGTCGAACGAGACGGGCTCACCGGTGGCCTTGGCGCCGCCCACGTCCGAGACCGGGATGGTGCTGTTCTTCTTCGCCATCGCCACGAAGGCGACGCTTGTGCGGATGAGCACCTTGACGAAGTTGTACAGGCCGTCCCCGAGGATCATGGCGATGGATATGAACACCTGCAGAGTAGTTGGGAATGGTTGCTTAATTAGTACTGGCAACAGTGGCACCGATTATAGCCCCAAAAAATTCAAATTGAAGATGATGAAGTGTGTAGATGTTTACCCTGTAACCTTGGAGGCCATGGAGACTGCTGTCTTTGAGGTCAGCCGAGTACCAGCTCCCTCTGTTGTTGTGTATCAAGGGCCACATCACACCCCATGACAGGATGCCTCCCAGTAGAACAGACACGTTCACTATGTGCGGGCAGATCATCCCGACTCCAACATAGGTAGGGGAGAAATCGAAATAAAACCTGAAATTTCGAAATGTGAAGTTCAAAATGGAGAACTAGTAGTATATATTGTTGTGGTTTCATCCAAGATAACAGTTTCAGACATTCAGACCAAGAAAACAGGCATTATCTAACCTGCTCTTGTAGGCCTGAAGGCCCAATGTAGGGAAGTTCTGAAACCCACAGCCATCTCCAGCAGTGTAGAACCACTGGAAAAAGCCCCAGAGGAAGCTGAACGAAAAGAACTTGCCCAATGTCCTTACTTGCTTCCTGAAATACCATATCATGTTGTCAAAAACTATATATCACCAAGGAGAATACTACCGTTGTGACATTCAGATGATTAGATTACTTTGCAAGCTTTGCACCCTCTGGCGTGTGGAAACCGTTGATAAGATACGCAGTTGCGGTGCCACTTGGATAGGTGAGCTTGTAGTCGACAATCATAATCTGAACAAGAAAGTGATTTGAGACGATTAGTGCTAGATGGGTATGCAGGGATGATGCAAGAACGTTAGTAGAAATGCAGAAACAGGCTGAAGATTTACCTTTCTCAGGGGCACAAGAGCAAATAGCCCAACGAAACTGACGAGGAAGAGGAACCCTATCATCCACCCGATGTGGGGGTCCTTGACATTCTGAGCATCGTTAGCCTCTGTTGCTTGGCTGGCGATGGTTCCACTCATGGCAAACAAGTAATTGCCAAATCCACCTAATCGATTGGAATGAGCCAGTGCAGTGAATATCACATTTCTCCATGTACAGAACACGGATTATAGGTAGTCCAAGCCATCAAATGTTTTCAGGCAAAGTTTAGGTTTAAACAAGCATGAATGTCCCCTAGATTTATCTGTTCATAAATATTCAAAATTGAAATGTGAAAAGGCTCGGATAAAATATTTTGCCATCTGTTTTTTTTTTCGAGTTGTGTCATCTGTTATTAATAACAGTCCAAGAAACGAGAATTATTTTGCAGACATCTCTATCAAACTCTCTACAAACTAACAAGTGAGGTCATACTGTCCAAAAATAAAAACAAGTGGGGTCGTATTTGAAATCTAGGAATTTCACATCCAATCATCTAGTCCAAGATTCCCGCCAGGAAAAAAAAGGAAGGGCCTAATAAGATTGAAAAAAAGGGACAGTCGTTGAAGTCAAGTCTACAACATCACATCCATGGGCCACAGCCTATTAATTCTTTTTTATATTTCAACCATGCATATAGATATGGAGTCGAACCATCTAGATCACTATTTCAGCATGAGGTCATAGGCAACTTGGCTGTCCCATACTGAGACCGTAACTACTAGTACTACGTGATAACGATAATTTGAAGAGTCGTGCTATGCACACGATAAATGATGGACGACGCACAGACGATGGTAAAATCTGGCCGTACATACGTATAACTGAACAGGGCGCCGGCCGCTGGATTGATTTATCGTGTGTAGATCGTCCGTTTATGTCGTGCATGGAGCAGTTTCGTAATTTGAATACACAGTTAACCAGTCTATCAGCATACTAGTGAATAGTCTTCTTTACATGGACAAGTTAAATAAAGGAAATATACATATTTTTTTAGTCCCTCGATGATTGCCAAGGTCTAAGTTTTGGTCACTTCACTCCAAACCAGAAACTTGTAGTCTCTCTAGTGTCAAAAACATCAAGATTTTACCCGCAAAAAAAAAACCATCAAGATTCTCCCGCAAAAAAAAAACAATCAACCGAATGTTTGTTTTTTCTATCTTAGGCCTGCTATTTTTTTATTTTTTTTGACGCTGCAATGGCGGGCTTACGCCGGCCTGCTATTTCATTTCACATGATTTACTTTGTGTATGTTTTGCTTTGTGCATGCAGCATGTTCGTATGCAGATGGTTGAACTCTTATGTGGTTTTATCAGCCGATGCGGCAATAAAGAATCACTAAATCGTACTCCTATTCTCTTTGTAAAGAAATATAAGAGCGCTTATAAATCACTAAAAAAAGTGCAGGTTTTCCATGAACAAGTAGGTTTCATCATCTTTCTATATCACCTTGGTGTAGCAACTTCGGCGTTTAAATATACTTGGAGTGATTGCGAAAGAATCGATAGAAGCCTATGAATAAAGTATCCCTAATAACTACCACTGGACAGTAGCAAGAACAGCACTTGATACAGCTGCTCTGCTTCCCCTTGGCGAAAAAGCAGAGCCATGCTTCCCCTTCGTCAATCAAAAAGGGAAGGGAAAAAACAGAGTCGCTGGACTTTGGACCCGAAGAGCTTACCGCTGAAGGCGATGTCGTAGGCGGCGACGACGCAGGTCTGGATGACGGTGTTCTCCTGGCGCGTGAAGGGCTGCTTGAGGAAGCCCATCCTCTCGATGGCGGAGGTCCAGAGGCGGACGAAGAAGAAGCCGAGGAGGCCCGCGGAGACGTTGAGCGACGGGATGATGCCGGTGGTGAGGTTGAGCTTCATCACGATGACGCTGAACATGATGGCCAGGAAGAAGCTGACCACGAAGGCGCGCACCGTCAGCTGCTCCCGCCACGTCGGCACCGGCTTGCCCTCGAACGCCCGCTCCACGGACGCCTCCGCGTCCTCCTCCGCCCCGGCCGGCGCGCCCCCTTTGATCTCGCCGTCGTCTGCCTTGGCTGCGTTGTGGCGGTGGCGGAGCGTGCCGGCCTCCGCCGCCGACTCCTCGTCGCCGCCGCCGGCGGCGGCGGCGGCGTCCGCTTCCGTGGTGTGCGGCGCCATTGCCTTTTGGAATGTGGACGCACCGCGTGCCCCTCCTCCTTGTTTCAGCTCTGCGTGTGAGCGTAGCTGTAGCTGTGCCGCTACGGTGGCGAGGGTTTGTATTTATCGAGGCTTGGAAGTCATGGAACTTTGATACTGACGCACACCGTGCGGATTGGATGGTGTTAACGCATTGATTTTTCTGCTCTACATGTATACTATTCCAGCTATAGTAGTACACTGACTGGTAGATGTTGTTATCGATTGTTATTATCGAGTTAGACGTGAATATTGATTATTCATTCAGTTGGCGCCGGCTGAACGTCACGCTGATGTTCAAGTGGCCGTTGTTTAGCCGTCAGGCTGCTGTCCTCCTAAACTAAACTAATCGGGCGTCATGATACAGCTTACAACTACAGCGACGTTGTCATCATGAAACGAAAATCTCTGTCCGAGCTTAGTACAGCGCCCTTGTCATGGCAATGCAGACAGCTTTCAGGGAGTAGTGTGCGACCAGCGTATCTGCTTAGTACACAACTATGTCTATGTGAATCGGGAATGGACAGCTAAGACCGACAATCACCGATGCCGGCTAAGCCCCCTCTATAAATCGGCACAAAATTTGGCCTGGTTTTCTTCAGAACTCCCATGTGAAGGAAAGTCAAACTGAAGCTGATAAATTGCAATGGCCGTGAGGACCGCCTTTACAAGCACCACACGCCCAGCAGTAGCGACGTGTCTTCCCTGCCATGGTGGGAGCTTGCATGCGACCTTGTTCACAAGGTGTTGAAGATGAATGCTCTTGAGGCGCTTGATCGATAGCGGAAGGCCAAGGTACCGCAGCGGGAATGCCGTGCGCACCGCCGGGAAGGCCTCGAGAATGTCATCCAAATTTATGTTGTCGCAGCGAATAGGGGCTACCAAACTTTTGGTACAGTTAGTATGCAGGCCGGTCACCTCTCCAAAAGCAGCCAAGGCGGAAGCAAGGAATTGGACGTCACCCCTGGTGGGTTTGACAAAGATGGCAGCATCGTCTGCGTACAAGGACGTCCTGATGGTCGGAGCACTTTCGCAGATGGGTTGAAGATGTCCTTGTGCAGTGGCCTTGTTGAGGAGGTGGTGCAGGGGGTCGATTGCCAGGACAAAGAGCAGCGGGGATAAAGAATCACCCTGCCGGAGGCCACAGCCGTGTTCTCTTCAACCTTGACTGTGACCTTGCGAAGGCTGTCGAGGACGCACTGGTGGAGCATGGAGGCGAGGCTGGAGCAGAGCTGCAGTCTGCGAATGGAGAAGTGGCCGGTGAGGCCGCGTGACTGGACTGCTTTGGTCAATGAAGATGTAGCTTAGTTCTCTATGTTAACTAAGGCCTACTGTTGCTTTCTGTCTGTGTGGGTGTATGCCTGTTTCCCGCTGTCGATGAAGATAGCTGCCCCTTGTTGCCCTGGCAAGGCGAATATATGTGAGTCCTGTAGTTGTTGTAGCTTCTGCTGTTACCTGATGAGGCACTTTCATTGTCACAACTTCTGCTACCTGAAGATGCTCAATGGAGTCCGTCCTAAATGTCCATGGCAGTTCTTACTTGATGTGTCACTTCTTGTTACTCCACTGATGATGTATCCCAGGTTTCAATATGCATGATCAAGACCTGAGTATTCTGAACTGGAATGTTCGTGGCTTAAACTGTCCCAACCGCCGCACAACTATACGAGAGACCGTCGCTGCTACGCCTTGCCATCTAGTATGTCTACAGGAGACCAAACTCGAGCACGTCGACCCCTTCATGGCTTCCTCCCTTGGAGGTCAGAGGCTCAAAGGCTTCGCTCAACGACCTGCTACTGATACTCGTGGTGGCATCCTGCTTCTGTGGGACGAAGACCTCGTCGAGGTTAAGGACATTAACACTGGAACTTTCTTCCTCTCTGCTACAATCACCATTACCCGTACCGAAACTTCCTTCAAGTTCACAACCGTCTATGGACCAACTCGCAGCAACCTCAAAGACATTTTCTTCCAAGAGTTGATCTCTGAGAAGCCTACTCCTGGTACTAGATGGCTGCTAGCCGGTGACTTTAATCAGATTTATCGCACAAGAGACAAGAACCGCGCTAACAGTAATCGGAGCCGCATGACACGCTTCTGTAACACCCTCAATACATGTGAGCTGAAAGAAATACACCTACAAAACAGGAAGTACACTTGGAGTAATGAGCAAAGTGATCCAACCTTATGCAAACTCGATTCGTTTTTCTGCAATGAAGATTGGGACATCGACTTTGGCAGTCATCTACTTCATGCCCTCTCTTCATCCCTCTCTGACCATTGCCCTTTCCTTCTCGCAAATGTCCAAGGGCCACCTAAGTCAAAGTGTTTCCGCTTTGAGAATTTCTGGACTAAAATGCCCAGATTCAAGGAGACCGTTCAAGGCGCTTGGAACCAAAGGGTGAACCACTCTGACCCCTATCAGATCCTATTCAACAAGCTCAAGAAAACCAGCCAAGCACTAAGGAAATGGAGCAAGACGATTTTTGCACACTCAAAGGTGCAGCTGTTCATGGCTCTGGAGGTCATTCTCCGCCTAGATGTGGCACAAGAGCTCAGGCCTCTCAGTGTGGAGGAGCGTGACATTCGTCTCTCGACATCCCCGTGGAGATCCTTAATGTAATTGATCGACTTCGGCGTGCTTACCTTTGGGAGGGTACCGACAAAGTCTCGGGAGGGTCATGCAAGATCAATTGGGACCTCGTCTGCAAGCCTAAACAGTTTGGTGGCTTGGGTGTGCTTAATTTGAACAAATTCGCTAAGGCCCTCCGACTTCGATGGCTATGGTTCGAGTGGGTGGACAAAAGCAAGCCTTGGGTAGGCATGGGGTCTCCATGCACCGAGGACGACCGCAAATTTTTTGCGGCTGCTACAGTGGTGATTGTGGGAGATGGGCGCACGGCCAGATTCTGGCACTCCCCTTGGCTGCATGGTCTCTGCCCCTATGACTTAGCGCCGAACATTTTTGCCATTTCCCGCAAGAAGAATTCCTCCGTCCAGCAAGCCCTCACCAACAACAGCTGGATCTCCCTCATTGACACCTCCAATGGCCTATCGCTTGCACACGTCCAACAGTTTGCCGACCTCTGGGAGAAGATATCCATGATCTCTCTGAATGATGACATAGAAGATTCCATCACCTGGAAGTTCACCAAGGATGGGGTGTACTCTGCTTCGTCTGCTTACAAGGCATAATTTGAGGGTCTCACATCGTCCGATCTCGTTCACTCTGTGTGGAGGGTTTGGGCCACCCCTCGGTGCAAGTTCTTTGCTTGGTTAGTCCTTCAAAACAGGATTTGGACATCGGATCGTCTCATACGTCGCGGATGGCCAAACTGTGGCCTCTGCCCACTTTGTAAGCAATGCCAGGAGTCAGCGGCCCACCTCCTCTTCCAATGCCGCTTCACCATCCGCATTTGGAACCATATTCTTACGTGGCTTGGCATGCATCACATTTCTACGATGATATGGCAGACTTAGCCGCAAGTAAGCTACAGAGCTAGTGACAGCGAGTGATCCCCTAATAATCGATGCGTATGAATGTCCATCTCTTGTGGCACGCCAAGATTCCTCCAAGTCCCACGACTTTGACCAGCCGACACGATCGGGATCTTCCTAACGGATTAGCATGACGGGATCTCCGCCAAGATACCTGTTCTGCAGATAACACAACGGTGAGCGAGTTCATGCCGTTTTCGCTGGTCCGAGCAGCTAGCATGCATAAACAGGAGCAGAATCCGCAGGCCATGCTTGACTGACCGGAAGATCAAATGCTCGCATGCTACTCAACCGTGCGGCCTCCTCGAGTTTTTGTTTTTTTTGGCTCTCTTTCCATGTGAACTGCGGAGCAACGAGCTAGCGCATGCGCATGTGTATGCGGCCAGCGTGTGAAAGCACGTCAGCTACGCAGCTCGCTGATAGCGAGTGGTCGCTTGATAGTTGATGCGTATTAACTAGTGCTACTACTAGTACGTAATCCCTTGAAAGATTCCTTTGATTCTAGTGGCGAGAAGGCTTTGACCATATTGCTTTGCATTGCAGGCTGATACGAATACGATGGGGGATCTTAACGGATTAGCGCCTACGGTATCTCGGGGACAAGGAGAAGGCGCGGATATAAAATTTGGCGGGCTGGTTGCCGGAAACGGGACGGCTCGGCCGGCCGGCTGGAGCCGCGTCAACAGCATCTCTATCAATTTCCTCGTAATTTAACTCCTTGAACTTAACTCTCGAGTGATTTTTAGGTGTTGAGAGGCTTGTATCTAGTCGATAGCCTAAACTTACCTTCCCAAACTTTTTCCTGGAATATTAAGGACGATTTACATGATGAGAGAGTATCTCATCCAAGAACGCCACTTTTTCCCTGTTGAGCTGCGGGCCATACACGCCAGTCACCCACCACTCTTGACCCTCCACCGGGCTTCACCAAAGCCGTTAGAGCATCTCTACCAGACCCTTATAGTTGCGCATACTGTAAAAAACAGGCGATTATACGGGTTCAACCATTTTTTTGGCCAGACCATAGCCTGTATAGTCGCCCAGCCCGTAAAAGATTTTACAGTGGCCCGCACCCCCCCCCCTCCCCGAATGCGGTATATCTACGGGTTTGCAGCAAGTATACAGGATGTAGCCATATCCCCCTGCCGCCGCGATTCGGGGCCGCGAGCAGGAGGAGCAAGACAAGATGTACATCCACCTTGTCTCCTTCGACGACGATGAGTGAGCGCCATCACTGCCACCGCAGCGTCGCCGCCGCACTCGGAGAGCTCCGATGTGCTCCGATTTTGCCTAATTTAGGGTAGGGCTGCTTCGCAATGTAAAATAACTTTCGAAATCTAGCGATGATCAAACTATAAATGTAGTATGTGTTCTTCATTTCCCTCAGAAATGCTTTCTTCAAAATTTACGGTTTCAAATGCGGGTTATGTTCGGCCACATCCGATTTCGCCCATCAAAACTCTGATTTCTCGGCCCTTATCTGCGATATAAGGGTCGCTGATATATGAGGCTATTAGAGATGCTCGAGTGATTTTTAGGTGTTGAGAGGCTTGTATCTAGTCGATAGCCTAAACTTACCTTCCCAAGCTTTTTTCTGGAATATTAAGGACGATTTACATGATGAGAGAGTATCTCATCCAAGAACGCCACGTTTTCCCTGTTGAGCTGCGGGCCATACACGCCAGTCACCCACCACTCTTGGCCCTCCACCGGGCTTCACCAAAGCCGTTAGAGCATCTCTACCAGACCCTTATAGTTGCGCAAACTGTAAAAAACAGGCGATTATATGGGTTCAACCCTTTTTTTGGCCAGACCATTGCCTGTATAGTCGCCCAGCCCGTAAAAGATTTTACGGTGGCCCGCACCCCCCCCCCCCACCCGAATGCGGTATATCTACGGGTTTGCAGCAAGTATACAGGATGTAACCCTATCCCCCTGCCGCCGCGATTCCCGAATCCCCTCCGATTTATCACCGCCAGTGAGCTAAATCCGCTGCCCCCGCTCACCATTTCTGCGACGATGTGGAGCTCTGGCCGGCGTGGTGGCGGCGACAAACCGGAGCGCAAGCGTTGCGTCATAGCCGACGCGGCGACGAACCGAAGCGCAAGCGTTGCGTCATCGCCGATGCGGCGCGCAAGCGGTCGGCCAAAAAGTACATGAATTTCAAGCTACCGGTGCCACCGTCCCTCCTCCGCCGCGAAACGGAGGAGTAGAACTGCCGCCATGCGGGGAGCTCTTCCGGCGTGGGGAGCTCTTCGGTGCACCGGTGCTTCCGGTGAAGAGGGAGAGGGAGCCCGGTGAACTCCCTGCCGTCAAGATCGAGCCGGGGGAGGAGCGCCCGCACGACCGCAGCATTATTGGTCCAGAGGACTACCTCGTCGGGCCCGACACGAACGCCTTCCAAGCGGCGCTCGCCGAGCGCGTGGCGCGCGAGCAGGAGGGGGAGGACGCGCATCGCCGGTGGGACGAGGAGCTCAGTGAGCTCCTCTTCGAGCAGGCGCCCGCCGCCGCGTGCGAGTTCGACGCCAAGCAGTCTGCATGGCGCCGCGAGCAGGAGGAGCAAGACAAGATGTACATCCACCTTGTCTCCTTCGACGACGATGGGTGAGCGCCATCACTGCCACCTTCGCAATGTAAAATAACTTCCGAAATCTAGCGATGATCAAACTATAAATGTAGTATGTGTTCTTCATTTCCCTCAGAAATGCTTTCTTCAAAATTTACGGTTTCAAATGCAGGTTATGTTCGGCCGCAGCCGATTTCGCCCCTCAAAACTCTAACTTCTCGGCCCTTATCTGCGATATAAGGGTCGCTGATATATGGGGCTATTAGAGATGCTCGAGTGATTTGTAGGTGTTGAGAGGCTTGTATCTAGTCGATAGCCTAAACTTACGTTCCCAAGCTTTTTCCTGGAATATTAAGGACGATTTACATGATGAGAGAGTATCTCATCCAAGAACGCCATGTTTTCCCTGTTGAGCTGCGGGCCATACACGCCAGTCACCCACCACTCTTGGCCCTCCACCGGGCTTCACCAAAGCCATTAGAGCATCTCTAGCAGACCCTTTATAGTCACGCAAATTATAAAATATCAGCGACTATACGGGTTTGACCCAAGGTTGTCAGAATCGCGATTCTGTTATACGATTCTAGGACTTTATGATCCAAACTAACCCCTATGATTCTACTATTTTAGTTTATAGAATCTATGTTTCTACGATTTTGATAGTGAAGATTCTATGATTTGCGATCCTACCATCAAAGCTCCGATTCGATTCAAAATCGCGATTCTGACAACCTTGGTTTGACCCTTTTTTGGGCCAGACCAAAGCATGTACAGTCGCTCGCCAGTAAAAGATTTTACGGTGGCCTGCAAACCACCCCTCCCCCCTCACATGATATGTCTACGGGTTTGCGGTGAGTATATGGGCTGAAGCCCTAACCCCCCGCCGCCGCGATTCCCGAATCTCCTCTCCGATTTGTCGCCGCCGGTGAGCTAAATCCGCCGCCCCCGCCCACCATTTCTACAACGACGTGGAGCTCTGGTCGGCGCTGTGGCGGCGACGACCCGGAGCGCAAGCGTTGCGTCCTCGCCAACGCGGCGCGCAATCGGTCGGCCAAAAGGTACACGAAACTTCGGGCTCCCGGTGTCGCCGTCCGTCCTCCGCCGCGAGACAGAGGAGTACGACCGCCGCCATGCGCGACACTTCGATGTGGGGAGCTCTTCGGGCGCGCCGCTGCTTCCAGTGAAGAGGGAGAGGGAGCCCGGCGAACTCCCCGCCGTCAGGATCGAGCCGGGGGAGGAGCGCCCGCACGACGGCTAGTGCACAACGCGTGAGCAGGAGGAGGAGGACGCGCGTCGCCGGCGGGACGAGGAGCTCAGCGACCTCCTCTTCGAGCAGGCGCTCGCCGCCGCGCGCGAGTTCGACGCCAAGCAGCCTGCATGGTGTGCCGCGAGCAAGAGGAGCAAGACAAGAAGTACATCGACCTTGTCTCCTCCTCCGACGACGAGTGAGCGCCGTCGCCATTGCCACCGCACCCGGAGAGCTCCGATGAGCTCTGATTTTGCGTAGTTTAGGGTAAGGCTGCTTCGCAATGTAAAATAACTTCTGAAATCTAGCGATGATCAAACTATGAATATAGTATGCGTTCTTCATTCCGCTCGGGAATGCTTTCTTTCAAAATTTACGGTTCCAAATACGGGTTATACTCGGCCGCAGCCGATTTCGCCACCCAAACCTCTGATTTCTCGGCCTATCCGTGATATAAGGGCCGTTGATATACGGGATCTGTTAGAGATGCTCTTATTGTGTGCTGCATGCATCGGCAATAAAAAAAGATTAATCACTTCAAGATAAAAGAGTATAACCTACGCAATGCCTATTGAGGACTCGAGTCTGGGAGCTTCAAGATTGGTAAATTCACCAACTGTACCTTGCTATATATCGACGAGAAGGTTGCTTCCACAGAAAGAATAACCCGTCTTAAGCAGACACATCAACAATAGCAGATGCCAACTATTGTCAAATGTGGAAAAACTGTACACCAGATGCACATGCTTACAAACTACGCCCTCTATTCAAAAATGTACATTTAGGAACAGAGGTACGTGGTACAAGTCAAAACCAGAGGCCGTCGAGCCTACGATCACGCGGGCCATTGTTGTCGTGGCCTGGCCGGCCGTTCTCGTCATCTCAGTGGAGCTGTGGAAGCACCCCTGCTGCCCTGCATATAAACCAACCAAAGGCTCTGGCCTCCGGCGTGCACCTCCGCCCGGTCACCTCGACGTAGAAAGCTAGCGTCCGTGGTGCGCCGTTCTCTTGCTAGGTTGCAGCCGCATGGCCACCGCCATGCAGCACGCCACCGGCTCTAATGCGGCCGCGGCTGACGACGTGGAGATGGTGGAGGCGAGCGAGCTCCGGCGGCGGAGCAGGCCGCGCGGCGACGGGGGCGCCGTCGCCGCTGCTGCTGCGGAGGAGGAGGCGCCGTCCGTGGAGCGCGCGTTCGCGGACCAGCGCGTGCCGTCGTGGCGGGAGCAGCTCACGGTGCGGGCCTTCGTGGCGAGCTTCTTCCTGGCCACCATGTTCAGCGTCATCGTCATGAAGCTCAACCTCACCGTCGGCATCATCCCGTCGCTCAACGTCTCCGCCGGCCTCCTCAGCTTCTTCTTCGTCCGCCTCTGGACGGCCGCCATGGAGAAGGTCGGCCTCCTCAGGCAGCCCTTCACCCGGCAGGAGAACACCGTCATCCAGACCTGCGTCGTCGCCGCCTACGGCATCTCCTTCAGCGGTAATTCTTGTGGCAGCACATCCATAGCTTGCACGATTCTCAAACATTGATTTTTTTGTTACTGACAAGTAACAAAATCGATTTTTGATACTGGCATGCACATACATACTTTTTCTTTTTGGACACATGCTCATTAGTCATTACATACCAAGTCACCCTTCAAACAACTTGACGGATTACAAACTCGGTTTTTTTTCTTGCAAAAAGACCAAAGGCCCGATCGAATTACAGACTCTATAACCCACAATAGGCAAATTGTAAAGCTTGTTAGATATTTCCACATGAATACATGTCGAGCTTGTTGGTTATTCCTATTATTTCTACATGAATATGTCAAGCTTGTTAGATATTTCTACAATAGGCACCTTAACTATTTGCGAATTTCTCTTTTGGAACTAACCCTTTTTTTAATGGATTTCTCTGGAATTTTTTTTATAAATGATATTACTAGTAAAGAGAAAAAAAAATTATGAAAGCACTTGCCCAGGATCCCTCCCTATTTCACGATTAACTCACCCACGTCTTTCAGGTGGCTTTGGTAACTACCTACTGGCCATGAGTGATAGAATCGCTTCCCAGGCAGATGAGGCAAATAACCCTCAAAATATCAAGAATCCGCATCTTGGATGGATAATTGGTTTCCTCCTCCTTGTCAGCTTCATTGGGCTCTTTGGTCTTGTACCTCTGAGGAAGGTAAAATCATTCTATGTCCCCATTTTTATTTTCTCAAGCAATCATGTACACAGTACACACCATTTTAACCAAATTAGCACTGTTCAGATCATGATCATTGACTACAAGCTGACCTATCCAAGCGGCACCGCGACGGCCTACCTCATAAACGGCTTCCACACACCCCATGGTGCCAGGATTGCAGTGTAAATACTGCAACCACTTATGTTTTTGAGCTAGTCGGATCTGTACACGATGAGCTTACGAGTTTTGCTTTGGTTTGCGTCGTTTTACAGGAAGCAAGTAAAAAAACTGGGCTTATTCTTCGTGCTCAGCTTCTTCTGGGGTTTCTTTCAGTGGTTCTACACAGCCACCGATACTTGTGGATTCAACCAATTCCCATCATTAGGGCTGCAAGCTTACCAGAACAGGTAAAGATTGTAGACCTTGCAAAGGACGTCTCCTGTCAAATTTCTCCAAAGAGTGATGCGTCATTAGTCCATTAACTTAAACTCGTTGCACACTTTAATCCAACAACTCGGGAAGTGATCGATTTAGGAAGTAAATAAACTCGTTTATTTGTTCAGTTAAGGCTAAAACTGATTCGGAAGAGGAAAAAACCGTCCACGTGGCTGCCGCGTCCGCGTACCTTGCATATTGGGTGAATTATTTACATGGAGTTTTTTCCCCTAAAGCAGACGAAACTGAACCTGGGCCTTAAGGAAAATGAGGGACACCTCTGACCACTAGAATGCACATTGTTTTGTTTATAAAGCAGGTCAACTAATTATTTGTATACGCAATGATATGGTTAATTGTTTTCTACAAAATCAGCCAATTGTTCATAAGGTGATAGTATTATTTATGTCTTCTCGAGCCTGGACCCTACGGAAAGTAATATGACTTGCCGACCTAGAACGACAAATTAGTTTGCATAACAGTTAGGTTACATAATTTGTATAGAATCACGGCTCGTGCTAGCTAATTGTGTGCATGCTGTTTTGACAATTTGACGTGTTGGAGTCCTTAAGCCTCAGCCTTCTCCAGCTCTGGAGGAGACTTAATTAGGCGAGGCGAACCGTCATTACATCATGTTCTTACTCTGATTTCTGAATTTGAAGTTTTGTTCAAATCTGCAGAGCACAACTCTTTCAACATCTCCTTAATCGAACTTCTTTTTTGCAAGGTTTTACTTTGACTTCTCTCCGACCTATGTCGGAGTTGGAATGATTTGCCCACATATTGTGAACGTATCTGTTCTCCTTGGAGGCATCCTGTCATGGGGAATAATGTGGCCTCTCATAGCCAAGAAAAGGGGTATTTGGTTCTCTGCCGATCTTGCTGATACTAGTCTTCACGGAATGCAAGGTTACCGGGTAAGAAAACGCTCTTTCTTGAAGCCCGAGTTATCCTTTGTTCTACTAAATTCCAATTGATATTACAGGTGTTCATAGCCATTGCCTTGATTCTCGGTGATGGCCTCTACAACTTTCTCAAGATGCTCATTCTCACAGCCTGGTCATTAAGATCTCAACACAAGAAGAGTAGCGCTAGTACACTTCCAATCTCTGATGATGAACCAAGTAACGGTACCACAGCTATCTCATACGATGAGGAGCGACGCAATGAACTCTTTCTAAAGGATCAAATACCCTGGTACATTGCATATGGAGGCTATGCTGCTGTTGCCGCCGTATCTATTGGCACTGTTCCGCAGATATTCCCTCAGCTGAAGTGGTACCAAATATTGGTAGCCTATATCGTAGCACCGATACTTGCCTTCTGCAATGCCTATGGAACTGGCCTCACTGATTGGTCCCTTGTTACAACTTATGGGAAGCTCGCAATCTTTGCTTTTGGTGCATGGACAGGTGCTTCACATGGAGGTGTTCTTGCAGGTCTGGCTGCCTGTGGTGTGATGATGAGCATTGTTTCTACTGCTGCTGATCTGATGCAGGACTTCAAAACAGGATACCTGACACTGGCCTCACCAAGGTCAATGTTCATCAGCCAAGTCATAGGCACTGCAATGGGTTGCGTCATTGCTCCCTGTGTTTTCTGGCTTTTTTACAAGGCCTTTGATGGTATTGGGATCAGCGGAAGTGAGTATCCTGCACCAAATGCTGCCATCTTCCGCAGCATGGCAATACTAGGTGTCGATGGCTTCTCATCGCTACCAAAGAACTGCCTTACTCTCTGCTACATATTCTTTGTTGGAGCAATCGTTGTCAACTTGATAAGAGATCTTGTTCCCAAGAAGGTATCAAACTTCATACCAATCCCAATGGCGATGGCAATCCCATTCTACATAGGATCGTATTTCGCCATCGACATGTTCATCGGGACAGTGATCCTTTTTGTCTGGCAAAAGCTGGACAGAGCCAAATCGGAAACATTTGCACCTGCAGTTGCTTCCGGCTTGATTTGCGGTGATGGATTATGGGTTTTGCCTCAGTCAGTGCTTGCTCTTGCCAAGGTGAAACCTCCAATCTGCATGAAGTTTCTGTCAAGAGGGATGAACGACAAGGTGGATGCTTTCATCACAACATTATCGTAGAATCTTCAGTGAAAAGGAGAAGTAACAGTTATGAATCAAAGATTCAGATTGATGCCAACTCCTGGCACAGTGGAATTTACATTTGTCCTGTTATTAAGAACATCCATATGGGCGCAATAAGACGGTGTAGTCGATATAAGTAGATATGAAACTATGTACAAAGCAATGAATTTACTCGTTTGCAAATTAATTTGCTCCCCAAGTGTGTGTGTGTGTGTGTGTATAAATAGTGTGGCAGGAGTTGCAGC
The DNA here is from genome assembly GCA_032464435.1 of Aegilops umbellulata. Classification (NCBI taxonomy): domain Eukaryota; kingdom Viridiplantae; phylum Streptophyta; class Magnoliopsida; order Poales; family Poaceae; genus Aegilops; species Aegilops umbellulata. The sequence continues at coordinate 408,350,079 of CP136055.1, forward strand.
AATGTATATATTTATCTAAATTCGCTTGCAATGCTGCATACAAGAACAGAAAATAGCAGGCTAATAGTTTGTAAATTCATCACCAAGAATTTACTGAGAAGATTGCCAGTAGTACTAAACATACTCGTTTTTTGCAATTATAAGTACGAAATATATTCTTCTTTTGCAATTAGTACTCCCTCCGTCCCAATATTCTTGTCTTGGATTTGTCTAAATACAGATCTGTATTGTATTTAGACAAATCTAAGACAAGAATTTTGGGATGGAGGGACTACGAAATATACTCAGACGTGCGTACCTCAGGAACAGGAGTTCGTTCCATTGCAGCTCGGATCAGATAGCGCGCCTCGCGGGCCGCTCGGGCGACCCAAGAGGTCACGGCCTCTCCTTCTGCCTCTGCCGCGACCCCCTCTCCTGGAGCCCCACGACGGAGCCCAGCGGCACGACGTTGCGGCGCGGTTGCCCTGGACGGGGAGCTGCGCCTCCCTCTCGCAACCCCTCTCCTGTATTCCGGGCAGAGCGGCGCTGCAGCGCGCCTGCGCACTTGCTGGCCCGCGGCGGGTAGTCGGCGATGTCAGGCATCCTGCTGATCTGACGAAGTGTCAAGCTAGACATTCGAGGAGCTATCGGCAAAAAAAAAAGTCTTCTGTGAAACTTTGAAAAAGTGCACGATCTGATCACCACCAAAAGTTACACGAATCTTGCGCACCCATGCATCTTGCATGCCAATTTTTATTCACATTTTTTTTGCTATCTTCTTTTTAAAAAGTTACAGGTGCTATCTTTTTTTATTTACTGTTCTTCAAGAGCAGAGGAGCCTGGGCTCACATGGCATGATGGCAATTACCTTGTTAAGAATTTCACAAATTCGACACAACCAAGGCCCTTGACCAAGATGGGATGGGGATAGCTCTTTTTTTTCTTGGGAGAGGATCAGATTTATTATAAAGTTCATCGGAAGTACAAAACATCTCAATGCACGACAAAAATTTCATCAAAATTTTGAGACCATCTGTCACAACCCTAGTCAGTGTTGCATTAGAGTGATGCATCATGTTTAATTTTTCCTAGAAACTTGAAATGGGGATGACAGAAACCCCAGCACCACTTAAACCAACTAGGGTTTACTAAAATCCTTTTCAATGAACCTAAAATGCCCTTCTAAAATGTCATCACCTTTGCCTTGGTCTAGAACCTCTGCCAAATTTGGTTCACATTTCTAGGACAGATAAGGTCACTGAATTTAATCATATGCTATTTGCAATTGGGCATTTAAATACTACTATATAATATTTTAAATGCTCGATTAATTCTGAACTTAAGTGAGGGCTGTTGAGAATATTCCAAACAGAGCCCATAATTATTTTCAGGATTTTTGGAAACGTTTTGGTATTTTTAATAAAGCCCAGAAGTTAGAGAAAAATAGAAAAACATTAACAGAAAACTGAGAGAGAAGGAAACTAACCTGGCCCAGCTTACCTGCACTGTAGCTGGCCAGCTGGCCCAAGATGCCAACCATCTTCTGAAGGAAATATGCCCTAGAGGCAATAATAAAGTTTTTATTTATTTCCTTCTATCATGATAAATGTTTATTATTCATGCTAAAATTGTATTAACCGGAAACATAATACATGTGTGAATACATAGACAAACAGAGTGTCACTAGTATGCCTCTACTTGACTAGCCCGTTAATCAAAGATGGTTATGTTTCCTGACCAGAGACAAAGAGTTGTTATTTGATTAACGGGGTCACATCATTAGTTGACTGATCTGATTGACATGACCCATTCCATTAGCTTAGCACCCGATCGTTTAGTATGTTGCTATTGCTTTCTTCATGACTTATACATGTTCCTATGACTATGAGATTATGCAACTCCCGTTTACCGGAGGAACACTTTGTGTGCTACCAAACGTCACAACGTAACTGGGTGATTATAAAGGAGCTCTACAGGTGTCTCCAAAGGTACATGTTGGGTTGGCGTATTTCGAGATTAGGATTTGTCACTCCGATTGTTGGAGAGGTATCTCTCGGCCCTCTCGGTAATGCACATCACATAAACCTTGCAAGCATTGCAACTAATATGTTAGTTGTGAGATGATGTATTACGGAACGAGTAAAGAGACTTGCCGGCAACGAGATTGAACTAGGTATTGGATACCGACGATCTAATCTCGGGCAAGTAACATACCGATGACAAAGGGAACAACGTATGTTGTTATGCGGTCTGACCGATAAAGATCTTCGTAGAATATGTAGGAGCCAATATGGGCATCCAGGTCCCGCTATTGGTTATTGACCGGAGACGTGTCTCGGTCATGTCTACATTGTTCTCGAACTGTAGGGTCCGCACGCTTAAAGTTACGATGACAGTTTCTTTATGAGTTTATGTATTTTGATGTACCGAAGGTTGTTCGGAGTCCCGGATGTGATCACGGACATGACGAGGAGTCTCGAAATGGTCGAGACATAAAGATCGATATATTGGAAGCCTATATTTGGACATCGGAATCGTTCCGGGTGAAATCGGCATTTTACCGGAGTACCGAGGGGTTACCGGAACCCCCCGGGGGGTTATTGGGCCTACATGGGCCTTGAGGGAGAAGAGAGAAGGAGGCAGGAGGTGGCCGCGTGCCCCTCCCCTTCCTAGTCCGAATAGGACAAGGGAAGGGGGGCGCCCCCCCCCCTTTCCTTCCCCTCTTCCTCCTCTTTCCCCCCCTCTCCTTCTCCAATTAGGAAAGAAGGGAGTCCTACTCCCGTTGGGAGTAGGACTCCCCCCTGGCGCGCCCCTCCTTGGCCGGCCCCCCCTCCCCTTGGCTCCTTTATATACGGGGGCAGGGGGGCACCCTAGGACACACAAGTTGATCTTCGTGATCGTTCCTTAGCCGTGTGCGGTGCCCCCCTCCATGATATTACACCTCGGTCATATTGTAGCGGTGCTTAGGCGAAGCCCTGCGACGGTTGAACATCAAGATCGTCACCACGCCGTCGTGCTGACGGAACTCCTCCCCGAAGCTTTGTTGGATCGAAGCCCGGGGTGCGTCATCGAGCTGTACGTGTGTCAAGAACTCGGAGGTGCCGGAGTAACGATGCTTGGATCGGTTGGACCGGGAAGACGTACGACTACTTCCTATACGTTGCGTCAATGCTTCCGCTTCGGTCTACGAGGGTACGTAGACAACACTCTTCCCTCTCGTTACTATGCATCACCATGATCTTGCGTGTGCGTAGGAATTTTTTTTAAATTACTACGTTCCCCAACAGTGGCATCCGAGCCTAGGTTTTATGTGTTGATGTTATATGCACAAGTAGAACACAAGTGAGTTGTGGGTGATATAAGTCATACTGCCTACCAGCATGTCATACTTTGGTTCGGCGGTATTGTTGGATGAGGCGGCCCGGACCGACATTACGCGTACGCTTACGCGAGACTGGTTCTACCGCCGTGCTTTTCACACAGGTGGCTGGCGGGTGTCAGTTTCTCCAACTTTAGTTGAACCGAGTGTGGCTACGCCCGGTCCTTGCGAAGGTTAAAATGGCATCAACTTGACAAACTATCGTTGTGGTTTTGATGCGTAGGTAAGATTGGTTCTTGCTTAAGCCCGTAGCAGCCACGTAAAACTTGCAACAAATAAAGTAGAGGACGTCTAACTTGTTTTTGCAGGGCATGTTGTGATGTGATATGGTCAAGACATGATGCTAAATTTTATTGTATGAGATGATCATGTTTTGTAACCGAGTTATCGGCAACTGGCAGGAGCCACATGGTTGTCGCTTTATTGTATGCAATGCAATCGCCCAGTAATGCTTTACTTTATCACTAAGCGGTAGCGATAGTCGTAGAAGCATAAGATTGGCGAGACGACAATGATGCTACGATGGAGATCAAGGTGTCGCGCAGGTGACGATGGTGATCATGACGGTGCTTCAAAGATGGAGATCACAAGCACAAGATGATGATGGCCATATCATATCACTTATATTGATTGCATGTGATGTTTATCTTTTATGCATCTTATCTTGCTTTGATTGACGGTAGCATTTTAAGATGATCTCTCACTAATTATCAAGAAGTGTTCTCCCTGAGTATGCACCGTTGTGAAAGTTCTTCGTGCTGAGACACCACGTGATGATCGGGTGTGATAGGCTCTACGTTCAAATACAACGGGTGCAAAACTGTTGCACACGCGGAATACTCAGGTTATACTTGACGAGCCAAGCATATACAGATATGGCCTCGGAAGACAGAGACCGAAAGGTCGAGCATGAATCATATAGTAGATATGATCAATATAGTGATGTTCACCATTGAAACTACTCCATCTCACGTGATGATCGGACATGGTTTAGTTGATATGGATCACGTGATCACTTAGAAGATTAGAGGGATGTCTATCTAAGTGGGAGTTCTTAAGTAATATGATTAATTGAACTTAAATTTATCATGAGCTTAGTCCCTGATAGTATCTTGCTTGTTTATGTTTGATTGTAGATAGATGGCCCGTGTTGTTGTTCCGTTGAATTTTAATGCGTTCCTTGAGAAAGCAAAGTTGAAAGATGATGGTAGCAATTACACGGACTGGGTCCGTAACTTGAGGATTATCCTCATTGCTGCACAGAAGAGTTACGTCCTGGAAGCACCGCTGGGTGCCAGGCCTGCTGTTGATGCAACTGACGACGTTAAGAACGTTTGGCAGAGCAAAGCTGATGACTACTCGATAGTTCAATGTGCCATGCTTTACGGCTTAGAACCGGGACTTCAACGACGTTTTGAACGTCATGGGGCATATGAGATGTTCCAGGAATTGAAGTTAATATTCCAACAGAATGCCCGGATTGAGAGATATGAAGTCTCCAATAAATTCTATAGCTGCAAGATGGAGGAGAATAGTTCTGTCAGTGAGCATATACTCAAAATGTCTGGGTATTGTAATCACTTGATTCAACTGGGAGTTAATCTTCCGGATGATAGTGTCATTGACAAAATTCTCCAATCACTTCCACGAAGCTACAAGAGCTTCGTGATGAACTATAATATGCAAGGGATGGATAAGACAATTCCCGAGCTCTTCGCAATGCTAAAGGCTGCGGAGGTAGAAATCAAGAAGGAGCATCAAGTGTTGATGGTCAACAAGACCACTAGTTTCAAGAAAAAGGGCAAAGGGAAAAAGAAGGGGAACTTCAAGAAGAACAACAAGCAAGTTGCTGCTCAAGAGAAGAAACCCAAGTATGGACCTAAGCCTGAAACTGAGTGCTTCTACTGCAAGCAGACTGGTCACTGGAAGCGGAACTGCCCCAAGTATTTGGCGGATAAGAAGGATGGCAAGGTGAACAAAGGTATATGTGATATACATGTTATTGATGTGTACCTTACTAATACTCGCAGTAGCACCTGGGTATTTGATACTGGTTCTGTTGCTAATATTTGCAACTCGAAACAGGGACTACGAATTAAGTGAAGATTGGCTAAGGACGAGGTGACGATGCGCGTGGGAAATGGTTCCAAAGTCGATGTGATCGCAGTCGGCACGCTACCTCTACATCTACCTTCGGGATTAGTTTTAGACCTAAATAATTGTTATTTGGTGCCAGCGTTGAGCATGAACATTATATCTGGATCTTGTTTGATGCGAGACGGTTATTCATTTAAATCAGAGAATAATGGTTGTTCTATTTATATGAGTAATATCTTTTATGGTCATGCACCCTTGAAGAATGGTCTATTCTTATTGAATCTCGATAGTAGTGATACACATATTCATAATGTTGAAGCCAAAAGATGCAGAGTTGATAATGATAGTGCAACTTATTTGTGGCACTGCCGTTTAGGTCATACCGGTGTAAAGCGCATGAAGAAACTCCATACAGATGGACTTTTGGAGCCACTTGATTATGAATCACTTGGTACTTGCGAACCATGCCTCATGGGCAAGATGACTAAAACACCGTTCTCCGGTACTATGGAGAGAGCAACAGATTTATTAGAAATCATACATACAAATGTATGTGGTCCGATGAATGTTGAGGCTCGTGGCGGATATCGTTATTTTCTCACCTTCACAGATGATTTAAGCAGATATGGGTATATCTACTTAATGAAACACAAGTCTGAAACATTTGAAAAGTTCAAAGAATTTCAGAGTGAAGTGGAAAATCATCGTAACAAGAAAATGAAGTTTCTACGATCTGATCGTGGAGGAGAATATTTGAGTTACGAGTTTGGTGTACATTTGAAACAATGCGGAATAGTTTCGCAGCTCACGCCACCCGGAACACCACAACGTAATGGTGTGTCCGAATGTCGTAATCGTACTTTACTCGATATGGTGCGATCTATGATGTCTCTTACAGATTTACCGCTATTGTTTTGGGGTTATGCTTTAGAGACGGCCGCATTCACGTTAAATAGGACACCATCGAAATCCGTTGAGACAACGCCTTATGAACTATGGTTTGGCAAGAAACCAAAGTTGTCGTTTCTGAAAGTTTGGGGTTGCGATGCTTATGTGAGAAAACTTCAACCTAATAAGCTCGAACCCAAATCGGAGAAATGTGTCTTCATAGGATATCCAAAGGAAACTATTGGATACACCTTCTATCACAAATCCGAAGGCAAGACTTTTGTTGCTAAATTCGGAAACTTTCTAGAGAAGGAGTTTCTCTCGAAAGAAGTGAGTGGGAGGAAAGTAGAACTTGATGAGGTAACCATACCTGCTCCCTTATTGGAAAGTAGTTCATCACAGAAACCGGTTTCTGCGACACCTACGCCAATTAGTGAGGAAGTTAATGATGATGATCATGAAATTTCAGATCAAGTTACTACTGAGCCTCGTAGATCAACCAGAATAAGATCCGCACCAAAGTGGTACGGTAATCCTGTTCTGGAAGTCATGCTACTAGATCATGATGAACCTACGAACTATGAAGAAGCGATGGTGAGCCCAGATTCCGCAAAATGGCTTGAAGCCATGAAATCTGAGATGGGATCCATGTATGAGAAAAAAATGTGGACTTTGGTTGACTTGCCCGATGATCGGCAAGCAATTGAGAATAAATGGATCTTTAAGAAGAAGACTGACGCCGACGGTAATGTTACTGTCTACAAAGCTCGACTTGTCGCAAAAGGTTTTCGACAAGTTCAAGGGATTGACTACGATGAGACCTTCTCACCCGTAGCGATGTTTAAGTCTGTCCGAATCATGTTAGCAATTGCCGCATTTTATGATTATGAAATTTGGCAGATGGATGTAAAAACTGCATTCCTGAATGGATTTCTGGATGAAGAGTTGTATATGATGCAACCAGAAGGTTTTATCGATCCAAAGGGAGCTAACAAAGTGTGCAAGCTCCAGCGATCCATTTATGGACTGGTGCAAGCCTCTCGGAGTTGGAATAAACGCTTTTATAGTGTGATCAAAGCATTTGGGTTTGTACAGACTTTTGGAGAAGCCTGTATTTACAAGAAAGTGAGTGGGAGCTCTGTAGCATTTTTGATATTATATGTGGATGACATATTACTAATCGGAAATGATATAGAATTTCTGGATAGCATAAAGGGATACTTGAATAAGAGTTTTTCAATGAAAGACCTCGGTGAAGCTGCTTACATATTGGGCATTAAGATCTATAGAGATAGATCAAGACGCTTAATTGGACTTTCACAAAGCACATACCTTGACAAAGTTTTGAAGAAGTTCAAAATGGATCAAGCAAAGAAAGGGTTCTTGCCTGTGTTACAAGGTGTGAAGTTGAGTAAGACTCAATGCCCGACCACTGCAGAAGATAGAGAGAAAATGAAAGATGTTCCCTATGCTTCAGCCATAGGCTCTATCATGTATGCAATGTTGTGTACCAGACCTGATGTGTGCCTTGCTATAAGTTTAGCAGGGAGGTACCAAAGTAATCCAGGAGTGGATCACTGGACAGCGGTCAAGAACATCCTGAAGTACCTGAAAAGGACTAAGGATATGTTTCTCGTATATGGAGGTGACAAAGAGCTCATCGTAAACGGTTACGTTGATGCAAGCTTTGACACTGATCCGGACGATTCTAAATCACAAACCGGATACGTGTTTACATTAAACGGTGGAGCTATCAGTTGGTGCAGTTCTAAACAAAGCGTCGTTGCGGGATCTACATGTGAAGCGGAGTACATAGCTGCTTCGGAAGCAGCAAACGAAGGAGTCTGGATGAAGAAGTTCATATTCGATCTAGGTGTCATACCTAATGCATCGGGTCCAATGAAAATCTTTTGTGACAATACTGGTGCAATTGCCTTGGCAAAGGAATCCAGATTTCACAAAAGAACCAAGCACATCAAGAGACGCTTCAATTCCATCCGGGATTTAGTCCAGGTGGGAGACATAGAGATTTGCAAGATACATACGGATCTGAATGTAGTAGGCCCGTTGACTAAGCCTCTTCCACGAGCAAAACATGATCAGCACCAAGGCTCCATGGGTGTTAGAATCATTACAATGTAATCTAGAATATTGACTCTAGTGCTAGTGGGAGACTGAAGGAACTATGCCCTAGAGGAAATAATAAAGTTATTATTTATTACCTTATATCATGATAAATGTTTATTATTCATGCTAAAATTGTATTAACCGGAAACATAATACATGTGTGAATACATAGACAAACAGAGTGTCACTAGTATGCCTCTACTTGACTAGCCCGTTAATCAAAGATGGTTATGTTTCCTGACCATAGACAAAGAGTTTTATTTGATTAACGGGGTCACATCATTAGTTGAATGATCTGATTGACATGACCCATTCCATTAGCTTAGCACCCGATCGTTTAGTATGTTGCTATTGCTTTCTTCATGACTTATACATGTTCCTATGACTATGAGATTATGCAACTCCCGTTTACCGGGTGAACACTTTGTGTGCTACCAAACGTCACAACGTAACTGGGTGATTATAAAGGAGCTCTATAGGTGTCTCCAAAGGTACATGTTGGGTTGGCGTATTTCGAGATTAGGATTTGTCACTCCGATTGTTGGAGAGGTATCTCTCGGCCCTCTCGGTAATGCACATCACATAAGCCTTGCAAGCATTGCAACTAATGTGTTAGTTGTCAGATGATGTATTACGGAACGAGTAAAGAGACTTGCCGGCAACGAGATTGAACTAGGTATTGGATACCGACGATCAAATCTCGGGCAAGTAACATACCAATGACAAAGGGAACAACGTATGTTATTATGCGGTCTGACCGATAAAGATCTTCATAGAATATGTAGGAGCCAATATGGGCATCCAGGTCCCGCTATTGGTTATTGACCGGAGACGTGTCTCTGTCATGTCTACATTGTTCTCAAACCATAGGGTCCGCACGCTTAAAGTTACGATGACAGTTTCTTTATGAGTTTATGTATTTTGATGTACCGAAGGTTGTTCGGAGTCCCGGATGTGATCACGGACATGACGAGGAGTCTCGAAATGGTCGAGACATAAAGATCGATATATTGGAAGCCTATATTTGGACATCGGAATCGTTCCGGGTGAAATCGGCATTTTACCGGAGTACCGAGGGGTTACCGGAACCCCCCGGGGGGTTATTGGGCCTACATGGGCCTTGAGGGAGAAGAGAGAAGGAGGCAGGAGGTGGCCGCGCGCCCCTCCCCTTCCTAGTCCGAATAGGACAAGGGAAGGGGGGCGGCGCCCCCCCCTTTCCTTCCCCTTTTCCTCCTCTTTCCCCCCTTCTCCTTCTCCAATTAGGAAAGAAGGGAGTCCTACTCCCGGTGGGAGTAGGACTCCCCCCTGGCGCGCCCCTCCTTGGTCGGACGCCCCTCCCCTTGGTTCCTTTATATACGGGGGCAGGGGGCACCCTAGGACACACAAGTTGATCTTCGTGATCATTCCTTAGCCGTGTGCGGTGCCCCCCTCCACGATATTACACCTCGGTCATATTGTAGCGGTGCTTAGGCGAAGCCCTGCGACGGTTGAACATAAAGATAGTCACCACGCCGTTGTGTTGACGGAACTCCTCCCCGAAGCTTTGCTGGATCGAAGCCCGGGGTGCGTCACCGAGTTGTACGTGTGTCAAGAACTCGGAGGTGCCGGAGTAACGGTGCTTGGATCGGTTGGACCGGGAAGACGTACGACTACTTCCTATACGTTGCGTCAACGCTTCCGCTTCGGTCTACGAGGGTACGTAGACAACACTCTCCCCTCTCGTTACTATGCATCACCATGATCTTGCGTGTGCGTAGGAAAAAAATTGAAATTACTACGTTCCCCAACATCTTCGACCCCGCCGACCGAAGCAGATGCGTGCTGGACGCGCGCGCGCGTCGACGCCACCTCCTGCTTCGCGCTGGAGGCTCATCCTCCTCCCTGTCCCCACGGCTGGAGACGCCCTCGATCCCCTCTGTCCCTCCCCCTTCCCTGGCCCTCTTCTCCCCTCCATCGCTCGTCCCCAAGCTCGGTCGGGAGCAGCCATGGCCGCCACCCGTCGTCCTCGCGGCCACCAGCCACCCCTCGCCGCCCAAACGTACCCCCGAGCTTCGCCCCCATGCCCACTTCTCCCCGCCGAAGCCCACATCCTCGGAAGCGCAGCAACATCGCCATCGGGCTCCTCCTCATCCTCGGATGCCGACGACCATCGTCGTCGATTTGCTCCGTCCAATGCGCCCCCGTCTTCGCCGTCGCCTCTGCTGGAACCGCCGTGAGCCACCGCCCCTTCTCCCTCTCTCTTCCACGCGAAACCACCCTCCAGTGAAGTTCCCCGCCGTGGCTAAGCTTTGGCCGCCGCCGAGCTCGCCACCGGCGTTGTTTCCGGCCACCCCGCGGCCTCCCGTCCGGTCCTTTGCATGCGGACGAGCAAGAGGCCCTCCCAGGTGCCAGCAGCACGACGAACTGCCGTCCCTAACGTGAGTCCGGCGAGCTCTCGCCGTCGGTTTGGTCATCGCCAGCGTAGATCCGGTGATGATGACATGGCTGCTTAATTAAGGTTTAGTCACCTAGTTAATTAACTACAGCGACAAAGACAGTTGGGACCCGCACCCTTAATTAAGCACAATTTATTCCTTGTTTAGTTTAGATTAATCCAATGGCCCCACGCGTCAGCTTTGACCCTGCTGACGTGGCCATTGACCAGGCCCACGTGTGAGCTACACTAACCAGCCATGTGTCACTGATGTGCGGACCCCACTTGTCAGGTTTGACCTGGGCGGCGCGTGTTGACCTGCTGAGGTCAGCATGACGTAATGCTGACGCGGTAATAGGTTTTTCTGGATTTATTCTTACTCAGTAAATTCTAGAAAATAGTGCTAACTTCTAAAAATCATAAAAATTAATCTGTAACTCGAAATGCAAAGTTTTATATGAAAAATGATCAGAAAAAATCCAATCTATCCATCTATGCTGTTTTCATGCATGTTAAGGCAACATAACCTTGCTGTATAGATCAAAACATGATAATGCACATTGTAAATTCATAACTTCAGTTTGAATTTGAACCTTTTGTTCAAAATGACTCAAACCCATCTGGTCTTAGTTTCATTAGCTCAAGCACACTCATTTTGCCATGTCATGGCATGCATCATATTGTTGCATATTGCCATGTAATGATTGTGTTACCGTGTGATCATCGTGGTAGGTTCTGCCTCCGAGGATATTCAAGAGTATCCAGCTGAGGGGCGGTACCCCTCTATCGCTCTGTCAGGCAAGCAAAAACCCCTTGTTCATTCCGATACAATCCCACTCTCTCACTCCTGCTCTCTTTTACTGCATTTGGACAGCAACGTTTCAACTGTTACATGCTGCAGTAGTTGAACCCCTTTCCTCTGCATGACCTGTCATTGCCACAGTAAATAGATGAAACCCACTAGCATGAGTAGGAGTTGTTTGAGCCCTAATGTGCCTACTCATTCATGCATGTTTGTCATGCCTGCTATTGCTTAGAGTTGTGTCAGGTCTGATTCGTCGGGGATGAGTTGGAAAGTTGTGAACTTGTCCTACTAATGAGAGCTAAGTGTGTGAACACGATTTGGTAAAGGTAGCGGTGAGAGGCCATGTAGGAGTACATGGTGGGTTGTCTCATTGCAGCCTCCTCAGGAACTGAGTTCTGTGTTTGTGATCCATGAACAGTTACTACCACACATTGGGCTCCGGGCGCACCAAGCTCTCTCGACTTATTAATCAACCTGATCTTTGTCCACGAGTTGCAACTAGTTTCTGGTCTTTGTAGGTAGTGTTAGTAGTCTACCAAGTGGCACCAGGTACAGGTGGGCTTGGGACAGACTAGGTACTATGCCCGGGTATACCAAGCGTCGCCCGTTAGGTGGGCTTGGAACCTTGTACACATCGTTTGGGGTCGTGAGCGACACCCCGGCCGGATCTCCTTGCGGATGGAACCCGAATAGGCGATAAACCTGGACTAGAGACTTGTGTGGTTAGTTAGGTCGTGGCCGACTCCCTCGCCAGGCTTCTGCTTGAAGGTTTTCGACATACACGATGTGTACATGGTGGTAAGTGGCAAGAGCGTGTGTGAAGAAGTACACCCCTGCAGGGTTAACATCATCTATTCGAATAGCCGTGTCCGAGGTAAATGACTTCTGGGTTGCCTGTATAGTTCATAGATAACTTGAAGTGGATACTCTAAAATGCGCAAGATAAGCGTGAGTGCTATGGATGGCCTTCTTGTAGGGAGACGGGAGCGGATCCATGGTGGTGTATTGATATGGTGAATATGTGGACTCGTGTGCGCCACCCCAAAAGAGTTGCTTGCAGTCATAGTATAGGATAGCCACTGAGTCAAAGCTGGCTTGCTGCAGTCAAACTCCACCACCCCTTTGTTGATATTGATGCATATGCACATAGTTCTGATGTAAGTCTGGCTGGGTACATTTGTACTCACGTTTGCTTAATTTATGTTTTTGCAGAGAGACTTCAGTCTCACTAGTAGTTCCGCGTGGACTTCGACGTTTAGCTTGTTACCTCAGCTACGATCTTGTGCCCTCGGCAGGGTCTTGTAGATAGTCAGGCTTCTCAGCCTTTTTCATTTGTAGTTGTCTGTACTCAGACAAGTTAAGCTTTCGCATGTGCTCATTGCTTGTATGACTTGAATGCTGGGTCATCAGACCCATGTTTGTAATATCTGACTCTTCGGAGTCTTATGAATAAATACTTTTGAGTCGTAGAGTTTTGTTGTGATGCCATGTTGTATTTACACATATCGAGCATATTGTGTGTATGATTGAAATGCTTGATATGTGTGGGATCCGACAACCTAGTTGTCTATCCTTGGTAGTCTCTCTTATGGGGAAATGTAGTCTAGTGCTTCCACTGAGCCATGGTAGTCTGCTACAGCCTGGTTTACCGGAGTCTTGTTAGCCCAGTTGCTACTGCTCCGGAACACTTAGACTGGCTGGCATGTGTCCTTCTTCGATCCTGTGTCTGTCCCTTCGGGGAAATGTCACGCGGTTTCTTTCGGAGTCCTATTAGCCTGCTACAGCCCGGAATTCCGGAGTCCTGCTAGCCCAGTTGCTACAACCCGAATTCACTCGCTGATGACCGACACGTTCGTTGCTAGGTCATGTATGCCTGTCCCTGTAAGTTAGTGCCACTTTGGGTTCACGACTAGTCATGTCGGCTCGGGTTCTCTATCATATGGATGCTAGCGACACTATCATATACGTGAGCCAAAAGGCGCAAATGGTCCCGGGCCAGGTAAGGTGGCACCCGTGGTAATACCGTGCGTGAGGCCGCAAAGTGATATGATGTGTTACATGCTAGATCGATGTGGCTTAGGATCGGGGTCCTGACAGCTTTGGTATCAGAGCCTGACTGCCTGTAGGATTACCAAGCCAAACTGGTCGAAGTTGAGTCTAGAAATGCTTTAGTTATATAAGGGAATTGATTGTGGAAGGGAACGTAAGGCTCTTTTTACTCCTATACTTTATGCCCTTCTGATCTGAGTCACCCTCATCTTTTTTACGGGGTTAAGAAACTAGGCAATCTCATCTTTCTATCAGGATCACGTGTTACTAATCCGTAGACTTAAGGATTGTTCAATTCAAGTCTCGGTTCAGTTTCTTCTACCTCCATGTGATAATAGTTGGTCTCGGAACCTTGATATTATGACGTTGTTGAGTAGTTATGCCATTATTCTACAGGATGTCTTAAATCTTTCTGAGCATTTACATCAGTTATGTTGTCCGAGTCATCCCAGGTTTCTTACTAGTCTGATGCATTTGCAAATCCCTTCCTCCCGTTCCCGATGTCCCTTTGGGCCAGTTCAACCACACTAATCGGTGAGTTGAGGTGCTTCGTTGCCTCACTATATATGTTGGAGCTATTATGATGACCCTCGGTATCTTAGAGAGTAATCTAGCCATGTTTTGTGTTCCCAATGTGATGATTCTGGCCATCATTCTCGAAAGCATCCCGTGATGCCATCTAGCTAGTAGGTATTCTATTCCTTGGTTCTTGAACTGAGGTTCACTCTACTTACTTCATGTTGATAGTGTTTGCTAGTTCTTTTAGGATATTAGTAACCTTTGTGATAGTCTTCGAGGTCCGTGGTATATCGTTCTTCCAATACCATGAACCATTATGGCAGAAGTTCTTTTGAATCAAAGTTCACAATAAGAGTGCTCGTGGTGAGTTCTCCATCATGTTTGTGACTCTGCCAGTCCTACCTCTCTGCATGGATTATCTGGAAGAAACCTGTTGAACTTGTTTCGACATACTAATCTATGCATCCACAACTCAGAAATTTATATGTTCCTTTGAGTTGCCCCTCTCTTTAGTTGTATCATGATCTCCGTCTATCATTTGATAGTTAAGAGCATGTCTTGCAATCATGCCCATCGATACCTCATATTCTTGTGGTCTGTCAAGCCATTCTATTCTGGAATGACTAGGAGAAACAAACTCCAGTACCTCGTCCATCTCTGGGATTGGGTCAAAGCGGTTGTATTCCGCAGATCAAAATGCCAAACCAGCTTTTGTTCTATTCTACTTTGGAGTGTTGCCCTCTTATGTCAGGAATGTCATGAGAATTGCACCACCTCTTATGAATTCTTGATTTAGTGATACTCCTCACCATCATTGTTCATTCCCCGGTCTCCATGTTATTGTAATCGGAATACCGGCCAGTGAATCGTGAGGCGTGAAATCAATACTCCTAGCAACCCTATTGCTTGGTAGTTAATGGAAAACAATCTCATTCTTAGTGTGTTGGTTATTGAATTGTCATCATCCTAAGATAGATCATGCCACCTAATCCATATTTCTGGTGCACACTTCGATCAATGAGTTAGGATTGTGCCAATCCCTCACTTATTTGATCATATCGTCTTGCCCTGAAAAGCAGGATTATTCCCGAGCTTAATAACATATCGGTGGTTCATGATTTTCTTACTATCCTCTCTGAAGTATCACCGGGTTGTCCCCTGACCGTTATGTTGAGCTCGTGATCAAGTTGGTTCCTTGTAACCACCCCTTCTCCAAGAATCTATGTTGGGTACCCCTGAGCTAGTTGGTTAAGCTGAAGAACAACTTGGAGAGTTGGAGGATAAAAGCTGCCTGATTTAGTTCATTTTCAAAGGGATATCCTTGTGTTTGTGTGTGTTGAAGAAAGATGATATCTTCATCGATTGATCTTCGTGTTCAGCTAATGGACCTATCATCTTATCCAAACTTTGATTGAGTATGGGCTATCCTCAAATCAAATCAGAACCAACGATATTTGTGATGTTGTCTTTCTCGTGGTTGATCCCCCGAGCATACACCATTACATATTTTGGTCTGACCAATACTATCACATTGTTCACATAATGGTGGAATTCCAGTGATATGGAAATTATGATGAGTTGTTGTTCAACCCATCAGCAGCATCTTGTCTCCTCCATGATTCATGTTGAACATTGAGCTAGTGTTGGAAACTTTGTAAGCATTGCCTTCGTGTTCCGCTCATGAGGTATATGTTTTGGTGAAAGAAGTGACTTTCTCCAAGTTCATGTGCATTAGGTGTAAGTTGCCGCCATGAATTTGAGAAAGGTTTGTTTTGTTTCCCCTGGAATCATCCCAAATCAGTCATGCATGCATGCGGAGTATTCTATGGTTTGGTAGATTAATTACCTCCTCTCCATATGTATTCCCTAGCACACCAAGCCACTGATTGATTTGTTCAAGGAAAAGAAGTTCTTAAGTGCTAATCCTTAAGGACCCAAAGGTACATGCGCAGGACTTCGCTCTCCGCTAGGGATGGCGGTTTTTCCCATGGGTATGGGTACCCGCGGGTACCCTACCCGAAAACAATGGGCATGGGCAAGACTTGAAGAGGTTTTGTACCCACGAGTAATGGGTATCCATACCCGCAAAATATATGGGTAGGGCATGGGTATGAAATTGCGCCCATGGATAACCCAATGGATACCCACAAACAATGTTAAATGAAACTAACTCCTATCATATGTGGAGTCAACATCCAACTCTCATGGCCCACCCTAAATCTTTTATTGCCTAAACCGGCCATAGCACATAGGGCCACACATACTTGTTCGCCACTCCTCTACGTCATATGTGTCTCCTTGAAGTGATGAAATATTGACTTATCGTCATCGAACACCTGTCCATCTCTCCATCTAGTGATCCGCAATTGCCACTACCGCCTCTCACATTGTAGGGGTACCACTAACCATTGCTCATACTCACTTGATTCCTCCAAGAGGCCACCCACAGAAGCAAGCCGCGTCGATGCTATACTGCTCGCCCATCATCACTTGAACTTTAGACTCATTTATCTACTTTTTAACAATTTAAATGCCATAGATTGTACCCATTGGATACCCATTGGGTATAGGACACCCGATGGGTATGGGCATGGGTATCAATTTATGCCCATGGGTATTGAAACGGGTGGGTATAGAAGATTTCTGTGGGTATGGGTTTGAGCAGAAGAAGGTCGTACCCGCCCATACCCTACCCATTGCCATCCCTACTCTCCGCAATGATGGTTCCCAATCAGAACTCGGTAGTGTTTCGTTGTAAGACTACTATGTGGTCATGCTTGTCTTGGACAACGTGTTCACATGTATGTAGCAGAACCAGCTCATGTTTTGGAGCTTGCTATCGTAGTTCATCTCCCGAGAGTCTTGCAATGTTATCTCGTCGATTTGTGTTGCAACTCTTCTTTTCAGACATGTGAGTCTGAAGTATCATGTTTCTAACCAGATCTGAATCTCAGGCAAATATGATGGTTGGAACATTAGCAACATTTGCATTTTATTCCCAGCTTGCACCCCATCGTGCCAATTTTCCATGGGTTGCCCTTCTCAGCAGTTGCTGTCCAGGATCATCTTCAAAGGTGGGTTTACCATGAGTCCCATCCATTTCCGATGATAAGCAAAAATCATCCATTGCGTTGTCTTCAACAAGGTAGTCCACATCATCCATTCTAGCCCAAGTGTGCCGTTCTCCCGAACTCCTTCAAACGGACGTTTGTGATTTTCCTTGGGCTAGTTTAGAGAGTTTCAATGATTTCTATATCAAAAGTAATTCTTTTGCCACTTAAGGTAATAATTCCACGAGTCACCTCTCCCAAGGTGCCCCATTATGGGATCATGGCAATCTCTCCTCGTTACTTTGAAACCCTCATCAAATTGTTTCCTCCGTCCTTCCCGATGCATGTTTGCCTCTCAGCTCGAGAGATGTTCCTATGTCTCACCCCGTGAGTTGATCCTGAGTTGCTCGATCATTAAGAAGATCGATTCCTATAGAGTTCCTTTCCGTCATCATCGTGTTGGACAAAGATCTCGAAGGCAAAGACATCAAGATCAATATGACGCAACGAATCAACATCTTCAAGAATGCAATAGATTTTGAAGTTTGTACCAGTTCCATGGCCCCTCTGTCTTCTTACCTCACGTCCTGAATATCAGGACGAGATTCTTGTTTAGTGGGGTGAGTTGTCACAACCCTAGTCAGTGTTGCATTAGAGCGATGCATCATGTTTAATTTTTCCTAGAAAGTTGAAATGGGGATGAAAGAAACCCCCAACACCACTTAAGCCAACTAGGGTTTACTAAAATCCTTTTCAATGAACCTGAAATGCCCTTCTAAAATGTTCATCACCATTTCCTTGGTCTAGAACCTCTGCCAAATTTGGTTCATATTTTTCTAGGACACATAAGGTCACTGAATTAAATCATATGCTATTTGCAATTGGGCATTTAAATACTATATAATATTTTAAATGCTCAATTAATTCTGAACTTAAGTGAGGGCTGTTGGGAATATTCTAAACAGAGCCCACAATTATTTTCAGGATTTTTGGAAACGTTTTGGTATTTTTCATAAAGCCCAGAAGTTACAGAAAAATAGAAAAAAATTAACAGAAAACTGAGAGAGAAGGAAACTAACCTAGCCAGCTTACCTGCACTGTAGCTGGCTCAGCCAGCTGGCCCAAGATGCCAGTCATCTTCGACCCCACCGACCAAAGCAGCTACATGTTGGACGCACGCGCGCGTCAACGCCACCTCCTGCTTCGCGCTGGAGGCTCATCCTCCTCCCTGTCCCCGCGCCTGGAGACGCCCTCGATCCCCTCTGTCCCTCCCCCTTTCCTGGCCCTCTTCTCCCCTCCATCGCTCGTCCCCAAGCTCGGTCAGGAGCAGCCATGGCCGCCACCCGTCGTCCTCGCGGCCACCAGCCACCCCTCGCCGCCCAAACGTACCCCCGAGCTTCGCCCCCATGCCCACTTCTCCCCGCCGAAGCCCACGTCCTCGGAAGCGCAACAACATCGCCATCGGGCTCCTCCTCATCCTCGGATGCCGACGAACATCGCCGTGGATTTGCTCCGTCCAGTGCGCCCCCGTCCTCGCCGTCGCCTCTGCTGGAACCGCCGTGAGCCACCGTCCCTTCTCCCTCTCTCTTCCGCGCGAAACCGCCCTCCAGTGAAGTTCCCCGCCGTGGCTAAGCTTCGGCCGCCGCCGAGCTCGCCGCCGGCGTTGTTTCCGGCCACCCCGTGGCCTCCCGTCCGGTCCTTTGGATGCGGACGAGCAAGAGGCCCTCCCTGGTGCCAGCAGCGCGACGAACTGTCGTCCCTAACGCGAGTCCGGCGAGCTCTCGCCGTCGGTTTGGTCATCGCCGGCTTAGATCTGGTGATGATGACGTGGCTGCTTAATTATGGTTTACTCACCTAGTTAATTAACCACAGTGACACAGACAGTTGGGCCCCGCTGATGACCCACAAGTATAGGGGATCTATCGTAGTCCTTTCGACAAGTAAGAGTGTCGAACCCAACGAGGAGCAGAAGGAAATGATAAGCGGTTTTAAGCAAGGTTTTCTCTGCAAGTACTGAAACAAGTGGTGACAGATAGTTTTGTGATAAGATAATTCGTAACGAGCAACAAGTAACAAAAGTAAATAAAGTGCAGCAAGATGGCCCAATCCTTTTTGTAGCAAAGGACAAGCCAGAACAAACTCTTATATAAGGAAAAGCGCTCCCGAGGACACATGGGAATTATCGTCAAGCTAGTTTTCATCACGTTCATATGATTCGCGTTCGGTACTTTGATAATTTGATATGTGGGTGGACCGGTGCTTGGGTGTTGTTCTTACTTGAACAAGCATCCCACTTATGATTAACCTCTATTGCAAGCATCCGCAACTACAACAAAAGTATTAAGGTAAACCTAACCATAGCATGAAACATATGGATCCAAATCAGCCCCTTACGAAGCAACACATAGACTAGGGTTTAAGCTTCTGTCACTCTAGCAACCCATCATCTACTTATTACTTCCCAATGCCTTCCTCTAGGCCCAAATAATGGTGAAGTGTTATGTAGTCGATGTTCACATAACACCACTAGAGGCTAGACAACATACATCTCATCAAAATATCGAACGAATACCAAATTCACATGACTACTAACTGCAAGACTTCTCCCTTGTCCTCAGGAACAAACATAACTACTCACAAAGCATATTCATGTTCATAATCATAGGGGTAATAATATGCATAAAGGATCTGAACATATGATCTTCCACCAAGTAAACCAACTGGCATCAACTACAAGGAGTAATCAACACTACTAGCAACCTACTAGCACCAATCCCGGACTTGGAGACAAGAATTGGATACAAGAGATGAACTAGGGTTTGGAGATGAGATGGTGCTGGTTAAGATGTTGATGAAGATTGCCCCCTCCCGATGAGAGGAGCATTGGTGAGGACGATGGCGATGATTTTCCCCTCCCGGAGGGAAGTGTCCCCGGCAGAACAGCTCTACCGGAGCCGTAGATTGGTTCCACCAAGGTTCCGCCTCGTGGCGGCGGAGTTTCGTCCCGAAAGGTTGCTTGCTATTTTTTTCTCATCGGAAGACTTCATATAGCATAAGATGGACATCAGAGAGCCACCAGGGGGCCCACGAGGTAGGGGGCGCGCCCTAGAGGGGGGGTGGCGCCCCCTCACCCTCGTGGACAGGGTGTGGGCCCCCTGGCCTTCATCTTTGGCGAGGATTTTTTATTATTTATTGTAAGGTATTCCGTGGAGTTTCAGGACTTTTGGAGTTGCGCAGAATAGGCCTCTAATATTTGCTCCTTTTCCAACCTAGAATTCCAGCTGCCGGCATCCTTCCTCCTTATGCAAACCTTGTAAAATAAGAGAGAATAGCCATAAGTATTGTAACATAACATGAAATAACAACCCATAATGCAATAAATATCGATATAAAAGCATGATGCAAAATGGACGTATCAACTCCCCCAAGTTTAGACCTCGCTTGTCCTCAAGCGGAAGCCGATAACGATAAATATGTCCCCATGTTTAGAGGTAGAGGTGTCGATAAAAATAAAATACGGACATGAAGGCATCATGATTATTCTCATAACAGCAACATAAATAGATATTGTCATATGATTACTTATGTTCAAGTGATGATCTACTGTAACATCCCAAATTTTCAATTTGGTATGTTATACATAGATCATCACTTGCATATCATATTTTATTGCATTTTGGCTCGATCCTAGAAATTTCTTGCAACTCAAGGACCCACGGAGAGAGTTGGAGATTTCGTTATTTTCATATTTGAGCTTTCTCAAATTTTGAATATAGGATCATTTGATTTTATTTATTTTATCTTCAATTATTTCTACTGTCAGAATATGAGAGAGGGAATAAAATGACTTTCCCAAAATAAAGGAATAATGAAGATTTAATAAAAAAATCAAATAAGATTTTATTTTGGAGTTTTTTGCTATTTTATTTGAATTTAGGAAAAATATGCGTTTTTCAAAATTGCATTTAGGCCCAAATAAATGTTCACTTTGTCCGGCTTGATTTTAGAAGTCGGGGAAAATTTATTTCGGGATTTTTTGGAGTTCGTTTAGTATTCCTTTTGTTTTTTATCTGAGTGTAATTCTTTTAAAAAAACGCGAACCGACTTACGGGCCGTGTTAGGCCCGGACTCCTCCGGGGCCGGCCTTTAAAGCAGGGGCGCCTGACCCCGCAGCCCACCGAGCCGCCACCGCCGCCGCCTAGCCACCGGATCCCGCCGCCGCCCGCCAGCGTCGCGCCGCCCCGCCGCCCGACCCCGCGCCGGAGCTCGCCGCCGGCCCCACCGTCCCGCCGCCCGAGGTAGCCGCTGTCAGCAGCGGTTTTCCTCAGAAAATTGCCCGCTTTTTTATTGACTGTGGTTTATTTTTTAGATCCTTTTTTTTATTTAGATCGGTTTTTTTGGTTAGGTTAATTAGCGAGCGTTCGCTCGTTCGTTCGTTTTGATGAACGCGTTCATCGTTTAGATCCAGATAACGAACGTTCGTTCGTTAATCTGTTCGTCGTTTTTTTCTTTTTCTCGGATTTTTCCGCGATTATTTCTGATCGCGATTTCTGATCCGATTTTCGTTTTAGTATAATTTTTTGCTCGTTTATCGGAATCAGGCGATTCAAGCGCCTGGAGTTTCGTCTCGAAACCCTCTTTCCGAATAACCAACTTAAACAAGTTTTTGCTTCTGTAAAATTTGACTTAGGTCTAGATTAGTAAAACGAAGTTGTTTTCTTTCGCCGTTTGACTTTCGTTGCTTTGTTCGGTTTGATTTCTTTTGCAAACCAGAGTTCTTAAGTTGAACTTTCTGGTTAGACATATTATTTGAGTTTTTACCTGTGCATTAGATGAGTACTTATTGTATGCTTGTTTGTTTGTTTGCGATATAGTGTCCGGAGTGCGCCGCCTGTTACTTCGAATCTCTAGGTTTCGCGGATCATCAGCAAGGCAAGTAACACTTTGATCATACCTTTTTTCTACCCAGTTTTATTGCATTAGATCAATCCTCAAACATTGCATGATTAGGATCTAATTAAATTGTGGGATGGGAAGTAGTTGAGGTAGTACCTATTTCCTGTTCTATTATGAAACCTTTGGGAGTTACTTCTACGTTTGCTTATATGTCATGCTATGCCAGTAGACGTGGATTGGGTGAGTGATATCCATGAGAGATGTGAGATTGTTAATTAATGGTTTATTTTAAGGTGACAACTTAAACACACATCTGGGTGGATTGAGGTACCTAGGTATTCCAGGATTGCATGTTGTTTTTCTTATGGACCGCCACCCAGGCTCAAAGGGATCATGAGATTATTCATACTAGAAACTTCCGTGTGCAGCCACAAGCTACTATGGGCTCTAGCATAGTTGACTAAGTCGTGCGAACTCTTATAGTGGTAGACTAGCACATGTAGGGGAAAGTAGGTGTAACGGTCTACCTATCGTAAGGTGCTAGCGCTTCTGAAAGACTATGTCTCGGTCATCCGTTTCTCAAACACCATGTAGTGCGAGAATCCCAACAGAGGAGATCGAGTCTTGTGGGGAAAAGTGCGCAACCTCTGCAGAGTGTATAAACTAATCATGATTAGCCGTGTCCCCGGTTATGGACGTTTTGAGTATCTAGTACTTGGATTATCATGTGAATCTCATCATGTTACTTTAATTTAATATTGTTGGGTTTTTAATGATGATGCTTAATTGGGATTGAGGATGCTGTCAACCATTCTCAATGTTTAACAACCACCATGATAGTTAAATAAAATTTATTCCTTTGTAGTAGGGAAAAATTGACTTTACGCAAAACTGTAACCATAGAGCTTTCCACCAGCCATATATGCATATAGTATAGCCTTATGTCATTCATTACTCTCTATGTGTTACATTGCTAGCATATTCCATGTGCTGACCCGTTTTCGGGCTGCAACGTTTCATGTTGCAGACTTTTCAGACGACGAGTAAGGTGCTTTTAGGTCGTGGTTCTATACTCAGTGATGCCGTTGGAGTTGATGGACTCGCTTATCTTCCAAGCCTTCCGCTGTTATCGATATTAGATGGCCTTAAGCCATATTTATTGTAATAAGTTCTCTTTCGAGACATTCGATGTAAAAAGTGGGTGATTGCTACTCTGTTATAAATCCTTCAAGTAATTCGTGGTGTCAGTATTACTGATCCAGGGATGACACCTGAGCACAAAGATCAGACTGTTTGAGGTCTGGTCGCTACAAGAATGGTATCAGAGCACACGCTGACTGTAGCACACGACCAGTAAGCTAAAGCCCTAGATCACTACTCTCTTCTCATTTCTGACTCCTCATCTTTTCTACTCTTTTAGGATGGTGGGTGCAAGGAACAAGTTCACGCAACCGGATGAAGATACACCCTTTGGACGCCACCTGAAGGAAGTCACTAAGTACCTGAACATTGGAGTACCAAGCTTCACCGGAACCTACAACGCCACTTTACCTGAAGAGGAGCGCTGGATGATTCAAGTTCAAGTTCCAGGAAGGACGTTCACAGCAGCCACTGAACCCATAGAGTTTTCCTTTGATGCACCAACCTGGAGCCTAGGAAAGAGTATGGCAACCCACATCACTATGGGACGCATTGGAGAAGTTTACCGCAATGATCTCAAGGATACTATCTACCAGATTTGTGGGCACCGAGATGAGCATTGGGAGATGATCAGCACCAAGAAGGACCGATCAATTGCAGCTTTCATCCAGGAATTAAACCACCACATTCGACGCCAGGAGAACCAGATGTGCGCCGACATGATGGACTTGAAGAAAGCGAAGGCCAGAGTTATCGAGCTAGACGGAGAACTGAAGGCCACTCGCAAGGACTATATGGAGGAGATCATCACTCTAGTGAGACAGAACGGCGACCTAAAAGAGAAGATCAAAAAATTCATGGGGAATTCAGCACCTAGAGGAGAAGATGATGATTCCACTTGCCCGGAGAACTACATCATCATCGACGACACCGATTCCGATCCTAGTGATGATGACTTTGAAGACGAAGCTGGAGCAGATATCATGGAGTCTTCATCGGAGCAGTTTTTCTAAATGACCACCATAACAGTAGTAGTGTTCCACCATGTATATAGCATAGTCCAAGAACTTATACGATAGTTCTAGACCGATTGTATGCCTTGCTTGATTGAATGAAGTGATTTTGTGTGAATTTGCCTCATGTGCATTTGGGTAGTGTTTTCTCTTTAGACCTCATTCTATTCTTAATTCTCATCTTTTCTAAACCCTCAGATGCCTCCGAGACGTGAAAATGGATTTGTTTTCCCACCAGAGCTCACCCAGTTGATCTAGCAGCAGAATGCTTTGATGCAGTTTCTAGTCCAGAACCAGAATCAGGGGAACAACAACAACAACCCGCCACCGCCACCACCTGTTGATCACTTAACCTGTTTTCTTAGGCTGAATCCGCCAGTGTTCTCCAGTAGCACCGAGCCGATTGTTGCAGATGATTGGCTCTGTAAGACAGGAAGGGAGTTGACCACAGCGGGATGCACAGATGCGGAAAAGGTGAAATTTGCCGCCCATCAGCTTGAAGGACCCGCAGCAGCATGGTGGGAGAATTTCACAGCCACTTACCCTGTAGACACTGTCACATGGGATCAGTTTCAGCAAGCCTTCTGTACTGCCCATGTTTCCGCAGGAGCAATGGCCATGAAGAAGCGTGAGTTTCGCAACTTGCGCCAAGGAGGACGGACAGTTGGCCAGTATGTGGATGACTTTAGCAAGTTAGCTCGTTATGCCCCAGATGACGTGGCTACAGATGCAGCCAAGCAGGAGAAGTTTCTGGAAGGACTAAATGATGAGCTGAGCATGCAGTTGATGGTAGCAAGCTTCAACAACTACCAGGAGTTGGTAGATCGCGCTCTTATGATTGAAGGGAAGCAGCAGCAGATTGAAAACCGTAAGAGGAAGTATGGACAGGGGAATTATAATTCTGGAGCTCAGCAGAAGCCACGATTTACCCCTAAAACGGGAGGACCTTTCCAGCATACCCATGGAGGGGGTAGTTCGCACAACCATAATGGCCCCAAGAATGGTAATGGGAATGGAGGAAGCAACGGCCAGAATCGTACCAACCCATCGACCCCAGCCAAGAGAGACCTGAGCCAAGTCACTTGTTTTAAGTGTCAGAAGACCGGACATTATGCCAATGAATGTCCTGAAGCTCAGAATGGAAATGGAAGTTCTAGGAAGAAGCCGAACCCTTTCAACAGGGGACAGGTGAACCACATTAACGTGGAGGAGGTTGAAGCTCAGCCGGATGCAGTAATTGGTAAGTTTTTGGTTAAGTCATTTACTGCACTCGTTCTTTTTGATATTGGTGCATCGTATTCATACATCTCAAGGGGATTCGTTCATAAGTATAACCTGCCCACTAAGATTCTTAGAACACCTATGTTAGTAAGCTCACCAAGAGCGGAGTATATGGCCAGTCAAGGATGTTTCCAAGTGCCATTAATTATAGGAAGGCATGTTTTCCCTTCGGATTTAATTATTCTGGAATCGCAAGGTTTGGACGTGATTCTAGGTATGGATTGGCTGTCAATGTATGGGGGAAACATCGATTGCGCCAGTAAGACAATTTTGCTTACGACGCCAGAAGGAAAAAGGATCAAATATGTATCCCAGCATGTGCCAAAAAGGACGCAAGTAAATTCCTTATCATGAGTTGTGCAGGAGGAAGTACCAGTGGTAAAGGATTTCCCTGATGTATTTCCAGAAGAGTTGCTAGGCATGCCACCGGATAGAGATATTGAGTTTTTTATTGAGCTCTTGCGAGGCACAGGGCCAATATCTAAGAGACCATACCGGATGCCCGCAAAAGATTTGGAAGAGATTAAGAAACAAATTAAGGAGTTACTGGATAAAGGTTATATTCGCCCAAGTTCTTCGCCTTGGGGATCGCCAGTACTTCTAGTGGAGAAGAAGGATGGATCCTTAAGAATGGTTGTTGATTATCGTGGATTGAATGAGGTAACAATAAAGAACAAGTACCCACTACCGATGATCAATGATCTGTTTGATCGATTGCAAGGAGCTAAGGTGTTTTCTAAAATCGGTCTGCGATCAGGGTACCGTCAGTTGAAGATTCGAGAGCAGGACATACCTAAGACAACTTTCACCACAAGATATGGATTGTATGAGTATACCGTTATGTCATTTGGTCTGACTAACGCACCTGCCTATTTTATGAACATGATGAACAAAGTGTTTATGGAGTTTTTGGACAAGTTCGTCGTAGTATTCATTGATGATATTCTGGTTTACTCGAAGAATGAAGAGGAACATAAGGAGCATTCGTGATTGGTACTAGAGAAGCTCAGAGAACATCAGTTATATGCCAAGTTCAGCAAGTGTGAGTTTTGGTTGAAGGAAGTAGGATTCCTCGGACACGTTATATCCGGAGAAGGAATAGCAGTTGATCCCACGAAGGTAGTCACTGTGACAAACTGGGAAGCCCCAACAATAGTTGGAGAGATCCGGAGTTTCCTTGGACTTGCAGGATACTACCGGAGATTTATTGAGAACTTCTCGAAGATTGCAAAGCCTATGACGGAGTTGTTGAAGAAAAATACCAAGTTCATATGGACTGAGGAGTGTGAGGCTAGTTTCTAGGAGTTGAAGAAACGTTTGGTTACCTCACCTGTGTTGATTCTGCCAGATCAGAATAAGGATTATGAGGTGTATTGTGATGCTTCACGTCAAGGACTTGGAGCAGTACTTATGCAGGAGGGAAGAGTTGTTTCATATGCTTCACGACAACTGAAACCCCACGAGTTGAATTATGCCACCCATGATTTGGAGTTAGCAGCCATAGTGCATGCATTGAAAACGTGGAGACATTTTCTCATTGGAAACCATTGTGAGGTGTACACGGATCACAAGAGTTTGAAGTACATTTTCACGCAGAAGGAGTTAAATCTCAGACAAAGGAGATGGTTGGAGCTCATCAAGGATTATGATATGAGATTGCATTATCATCCCGGAAAGGCTAATGTAGTAGCTGACGCATTGAGCCGTAAAAGCCATGTCAATACACTAATGATGGGAGATTTACCAAAGGAGTTAGCCGAGGATCTTCGTGAACTATGTTTGGAGATAGTTCCGAGAGGCTATGTAGCAGCATTGGAGATTCAGTCTACCTTGATGGAAAGGATCAGAGAAGCTCAGACAACTGACAAGGAGATTGCCTCTATAAAGGAGAAAATGAGCAAAGAAAAGGCTAAGGGATTTCGTGAGGATGAGCATGATACCCTATGGTTTGAAGACCGTGTTTATGTGCCAAATGATCCAGAGATTAGGAAGTTAATTCTGCAAGAGGCCCATGATTCACCATATTCGATTCACCCAGGAAATACCAAGATGTATTTGGATTTGAAGGATACTTTCTGGTGGACCGGAATGAAGAAAGATATCGCGGAGTATGTAGCAGTTTGTGATGTATGTCAGAGAGTAAAGGCAGAGCATCAGAAGCCAGCAGGATTGTTACAGCCATTGCCAATACCCGAATGGAAGTGGGAAAAGTTAGGCATGGATTTTATCACGGGATTACCTAGGACCCGTTCAGGCTATGACTCGATTTGGGTTGTAGTCGATCGTTTGACGAAGGT
This sequence comes from Aegilops umbellulata, assembly GCA_032464435.1. Classification (NCBI taxonomy): domain Eukaryota; kingdom Viridiplantae; phylum Streptophyta; class Magnoliopsida; order Poales; family Poaceae; genus Aegilops; species Aegilops umbellulata. The sequence goes on from CP136055.1 coordinate 408,378,012, forward strand.
AGCTCATTTCATTCCAGTGAAGACTACCTACAGCAATGCCAAGTTGGCTAAGATATACATGACCAGGATCGTATGTCTGCATGGAGTTCCGAGGAGTATCATATCAGATAGGGGAACCCAATTCACCTCAAAGTTTTGGAATCAGTTGCACGAAACTTTGGGAACCAGACTTGAGTTTAGTACAGCTTTTCATCCACAGACAGATAGACAGACCGAGAGACTCAATCAAATTTTGGAGGATATGCTGAGAGCTTGTGCATTGGATTATGGATCAAGTTGGGATGACAACTTGCCGTATGCGGAGTTTTCTTATAACAACAGCTATAAAACCAGTTTAAAGATGGCCCCATTCGAAGCCTTGTACGGAAGGAGGTGCAGGACCCCGTTGTTGTGGGACGAAGTTGGAGACTGCTAGTTGTTTGGACCGGACTTAATCAAAGATTCGGAACAGAAGGTGAAGTTGATTCACGATAGGCTCAAGGTAGCCCAGTCTAGGCAGAAGAGCTACGCAGATTCTAAACGCAAGGAGACAGTTTACGAAGTCGGAGACCGAGTTTATCTTCGAGTATCTCCACTTCGGGGAGTTAAGAGTTTTGGTGTTAAGGGAAAGTTAGCACCACGTTTTGTAGGACCATACAAAGTTTTGGAACGCAGGGGAGAAGTTTCTTACAAGTTGGAATTACCCGAAGGATTGTCAGGAGTTCGCGACGTGTTCCACGTTTCTCAGTTGAAGAAGTGCCACGCAGAGATGGCTGATATATGCTGAGGGATACTGTGCCACTGGAAGCGATTCAGTTGGATAATGATTTGACCCATGAGGAGAAACCAGTCAAAATTCTCGAGTATGCCAGCCGAGTCACCCGCAGCAAGGTTATCAAGTTTTGCAAAGTTCAGTGGAGCCATCACTCCAAGGATGAAGCCACCTGGGAGCGAGAGGAAGATTTGCTTAAGGCCCACCCTCACCTATTTTCTAGCCAACCCGAATCTCGAGGGCGAGATTCATCTTAAGGGGGGTAGGTTTGTAACATCCCAAATTTTCAATTTGGTATGTTATACATAGATCATCATTTGCATATCATATTTTACTGCATTTTGGCTCGATCCTAGATATTTCATGCAACTCAAGGACCCATGGAGAAAGTTGGAGATTTCGTTATTTTCATATTTGAGTTTTCTCAAATTTTGAAATAGGATCATTTGATTTTATTTATTTTATCTTCAATTATTTCTACTATCAAAATATGAGAGAGGGAATAAAATGACTTTCCCAAAATAAAGGAATAATGAAGATTTAATAATAAAAAAATCAAATAAGATTTTATTTCGGAGTTTTTCACTATTTTATTTGAATTTAGGAAAAATATGCGTTTTTTAAAATTGCATTTAGGCCCAAATAAATGTTCACTTTGTCCGGCTTGATTTTAGAAGTCGGGGAAAATTTATTTCAGGATTTTTTGGAGTCCGTTTAGTATTCCTTTTTTTTTCTGAGCGTAATTATTTAAAAAAACGCGAACCGATCGACCTACGGGCCGTGTTAGGCCCGGACTCCTCCAGGGCCGGCCTTTAAAGCCGGGGCGCCCGACCCCGCAGCCCACCGAGCCGCCGCCCGCCAACGCCGCGCCACCCCGCCGCCCGACCCCACGCCGAAGCTCGCCGCCGACCCCGCCGTCCCGCCGCCCGAGGTAGCCGCCGGATCCCGCCGCCGCCGCCCGCCACCGCCGCGCCGCCCCACCGCCCGACCCCGCGCCGGAGCTCGCCGCCGACCCCGCCGTCCCGCCGCACGAGGTAGCCACCGCCGGTGGCGATTTTCCTCAGAAAATCGCCCGATTTTTTATTAACCACGGTTTATTTTTTTAGATCGGTTTTTTTGGTTAAGTTAATTAGCAAGCGTTCGCTCGTTCGTTCGTTTTGATGAACGCGTTCATTGTTTAGATCCAGATAATGAACGTTCGTTAATCTGTTCGTCGTTTTTTTTCTCGGATTTTCCGCAATTATTTCTGATAGCGATTTCTGATCCGATTTTCGTTTTAGTATAATTTTTCGCTCGTTTATTGGAATCAGGCGATTCAAGCGCCTGGAGTTTCGTCTCGAAACCCTCTTTCCGAATAACCAACTTAAACAAGTTTTTGCTTCTGTAAAATTTGACTTAGGTCCAGATTAGTAAAACGAAGTTGTTTTCTTTCGCCGTTTGACTTTCGTTGCTTTGTTCGGTTTGATTTCTTTTGCAAACCAGAGTTCTTAAGTTGAACTTTCTGGTTAGACATATTATTTGAGTTTTTACCTGTGCATTAGATGAGTACTTATTGTATGCTTGTTTGTTTGTTTGCGATATAGTATCCGGAGTGCGCCGCCTGTTACTTCGAATCTCTAGGTTTCGCGGATCATCAGCAAGGCAAGTAACACTTTGATCATACCTTTTTTCTACCCAGTTTTATTGCATTAGATCAATCCTCAAACATTGCATGATTAGGATCTAATTAAATTGTGGGATGGGAAGTAGTTGAGGTAGTACCTATTTCCTGTTCTATTATGAAACCTTTGGGAGTTACTTCTACGTTTGCTTATATGTCATGCTATGCCAGTAGACGTGGATTGGGTGAGTGATATCCATGAGAGATGTGAGATTGTTAGTGGTTTATTTTAAGGTGACAACTTAAACACACATCTGGGTGGATTGAGGTACCTGGGTATTCCAGGATTGCATGTTGTTTTTCTTATGGACCGCCACCCAGGCTCAAAGGGATCATGAGATTATTCATACTAGAAACTTCCATGTGCAGCCACAAGCTACTATGGGCTCTAGCATAGTTGACTAAGTCGTGCGAACTCTTATAGTGGTAGACTAGCAGATGTAGGGGAAAGTAGGTGTAACGTTCTACCCATCGTAAGGTGCTAGCGCTTCTGAAAGACTATGTCTCGGTCATCTGTTTCTCAAACACCATGTAGTGCGAGAATCCCAACGGAGGAGATCGAGTCTTGTGGGGAAAAGTGCGCAACCTCTGCAGAGTGTATAAACTAATCATGATTAGCCGTGTCCCCGGTTATGGACGTTTTGAGTATCTAGTACTTGGATTATCATGTGAATCTCATCATGTTACTTTAATTTAATATTGTTGGGTTTTTAATGATGATGCTTAATTGGGATTGAGGATGCTGTCAACCATTCTCAATGTTTAACAACCACCATGATAGTTAAATAAAATTTATTCCTTTGTAGTAGGGAAAAAATGACTTTACGCAAAACTGTAACCATAGAGCTTTCCACCAGCCATATATGCATATAGTATAGCCTTATGTCATTCATTACTCTCTATGTGTTACATTGCCAGCATATTCCATGTGCTGACCCTTTTTCGGGCTGCAACGTTTCATGTTGCAGACTTTTCAGACGACGAGTAAGGTGCTTTTAGGTCGTGGTTCTATACTCAGTGATGCCGTTGGAGTTGATGGACTCGCTTATCTTCCAAGCCTTCCGCTGTTATTGATATTAGATGGCCTTAAGCCATATTTATTGTAATAAGTTCTCTTTCGAGACATTCGATGTAATAAGTGGGTGATTGCTACTCTGTTATAAATCCTTCAAGTACTGTGTGGTGTCAGTATTACTGATCCAGGGATGACACCTGAGCACAGAGATCACACTGTTTGAGGTCTGGTCGCTACATCTATTCACAATGCAAAAGTAAGAATCAGAAACTTCATTGAGAACCAACAAACTGTAATCTCAGTCATTGAAGCAATTGCAATTTATTATAACATCAGAAAGAGTCTATGTCAGATCTTAAAAGCAAGTCCACATACTCAACTATCATCTAGTCCTTCATAATTGCTAACACTCACGCAATACTTGTGGTTACGGAGTTTTAATCGGACACGGAGAAAGATAGGGGCTTATAGTTTCGCCCAACAACTTTTTACCTCAAGGGTAATGTCAACAATAATAATTCATGCTCCCCTACATCCAATTAGGTACATATATCAGACTCTTTCCAACATGCTGTGCTTGCCAAAGGATAAAATGAAAAAGGAAAGGTGAAAATCACCATGACTCTTGCATAAGGTAGAAGGTAATAGTAACAGGTAGGCCCTTCGCAGAGGGAAGCAGAGGTTGCCATGCGCTTTCATGGTTGGATGCACAAAATCTCAATGCGAAAGAACGTCACTTTATATTGCCCCTTGTGATACGAACCTTTATTATGCAGTCCGTCGCTTTTATTACTTCCACATCACAAGATCGTATAAAGCTTATTTCTCCCACACCAATCAATCATTCATATTTAGAGCATTTTTATTGCTTTGCATCGATGAAAACTTACTTGAAGGATCTTACTCAATCCATAGGTAGATATGGTGGACTCTCATGGCAAAACTGGTTTAAGGGTATTTGGAAGCACAAGTAGTATCTCTACTTGGTGCTGAGAATTTGGCTAGCAAGAGGGGGAAAGGCAAGCTCAACATGTTAGAGGATCCCTGAGAACGTACTTTATCTCAGATATAAGAAAACGTAACTCATTATGTTGTCTTCCTTGTCCAACATCAACTCTTTAGCATGTCATATTTTAATGAGTGCTCCCAATCATAAAAGATGTCAATGATAATATATCTATATGTGAGACCTCTCTTCCCTTATTATTTCCTATTAATTGCAACGATGACCAAGGCTATGTCTGCCAACTCCCAACAACTTTTAATCATCATACTCTTTCTATGTGAAGTCATTACTCTTAATAAGATCAATATGAACTTCTGTTCTTTTTATTCTTTTTTTCTTTTCTTTTATCCACTCAAGATCATAGCAAGAAAATCAAGCCCTTGACCCAACACTAATCTTTATTATATAGCTCACGGACTCGATTACATAGAGAGATCATAAAGCAAAACTCAAAACTAAATCATGCCATAAACTTTATTCTACTAGATCAAGATACTACTAATAGGATCGAACTAAGAAAAACGGTAAAGATAGGAGATGTGTTTGTGATACAATACCGGGGCACCTCCCCCAAGCTTGGAAGTTGCCAAGGGGAGTGCCCATACCCATGTGATTATATCTCCTTCTTTGTTGGTGAAGAGGTTGGAGGTGTTGTTGATGATGCGGGCTTGTCGTCCATCTTCCACGGCATAGGCTCACCATCATAGAAGGATGATCGAGTCTCCGGAATCCTCAAATCTGCAACCAAACTCATTCTTTTGAATCTATATTCATACTCACAGTTTTGATTTTGCAGGTCATAGATTTGGGCTTGGAGGTGCTCGATCTTCTCATGTAACTTGAAGATGGCCTCCTCGGTGTTCTTGGCATCCGGCTTGTAGTTGTTAGTGAACTCCGCGAGCATCATGTGGTTAGCGTTGATTCCACGCTCCACCATCCCCTGGCACTTGAAAACTTGTTGCTCCATTGCTTCGAGCCTCGCCTCCACGCTTCCGGTTCCCCTTGGTCCCTCAGCATCGCGGATGTGCAGCAACCCATCACGCATCTCAATGGTTTGAGGGTGTCGCAGCACCTCCGCGAGCTAAGGGTTGATGACCTTCTCGAAGAACTTGTCCTTGGAGGCACTTGGGGACGTCGTGATGATCTAGATCTGTCAGAAAAACAGCTCGAAACGAAAATAGAGGATAATTGCATGATACGGTGGTCAAAACCTTCGGGAGTATATATAGTGAATTTTTACCGACCAAAATACATATCGTGCAAGAAAACGGAGTCCGGAAGGCACACGAGGTGCTCAGGAGGTAGGGGGCGCGCCCACCACCCTCATGGGGCCCTCGTGTCCTTCCCGGACTGCAACTTATTTTTCTATTTTTCTAAATATTCAAAAATGGAGAAATATTGCCTTAAAAATTGTTTTGGAGTCGGTTTACTTACCGTACCACATACCTATTCCTTTTCGGAGTCTGGAACGCTCTGGAAGGTGTCTCTTATGTATTCCTCCGGGGTTACGGTTTCAACAATATTGGTTTCAACATTTATGGGATTACTTGAGATATAATGTTTAATTTTTTGACCGTTTACCACCTTCGGGTTTGTGCCTTCAAAGTTGTCGATTTTTATGGCACCGGAACGATAGACTTCCTCGATAACGTAGGGGCCTTCCCATTTAGAGAGAAGTTTTCCTGCAAAAAAATCTTAAACGAGAGTTGTATATCAATACGTAATCACCTACATTAAACTCACGCTTTTGTATCCTTTTGTCATGCCATCTTTTAACTTTTTCTTTAAACAACTTGGCATTTTCATAAGCTTGGGTTCTCCATTCATCAAGTGAGCTAATATCAAATAACCTCTTCTCATCGGCAAGTTTGAAATCATAGTTGAGCTCTTTAATAGCCCAATATGCCTTATGTTCTAGTTCGAGAGGTAAGTGACATGCTTTTCCATAAACCATTTTATACGGAGACATACCCATTGGATTTTTATATGCAGTTCTATAGGCCCATAATGCATCATCAAGTTTCTTGGACCAATTCTTTCTAGACCTATTGACAGTCTTTTGCAAAATTAATTTGAGTTCTATGTTGCTCAATTCTACTTGACCACTAGATTGTGGGTGATAAGGTGATGCAATTATATGACTGGCGTCATATTTAGCAAGCATTTTACGGAAAGCACCATGAATAAAGTGTGAACCACCATCAGTCATTAAATATCTAGGGACTCCAAACCTCGAAAAAATAACTTCCTTAAGCATTTTAATAGAAGTGTTATGATCAGCACTACTAGTTGGAATAGCTTCTACCCACTTAGTAACGTAATCAACAGCAACTAAAATATGTGTATATCCACTAGAGGCAGGAAAAGGTCCCATATAATCAAAGCCCCAAACATCAAATGGTTCAATAACAAGTGAATAATTCATAGGCATTTCTTGACGTCTACTAATATTACCAATTCTTTGGCATTCATCACAAGACAAGACAAACTTACGAGCATCCTTGAAGAGAGTAGGCCAATAAAAACCGGATTGCAATACCTTATGTGCAGTTCTATCTCCAGCGTGGTGTCCTCCATAAGCTTCGGAATGACACTTGCATAGGATCTGTTCCTGTTCATGCTCAGGTACACAACGTCTAATAACACCATCTACTCCTTCTTTATAAAGATGTGGGTCATCCCAAAAGTAATGTCTTAAATCATAGAAGAACTTTTTCTTTTGTTGGTATGTGAAGCTAGGTGGTATAAATTTAGCAACAATATAATTAGCATAATCAGCATACCATGGAGTGCTACGAGAAGTGCTTATGACATTTAATTGTTCATCAGGAAAGCTATCATCAATAGGTAGTGGGTCATCAAGAACATTCTCTAACCTAGATAAGTTGTCTGCAACGGGGTTCTCGGCTCCTTTTCTATCAACAATATGCAAATCAAATTCTTGTAGCAGGAGAACCCATCTAATAAGCCTAGGTTTAGCATCTTTCTTTTCCATAAGATATTTAATAGCAGCATGATCAGTGTGAATAGTTACTTTAGAATCAACAATATAAGGTCTGAACTTATCAGAAGCAAATACAACTGCTAAAAGTTCCTTTTTGGTAGTAGCATAATTTCTTTGAGCATTGTCTAGAGTCTTACTAGCATAATGGATAACATTTAATTTCTTATCAACTCTTTGCCCTAGAACAGCACCTACAGCATAATCACTAGCATTACACATAATTTCAGAGGGTAAATTCCAATTAGGTGGCTGAACAGCAGGTGCAGAGACTAATGCTTTCTTAAGTATTTCAAATGCTTATACACAATCATCATCAAAAACAAATGGTATATATTTTTGTAATAAATTAGTCAGAGGCCGAGAAATTTTTGAGAAGTCCTTAATGAACCTCCTATAAAATCCGGCGTGACCAAGGAAACTTCTTATACCTTTGATGTCCTTAGGACATGGCATATTTTCAATAGCATCAACCTTGGCTTTATCAACTTCAATACCTCTTTCAGAAACTTTATGCCCCAAGACAATACCTTCATTAACCATAAAGTGGCACTTTTCCCAATTCAAGGCAAGATTAGTTTCTTCACATCTCTGCAAAACTCGATCAATATTGCTCAAGCAATCATCAAAAGAAGATCCATAGACGGAAAAGTCGTCCATGAAAACCTCACAAATCTTTTCACAAAAGTCAGAGAATATAGCCATCATGCATGTTTGAAAGGTAGCAGGTGCATTACATAAACCAAAAGGCATACGTCTATAAGCAAAAGTACCAAAAGGGCATGTAAAAGTAGTCTTTGATTGATCTTTAGCCGACACAGGTATTTGAGAGAAACCAGAATAACCATCTAGAAAGCAATAGTGTGTATGTTTGCATAATCTTTCTAGCATTTGATTAATAAAAGGTAAGGGGTAATGATCTTTCTTAGTAGCCTTATTTAATTTGCGGAAATCAATTACCATCCTATAACCTGTAATAATTCTCCGCGGGATCAATTCATCTTTATCATTAGGGACAATAGTGATACCTCCCTTCTTAGGGACACAATGGACAGGACTTACCCACTGACTATCAGCAACGGGATAAATTATACCTGCCTCCAGAAGCTTTAGTATTTCTTTTCTTACCACTTCTTTCATCTTTAGATTCAGACGTCTTTGAGGATCACGAACGGGTTTGGCATCTGCTTCCAAATTTATTTTATGTTGACATAGAGTGGGACTAATGCCCTTAAGATCATCAAGAGTATATCCAATAGCGGCACGATGCTTCTTCAGAGTTCTCCATAATCTTTCTTCTTCATGCTCTGAAAGGTTAGCACTAATAATAACAGGATATATCTTCTTTTCATCAAGATAAGCATATTTAAGATTATCACGCAACGGTTTAAGCTCAAACACGGGATCACCCTTAGGTGGAGGAGGATCCCCTAAAATCTCAACAGGCAAATTGTGTTTCAGCATAGGTTCATGTTTAAAGAATACTTCATCTATTTCCCTTCTTTCATTCATAAACATATCATTTTCATGGTCTAGCAAATATTGTTCTAAAGGATCACTAGGAGGTACGGCAATAGAAGCAAGACCAATAATTTCATCTTTACTAGGTAATTCTTCTTCACGGTGTTGTTTAATAAATTTAGAGAAATTAAACTCATGGATCATATCATCCAAGCCAATAGTAACAACATTCTTTTCGCAGTCTATCCTAGCATTAACAGTGTTCAAGAAGGGTCTACCAAATATAATGGGACAAAAGCTATCTTGTGGGGAACTGAGAACAAGAAAATCAGCAGGATATTTAGTTTTCCCATACAAGACTTCAACATCTCTAACAGTTCCCACCGCGTATATAGTATCTCTATTGGCAAGCTTAATTGTGACATCAAAATCTTCTAACTCAGCAGGTGCAATTTCATGCTTAATTTATTTATACAAGGTATAAGGTATAACACTAGCACTAGCACCCATATCACATAAGCCATGATAACAATGATATCCTATTTTAACAGAAATAACAGGCACGCCTACCACAGGTCTATGTTTATCTTTAGCACAAGGTTTAGCAATTCTAGCAGTTTCACTGTAGAACTGAATAACATGCCCATCAATATTGTCTAACAAGAGATCTTTAACAATAGCAATATTAGGTTCTACTTTAACTTTCTCAGGAAGTGTATATGTTCTAATATTGCTTTTACGAACCACAGTTGAAGCTTTAGCATGATCTTTTATTCTAACAGGGAAAGGTGGTTTCTCAACATAAGAAGTAGGGACAATAGGATCATTATAAGTGACAGTCTTTTCTTCAACTTTAATAGGTGCAGCTACTTTTACTTCTATGGGAGGATGATATTTAAACCACTTCTCCTTAGGGAGATCAACATAAGTAGCAAAAGATTCACAAAAAGAAGCTACCATCTCAGAGTCAAGTCCATAGTTAGTGCTAAACTTACGGAAAATATTGGTATCCATAAAAGATTTAACACAATCAAACTTAAGTGTCATACCTGACTCCTTACCTTCATCGAGATCCCAATCTTCAAAGTTGTGTTTAATTCTATCCAATAAATCCCATCTAAATTCAATAGTCTTCATCATAAAAGAGTCAGCACAAGAAGTATCGAGCATGATGCGATTGTTTTCACAAAGCCGAGCATAAAAGTTTTGAATAATTGTAACTCTTGGGAGCTCATGATTGGGCATGAATATAACATTGATTTAAGCCTCCCCCAAGCTTGAATGATGTTTTCTCCTTCGCGAGGCCAAAAATTATATATGTAATTGCGATCACAATGGACAAGATGCATAGGGTAATACTTTTGATGAAATTCCAATTTCAATCTTTTATAATTCCATGATCTCGTATCATCACATAGCCTATACCATGTCAATGCGTCTCCCTTCAAAGATAAAGGGAAGACCTTCTTCTTAGCAACATCATCGGGTATACCTGCAAGCTTAAATAATCCACAAACTTCATCCACATATATTAAGTGTTCATCAGGATGCTTTGTTCCATCTCCTGTAAAAGGATTAGCTAGCAGTTTTTCTATCATACTCGAAGGAAACTCAAAAGGAACTTCATTTTCAATAGGTTTAGTAGGTTGGGGAGCAACTCTTTGCTCTACTGGTCGGGGTGAAGATACCCCGAACAAGCCCCTCAGAGGATTACTTTCCCTAGTAACAAGTGATAGTAAATTTCAGCACACTATATAATTTTTTCCTTACCAAATTCCACCTACCAAAGGCGCTACACTCCCTGGCAACGGCACCAGAAAAGAATCTTGATGACCAACAAGTATAGGGGATCTATCATAGTCCTTTCGATAAGTAAGAGTGTCGAACCCAACGAGGAGCAGAAGGAAATGATAAGCGGTTTTCAGCAAGGTATTCTCTGCAAATACTGAAACAAGTGGTGATAGATAGTTTTGTGATAAGATAATTCGTAACGAGCAACAAGTAACAAAAGTAAATAAAGTGCAGTAAGATGGCCCAATCCTTTTTGTAGCAAAGGACAAGACGGAACAAACTCTTATATAAGGAAAAGCGCTCCCGAGGACACATGGGAATTATCGTCAAGCTAGTTTTCATCACGTTCATATGATTCGCGTTCGGCACTTTGATAATTTGATATGTGGGTGGACCGGTGCTTGGGAGTTGTTCTTACTTGAACAAGCATCCCACTTATGATTAACCTCTATTGCAAGCATCCGCAACTACAACAAAAGTATTAAGGTAAACCTAACCATAGCATGAAACATATGGATCCAAATCAGCCCCTTACGAAGCAACGCATAAACTAGGGTTTAAGCTTCTGTCACTCTAGCAACCCATCATCTACTTATTACTTCCCAATGCCTTCCTATAGGCCCAAATAATGGTGAAGTGTCATGTAGTCGACGTTCACATAACACCATTAGAGGCTAGACAACATACATATTATCAAAATATCGAACGAATACCAAATTCACATGACTACTAACTGCAAGACTTCTCCCTTGTCCTCAGGAACAAACGTAACTACTCACAAAGCATATTCATGTTCATAATCAGAGGGCTAATAATATGCATAAAGGATCTGAACATATGATCTTCCACCAAGTAAACCAACTAGCATCAACTACAAGGAGTAATCAACACTACTAGCAACCTACTAGCACCAATCCCGGACTTGGAGACAAGAATTGGATACAAGATATGAACTAGGGTTTGGAGATGAGATGGTGTTGGTGAAGATGTTGATGAAGATTGCCCTCTCCCGATGAGAGGAGCGTTGGTGATGACGATGGCGATGATTTCCCCCTCCCGGAGGGAAGTGTCCCCGGCAGAACAGCTCTGCCGGAGCCCTAGATTGGTTCCGCCAAGGTTCCGCCTAGTGGCGACGGAGTTTCGTCCCGAAAGGTTGCTTGCTATTTTTTTCTCATCGAAAGACTTCATATAGCAGAAGATGGACATCGGAGAGCCACCAGGGGGCCCACGAGGTAGGGGGCGCGCCCCCCACCCTCGTGGACAGGGTGTGGGCCCCCTGGCCTTCATCTTTGACGAGGATTTTTTATTATTTATTGTAAGGTATTCCGTGGAGTTTTAGGACTTTTGGAGTTGCACAGAATAGGCCTCTCATATTTTCTCCTTTTCCAGCCCAGAATTCCAGCTGTCGGCATTCTCCCTCCTTATGCAAACCTTGTAAAATTAGAGAGAATAGCCATAAGTATTGTAACATAACGTGAAATAACAGTCCATAATGCAATAAATATCGATATAAAAGCATGATGCAAAATGGACGTATCACCCGCGCCCTTAATTAACCACAATTTATTCCCTGTTTAGTTTAGATTAATCCAATGGCCCCACACGTCAGCTTTGACCCTGCTGACGTGGTCGTTGACTAGGCCCACCTGTTAGCTACACTAACCAGCCCTGTGTCACTGATGTGCGGATCCCACTTGTTAGGTTTGACCTGGACGGCGCGTGTTGACCTGCTGAGGCCAACATGACGCAATGCTGACACAGTAATAGGTTTTTCTGGATTTATTCTTACTCAGGAAATTCTAGAAAATAGTGCTAACTTCTAAAAATCATAGAAATTAATTTGTAACTCGAAATGCAAAGATTTATATATGAAAACTGATCAGAAAAATCCAATCTATCCATCTATGCTGTTTTCATGCATGTCAAGGCAACTTAACCTTGCTGTATAGATCAAAACATGATAATGCACATTATAAATTCATAACTTGAGTTTGAGTTTGAACCTTTGGTTCAAAATGACTCAAACCCATCTGGTCTTAGTTGCATTAGCTCAAACACACTCATTTGGCCATGTCATTGCATACATCATACTGTTGCATATTGCCAAGTAATGATTGTGTTACCGATGTGATCATCGTGGTAGGTTCTGCCTCCGAGGATATTCAAGAGTATCCAGCTGAAGGGCAGTACCCCTCTACCACTCTGTCAGGCAAGCAACACCCCCTTGTTCATTCCGATACAATCCCACTCTCTCGCTCCTGCTCTCTTTTACTGGATAAGGACAACAACGTTTCAATTGTTACATGCTGCGGTAGTTGAACCCCTTTCCTCTGGATGACCTGTCATTACCACAGTAAATAGATGAAACCCACTAGCATGAGTAGGAGTTGTTTGAGCCCTGATGTGCCTACTCATTCATGTCTGTTTGTCATGCCTGCTATTGCTTAGAGTTGTGTCAAGTCTGATTCATCGGGGATGAGTTGGAAAGTTGTGAACATGTCCTACTAATGAGAGCTAAGTGTGTGAACACGATTTGGTAAAGGTAGCGGTGAGAGGCCATGTAGGAGTACATGGTGGGTTGTCTCATTGCAGTCGTCCTCAAGAACTGAGTTCTGTGTTTGTGATCCATGAACAGTTACTGCCACACATTGGGCTCCGGGCGCTCCAAGCTCTCTCGACTTATTAATCAACCTGATCTCTGTCCACGAGTTTCAACTAGTTTCTGGTGTTTGTAGGTAGTGTTAGTAGTCTACCAAGTGGCACCAGGTACAGGTGGTGTTGGGACAGACTAGGCACCGTGGCCGGGTATACCAAGCATCGCCCGTTTGGTGGGCTTGGAACCCTGTACACATCGTTTGGGGCCGTGAGCGACACCCCGACCAGATCTCCTTGCGGATGGAACCTGAATAGGCGATAAACCTGGACTAGAGACTTGTGTGGTTAGTCAGGTCGTGGTCGACTCCCTCACCAGGCTTCCGCTTGAAGGTTGCCGAGATACACGACGTGTACATGGTGGTAAGTGGCGAGAGCGTGTGTGAAGAAGTACACCCCTGCGGGGTTAACATCATCTATTCGAACAGCCATGTTTGCGGTAAATGACTTCTGGGTTGCCTGTCTAGTTCATAGATAACTTGAAGTGGATACTCTAAAATGCGCAAGATAAGCGTGAGTGCTATGGGTGGCCTTCTCGTAGGGAGACAGGAGCGGATCCATAGTGGTGTATTGATATGGTGAATATGTGGACTCGTGTGCGCCATCCCAAAAGAGTTACTTGCAATCGTAGTATAGGATAGCCACTGAGTCAAAGCTGGTTTGCTGCAGTCAAACTCCACCAACCCTTTGTTGATACTGATGCATATGTAGATAGTTCTGATGTAAGTCTTGCTGGGTACATTTGTACTCACGTTTGCTTAATTTATGTTTTTGCAGAGTGACTTCAGTCTCACTAGTAGTTCCGCGTGGACTTCGACGTTTAGCTTGTTACCTCAGCTACGATCTTGTGCCCTCGGCAGGGTCTTGTAGATAGTCAGGCTTCTCAGCCTTTTTCATTTGTAGTTGTCTGTACTCAGACAAGTTAAGCTTTCGCATGTGCTCATTGCTTGTATGACTTGAATGCTGGGTCATCAGACCCATGTTTGTAATATCTGACTCTTCGGAGTCTTATGAATAAATACTTTTGAGTCATAGAGTTTTGTTGTGATGCCATGTTGTATTTACACATATCGAGCATATTGTGTGTATGATTGAAATGCTTGGTATGTGTGGGATCCGACAACCTAGTTATCTATCCTTGGTAGTCTCTCTTATGGGGAAATGTAGTCTAGTGCTTCCACTGGGCCATGGTAGTCTGCTACAGCCCGGTTTACTGGAGTCTTGTTAGCCCAGTTGCTACTGCTCCGGAACACTTAGACTGGCCGGCATGTGTCCTTCTTCGATCCTGTGTCTGTCCCTTCGGGGAAATGTCACGCGGTGTCTTTCGGAGTCCTGTTAGCCTACTACAGCCCGGATTTTCGGAGTCCTGCTAGCCTAGTTGCTACAGCCTGTTCACTCGCTGATGACCGACACGTTCGTTGCTAGGTCATGTATGCCTGTCCCTGTAAGTTAGTGCCACTTTGGGTTCACGACTAGTCATGTCGGCCCGGGTTCTGTGTCATATGGATGCTAGCGACACTATCATATACGTGAGTCAAAAGGCGCAAATGGTCCTGGGCCAGGTAAGGTGGCACCCGTGGGAATACCGTGCGTGAGGCCGCAAAGTGATATGATGTGTTACATGCTAGATCGATGTGGCTTAGGATCGGGGTCCTGACAGCTTTGGTATCAGAGCCTGATAGCCTGTAGGATTACCAAGCCAAACTGGTCGAAGTTGAGTCTAGAAATTCTTTAGTTATATAAGGTTATTGATTGTGGAAGGGAACGTAAGGCTCTTTTCACTCCTTATACATTATGCCCTTCTGATCTGAGTCACCCTCATCTTTTTTACGGGGTTAAGAAACTAGGCAATCTCATCTTTCTATCAGGATCACGTGTTACTAATCCGTAGACTTATAGGATTGTTCAATTCAAGTCTCAGTTCAGTTTCTACTACCTCCATGTGATAACAGTTGGTCTCGGAACCTTGATATTATGATGTTGTTGAGTGGTTATGCCTTTATTCTCCAGGATGTCTTAAATCTTTCTGAGCATTTACATCAGTTATGCTGTTCGAGTCATCCCACGTTTCTTACTAGTCTCATGCATTTGCAAATCCCTTCCTCCCGTTTCCGATGTCCCTTTGGGCCAGTTCAACCACACTAATCGGTGAGTTGAGGTGCTTCGTTGCCTCACTATATATGTTGGAGCTATTATGATGACCCTAGGTATCTTAGAGAGTCACCTAGTAATCTAGCCATGTTTTGTGTTCCCACTGTGATGATTCTGGCCATCATTCTCGAAAGCATCCCGTGATGACATCTAGCTAGTAGGTATTCTATTCCTTGGTTCTTGAACCGAGGTTCACTCTACTTACTTCATGTTGATAGTGTTTTCTAGTTCTTTTAGGATATTAATAACCTTTGTAATAGTCTTCGAGGTCCGTGGTATATCGTTCTTCCAATACCATGAACCATTATGGCAAAAGTTCTTTTGATCAAAGTTCACAATCAGAGTGCTCGTGGTGAGTTCTCCATCATGTTTGTGACTCTGCCAGTCCTACCTCTCTGCATGGATTATCTGGAAGAAACCTGTTGAACTTGTTTTGACATACTAATCTATGCATCCACAACTCAGAAAGTTATATGTTCCTTTGAGTTGTCCCTCTCTTTAGTTGTATCATGATCTCCGTCTATCATTTGATAGTTAAGAGCATGTCTTGCATTCATGCTCATCGATACCTCATATTCTTGTGGTCTGTCAAGCCATTCTATTCTGGAATGACTAGGAGAAACAAACTCCAGTACCTCGTCCATCTCTGGGATTGGGTCAAAGCGGTTGTATTCCGCAGATCAAAATGCCAAACCAGCTTTTGTTCTGTTCTACCTTGGAGTGTTGCCCTCTTATGTCAGGAATGTCATGAGAATTGCACCACCTCTTATGAATTCTTGATTTAGTGATACTCCTCTCCATCATTGTTCATTCCCCGGTCTCCATGTTATTGTAACCGGACCGGCAAGTGAATTGTGAGGAGTGAAATCAATACTCCTAGCAACCCTATTGCTTGGTAGTTAATGGACAACAATCTAATTCTTAGTGTGTTGGTTATTGAATTGTCATCATCCTAAGATAGATCATGCCACCTAGTCCATATTTCTGGTGCACACTTCGATCAATGAGTTAGGATTGTGCCAATCCCTCACTTATTTGATCATATCATCTTGCCCTAAAAAGCAGGATTATTCCCGAGCTTAATAACATATCGGTGGTTCGTGATTTTCTGACTATCCTCTCTGAAGTATCACCGGGTTGTCCCCTGACCGTTATGTTGAGCTCGTGATCAAGTTGGTTCCTTGTAACCATCCCTTCTCCAAGAATCTGTGTTGGGTACCCCTGAGCTAGTTGGTTAAGCTGAAGAACAACTTGGAGAGTTGGAGGATAAAAGCTGCCTGATTTAGTTCATTTTCAAAGGGATATCCTTGTGTTTGTGTGTGTTGAAGAAAGATGATATGTTCATTGATTGATCTTCGTGTTCAGCTAATAGACCTATCATCTTATCCAAACTTTGATTGAGTATGGGCTATCCTCAAATCAAATCAGAACCAACAATATTCGTAATGTTGTCTTACTCGTGGTTGATCCCCCAAGCATACACCATTACGTCTTTTGGTCTGACCAATACTATCACATTGTTCACATAATGGTGGAATTCCAGTGATATGGAAATTACAATGAGTTGTTGTTCAACCCATCAGCAGCATCTTGTCTCCTCCATGATTCATGTTGAACATTGAGCTAGTGTTGGAAACTTTGTAAGCATTGCCTTCGTGTTCCGCTCATGAGGTATATGTTTTGGTGAAAGAAGTGACTTTCTCCAAGTTCATGTGCATTAGGTGTAAGTTGCCGCCATGAATTTGAGAAAGGTTTGTTTTGTTTCCCCTGGAATCATCCCAAATCACATGAGGCTTTGTAAGCTCCACTTGATTTGTTGTGAAGTTCCTCTTTATCCTTGAGTGACATCTCATGAGCAACAATTCTTCCAATGACCTCCGTTGGCCTGAGATCTTTGTAATTGGGCATCATTTGGATCAATGTGCACACGGTATCATATTTTCCATCCAAGGCTCTTAGGATCTTCTTGATGATGAATCTATCGGTCATCTCTTCACTCCCTAAGCCGGCAATCTCATTTGTGATGAGAGCAAGCCTAGAGTACATTTCAGCAACACCTTCACCGTCCTTCATTTTGAACTTGTCAAGTTGACTTTGAAGCACATCCAATTTGGATTCCTTGACGGAGTCGGTACCTTCGTGCATATCAACCAAAGTATCCCAAATTTCCTTTGCATTCTCAAGACGGCTGATTTTGTTGAATTCTTCGGGCACAATCCGTTGAAGAGAATATCGCAAGCTTGAGCGTTGTATTGCAGCATCTTCAACTCTTCCGCGGTAGCTTCACGGTTTGGTTCTTTCCCATCAAAGAAGTCATCTTGCAAACCAACACACACAATAGCCCAAACGACGGGGTTATGTCCGAGAATATGCATTTTCATTTTATGCTTCCAACTAGCAAAATTAGTACCATCAAAGTAAGGACCTCTACGGTGATAATTTCCCTCGCTAGACGCCATACTCTCCTAGGTTGTGAAACCAAGGCTATGACCACCAAAAGCTATGGAAATCAAAGCAAGTGGAGACCAAAGCTCTGATACCACTTGTAGGACCTTGAAGTATGTCTAGAGGGGGGTGATTAGACTACTTGACCAATAAAAACTTAACCTTTTCCCAATTTTATAGTTTGGCAGATTTTAGCTACTTTAGGACAAGTCAAGCAATCATCACACAATTCAAGCAAGCATGCAAAGAGTATATAGGCAGCGGAAAGTAAAGCATGCAACTTGCAAGAATGTAAAGGGAAGGGTTTGGAGAATTCAAACGCAATTAGAGACACAGATGTTTTTGGCGTGGTTCGGATAGGTGGTGCTATCCTACATCCACGTTGATGGAGACTTCAACCCACGAAGGGTAACGGTTGCGCGAGTCCACGGAGGGCTCCACCCACGAAGGGTCCACGAAGAAGCAACCTTGTCTATCCCACCATGGCTGTCGCCCACGAAGGACTTGCCTCACTAGCGGAAGATCTTCACGAAGTAGGCGATCTCCTTGCCCTTACAAACTCCTTGGTTCAACTCCACAATCTTGTCGGAGGCTCCCAAGTGACACCTAGCCAATCTAGGAGACACCACTCTCCAAGAAGTAACAAATGGTGTGTTGATGATGAACTCCTTGCTCTTGTGCTTCAAATGATAGTCTCCCCAACACTCAACTCTCTCTCATAGGATTTGGATCTGGTGGAAAGAAGATTTGAGTGGAAAGCAACTTGGGGAAGGCTAGAGATCAAGATTCATATGGTAGGAATGGAATATCTTGAGCTCAACACAAGGGTAGGTGGTTCTCTCTCAGAACATGTGAGTTGGAAGTGTAGATGTGTTCTGATGGCTCTCTCCATGGATGAAGAGGAGGTGGAGGGGTATATATAGCCTCCACACAAAATCTAACCATTACACACAATTTACCAATCTCGGTGGGACCGAATCAACAAACTCGGTCGGACCGATTTAGTAAACCTAGTGACCGTTAGTGATTTTCGGTGGGACTGACATGCAACTCGGTAGGACCGATATGGTTAGGGTTAGGGCATAACGTAATCTCGGTGAGACCGATTACACAAACTCGGTGAGACCGATTTGGTAATAAGCTAACCAGAGAGCTGGTCAGGTAAACTCGGTGGGACCGATTTGCTTTTTCGGTGAGACCGAAATGTTACAAAAAGGAAATAGAGAGTTTACATTGCAATCTCGGTGGGACCGATCTGCTCTTTCGGTGAGACCGAAAAGTTACGAAAAGGAAACAGAGAGATTACAATCCCATCTCGGTGAGACCGAGATCCCTATCGGTAGAACCAATTTGCTTAGGGTTTGGCAGTGGCTATGACATGTGAAACTCGGTGGCGCCGGATTGAAAGAATCGGTAGGTCCGAGTTTGGCTTTGGGTTTAGGTCAAGTGTGGATATAGGAAAGTAGCTGAGGGTTTTGGAGCATATCACTAAGCACATGAAGCAAGAGGCTCATTAAGCAACACCTCATCCCTCCTTGATAGTATTGGCTTTTCCTAAAGACTCAATGTGATCTTGGATCACTAAAATATAAAATGAAGAGTCTTGAGCTTTTGAGCTTGAGCCAATCCTTTGTCCTTAGCATTTTGAGGGATCCACTTTCATCATCCATGCCATGCAAATCATTGAGCTTTCCTGAAATAATCATCTTGGAATAGCATTAGCTCAATGAGCTATATGTTGTTATGAATTACCAAAACCACCTAGGGATAGTTGCACTTTCAATTATAGTACGAGAAAAGTGACTTGCCGGTAACGAGATTGAACGAGGTATTGGGATACCGGCGATCGAATCTCGGGCAAGTAAAATACCGATTGACAAAGGGAATCGTATACGGGGTTGCTTGAATCCTCGACATCGTGGTTCATCCGATGAGATCATCGAGGAGCATGTGGGAGCCAACATGGGTATCCAGATCCGCTGTTGGTTATTGGTCGGAGAGCTGTCTCGGTCATGTCTACGTGTCTCCCGAACCCGTAGGGTCTACACACTTAAGGTTCGGTGACGCTAGGGTTGTATAGATATGAGTATGCAGTAATCCGAAAGTTGTTCGGAGTCCCGGATGAGATCCCGGACATCACGAGGAGTTCCGGAATGGTCCGGAGGTAAAGAATGATATATAGGAAGTGCAGTTTCGGCCATCGTGAAAGATTCGGGGTCACCGGTATTGTACCGGGACCACCGGATGGGTCCCGGGGGTCCACCGGGTGGGGCCACCCATCCCGGAGGGCCCCATGGGCTGAAGTGGGGAGGGGAACCAGCCCATAGTGGGCTGGTGCGCCCCCCTTGGCCCCCCTGCGCCTAGGGTTGGAAACCCTACGATGGGGGCGCCCCACTTGCCTTGGGGGGCACTCCACCCCCCTTGGCCGCCGCCCCCCAGGAGATCCCATCTCCCAGGGCCGCCCCCCAGGGGGCCTATATAAAGGGGGGAGGGAGGGCAGCCACAACCTCAAGTCTTGGCGCCTCCCTCTCCCCTGCTACACCTCTCCCTCTCGCAGAAGCTCGGCGAAGCCCTGCTGCGATCACTACTGCATCCACCACCACGCCGTCGTGCTGCTGGATCATCATCAACCTCTCCTTCCCCCTTGCTGGATCAAGAAGGAGGAGATGTCTACCGCTCCGTACGTGTGTTGAACACGGAGGTGCCGTCCGTTCGGCACTTGGTCATCGGTGATTTGGATCACGGCGAGTATGACTCCATCATCCCCGTTCTCTTGAACGCTTCCGCTCGCGATCTACAAAGGTATGTAGATGCACTCCAATCACTCGTTGCTAGATGAACTCATAGATAGATCTTGGTGAAACCGTAGAAATTTTTTATCTTCTGCAACGTTCTCCAACAGTGGTATCAGAGCCAGGTTTATGCGTAGTTCTCTTTGCACGAGTAGAACACAAATTTGTTGTGGACGTAGATGTTGCCAACTTTCTTGCCGCTACTAGTCTTATATTGCTTCAGCGGTATTGTGGGATGAAGCGGCCCGGACCGACCTTACACGTACGCTTATGTGAGACAGGTTCCACCGACTGACATGCACTAGTTGCATAAAGTGGCTAGCAGGTGTCTGTCTCTCCCACTTTAGTTGGAGCGGATTCGATGAAAAGGGTCCTTATGAAGGGTAAATAGAAATCGGCAAATCACGTTGTGGCTTTTACGTAGGTAAGAAAACATTCTTGCAAGAACCCTATTGCAGCCACGTAAAACATGTAACAACAATTAGAGGACGTCTAACTTGTTTTTGCAGCAAGTGCTTTGTGATGTGATATGGCCAAAAGTTGTGATGAATGATATATGTGATGTATGAGATGATCATGTTATTGTAATAGGAATCACGACTTGCATGTCGATGAGTATGACAACCGGCAGGAGCCATAGGAGTTGTCTTTATTTTTTGTATGACCTATGTGTCATTGAGAAACGCCATGTAAATTACTTTACTTTATTGCTAAACGTGTTAGCCATAGTAGTAGAAGTAATAGTTGGCGAGCAACTTCATGGAGACACGATGATGGAGATCATGATGATGGAGATCATGGTGTCATGTCGGTGACAAGATGATCATGGAGCCCCAAGATGGAGATCAAAGGAGCTATATGATATTGGCCATATCATGTCACTATAATTTGATTGCATGTGATGTTTATCATGTTTTTGCATCTTGTTTACTTAGAACGACGGTAGTAAATAAGATGATCCCTCATAATAAATTTCAAGAAAGTGTTCCCCCTAATTGTGTGCCGTTGCGACAGTTCGTTGTTTCGAAGCACCACGTGATGATCGGGTGTGATAGATTCTAACGTTCACATACAACGGGTGTAAGCCAGATTTACACATGCAAAACACTTAGGTTAACTTGACGAGCCTAGCATGTACAGACATGGCCTCG
Source organism: Aegilops umbellulata (assembly GCA_032464435.1). Classification (NCBI taxonomy): domain Eukaryota; kingdom Viridiplantae; phylum Streptophyta; class Magnoliopsida; order Poales; family Poaceae; genus Aegilops; species Aegilops umbellulata. Next base: position 408,399,888 of record CP136055.1, read on the forward strand.
GAACACGGAAGACCGAAAGGTCGAACATGAGTCGTATAGAAGATACGATCAACATGGAGATGTTCACCGATGATGACTAGTCCGTCTCACGTGATGATTGGACACGGTCTAGTCAAGTCGGATCATGTATCACTTAGATGATAAGAGGGATGTCTAATCTGAGTGGGAGTTCATTATATAATTTGATTAGATGAACTTAATTATCATGAACTTAGTCTAAATAAACTTTGCAATATGTCTTATAGATCAAATGGCCCACGCTAATGTCAACCTCAACTTCAACGCGTTCCTAGAGAAAACCAAGCTGAAAGATGATGGCAGCAACTATACGGACTGGGTCCGGAACGTGAGGATCATCCTCATAGCTGCCAGGAAACAATATGTCCTAGAAGCACCGCTAGGTGAAGCACCCATCCCAGAGAACCAAGACGTTATGAACGCTTGGCAGCAGTGTGCTGATGATTACTCCCTCGTTCAGTGCGGCATGCTTTACAGCTTAGAACCGGGGCTCCAAAAGCGTTTTGAGCAACACGGAGCATATGAGATGTTCGAAGAGCTGAAAATGGTTTTCCAAGCTCATGCCCGGGTTGAGAGATTTGAACTCTTCGACAAATTCTATAGTTGTAAAATGGAGGAAAATAGTTCTGTCAGTGAGCACATACTCAAAATGTCTGGGTTGCACAACCGCTTGTCCCAACTGGACATTAACCTCCCGGACGAGGCGGTCATTGACAGAATCCTTCAGTCGCTCCCACCTAGCTATAAGAGCTTTGTGATGAACTACAATATGCTCCGTCCAGTGCGCCCCAGTCCTCGCCGTCGCCTCTACTGGAACCACTGTGAGCCACCGTCCCTTCTCCCTCTCTCTTCCGCGCGAAACCGCCCTCCAGTGAAGTTCCCCGCCGTGGCTAAGCTTCGGTCGCCGCCGAGCTCGCCGTCGGCGTTGTTTCCGGCCACCCCGCGGCCTCCCGTCCGGTCCTTTGGATGCGGACGAGCGAGAGGCCCTCCCTGGTGCCAGCAGCGCGACGAACTGCCGTCCCTAACGCGAGTCCGGCGAGCTCTCACCGTCGGTTTGGTCATCGTCGGCGTAGATCGGGTGGTGATGACGTGGCTGCTTAATTATGGTTTAGTCACCTAGTTAATTAACCACAACGACATAGACAGCTGGGCCCCGCGCCCTTAATTAACCACAGTTTATTCCCTTGTTTAGTTTAGATTAATCCAATGGCCCCAAACGTCAGCTTTGACCCTGCTGACGTGGCCGTTGACCAGGCCCACCTGTCAGCTACACTAACCCGCCCTGTGTCACTGATGTGCGGACCCCACTTGTTAGGTTTGACCTGGACGGCGCGTGTTGACCTGCTGAGGCCAGCATGACACAATGCTGACGCAGTAATAGGTTTTTCTGGATTTATTCTTACTCAGGAAATTCCAGAAAATAGTGCTAACTTCTAAAAATCATAGAAATTAATTTGTAACTCGAAATGCAAAGATTTATATATATGAAAAATGATCAGAAAAATCCAATCTATCCATCTATGCTGTTTTCATGCATGTCAAGGCAACTTAACCTTGCTATATAGATCAAAACATGATAATGCACATTATAAATTCATAACTTGAGTTTGAATTTGAACCTTTGGTTCAAAATGACTCAAACCCATCTGGTCCTAGTTGCATTAGCTCAAACACACTCATTTTGCCATGTCATTGCATACATCATATTGTTGCATATTGCCAAGTAATGATTGTGTTACCGGTGTGATCATCGTGGTAGGTTCTGCCTCCGAGGATATTCAAGAGTATCCAGCTGAAGGGCAGTACCCCTCTACCACTCTGTCAGGCAAGCAACACCCCCTTGTTCATTCCGATACAATCCCACTCTCTCGCTCCTGCTCTCTTTTACTGCATAAGGACAACAACGTTTCAACTGTTACATGTTGCGGTAGTTGAACCCCTTTCCTCTGCATGACGTGTCATTGCCACAGTAAATAGATGAAACCCACTAGCATGAGTAGGAGTTGTTTGAGCCCTGATGTGCCTACTCATTCATGTTTGTTTGTCATGTCTGCTATTGCTTAGAGTTGTGTCAGGTCTGATTCATCGGGGATGAGTTGGAAAGTTGTGAACATGTCCTACTAATGAGAGCTAAGTGTGTGAACACGATTTGGTAAAGGTAACGGTGAGAGGCCATGTAGGAGTACATGGTGGGTTGTCTCATTGCAGCCGTCCTCAGGAACTGAGTTCTGTGTTTGTGATCCATGAACAGTTACTACCACACATTGGGCTCCGGGCACTCCAAGCTCTCTCGGCTTATTAATCAACCTGATCTCTATCCATGAGTTGCAACTAGTTTCTGGTGTTTGTAGATAGTGTTAGTAGTCTACCAAGTGGCACCAGGTACAGGTGGGCTTGGGACAGACTAGGCACCGTGGCCGGGTATACCAAGCGTCGCCCATTTGGTGGGCTTGGATCTCCTTGCAGATGGAACCCGAATAGGCGATAAACCTGGACTAGAGACTTGTGTGGTTAGTCAGGTCGTGGCTGACTCCCTCGCCAGGCTTCCGCTTGAAGGTTGCCGAGATACACGACGTGTACATGGTGGTAAGTGGCGAGAGCGTGTGTGAAGAAGTACACCCCTGGGTTAACACCATCTATTCGAATAGCCGTGTCTGCGGTAAATGACTTATGGGTTGCCTGTACAGTTCATAGATAACTTGAAGTGCATACTCTAAAATGCGCAAGATAAGCGTGAGTGCTATGGATGGCCTTCTCGTAGGGAGACGGGAGTAGATCCATAGTGGTGTATTGATATGGTGAATATGTGGACTCGTGTGCGCCACCCCAAAAGAGTTACTTGCAGTCGTAGTATAGGATAGCCACTGAGTTAAAGTTGGCTTGCTGCAGTCAAACTCCACCACCCCTTTGTTGATACTGATGCATATGTAGATAGTTCTGATGTAAGTCTTGTTGGGTACATTTGTACTCATGTTTGCTTAATTTATGTTTTTGCAGAGAGACTTCAGTCTCACTAGTAGTTCCGTGTGGACTTCGACGTTTGGCTTGTTACCTCAGCTACGATCTTGTGCCCTCGGCAGGGTCTTGTAGATAGTCAGGCTTCTCAGCCTTTTTCATTTGTAGTTGTCTGTACTCAGACAAGTTAAGCTTCCGCATGTGTTCATTGCTTGTATGACTTGAATGCTGGGTCATCAGACCCATGTTTGCAATATCTGACTCTTCGCAGTCTTATGAATAAATACTTTTGAGTCATAGAGTTTTGTTGTGATGCCATGTTGTATTTAGACATATCGAGCATATTGTGTGTATGATTGAAATGCTTGGTATGTGTGGGATCCGACAACCTAGTTGTCTATCTTTGGTAGCCTCTCTTATGGGGAAATGTAGTCTAGTGCTTCTACTGAGCCATGGTAGTCTGCTACAGCCCGGTTTACCGGAGTCCTGTTAGCCGAGTTGCTACTGCTCCGGAACAGTTAGACTGGCCGGCATGTGTCCTTGTTCGATCCTGTGTCTGTCCCTTCGGGGAAATGTCACGCGGCGTCTTTCGGAGTCCTGTTAGCCTACTACAGCCCGGATTTCCGGAGTCCTGCTAGCCCAGTTGCTACAGCCCGAATTCACTCGTTGATGACCGACACGTTCGTTGCTAGGTCATGTATGCCTGTCCCTGTAAGTTAGTGCCACTTTGGGTTCACGACTAGTCATGTCGCCCCGGGTTCTCTGTCATATGGATGCTAGCGACACTATCATATGCGTGAGCCAAAAGGCGCAAACGGTCCCGGTCTAGGTAAGGTGGCACCGGTGGGAATACCATGCGTGAGGCCGCAAAGTGATATGATGTGTTACATGCTAGATCGATGTGACTTAGGATCGGGGTCCTGACACCACCGAACGATGACTATTGCCGCTAGAACGAGCCGTCAACGCGCCGCTATCGCCGCTCCCCTACCAAAGCCAGCTTGACCTTGTCAATGATAGCCGACAAGTCTTCGTGCACGTACACTAAGAACCAATGCCTTGGAGCCGCGATTGTCACCTTTGAACCTTTGCATGGATTTGAAGTGCCTAACACCAAATATTGACACATGACGAGAAACCTAACCTCATCGCCCCAAGGAGGTGGCAAGAATATAGGCTGGTGCTCCATCGACTACAACTGGACGGACGAATTCGTGGAGGAACAGAGCCCGGAAGACAAAACTCAAAGAAGAAGCATAGCCATCCGCTCGAACGCCGCACCAACAGAGACTAAAAATCCCTAATGTAAACTACTAACCAGAGCGGAGGCACCGGAATTCCCCTTCCCGCGACCGGCCAGCGGAGCGGCAGGCAGAGGGGAGCGCGAAACCATGGGCTCGCTGGTGAAAGCCGGAGGAGAGAGTTTGCCCTAGCCGCCTAGGGTGCTTAGAGCATCTACATCCGGATTTGGCAAATCCGCCCCCCTATAAGCATGCGGACGTGCCGGACATGCCCGCGGACGCATTCGGACGACCCCTCATATCTCGTTCCCGACATCCACATATCTCAAATCCGGACTCTTAAATCCATGCCAATCGGGTCATACACACCAATGTTGCACGTAAAAAACAAATGTGAGCTTGAAGTAGTCATCGTGTGCCACCACTCCCTTCACAATGCGCAAAAACACTGGTTTTCGCATGCGAAAACGGCAACGAAACCATGGATTGTCCAAGAAAGTTGGGTTCGGAGAGCAAAGTAGTCCTTCTGCAGTAGCCGTGCTTCGAACCCCGATTGATCACTCTTCCGTTTGATTGAGCCCTTGAAGCTGAGAATATGCTCCACTTGCCGGTCCATTTCCTATTGCAAGCTCATGGTCATGATCATCACCACTTATTCGTCCGAATCTGATGAATCGAAGAACTCATCTTGAATCATTTGATCATGCTCCGTCGGTCCATACTCCTCATTCGACAAAGCATCGGAATTCATTGTTTTTCTAAAAAAAATCACAAAAAACTAGGTCAGACAATGTGTCGAACACATAGAGTGCAAGGAGGAGCTCGGGAGTTGCCGGACGTACCGAGGTGGCGCCCGGGCCGGCGACGACGTCCCAAGCAGCGAGGACGGGAGACCGGAGTGTTGTGCAGGTGCTGGCGGCATAGAGGCTCGGACGGCGGTAGAGCTACGAGACGGACGTCTCGGAAGAGGAAAAGAGATGAGAGAACAAATGGGTCCGGTAGGTTGAGAGGGTGGATTTGACGCAATTTACGATGGGGTAGGGCTGTCGGGTCTGATCGTGGCGGACGCGCCCGAGCGCCGCCGTACCTGCTCCATATTTGAGCTGGCTATGAGGAGTGCCATTCAGCCCGGACATTTGAGGCCCGTTTAAGACACCCGTCTGGGTCGTATTTTTATGACCGGTCGTATTTTTTAAGGCTCGTTTAAGACGCCTGGGCTTTTGAGGTGGGTTTTGGACGCCCATAGATCCGCTTAGGGGAGAAAAATGTGATTGTTTTTTATAACAGTGACATTACATTTGAAACACCGTTGTATCGAGTTGACGTGTAAACCGGACATAAGAGGAAGGTTAATGTTGACTTTTATTTTCATTTTTTCAAAATAATAATATAAACCTATCTCCAAGGCAGAGTTTGATACAGTAAGTTTTTTTATGGATCTTGATAAGTTAAATATGAAAATATATTCCTGATTTTCCTTTTTTTTAAAAAAATGTGGGTAATTCAAACGAACATACTCCCTCCGTCCTTTAAAGAGTGTACTTCCAGCTTTGTTGGAAAGTTAAACATTTTTATGTTTGACCGTATTTCTATAATAATACACTAACATTTATGACATCAAATTAGTAGCATTAGATTCGTTATAAAATATATTTTCATCTTATACCTATTTGATTTCACAAACATTGATATATACTTTTGCACAAACTCGGTCAAAATTTGAGAAAGGTTGACCCTCCAACAAAGTTGAAAGTACACTCTTTAAAAGACGGAGGGAGTAGATTCTCCCAGCAACTAGGCCCATTCAATAGGCGAGAAGTGCTACCACGGATCACGATCCGTGGCCATCCCCACCCAAACACATCTCCACCGTCTACCGTCCCCCTCCCATTCCCGACGCCTGATCCAACGGCTCAGCCGACCCCGCGCGCTCCTCGATCCCTTCATGGCGCCATGATCCGTCCAAAGCCCGAAACTTTCGATCGGAATTTCCAAGCCGCGCGTTTCATTCGGAAATTTCAAGCCGCGCGCCATCCACCAAATTTCCACCCCTACTTAACGATCTACCGGTACCCCAGATCATCAGAACCCACACCACCGCCCCAATCTCCCACCAAGAAACCACCGCTCGCCCGCCCAGGCCGCCGATCCCCAGCCAACTCCGATGGCCCGCACTAAGCAGACGGCGCGCAAGTCCACCGGCGGCAAGGCGCCACGGAAGCAGCTGGCGACCAAGGCGGCGCGCAAGTCCGCCCCGGCCACCGGCGGCGTGAAGAAGCCCCACCGTTTCCGCCCGGGGACCGTCGCGCTGCGCGAGATCCGCAAGTACCAGAAGAGCACGGAGCTGCTCATCCGCAAGCTCCCCTTCCAGCGGCTGGTGCGGGAGATCGCGCAGGACTTCAAGACGGACCTGCGTTTCCAGAGCTCCGCCGTGTCCGCGCTGCAGGAGGCCGCCGAGGCGTACCTCGTCGGCCTATTCGAGGACACCAACCTCTGCGCCATCCACGCCAAGCGCGTCACCATCATGCCCAAGGACATCCAGCTCGCCCGCCGCATCCGCGGGGAGCGCGCCTAGGCTCCGCATGCTTCCTGCCGCCGTGGTTCCTTCTTGGTTGATCCCGACGGGATTTATTTTGTTCACCTGTGCTTCGAGTTGTTTAGGTTCTAGTCGATGATATGGTCCTCTTGTGATGTTGATTACCTGTCAGAAAATTGCAATGGATGCGATATATTTTATCCTCATTTCTGAGATCTGGTGAATCGGATTTTGCGCTTGGATGCTATGTTTGGTGAATGATTCTTTGTCATCCTAGGAATTATCCTAGTTCTGGAATTATTTTGTTTGTGTATCAAAAATTTGCAATCGACAGTTACTGCGGAGATTACAATTTTTTGTCCATGTTTGTGTGTTCTTTAATTCTTTTGAGTACCGGCGCATCTAACAAGCTGTTAACTGACAGAATGCATAATTTGGTGTTCACTGACATGATGCATAATTTGGTGTCAGCAACACCGTCTCTGATTAAACTTCAGATATGATCCCTATGATGCAACTTCTGCCAAAGTTTTCAAAGATTGGAAGTTGGATGCGAGTACGAGCCACTGTGCTATGCTATGATATTGTTTGCAGTTTCTGTGCCATGGATTCCATCCTAGCTCACGTAGTTCTGTGGGTCTCGGAGGACCGTCACACTTGCAATGTTGCTGTTTACAATCTTGCTGGTGCCACACTGCACATATGGCCATATGGGTTAAAAAGTGTAGGTTCGTCGTATCCACAGCAAGCCTTGGTCCCATACTTCAGCCCTGAAATCACCACCCGACCAGTTTCAGTAGTACCACTACTTGACACTTGTAATTTCAGATATGGCTATGAACCAAGCCGATTGATCTACTCACTGGATGGCAGACAGGATTTGGCAGAGCTTACCATGAGCTTCTGGGTGCCTGAACGGCTCGAGCATAACGGAATATTTGTCGACCTACACACGATCGATGCATCCTACATCGTCTTCCTACCCGCGCACAAGCAGTTGTTGAGCAGTTCATCATGGTACACAACAGCGCGATTGTAACTAGTCATACATACTCATCCAGATCATTGCCATGCGGAACCTCCATATATACGAAAAGCCAGGCAGCAGCCGATCAGCCCCATGTTGGAAATCATGAAGCTGCTAGCCCCAAATGTTGTACAATTTCTTGATTTTTTTTAGCAAACTCAATTCTTGGAAATAGTTCAGCAACTGTAATACATTGATGGAGTCCACTGAATCCGCCTAGTATTATTTTGATCATTTGAAGTTATACTAACTAGTACCATTTGTGCTACCCAAAATTACCTGTATTGTCCCTGAGATATATATGGCTGACAACCGCAAGATGAAAACACCATCCTCTAGAGTGGTTGGAATAAATAATGACTCTTTTGATGTTCTTGGTAAACAAAATGGAGACTATTTTGTTAGGGCGCTGCTAGCCTAGTAGTAAGTCTATATTTCATTTGGAACGTGGTAGTGGTTATGGGGATGCCCAGCAAGATGGCAAAGCCAAATTCCTGGTTGAACTGGTACATGTCATTAAGAAATCTCCATATCCTATAATCATTGCAGGTGACTTTAACATGACTAGACAGAACTGTGACAAAAATAAACCAGGAGGCTTGAACAGATGGGGTCCTTTGTTCAATGCTGTCGCTGAACAAGGAGATCTCATGGAATTTAAGCTTGCTGGTATGATGTACACTTGATGCAATAACCAGGAGGACTCTACATGTGAGCTTTTAGATAGAGTGTTGGTGTCACCTGCTTGGGAGGAACATTTCCCCCTAACATGCGTCTACTCGGTGCCAACTGTTCGGTGTGTGGCGCTTCGGAGGACGCAAATCATGCCCTTTTTTGATGCCATCTTCCTGTTTTTTGCTTGGAGTGTCGTGCGAGCCACGGCTGGGCTTAATTGGAACCCTTCGTCAGTGGTGGTCTCCTTTCGTGCCTGGGGTCCCTGAGAGGCCAGGCTAGTAGAGTTATGTGGACATGCATTGGGGCACTCCTATGGTCGCTTTGGCACATCCACAACAAAATTATAATCGAGGATGTGTTCCCATCTCATTCGGCTGGTTGTATTCTTAAATGCATCATCTCTTTGCAGCAGTGGAGTCCGTTGGGGAAGCGCCATGACTATGAAGGTTTGAAGACCGCGATGCAACATACTAGCATAGCTCGAGCCCCGGTAGCGCTGCTTAGGGTAGCACCTTATTTTGGTGTGTTATGAGCCTGTGTGCTCGGTTTGGCTTTTGCCTGTAATATCCCTAGGTGGAACCTAGAACATCGTATGTCGTTCATGTGGTGTTCGGAACCTTGTCACTCTGCCGTGTTGTGGCTTTATTAATTTAAGCTCGGATGCCTCCGACATCTTCGTTCTAAAAAAATGTGTCTCTACTCTACTAGAGAGCTATCTGATCATATACCGCTAATGATCTCTTCTCGAATGAAGCTTTTAGGAATGACTCCTACGATGTAGGAGCCTCAAAGCTCCAATGAGTAACAAGTTTGATATAGCACAAGCAGGGGTCACACATTGCTTTGGTGGAAGTGTAGATCTAGGATCCCTCTTTGAATCTTGAACGTTTTGGTGGAGTTTGGTTGAAGGAATGGATCGTATGGGGGTGAGCTCTTTCAAGGTCAGCTAGGGGGCAACTCAGATCTGGAGGATTAGGTGTAGAGGTAGAAGAGGGTGTCTTCTATAGCTCCCTACAAATCCAACCGTTATTCTCACTTGTAGCACATACTCGGAGATCCGACCCATCTAGAGGAGGACCCACTTGGTACCCCGAAAATTGGGCCCATCCAGAAAAGGTGGCATTGAGTACCAAGGAGATCCAGGGGTCATATGCACAAAGACACAGGGAGTGTAAGAGGAGACGCCAACTAGCCCATGAAGATAAGGAGACAGGGCCTCTACCTCCATCCCAAATTAGTTGTTTTAGATTTGTCTAGATACATATGTACCTGACACTAAAATGTGTCTAGATACTTTCGTATGTAACAAATGTAAGACAACTAATTCAGGACTAAGGGAGTACGTATCACCCCAGAATTAATTCGTTAAGTTTTTTCCTTTAATCATATGTACATCATTCGGTAAAACACACTTAAGGGGCTAGATGTACTTTCAATAAGGAAGAAACATTTTTTTTCGGTGCGAGACGACGTTTTCGTCAATTGCGAGATGTATGCGGCGACTTCTATCTATCTTGAAGCTCCACGAATCCCATCTCCAGTTAGAGACGTGCCAGTGTATGCTTCTAAATAAAGGTAAAAATATAAATAAATCAATTTTCACGATAACTTCCAGCTTGGAATCATATGTTCCATATTTTGTGTCTTTATGATGTTTTTATTTGCTTCCATATTTGGATATATTGGCCTACGCGCCATTAATACCTTCCTTACCTGCTCCTCCCTCTGTTCTCAGTTGCAGCACATAATTGTCTCCTCCTGACCTAGAATTAGCGGGAGTATTAGGAGGAAACGCCTGATTCTTCCCATTCTACCCCCGGTATAGCGACTTTGCATGCAAACCGTCTGAACGATACTAATAGCGCCTTTACGGAGTAGGACGTCATAGCATGTCCATTGTGAGAGCTATACACTGGATGCCAACGCCTACAGGACTGGCACAGTCAAACCACCAGCCGTCACGCGGTCCATCGTTGCCCCGAGCCCTCCCGACCCACCGTTCTTGTCGTCGGAGTGGAAGCACCCCTGCATATAACCCAAGGACCCCGGGCTCTGGCATGCACACCTTGTTGAGAGCAGAAGGGTAGCGTCCATGGTGCGCGCTCTTGCTCCGCCCGTCGCAGCCACCGGCGACATGGCCACCGCTGTGCCGCGCACCGCCGGCTCGGACTCGTCCGTGGTTGACGTGGAGATGGTGGAGGCGAGCGAGATCCGGCGGCGGACCAGGCCGGGCGACCGCGTGTCGCCGCCCGGCGACTGGGGAGAGTGGCGCCGGCGCGACGTCCCTCAGGGGGACCAGCCGGCGTCCCTGGAGCGCGTGTTCGCGGACCAGCGCGTGCCGTCGTGGCGTGAGCAGCTCACGGTGCGCGCCTTCGTGGCGAGCTTCTTCCTGGCCGTCATGTTCAACATCATCGTCATGAAGCTCAACCTCACCATCGGCGTCATCCCCTCCCTCAACGTCTCCGCCGGCCTCCTCGGCTTCTTCTTCGTCCGCCTCTGGACGTCGGCCATCGAGAGGATGGGGCTCCTCAAGCAGCCCTTCACGCGCCAGGAGAACACCGTCATCCAGACCTGCGTCGTCGCCGCCTACGGCATCCCCTACAGCGGTAACTCTTGTCATTCGCTGGTTTATTATCGATTCGGTTTTCAATCACTTGCATGCTCTCTTTTTTTTTTTTTGGCGAATAATTACTGGCATGCTCGCACATACAACTTGATCCATTGTAAACTCTGCACCTAGACTCGTACAGGCAAATTTAAAATTTTGCTAAATATTCTAGGTGAATACATGACAAATGCACCTAGACGCCTTTTTTAAGTACTTGCGAAAATTCTCTCGAATACATGACAGCTGCACCTAGACGCCTTTCTTAAGTATTTGCCAAAATTCTCTGGAACATAGCTATTCGTGAATGATACTAGGAAAGAGTAAAAACTTACTAAGGCACGAGCTGGGTATCCTTACTTCACGATTAACTAAAAAAATATTTCAGGGGGCTTTGGTAATTACCTATTGGCCATGAGCGGCAGAATCGCTTCGCAGACAACAGAGGCAAATAACCCTCAAAATATCAAGAATCCGCATCTAGGATGGATAATTGGCTTCCTCTTCCTGGTCAGCTTCATTGGGCTCTTCGGTCTTGTGCCACTGAGAAAGGTAAAAGGATTTTATGCTCCAATATGTTCGTATTCGAGAAAACAAATGTTCCAATATTTTCTGAACCTGTCGTGTCAGATGCCAGTTTAACTAACTTAGCACTGCACTTCAGATTATGATCATTGACTACAAGCTGACCTATCCAAGTGGCACTGCAACTGCCTATCTCATAAACGGCTTTCACACACCCCATGGTGCCAAGATTGCAGAGTAAATACTGCAACCATTTCCATTTCTGTGATAGTCAGATGCCCGCACAATGAGTTTACCAGTTTCGATTTGGTATGCGTCGTTTTACAGGAAGCAAGTGAAGAAACTGGGTAAATTCTTGGTTCTCAGCTTCTTATGGGGTTTCTTTCAGTGGTTCTACACAGCCACTGATGAATGTGGATTCCAGAAATTCCCATCATTAGGGCTGCAAGCTTTCAACAACAGGTAAAGATTGCACCCTGCAAAGGACGTCTCCAATCAAATCTCTTCATTCGACTTCTGACTTTGAATATTCCTTCAAATTTGCAAAGCACACCCATTCCAATATTCACCTTAATCGAACTTATTTTTGCAAGGTTTTACTTTGACTTCTCTTCTACCTATGTCGGAGTTGGAATGATTTGCCCACATATTGTCAACGTATCTATTCTCTTGGGAGGCATCCTCTCGTGGGGAATAATGTGGCCTCTTATAGCCAATAAAAGAGGCAGTTGGTTCTCTGCCGATCTCCCTGAGAGTAGTCTCCGTGGAATGCAAGGTTACCGGGTAAGAATTACAGTCTTTCTTGAATCTCGAGTTATCCTTTTTTCCCCCTACTAAATTCCGATGGGTATGACAGGTCTTCATAGCCATTGCCGTGATTCTTGGCGATGGCCTCTATCACTTTCTCAAGATGCTCATTCTGACGGTCTACTCATTAAGATCTCGACTCAAGACGGGCAGCGCTAGTCCATTTCCTGTCTCTGATGATGAAATAAGTAACAGTACTGCAGCTATCTCATATGATGAGCAGCGGCGCAAAGAACTATTTCAAAAGGATCAAATCCCCTGGTACATTGCATATGGAGGTTACGTTGCTGTTGCCGCTGTGTCTATTGGCACAGTCCCGCAGATATTCCCTCAGCTGAAGTGGTACCAAATATTGGTAGCCTATATGGTAGCACCGGTACTTGCATTCTGCAATGCCTATGGAGCTGGCCTCACTGATTGGTCTCTTGTTACAACTTATGGGAAGCTTGCAATCTTTGCTTTCGGTGCATGGACAGGTGCTTCAAATGGAGGTGTTCTTGCCGGTCTGGCTGCCTGTGGTGTGATGATGAGCATTGTTTCTACCGCTTGTGATCTGATGCAGGACTTCAAAACAGGATACCTGACACTGGCCTCACCAAGGTCAATGTTCATCAGCCAAATCATAGGCACTGCAATGGGTTGCGTCATTGCTCCCTGTGTTTTCTGGCTTTTCTACAAGGCCTTTGAAGACGTTGGGATCAGTGGAAGTGAGTACCCTGCACCAAATGCTGCCATCTTCCGCAGCATGGCAATACTAGGTGTCGATGGCTTCTCATCGCTGCCCAAAAACTGCATCACTCTTTGCTACATATTCTTTGTTGGAGCAATCGCTGTCAACTTCATAAGAGATTTTGTTCCCAAGAAGGTATCGAGATTTATGCCAATCCCAATGGCGATGGCGATACCATTCTATCTAGGACCATATTTCGGCATCGATATGTTCATCGGGACAGTGATCCTTTTTGTCTGGCAAAGGCTGGACAGAGTGAAATCAGACACATATGCACCTGCAGTTGCTTCCGGCTTGATTTGTGGTGATGGGTTGTGGGTTTTGCCCCAGTCAATGCTTGCTCTTGCCAAGGTGAAACCTCCAATCTGCATGAAGTTCCTGTCAAGAGCGGTAAACGCCAAGGTGGATGCTTTCATCGCAACATTATCGTAGAATGTTCGTCACTGTTGTCAATCAAAGATTCAGATTGATGCCAGACATGTATGAAATTTACATTTGCCCATTTATTCAGAAAAATATGCCAGTCTAGTTGATATAACTAGATATAAAACTATGCACAAAGAGATGAACAGCAAATGTATTATTCTTTGCTCTTTTGCAATTCAACTTTTTTGTGAATCTTTTCCGGTTTGATTTTCCCTAGTGTGTGCATAATGAATAGTGGGGCAGGAGTTGCAGCAAGGCATTTTATCTAGATCGATTCGCTTCAAATGCTGCACATAAGAATATCGGGCTAATAGTTGCAGCAAGGCAATACTACTAAATTTATTCAGACGTGCGTACCTCAGGAAGTGGAGTTCGGATCCGTTGGAGTACTCGATCCATTGCAGCTCGGACGAGTCCCCTGTCTGGAGTCTGGACCACCTGCCAGTCGCCATGTCACTCAGCTCTCTGTCTCGTGGTGACATTACGTCAAACACCTTGCGTGCGCCACCTCCACCTCGCCGACTCATGCATCGAGCCGACGAGCACGATGACGTTGATCTGTGTCTGAGCAAGAGTAGCCTGCACGGCTGCACCTAGGCGCCACCTGCATGGTGCACTCCGACCGTGCCTGCCATGGCAGCCCCGTTCTTGCGGTCGGGAGCGCTGAAACAGCATTGCGCCTGCTTGATTTGGGAGGCGATCCATGGCCCCGCGATGAAGCAGAGACTGCGGACTCCTCATATTCCATGCTGAGGATATCTCAAGACCCAGGTGTCAGGGCATGGTGGAAAGTTTAGTCTCACCACACTGGTGTAGAAAAATTGAGAGCTACTTATAAGGGATTCTCTTTCGGATATGGATCTTCTCGCGTGGCTGTCACTACCCTGCCTTTTGGTCACTGACAGGTGGGACAGTCGCTTGGTGGGACCCACATGTCAGTGACACAATGGTAGGATAGCCCACGTGATCCTCATCCTTCTCTTCCACATGTTGTTGAGAAGAGGAGTGACTCCAGGGCGCTCGTTTTCCCTTGCCCGCCACGCCTTGCGCACCCGCCATGTTTCGTGAACGAGCCAAGCTTAGAAATATGTCATGCTTGCGCTTTATTTTTGCCAGATTGAAACGAATAATTAATTAGAGATTAATTATGAATCGCTAATGGACGCACCACTAATCCAAGATGTTGGAGTGTGGGTTGTTGCCGAGTCGGTCGTGAGCCTAAGCCCAGGCCCACAACTCCCTACCCGACGACCTATATATTGGAGGCGTTGACAATCCTAGCCGACACACTCGCTCTGCCTCCTCACGCATAACCCTAGCCGCCATTGTCGTTCACTCACTACTGCTGCTTCCAGTGATCTCATCCCGCCGTGTGTACGACAATTTGGGAGAGCAGACCTCCGGGACCCCGTCGTTTGTGATCCTGCATTGAAAGAAGGGCGATAAAGTTTTTCGGGATGCCCGCTGATCGTCTTTGTCCTCTGCTTTGACTACTTCCTCATCATCGACGCGACGGTTGACGACGATACCAAGAAGAATGCTGCCACTGCTGCCGCCTCCGCTTTGTCTGGCCTACTTGAGGGTATGATATGTATTCAGTTTCATAGATGTTTTGGTTGTATGTTCAGTATGTTCTCACATGCTTATACTGGTATGAAATTCATACTGTTAATGTCATGTTCATGATATATTTATGAATTAAATCAATCACTAATACCCAATAATAACACTTAAAAAGGATAAATTTTGCCAAAAATTGAAAAATGTGACATAAATTTCAAAACAGCGAACTGATGGTAGATGCATGCACGATAGAAAAATCACTGCATGTCGATGGTTCTGCCAGTTGTTGCGTCCAGATTGCCCGTGCAAGATGCGAATATTATGATTAGCCCATTAGTCGATCTGCGTGTTTAGACATGCAGAGTGCAAGTTCCAACTTGTGTGATTCTGATTGGCCCCAAAGAAGCAATTCACTTTTACATATGCCGAATTGAAATTTGCTCTATACGCTCAAAAATTGATTATCCAGGCATGGGCAAAAGGTAGTTAAGATACACGCAATGGTATGCCTCATCATGCTTACGAACTACTACCGCGCTACACGCTGAGACGACATGAACTCCTGCTCTTGGCTGAACTGACGCGAGCCGTGCTGACCAATCGCCGGAGCAACGCAACCACGCCCGCCGTCTCCCGCAGCTTCACAGCGAGGCCGTGCCTCTTCGTCCCGCCCCGCCCTCGGTGCAACACGGCGCCCCTTCAGGAGCTGCAGCCTCATCTCCACGTCCTTCATGGTAGGTCTCTCCCCTCGTGTCAGACTGAGGCACTCCTCCGCCAACCGAGCCATGCACAGAAGCCCCTCCTCACTCGCTTCCTCGAGGATCTGAGCATCCACCATCTCCTCGAGGGGTTGCCTCTCCCTCATAGCCCACAAGAAGTAGTTCGACAGGTTCTGCTTCTCGCCGTGCTCGTTCTGAATGATCGGTTTCCTTCTCGTCAGCAGCTCTACGAGAATCACTCCGAAACTGTAAACGTCGCTCTTCTCGTTGAGCTGGCCGGTGTGGTAATACTCCGGATCCAAGTACCCAAACGTGCCCTGAACGGCGGTCACCAGGTGCGTCTGATCGATCGGGATCAGCCTCGACGCGCCGAAATCGGAAACTTTGACGGTGTAGCTGTCCGTCAGGAGCACGTTCATGCACTTGACGTCTCTGTGCAGGATCGACACTGAAGCCGCGGAGTGCAGGTACGTGAGCGCGCCCGCGATCTCGGCGGCGATCCTCAGGCGCTCCTCCCAGGGCAACGGCGACAAGCCACCGTTGTGCTCGCGGTGCAGGAGGTCGTAGAGCGTGCCGTTGGAGACGAACTCGTAGACGAGCAGAGGGACCTCGGATTCGAGGCAGCACCCGTGGAGCTTCACCACGTTCCGGTGGTTGATCTGCGACAGGATGGACACTTCATTGATGAACTGGTCGATCTCGCTGATCACCGCGAGCGTTGATTTCTTGATGGCCACCACGCGCTGGTCGGTCAGGATGCCCTTGTACACAGTGCCGTGGCCGCCGCGTCCGACCACGCGGGCGTGATCGAAATTATTGGTCGCCTTTTGCAGCTCCTCCAGGGAGAATATCTTTGTGCCATCGCTGGCACTTTTGTCGGAAGAGATCAGCTGTTCTAGCAGAATGCCTCTGTTCTTCCGGTAATACCTCCTTCTCATTCGTTTCTGAACGCCTCTCTTCCATCTCCGAGTAAGAATAGCAACAACTCCGGCAAGAAACAGGATGCCTCCGCCACTGCTTAGTCCAATAGTGACACCTGCATCGGTTGTCCGTCAAAAGTGTGAGTTATTCATCTCCGGAGGCGTGGAAGCAGTAGTGCTCACAGAAAGATCTTCATTTCATTGACAGGATTGCTAGTGGTACATATCGCTTACCTAATATCGCACTGGATGGTTTGCATTTCCCTGTGACGACATCGAAATCTGTTCCACGAGGACACTTGATGCATGCATAGTTCCCAACATTATTCTGGCAAATACCATTGCAGACGTATTTATCTGGCTGGAGGCACTCGTCAACATCTATAAATCGCACAATAATGTCAGTGGTGATCCTTGCAATGTAGTGCAAAATTGACATGTAATATCTCTTGTAAAGCGATAGCGCAATGCTAGAGCTAGGGGCTGTTTTCAAGTGATTCATTGTACGGGCTGATGCATGCCGCTAACTTGGAAAACAATGATATCGTTCCTGGAAGTGGAAACAACAAATTCGTTTTTTGTTAATTCCAAGAACGATAGGTTTGGTACTGCCGCAAAAAAATTGCAAATGTTAGTCAATTTTGTGAGCGTTAAAGGTAGGCCGACGTGGCAGCCACTTGACCCGCTTTTTCCTTCCCTGATCGGTTTAGGCCTTGTTTGACCAAATTAACGAGTTTATATCCTAAATCGATTAATTCTTGAGTTGTTAGCCTAAAGCGAGCAATCAGTTTGAGTTCATGGACTAATGGAGCATTTCACTTTCAAAATATAGTGCATATTTGATTGGTGCCGCTGCATTTTTCTAATTTACCTGACCTGATGTTATACTAGCTGGATCATTTGTTTGTTCCCATGCAACCCAGAACTTGCCATTCTTGTGATTTATTTCCTATTTCCTAATACTTTTTGAGCTAAATTATACTAGATGATGGTCAACTTGTTGCATAGTCTTTGTTCTAAAAGTAAATAGTTATATCTGTTAATAGTCTTCGTTCAAAAAAAATAGTACTCCCTCTGGTCCGAATTAATTGACGCAGCCTCTATACAATGTCGTATAGAGGCTGCGTCAATTAATTTAGATCTGAGAGAGTATTATATTTGCTATCCAACAACTCAAGATCAACTTGTCCTTTCAAACCATATTTTTGTTTTTGGTACCCTGCTTCAAAAGGGAACAAAGAAGAGTACACCATAAGTCCTATACAAGTACTCCCTTCATTCCGAATTAGTTGTTTTAGATTTGTCTAGATAAAGATGTATCTAGACATGTTTTAGTGCTAGGTACATTCGTATCTAGGCAAATGTAAGACAACTAATTTGGTAATTGGGACGGAGGTAACATTTGGTTTATGCTCACTGTAGGTTGTGTACACGTATTTGGTAGTGTTTGCTTTGTGATGGCTGATCCAGCTTCGCTTCATATTTGTGATGTCCAGTTGTATTTCTTTTACATCTAAATAACCACAAAGCATTACTTGGCTGACCTTATGTTGCATCTTTTTCGTTCATGATTATGTCTGATGATGCCACTAAGTTGTTGCCTTTGCAAACAGTGGGAAAAGAGCAGGAGAGTTGTAGTAGGGGGTCTCATTTATTTTGCTGAACATGTCATTTCTTATGTTTCCTTTTTGCTGTCAAAACTCATGAGCAAAGATCCTGGGAATAAACACCACATGAAACAAGACTCTGGTTTTGTAGATGCATAAGCATAGCCAATCTGCCTGCTACATTTTTACTCTGTATGCAAATGCAAGCTGAAGTATAGAAGTGCTACATAAAACCTTTTTTGTGTTGCTTCGATGCCACTTTATATTTGGGCTAATCAATCAGGATCTCTTACTTACCTATCAGCGTGTATGTATTTCCAAATGAACCATTTGCCTAGTTTGTTGCTTACTGATATCAATAGATATATTGTACTCGTCGGCATTTTATTCTAACTTTGTACATGTGACAACAACGATTAGCTATTCAAATTTCTTTTCCTGTAAACCAAGAATTTTGCAATTTGCTTTGGTGAGAGAACATGGTCTGGACGCTCATGTTTCACAATGTACTTTTTCTGAGAGAGGTTCACAATGTACTTGACGCTTCATTTATATGAGAAACATTTTTACTGTACCTAATTTTGATTGACTACCTTGTCTGATGTATAGTTGTTCAGTTCAAATGATGAAAGTGTGAAACAGTCGATTGATTTCTACCTTGTTGCATGGTGCATGATGGTTGGTGTCAACATGAAGTATATGCTAGGAGGGGTTAGCCAAACGAGAACTGTCCGAGGGAAAGATTGAGAGAATTTGGGCCTCCTTTGGTTTAGAGGAATCTTGTAGGAATTTCGTAGGATAGGATTTCTATATGAAAAATTCTTTTATAGCCCTTTGGTTTGTCAGAATGGAATCCTATTCCTATGGAGGAATTCTTCATATCCTCCACATTTCATAGAAAAAAAATATTAGCCTAGACTCAATGGAAAAAAAAAATCCTATGATGTGAATCAAGGGGCATCTCCTTTCCTATTCCTAATTTGAGATACATGTCATCTCATTTCCTATGATTTTCCTATTCCTACGATTTTCCTACCATATGAATCAAAGGAGGCCTTAGAGATTTATTCCCTACATGGATTTTGGTGAGGGAGTGGGGATCATACAGAACCCCTGGGTGGATTGGAGAGCAGTTCCCCTATTCCCCCAAAAATGTATGTATAGAGGAAAGTTGAGGCAAAAAACCTCCTTCAACAGTTTTCTTAATCCAGACTTATAAGATCTCTTCTTAAAAACACGCCATCTCCCGTCATATAGAGGGGGAGATGAACCCTAAGCCGTAAAACCTCGTACCTACACAGTCTAGGTTTTATTGTCTGCATTGGACTAGGGAATGACGTCCATGTTGTTCTAGGGAACTCATAAGATAATAAACAATGAATATAGTCCCGTGAATTGCGCCTGCAACTCTACTACTACCTCCGATCCATATTACTTGTTGCAGCTTCAGTGCAAAGTTGCACTGAATCCGCGACAAGTAATATGGATCGGAGGGTGTAGTTTTATTAATAAAACAAAAACTTGGTATTGTTAAGAAATTAATAATACCTCTGCATCCATCTTGGATATAAGGATTCCCTTCAAAACCCGAAGAGCACTTGCACCGGTAACCGGCATGTTTCATCGTTCTGTCTTCAGTAACATCAATGCAATCACTATGGGCGGTGAAGCATCTATAGTCGCTCTTGTCCAGCTTTGCATCCTTGCATGTCAAACTATCAATAGCCCACATCACAACACCTCGTTGTTCTGATAAGGCATAGAGCGCAGGGTCTGAACTAACCGGGAAGTCGTCTGGCTCCTTGGATGTCTCATGAACATGAAAGACACCGTCATCTATTGATATGTCAGTGATGATCGTTCGATCAGTCAACTGAAGGATAGGAAGATAGCTCGTTGGATTACATTTGAGGTACATGTGGGGTTTTGCAAAGCATCCTAGCTCTGTTCCGAAGGGGAACGGGGTGCTCACGTTAGCGCACGATCTGGGACAGTCCTTTCTCGGCTGGATGGACTCATAACCTGTTCCAGCGGGAAAACATCATGCTAAATATTAGAGAAAATGACCTCTATACTAAATAGGCATTCAAACATAATAGTGTAATTAGATAGACGATCCATCAAACCTAGTAAGAGGATTTGTGGCACCAAAGGTGCGGGGCACGCAAATTTGGAGACGTCGGATTGCCTCATGATTCGAAATCGATTTGCTCTTTACACGTGTTTTAGACTTTAGTTGTCTTACATGGGGTCCATTAGTGCAATTTTTCACAGCTCCACAAATCTCACGCTCCATATTTTTTTCTTTTGACTACTAAATTTAGATCTATTGTATCTTCTAAAACCGAAAGTGCAAATTATATTTTGTTTGTATATTCGTGTTTCTTGTGACGAGGGCTTTCAAAGAAAATACATTTTGAATATGCTTTGATGATTTTTTTAAAACTTTGTGAAGTTTTAACTGCTCAAACTTGCTACGAGCGAACGACAAAGTCACAAGTTTCATAATCAAACTTAAAACTTGGTGTGCCTCGTGCGGAATTTAACAACTTTGTGAACCACGAGGAAAATCAGGCGTCCAGGCAAGTTTCAACTACTACACTTGATAGGAACAATGATAAATTTAGCAAGTTTCAAAAACTAAAACTTCAACCGAAAACTCTAAACCATAAACCCTAAGCCCAGAAACCTAAAACCCTAAAAACATATGAAACTTGAACCTTTTTTTAGTTCTCAAAATTTTCAAGATTGGTCTTGTTTGAAAGTTTTCATCGCGACGAACACAAATGTGTGAACACAATTTAATTTTTACTTTCGGTTCAAAAGATATAGCAGATTGAAATTAAAAGATCAAAGGAAGGCATAAGACACAGGGTGGACGATGCATGCATCTCTGACAAAAGCTGCGAAAAGCCTGCATAGATGGGCCCCAACCTATAATAATCAAATGCCTAAGACTAACAAATTGACTAGGAAAATGCGTGCCCCTGCACCTTGGCGCTCTTGCAAATTTTGGGTCAAACCCACTCTGCAAGGAAGACCAAATCCTCTGAAAAGCTACTTCTAAGACCTTGTTTGCTCTCTAACATTTTTTGAGCAATTGCAAGAGAGATTTGATTTGATTTTGGTGAACCCGTACCAATTTTAACTTGCCTAGCAATAAAGTTTAAGAAGAGTTAGATTAACCTAGTAAAACCATGTGAGCCTCTAAACCTCCAGAAACAATAGCCAAGACTTGTCAAACTACGTAACCTACACCTCTAATTATACAAGAGTTTACAACCCGTTGAAAGGAATCAATTTCCGGTGTGCAACACATCTGATGATGCCGTTAGAAGTGGAGCAACAATGCTGCTGGCATGCGGTTGCGACGACCATGCACCACCGTTGTTGCGAAGGCCATCCGAGTGCGTTGGTGGTGCAGACTGGCCAGCATGACCCATGCTGGTGTTGCAGACCTGCCCGTCATTCTCAGTCGAGTTGCTGCAAGCCGCCCCGTCGGTATTGTAGAGCTCGTCACCGAAGATGGTGCTGCAAGCTGTGACAACAGTGCTGTGAGCACCACTGCGATGATGGCCCGACTGCTCAAATGATGGCAACAATGCTGCAAGGCATGGTGCAACGGCGGCCCGGTTTGCTTTCGTGGCCCAGCAATGCTTTGACATTGTTGCAACACTCGACGGCCACGACGAAGGCATGCTTCGAACGATCATGGTGATGTGTGCGAGGCGTGCAACATGTTGCGGGCTTGCGGCAGCGGCCCTGTTGCTTCCATGGTGCGGTGATGGCATGCTTCGATGATGCTGCGAAGCTCAACGGTGTGAGCAAGCCATATTGCTGCAAGGGTGGTGTGACTATGGATGTGGTGCTCATGCAACTGTGAAGGCAGTTGTCGACCAGTGTTGTTGACAAGGGCCGCTCATCGGTGGGAGCGGCAAGGCTGACCGATGACCAATGGGGTGTTGCGAGGGCCGCTCATCGAGTGAATCAACGAGCGGGAGCTTCGATGTTGCAAGGCTCTAGTGTGGTGCTGCGAGTTTGTTCGCTAACGAGAGTGCCGTGTTGTGAGGTCACTCGTCAGTGGGAGTGTCACCACTAGAACGGGGGAGGGGTTGTTGTGAATCAGTCACCGACATTCCTCGCTTCCTCCGATGCTGCAAGATCGGGGAGTGCCAACTGCGGTAGGCGAGCTGACGAGGAGAAGTGGGTGTGTTGTGCTGCGAGGCGAGCAGGACCAGAGTAGCGATGCAGGGTTCACAGAGGTGCAAAACAGTCGAATGACACAAGCATAATGGAACGGCTATGAATTGGATGGTGCGGGAGGCCCTCAAGCACACCGTGTGGATTCTCAAGATCAAACCCTCCACCGCCATTTCCATTGAGCATATCACGCATTTTTTCACCCTTTGGGTGCTCTTGCATGAGATGCATCTTTACGAGCACACAGAGGATGACATTATGTGAAAACATACGGTTACTGGGCACTAGTCGGCAGTCTCTCCCTAAAATGCACAATTCCTAGGGATGGTGCACTCACCCAAGGACCAAATGGTTTGGAAGGCTTGGGACCCTCCAAAAGTCAAGTTCTTTGCTTGGATGGCTCTTCAAGATAGAATTTGGACCACTGATAGATTAGCCAAGCGTGGGTGGCCTAATTTCGGTCTTTTCCACTTTGCAAGAGGGTGCAATAATTGTTGGAAATATGCCCTAGAGGCAATAATAAATTGATTATTATTATATTTCCTTGTTCATGATAATCGTTTATTATCCATGCTAGAATTGTATTGATAGGAAACTCAGATACATGTGTGGATACATAGACAACACCATGTCCCTAGTAAGCCTCTAGTTGACTAGCTCGTTGATCAATAGATGGTTACGGTTTCCTGACCATGGACATTGGATGTCGTTGATAACGGGATCACATCATTAGGAGAATGATGTGATGGACAAGACCCAATCCTAAGCCTAGCACAAGATCATGTAGTTCGTATGCTAAAGCTTTTCTAATGTCAAGTATCGTTTCCTTAGACCATGAGATTGTGCAACTCCCGGATACCGTAGGAGTGCTTTGGGTGTGCCAAACATCACAACGTAACTGGGTGGCTATAAAGGTACACTACAGATATCTCCGAAAGTGTCTGTTGGGTTGGCACGAATCGAGACTGGGATTTGTCACTCCGTGTGACGGAGAGGTATCTCTGGGCCCACTCGGTAGGACATCATCATAATGTGCACAATGTGATCAAGGAGTTGATCACGGGATGATGTGTTGCGGAACGAGTAAAAGAGACTTGCCGGTAATGAGATTGAACAAGGTATCGGGATACCGACGATCGAATCTCGGGCAAGTATCGTACCGATAGACAAAGGGAATTGTATACGGGATTGATTAAGTCCTTGGCATCGTGGTTCATCCGATGAGATCATCGTGGAACATGTGGGAGCCAACATGGGTATCCAGATCCCGTTGTTGGTTATTGACCGGAGAACGTCTCGGTCATGTCTGCATGTCTCCCGAACCCGTAGGGTCTACACACTTAAGGTTTGATGACGCTAGGGTTATAAAGGAAGCTTGTATGTGGTTACCGAATGTTGTTCGGAGTCCCGGATGAGATCCCGGACGTCACGAGGAGTTCCGGAATGGTCCGGAGGTAAAGATTTATATATGGGAAGTCCTGTTTTGGTTGCCAGAAAGGTTTCAGGGTTTATCGATAGTGTACCGGGACCACCGGAGGTGTCCGGGGGTCCACCAAGTGGGGCCACAAGCCCCGGAGGCTTGCGTGGGCCAAGTGTGGGAGGGGACCAGCCCCAGGTGGGCTGGTGCGCCCCCCATAAGTGCCCAAGGCGCAAGGGAGAGAAGAGGGGGCAAACCCTAAGGGCAGATGGGCCCTAAGGCCCATACTCCCTGCGCCTCCCTCTCCTCCCCCTCTTGGCCGCCCCCCTCAAAGCCATCTAGGGCTGCCGCCCCTCTAGGGGTGGGAACCCTAGAGGGGGCGCACCCTCCTCCCCTTCCCCTATATATATGAGGCCTAGGGGCTGCCCAAGACACGCGATTCAATCTCTCTATGGCGCAGCCCTGCTTCTCTCCCTCCTCCTCTCCCGCGGTGCTTGGCGAAGCCCTGCAGGATTGCCACGCTCCTCCACCACCACCACGCCGTTGTGCAGCTGCTGGACGGAGTCTTCCTCAACCTCTCCCTCTCTCCTTGCTGGATCAAGGCATGGGAGACGTCACCGGGCTGTACGTGTGTTGAACGTGGAGGTGCCGTCCGTTCGGCACTTGGTCATCGGTGATTTGGATCACGACGAGTACGACTCCATCAACCCCGTTCACTTGAACACTTCCGCTTAGCGATCTACAAGGGTATGTAGATGCACTCTCTTTCCCCTCGTTGCTGGTTTCTCCATAGATAGATCTTGGTGACACGTAGGAAAATTTTAAATTTCTGCTATGTTCCCCAACAGTGGCATCATGAGCTAGGTCTATGCGTAGTTTCTATGCACAAGTAGAACACAAAGTAGTTGTGGGCGTCGATTTTGTCAATTTACTTGCCGTTACTAGTCTTATCTTGATTCGGCGGCATCGTGGGATGAAGCGGCCCGGACCGACCTTACACGTACTCTTACGTGAGACAGGTTCCACCGACTGACATGCACTAGTTGCATAAGGTGGCTAGCGGGTGTCTGTCTCTCCCACTTTAGTCGGACCGGATTCGATGAAAAGGGTCCTTATGAAGGGTAAATAGTAATTGGCATATCACGTTGTGGCTTTTGCGTAGGTAAGAAACGTTCTTGCTAGAAACCCATAACAGCCACGTAAAACATGCAACAACAATTAGAGGACGTCTAACTTGTTTTTGCAGGGTATGCTATGTGATGTGATGTGGCCAAAAAGAATGTGATGAATGATATGTGATGTATGAGATTGATCATGTTCTTGTAATAGGAATCACGACTTGCATGTCGATGAGTATGACAACCGACAGGAGCCATAGGAGTTGTCTTAATTTATTGTATGACCTGCGTGTCATTGAACAACGCCATGTAATTACTTTACTTTAGTGCTAAACCGTTAGCCATAGTAGTAGAAGTAATAGTTGGCGAGACAACTTCATGAAGACACGATGATGGAGATCATGATGATGGAGATCATGGTGTCATGCCGGTGACGATGATGATCATGGAGCCCCGAAGATGGAGATCAAAAGGAGCAAAATGATATTGGCCATATCATGTCACTTTTTGATTGCATGTGATGTTTATCATGTTTTTGCATCTTATTTGCTTAGAACGACGGTAGTAAATAAGATGATCCCTCATTAAAATTTCAAGAAAGTGTTCCCCCTAACTGTGCACCGTTGCGAAAGCTCGTCGTTTCGAAGCACCACGTGATGATCGGGTGTGATAGATTCTTACGTTCGAATACAACGGGTGTTGACGAGCCTAGCATGTACAGACATGGCCTCGGAACACATGCAAACACTTAGGTTGACTTGACGAGCCTAGCATGTACAGACATGGCCTCGGAACACAGAAGACCGAAAGGTCGAGCATGAGTCGTATGGTAGATACGATCAACATGAAGATGTTCACCGACGTTGACTAGTCCGTCTCAATGATGATCGGACACGGCCTAGTTGACTCGGATCATGTAATCACTTGGATGACTAGAGGGATGTCTATCTGAGTGGGAGTTCATAAGATGAACTTTATTATCCTGAACATAGTCAAAAGATCTTTGCAAATTATGTCGTAAGCTCGCGCTTTAGTTCTACTGTTTTAGATATGTTCCTAGAGAAAATATAGTTGAAAGTTGATAGTAGCAATTATGCGGACAGTAGAAGGCTTAATGCACCGCTCGGTGTGTTGGACCTCGAACATGGTCTGTGGATGTTGCGAACATCTGACATACACGTTTTGATGACTACATGATAGTTCGGTAATGATAAATGTTTTAGAACTGAGGCACCGAAGACATTTTTGAAATGTCGCGGAACATATGAGATGTTTCGAGGGCTGAAATTGGGATTTCAGGCTCGTGCCCACGTTAAGAGGTATAAGACCTCCGACGATTTTCTTGGCCTGCAAACTAAGGGAGAAAGGCTCAATCGTTGAGCTTGTGCTCAGATTGTGTGAGTACAACAATCACTTGAATCGAGTGGGAGTTGATCTTCCAGATAAGATAGTGTTGTTTCTCCAAAGTCATTGCCACCAAGCTGCTAGAGCTTCGTAATGAACTATAACATATCAGGGATAGATATGACGATCCTTGAAATATTCGCGATGTTTGACACCGCAAAAGTAGAAATCAAGAAGGAGCATCAATTGTTGATGGTTAGTGAAACCACTAGTTTCAAGAAGGGCAAGGGCAAGAAGGGATACTTCATGAAACGGCAAATCAGCTGCTGCTCTAGTGGAGAAACCCAAGGTTGAACCCAAACCCGAGACTGAGTGCTTCTGTAATAAGGGGAACAGCCACTGGAGCAGAATTACCCTAGATACTTGGTAGATGAGAAGGCTGTCAATAGAAGTATATTGGATATACATTATGTGAATGTGTACCTTACTAGTACTCCTAGTAGCATCAGGGTATTAGATACTGGTTCGATTGCTAAGTGTTAGTAACTCGAAATAAAAGCTACGGAATAAAAGAAGACTAGCTAAAGGTGAGCGAACGATATGTGTTGGAAGTGTTTCCAAGGTTGATATGATCAAGCATCGCTCGCTCCCTCTACCATCGAGATTAGTGTTAAACCTAAATAATTGTTATTTGGTGTTTGCGTTGAGCATAGACATGATTGGATTATGTCTATCGCAATACGGTTGTTCATTCAAAGAGAATAATAGTTACTCTGTTCATTTGAATAATACCTTCAATGGTCTTGCACCTAAAATGAATGGTTTATTGAATCTCGATCATAATGATACACATGTTCATGCCAAAAGATATAAGATAGTAATGATAGTACCACCTACTTGTGGCACTGCCATGTAAGTCATATTGGTATAAAACGCATGAAGAAGCTCCATGTTGATGGATCTTTGGACTCACTCATTTTTGAAAAGGATTGAGACATGTGAACCATGTCTATTGGTATATACGCATGAAGAAACTCCATGCAGATGGACCGTTTGGACTCACTTGATTTTGAATCGCTTGAGACATGCAGATCATACCACATGGGCAAGATGACTGAAAGCTTCGGTTTCAGTAAAATGGAACAAGAAAGCAACTTGTTGGAAGTAACACATTTTGATGTGTGCAGTCCAATGAGTGCTGAGGCACGCAGTGGATATCGTTATGCTCTTACTTCACAGATGATTTGAGTAGACACTGAGCATATTTACTTGATGAAACACAAGTCTGAATTATTGAATGGTTCAAGTAATTTCAGAATGAAGTTGAATATCGTCGTGACAACAGGATAAAATATCTATGATATGATCATCGAGATGAATATCTGAGTTGCGAATTTGGTACACAATTGAGACATTGTGGAAATTGTTTCACGACTAGTACCGCCTGGAACACCATAGTGTGATGGTGTGTCCGAACATCATAACTGCACCCTATTGGATATGATGCATACCATGATGTCTCTTATCGAATTACCACTACCGTTCATGGGTTAGGCATTAGAGACAACCGCACTCACTTTAAATAGGGCACCACGCAAATCCGTCGAGACAACACCGTATGAACTATGGTTTAGAGAAACCTAAGCTGTTGTTTCTTAAAAGTTTGGGGTCACGACGCTTATGTGAAAAAGTTTCAGGCTGATAAGCTCGAACCGAAAGCGGATAAATGCATCTTCATAGGACACCCAAAACAGTTGGGCATACCTCCTGTCTCAGATCCGAAAGCAATAGGGATTGTTTCTAGAATCGGGTCCTTTCTCGAGGAAAAGTTTCTCTTGAAAGAATTGAGTGGGAGGATGGTGGAGACTTGATGAGGTTATTGAACCGTCACTTCAACTAGTGTGTAGCAAGGCACATGAGTTGTTCCTATGGCACCTACACCAATTGAAGTGGAAGCTTATGATAGTGATCATGAGACTTCGAATCAAGTCACTCCCAAACCTCGTAGGATGTCAAGGATGCGTACTACTTCAGAGTGGTACGTAATCCTGTCTTGGAAGTCATGTTGCTAGACAACAATGAACCTACGAGCTATGGAGAAGCGATGGTGGGCCCGGATTCCGATGAATGGCTCGAGGCCATAAAATCCGAGAGAGGATCCATGTATGAAAACAAAGTGTAGACTTTGCAGAACGGCTCGATGGTCGTGAGGCTGTTGAGTACAGATGGATTTTAAAAGGAAGACGGACAATGATGGTAAATGTCACCATTAAGAAAGCTCGACTTGTCATTAAGATGTTTTCCGACAAGTTCAAGGAGTTGACTGCGATGAGGCTTTCTCACTCGTACCGATGCTAAGAGTCTGTTGGAATTATGTTAGCGATTACTGCATTATTTATGAAATTGTGCAGATAGGATGTCAAAACATTGTTTCCTCGACGATTTTCTTGAGGAAAGGTTGTATGTGATACAACCAGAAGATTCTTTCAATCCTGAAAGATGCTAACAAGTATACAAAGCTCCAGCAATCCTTTCTAAGGACTGGAGTAAGCATCTCGGAGTTGGAATGTACGCTTTGATGAGATGATCAAAGATTTGGGTTTATACAAAGTTTATGAGAAACTTGTATTTCCAAAGAAGTGAGTGGGAGCACTATAGAATTTCAGATGAGTATATGTTGTTGACATATTGTTGATCAAAAATGATGTAGAATTTCTGGAAAGCATATAGGGTTATTTGAAAAGTGTTTTCAATGGAAAACCTGGATTAAGCTACTTAAACATTGAGCATCAAGATCTATAAGGATAGATCAAAATCGCTTAATAGTACTTTCAAACAAACACATACCACGACAAGATTTTGAAGGAGTTCAAAATAGATCAGCAAAGAAGGAGTTCTCGGCTGTGTTACAAGGTGTGAGTATTGAGCAAGACTCAAGACATGACCACGGCAGAATAGAAAGGACGAAGGTCGTCCCCTATGCCTTAGTCGTAGGCTCTAAAGTATGCTATGTTATGTACCGCACCTGAAGTGTGCCAAACCATGAGTCAGTCAAGGGGTACAAGTGTGATCTAGAAATGGATCACAGGACAACGGTCAAAGTTATCCTTAGTAACTAGTGGACTAAGGAATTTTCTCGATTATGGAGGTGGTAAAAGAGTTCGTCGTAAAGGGTTACGCCGATGCAAGCTTTGACACTAATCCAGATTATTCTGAGTAGTAAACTGGATTCGTATAGTAGAACAGTTATTTGGAATAGCACCAAATAGAGCGTGGTAACTGCATCTAGGAGATGACATAGATATTTGTAAAGCACACACGGATCTGAAAGGTTCAGACCCGTTGACTATAACCTCTCTCACAAGCATAACATGATCAAACCCAGAACTCTTGGGTGTTAGTCACATAGGGATGTGACCTTGAGTGTTAATCACATATCGATGTGAACTAGATTATTGACTCTAGTGCAAGTGGGAGACTGTTGGAAATATGCCCTAGAGGCAATAATAAATTGATTATTATTATATTTCCTTGTTCATGATAATCGTTTATTATCCATGCTAGAATTGTATTGATAGGAAACTCAGATACATGTGTGGATACATAGACAACACCATGTCCCTAGTAAGCCTCTAGTTGACTAGCTCGTTGATCAATAGATGGTTACGGTTTCCTGACCATGGACATTGGATGTCGTTGATAACGGGATCACATCATTAGGAGAATGATGTGATGGACAAGACCCAATCCTAAGCCTAGCACAAGATCATGTAGTTCGTATGCTAAAGCTTTTCTAATGTCAAGTATCGTTTCCTTAGACCATGAGATTGTGCAACTCCCGGATACCGTAGGAGTGCTTTGGGTGTGCCAAACGTCACAACGTAACTGGGTGGATATAAAGGTACACTACAGGTATCTCCGAAAGTGTCTGTTGGGTTGGCACAAATCGAGACTGGGATTTGTCACTCCGTGTGACGAAGAGGTATCTCTAGGCCCACTCGGTAGGACATCATCATAATGTGCACAATGTGATCAAGGAGTTGATCACGGGATGATGTGTTGCGGAACGAGTAAAAGAGACTTGCCGGTAACGAGATTGAACAAGGTATCGGGATACTGACGATCGAATCTCGAGCAAGTATCGTACCGATAGACAAAGGGAATTGTATACGGGATTGATTAAGTCCTTGACATCGTGGTTCATCCGATGAGATCATCGTGGAACATGTGGGAGCCAACATGGGTATCCAGATCCCGCTGTTGGTTATTGACCGGAGAACGTCTCGGTCATGTCTGCATGTCTCCCGAACCCGTAGGGTCTACACACTTAAGGTTTGATGACGCTAGGGTTATAAAGGAAGCTTGTATGTGGTTACCGAATGTTGTTCGGAGTCCCAGGTGAGATCTCGGACGTCACAAGGAGTTCCGGAATGGTCCGGAGGTAAAGATTTATATATGGGAAATCCTGTTTTGGTTGCCGGAAAGGTTTCAGGTTTTATCGGTAGTGTACCGGGACCACCGGAGGTGTCTGGGGGTCCACCAAGTGGGGCCACAAGCCCCGGAGGCTTGCGTGGGCCAAGTGTGGGAGGGGACCAGCCCCAGGTGGGCTGGTGCGCCCCCCACAAGTGCCCAAGGCGCAAGGGAGAGAAGAGGGGGCAAACCCTAAGGGCAGATGGGCCCTAAGGCCCATACTCCCTGCGCCTCCCTCTCCTCCCCCTCTTGGCCGCCCCCCTCAAAGCCATCTAGGGCTGCCGCCCCTCTAGGGGTGGGAACCCTAGAGGGGGCGCACCCTCCTCCCCTTCCCCTATATATATGAGGCCTAGGGGCTGCCCAAGACATGCGATCCAATCTCTCTATGGCGCAGCCCTGCTTCTCTCCCTCCTCCTCTCCCGCGGTGCTTGGCGAAGCCCTGCAGGATTGCCACGCTCCTCCACCACCACCACGCCGTTGTGCTGCTGCTGGACGGAGTCTTCCTCAACCTCTCCCTCTCTCCTTGCTGGATCAAGGCATGGGAGACGTCACCGGGCTGTACGTGTGTTGAACGCGGAGGTGCCGTCCGTTCGGCACTTGGTCATCGGTGATTTGGATCACGACGAGTATGACTCCATCAACCCCGTTCACTTGAACGCTTCCGCTTAGCGAGCTACAAGGGTATGTAGATGCACTCTCTTTCCCCTCATTGCTGGTTTCTCCATAGATAGATCTTGGTGACACGTAGGAAAATTTTAAATTTCTGCTACGTTCCCCAACAATAATGTGGGTCCTACCTCTTCTTCAAATGTCACTACACTCTAAGGCTTTGGTCATTGGTCATTGCAAATTTTCACATCTTTGGGTTGGACACTTCCACTTGGCACTCGATGGACTCAGTTGAGGCTTGGTGGGCAAGTACCTGCCTCGACGGAACACGTAAACTAACAAGCCAATACCTCCCTCATCATGCTTGTCTCGTGGACAATTTGAAATGAACAAAACACTAGAGTCATCAGGCTTAAAAGCACTCCACCAAAAATCTTGCTTGCCACCATGCATTTCGAGTTCTCGACCGAGGCCAACCTTTGGGTCATCATGGGAGCTAAAAAATTAGGGTCAATAATTTTACGAGAGCAATCATTATGTCATGTGTTCGGTATATTGTAACGCACTCTATTCTCTCCTCCATTTGGGAAACAAGTTTGTGGTCGGTCTGTAGAGGAGGCAGCTGATTTTGTAGCCCCTACTACAGGATAGCTTCTAGTGACCGCCAAGAAATTAAACACTGGGTTAAGTAGAATATCTTTTTAGGGAACTGCGTTCTTTTTATAGCGCGTTGTTTGTAACTTTATAAGTGAATCTCTACCAGGCAAAGAGTTGTATAGGCCTAAGGAGATGCATATGCACCTGGCTATGAAAGAATTTCTTTAGCAATTAGCACCATGCTAATAGATATATATCCCCCATCATCGCAAAAAAGGTCTGCAGGGTCTGGGATGTTCCCTAGGAGCGCTTTCCAAGCAAACACTCGAATTGCCATGCAATTTGAACTAAAGTTGCACGACAATTTTACATAAATTACCATGATTGGAATTGAAAACTACCATATAATGCAAAAGTGCTAGCATTTTTTAAAATTTTCTGCCATCCACGTGATATGGATCCATTGGTTGTGTGGGCGTTCTCTGGGACCTACTAACTAGGGAACATTCCCCAGTTATCATTTCCCCCAAAAGCACCATGCTAATATATGTAAAGTGTGTCATGATGGTCCAAATCATAGCATTCAAACATGCAATTTTCTTGTAGTGAACCCAAACGATGTGAGTCAAACTCCGCCCCTGAGTTCTCACGACTCTTTTTTATGTGAAAAAACAAGTCGTCTTTGATGAAAAAGGGTTTCCCTTTTTCGTCAAAAACGACTCATCTTTCTGTTGACATTATGTAAAAAGTAAAGCTACATCTACGGAGAGGTCCCAGTGGCCAGAATGATGTGGAGACCTCTTCTTGGAGAAGGAAAAGGGAGGGGGAGCTACTTAGTGAAATTAGGGGGTGATGATTTATTTAATTCTACAAACCATACGTGGATGCAGCATTTTTCTTATGTAGGTGTGAGGAACAACTTCTCCACCACTTTTCTCTGAGCCGGCGTGGACCGTGGAGTGTCACCACTAAAAGTGGCAGTGGGGCTTTTCACCTGCCGGTGTCACGCGTCTCTACAACCCCCACTCCCGTAAGGTTTGTCATGGTTGTTGCCTCTCCGGTCCTCCGTAACTCCCTCCCGACGCACTGCATCCTAGCCTCCACTGCTTGTCATGCTGGTCGGAGGTCTCATGCTTCTGTGGTGGCGCGGGCGTCATATTCGACCTAGCCAAGACTGTGCTAGATGGGGCACATGAAGCCTCCCCGTGGGGCTTGTCACTCCCTTTCTTGCCGATGGTCGCATACGATTAGATAGGCAAACATCTCGATCAGGTGTTTGATTTGGGAGGATTTATCCTTCAGATCTAGTCTGCTGACACTGGCCAACCGCTCGTACTGGCAAGGTTATGGGATGGAGCTAGGAGACTCAACTGTGAGTTTTGGCGTTTCTCACTCCAGATAGTTTTCCTTCGATGATGCAATGATATCTATGGAAGGTGGCTTTGACGTAGATATGATGGTGCATCGACAATGGTGTGATTTCTAGCCCAATGCTTGTAGTAGCTGGGACTGCGAAAAGTTGTGGCGATAACACATGATTGACATTAATTTGGTGGTGCTTCTCAAATACCCGGTCTCGAGCTCTAGGATGAAATTTCTTGGTCCGTCTCGAGTTGGTTATACATGGTAATTGCCATGTTTTTGCGTCGTGACCTTGTTGAAGGCATTGCTCGGATATGCTCAGACTTGTTATTCAGTGTGAAAGTTTAGAATCTAGTTGGCGGTGGGATCCGGTGACGGCGTGCTTGAGCATTGTTTTCTTCTTGAAAGCTTTGTTGAAAAACCTCATTGTCCTTGTGGTGTCAAGAGATGGTTGGCATTGATATGACCGTTGTAGTTTGTCGATTGCTTCATTTTTTCTTTCTTGTTAAGACATATCTTTGGTCATGTATGATTTCACTATTTGTCGGTGTAATTAGTTGTGTGCATGTTCGTGCTATGTGCATTCTAACTATACGGAGAGCAAATGTATGCTCATTATGTATATACGCTACGTGATTTCACATGTTATCCTGAATATTGTCTATCTGTCAGAGGCACACGTAGTTTTGTCATGTTTTTCTAACTTGAGTGTTGTCACAGTGGCACCGTGGTGCTAGTTGCCTATAGGATTACCCATGTCCGCCCTAAACGTCCGGACGGGCTGCTCGGTCATTGTCCGGAATAAAAAACGTCACCCAACCGGGCTACTCATATCTAGCCTAAACACCCCGACTGACCAACACTTTCATATCCGACCCATATTTGAGGCGGATAGGGGACTCTCGAACACACCCGGGCATGCCCGCCACGTGGGCCTGGCCCATTATGGCCCCCGCCACCCCCACCACCATCCCCACAATATTGGGAGACGGAGCATGCAATTTCAAAAAAATTCCTACGCTCACGCAAGATCTATCTAGGAGATGCATAGCAACGAGAGGGGGAGAGTGTGTCCACGTACCCTCGTAGACTGAAAGCGGAAGCATTTGACAACACGGTTGATGTAGTCAAACTTCTTCTTGTTCCGACCGATTAAGCACCGAACGTATGGCACTTCCGAGTTCTGCACACGTTTAGCTCGATGACGTCCCTCTGACTCTTGATCCAGCAAAGTGTCGAGGAAGAGTTTCGTCAACACGATGGTGTGGTAACGGTGATGGTGAAGTGATCCGCGTAGGGCTTCGCCTAAGCACTACGACAATATGACCGGAGGCGTAAACTGTGGAGGTGGGGCGCCACACACGGCTAACAATCGTTGTTCTGTGTTCTAGCGGTGCCCCCCCCCTCATATATATATATATATATAGGTTGGAGGGGAGGAGAGGCAGCCAAGGGGGCGCCCCAAGTAGGAGGAATCCTACTTGGGCGCCTCCCAATTCAACCTCCCCCCTTTCCATATTCATCCGGAGGGGAAAGGAAGGAGGAGGGAGGAGAGAAAGAAGGGGGAGGCCGAATCCCTCCCCTTCCTTTCTCTCTTCTCCTCTTTCTTTCCCCTCCTATTTCGGCCTACATGGGGCGCACCAGCCCCTTAGGGGCTGGTCTGTCCCCTTCTTGGCCCATTAGGCCCATGTAGTTGGCGGGGGATGCCCAGAACCCCTTCCGGTGATCCGATATGTACCCGGTACCCCCAGAACACTTCTGATATCCGAATATCATCGTCCTATATATGAATATTTACCTCTCGACCATTTCGAGACTTCTCGTCATATCCATGATCTCATCCGGGACTCAGAACCATTCGGTCACCAAATCACATAACTCATATAATACAAAATTGTCATCGAACGTTAAGCGTGCGGACCCTACGGGTTCGAGAACTATGTAGACATGACCGAGACACCTCTCCGGTCAATAACCAACAGCGGAACCTGGATGCTCATATTGGTTCCCACATATTCTATGAAGATCTTTGTCGGTCGTACCATAATGACCACATGCGTTATTCCCTTTGTCATCGGTACGCTACTTGCCCGAGATCCGATCGTCGGTATCTTCATACCTAGTTCAATCTTGTTACTGGCAAGTCTCTTTACTCGTTCCTTAATACATCATCCCGTAACTAACTCATTAGTCACATTGCTTGCAAGGGTCATGATGTGTATTACCAAGAGGGCCCAGAGATACCTCTCTGATACTCGGAGTAACAAATTCTAATCTCAATCTATGAAAACCCAACAAACACCTTCGGAGATAACTGTAGAGCATCTTTATAATCACCCAATTACATTGTGACGTCTGATAGCACACAAGGTATTCCTCGGTATCCGGGAGTTGCATAATCTCATAGTCGAAGGAATATGTATTTGACATGAAGAAAGCAATAGCAATAAAACTGAACGATCAATATGCTAAGCTAACGGATCGGTCTTGTCCATCATATCATTCTCCTAATGATCTGATCCCGTTCATCAAATGACAACACATGTCTATGGTTAGAAAACTTAACCATCTTTGATTAACGAGCTAGTCTAGTAGAGGCTTACTAGGGACACTGTGTTTTGTCTATGTATCCACACATGTATCAAGTTTCCGGTTAATACAATTCTAGCATGAATAATAAACATTTATCACGATATAAGGAAATATAAATAACAACTTTATTATTGCCTCTAGGGCATATTTCCTTCACATAAACCCCACCCTCTCGGACGAACCCTAGTCAATCTTAGTCTACTTGCCCTCTCCGCTCCCTGCTGGTCTTCTCCGAATCTCTCTGCCTCCTCCAACATGGCCAAGTTCGGCGATGAGTCCGACAGCGAGTCCAATCCCATGGACTGGGGCGACCTCGTGAAGGAGGACTCCAGCCCCAGTAGTGATGCGCCCCGTGACGAGGAGCTCGCACTCTGCATCGCCATTGAGCGGTCGCGGCTAAACACTGGAGGAAGCTCGAGCTCAATGGCTTCCGCCACTAGCTCCTCCAGATTGCGCCTTCGCAATGCAGGCTGGGATCGCCCTTCTCGCTCTGCCCCACTCCAGATCCGGGGCATGGCAGACCTCTCCCCTTTCCCTCCGGCTCCGGCACTTCCCGGGCAGCGATGGATGCTTGTGCACGCGGCTTCGGTGTGCATGAGCATGTTCGAGTCGGAGGCGAAGGCCTTCCTCTGTGAGCGGCAGCGAGTGGCGGCCGCAGTGGAGCCCGACTCGTCTCGACTGTTTGCATGCTCCGTGCTGGTGGATCTGGAGGAGGTGCTCCTCCGCGAGGTGATGCGGCGCTCGCTCACCACTGTGGTGACTGACTCAGGCTCGTCTGGTGGAAGAATGTGAAGGCGCTCCGCCTCGGGCTCGAGGCTTCGGAGCGCCTCGCGAGAGAGAAGGAGAGCTCTAAGGCGAAGGCGACACGCCACGCCCGACAGTAGAGCTGCGACATCCGCCGTCTGGCGGGCTACATCTCCTCCGCATCGGAGAACGGCACCATCAGCTCGGATGGCGACGACGACGACCCTCCCGCCGCGGACGTGTACACGGAGGAGGTGGACCACCGGGCCGCCGACCGCAAGGGAAAGGGTCCGGCCAATAAGTGGTGATCTCGCCCTCCGCATTGTCTTATTTATTTGTATATCTGGTTTAAGCAGGTGAACTTTGTCTATTTTGGATCCGATTAATCTGTCGAATGAACTATCTATCCTCGAATATATCTATATTTCTTTGTCCGGTGAACTTGTTTGTGATGTTGATCTACATGTTACGTTGGTGCACGGTTTGTATGGATTTGGGTGCGGAGATAAAGGTACTACGGTTGTGGACATTTGGCCCACTTGCCAGCCACAACGAAACTTAGGATAGCGTGAGCATTGGCCTGGACAGCCACACATAAACTTGGAGAACATTCATAAGCCATGATCTAGTCAAAAAACTTTTAGGCTAACTAGGTTCTGAAAGCTTGGAAACTAGGACGTGGTATGTTTATTCTAGCAGTCTAACCATTCCTCGCAAACACAAAAGGAGCTATTACTAACTTGTTATTGTAATCTCCAACCAAGGTCAACATAAAAGTTAATAGTCACATAGATGGAGAAATTACCTGGCGGGTTGTCGCAGCCGCCGTCGACGTACGCGTTGCCCTCTCCACGCTGGCAATAGCAAAGGTATCCACCGATTGGCGAGTCCTGACACTCACTGCCCTTACTAACGCATGCATAGCTGCCCTTGTTCTGCATGGCGCGCTTGCAGTTCGGCTGGTAGGGAATAGACCAATCCAGTACAGGATTCACAGTGGAATACTCGTATTCGTCTGGCACTGGCACTGACAGTATAGATTTTAAGGCGTCAATCGGACTGAATAATCGGTTTTTATCTCCGCTGATGAAGGCGTGCACTCCTTCCGAGCGCGCCGAATCGCTGATACGCGAGATGTTGAGGGTGAACGCCCTTAGGTTCACTTGTATGTCAATGAGACAGCATCCGAGGCCACTGCAAGTACCCGCGAGTAGCCTCTCCAAGATTCGAGCTTCCGCGCAGACGGCGGAGCAGCTCCCGACCTCAACGGCCGAGTTGCCAATGAACAGCGAGGCCTTCACACCACAGCCAACAACAAACAACGACATGTCTGACGACCCAGATATGGCAAAGGGCCTGGCTGGAGCTTCCCAGTGGACGGAGTAGTCACGGACACCGGGAATCATCTCCACGAAGTACGAGATACTACTCTGGAGGTTGTGGTTGAATTCATCGGAAGAAAAAGATACCTCCATGGTTGGGCTGCCCAGCAGGAGGTAAGTGCCGTTATCTGCATCACAGGTGAGATTGAAACCAGGCATGGAGCACGAAGGACCTACTCCAAACGGATAAGGCGGCGGCGGGTTCGAGGGATAACCACAGTAGCTGGAGCAGTTTCTTCTAGCCATCGTCACCGCGGCAGGTGCTGCAAACGGCAACACGAGCACTGCGAACAGGAGTGGTGCCATGGCCGTGCTCATCTTGTGGTGCGTATTGCTGGTGTGTTTTCTGCTTCACTGTTTGTGTTGGATACGAGTTGCCTCCAGAGTACGCCATATTTAAGTAGTGTTGGATACGAATCAGTTTGTTCGTTGCCCTATGTTCCAGGGTGCAGGGGCGGGAGTACCAGATATTATCCCCTATCTTCCAAGCGAAAAATCAGCTTGATGGTGCTATATAGCAACGTTTTGCGAGATGTATGTGCGGCCTCTTTGACTGACTAGTAGTTGGACGATTAAGTCCTGGAAGATGACTCACGTGGACCAACTTGTGGCGGTGAGTGAAGGGGCCACTATCATTGACTAGACATGTCAATTTCTGGCCGGTGCGCCATCTCGCGTCGACACCATGTATCCCTGGCACCCAACCTTTTTTTTTTTTGACGAACCACATCAGTGTTAGAGTTATATTAGTGATGAACTTTGGTCTTTTGCATTCTAGCCTTTTGGCATCTTCATGTACTTATATATATGCTGCCTTTGACCTCCTAATAAGATTAAATTGCTATTCCAACATGGTATTAGAACCTAGTTTTTTTCCGGCGCTGCAACTCGCCTGACGACCGACATTTTTTCCAGTATTCTTCTCCCGATCGATCTCTCTATAGCAATCGATTCTCTCTATAGCAATCGATGTGAGATCGATCGATGCCAAGAACATACGTTGCCGCTGCTCCCTCTCGTCCGTTGTTTTTCTGATCCAACTCACCTAGGACGCCTGCTCTGCCTTCTGGTCGATCGGGACGCCCGCGCTGGACGCCGGCCCCGCGCCCTCCTGCCAGACCGCCACGGCCCCGCCTCCACCCGGCCAAGCCGCTGCCGCCCCCGATTCAGGCCGTCCGCGTGCGCTCCGCCTCCTCCAGGCCGCTCCGCTGCCGTTCGCGTCCGTCGGCCGCCGGTTCCTGCTGCCACCCGCGTCCGTCGGCCGCCGGTTCCCGTTGCCGCCCGCGTCCGCTGGCCGCTGGATTCCGTCCAAGATCAGCCACCGGCCGCCGGTTCCCGTGCTAGATCGGTCACCGGGCATTGGATTCATCTGACGCTCGAGGTGTGTTTGACTGGGTGGACTACTGGACTGAATCCATCAACCTGCTTCCTGTGTGCGTGCGCGTCCTGCCTGCGCGGCCCGTGCATCTCTCTGCTTTGGACTGCTTGTGGGCAGCCGGGCTCCAGTTGGCCTGCTTCTGCTTCCGGCTCCTGGCTTGAGTTCTGTGATTCAAAAAAAAAGAGTTAAAAAAAGGTGCAATGCTTTCGTGGGGTACGCCTCTCTTGCAGTGCCCAGTGTTTTTCGACGGTATTCCGTACATTGATCCCGTCTCACACATGCGTCGTTCCTCGGTGATTGGTGCTCGCCCACTTGGAGGTGGTGGTTGTCGCCCTACTTCGACACCTTATGCGACATCCACTGGTGCTGCTGACCGTTCTACATCGACTTCTTCAGCAGCTGCACCGCCTCCTCTAGCCGCTTCTCTGCATGGTGTTCGTCGTTCTTTAGCGACTCTTCCCACGACTTCCGCACCTGGTGATTGCGGCTCTACATCGACTCGCTACTCCCGGTCGACTCTACACAAAACTTCCACGGGTGAAGGCGACTGCTTATCGTCAGCAGGTGTTTCTACCTCGACCTATTCGGCCGTGTCCCTGTCTGCGCATGAGATTGCACAGCTGAAATGCCTGCTTGATGCTTGGGATTCTTCACCGACGATTTCTGCAGGTTCTGTGGCTGACTCTTCTGGCATTGAGAAACCACCTTCTACTCATTCAGGTACATCCCCATGGATTCTTGATACTGGAGCGTCTTTTCATATGACTTATGATTCTTCCACTTTGACCTCCGTTCAACCTGTCGAGTCTCCTATTCGTGTTCTTACGGCTGATGGCACTCCCCTCCATGTAGCTAGTCGAGGCACTCTTAGTACTTCTTCATTTCATGTTCCCTCGGTCGCTCGTGTTCCTCGACTTACCATGCAGCTCATATCTGGTGGTCAGATTGTTGACTCTAGTTGTAGGGTCATTCTCGACTTTGATTCATGTTCTGTTCAGGATCGTCGCACAGGCACTCTGCTTAGTGCTGGCCTTCGATGCTCTGATGGTCTCTGGGAGCTTGACTGGCTTCGTGTTCCCTCTGCTGCCACCGCTGCCAGTCTCGCAGGCCCTATAGCTGCATCTAGCAGCTCTTTTCATTAGTGGCATCATCGTCTTGGCCATTTATGTGGTTCTTGTCTCTCGTCTTTGGTTCATCGTGGTGTTCTGGGGTCTGTCTCCGGTAACACTTCGTTGGATTGTCTGGGTTGTAGGCTTGGTAAGCAGATTCAGCTACCCTACCCTCATAGTGAGTCGGTGTCCGAGCGTCCTTTTGATCTTGTTCACTCTGATGTTTGGGGTCCAGCTCCCTTCGCTTCAAAAGGGGGTCATCGCTACTATATTATCTTTATAGACGATTTTTCTCGGTACACTTGGATCTATTTCATGTCTTCTCGTAGTGAGGTCTTACCTATATACAAAAAATTGCTGCCATGGTTCATACCCAGTTTTCCACCCCTATTCGTGTTTGTCGCGCAGATTCAGCCGGTGAGTATATCTCCCATGCACTGCGAGGATTTCTTGCTGAGCAAGGTACTCTTTAGTCAGTTCTCTTGCCCTGGTGCTCATGCTTAGAATGGTGTGGCTGAGCACAAGCATCGTCACCTTCTTGAGGCAGTGCGTGCAATGATGATTGCCGCCTCTCTTGCGCGTCACTTCTGGGCCGAGGCTGTTACCACTTCCACCTATCTCATCAACATTCAGCCTTGTGCTACTCTACAGGGTGGTATTCCTCTCGAGCGTCTTTCTGGCCGTTCTCCTGATTATTCGGCACTCCGTTTGTTTGGTTGCGTTTGCTATGTTTTGCTTGGCCCTCATGAACGCACCAAACTGACTGCTCAGTCTGTTGAGTGTGTCTTTCTTGGATACAGTGATGAGCATAAGTGCTATCGGTGTTGGGATCCTGTTAGTCGCCGGATGCGTATTTCCTGGGATGTGACCTTTGATGAATCTCGTCCCTTCTACCCGCATCCATCCTGCTCGAATTTTTCTACGGAGGACATCTCTTTTCTTACAATTCCGGATACACCACCCTTTGTGCCTAGTATTACTACTCCTCGTACTGCTGTTTCAGATACGACCCCGTCCTCTCCTATGGTTTCTTCTCCTTCCTCATCGCATGACTCTCCACCTTCGTCGCCGATACCTTCCCCTTCTCCACCTTCATCACCGATACATTCCCCGTCTCCACCTCCAGTGATTCCACCTCTTTCCTCGTTTCCTTTCCATTATACTCGTCGTTCAGGTGTTGTGGATAAGTCTGCAGATGTGCCCTCTACTTCTGGTGTGTCGTCTTCCTCCTCTCACCTGACTTATGGTCTTCGTTCTCGGCCTTGTCCGCCCCCTGATCGATATTCTCCTTCTCGCTATGGTCTTTCGACCGTTCTTGAGCCGACTTCTTATCGAGATGCTATCGTTCATCCTGAATGGCAGTTTGCGATGGCAGAGGAGATTGCTGCCCTTGAGCGCAACGACACATGGGACCTGGTTTCTCTTCCTCCCCGTGTTCGTCCCATCACTTGTAAGTGGGTCTATAAGATTAAGACTCGATCTGCTGGTTCTCTTGAGCGTTATAAAGCTCGTCTTGTGGCTCGTGGCTTTGAGCAGGAGCATGGTCGTGATTACGATGAGACTTTTGCTCCTCTGGCTCATATGACCACTGCCCGCACACTACTTGTCGTGGCTTCTGTTCGCCACTGGTATGTGTCTCAGCTTGATGTTAAGAATGCCTTTCTTAATGGTGAGTTGCCTGAGGAAGTTTATATGCACCCACCACCTGGGTATTCAGTTCCTGATGGCATGGTTTGTCGTCTTCGTTGCTCTCTATATGGCCTTAAGCAAGCCCCCCGTGCTTGGTTTGAGCGTTTTGCCTCTGTGGTCACTGCAGCTGGTTTTTCGCCCAGTGCTCATGATCCAGCGCTATTTGTCCACCTTTCTGCTCGTGGTCGCACTCTTCTTCTTCTATATGTTGATGACATGATCATCACTGGCGACAATTCTGAGTACATTGCCTTTGTTAAGGCCCGTCCCAGTGAGCAGTTTCTTATGTCTGATCTTGGTCCTCTATGTTACTTTCTTGGGATTGAGGTTTCCTCCACCTCTGATGGCTTTTATATTTCCCAAGAAAAGTATATTCGAGATCTTCTTGCTCGTGCGGCTCTTAGTGATGAGCGCACTGCTGAGACTCCTATGGAGCTCAATGTTAACCTTCGTGCTTCTGATGGCGAGCCCTTGTTTGATCCGACGCGTTATCGTCATCTTGTTGGGTGTCTTGTCTATCTTGCTGTCACTCGTTCGGATATCTCATATCCTGTTCATATTCTGAGCCAGTTTGTTTCCGCTCCCACTTCAGTTCACTATAGTCACCTTCTTCGTGTTCTACGATATCTTCGTGGCACGATCTCTCATCGCCTCTTTTTCCCCCATTCTATCTCATTACAGCTCCAGGCCTATTCAGATGCTACATGGGCTAGTGATCCTTCGGATCGCCATTCACTTTCTGCTTACTGTGTTTTTCTTGGTGGTTCTCTCATTGCCTGGAAGACGAAGAAATAGACTGCAGTTTCTCGTTCGAGTGCAGAGGCCAAGTTGAGAGCTATGGCTCTTTTGACGGCAGAGGTGACTTGGTTACGATGGCTACTGGAGGATTTTGGTGTTTCTGTTACTACACCTACCACCCTCTTGTCCGACAGTACATGTGCTATCAGTATTGCACGGGACCCCATGAAGCATGAGCTTACCAAGCATATTGGTGTTGATGCTTATTATGTGCGCGCTGCTGTGCAGGATCATGTTATTGCTCTTCAGTATGTACCTTCCGAGTTATAGCTAGCGGACTTCTTCACTAAGGCATAGACTAGAGCACAACATAGATTTCACCTCTCCAAACTCAGTGTTGTGGACCCACCATGAGTTTGAGAGGGGGGTGCTAGAGTTATATTAGTGATGACCTTTGGTCTTTTGCATTCTCGCCTTTTGGCATCCTCATGTAC
Organism: Aegilops umbellulata; assembly: GCA_032464435.1. Lineage (NCBI taxonomy): Eukaryota > Viridiplantae > Streptophyta > Magnoliopsida > Poales > Poaceae > Aegilops > Aegilops umbellulata. Next base: position 408,443,485 of record CP136055.1, read on the forward strand.
TTGTATATATGCTGCCTTTGGCCTCCTAATAAGATTAAGTTGCTATTCCAACAATCAGAATGTTGTTTTTCATTCATTAAGAGGAAAAATCCGTCCAGGAAATACAGAGAAGCTAAGTGTATCAGGATTGTTGGTACACTAAGCCATGAATTTTACATATGTATGATCCCGTAAAAAAAACTTACATATGTATGAGAATGGAACGAAGGGGAGGAAAACTATGCTACCCCACAAATAAAAAGCAAAAAAAAAACCAAAAAGTAAAACCTATGCTACTATGCCAGCCATTTCACACCTTTGACTCCAGCACGGACCCAAGTGCACAACTCGTCATTTATCTTGTTACAAGTTCCAATGAAATCAGTAGCTTTGCCATTGAAAATTCTGTTGTTTCTTTCGTTCCAAAACCACCATTGGAGTAGAGAATTTACAAGTTCCAATGAAACCAGATGAGCATGCATAGTGCTGAAAATTCTTTCTTCCGGTGTAAAGGGATGTTGTCCAGTGTATGAAGCCACCATTGGAGTAGAGAATTTGTATCATATCTTTGTTTAAGGTCAAAATGATATCTAAATTTTGTCAGAAAGAAGCCCCATACAACAGCAATGAATGGGCATGTTCCAAATGAGTTCCAAAATGATATTATTTTGGATGGCCAGTCACGTGAAAAACTTTACCTTTTCCGATATCTTGATCATCCAGATGAGTTGTGAGAGGTGGGTGTTAATTCGACCAATGAACTGACAGTGATATGCAGAATTAGCAGAGTAAATCTTATTGGAGGTCCATTTTCAAATGATTTTGTCATCAGCATCGGATAGCACCACCTTGTCGGTATGCTGCCAGAGGTTCAAGTTCTCAACAATCAGATCACTATATGGGATTGGTTTGATCAGGTTCACCCAGAGTCTGAAATATCAGCACCTTTTGATTAGACATGGCAATCACAGTATGTAACTCATACCGATAGCTAAGCATGTGAGCACGTATAGTACATAGAACTGAAACATCTATGAATAGAACATATACGGCTAGCATATGAACGAGAAAATAGGGATGAACGAATCATAACCTCCGATTGGTCAGGCCAATGCGGCGGCGGCGGTAGCCTCAGCATCGTCTGTGGCCTTTTTCTTGGCGGCGGCGACAGCCATGGGGTCGATGTACGAGAAGTAGTGGAACCAGAGGTGGATGGAGGCGCAGACGGATCAGGAGCAGCCGCGCCGAGACGCTCCCCATAAACCTTATTGTCGTTCTCCCGGACAGGACCTTGAATGACAGGGTTCCGGAGCACCTGCTCTCCAACCAACCGTGCATACAGTTGTTGATGAGGTCGCCTACTACAGGCAGGGTCAGGAACCCATCATATGGGCCCCACCTGGGGCCCCACACCATCATTGGCAAGTCCCTGGACCAGATTAGCATTCAGATGCACATATCAGGAAGTCCACTCGCACACTGTCGTGGTTCTAAGACTGACAGTAGAATGGGGGGTAGGTATGAGGAGGCAAGATCCCAGCTATGGTGAAGTTGTACACACAAGGTTTACGAGTTCAAGCCCTTCACGGTGGAAGTAACAGCCCTACGTCTCGGTGCTCGGGAGCTTAGTCGATTGAATTATGTGTGTGGAGTTACAGGGGGTGCGAACCCTTGTCCCTGAGGAGGGGGAGTGGCTTATATAGAGTTCGCCAGACCCCTCCGGCCCTCAGTTACACATTGTTTAAGGTACATAAAGACGGGGCGTTACTGGTAACGCCAGCAATAAAGATACATGAATGACCATTAAGTCTACAAAGTAAATGCCCGACCGTTGCTGTACAGATCTTCTGGTCGTCGAGTGACTATTGCTATGGTCGAGTGACATTGAATCTTCCGAGTGGAATGCTTCTGGTCGAGTTGATGATGTTATCCCTTGAATGCTTCTGACTTTAGGGTAATGTCCTTGGGGAGGGTGTCTAGGTCAGGCCTATGACCCTACCCTAGGTACATGTCGTCGTCATTAGCTCCCGAATGGTTCAGGGTTCGAGTGGAGAAGGAGTTGAAAAATAATTCCGACTCAGTTCTTGTGCTTCGGAAGCATTTTGTTGGGATCAATGAACAATGCGACAACTTCAACTTCTTTTTCAGTCGCCTTGATCCATTCTTAGTTTGTCGAGTGAACTTTGCTGCTAAGCTTCGAGTGTTGATATGGAAAAAATCTTCAGTCTGACGGACTGCTCTGCTACTCCCGGATCTTGCGGGATTCGAAATTTTGGGAAGCGCGCGGGACGGAGGAGGCCGCAGTAATTGGGGTGGATTAGGCGGGGGCGCCTCGATATTTGTGCCACCTTTTTCGCCACATACTGCGCGCGTGACTGTTGCAGGATTTGACAGGATTGCCTGGGCCCACCGGTCAGCCACTCGGAAATGACTCCATATAAGGCGTTGGATTGGGGAATTCTGCACAGTGCGCCTCAATTCCTCCTTCTTCCTCCTCTGCTTCTCCACCGCTACCGCTTCCGCTCTCAACGCCGCATCCCGCCCGCGCACCTCTTGCTGTGATGGCGAAGGACAAGGCGGCGGCACTGGAGCACACAAAGAAGGGGGCGGCGAAGGGGAAGGGGAAGAAGACCGGCAAGAGCGGGTCGTCGTCGAGATCCGGCTTGACGCGCAGCTGGGTCCAGGGCGACTGGATCCAGTCCACAATCGAGCTGGATGATTTGCGAGATCTGGCCGAGAGCGGGCTGATCGAGCACGGTTCCTCGAGGCTCCTGGGGGATGAAACTGAGCCGCAGCCTCAGGAGGGCGAGTGCGTCTTGCTCGCCACCCACGTCGACCGCGGTTTTTCCTTGCCCCCACATCCCTTTTTCTGTGCTTTTCTAAACTTCTTTGGAGCTCAACTCCACCATTTCTCTCCCAACACTATCATGTACCTTGCTGCCTTTGTCTCTCTGTGTAAGAATTTCCCGGGCTGCTGACCGCATTGGGGTCTGTTTAAGCACATCTTCACATGCCGCTCACAGACTGTGAAAAAAGCTAGCCCGACTGACGAGAAAACCCAGGTGATCCAGATGTGTGGGGGCTTAGGCATCCAGATGCGGGGGAAGAGAGCTTTTCCCACGATGACTCTCCCTGACTCGGTCAGAGGGTGGCAGTCGACTTGGTTTTATTGCAAAGACAAGTCGACCCCTGGTCATTCGACTGGTCTCCCTCCTTTTTCTTTGGCGCGAGTCCAGAAACCCACTACCTTGAAAGTGACTCCAGCAGAGAAGGTGGAGGTGGCCATGTTGATGGAACGAGTAGTTCAGCAGATCCATGAGGGTGTGACCGGTATGGATTTGCTTGAGGTATTTCTCAGTCGACGTATCCAGACTCTCCAGGCTCGTGATCACTCTATGTGGATGTACTCGGGAATTGAAGATTCCACTCGGATCCACCCGGAGGACATTGATGAGAAGACGGCGGCGCAGTAGGTGCAAGGCATCACAAGAAACAAGGACAACCCCAGGGGGTCCCGAATTGTTTTACCATTCGACGCCAACAGCTAACCAGACAAGGTTTATTCTTTATTTCCGAGTGTTTTTCATTCTGACTTGCAATTATTTACTGAGTCGGCCATCCTTGTTCACCTCTTTTGCTTCGCAGATCTATATGGAGACCTACTCAATGCCGAACACGGAGCAAGAGCAGTACCAGGAAGGAGAAGAAAGCGAAGGCGAAAGCATGGATTGGCAGTCTGATGGAGGAGGAGAAGAGGAGGAGGAAAGCGAGGACTCGAGCAGTGGCGAAGACGTCGAGTCACCACCTCGCAACAAAAGGCGTTCCAAGAATAAGCACGACCCAGCTAGTGTCCGTGGCAAAGTAGCTCCGCCAATTGGATAGACTTCCAAGCGCACTCAGACCTCTTCCCCCGCGCTGAGTGAAAAGGCTTCAAAGCAGCCCAAAGTTGCAGCATCGAAGTCCCGGAAGACCCTGCCCAAGATCAAGATCGATGTTCCGTCGCTTCTGCCTAAGTATCTTGTCCTCTTTTTTTTGCTCAGGGACCTGCGTTGTCGACTCTCTTCTTGATTTTACCGAGTGAGTCTTGAAACTTGTAGTGCTGCTACCTCTGGGACTTCTTCTTACAGAGACGGTGGCGAGGAAATGGGAGATGCGGTCACTTCCAACCCAGGTATGATTTTTGCAATCTTGTCTTTACTTTCTCAGCCGTTTTGTTGGTCGACTGAATTCTGGCGATTGATTCTTTTTGCAGCTCCTCCCAATGTCATTGATCTTCCAGACGGCGACGAGGATGTGCCGCTGAGGCCCATGGGAAGAAGAAGCAGGAAGACATAAACTGGCAAGGTGCCTCAGTCGACGCCAGTGACGGAGCCAGTGATCCAGGAGACCGGCGATGCCAACCAGACTTCTGTGACTTTTGCCGTACCATTGTCGAGTGCCCAGCCTTCAGCGTCCACTGCACAGACTCCAGTCGATTCATCTTCACTCTTCACTGCGCACCACGTCCCAGAGGACCAAGTGGGTGCTACTAAGGAGGCTATACGCCAGGCAAACATCATGATGGAGCAGATGAAGGTGGTTCGAGAGGCCAGTCAAGCTGCTTACGACGCCAGCTCAGCTCTCTAGAGCAACGTCTAGGTTGGTTGACTACGGACTGATCCCTTAGCTTGTCGCTTGTTCTGTTAGGATATGGTACCTGAAAACTTTCCTTGAGCATCTTTTCATCAGTTTGCATTTTGCATTTGTACACCCACTGGGTGTTTTGACTTAATGCTGAATAGCTTTGCTTCTTAGGTCGACTAGGTTGTGTCGATTGAGTCTTTGAACCAGTGGGGGCACGCTGAGTGCACCCACTAGGTGTAGTCCCCGAGACCATAGTTGACTACGGGCAGTTGGCTATGGTCTGAGAATCAGAATTTTCTCACTCGGTCTGAATGGGTCATGTCGAGTGGAACCTGAACTTAGTGGGGGCACACTGAGTGCACCCAATGGGTGTAGCCCCCGAGATCGTAGTCGCCTGCGGGCAGTCGACTATGGTCTGAGAACAACTTTCCTCTTCTTTTTTTACACTCGGCCTGGACAGACCATGTCGAGTGGAAACTGGACCAGTGGGGGCACGCTAAGTGCACCCACTGGGTGTAGTCCCCGAGACTACTGTTGGATGTTTGATTCGGCAGTAGTCTTAGAACTTGATGAATTTATCACTCTATTGCTCTGAAGTAACTAATCTTTTCATGTGTCGAGTGACCGTCCTTTGATTACATAAATCCTGTGAACTTAGAGCTCATTTTGCTGACCTGGAGTAGAAGCAGATTCAGCTCAATCTTGACCTAGAGCTAGCCAAGACAAACTTGCAGAAGGCCAAGGCTGAAGCCGCTGGTACGAAAAAAACTTGTCGACTGATTTGTTCCTGAACCGGGTGTTATTTGCTTTTTCTGAACCGAGCGTTATTCCTTTCAGAAACAATGAACCAGGCTCTGGCGAAGAAGGATCTGGATCTTGCAGCCGCGCAGAAAGCAGCCGAAGAGAAAACTGCACTCGCCGACCAGAAGCTGGCTTTAGTCGGCAAACTGGAGGAAGAGAACGCCAAGCTGAAGACTGCCCTGGATGAAGCCAACAAGGAGGCGACTCGTCTGAAGAAGGACAAGAGGGCCCTTACTGACAAGGTAGAAGACGTTGCCCACAAGAGAGATGAGCTGGAGAATTATTTGGGAGGACTTGCCAAGAAGTTATTCGTCATGCTTGAAGGTGCTTTCCTTTGTCCGACTGACTTGTTGCTATCGACTCGATATATAGCCATTGACTCGTTGTTGTATTGTGTGTACAAAATTTTGGCAGAACTTCGAGGAAGAGACTGGGAGCATTGATACAAGCTTGGACCCCATCCTCTCTCCTATTAAGGACGAAGCTGCCATGAACGTGCTCCGACTGGAATCTCGTGTTGCTGGTGTTGTCGACTACCTTGCTCGGTTGAAAGTTGCAGTATCGCGAATCGACACAGCACTCTGGCCAGGGGTGACGCTCCAAAATGACCTCGAGTCTCTGATGACTCGACTCAATGAGCTCCCTGGTCGAGTGCAGGAATGGAAGAAGTCTTCTGCTTGATGCAGCACTGACGTGGCTCTGTCACTGGTTCGTGTCCACTTCAAGGAAGCGTGAGAAGAGAAGCTAGCGGCGATCAAGGTTGCTAATACCAAAAGGCACGACTTCCAATCCTTCATGGAAACCTTCATTGCTGCTGCCACTCGGATTGCTGACAGAATCGACCTGGACGAGTTCGTCGAACTTGCTAGCCCTCCTCCTGCCGAGTGAACAAACTTTATGTCTCGCCTTAAATTTTCCTTAGAATGCCGAGTGATTTTTTAACCGTTAAACCCCTTCGGGACTGATGCCCGAGTACTTTAATCTGTGGTCTGGAACCTTAGGATTTATCTGAACTTGGTTTATCTCTGAATATGCTTGTGTTTTCCTTTGAGTGGAACTTGTTTCTTCACTCAGAATAGTCTTTGTACTTGTGATGCGGTTCTGAGGAGAAGGTAACAATCAACATGCACCTTGTCGTCCTCGCGGATCGGGATGGAGTGTACATTGTACTTATGGCGCAGCTATGAGGAGAAGGTCGCAATCGACCTGCACCTCGTCGTCCTTGCAGATTGGGATGGAGCGCACATTGTATTTATGGCGCAGCTCTGAGGAGAAGGTCGCAGTCGACCTGCACCTCATCGTCCTTGCGTGTGGCCAAGTCCTTGAGCGAGAAGATTGGTTCTCACTCGGAACGTGTTTTATACTTAGGCGAGTACTGGACTGCAGCTAAGCCCCCAAGTGAGAGGGTTGCTCGCCACTCGGTAGGATTTTTCAAACTTAGGCGAGTACTAGACTGCAGCTAAGCCCCCAAGTGAGAGGGTTGCTCTTCACTCGGTGGGATTTTTCAAACTTAGGCGAGTACTGGACTGCAGCTAAGCCCCCGAGTGAGAGGGTTGGTCTTCACTCGGTGGGATTTTTCGAACTTAGGCGAGCACTGTACTGCAGCTAAGCCCCCGAGTGAGAGGTGAGGGAGTCCTGGATTAGGGGGTGTCCGGATAGCCGGACTATAACCTTTGGCCGGACTGTTGGACTATGAAGATACAAGATTGAAACTTCGTCCCCTGTCCGGATGGGACTTTCCTTGGCGTGGAAGGCAAGCTTGGCAATACGGATATGTAGATCTCCTCCCATTGTAACCGACTCTGTGTAACCCTAGCCCCCTCCGGTGTCTATATAAACTAGAGGGTTTAGTCCGTAGATGACAACAACAATCATACCATAGGGTAGCTTCTAGGGTTTAGCCTCTCTGATATCGTGGTAGATCTACTCTTGTACTACCCATATCATCAATATTAATCAAGCAGGAGTAGGGTTTTACCTCCATCAAGAGGGCCCGAACCTGGGTAAAAACATTGTGTCCCTTGTCTCCTGTTACCATCCGCCTAAACGCATAGTTCGGGACCCCCTACCCGAGATCCGCCGGTTTTGACACCGACATTGGTGATTTCATTGAGAGTTCCTCTATGTCGTCATCTTTAGGCCCGATGGCTCCTCCAATCATCGCTAGCGAGTCCAGGGTGAGACTTTACTCCCCGGACATATCTTGGTGTTCGGCGGCTTTGCACTGCGGGCCAATTCGCTTGGCCATCTGGAGCAGATAGAAAGCTACGGCCCTGGCCATCTGGTCAGGCTTGAAAGTTTGAACTACACGGCCGACATCCACGGAGACTTGATCTTCGACGGATTCGAGCCACAGCCGAGCGCGGCGCATTGTCACGATGGGCATGATTTAGCTCTGCCGCTGAACAGTTCCCTGGAGGCCGCACCCGCATCCGCTTCGACCTCAAGCTCAGAGCCGACTGCACCGACCGAGGACGGATGGCTAGACCACGCCACGGAGGCTACAGTCTCAGCGGCGATCTAGCCGAACATTAGCCTTATGCCTCGCGAGGCCCGTGACACCATGGTACCGGACTCTTCTCCGGACTCTAAACCCTCCGCGCCCCTGCCAATCGAACCCGATTGGGCGCCGATCATGGAGTTCACCGCCGCAAATATCTTTCAGCACTCGCCCTTCAGCGACATCCTAAATTCACTAAAGTCTCTCTCTTTGTCAAAAGAGCTCGAGCCGGATTATGACCGGCAAGATTGGGATGCGGACGACGAAGAAATTCGACGCCCAGCCACCACCCACTTCATAGCCACTGTCGATGACTTGATCGACATGCTTGACTTCGACTCCGAAGATATCGACGGTATGGATGAAGATACAGGAGACGAACAGGAACCAGCGCCCACAGGGCACTAGAGAGCCGCCTCATCATACGATGTATACATGGTGGACACACCCAAGGGAAACGACGACGAGGAACGGGAGGACGCAACGAAGGATCGTTCCTTCGAAAAGCAGTCAAAGCGGCGGCGTAAGCGCCGCTCCAAACCCCGCCTCGATAGAGACAACGGTGAAACAGACCCAGTCACATAGCAGGGCAAGCCACCGGACGATGAACATGACATCGAGCAGCCGTCCGAACAAGGCAACCTGGATAACCAACCTGTCCCCGGTGAAGATAACAGTCCGGATGACCTCACGCCGAACAAGTTCCTGGAGCAGAAGAACCTCCACAAAAGGCTCGTCGCCACTGCGCGTAGCCTAAAAAAACAAAAGCGGAAGCTCAAAGCCGCGGAAGATGCACTCAGAATCAGATGGAGCAAAGTACTCAACACCGCAGACAAATATGGCGGCGGTCGCCACACAAAGAGCTACCCAAAGCGAAAGCTGCTACCTGAATTTGATAAGGAGGCCTTAGAGCCCCCGCAATCAAAAAACAAAGAAGCCACCCGGTCGGATGGACGACCTCACGACCAACCTAGAGCGGCAAACGGCGCCGCACACAAGCCAGCACGCGATCCACACAAGGATTCGCATCAAAAAGATGGCCCAGCCAGATCTATCTACGGGCCAAGAAAGCAAGCTCTAGTAAGCAATGCAAAGCAACAAATATCCGAACACCACCGCACACCCAAATACAGGGGTGCCGCACACCCCCTATGTTTCACCAATGAGGTGCTGGACCATGAATTTCCAGCGGGATTCAAACCCGTAAACATAGAGGCATACGACGGAACGACAGACCCTGGAGTCTGGATTGAGGAATATATCCTCCATATCCACATGGCCAGAGGAGATGACCTCCACGCGATACAATACCTACCCCTCAGGCTCAAAGGGCCAGCCCGGGATTGGCTTAAAGGCCTTCCCGAAAACACCATTGGAAGCTGGGAAGAGCTCGAGGACGCTTTTCGGGCAAATTTTCAAGGGACTTATGTCCGACCACCGGATGCAGACGATTTAAGTCATATAACTCAACAACCCGAAGAGTTAGCCCGGAAGTTCTGGAACAAATTTCTTACTAAAAAGAACTAGATAGTCGACTATCCGGACGCCAAAGCCTTAGTAGCTTTCAAGCACAGCATTCGAGACGAATGGCTCGCCAGACACCTCGGCCAAGAAAAGCCAAGAACAATGGCCGCATTAACAAGCCTCATGACTCGCTTTTGCGCGGGAGAGGACAGCTGGTTGGCAAGATGTAGCACCAGCGACCCAAGCACATCCGAAGTCAGGGAGGGAAACGGGAAGCCACGACACAGCAAAGACCGGCGCCGGAATAAGGAAAACAGCCCGAAGTGCACGGCAGTCAACTCCGGATTCAAAAACTTTCGGCAGGGTCAGCAAAAACTGCCCCTTAAAGATAACAGGGACGAACTCTCTAATCTAAACAAAATCCTAGACAAGATATGACAAATCCACAGCACCCCCGGTAAACCCGTAAATCATTCCCACAGAGAATGTTGGGTGTTCAAGCAATCCGGCAAACTCAATGCCGAACACAAGGGGCTGGATACACCAAGTGAGGACGATGATGAATCCCACAAATAGAGCACTGGGAAACAAAAGAATTTCCCACAAGAAGTCAAAACAGTAAATTTACTTCACGTGACAAAAGGGAAAAACGAAGTGGCGCCTATAGAGATATGCGCCATGTGGCCTATCACAAAGGAGTCTCGCCACTGGTTGTTAAAACCGATCACCTTCGACCATCAGGATTACTCTGGAAGTATCCGGCACGCAGGCTGGACTGCCTTGGTATTAGATCCGATAATTGATGGATTCCACTTTACACGAGTCCTGATGGACGGCGGCAGTGGTTTAAACCTGCTATATCAGGACACAGTCCGCAAAATGGGGATGGACCCAAAAAAAATTCGCCACAGCAACACTTCCTTTAAAGGAGTAGCGCCAGGCCCAGATGCCCATTGCACGGGTTCCCTCCTACTAGAAGTTATGTTCGGTTCCCCCGATAACTTCCGTAGTGAAAAGCTAACCTTCCACATCGCCCCATTTTCAAGTGGCTATCAAGCACTACTGGGACGCGAAGCGTTCACCCGCTTTAATGCAATACCACATTATGCGTCTCTCACGCTTAAGATGCCCGGTCCACGAGGCATCATGTCACTAAAGGGAAATATTGAATGTTCCTCCTACGCGGAAGACTGTGCGGCTGCCTTGACAGCCACACACTACAACGGCTTCACCAATCAAAGCACCTAAACAGGTCGTTAAGACCACGGACGTGGCTAGACGAGTCCGGCGTAAACATACAATTGATAAAGGCTTAATAGCCGTATACCCCTGTACAAGGGGCTCCGCGCATGTAAAACAAGAGACAATAGGGCTCAATTTTACCCATTTCAAATTATACTTTGTTTATTTAGTATAACGTACATTTCGCACGACCTTTGTCAACTAAAGTTCCTCTCTTTTTCAGATGAACACCATGCTATACCCGTCCAGGACACGGCACAACGGAGACACAGGCGCAGACGTGCAGCAGGGACCCGTTACAAGGATTCTTTTTAGATTAAGACCCTGCGTAAACCTTTTTTACTGTCTCTTGTTGATACACATCCCCCGGATTCTCAGTATAGCCGAGGAGGAGGCTGGCGTCTTGGCATGTGGCCACGTCAGAATTTTGCGCGTACCTGGACACCAGGGGCTTATCACCAAGGGCACTATTCAGCCCGTTTTCATAAAGACCGAATACCTTAGGGAGTGTTCGGCATCGTGAGTTTGGCTTTATATGCATTAGCTCCGAATCATGTCTTTGGTCAAATGTTGGGTTTGCCCGGCTCCTGTGTTTTGCTGCCTTACGTTCCGCTCTATCGGCTAAGGCGGCACCAGGAGAACTACTGCAATTGTGCCCCGGTTCAGCGAGGCGAGCACCTCAGTAGAGAAAGCCGAAAACTGACTGTCATGATATAGCGTGAGACTGGCCAACCACTTGATGACCTATCAGAATCTTCAGGATTCCTCCGCATTAACGAAGGGCCGTTTCCCGGCCAGGCACACACGCGCCCCGAGTTCGGGCGAGCGCGGCGCCACCAGGGGCTATATAGCCTCACTGTCAAACTCCTATGGCTAAGTGAAAGTGATAAAGCATTATAGTCCGATTGCCTAGTTCGTTGCGCTATCACCTCCTTCATGGACCAAGACATTGGATCAAGTGTGAAAATGCGCCTTCCACGAACACCCCCGCATTATATGCGTGGGGGCTGAAGCCGACGACTGCCATCTTTCAGATCATATACACATATACCTTAACCACCGCACAGGAGGCATTATAATTCTTGCAGGCACAAGTATAAAAAGCTTCTACAATTCATCAAAATATTGTTTTAGAATAATACATATTACTCGAACATAATATCCTTCGAGCACTACGTCTCTATTAAACGAGCGCCTTGCAGAACTTCCTGAAAATAGTGCTCGACTGGTACTCGGCTTCCGTCCGAGTCTTGGGATGCAACATCAGTGGCCTCCATCTCCGCCCAGTATGTCTTGACACGGGCAAGGGCCATCCGCGCACCCTCTATGCATGCTGACCTCTTCATCGCGTTGATATACGGCACTGCACCAAGGAACTGCTGCACCAAGCTAAAATAACTGTTCGGCTTTGGCCTTTCCGGCCACAGATGACCCGCAACATACTTAATAGCGAGTCCGGATAACCTATTCAGCTCGGCCCATTCGGCCAAACGATCGCTTAATGGAAGCGGACGCTCTGGATTGTGGAAATGCGACCAGAAGAGCTTTTCCACTTCGCGATCCTTCTGATCTCGGAAGTGTTCGGCCGCATCAGCGGCACTCGCCGCTAAATCCAGATACGCATCCGCCGAACTCCACATCCGGTCCAACGGAGCATATTTAGGATCCCCGAACTTCATCCGCAACATAAAGGGCTTTCCAGCCGCAATATCTCCGGCTTGACGTAGCTCCTCCTTCATCGCTCTCATCGCGGAACGAGCATCCCTAGCCGCTGTAGTGGCCTTCTCCAGGTCCGTCCGTTCCGCCCGATCTTCTTTTTCAAGAAGCTTACAACGGTCAGCAGCGCTCTTCAACTTCACAGCCATCTCGACCATTTCCTTCTTGCTTCGGCAGTGAGCAGCCTGTTCGGCTTTCAGCTCTTCAACCGCTTTTAAGGCAGCCGCATCACTTTTTCTGGCTTGCTCCTTGGCTCGAGCAAGTTCCGCCCGAAGGTCCTCCACGGCGGCAGCTCCATCTGCATCAAGCACACATGTTGTAAGATACTGGCATCAAGCCCCTCTTACCAGGTGTCACCGGAGAAATTATATACCTTGTGCCTCGTCAAGCCGCTTGTTGACAAGCGCGATGTCGGCATCTGCCACGTCAAGTTGCCGCTTTAGCTCGACCAATTCATCGGTCCGGCTAGCCACCGTACACTTCGCCACCTACAGAGGAAGGCGGTAAAATTATGCCTGGGACTATGATCCTCTGCGTCCTGTCGTCTTCGACAGCACACAGAGTCTCATGGGCTACTATCTACACTGGGCGCATCCTAAATATGCGGAACTGTCAAAAGGTACATCATCTCGCGTACCTCAAAACCGGTCAACAGACTCCTGACTGCTTCATGCAACCCGCTCTCCACGGACGAAATCCTTTCAATTATCGTACCCATCAATGTACGGTGCTCCTCTGAGATTGGCGCTCGCCCTAGCAGATCCTTCAGTGCCTCCGACCGTGCACCAGGCGGTGCCGGACTCGTCCGATTGCCTTTTTTGAAAGCCGGACATGGAGGGCTTTGGGGGGCCATATGACTGCCTCCTGGCTCTGCCGGATTAGGAGAAACCCTCCGCGATGATACCTCGGGGTCGCCCGCCTCGTAAGATGGTGCAGCAGGGGGAGGCGTCCCGCTCTCCATCATTTCCGGAAGAAGGTCCCCCGAAGACGAGCTCTGCTGAGAAGGGCTGAGATCCGAACTACAAGGTAAATTTTCGGTTATTTTCCTTAGAAATAAAACAAGGATTTCTCTCATTCTAAACCTCCCCTCTCTACTTACGGCTCGGTGGAGGGCTGATCCCCTTGAGGGCATAGTACGGTCGAGGTATCCCCCGGCACAGGACCCTCTGGCGAAGATTTCTTCCCCCGCTTTGAGACCATGGTCTCCGGGTCTTCAGAGGCGGTCCTTTTCTTCCCCTGAGTAGAGGAATTTTCGATTCCTCCTTTCCGGACAGCCTCCTTAGAGGAGGCAGTAACTTCCTTGTCCCCCCCTTCGCTTTCTTCCGAAGGCGCGATCTCCAGCATCCTGGTTAACACGGAATCCGGTGAGGTCTCAGGAAGGGGGGCCGGACACCTGATTAACTTCGCCTTCGCTAACCACTCCTGTTTCAAGGACAGCTCTTTTAAGGGCGATGTTGTGATAAATGTACGGATGGCGTGTTAGGACACAGGGCTACTTACTTGAGTATCCGGACAATTGCAGCTCAGACCTGCATCCTCAGTAGAGTCCGGGCACGCTGCTTGTGGCCCGAAGAACAACTTGTACATCTCCGCGGGCGTTGCGCCCATAAAATATTGGAGAGCTCATGGTCCCTCCGGATTGAACTCCCATAGGCGGAGGGGACGACGTTTGCAGGGCAGGGTTCGGCGAATCAACATGACCTGCGTCACCACGACCAGACTGACGTCTCTTTCCAGGAGATCTCAGATGCGGCCCTGCAGTAGGGGCACGTCCTTTGCTGGCCCCTAGTCCAGCCCCTTATTAACCCATGACACTAGTCGGGGCGGGGGACCCGAGCGAAAAGCAGGCGGCGCCACCCACTTGGTACCCCTGGGAGCTGTGACATAAAACCACTCTTGTTGCCATAAGCTGGACTCCTCTTCAAAAGGGCCCTTGGGCCATGGAGCATCGGCATTCTTGCGTATTACAGCGCCTCCGCACTCTACGTGCTGACCCTCGATCATCTTCGGCTCTCCTTTAAAGGTCTTGAGCCACAGTCCGAAGTGAGGGGTAATGCGGAGGAAAGCTTCGCACACGACGATGAACGATGAGATGTGGAGGATGGACTCCGGAGCTAAATCGTGAAATTCCAGCCCATAATAGAACATGAGCCCCCTCACGAAGGGATCCGTCGTGAAACCTAGCCCTCGGAGGAAGTGAGACACGAACGCCACGCTCTCGCCGGGCTTGGGAGTGGGAATAACCTGCCCTGGAGCAGGCAGCCTATGCGAGATTTCGCCAGTCAAAAACCTGGCCTGTCTCAGCTTTAACATGTCTTCCTCCGTAATGGAGGAAGGCATCCATCGGCCTCGAAGGTCGGGGCCGGACTTCATCGAAGGTCCGAAGCGCCTAAATCTGGAGCCCTGGGTGTTGGAACTCGAGGCAAGAGGCGGATTCGATTGAGATCAAAAAGAAGGTGTAAAACTTTGGTCTCTTTATAAGAGGTTGAATACCAAGAGCCCTCCCCGTGACCGTTTGGGACTTACCTTTGATCGAGGAGACATACCAACGGGCGCGACTGGGTTATCCACGTCTGTGTTGATGAGAATCCCGTAAATAAAGGGGACACGATCTCTGCTTCGACAAGATGTGCCAAGGAAACCGCCTCGCAAAACGCGCTGAGGTGGGACAGTAAAAATGATTCGAATAAAGGCTTGGCTGTGGTGTGATGTCACGCTACAGAATACGTCAGCAGATTAGGTTTGTGTAAATACTATTCTCTCTACGGTGGTATGTGGAACTTGTTTTGCAGAGCCGGACACGATCCTTGTGTTCAAAATCTTCTATGAAGTATTCGGAGGAGGAACCCGCCTTGCAATGCCGAAGACAATCTGCGCGCCGGACTCGTCGTCATTGAAGCCTGGTTCAGGGGCTACTGAGGGAGTCCTGGATTAGGGGGTGTCCGGATAGCCGGACTATAACCTTTGGCCGGACTGTTGGACTATGAAGATACAAGATTGAAGACTTCGTCCCGTGTTCGGATGGGACTTTCCTTGGCGTGGAAGGCAAGCTTGGCAATACAGATATGTAGATCTCCTCCCATTGTAACCGACTCTGTGTAACCCTAGCCCCCTCCGGTGTCTATATAAACCGGAGGGTTTAGTCCGTAGATGACAACAATAATCATACCATAGGCTAGCTTCTAGGGTTTAGCCTCTCTGATCTCGTGGTAGATCTACTCTTGTACTACCCATATCATCAATATTAATCAAGCAGGAGTAGGGTTTTACCTCCATCGAGAGGGTCCGAACCTGGGTAAAAACATTGTGTCCCTTGTCTCCTGTTACCATCCGCCTAGACGCATAGTTCAGGACCCCCTACTCGAGATCCGCCGGTTTTGACACCGATAAGAGGCTTGCTCACCACTCGGTAGGATTTTTCATAATTAGGCGAGTACCTGACTGCAGCTGAGCCCCCGAGTGAGAGGCTTGCTTACCACTCGATAGGATTTTTCATACTTAGGCGAGTACCTGACTGCAGGTAAGCCCCCGAGTGAGAGGCTTGCTCACCACTCGGTAGGATTTTTCAAACTTAGGCGAGTACTGGACTGCAGCTAAGCCCCCGACTGATAGGCTTGCTCACCACTCAGTAAGATTTTTCAAACTTAGGCGAGTACTGGACTGCAGCTAAGCCCCCGAGTGAGAGGCTTGCTCACCACTCGGTAGGATTTTTCAAACCTAGGCGATTACTGGACTGCAGCTAAGCCCCCGAGTGAGAGGCTTGCTCATCACTCGGTAGGACTTTCAAACTTAGGCGAGTACTAGACTGCAGCTAAGCCCCCGAGTGAGAGGCTTACTCACCACTCGGTAGGATTTTCTTAAACTTAGGTGAAACGGATTCGCAGCTAAGCCGCCGAGTGAGAGGCTTGCTCTCCACTCGGCAGGATTTTCTTTTTTGGAACTTAGGCGAAGCGGATTCGCAGCTAAGACACCCACTGGGGGATTTAGAACATATAAAAAAGAAACAACAATCATTTAGGAGACTGAAAAACTGTGTCTTTGATAATCAAACTAGGAGGTATTTCTTATTACATCTCAACGATCTGAATGCTTAAGTATAAAAGGGGCGGAGCAGCTCCGCATTCCAAGCGCGTGGCTCATCTTTATTGTGCTCGACATTGTAGAGGCGACACGCTCCATTGTGGAGCACTTTGGTGATGATGAAGGGGCCTTCCCAAGCAGGAGCGAGCTTGTGTCGTCGCTGCTGATCCACTTGAAGAACCAACTCCCCCTCTTGAAATGCTCTACCTCTCACGTTTCTGGCGTGGAATCGATGCAAGTCCTGCTGATAAATGGTCGACCGAATAATAGCCATCTCTCTTTCCTCTTCCAGGAGATCAATTGCATCTTGCCGAGCCTGTTCTGCTTCATCCTCTGAGAAAAGTTTGACTCGGGGTGCATTGTGAAGCAAGTCACTCAGAAGCACAACTTCAGCCCCGTAGACTAAGAAGAATGGAGTTCGACCAGTCAACCGATTAGGAGTTGTCCTCAATCCCCAAAGCACTGATGGAAGTTCATCGACCCAAGCGCCTGCTACATGCTTGAGGTCACGCATCAATCGGGGTTTCAGTCCTTTGTGAATCAATCCGTTTGCTCTTTCAGCTTGCCCATTCGATTGGGGATGGGCGACTGAAGCATAGTTGGCCCAAGTGCCTTGGGAAGCGCAGAAAGCTCTGAACTCATTAGAAGTCGACCCATTATCAGTGATGATGCTGTGCAGAACACCATATCTGAATGTTAACTCTGTGATGAAGCTGACAACAGTACTGGCTTCGAGGTTTTTGATAGGCTTGGCTTCAATCCATTTGGTGAACTTGTTGACTGCTACGAGCACATGGGTGAAGCTGCTCCTGCCAGTCCTCAGAGGTCCAACCATATCTAATCCCCAGACAGCAAAGGGCCAGACGAGTGGAATGGTCTTCAGGGCTGATACAGGCTTGTGAGACATGTTGGAGTAGAACTGGCAACCTTCACATTTGTCGACTATGTCTTTTGCCATTTCATTCGCTCGTGCCCAATAAAATTCTGCTCGGTATGCTTTGGCCACAATGGTCCGAGAGGATGCATGGTGACCATAGTTTCCCGAGTGGATGTCGTTGAGGATCACTCGACCTTCTTCCGGTGTTATGCACTTTTGAGCGACTCCGGTAACACTTTCTCTCTAAAGCTGTCCACCCATTACTGTGACAGCTTTAGATCAACGGACAATCTGACGGGCCTCTTCTTCATCCTCTAGGAGTTCTTTCCTGAGAATATATGCAATGTACAGCACTGTCCAATCAGGTACGACGACCAAAACTTCCATGATCAAGTCGACTACGGCTAGGATTTCAACTTCAGCCGGATCGGTAGGGCTTTTAGGTTGTGGGGGCTCTTCCGTGAAGGGATCCTCTTGGACAGACGGCGTGTGAAGATGTTCTAGGAACACATTACCGGGAATAGGCTCACGCTTGGAACCTATCTTCGCTAAATCATCAGTTGCTTGATTTTTCAGTCGGGGTATATGGTGAAGCTCTAACCCGTCAAACTTCTTTTGTAACTTTCTCATTGCATTACAATAGCAAGTCATAGCCGGGCTCCTGACGTCCCACTCCTTCATTACTTGATTAACCACCAAATCTGAGTCGCCGTAGACCATTAGGTGGCGGACGCCGAGTGAAATGGCCATACGCAACCCGTATAGAAGTGCTTCATATTCAGCTTCGTTGTTGGAGGAGTCAAAATGAATCTGAAGAACATAGTTGAGCCTGTCAGCTCAGGGGGATACCAAAACCACCCCAGCACCAGAACCATTCAACATCTTGGATCCATCAAAGAACATGGTCCAATGCTCCGAGTGAATCTGAGTCGGTTGTTGCTGCTCAACCCACTCGGCGAGAAAATCTGCTATTGCTTGGGACTTGATAGCTTTATTTGCCACAAACTTGATATCCAATGGAAGGAGTTCAATCGCCCACTTTGCCACTCGACCAGTTGCATCTCTGTTGTTTAAGATTTCTAACAATGGTGCGTCGTTGACGACTGTAATGGAATGATCTAAGAAATAATGTGCAACTTTCTTCGTGGTCATGTAAATTCCATAAACAAGCTTCTGATAAAGCGGATATCTCTGCTTGGACGGAGTCAAGACTTCAGAAATATAGTACACTGGGCGCTGAACTTTATAGGCTTTTCCTTCTTCTTCCCACTCGACCGTGAGTACTGTACTGACAACTTGTCAAGTGGCTGCAATATAAAGCAGTAAAGGCTCTTTGCTGATTGGGGCAGCGATCACCGGCTGGGTGGAAAGCAGGGCTTTGAGCTCTGCAAACGCTACATCAGCTTCAGGAGTCCACTCGAACTTATCAGATTTCTTCATCAGTCGGTAAAGAGGCAATGCCTTTTCACCGAGGCGAGAGATGAATCGACTCAAGGCAGCCAAACAACCAGTAAGCTTCTGAACGTCATGCACACGCATAGGGCGTTTCATCCGGAGTATGGCCCCAACTTTCTCTGGGTTCGCGTCGATCCCTCGTTCGGAAACGAGAAAACCGAGTAACTTTCCTCCTGGAACTCCGAATGTGCACTTCGACGGATTAAGCTTGATATCATACCTTCTCAGGTTGGCAAAGGTTTCAGCGAGGTCAGTCAGCAGGTCGAAACCTTTACGCGACTTGACAACAACGTCATCCATATATGCTTCCACATTCCGACTGATTTGAGTGAGTAGGCACTTCTGAATCATCCTCATAAATGTGGCGCCAACGTTCTTGAGACCGAATGGCATGGTGACATAGCAAAAGCACCCGAACGGGGTGATGAAAGTTGTTTTTATCTCATCGGGTCCATACAGTCGGATCTGATGATACCCAAAATAGGCGTCCAGAAAAGGCAAACGCTCACACCCCGCAGTTCAGTCGACAATTTGGTCGATGCGGGGGAGAGGAAAATGATCCGAGTGATTTGTTGTGAGCCAAGAAGTCTACCATAGATTCCCGTTGGGAAAACCTCATCACCTTATTCCTTGTCCTCATCCTTGTCTGACTCCTTCTCCTTTTCACTGGGCTGCTTCTCTCGGAATTGCTGGATCGGGAGCCGACACTGTCGAGTGGTGTGTTTAGGGTAAATCAGATTACCCTCTTCATCCTTCTTGGTGTGAATGTGACATGGCAAATCCAACACATCATTTCCTGCTTGATCTTTTACCTTCTTCGGGGTCCAGGTCCCCTTAGGCTTCCCTTTAAATTTTTCTTGGATCACTGCCGCAGTTTCTCCAAGTCTTGCAGGCTCAGCTTTACGTTTCTGTTTCCGATTGGAATTACCTCCACCGGTGTCCTGACCGACTGGTTTGCTCTTTCCACTTTGGAGTCGATCCTCTTCTTCTCTGTTAGCATAACGAGTGGCTATTTGCATCATCCGAGTCAGAGACATATCTCCCATCCGACCGAATTTCAGGTTAAGCTCTCGATACTGCACGCCTTGGCACAAACTGCTTGATGCTGAGGTACATTTTCCACTGTGTGATGCAAAGTGTAATCCCTTAGAGTATAATTCGGCTTTTGCATGCAGTGTTGCAATTCTGTCAATCCCGCTGGCCACTTGCAAGTACCCTCAAAAGATCTAACACACACTCGGGAAAGTTCTTCCCAACTGAATATACTGCCTGGGGTCAATTGATTCAGAGGAAGATGCTTCATGGCCACCTCATCATTGCTTCGACCAATCTGCATAGCCACTCGGTAATCCTCAAGCCAAGTGTCGGGCTTGGACTCACCAGTGAACTTACTGACTCCAGTCGCCAACCTGAAGTTGGGAGGAATCTCTGCAGCTCTGATGGCTCTGCTGAAACACTCTGGACCTGAAACATTAACTCTGCTACCAGTCGGGCGATCTCTGTCAAGGCCCTCTCTGTGTGCTCTGTTCCTGTCGACCAAACCTTGAATGAGAATAGATCTCGCATCAAAGCCTGGCTCTCTTGGATCGACTGGTATTCTTTGCTCGCCACTGTGCGGGCGTCTGTCATCATATTGCCGGGGCACATATGGTCCACTCCTCGGAGGAGGTGTGGGCACTCGACAGCGGTCATCACGACCGAGTCGGTGATCATACTGCTCATGGTTCCATCCCACGTACTGATCCTGCCGGTGCCCGCGTCCCTCACGCCGCGGGGGCGATCTTGGGCTGTGGGCCGACTGAACTGTATCTGCCACCACAGGTCTGCTATGGATCCTATTCCGCAACTAAGACACTGCTATGTTCTGCTCTCCTGCTTCCTAGAGTAAGGCCCGGATCTGCATTAAACCTCTACCAGCCTCCGACTGGGAAGGCTGAATTGACTCCGCTATACGGGCCGCAGCTGTGATATTTTGAATCAGATTGTGGTATACTTGAGGCTGAGGTGGGAAAAGTTGACGCTGTCGTCGAATGGACTAAGGGATCCTCTGTCGAGCACGCTCGCCGAGTACATGCTGAAGGTTCTCCAGTCTAGTGCGCTCGGCCAAATTAGCCAGGCGCGCCTCCTCCAAGGCCCGAGCCTCAGAGGTCTCCCAAACGATGGTCGTGTGGAGCGCCTCCATGTTGCGGCGGTGAAGCTCCTCCCTCTGCTGCGAAGAAAGAGTTTCAGGGTGGTACTCGTCATGAACGCGCGACGAATCGCCGCCACCATCACCACCATCGTTGCGGCGGAAACCAGGCGGACAGCATGGCCCGTCGACCATCAAGACTTCAGCCGCAGGATCGCTGCTATCGCACTCGGATGCGGTCTCGACGGAGCCAGTCGAACAGGCCATAGAGAGTTTCGTCGGGCTCGATTGCCGCGACTTGTGGGGCGGCCGACTGACGAGCCACCGCGTGTTTCACCCACCGTTGAAGTCGCGACCATCCGGATCGCTTGCGTCGACGAACAACGGGGAGCGGGGACACCATAGGAGCCGGGCAATACTGGGTCGACGGTTGCCGGAGAAGGACGCCGCGAACGCACGCGTGATACGTTTCCAACGTATCTATAATTTTTTATTGTTCCATGCTATATTATATTCTGTTTTGGACATTATTGGGCTTTATTATACACTTTTATTTTATTTTTGGGACTAACCAATTAACCGGAGGCCCAACCCAGAATTGCTGTTTTTTGCCTATTTCATAGTTTCGCAGAAAAAGAATATCAAACGGAGTCCAAACGGAATGGAACCTTCATGAACATGATTTTCGGAACGAACGTGATCCAAAGGACTTGGACCCTACGTCAAGACACCAACCAAGAGGGCACGAGGTAGGGGGCGCGCCTACCCCCCAACCCAGGCGCGCCCTCCACCCTCGTGGGCCCCATGTTGCTCCACTGACGTACTTCTTCCTCCTATATATACCTACGTACCCCCAAACTACCAGATACGGAGCCAAAAACATAATTCCACCGTCGCAACCTTCTGTACCCGTGAGATCCCATCTGGGGGCCTATTCCGGAGCTCCGCTGGAGGGGGCATCGATCATGGAGGGCTTCTACATCAACACCATAGCCTCTCCGATGATGTGTGAGTAGTTTACCTCAGACCTTCGGGTCCATAGTTATTAGCTAGATGGCTTCTTCTCTCTTTTTGGATCTCAATACAATGTTCTCCCCCTCTCTCGTGGAGATCTATTCGATGTAATCTTCTTTTGCGGTGTGTTTGTTGAGATCGATGAATTGTGGGTTTATGATCAAGTTTATCTATGAACAATATTTGAATCTCCTCTGAATTCATTTATGTATGATTGATTATGTTTGCAAGTCTCTTCGAATTATCAATTTGGTTTGGCCTACTAGATTGATCTTTCTTGCAATGGGAGAAGTGCTTAGCTTTGGGTTCAATCTTGCGGTGTCCTTTCCCAGTGACAGTAGGGGCAGCAAGCCACGTATTGTATTGTTGCCATCGAGGATAACAAGATGGGGTTTATATCATATTGCATGAATTTATCCCTCTACATCATGTCATCTTGCTTAAAGCGTTACTCTGTTCTTATGAACTTAATACTCTAGATGCATGCTGGATAGCGGTCGATGTGTGGAGTAATAGTAGTAGATGCAGGCAGGAGTCGGTCTACTTGCCTCGGACGTGATGCCTATATACATGATCATACCTAGATATTATCATAACTATGATCATTTCTATCAATTGCTCAACACTAATTTGTTCACCCACCGTAATACTTATGCTCTCGAGAGAAGCCACTAGTGAAACCTATGGCCACCGGGTCTATTTTCCATCATATTAATCTTCCAAAACTTAGTTATTTTTATTTGCTTCTATTTTACTTTGCATCTTTATCATAAAAATACCAAAAATATTATCTTATCATATCTATCAGATCTCACTCTCGTAAGTGACCGTGTAGGGATTGATAACCCCTTATCGCGTTGGTTGCGAGGATTTATTTGTTTGTGTAGGTGCGAGGGACTCATGTGTGGCCTCCTACTGGATTGATACCATGGTTCTCAAAAACTGAGGGAAATACTTACGCTACTTTACTGCATCACCCTTTCCTTTGAAGGAAATATGCCCTAGAGGCAATAATAAAGTTATTATTTATTTCCTTATATCATGATAAATGTTTATTATTCATGCTAGAATTGTATTAACCGGAAACTTAGTACATGTGTGAATACATAGACAAAACAAAGTGTCACTAGTATGCCTCTACTTGACTAGCACGTTGATCAAAGATGGTTATATTTCCTAGCCATAGACATGAGTTTTCATTTGATTAACGGGACCACATCATTAGGAGAATGATGTGATTGACTTGACTCATTCCGTTAGCTTAGCACACGATCGTTTAGTATTCTGCTATTGCTTTCTTCATGACTTATACATGTTCCTATGACTATGAGATTATGCAACTCCCGTTTACCGGAGGAACACTTTGTGTGCTACCAAACGTCACAACATAACTCGGTGATTATAAAGGTTCTCTACAGGTGTCTTCGAAGGTACTTGTTGGGTTGGCATATTTCAAGATTAGGATTTGTCACTCCCATTGTCGGAGAGGTATCTCTGGGCCCACTCGGTAATGCACATCACTATAAGCCTTTCAAGCAATGTGACTAATGTGTTAGTTGCGGGATGATGCATTACAGAACGAGTAAAGAGACTTGCCGGTAACGAGATTGAACTAGGTATTGAGATACCGACGATCGAATCTCGGACAAGTAACATACCGATGAGAAAGGGAACAATGTATGTTGTTATGCGCTTTGACCGATAAAGATCTTCATAGAATATGTAGGATCCAATATGAGCATCCAGGTTCCGCTATTGGTTATTGGCCGGAGACGTGTCTCGGTCATGTCTACATAGTTCTCGAACCCGTAGGGTCCGCACGCTTAAAGTTTCGGTGACGATTGTATTATGAGTTTATGTCATTTGATGTACAGAAGGTACTTCGGAGTCCTGGATGAGATCGGGGGCATGACGAGGAGTCTCAAAATGGCCGAGACGTAAAGATCGATATACTGTACGACTATAGTCGGACATCGAAAAGGTTCCGAGTGATTCGGGTATTTTGGGGGGTACCGGAGAGTTACGGGAATACGAGGAAGAAGCAATGGGCCTCATGGGCCAAGTGGTGGAAGAGAGGAGGCAGGGCGCGCGACCCCCCCTAGCCCAAACGGAATTGGACTAGGGGGCCGACCCCCCCTTTCCTCCTTTTCCCCCCTCTCCTTCCTTCT
Source organism: Aegilops umbellulata (assembly GCA_032464435.1). Lineage (NCBI taxonomy): Eukaryota > Viridiplantae > Streptophyta > Magnoliopsida > Poales > Poaceae > Aegilops > Aegilops umbellulata. Next base: position 408,467,532 of record CP136055.1, read on the forward strand.
CCTTCTCCTTCCCTTCCTTCCCCTCTCCTACTTGTCTAGGAAAGAGGGGAAATCCTACTTGGAGTAGGATTGCCCCCCTTGGGCGCGCCTCCTCCCCTTGGACGGCCCTCTCCTCCCTCACCCCTTTATATACGGAGGAGGGGGCACCCCATAGACACAACAATTGATCTCTTGATCTCTTAGCCGTGTGCGGTGCCCCCCTCCACCATATTCCACCTCGATCATATCGTAGCGGTGCTTAGGCGAAGCCCTCCGTCAGTAGCATCATCTTCATCGTCATCACGCTGTCGTGCTGACGGAAATCTCCTTCGAAGCTCTGCTGGATCGGAGTTCGTGGGACGTCATCGAGCTGAACGTGTGCTGAACTCGAAGGTGTCGTGCGTTCGGTACTTGGATCGGTCGGATCGTGAAGATGTACGACTACATCAACCGCGTTGTTCTAACGCTTCCGCTGTTGGCCTACGAGGGTACGTGGACATACTCTCCCTTCCCGTTGCTATGCATCACCGTGATCATGAGTGTGCGTAGGATTTTTTTTGAAATTACTACGTTCACCAACAGTGGCATTCGAGCCTGTTTTTATGCGTAGATGTTATATGCACGAGTAGAACACAAGTGAGTTGTGGGCGATATAAGTCATACTGCTTACCAACATGTCATACTTTGGTTCGGCGGTATTGTTGCATGATGCGTCTCGAACCGACATTACGCGTACGCTTACGCGAGACTGGTTCTACCGATGTGCTTAGCACACAGGTGGCTGGTGGGTGTCAGTTTCTCCAACTTTAGTTGAACCGAGTGTGGCTACGCCCGGCCCTTGAGAAGGTTAAAACAGCACTAACTTGACAAACTATCGTTGTGGTTTTGATGCGTAGGTAAGAACGGTTCTTGCTCAGTCCGTAGCAGCCACATAAAACATGTAACAACAAAGTAGAGGATGTCTAACTTGTTTTTGCAGGGCATGTTGTGATGTGATATGGTCAAGGCATGATGCTATATTTTATTGTATGAGATGATCATGTTTTGTAACCAAGTTATCGGCAACTAGCAGGAGCCATATGGTTGTCGCTTTATTGTATGCAATGCAATCACCCTGTAATGCTTTACTTTATCACTAAGCGGTAGCGATAGTCGTAGAAGCATAAGTTGGCAAGACAACAACGATGCTACGATGGAGATCAAGGTGTCGCGCCGGTGATGATGGTGATCATGACGGTGCTTCGGAGATGAAGATCAAAAGCACAAGATGATGATGGGCATATCATATCACTTATATTGATTGCATGCGATGTTTATCTTGTATGCATCTTATCTTGCTTTGATTGACGATAGCATTATAAGATGATCTCTCACTAAATTATCAAGGTATAAGTGTTCTCCCTGAGTATGCACCGTTGCGAAAGTTCTTTGTGCTGAGAAACCACGTGATGATCGGGTGTGATAGGCTCTACGTTCAAATACAACGGGTGCAAAACAGTTGCACACGCGGAATACTTAGGTTAAACTTGACGAGCCTAGCATATAACAGATACGGCCTCGGAACACGGAGACCGAAAGGTCGAGCGTGAATCATATAGTAGATATGATCAACATAGTGATGTTCACCATTGAAACTACTCCATCTCACGTGATGATCGGACATGGTTTAGTTAATTTGGATCACGTGATCACTTAGAAGATCAGAGGGATGTCTATATAAGTGGGAGTTCTTAAGTAATATGATTAATTGAACTTTAATTTATCATGAACTTAGTCCTGGTAGTATTAGCATATCTATGTTGTAGATCAATAGCTCGCGTTTAGCTCCCCTATTTTATTTTTGATATGTTCCTACAGAAAACTAAGTTGAAAGATGTTAGTAGCAATGATGCGGATTGGATCCGTGATCTGAGGATTATCCTCATTGCTGCACAGAAGAATTATGTCCTTGATGCACCGCTAGGTGACAGACTTGTTGCAGGAGCAGATGCTGACGTTATGAACGTTTGACAAAGCCCGGTATGATAACTACTTGATAGTTTAGTGCACCATACTTTACGGCTTAGAACCGGGACTTCAAAAATGTTTTGAACGCCATAGAGCATATAAGATGTTCCAAGAGTTGAAATTGGTATTTCATACTCATGCCCGTGTCGAGAGGTATGAGACCTCTGACAGTACTTTGCCTACAAGATGGAGGAGAATTGCTCAGCTAGTGAGCATGTGCTCAGAATGTCTGAGTACTACAATCACTTGCATCAAGTGGGAGTTAATCTTCCAGATAAGATAGTGATTGACAGAGTTCTCTAGTCACTATCACCAAGTTACTAGAACTTCGTGATGAACTATAATATGCAAGGGATAAACATAAACGATTCCCAAGCTCTTCGTGATGCTGAAATCGACGAAGGTACAAATCAAGAAAAGCATCAGTGTTGATGGTTGACAAGACCACTAGTTTCAAGAAAAGGGCAAAGGGAAGAAGGGGAACTTCAAGAAGAACGGCAAGCAAGTTGCTACTCAAGTGAAGAAGCCCAAGTCTGTACCTAAGCCTGAGACTAAGTGCTTCTACTGCAAAGGGACTGGTCACTGGAAGCGGAACTGCCCCAAGTATTTGGCGGATAAGAAGGATGGCAAAATGAACAAAGGTATATTTGATATACAGATTATTGATGTGTATTTTAGTAGTGTTCGTAGCAACCCCTCGATATTTGATACTGGTTTAGTTGCTAAGAGTAGTAACTCGAAACGGGAGTTGCAGAATAAACAGAGACTAGTTAAGGGAGAAGTGACGATGTATGTTGGAAGTGGTTCCAAGATTGATATAATCATCATCGCACGCTCCCTACACTTTCGGGATTAGTGTTGAACCTAAATAAGTGTTATTTGGTGTTTGCGTTGAGCATGAATATGATTTGATCATGTTTATTGCAATACGGTTATTCATTTAAGTTAAAGAATAATTGTTGTTCTATTTACATGAATAAAACCTTCTATGGTCATACACCCAATGAAAATGGTTTGTTGGATCTCGATTGTAGTGATACACATATTGATAATATTGAAGCCAAAAGATGCAAAGTTAATAATGATAGTGCAACTTATTTGTAGCACTGCCGTTTATGTCATATTGGTGTAAAGCGCATGAAGAAATTCCATGCTGATGGGCTTTTTGAAACACTAGATTATGAATCACTTGATGCTTGTGAACCATGCCTCTTGGGCAAGATGACTAAAATGCCGTTCTCCAAAAAAATGGAGCGAGCAACAGATTTGTTGGAAATCATACATACTGATGTATGTGGTCCGATGAATATTGAGGCTCGCGGCGGGTATCGTTATTTTCTGACCTTCACAGATGATTTGAGCAGATATGGGTATATCTACTTGATGAAACATAAGTCTGAAACATTTGAAAAGTTCAAAGAATTTCATAGTGAAGTAGAGAATCATCGTAACAAGAAAATAAAGTTTATACGATCTGATCGTAGAGGCAAATATTTGAGTTACGAGTTTGGCCTTCAATTAAAACAATGTGGAATAGTTTCACAGACTCATGCCACCTGGAACACCACAACATAATGGTGTGTCCGAATGTCATAACCGTACTTTATTGGATATAGTGCAATCTATGATGTTTCTTACCGATTTACCACTATCGTTTTGGGGTTATGCATTAGAGACAACTGCATTCATGTTAAAAGGGCACGATCTAAATCCGTTGAGACGACACCATATGTACTGTGGTTTGGCAAGAAACCAAAGTTGTCGTTTCTTAAAATTTGGGGTTGTGATGCTTATGTGAAAAAGTTTCATCCTCATAAGCTCAAACCCAAATCGGAGAAATGTGTCTTCATAGGATACCCAAAAGTTACTGTTGGGTACACCTTCTATCATAGATCCGAAGGCAAGATATTCGTTGCTAAGAATGGATCCTCTCTAGAGAAGGAGTTTCTCTCGAAAGAAGTGAGTGGGAGGAAAGTAGAACTTGATAAGGTAATTATACCTTCTCCCAAATTGGAAAGTAGTTCATCACTGAAATCAGTTCCAGTGATGCTTACACCAATTAGTGAGGAAGTTAATGATGATGATCATGAAGCTTCGGATCAAGTTGCTACCGAACCTCATAGGTAAACCAGAGTGAGATCTGCACCAGAGTGGTACGGTAATCCTGTTCTGGAGGTCATGTTACTTGACCATGACGAACCTACAAACTATGATGAAGCGATGATGAGCCCAGATTCCGCGAAATGGCTTGAGGCCATGAAATCTGAGATGGGATGCATGTACGAGAACAAAGTGTGGACTTTGGTTGACTTACCCGATGATCGGCAAGCCATAGAAAATAAATGGATCTTCAAGAGGAAGACGGACACTGATAGTAGTGTTACTGTCTACAAAGCTAGAATTGTCACAAAAGGTTTTCGACAAGTTGAAGGTGTTGACTACGATGAGAGTTTCTCACTCGTATTTATGCTTAAGTCTGTCCGAATCATGTTAGCAATTGCCGCATTTTATGAAATCTGACAAATGGATAAACAAAATTGCATTCCTTAATGGATTTATTAAAGGAGAGTTGTATATGATGCAACCAGAAGGTTTTGTCAATCCTAAAGGTGCTAACAAAATATGCAAGCTCCACCGATCCATATATGGACCGGTGCAAGCATCTCGGAGTTGGAATATACGCTTTGATAAGTTGATCAAAGCATATAGTTTTATACAGACTTGCGGTGAAGCCTGTATTTACAAGAAAGTGAGTGGGAGCACTACAACATTTCTGATAAGTATATGTGAATGGCATATTGTTGATCGGAAATAATGTAGAATTATTCTGCAAAGCATAAAGGAGTGTTTGAAAGGAGTTTTTAAAAGAAAGATCTCGGTGAAGCTTCTTACATATTGAGCATCAAGATCTATAAAGATAGATCAAGACGCTTGATAAGTTTTTTCAATGAGTACATACCTTGACAAGATTTTGAAGTAGTTCAAAATGGAACAGTCAAAAAAAGAGTTATTGCTTGTGTTACAAGGTGTGAAATTGAGTAAGATCAAAACCCGACCATGGCAGAAGATAGAAAGAGAATGAAAGTCATTCCCTATGCCTCAGCCATAGGTTCTATAAAGTATGCCATGCTGTGTACCAGATCTATTGTACACCCTACACTGATTTTGGCAAGGGAGTACAATAGTGATCTAGGAGTAGATCACTGGACAACGGTTAAAATTATCCTTAGTGGAATAAGGATATGTTTCTCGATTATGTAGGTGACAAAAAGGTTCGTCATGAAGGGTTACGTCGATGCAAGTTTTTTGACACTGATCCAAATGACTCTAAGTCTCAATCTGGGTACATATTGAAAGTGGGAGCAATTAGCTAGAGTAGCTCCATGCAGAGCATTGTTGACATAGAAATTTGCAAAATACATACGGATCTGAATGTGGCAGACCCGTTGACTAAACTTCTCTCACAAGCAAAACATGATCACACCTTAGTACTCTTTGGGTGTTAATCACATAGCGATGTGAACTAGATTATTGACTCTAGTAAACCCTTTGGGTGTTGATCAGATGACGATGTAAACTATTGGTGTTAAATCACATGGTGATGTGAACTAGATTATTGACTCTAGTGCAAGTGGGAGACTGAAGGAAATATGCCCTAGAGGCAATAATAAAGTTATTATTTATTTCCTTATATCATGATAAATGTTTATTATTCATGCTAGAATTGTATTAACCGGAAACTTAGTACATGTGTGAATACATAGACAAAACAAAGTGTCACTAGTATGCCTCTACTTGACTAGCTCGTTGATCAAAGATGGTTATGTTTCCTAGCCATAGACATGAGTTGTCATTTGATTAACGGGATCACATCATTAGGAGAATGATGTGATTGACTTGACCCATTCCGTTAGCTTAGCACACGATCGTTTAGTATTCTGCTATTGCTTTCTTCATGACTTATACATGTTCCTATGACTATGAGATTTTGCAACTACCATTTACCGGAGCAACACTTTGTGTGCTACCAAACGTCACAACGTATCTGGGTGATTATAAAGGTGCTCTACAGGTGTCTTCGAAGGTACTTGTTGGGTTGGCGTATTTCGAGATTAGATTTGTCACTCCGATTGTCGAAGAGGTATCTCTGGGCTCACTCGATAATGCACATCACTATAAGCGTTGCAAGCAATGTGACTAATGAGTTAGTTGCGGGAGCGGGATGATGCATTACGGAACGAGTAAAGAGACTTGCCGGTAACGAGATTGAACTAGGTATTGAGATACCGACGATCGAATCTCGGGCAAGTAACATACCGATGACAAAGGGAACAACGTATGTTGTTATGCAGTTTACCCAATAAAGATCTTCGTAGAATATGTGGGAGCCAATATGAGCATCCAGGTTCCGCTATTGGTTATTGGCCGGAGACGTGTCTCGGTCATATCTACATAGTTCTCGAACCCGTAGGGTCCGCACGCTTAAAGTTTCGGTGACGATTGTATTATGAGTTTATGTCATTTGATGTACCGAAGGTAGTTCGGTGTCCCAGATGAGATCGGGGACATGACGAGGAGTCTCAAAATGGTCGAGACGTAAAGATTGATATATTGGACGACTATATTCGAACATCGGAAAGGTTCCGAGTGATTTGGGTATTTTCGGGAGTACCGGGGAGTTACGGGAATACGAGGAAGAAGCAATGGGCCTCATGGGCCAAGTGGTGGAAGAGAGGAGGCAGGGCGCGTGGCCCACCCCCCCTAGCCCAAACCGAATTGGACTAGGGGGCGGCCCCCCTTTCCTCCATTTCCTCCCTCTCCTTCCTTCTCCTTCTCCTTCCCTTCCTTCCCCTCTCCTACTTGGACTAGGAAAGAGGGGGGAATCCTACTTGGAGTAGGATTGCCCCCCTTGGGCGCGCCTCGTCCCCTTGGCCGGCCCTCTCCTCCTCCCCCTTTATATACGGAGGAGGGGGCACCCCATAGACACAACAATTGATCTCTTGATCTCTTAGCCGTGTGTGGTGCCCCCCTCCACCATATTCCACCTCGATCATATCGTAGAGGTGTTTAGGTGAAGCCCTGCGTCAATAGCATCGTCTTCATCGTCATCACGCCGTCGTGCTGACGGAACTCTCCCTCGAAGCTCTGCTGGATCGGAGTTCGTGGGACGTCATCGAGCTGAATGTGTGCTGAACTCGGAGGTGCCGTGCGTTCGGTACTTGGATCGGTCGGATCGTGAAGACGTATGACCACATCAACCGTGTTGTTCTAAGCTTCCGCTTTCGGTCTACGAGGGTACGTGGACATACTCTCCCCTCTCGTTGCTATGCATCACCATGATCCTGAGTGTGCGTAGGAATTTTTTTGAAATTACTACGTTCCCCAACATCCTCTTCAAGGGAAAACCAACGCAGTGCTCAAGAGGTAGCAAGAAGGATTTCTGGCGCCGTTGCCGGGGAGTCTACGCAAAAGTCAACATACCAAGTACCCATCACAAACCCTTACCCCCCCGCATTACATTATTTGCCATTTGCCTCTCGTTTTCCTCTCCCCCACTTCACCCTTGCCGTTTTATTAACCCTCTCTTTTCCGTTCGCTTTTTTTCGCTCGCTTCTTGTTTGCTCGTGTGTTGGATTGCTTGCTTGTCATGACGGCTCAACCCAGATTTGGAGATCTTCACCTTAAAAGGTTGGAAGAGATCGAAAGCAACGTCAAGAGTTTTATGGTTTTACAATTTGAGCATAATAATTTCTTTAGAAACGAGCTTAAGGAACAAAAAAGGTTTATGAGTTCTATGAATAAAGAGCTCGATGATATGTCTAAAGAATTTGATGGTTTGAAATCTCAGATTGCTCACTTCGAGAAATTGATAGCTGAAATTTCGGATAAGCAGGCCACCTTAGTCGATAGGATGGCCGCTAAACCGGAGAAGTTCTATGAAAATAAAGATGACGATCTAAAAGATAGTGATGTGTCCCCTATTATATCTTTGTTTTGCAATATGAATCTTGATAATTATGGGACTGATTATGATCCACCTTTACCTAGAAGGCATTCCAAAAATTCGAAGTTTTTAGATCTTGATGCAAAAATTGGTAAAAGTGGGATTGAAGAGATCAAAACTCTATATATTAATGAACCCACTATTTTGGATTTCAAGGAATTTAATTATGATAATTTCTCTTTGATAGATTGTATTTCCTTGTTGCAATCCATGCTAAATTCTCCTCATGCTTATAGTCAAAATAAAGCCTTTACCAAACATATTGTTGATGCTTTGATGCAATCTTATGAAGAAAAACTTGAGTTGGAAGTTTCTATCCCTAGAAAACTTTATGATGAGTGGGAACCTACTATTAAAATTAAAATTACAGATCATGAATGCTATGCTTTGTGTGATTTGGGTGCTAGTGTTTCCACGATTCCAAAGACTTTATGTGATTTGCTAGGTTTCCGTGATTTTGATGATTGCTCTCTAAACATGCACCTTGCGGATTCCACCATTAAGAAAACTATGGGAAGAATTAATAATGTTCTTATTGTTGCAAATAGTAATTGTGTGCCTGTAGATTTTATTGTTCTTGATATAGATTGCAATCCTTAATGTCCTATTATTCTTGGTAGACCTTTCCTTAGAACGATTGGTGGAATTATTGATATGAAGGAAGAGAATATTAGATTCCAATTTCCATTAAGGAAAGGCATGGAACACTTCACTAGAAAGCAAATAAAATTACCTTATGAATCTATTATAAGAGCCACTTATGGATTGCTTACCAAAGATGGCAATACCTAGATCTATCCTTGCTATTATGCGTAGCTAGGGGCGTTAAACGATAGCGCTTGTTGGGAGGCAACCCAATTTTATTTTTTTATTTTTTTTGCTTTTTGCTTCTATTTAGGAATAAATCTTTGATCTAGCCTCTGGTTAGATGTTTTTTATGTTTTAATTGGTGTTTGTGCCAAGTTTAACCTATAGGATCTTCTTGGATGATAGTTATTTGATCTTGCTGAAAATTCCAGAAACTTTCTGTTCACAAAAATAATTGTTAAAAATCACCAGAACGTGATAAAATATTGATTCCAATTGTTGCTGATAAATAAACAAATTTTCTAGGTCTTCCTATTTTGGTAGATGTTTTTGGAGTTCCAGAAGTTTGCGTTAGTTACAGATTACTACAGACTGTTCTGTTTTTCGTGTGTTGTTTGCTTATTTTGATGAATTTATGGCTAGTAAAAGAGTTTATAAACCATAGAGAAGTTGGAATACAGTAGGTTTAACACCAATATAAATTAATAATGGGTTTATTACAGTACCTTGAAGTGGTCTTTTGTTTTCTTTCGCTAACGGAGCTCACGAGATTTTCTGCTGAGTTTTGTGTTGTGAAGTTTTCAAGTTTTGGGTGAAAGATTTGATGGATTATGGAATAAGGAGTGGCAAGAGCCTAAGATTGGGGATGACCATGGCACCCCAAGATAATCTAAGGACACCTAAAGGCTAAAGCTTGGGGATGCCCCGGAAGGCATCCCCTCTTTCATCTACTTCCATCGGTAACTTTACTTGGAGCTATATTTTTATTCACCACATGATATGTGTTTTGCTTGGAGTGTCTTGTATGATTTGAGTCTTTGTTTTTTAGTTTACCACAATAATCTTTGTTGTACACATCTTTTGAGAGAGACACACATGATTCGGAAATTATTAGAATACTCTATGTGCTTCACTTATATCTTTTGAGTTATATAGTTTTTGCTGTAGTACTTCACTTATATCTTTTAGAGCACGGTGGTGGTTTTGTTTTATAGAAAATATTATTCTCTCATGCTTCACTTGCATTATTTTGAGAGTCTTAAACAGCATGGCAATTTTCTTAAATAATCCTAATATGCTAGGTATTCAAGATTAGTAAAAAACTTTCTTATGAGTGTGTTGAATACTAAGAGAAGTTTGATGCTTGATGATTATTTTGAGACATGGAGGTAGTGATATCAAAGTTGTGCTAGTTGAGTAGTTGTCAATTTGAGAAATACTTGTGTTGAAGTTTGCAAGTCCCGTAGCATGCACGTATGGTAAATGTTTTGTAACAAATTTGAAACATGAGGTGTTCTTTGATTGTCCTCCTTATGAGTGGCGGTCGGGGACGAGCGATGGTCTTTTCCTACCAATCTAGCCCCCTAGGAGCATGCGCGTAGTGCTTGGTTTTTGATGACTTGTAGAATTTTGCAATAAGTATGTGAGTTCGTTATGACTAATGTTGAGTCCATGGATTATACGCACTCTCACCTTTCCATCATTGCTAGCCTCTTCGGTACCGTGCATTGCCCTTTCTCACATTGAGAGTTGGTGCAAACTTCGCCGGTGCATCCAAACCCTGTGATGTGATACGCTCTTTCACACATAAACGTCCTTATATCTTCCTCAAAACAGCCACCATACCTAACTATTATGGCATTTGCATAGCCATTCCGAGATATATTGCCATGCAACTTTCCACCGTTCTGTTTATCATGACACATTCATCATTGTCATTTTGCTTTGCACGATCATGTAGTTGACATAGTATTTGTGGCAAAGCCACCATTCATAATTCTTTCATACATGTCACTCTTGGTTCATTGCATATCCCGGTACACCGCCGGAGGCATTCATATAGAGTCATACTTTGTTCTAGTATCCAGTTGTAATCATTGAGTTGTAAATAAATAGAAGTGTGATGATCATCATTTTCTAGAGCATTGTCCCAAGTGAGGAAAAATAAAAAAAGGAGAAAGGCCATAAAAAAGAAGGCCCAAAAAAATGAGAGAAAAAGAGAGAAGGGACAATGTTACTATCCTTTTTACCACACTTGTGCTTCAAAGTAGCACCATAATCTTCATGATAGAGAGTCTCTTGTTTTGTCACTTTCATATACTAGTGGGAATTTTTCATTATAGAACTTGGCCTGTATATTCCAACAATGGGCTTCCTCAAATGCCCTAGGTATTCGTGAGCAAGCAAGTTGGATGCACACCCACTTAGTTCCTTTTGTTGAGCTTTCATATATTTATAGCTCTAGTGCATCCGTTGCATGGCAATCCCTACTCCTTGCATTAACATCAATCGATGGGCATCTCCATAGCTCATTGATTAGCCGCGTTGATGTGGGACTTTCTCCCTTTTTTGTCTTCTCCACATAACCCCCATCATTACATTCTATTCCACCCATAGTGCTATATCCATGGCTCATGCTCATGTATTGCGTGAAGGTTGAAAAAGTTTGAGATTACTAAAGTATGAAACAATTGCTTGGCTTGTCATCGGGGTTGTGCATAATGAGAGAATTCTTGTGTGACGAAAATGGAGCATGACTAAACTATATGATTTTGTAGGGATGAACTTTTTTTGGCCATGTTATTTTGAGGGGACATAATTGCTTAGTTAGTATGCTTGAAGTATTATTATTTTTAATGTCAATATTGAACTTTTATCTTGAATCTTTCAGATCTAAATATTCATACCACAATTAAGAAGAATTACATTGAAATTATGCCTAGTAGCATTCCACATCAAAAATTTTGTTTTTATCATTTACCTACTAGAGGACGAGCAGGAATTAAGCTTGGGAATGCTTGATACATTTCCAAGGTATCTATAATTTTTTATTGTTCCATGCTATATTATATTCTGTTTTGGACATTATTGGGCTTTATTATACACTTCTATATTATTTTCGGGACTAACCTATTAACCAGAGGCCCAGCCCAGAATTGCTGTTTTTTTGCCTATTTCAGAGTTTCACAGAAAAAGAATATCAAACGGAGTCCAACGGAATGAAACCTTCGGGAACGTGATTTTCGGAACGAACGTGATCTAGAGGACTTGGACCCTACGTCAAGACATCAACCAGGAGGGCATGAGGTAGGGGGCGCGCCTACCCCCCCCCCCCAGGCGCGCCCTCCATCCTCGTGGGCCCCATGTTGCTCCACCGACGTACTTCTTCCTCCTATATATACCTACGTACCCCCAAACTACCAGATACGGAGCCAAAAACCTAATTCCACCGCCACAACCTTCTGTACCCATGAGATCCCATCTTGGGGCCTGTTCCGGAGCTCCGCCGGAGGGGGCATCGATCACGGAGGGCTTCTACATCAACACCATAGCCTCTCCGATGATGTGTGAATAGTTTACCTCAGACCTTCGGGTCCATAGTTATTAGCTAGATGGCTTCTTCTCTCTTTTTGGATCTCAATACAATGTTCTCCCCCTCTCTCGTGGAGTTCTATTCAATGTAATCTTCTTTTGCGGTGTGTTTGTTGAGACTGATGAATTGTGGGTTTATGATCAAGTTTACCTATGAACAATATTTGAATCTCCTTTGAATTCTTTTATGTATGATTGGTTATCTTTGCAAGTCTCTTCGAATTATCAGTTTGGTTTGGCCTACTAGATTGATCTTTCTTGCAATGGGAGAAGTGCTTAGCTTTGGGTTCAATCTTGCGGTGTCCTTTCCCAGTGACAGTAGGGGCAGCAAGCCACGTATTGTATTGTTGCCATCGAGGATAACAAGATGGGGTTTATATCATATTGCATGAATTTATCCCTCTACATCATGTCATCTTGCTTAAAGCGTTACTCTGTTCTTATGAACTTAATACTGTAGATGCATTCTGGATAGCGGTCGATGTGTGGAGTATTAGTAGTAGATGCAGGCAGGAGTCGGTCTACTTGTCTCAGACGTGATGCCTATATACATGATCATACCTAGATATTCTCATAACTATGCTCAATTCTATCAATTGCTCAACAGTAATTTGTTCACCCACCATAATACTTATGCTCTCGAGAGAAGCCACTAGTGAAACCTATGGCTCCCGGGTCTATTTTCCATCATATTAATCTTCCAACACTTAGTTATTTTATTGCCTTCTATTTTACTTTGCATCTTTATCATAAAATACCAAAAATATTATCTTATCATATCTATCAAATCTTACTCTCGTAAGTGACCGTGTAGGGATTGACAACCCCTTACCGCGTTGGTTGCGGAGATTTATTTGTTTGTATAGGTGCGAGGGACTCGTGCATGGCTTCCTACTGGATTGATACCTTGGTTCTCAAAAACTGAGGGAAATACTTACGCTGCTTTACTGCATCACCCTTTCCTCTTCAAGGGAAAACCAACGGAGTGCTCAAGAGGTAGCAACACACGAAACTGCATCGCCCCTCGGACGGGGAGCGTCTCGACGTCGAGGGGAGCTTCCTGAAGCCAAGCGGAGTCGTCGGCGACGAAGACGAGCGCGCCGAGACGGATCTCGCAGCCGTCAGCCAATCCACCGCTGGAAACCATGACGACGGGAATCGAAAAAATTGCCACTTCACCAAAAAGTCGCTAAGACACCTGCCCCATGGTGGGCGCCAACTGTCGTGGTTCTAATACTAAAAGTAGAATGGGGGGTAGGTATGAGGAGGCAAGATCCCAGCTATGGTGAAGTTGTACACACAAGGTTTACGAGTTCAGGCCCTTCACGGTGGAAGTAACAGCCCTATGTCTCGGTGCTCGGGAGCTCGGTCGATTGAATTATGTGTGTGGAGTTACAGGGGGTGCCAACCCTTGTCCCTGAGGAGGGGGTGGCTTTTATAGATTTCGCCAGACCCCTCCGGCCCTCAGTTACAGAGGGTTTAAGGTACATAAAGATGGGGTGTTACTGGTAATGCCAGCAATAAAGATACATGAATGACCATTAAGTCTGACCGTTGCTGTATAGAGTGGCTTTAGATCTTCTGGTCATTGAGTGACTATTGCTATGGTCGAGTGACATTGAATCTTCCGAGTGGAATGCTTCTGGTCGAGTGGATGGTGATGTTATCCCTTGAATGCTTCTGACTTTAGCATAATGTCCTTGGGGAGGGTGTCTATGTCAGGCCTATGACCCTACCCTAGGTACATGTCGTCGTCAGACACCTCATCAGCACTCGGCAACCACTCTTCAGTCGACACGACAACCACCGCTCGGACAGGGGAGGTGGAGGGGCGGCATGGGAGCTGCAATGGTCGAGGAATCCTAACTCACCCTTAAAGTAGAGTCATGGCTACTGTTACCTGTAACTGTTGTAGTTGTGGCGTTTTATACGAGTAACTGCCATAGTAATGAGCATTAAGTACCCCGCGACATGGAGACTTGAAGCTGCAGCGCACTCTATATAAGCCGCACTCCCGTCCTGAGATGGGGTTAAGCAACCTCTGTAATCATATCCTACAAGAAAAACAAGCCTCAGAGCATGATACATAGGGCAATTACCTCCGTTGGGAGGGGCTGAACTCATTAAACACCGAGTGTTACACCTGCGCCGTAGCTAGGCTCTGCCCCTCTTTCGGACCTTAGTACTTATTGTCAGGATCGTAACCCCGACAGTTGGCGCCCACCGTGGGGATTGATGTCTACTACACAACCTTATTCTTGTAGACGTTGTTGGGCCTCCAAGTGCAGAGGTTTGTAGGACAGTAGCAAATTTCCCTCAAGTGGATGACCTAAGGTTTATCAATCCGTGGGAGGCGTAGGATGAAGATGGTCTCTCTCAAACAACCCTGCAACCAAATAACAAAGAGTCTCTTGTGTCCCCAACACACCCAATACAATGGTAAATTGTATAGGTGCATTAGTTCGGCGAAGAGATGGTGATACAAGTACAATATGGATGGTAGATATAGGTTTTTGTAATCTGAAAATATAAAAACAGCAAGGTAACTAATGATAAACGTGAGCAAAAACAGTATTGCAATGCGTTGAAACAAGGCCTAGGGTTCATACTTTCACTAGTGCAAGTTCTCTCAACAATAATAACATAATTGGATCATATAACTATCCCTCAACATGCAACAAAGAGTCACTCCAAAGTCACTAATAGTGGAGAACAAACGAAGAGATTATGGTAGGGTACGAAACCACCTCAAAGTTATTCTTTCTGATCGATCTATTCAAGAGTCTGTAGTAAAATAACATGAAGCTATTCTTTCCGTTCGATCTATCATAGAGTTCGTACTAGAATAACACCTTAAGACACAAATCAACCAAAACCCGAATGTCACCTAGATGCTCCAATGTCACCTCAAGTATCCATGGGTATGATTATACGATATGCATCACACAATCTCAGATTCATCTATTCGAACCAACACAAAGTACTTCAAAGAGTGCCCCAAAGTTTCTACCAGAGAGTCAAGACGAAAACGTGTGCCAACCCTTATGCATAAGTTCACGAGGTCACGGAACCCGCAAGTTGATCACCAAAACATACATCAATTAGACCATGTGATATCTCATTGTCACCATAGATAATCACATGCAAGACATACATCAAGTGTTCTCAAATCCTTAAAGACTCAATCCGATAAGATAACTTCACAGGGAAAACTCAATCCATTACAAGAGAGTAGGGGGAGAAACATCATAAGATCCAACTATAATAGCAAAGCTCGTGATTCATCAAGATCGTACCACCACAAGAACACGAGAGAGGGAGATCAAACACATAGCTACTGGTACATACCCTCAGCCCCGAGGGTGAACTACTCCCTCATCATCATGGAGAGCGCCGGCATGATGAAGATGGGCACCGGTGAGGGATCCCCCCTCCGGCAGGGTGCCGGAACAGGGTCCCGGTTGGTTTTTGGTGGCTACAGAGGCTTGCGGTGGCGGAACTCCCGATCTATTCTGCTCCCGATGTTTTTAGGGTATATGGATATATATAGGCGAAAGAAGTCGGTCAGGGGAGCCACGAGGGGCCCATGAGGGTGGGGGCGCGCCTCCCTGCCTTGTGGCTTCCTCGAAGCTTCCCTGACGTCTACTCCAAGTCTCCTAGATTGCTTCCGTTCCAAAAATAACTCTCCCAGAGGTTTCATTCCGTTTGGACTCCATTTGATATTCCTTTTCTTCGAAACACTGAAATAGGCAAGAAAACAACATTTTGGGCTGGGCCTCTGGTTAATACGTTAGTCCCAAAAATAATATAAATGTGTATAATAAAGCCCATAAAACATTCTAGATGGATAATATAATAGCTTGGAACGATCAAAAATTATAGATACGTTGGAGACGTATCAGGGATAGGCGTCTAGCAAAGTTTCACGGCGCAGGTGAATCATCATCATGTTGCTCGGTGGCGAAATCCGTTGCGGGTCACTCAGCTTCATCGCCGTCGACTCAGCGGGGCCTAGAACCATTGCCTATCCGCAGCGCAGCACACTTCTGCGCATCCACGTATGGAGTCCTCCTCTGGCAACATCGGCTCTTTACCGAGTGGCTGATCGCCTTCCTGTCGCGCGCCGCCGCAAGCGTTTTGAATGCTCTCGGCTGCAGTGCTGGATCAAGCACGTCGTGGCCCTTCAGGCCGCGGCAAAGCACGTGGTGGCTCTTGAGTCCGGCGAGCCCGCCCTCGACCTCTCCGATGGGTTACTCGATGGCTCTTTCGATGAGTCCGAGTGCGAGAGCATCAAATCGACTGCTGAAGTTTTCATGGCAGACAACTCCGAGCCTCGTCCGCCCTCGGGATACACGGGGCCTCGGGATGGGCACACGGGCGCTTCGCGCGGGGACACCAATGGCGACAGCTATGACAATCATGCCCCCGCTCACGAGTCGTACATCCCTCAAGCTCTCACTTGGGAGCAACGTGAGGAGCTTCGTCGCAGGAACAAACAGTTCTTGAACACCCCTATCACGGGGATGACTCCTGAGGCCCTGGCCATGAGTCGACACGCTTGGCCACTTTGGCTGAACGTGACCGCCTCGAGCGGCTTCAGAAGGAGCTGGATGACCGCTCTCGCCATCAGCCCAATTTCAGTCGGCACAAGCGCTCGCTTTTCCCGAGGGATCAACCTCAAAAGTATTAGCTCCTTAGTACTCCGCTGCAAAACCTAGCTGCGGCTACTCGGATCACTAACTCCATACAACCCTCTGGCTCCATCGCTGGAGAAGGGATCCGCCAGATCCAAGCGCTCCTGAAAACGGCGCTGTCGCAAAATGCAGCAGTGTCCCAATCCAGGGATTGCATCCACATCGCCTTGGTGCGGGCAGAGATCGTTCAATCGGCCCACAACCCACTCGGCTCCTAGAAGCATTGAGCGTCATCCTCCTCGAGAGATCACTATGAAGACCAAAGGCGAGACAGATTAGCGTCGCCCCGCCGCGTGAAGGCGCGTACGGGCGTCAGCCTTACGACGACCGGTAGACGCATGGCTGCGACCGAAGGCCGAGCCCCCGCGTCACTCGAAGGACGCCCGAGACCCGCCATTCAGCGCGAGATCCATTCTTGCTCAGAACTTGGTCGAGAAAGGGCGAGCTCTAAGGGAAGACCTAGATGTTGAAGCGTCGAGTGGTTCCGCACCCTCCGGCCCCGAGTGCTTCAGTTGGTACATTCGGGCTGCGGAGATTCCCAACAAATTCAGATTGGCCACAGGGATCGGCAAGTTCATCGGCGAGTCCAAACCGGAAATCTGGTTAGAAGATTACCAAGTGGTTGTACAGATCGGTGGCCGCAATAACAGTGTAGCTATGAAGCACCTGCCGTTGATTCTCTAGTTCCTCTCCTCAGTTTGTCTCCATGGCCATCCCACCTCCCTAGTTCCTCTCCTTCCCCCGATCCATCTCCCGGTACATGGAAACGCCATGGACATGGACCGCCTCGTCATGGCTCGGTGTGACAACCGCGCAAGCTCGTCTTGGAATTCTTGTTTGATGTACATCATGTGTATTAATTTGGTACAGTACAGATGCATATGCACTAAACTTTATGCCATTTTCTGAAATATATGCCCTGTTTTGCTGCATCTCCTCTACAGTCCTCTGAATTTTGCTTCTCTTCTAGACATTGTTCTTCTCGTTGTTTTTCCTATTGTCCCTCTCCCTGTTCTGCATGCCGACCAGATAGGTAACCGAGTAGTTTCATATCCATGAAATAACAACAAAATACAACACATATATAAGCCCTCTGCACATATAAAAGATTGAGTCTCTATGCAATCAAACCGCGAAAGATCACACATACATTGTTGGAAATATTAGCACATTTTTTACTAATCTAATCCACGAGAATACAGTAAACATGGCAAATAAGGTATGCATCTCATACCGATACCTAAGCATGTGAGCACGTACAATACATAGAACCGAAACATCTAAACAACATATATACGGCCAGCACATGAACAAGCAATAGGATGAACATGAGTCATACCCTTCGGTTGGCCAGAACAACGCAGCGGCAACCTCGGCATCGGTCGCAGACTTCTTCTTGGCTGCTTCGTCGCAGCCATGGAGTCAATGTAAGGGAAGTAGTGGAAGCAGATGCGAATGGATACGGGGATGGATTAGGAGCAGTCGCGTTGAGACGCTTCCCAAAAACCTTATTGTCGTTCTCTTGGGCAGGATCTCGAACGACAAGGTTCCAGAGGCACCTGCTCTCTCGACCAACCATGCACGCGGTCGCCGGGATGGGATCGCTGAAAGCAGGACATAGAGGAACAATAGATGACGTCTAGGGTTGTACAAGAGGGAGTGAGTGAACTGGTTAGGGTTCACTCCACTGGCCCGCGCCTCCTTAGATAAGCCGTTAGGTAGATGGCCCTGGGCTCAGCCCACGACTGAGTCCGCGAACAGCCCATGGTCCAACGTCTCAGACAGTGGCACTTCCGTTAGTAACTCATTAATTAATCCACAATTAGTTAACCATTCTTGACCGGCAAAAATAAGGCTCAGCTCATTCCCACAAACCGCGGCGCGCGCGCGTCCTGTCGGGCGGGCGTAGGAGAAGGAGCGGGGGTGTACAACTCCTATTTCCAAGCTCTCAATGGCATGTGATAAAGCAACTCTTATAAAGGAGTCTCACTCTTCTTACTGTAGCAGTATGATACTAAACTTTCCACGACTTGCTATGCACCTAAATGGGTCTTAGAGATTAATCAGAGATTATTTTCTTATGTGGGCCTAAAACCATCTTTAATCCGACATATTAAGCCCTCTGGATATAAATTGTTTCAACAATCAAACCTCTAAACGGATGTACAGTCAATCATAAAACCGTCCTGTTAAAATGAGTTTAGCAGCACAAATTATTATTTGCTTCTGAATATTTACAAATTTCTGAAACATACGTAACAGAGTTGATACGACTTCAGTTTATTTCAAAATTTAAGATGCTCCCGTCCTGCTCATGCTAAATGTATACATGCAGCCTGGGATACACATGGCATTTAGCAAAAGTTGATTACTTCTTGAATACCTGCAGGCAGGCATCAACCTGGGTTATCGATTGTTAATTCTAGCAAGTGTCTGAAAGAAAACTGTTGATTGTAGAGCAGTTGTTTTAATGTGCACTGTAGCTCACCGGCTGGGTGGTCGTTTAATTATGATCACACAAGTACCATGAAAAGAATACTAAGATGCCAGTCCATATTAGTCATGGAGCAAAAATCAAAAACTTTTTTTTGAGAATCAACCCAGCCACATCTTAAACGACAGAGTGGATACTGTTACAATCCTCCATGAGGATGCTTCTAAGGATCGGAGGAACCTCTCCGGTAGATAGATAGTTTCCCTGTCTTCTGACAAGAGCAGCTAGCTCATGAGCCATCCTATTGCTGGGTCTTTTCACGGCAATGAAAAGCACCTCTTCGAACACTATTTTGAAGTGCCAAACATCCGTGACCAGGGGAAAGAGCGCAGTCTGATTACTCTCTTATTGTTCAGTATCGCTATGACGGATGCACAGTCCGGTTCAACCCAAACTGGTCCCCTGTAGTATGCACTTAGAGCTGACAGCCCATGCAAAATAGCAGCTATCTCGGTTTCCTCTGAATTATTGCATGGTTGTAGATGCTGTCCACCCGCAATGGCGACTATCCCCAGGTGCGTTCTGGCAATAAATCCCGCAGCTATGTCCCCATTGGACGACAGGAACGCTGCATCTGTGTTCAGTTTCCAGATGCCCTCAGGGGGCGGATCCCACTTCCTCTTAGCTGTATGCGTGGAGTCGTTCAACGCCATAACTAAATTGCCTGCATGATTTGCATCTACAGCTCTGACCCACTGGCCGTTGCACTGGCCCAAATCCCTAATTTGTCTCCCTCTCTTTATTTCTGCACGTCACACATCTCCTGGAGAGTCCCGTCGACCGACTAGGTCGGGAACAGCCTTACATTCCGTGAGCTCTACTCCACCAAACCTGATTTCTTCTGCGTATTTAGAAAGGAATTGAGCAGATTGGCTGATAGTGGTGTTGCCCTTTGCATGAACGCAGTCTTCACGGAGCCACCATGCTCGCCATAGTAGCAGCAGTATTTTCCTCTGTGCCTCAGCATTGCCGTTACACAGTAGGTTCTGTAACCAGTCAATGCCTGTGTAGTTAAATTGATCTTCAGTTGGTAGCTCCCATTGTCTCCTCATTTCCTCTCTCAGCGCTCTAGCTTTTATGCAGTTTATAACTGCATGATATTCATCTTCCGTTTCTCTCCCACAAATATTGCAGATCTTGTCCAGCTCGAGTGTTCTCTTCCACTTATTTTCTTTTGTGGGGAGGGTTTTGGTGGCCACTCTCCAAGCAAAGATTCTTATCTTTTCAGGGACCTTTGCTTTCCAAATAAGATCCCAGATGCTTCTGTTATCCCCCTCGTTTACAGAAGAGGATGCCCTAGCGCTACCTTGCTGCTTGAGGTTTGCACCAAGCTTATACGCACTACGGACGGAGAAAATGCCAGATTTCTCCGCATGCCATGCTACACAGTCATCCACTTCTTTTACAGGAATTTTAACTTTACATATTTCTTCTGCATCATAGTTGTGGAACATTTGATAGATTAAGTTCTTGTCCCATTCATTGCTTCCTGGTTTAATGAGCTGGTTCACCCATCTTAACCTTGATCGCCTCTTGAAGACCGTGATCTTTAGGCCACTTTTCCTGGGCACCCATTGGTCCCTCTGGATTTGGATTCTCTTTCCATTGCCCACTCTCCATATTAGGCCCTTTTTCAGAAGCTCAAGGCCATGCTCTATACCCCTCCACGTTTGGGAAGCATCTGAAGCAAACACAGTGTCAAGAAGCTCACCCTTTGGGTAGTATTTCGATTTTAGGACTATTGCGCACAAGCTGTTCCGTTTTTTAAGGAGGCGCCAGCTCTGTCTCACAAGGAGAGCTTGATTGAAAATTTGCATGTCCCGGAAACCTATACCTCCCGCTCTCTTTGGTTTTATCATACGATCCCATGCCATCCTGTGGACTTTTTGTGCCCTTCCTCTTCCCCCCACCAGAATTCTCTGATGAGTCTCTCGTACTTCTCACAGAAACCCACTGAGAATTTAAACACCCCCATAGCGAAAGTGGGTAGTGCTTGTACTATCGATTTAACATGCACCTCCTTAGCAGCGAAAGACACGTGCCTTCGAAACCCTTCATTACACCTCTTCAGAAATCTATCCATGATGGGTTGAAAATTCGAATCCTTCATCCTTCCTTCTGGTGTTGGGAGCCCCAAGTACTTACTTTCAAAAGTAGTTGTTTCGCAAGCGAGAATGTCCTTAATCTCATTCTGCAAACTGCTCGGGCAATGTTCACTGAAAAGGATCGAGCATTTGCTACTACTCAATAGTTGACCCGTGCATTTTTGGAACAGAGTGAGAGCTTTCTTGACTGCCCTGGCTTGGTCGCATGAGGCCTTAAAAAACACCAAACTGTCATCCGCAAACAGTAGATTCGAGATCCCCGGGCTACTCCGGGCCACCTTAACAGGTGAAATATTCCCACCCTGGACCTCTCTATTGAATATTGTAGCAAGCCCATCTGCAACAAAGAGGAACAAGTAAGGGCTGAGCGGATCCCCTTGCTTGAGGCCTCTGGAGGGCATAAACGACTCCAGCACTTCCCCATTCAGTTTTACCGAGAAGCGGACAGATTTAACACAACTCATTATCCAACTAATCCAGAGTGAGTGGAAACCCATCTTCTCCATTGCACCTTCAAGGAAGTCCCAATCCACTCTGTCATATGCTTTGGCTAGGTCCAACTTATACGCACAGTGCGTATTATGTGGATTCTTACTATGCTGAATCTTATGAAAACATTCAAAAGCTATGATAGCGTTATTAGTGATCATCCTCCTTGGGATGAAAGCACTCTGTGTTTCTGATATCAAGTCGTCCAACAGAGGCCTCAAGCGGTTTACCAAGCATTTGGAAATCACCTTATAAATGACGTTGCATAGACTTATTGGGCGGAAATCTTTCAAACTCTGCGGATTCTTGCCTTTAGGGATCAGAACAATGGATGTGTCATTTATACCTTCAGGCATGATCCCATTCATGAAAAAAATTGCACTGCCGCAATCACATCCTTCTTCAAAGTCTCCCAGTTTCCTTGAAAAAAGCGAGCAGGGAAGCCGTCTGGTCCTAGCGCTTTTAGAGGGCCGATCTGGAAGAGGGCGTCTCCAATCTCCTTCTCTGTAAACTCCTTTATCAGACTACTGTTCATTGCCTCTGTTACTGTACTTGGCAGAAGATCAATTAACTCGAACGGAGCCACATCTTTTTCCTTTGTGTACAGCTCTTTGAAGAACTCTGTAGCCATGGTGTTCAACACCTCCTTTTTCTCTACCCAAATTCCCACATTATTCCTTAACTTTTTGATTAAGTTCTTTTTCTGTCTCCAGGTTTCTTTTTGGTGAAAATACTGTGTGTTCTTATCACCTTCTCTGATCCATGTAGCCCGCGAACGCTGTCTCCACATTACCTCCTCTCTGACTAGTAGCTCATCAACTTCCTCGTTCAATTTCTTGATTTGAGGCTCGTTCTCTCCAAGATTCGGGGGCTCCAGTAATACCTTCAGGCGGTGTCTCTTCCTTCTAATACTCGAGGTCACAGAACCAAAGTCCTTCCTGGCCCAGGCTGTTAGCGAGCTTTGGACATCTTTAAGCTTCTGTGCGACATCGGATAGGTTGGTGGCCGCTCCTTTAACACCCCATGCCTCCTGGACTGTAGGCTTCAAGGAATGAACTCTTTCCCACATCATTTCATACCTGGAACTTTTCTTCTTGTTCATAGATTGTTCCTCCACAAGAGTGAGCAGTAGGGGAAAGTGATCTGATCTTGAAGTGACTATGTGTTGGATCTGAGCTTGGGGAAATATATCACACCAGCTAGGTGATGCCACGCCTCTGTCCAGTCTCGCTGTAACCTTCTTCCTACCACTCTGTTTGTTGTCAAAGGTCCACTCCGGGCCTTTGAACCCAAGATCATGCAGGTCACACCACCCCAACACCTCTCTGAAGTTGCTCATGTTCCTTTCAGACCTTTTGGCAGCAGAGAAATGTTCTCCCTGCCACATGGTTTCATTGAAATCCCCCATCACCATCCATGGTTCTACTGACCTATCTTTGATTCTTTTCAGCAAACTCCACATATGGTGTCTCTGGTGGGCTCTTGGCTCACCATAAACGAAGGTACCTCTCCACAAAGGGCCATTTGGATCATTACGCACGTGAACATCAATGTACCGCGGTCCATAAGAGAGCAAATTTATTTCAATACTGTCGTCCCAAAACAGGGCGATGACGGCACCTTTGCCCAACCCATCATGGGTGATACAATGTTTGAGGCCTATTCTTTTCACGCTCTCTTCACACTGCCGCGTCTCTGAGATGAACACGACAGTGGGGCGGTATGTGCGCACTAGGCACACCAGTTCTCAAACTGTTCCGGGGTGGCCCAAACCCCGACAGTTCCAACAGAGGATCGCCATTCCTCCTGATGGGCGCTCTCATTCGCGCCCGCCAGTTCCCCGGTAGCCCCTACACCGGTAGCTTCCTTACCACCTGGCTCTCCTACAATTCTCTCATCCTCTTCCCTCTCAGCCCCTCTCTGTTTCTTATACATGTCCGAGATTACATCAGTTCTACTATCTGTATCTAAACTGGGTGCAACCATGTTGCATGTGGTCCTCTTACCAAGCACCGATTCCTTCTCCCCTGAATCTTTTCTTCCCTTGAGCTGACTGATGTACCTTTTTGTCTTGGCCTTGAACTCTATTGTCTGAGTCTTCGCTGGGCTGCTGATCTGGGAGGCTGGCACCCCCTCCTGGGGAGCCGAGTCCCCCACCTTGGCTACTTCACCCGAGGCCTGCACCTTCCCTGTTACCACTTCCATCGCTGCTGGGGAGGAGGAGGCAGTAGCGTCAGGAGTGGCCTTGACAGCATCCGGTCCGAACCCTCGCGGGTAAGGAGGGGTCACTGCATCCTTGATGTTGTGTACGAGCGGGGTTTTCTCGATGTCGGCCCCGCCCCAGTACCCGGCGGTGTTGATGGTGAAGTGTCTGCGCCACCCAAGGCTATGGTTGGTGTAGAAGCCGTGGGCAGCACAGGTTTTTTCGTGGCCATCACAGTATTTTCGTCGATGCACGTCTTCCTTGTACCTTTCTGGCCCGGCTCGTCGCTCACTCTAAGCACGCTGACCGCTGCGATAGCCGCTTGTACAGCCGGATCCAGCAACACATCATCAGGGATATCCCTACATCTTACCATGTCCTGTGATCGAGCATGCACCACCTTCTTGTCTCTGCCTAGCTTCTCCCAGGCTAACTTGGCCGGGGCTGTCCATGCCACCCCGTCCAACTCAGAGCCAAAGTGCAAGAAACGCCTGGCACTGCAAGCGTCCGGAGCCACAAAGCCTCCCTTGTTCTTGCTTGATTTGTAGGGCGACGCCCTCATCGCGCCTGTGAACCTCACTGCTTGATCATCCGTCGGCAGCCTGCAATCCCTTTCCCCATGACCTATATGTCCACAATATATACAGAAATGCGGGGCTCTCTCGTACTTGACCTCTAGGTCCATCTTCTTATCCACACCTAACTCTCTAGGACTGATCTCACGCAGGAGAGGGGTGTTTACATCATGTTCAACTCTTACACGAAGAAACTCCGAGAAAATATTCCCAAACTTATCAGTATCTACCCTCAGAACTTTCCCCAAGAGACCGCCCAACATCCATCCGATCTCTTCCGACAGCATGAGCGGTGGTACATCATAGATGCGAGCCCAGATTGGCATGACATTCACCGGCACGTCCGCCGCCTTGCCCTGTCCATCAAAAGGAACAATGAGGAATGCATCCTTACGGTGTGTCCATGGGCCGTTCTCTAGGACGTGCCGACGATCGCCCTCACGCTCGAATTCGAGCATGAAGCGATTGTTGCAGAGGGGTGTGTAGTCGAGTCGTCCACGCAGCCCCCACTTGCTCTTCAGTTCACCAAACAACCCCGCCGTGTTGAAGGGGAGCACGGAGAAGAAGTACCCCACTGCGAGCCATCGGGTACTCATGGCAGCCCTTGCCCTTGTCAGGTCAAGCTCAATCGTTGCAGCGCCACGCCGCTCCACAGGAGCCGCTATCCCCCCTGGTTGGGGACTCGGCAGGGCGTCGCCACCCCGTCCACCCTGCGAGGAGGATCCTCGCTCCAATCTCCTCAAAAACTTGGAGAATGGCAGTGGCCTGAAGGGAGCCAAGTTGTATCTTCTGAATTTGAAAAAAACTGCTTTAAAATCTTCAGAACCTAGACTTTTTAAGTGCATAGAGATAATCACGGTATACACACATTAACTAAACACGCACTAGTCCGGTGCAACTGTGGTGCTTTAGTACTAATCGCCGGACTGATCGAGGACTATCTAGGTAAGTGTGTGACATCTGAATTCAGAAAGGGTCATTGCAGGCGACAGTTTCAATGTGTGGTTCACACAGAGACGGGCGCGTGTGCTGGGAATGGAGGAGCTGAGCGCCTCACATGGAGTAGTCGCGCTGCTCTCCTCAAGCGGTGAACATCACGTCTTTAGGTGGGTCTGAGGCATTGGATTCGTACGTTTCGTGATCGAACTCTTGCAAATCTCCACTTTTGTCTCTGTTTTGTGGAAGAAATCACGTCTGGAGTATCGATCCACATTGAATGGCTTTTGTGATCCGAAAAACATGGTCCGGGCTACGGGTCCACCTTAAAGATGCTCTAGTCGAATGAAGAAGTCCTAGCACGACAAATCACAAGGGCGTGTTTGGTTGCCTGCATAAGGCCTAACCAGGCCCGCACGGGAACGGAGCGGGCTGTTTGGACGTCTGGTTTTACTATTGGACCTGCACAACACGAAACTTAAAGCACCTCTGGGTCTGGCTCACTGGAAACGCACGAATCGGCAGTTTCTCCAGTGCCATACCCGAGCGGTGCACGTGGGCGGCGGCGGCTACACGGCGCGGCCACGCTCGAGAAGCCGCGTTGCTTCCCGAAGCGCCGGCAGTTATTAGCCTCACCGCCCCTCACCGCTCCCTCTCCCCACTCTTCCCCACTCTCCCAACTCTCACCGGTGGCGGCGGATCGGAGCAGAGGAAGAAGACCACCGGACTCCATCACCGGTGAGCGGATCAGCAGTTGGCCCGCGGCAATGGCGGTATGCACTTCTCTCTCTTCGACATGCAAAACTTTATCCCGTTCAATCCGGCGATAGATTCGATCCACGGCGGAGGGGAATGGGGAATAGAGGTAGATAAGCATAGGGGTAGTTTATACTAGTTCATAGCAGTTCATACGAGTTCATAGATGCAAGATCGGAATGCAGAAGGGGGATTGGGGATAGGGGGATAGGGGATAGGGGGTACACAACGGACACCGCCTGACAGCGGCGGCCGTCACCGGCGTGTGGAGCGGCTGGTCGAACCACTGGCCTTCATCTTCTTCTTCATCGCCGTGCGGGCCGGCGGGTCATCGTCGTCATCCTCGACGGAGTCGAGGTCGATCTCCCAGGTATGACGGCCTGGCTCTGGCGCCCTCGCTGGCATCTGCACCGCTTCTTCTTCCTCCTCCTTAGACTCCCAACCGATGACCGTCGGCGGCGCGGCAGCCGTCTCCCAGTACACTGCGGCACGGCGGTCATTAGGAGCCCGGTAGGTCTTGTACTTGCACCACTTCTTCCTCTGTTTAGCGTCGTCGGAGATGGCCTGATTCATGGCCCAGCGAATGATGTCAACTGCCATCGCGCCCTTCGCTGGGTCAGGAATCAGCGTATTCAGCTCTTCTTTAGTGGCCTTCATGAGCACTGGATTAGATTCGTTCTGCATGTCCGGCATGGAGCCGAAGTTTGAGCACACCTCCATGGTGTTCTCGAACTTGGTGCGGTCACCAGCCGACCACCCGAGGAAGAAGGCCCTCCAGCCAATACCCCAAGGGAAGGGTTGGCGTTGGAGCTGGAGCTAGAGCTCATGGCGATGGGGAGGAGGAAGGTTGACAGTGAGAGAAGAGAGGGGGTGGGTAAGTAGTGGTGGGCAGGGTGAGTAAATATAGGGGGGATGGAGAGGAGGATAAGAGTGACAGTTATGTCGTTTTAACTACATGCTCTTCAATTAACCATGAACTGCTCTTCAATTAGCCATGAACTTTGTGATGTGCTTGACTCCATGAATTGTGTGCAGATCGAGGAGAGCAATGAGATGGGCACGGAGGTGCTCCCGGCCGTTGACAACAAGGGCAAGCAGCCCCTTCACCCAATGCCCGACGAGGTTGTGCTGCCGCCCACCACCGAGGAAGACCCGAAGACGCCTGAGGGTGGCGACGACGAGGGCATGGAGGAGCTCCCCAGCAACAAGCGCTGCAACTACGACCACTACCATCGGGAGGATGGTCCAACTCACTTCTGCAAGGTCATCCTTGCACCGAAGCTTGAGTGCATCCCCATGCCCCTAGACTTCACCAAGCACTTTGTCACGGTGCCGACGGAGTTCAAGCTCAGGAACAACATCGGCTGCTCCTGGAAGGTGACAGTGAAGCTGATGAATGGCAGGGTGACCCTGGATCAGGGTTGGGCCACCTACGCAGCCGTTCATTAGATCAAGATCGGCTACATGGTGATGTTCAAGCTCCTCACTCCCGACACCCTCAAGGTCATCATCTTCGACGACGATGGCATTGAGGTCGTCAACAAGTGCGGGAAGCACGACGAAGCCTTCGCCGCCAAGGACTAGGTCCCGGGCACCTCCTTCCTAAGTACTATCAAGTCTGCTTTATGGTTTATGCGTTGAACTGTTTGAACTATCGTTATGATGTGTGGTACTATGTTATCTGAACTATGTTGTTAAGTAGTTGATGCTCTGTTTATGCTCTGCTCTGCTTATGATGTGTGGTACATGGTTGTGCCGAAGTGTGCTGGTAACCTCACCAACTAGCCAAAGAGGTTACCACACACCAGGCGTTGCATACAATCAAACACCATGCCTTGGGTTTGTCAACTAACATGCAGGCAACCAAACACCAGGCAGTGTGGTTCTGCCCATGCAGGCAACCAAACAACATGCAGATGGTGCATTTGAGGCTGCATTTGCATAGCCAGGTTGGGTGGATAAGTGTATGCAATGCGGGTACTGTAGCGCACGGCAACCAAACACCAGGCAGTGTGGTTCTGCCCATGCAGGCAACCAAACAACATGCAGATGGTGCATTTGAGGCTGCATTTGCATAGCCAGGTTGGGTGGAGAAGTGTATGAAATGCGGGTGCTGTAGCGCATGGCAACCAAACACTCCAAGTGAAGGTGTGCTGCAGCTTGCTAGACCATCCAATCTGAACACGCAATGAGCATATACTCGTACGCTAACAACTCAGGTCGAAATAGAGGCGAAACATGTACTGGCCATGGCGATTATCGCTCTCCTGCCGCTGCCAGTGACGCCTCTGGCCGCACTAGCCACGGCGGTGGCCACGTTGCCTGACGAGTTGCGGCCTGGTCGACTTCTTCTACCCACGCCTCTTCATTTTTTCTCCTTCTTTCTCTCTTGCCCTCGCCGTTTCTTCACCGCCTCGGTCACCATGCCACATCCCTAATGGAAATCCGCGTCTCCGTCACCTCCGGTGATCCAGCAGGGCTCCCTGCCGCTTCTCCTCCATCTCCGTTCAACCCCTTATCCTCTGACTGCACCACCAACTACCATTCTCTACCATGCCCGGCAACTGTTCGATAAATTGCCCGAACTGAAAACAACTGTCCCTTCTTGTTTGTAGCAATGGATTCCGATTTGAAGTATATATACGAGCAGTATGTTGTGTCCTCCGACGATCGTCGAACAAGGAGGAGTACTCCGATGAGACGGCGATGATGTAGGCAGTGCTTGAAGACGTGGAGCGTGTGGAGGAGCATGTTCTCAATTTCAAAGGCTCGATCAAGGGTCATCGCATGCTCAACCGCAATAGGGCGCGCGGGCATTTGACACTGATGGCCGACTACTTTACTCCCGATGCACTCTTCTCTAACCATTTTTGCCGGCGTTTTCGGATGCGCAAGACCATCTTCGATCGTTTGTACCATGGCGTCTGGTCCTATGGTGATTACTTCATCCTGAAGAAGGACGCCGTGGGAACGATTGGCTTCTTTGGTTACCAGAACTAGAAGTGCATGCCCGCACTCCGGATGCTTGTATATGGCACGCCCGCTGATTCGTGGGATGAGTACCTACGGATGTCTGAGAGCCCATGCGGAGATGCCATTGCCAGGTTTGGAACTGCCGTGGTCGAGGTGTTCGGACCTCAGTACCTGAGAGAACTAACTGTGGCAGACACCGAGAGGCTCCTGGCAATCTTAGAAGCAAAAGGGTGGCCAGATTTGCTTGGATCTCTTGACTGCATGCATTGAAAATGGAAGAACTGCCCGAAGGCTTTACAAGGCCAATATCAGGGTCATGTCAAGAAGCCCACCATCATTCTTGAAGCAGTTGCATCACATGATCTTTGAATTTGGCACGCTTATTTTGGCATACCTGGGTCTCACAATGAATCAATGTGCTGCAATAATCGTCGTTGTTTGCGAGGCTGGCTGAAGGAAAAGCTCCTCCTTGCCACTATACTATCAATGGACATGAGTACAATATGAGCTACTATTTGGTTGATGGTATCTATCCTTCATGGGCTACCTTTGTCAGCACCATCTCAAACCCAGTTGGTCAGAAAAAGGCTCGCTTTGCCCAAAGACAAGAAGCAGCTAGAAAGGATGCCGAGAGGGTATTTGGAGTTCTTCAGACCCGTTTTGCAGTTGATCGTGGACCTGCAAAACAATGGGATCCGGAGACCTTGTGAGAGGTGATGACATGTTGTGTGATCATGCACAACCCGAGGATGAGGGTCACGATGTTGCCGCAGCTCTTGAATTTGAGAACATGGATGATCATATCTAACTTTCAAATCAGAATCCGGCCACATTTGAGTTTATTCAAATGCATCAACAAATTCAGCATGTACAAACTCACGAGCAGCTTAAGGAGGATCTGATTGAGAATTAGTGAATGGCGAAAAGGGATAACAATATTGGGATGTAAAATATTTAAACTTTTTTAAATTTTGACTTGTGCTCCATGCGGCTATTTGAACTTTTGTGCCCTTTACATGCGGCTACTTGATTGTGTGGACTGGGGGAAAGAATTCGAAAGGCCGCCTGATTGTGTGGACTGGGGGAAAGAATTCGAAAGGCCGAATGTATGCAGCTACGGTTAGATGACTGCCTCTCGCATACGTGTCCGCGGACTAGCCTCTATACGCGGACGAATGCAGGAGGTTTTTTGCCGGTTGCTGTTGGAGATGCCCTTACTAGTTATATGATGAATCAGTCACGGCATTTTCGGCGGATGTACTTCCGTCATTATCCAGTGTGCCAGCGAGGTTTAAGTTGATGCTGGCAATTTTTTTCTCCAGTTTTCTCCTAATATAATAGGCACCCTTCCTACTTCCCACACCATTATTTTGGATAGTCAACTCACATCACATTACTCATGTGATTAAACTAAACGACGCGCTAGACACGTTACACTAGTGCTTGACTTGGTACAGGAATGAAATAATTGAAAAGATACTGTTCATAGCTCATGTCTGACGACCTTGCAAGCTTGCAATATCATCTGCTTCTTCGCTTTTCTTTTCTCCAGAGTGATCGAATTTCACCACAGGGCTGCAGCTTGCCTCTCAGCAAAGGTGGAAAAACTGACAACGAAGCTTGTATGGATCTCTTGCTTGAATTCCTCCCTGAAGAATACTGCAAAATTCGATGTTTTCTTAGGGTCTGCAAGAACTATTTTAAAAAAATGGAATGGTTAGACATCCTTCCAAATGATGCAAGAAGATGGTAGGACATCACCTGGAAGCATTTGATGTTCAACGAATAGGTGTACAAAATTGATTTTCCATGACATACTGTTGGTGAGAAGATGGCAAGATGAACAACTAAAACAGGATCACTCACCATTACTGGACACCACTCCATCGAGCCCAGTCGATAAACTGCATACCACCATAGATGTTATTGGCAAAGCGGACACCAACAGTGAAAGCCATTGCAACAGGAGGGGCACCCTTTGCAACTGGTGATGCCTCAACTACTCGCTCCAGACCATTGATGATCTGATAACGTGTATTAGATGATACAGCAAGGAATACACCTACAATGTCAACATTGCTTGTCAGACGAGGGATGGAACATACAAATGTTATCTGCTAGTACTAGTTTGGGTCAAAATCAGGAACCCACTGCAGAAAAACTTGACAAATAGTGACAGTAGCAAGTAACAAAGTCTATTTTATATTTCAACTGTCAGAGAATATCTGAATTAACACAGTTAGATGAATGTTCAATAAATTTTGATGAACCTAAGCGAAATTGAAGAAATTAAACATTAAGATATGCCCTTATGTGAACATATGGTCCAAGTAAAATAAGTATAGTAAAATGTAAATGCACAATATACATACCCCAAAGAGCAGCACTTTTAATAAGTGGTGGAACAGGAATATCTTCATCTGTCTTTTTGACAGTCCTGAAATATGAACAGAAGCAAGCAACACCACACATGTCAAGATAGGAGAACTATAATTTGAGAATAATATTCATTACCGATACTGAGGTGGTGAACAAACAACAAAGAAAGCCTGTAGAAAGACCTTAGAAAAGGATAGCATAATGAGAGAAAAAATGATTATGTATTGTTTGATAGTATTCTTGGAAGATTAAACTATACGTCACATGTGTCAAAAGCATAAAAGGCACACACATTACCTCTTGGCATTCATTATCATATTGCAAATTCCCTGACCGATAATACCACATACAAATCCAACTGAGCCATACAAAACACCCTGGGATAAAAACAACCCGGTTCAAACAACGAAATGGTGCTCCAGCAATTCAAAACAAAACATCAGATTATGTAAGATTCACTACCTTATAAAAGTAAGTTCCAATTCTTTGTTGGACTGTAAATCTGCAGCCTGGCCTTTCAGCTTCAAAAACACTGCAGGTAAAAGGCCATAAAATCAGAGTGTCAAACTGGAAAAAAAAATTGTATTCAGAAGAGTACTACTGAATCCATCTCATTCCATTTCTTGAATTGAGTCTGATGGTCATGACCAGGTCACAGAAGAAAGAACTCCAGACAGCAACCCCATCCCCACACCCGTCACAGAAGAAAGAACTCCAGATAGCAACCCCATCCCCACCCCCCCCCCCACCCCCGCGTCGCCTCTGGCGGCACAAGGGAAACCCCAGCCGTCGCCGCCGCCGGGTAGCCACCCCCCGCCCGCCATCGCGGTGCCACCGCCCGGGGGGGGGGGGGGGGGGGGGCGGCCGGTGAAGCAGTGCCACGCCCAGGGATGGTGGCCGCGGGGCGGACCTGTCTCCCCCAGCCCCCTCCCGAGATCCACCTGCCGCTACCGCCGGGAGGCACCCGCCCCTCCGCCCGCTTCTGCCGTGCCGCCGCTGGAGGGCCGGCCGGCTAGGCCGCGCCGCGCCCTGGGATGGCCGCGGTGGGGCGGATCCGTCCCTCCCGCGCTTCCCCAACACCTCCCCCCTCCCCCCGCGTCACCGAGTTCCTCACGCGCGTTGCGGGCGCGCCCTCCCAGCTTTTGCTTCCCTGCTGGTCTGGCGACAGGTGTGGCTTGCTAGGCCATGGCCTTGGACACCCTTCCCTCCCCTCCCCCCGGCGTGGCCCAGCCCT